>OX940989.1:24647763-25982375 GCA_954871275.1 Leptopterna dolabrata
TTTGCGCAAATTTAAAGATGAAACTTCCTTAGAACCTCAGTTTTCCACTCTTTGGTCCAAATTGACTTCATATTCGGTCTTCTTGTCCCAAAAAACATGGAAAACGATACCTGAAACGCTCATGTTACTAACATGTTCACTCACCCTCGGATATATTCCGATCGGGCTTAAAAGTGAAGAATTGAGGTTGTACCAGATGTTCAGCTCCCAAAATCCATTTTTTATGACTCAAAAATCTGGGAAATCGTCTGAAATCACCATCAATTTGTATAATAACACTAGAAAAAGTGTCAACAGGTGAATCAAGACAATTAAATGGCACTATCAACAATCAAAGATAATTTGTCAAAAACAGGAGCCTAACTGGTGTTTCTGGATGCCAAAATTGATGGAAACTATCAAAAATAGGTATTTTATTTATTGCACATCAGCCAACATTTCTGTAGGTGTGTCCAATAGAACCCAACCCAAGCCAAGTTGTATGGTTGGTGTTCGGCTTATGTTCACTGATTGAGAATAATAGGTTTCTTGTTCATCTCTGGATGGTTCGGGAGAGACTGGAATCAGTTATGGGTTATGGCAGGCTGAGGTGGTTGTTGGACGGGTAGTAGTAAATTAATCGAGTTCGGGTTCCCCTGTCGCTTGTTAGGGACCAATGTGCCGATCAGTTTGCTGGGCCGCGTGCCTCAGATCGACTCATCTCCGGTCCTTTTGAAAATTGCCGGACGATTCCTCTGTGCAATTCCACTAGATGTGCACGAATTCCTTTCAAAGGAACTTGTTAGATATTTACCTGAAATGAGCTCTTACCGGACACTGCATGTGTCTGTTACCATTATTATGGACTCAGTGAGAATTAATTATTCATACTTAGAACTTGAATATCACAAATAGACGCTCTTGAACCCCCCCTCCCCCATTCTCATTTAAAGGGTCCATTTAGAGTAGAAGGTCCTAGTCATGCAGAATGCCTGTAAGAGCGAATTTTCAAAGAGATTCATGCTATTGTGTAAAAAAAGTAGGTAGCGAGAAACTGGAGTTTAAATATGGAAAACCTGAAATAATATTGGGATTTAACAAGTAGGTATAGTCGGTTGTTTAGTCAATAAAACATCAACTTGTATCGGGAATCTACGATGGTGTGCAACGGATCGGTAAATTTGATCAAATCCCTCATTACAACTTTTCGTGAACTCACATACTGAACTTCTCGCGGTTTCAGTCATTTTTACCAATTTTTGTCCCCTATAAAGTCGAACTTGACGACCCATACTAGTTCAGAAATACTTTCATTATTGACACAGTCCCTGGCTGTCAGTATCAAGTCACCATTTCCATGCCATTTCGTGATTTTAGCAATTTTTACCGTTTTTGACCCTTATAAAGTCAAATTTGTTTTTTTTTAAATAGAAAAATAAGTTTTTGATCGAAATAGTCCCTCTTTCTGTCGTGAGTCACCCTCCCACACGTCTGGTGAATTACTATTGAGTTTAGCCCTTAATACCAATTTTTGACCCCCAAAAATCAAAATTCGATCTTTTCTGTATGAAAAACAGTTGTTCTGTCTTTATTCACCCTTCCATACCACTTTCAGCGATTTTATATAAATTACCGTGAGTTTAGCCGTTTTTACCGATTTTTACTCCTTAAAACTCAGATTTGGCCTCCTTCAAAATTTTTGAAAATTCTCATCTTCGAACTCATCCTTTTGTTTGGTAATATGAATATTTTGGCGGAATTTGGAATTTTTATCATATTCCTAAGGTCAGATATTGTCTGGAGTGATACATAAATATTATAAGTATAATATATATTAAGTTGATGATATTAAGTTGAGGCGATATCATTGACACTGTATTTATCGACAGTTTGGACGTCTTTCCTTTCATAATTTTTATAATATCCACGATTGACGTCTATCTTGGGTTTCTCTGTAGTACTGCTTCCATCTTCGTTTTTAGGACCTTCCCATTGTCTCCAGGCCAGCTTGCTGTATTCTTCTGGAACTCGCTAACTGCATCGTCACAGATTCTTTGCGCAGTTGGGTAGCGACTCAACATGTAATTTGGCGAAGTTCAAGAAAACATTTTTGAACGAAAATAGCCAACTCCCGCGTTTCCAGAAGTAAAATTATTCAGTTTTTTGTTTTTGTTTTTTAAATTTTGTTTGAATTTGGAAAATATGCTTGGGGTATGCGAATTTCCGCTCAGTATGCAAGTGTGCTCCAAAATGCAAATATATGCAAATTTAAATTAAAAATTTTTGGTTCAAATAGGTTGCAATATGCTTCATAACGTCAAAGTAGAAAGATATACCAAATAGAAAATACGTACGCACAATCATGCACAATTCTAGACTCTTGGTGATTATATTGCCAGTTTCCCATGGTTTGAATGATATTTTCAAGTCTGAATGAGAAATAAGGCGTTTTTGTGAAGATTTTCAACCTGAAAAATCAGAACTCCCTCATTTGAGGTAGGTTGAAGTCTGATCTCCAGTTTGGGGGTAAAAATGAAAAACGCTGCAAAGTCCTTGTCACATGGGTAATATTATATTGGACATACCTACAGAAATGTTGGCTGTTCATTTATTGCTGCTTTCATGTAAAATAATTTAAATAGCTATTTCTGGTGGTTTCCACAAATTTTGGCTTCCAAAACACAAATTAGGTACGATCCTTTTTATTTTACTTTTTTCAAATTATCTTTGATCATTGGTAGTGCCATTTAATCGTCTTGATCCACGTGTTGACACTTTTTTTAGTGTTATTCTACAAATTGTTGGTGATTTCAGATGATTTCCCAGGTTTTTGACTCATAAAAAATTAATTTTTTAGACCGAAAATGAAGCCGGTACACGTGATACGGCGGACGGAAATTGCATTTTTGGAATCTACGCACCTTGAAACGGAAAAGAAAAAATGTTGAGGGGGGTGTTATAAAAATTTTTTGCTGAGCGAATACATACCAGGTGTATTATTCACAGAATAATAAACCAAAATCTCCCATGACCTATTGATTCGTTACCTGTTGAAATGTAACAGTAAATAGTAAATATCAGTTGATTCGTTACCTTTCGAAATTTAGTAGCAGTAAATAGTTAACTTTAGTTGATTCGTTACCTTTTGAAAGGACCCCGCACTTTTTCTATGTAGAAGAGTGGTTTCACTAGATCGAGCCAGAATTTGGCACGGGGCTTCCTTTCAGTCTCCTGAACAAAAGTCTCAATGGGCACAAAAAAATCTACCGTCAGTATTTTGAGCTATGGCCAGATTAAGCGCTTCAAGTTCGACTTTTTAAACACCTTCAATTGCTTATATCTCTCTAGGGATGCATTTTAGAGAAAAAAGTGCACGAGTAAAATCGTCTTAAAATCGTCCAAACCACTCGATGCCATACTTGTTTTAAGTCAAAAAATGTTTCTTAACGTTTCTTATATTTTATTATACATAAGCACACGGGGACTTATTGGCCAAAAATGAAGAAACATTTTTTGACTTAAAACAAGTATGGCATCGAGTTGTTTGGACGATTTTAAGACGATTTTACTCGTGCACTTTTGGTTTATTATTCTGTGAATAATACACCTATGTATTCGCTCAGCAAAAAATTTTTATAACCCCCCCTCAAACTTTTTTCTTTTCCGTTTCAAGGTGCGTAGATTCAAAAAATGCAATGTCCGTCCGCCGTACGCCGTATCACGTGTACAGGCTTCATTTTCGGTCTAAAAAAGTCGTTCTTTCGCACACATGCTCCATTTGGGCCCTAGTTGTGTCCCGAAACTTTTCAGCCCGATCGGAATATACCCAGGGGTGTTATGAGTGAAAATGTGAATAAAAATAGGTACTTTTTGCGTTTTAACAACATGTTAGTAACATGAGCTTTTGAGGTATCTTTTTCCATGTTTTTGAGGACGAGAAGACTGAATATGAAGTCGATTTTGACCAAAGACGCGGAAATTGAGGTTTTACCAAAGGTTCAGCCCCCAAAATTGGTTTTTTATGAGTCAAAAACCTGGAAAACTGTCTGAAATCACCATCAATGTGTACAATAACATTGGAAAAAGTGTAAACAGGTGAATCAAGACCATTAAATGCCACTACCAATGATCAAAGATGATCTTTAAAAAAAAAAAAAAAAAGCGTACCTATTTCATGTTTTGGGGGCCAAAATTGGTGGAAATCATCAGAAATAGCTATTTCAATCATTCCACATGAAAGAAACAATACATTTAACAGCCAACAAAAATCTCTAGAACTCTAATAGAATAATAAACCCATGTGACAAGGACTTTGCAGCGTTTTTTCTCTAAAATGCATCCCTAGAGAGATATAAGCAATTGAAGGTGTTTAAAAAGTCGAACTTGAAGCGCTTGATCTGGCCATAGCTCAAAATCCTGACGGTAGATTTTTTTGTGCCCATTGAGACTTTTGTTCAGGAAACTGAAAGGAAGCCCCGTGCCAAATTCTGGCTCGATCTAGTGAAACCACTCTTCTACATTGAAAAAGTGCGGGGTCCTTTAGTAGCAGTAAATAGTATATGAACAGTAACAGTACATAGTAAACTTGAGTGTACAAAAGCGCACAACGGGCCTGACAAATGTTCGTGTACTTCTAGGTAGGTGAAATTCATGTGATTATTCAAAGCAGGGGGTTTTGTGACTCAAAGTACATTTTAGGCCGTCTCGTTTCGGGCCAACACGGGTGAGGAATGCACGAAAAGTTGTTTCTTATTCATGGATTCTCCCCAGCTATATTTTCCACCCTTTCCCTCCCTCGGACCACTTCGTAGGCAGTTCGCGGCTTCTGCTTCGAGTCTGGCAGGCAAAAAAATGTATGTGGAGGGTGTTGTAGGGCTGTGGTTAGGTGAATGGAAAACTTGTTTCTGTACTTCCAACAAAAAGAGCTGTACGTCAGTTTTCACGATCATCTACGAGCAGTTCTTGCCCCCCACAAGAACGGCTCTTCTGGGTTCTTACTGAGTGCGCATGTCAGTGGGTGTCGATAGAACATGAAAAAGGCTGCAAAGTCCTTGTCACATGGGTTATTATTCTATATTATGTTGGCTGTTTATTTGTTATTTCTTTCACGTGCAATAATTTAAATAGCTATTTTTGATGGTTTCTACAAATTATGGCCCCCAAAAACACGAATTAGGCTCCTATTTTGCTTCCGAGTCTGGAATGCAGGGGAAGCTTTGTTTTCACTTACGAAATGAAAATTTTTTTGTGCTCCAAAATCAAAATTTCCACTTGCATTTTGCGTTTCAGGGCCTCCTGAACAAATTTGGTTTCGTGCCTGTCTGTCCACATTTCATTGCCACAGCCATAACTTCCACAATTTGATCCGATTTCAATCAAATTTTCAGGAATTGTGTGGGTTTAGCGCTAGATGTTCCCTGTCAGTTTCATCATGATCGAATCAACGGTAGCCTCTGCGCAGGCGCCAACGAGATTTTCTTGTTATGGTCATGACTCCCATCAATTTTGAACGGATTTTGTTCAGATTTTCATGGATGATGCGGGTAAGGTCCCTTGAGGTGCCATACGACATCCATCATGATTGAATCGGCAGTGGCAGTGGTAAATGGCGGGTTTACATCTTTATTGCCCCCGTGCTTTGTATTGCCCAAAAATAACGATTTTTAAATTTTTGGCCCAGCATTCTATCGTCATGAGCATGGATAACCGGTCATTTTTAGTTTTCTGAAAATTTAATGGTGACATACTGTGAAGGCCACGAGGAAGCTTCTGTGCCATGTCCTTGGCAGTGTATTTTTTTTGCAAATTGTCTTTGGTCATAAATAGTGCCAAGTTGTCTTGATTCACTTATTGGTACTACTTCTAGTGTTATCAATCAAATGTATGGTGTTTACAGACAGTTTTCAAGGTTTTGACTCATACAAAATGAATTTTGGGAGCTGAACCTTCGTTGGAACCTCAATTCTTCACTCTGGTCCAAATCGACTTCATATTCGGTCTTCACGCACTGAAAAACGTGGAAAACGATGCCTCAAAAGCTCATGTTCATTAAAACCTTTAAAAAAAAACCGAAAAACCCTATTTTTACACCCATTTTCCCCTCATAACTCCCCTGGGTGAATTCCGATCGAGCTGCCGAGCTTCGGACCACAAAAAGATCCCAGTTGGTTTCCCAAATCGGTACCCAAAAGTGTGTGCGGAAGAACGACGATTTTAGACCACAATTCAAAGTAAATTTTAGGCTGAAACCATAGAACCTCAATTTTCCACTCATTGTTCAAAATCGACTTCGTATTCGGCCCCCTCGTCCTAAAAAACATGGAAAACGATACCCCTCAAGCTGATTTTACTAAAACACCAAAAATTTACTAAAACACTAAAAAACCATTTTTTCACGCATAAATGGTTTTTTATGCGTGAAAAACCATTTTTCACGCATAACACCCTTTGGTAAATTCCGATCGGGCTGCAAAGTTACGGGACACAACTAGGGCCCAATTGGAGCATGTGTGCGAAAGAACGAATTTTTTAGACCGAAAATGAAGTAGATATGCATGAAACGGCGGACGGTCATTGCATTTTTGGATTCTACGCACCTTGAAGCGTAAAAGTAAAAATTATGAGGGGTTTTATAAATTTTTTTGCTGAATGAATACATCGGTGTATTATTCACAGAATAATAAACCAAACTAACATTAATCATTTTGGGGTTTGGGGAAATTTCCGGAGGTTTTCAAAGACTCGCGAAGAATCCTGAAACCTCTCGAATTCTCAGCAAATTCGTTTAAACCGTACTTCCTGTGATCCGGACTGGTTCTGGGTCCCATCTAGTCCTGGATAGCGGGAGACCAGACTCTACTGTAGTTTATGTATGAAAGTATGATATAATGATGCCGCTCTTTAAATTTTAAATGCTTTTAAATTTTAAACTTCAAGTTTTAAACTAAATTTTAATTTTAAACTTAAATTTTAAACTTTAAGATTTAAATTAAACTTTAAATTTTAAATGCTTGGCTCATGACACGAATAGAGGATCAGCACAAGTCCATGAATGCAGTGTGCGGCTTTCGGTAGCGGAAACGGTTCAAATGTGACACCCATAGCGAATTAGAAATTCTTCCTCCGGACTCGAGAGGTTGATTAGTATTCTTGCTAACACTCGACTGCCATTTAACGAGCTTCGAGGGAGGGGGGTTGTGGACTAAACTTTCATTGAGTTAGTTTTCGTTCGTTTTGGTTCATTATTCTGTGAATAATACACCTATGTAATCGCTTAACTAACGGTTTTTATAACACCCCCTCAAAAATTTTTCTTTTCCGTTTCAAGGTTCATAGATTCCAAAAATGCAATGTCCGCCTGCCGTCCGCCGTATCGTGCATATCTACTTTGTTTTCAGTCTAAAAATTTCTTGCTTTCGCACACAGGCTCTATTTGGGCCCTAGTAATGGGTGTAAAAATAGAGGTTTTCAAAGTTTTTTTTAAAGGTTTTAGTGAGCATCTATATAACTAAATTTACAGGTGATTTTCGTGGTGTCTGTCTATTTGTCTGTTTGTCTTTCAACCACACCAAAACGGCTCAATGGATCGAACCCATCTCGCGTATTTAGATGTTTCTATGACCAGGGAAGGCCTCAAACATTTTGCTTCCGAGTCTGCGAAGCAGCGGAAGCCTTGTGTTCACTTTCGTGAGCCAAAAAATTTTTGTCTTCAGAAATCAAAATTTCCACTTGCATTTTGCGTTTCAAAGCCTACTGAACAAATTTGGTTCCGTGTCTGTCGGTCTGTGAGTCTGTGAGTCTGTGAGTCTGTGAATCTGTGAGTCTGTGAGTCTGTCCGCATTTCCTTGTTACAGCCATAACTTCCACGATTTTGAATTGATTCAGCTCAAATTTTGAGGGATGGTGCGGATAAGGCCCCTTGAGGTCCCATACAAATTTCAACATGATTGATCCAGCGGTACGCCCTGCGCATGCGCTAACGTTAAATTCAACAAACACGCATAACTTTCACAATTTTGATTCAATTTCGCTCAAATTTTCAAGGGTTGTTTGGACAAGGCCTAGTGAGTTCCAGTATGAATTTCAGCATGATCGGACCCTCGGTGCGCTCTGCGCATGCGCTGGCGTGAAATAGATTCAATTTCCTTGTTACAGCCGTAGTAACCAAAGATTTCACCCAATTTCAATGTAATTCTCAGGGATTAAGCGGGTAGGGCCCATTGAGGTCCCATATAAATTTCAACATGATAGAGCCAGCGGTTCGCCCTGCGCATGCGCTCTGTCTGTCTGTCTGTCCTTCTATGCACGGCCAGACGGCTCGACGGATATCGACCAAATTTGGCACGAATATCCAGTAGGCTCCCAAGTTGTGCAACGTCGCATTTTCAATTCCCTGACCATAGCGGAACTATGGTCGACCATGGTCAACTCCTGAATGGCTTGATGGATATCGACCAAATTTGGCACGAATATCCAGTAGGCTCCCAAGTTGTGCAACGTCGCATTTTCAATTCCCTGACCATAGCGGAACTATGGTCGACCATGGTCAACTCCTGAATGGCTCGATGGATATCGACCAAATTTGGCACGAATATCCAGTAGGCTCCCAAGTTGTGCAACGTCGCATTTTTAATTCCCTGACCATAGCGGAACTATGGTCGACCATGGTCAACTTCGTTAATTGAAATGGTAACTCCTATTTTTTATCGCGTATTCGTAATCTACGTGAAATTCTATCTACGATCGACCCTTCGGACTACCCCCGCGGTCGACCATAGCGCATCCATGGGCCCCTCCATGGTCGAATCCCGAATTGCTCAACGGATATCGACCAAATTTGGCACCAATATCCGGTAGCCTCCCAAGTTGAACGTAGGCGCATTTTCAATTCCCTGACCATAGCGGAACTATGGTCGACCATGGTCAACTCCTGAATGGCTTGATGGATATCGACCAAATTTGGCACGAATATCCAGTAGGCTCCCAAGTTGTGCAACGTCGCATTTTTAATTCCCTGACCATAGCGGAACTATGGTCGAACATGGTCAACTTCGTTAATTGAAATGGTAACCCCTATTTTTTATCGCGTATTCGTAATCTACGTGAAATTCTATCTACGATCGACCCTTCGGACTACCCCCGCGGTCGACCTTAGCGCATCCATGGGCCCCTCCATGGTCGAATCCCGAATTGCTCAACGGATATCGACCAAATTTGGCACCAATATCCGGTAGCCTCCCAAGTTGAACGTAGGCGCATTTTTAATTCCCTGACCATAGCGGAAATATGGTCGACCATGGTCAACTCCTGAATGGCTTGACGGATTTTGATAAAATTGGGCACAAATACCCGGTAGGGTAAGGGATTTTTCCGTCGTTTGTTGGTTCCACGATACTGCGTACAGCGAATGTCGGATAGCGAGCGAAGCGAGCGGTCAGGCTAGTTATGTATAATGGACGTAATGTATTATGGAAGTCATGTTATGTATAATATGTATATTTCATGTAATGTTATGTAATGTTATGTTATGTAATGTAATGTTATGTTATGTAATGTAATGTTATGTAATATGTATATTTAACGTTATGTAATGTTATGTAATGTAATGTAATGTAATGTAATGTTATGTTATTTTGCTTCCGAGTCTGTTCTATTTTATAATGGGTCACTCTGATTGTGACGAGGAAGCTCCTGTGCCATCACCTTGGCAGTGTATTTCTTTTCCGTTTCAAGGTTCATAGATTCCAAAAATGCAATGTCCGCCTGCCGTCCGCCGTATCTTGCATATCTACTTTGTTTTCGGTATAAAAACTTCTTGCTTTCGCACACAGCTCTATTTGGGCCCTAGTAATGGGTGTAAAAATAGAGGTTTTCAAATTTTTTTAAAAGTTTTTAGTGAACACTAGCTGTTGTGCCCGTCGCTGACGGGTAGAACTCGGGGTGGGTCCATCTGACTTTGTTACCTCTCGCTTTACAGATTATATCTCTTACATGTCCTTCATGTCATAAACCCCCACCCCTATCCATCGGATCGGGAAGTAAATCTCCTCATGTCCTTCCCTGGTCATAGAAACATCTAAATACGCGAGATGGGTTCGATCCATTGAGCTGTTTTCGAGAATTTAATTTTTTCATGTTTCGGCTTCCTTATAAACCCCCACCCCTGTTCATCAGATCCGGGAGTGAATCCCCCTGTGTCCTTCCCCGGTCACTGAAACATCTAAATACGCGAGATGGGTTCGATCCATTGAGCCGTTTTGGCGTGATTGAAAGACAAACAGACAGACACCACGAAAATCACCTGTAAATTTAGTTATATAGATGAGCTTGTGAGGTATCGTTTTCCATGGGTTTTAGGGCGAGAAGACCGAATATGAAGTTAATTTTGACCAAAGTGTGAAGAATTGAGGTTTTGACGAAGGTTCAGCTCCCAAAATTCATTTTTTATGAGTCAGAAATCTGGAAAATTGTCTGAAATCACCATAAATTTGTAGAAGTAGTATCAACAGGTGAATCAAGACAGAAATAGCACTTCCAATGATTAAAGATAATTTTTTTTTAATTAAAAAAATGAGCCTAATTCGTGTTTTTGGGAGTCAAAATTGGTGGAAACAATCAAAAATAGGTATCACCTATTGCATATATGAAATAAACAATAAATGAACAGCCAACATTTCTGTAGGTATGTCCAATAGAATAATAACCCCAAGTGACAGGGACTTTGCAGAGTTTTTAAGAAGTCATCTGCCACTTATTTATATGTGCTTACCTGAATGGCTGCGTTGCACAAGGTGATATGGAGTTCACCTGAACGAAAGTTCCAGTCATGCAGCATGGCCTAGAGAGCGAATTTTCGAACTAACGTTTCAGCTCAACTTTTCACAACCCACTTCCTAATTGTGAAAAAAAGTGCCTAACAGTGATCTGTTTAAAAAAAATTTGTGACTATGCAATTTGAGTGTCTTCTTCTGTATGGCGTCACCGTTCTGTGACAATTTTTGGCATGTTTGGCAATTTGTATTGATTTTAGTGGTTTTGACCCACAAAAACTGGGAAGTGTGACCCACCAAAACATCTGGGCGAATTTCGTAATTTTCGGGCAGGTTCGGTTGTTGTTGTCGAACATTTGAAATTGAACGGTTTGAAGAAAGAAGGAAGCGGCAATATCCGGCTGAAACGAAAAGGTCGCCTTCGAGCTCACTTAGCGAATATCTTCTAGTGAGCGTTCTCGTAGCTTGTTTACCGAAGGTTGGCATTCCAGATATGTAGATGTCCTCGATACGGATATCAGATCGAAGGTTTTTATAGCTGAGTCATATTATAGTATTTCCAAGTCAAATTCAATATTTTCCAAAACGAATTCAACTTTTCCTAGTGAAATTCAACTTTTTCCATTTCAAATTCAACTTTTTCCAAGTCAAATTCAACTTATCCTCATTTCAAACTCAACCTTCCCGGACTTCAGCAAAAAATATAAATTTTAATAAACTGAATTTGTGAAACCCATTGCTAACTTGTTCCATTATTTAAGGCTTAAATTGAACAACACTAATGGTTCAGTGCAGGTACTAGTTATGTGTGTTTTTATTATTATTATTTTTTTTTTTTCATTACAGTTTGAAATTTTGCTTTTGAGTTGTACGTTATTGTTGAAATTATTTCTTTAATGCATATTTCGTTGCCCATCATCAAACCTTCTGATTAATCGAACGCACCACATCTGACGTAATACGAAATAGCGAGTGAGTTTACACTCAGATAAGTAAGTTGTTCAAAGTTGTTTATTTTAAATTGTAATGAAAAAATAAATAAATAAAAAACACATACCTAGTACCTGCACTGAACCACTATCGCGTTGCTCACTTTAAGCCTTAAATAGTGTAACAAAAAATTAGTAATGGGGTTCACAAATTCAGTTTATTAAAACTTATATTTTTCGCTAAAGTCGGGGAAGGTTGAATTTGAAATGGAAAAAGTTAATTTCACTTAGAAATGCTATATAAAAGTCACTTGAAAGTAATTTCGAATGCAGGCCCCAATCAACACAAATTCCGTATTAGTTATTAGGTGCGTATAATTATTTTTACACGCACATTACATTTATTCCTTCTATGTAATAACTCCTCGTAAATGTCTTGTGGGCTGCTCGTAGCCTGCATAGGTTTTCTAACGTCTTATCCCGTATGTGGACAAATTTGTTTCACACAGTTGTATTTCCACGACGAAATAAACGAATAAAACATGATGTGTGTGCAGGCCCACACCCAAAATCGGCTGATTAGTTTTGATCGTCGATTTGTCTTTTTTGATCATCGATCTGTCTTAAACGAGGGTGGTGAAACCGTACATATGTGCTTAACACTTGATATCTTCTGTTTAATGAGTAAACGGTGATTAAAAACTTCGGTGAAACCGGCCCTTAGCGGAACCGATAGTCTTTAACCGACGGTTTCATCGTTAAAAATAACAACCCCAGAGCCTCTCCCTCGGTTGCTATTCATTGTTTGTTTTTTATCGTTTATCGGGTGATGGAAAGGAGCGAGGAAATGACGTTGGAGGAGGGTAAAGATGGTTTCTGAAGGAGGTGTGGAGGTGCCGGAGATAAGCTCCGCGACTCAAGCACCTTCCAGTGCCTCTGCCTTCCCTTTGTAGCGGATTTTCAAAGGAAACGAAACCCATTTCAACGGGCCCCAGGGAACTCCTTTGTTTTCCGCAAATTATTGCTCTGAATAACCTCGAAATTCAACGATTTTTCGCGTTCTTCGCAGCTCGATCTGATCAGGTTGTGGTCGACCTGTTGTTTTGGATTTGCTGGAGGAAGTTGTCCACAAAAATCCTGGGAAAACATGTTGAGGTTTCCTTTTGGGAATCTGGTCAAATGTAAAAGAAAGTGCTCGTCTAGGTCCAGGAATTCTAAAAATGTCGTCGAAACACAAATTTTCAGTATTTTTCTACATATATGAAAGTTTTACCTTTCATTCCACAGTTCTTGAAACATCTAAAACTGTCAAAGGCCGAAAACTCTTCGGAAACGTGTAGCAGTGCGGCTGTTCTGGAGTAATTTTTTTGTCCGGTGGAGACGGGATCGGTGGGTGGAAGCCTAATCGATATCCCTTCTTAACCGGTGATAATCTCGCTGGTATAGGAAGGGGACTCTCGAGGGTCCACCCCCCACTGTCACACTATGTCACAAACGTTTGCAGAAAATTCGGAATGTTTAAAAAATAACTAATTTTTGTGTTTTATTAATTTATCCATTATTGTATTCATCATCCATATATTTTTAAACTGCGGCTATCCCCCCCCCCCCCCCCCCATTATTTGGACAGCTTTGCTTATTAGTAATCACAGCCAAAAATTAGATCCGCAAATGGACGGTTTTCAAGAATATTTCTCCAAATTAGGTAGGTACCTAGTTATTGCCTTTGAGTGGAGTTTCAAAAAAGTTCATGTATATATATATTTAAGTAAAGGTTAAGTCATGTATAGTAAGTAAGTTGTAAAGGTTTCAAGCCGATTCCAGCTTCATTTGGTAGCAACTTCGGTCTGTCGATTTTTCTTAAATCTGTTGTTACCAATGTGAATATGTGGATTGTTAATCAAGGATTGATAATTGATGTGATTGATTATCAAAAGTCGTTAAACCGTTTATTACATGAGTGATTTTACTATTTAAATTTATTAGCTAAACTTACTAGTAGGTACCTACCTATTATCCCCCCCCCCCCCCACGTGTGAATTTTCCGTTTTATTGTTACTTATATCTTGAATAACTTGATTTTTAGATTTTTATTCAAATAAATAAATTTGGAAATTTTTTCTGTTTCTCAAAAAAATTTTATTCAGCTCAAGTGTTTTGTTAATTTTAATGAAAACTTGGAGTTATTTTGAACACTGCAGTCTGATATGAAAAGTTCAGTTGATCAGTGAAAATGCGAAAATGGTCAGTTTTTACTATTTTTGGGATTTGAAATTTAATAAAAACGTGACTTGGAATTAGCGCGCTGAAAAACGTAAAACCTATTCATTTTGGAAGCAAAAAGTGATCGTCCAATTTATTGAACTTCATCATGGCTGTTGAGTTACAATTACAACAGAACAAATATTACCAGTTAGGCTCATATGCGACTTATACTGGAATCTCATAAGAATATTTATATTCTGGAAATATCATAAGAATATTTACGTTTGGAGGAAATGGCTGTCCTAATGGTCGCGTCAAGTGGGAAGTGGTACGTATGGCATGCAATGACTTGTGTCATAGGGGAACTCGATGGTAACCAGTAAATCGATTTGCCGGGCTTGTGCCGACTGCGTGTTCGGTCTCACAGTGTGGGATTTGGAATCACGAGGGGGCCATCCCCTGACTACCCTCAATATTTCAGCTTATTTTGATTTTTTATAATAAATGTTTCAACGTCGGAGCACTAACCCTCGAGACATGAAAGTTAGTAACTGATATGCATAAAATAAATATTTTGCACTCCATTACAGAAGAATTTTTAGCCCCTACCAATGTGGGTGTGTTACCGACAAAGTATGAAATCCAGGCATTGTATACAATGCCTGGGCAAAGTATGATATTGAAATTTATTTCATACATTGTCTGACCCTCTTATTTCATACATTTCCCGTTTTATTTCATACATTTCACACTTTGCCGGTAACATATATATATTAATGCTGTATATGCTTCTGAGGATTTTGAACCCGTTTGAGGCTGTATTTGCCTGTTCGAGGGATCCAGTTCAGTTTTAGAGCTCTTGATTAAATTGCTTTGCCGAGCCAGCCAGCCTCTCCTCAGCCAGCTGAATGTGTGGTCCTTCGGTGTCGGATGCGGTACTTCCTCGACCTTTTGTTCTGTTGAAGCTCATCCCAACCCGTCAGATCGCTACTCGATTTCACCCTCATCCCCTTGTCTGCTTCAGGCCTCCTCCTCAATGCAAACATTACCTAGTGAATATTCACTGCAGATTGTGGAGATGCAGGTTGGACTCCTGGGCAGCACACAAGGAATTGAATCCCACGATATGTTGAGGATTTGTTGCGTACATAATTACGTGGAAGTACAAAAAACTAGTCGAACTTTGATTTAATTTGTTCTGAGCCAAAAACAGTTTCAAATCGTCGTGAAAATTGTATTTTTGATGGTTATCAATGAGAGAAACAAGACTGCAGTTTCATACGGAATTCACTTACAAATAAGCAGATTTAAAATGTATGCTTACGGCATTATAGGGCTTTGTGATCAGTAGCGGTGCGTGGGGTCTGAAAACGGTGGGGCTCCAAACCAGAACACAAAACCAACAGATTTGTCTACAAAATACCTCGAGGCAACAACACCCTTCTCTTATTTACTGACTGAGTGATTCAGGAAAGCTTATCTCTTATAATCAACACTCTATCGTCGTACGAAAACGTCCACAATTTCTGCTGTAAATTTGCAACGGAATTCGTGTGTTATAAAAATATAGTTAACTAAAATATAACAAAACAATGACCCGTTGGCCGGTACCTACTTGAATGGGGAAGCTATTTACTTGAAGCTAGGTAGCTATCTATGTGTTAGGACGCCGGTCAATCCACTAGACCACAAGCAGCAAACAGGACAAAATGCACGTATGCATCACGAATACAGATCAGTCATCAGAACCGGACCGAACGCAAAACGCACACAATTTGACGCAAAAAATTAAAAACTGACAACTGACTCAACAGAGAAACCGAATATAATTCAGGAGACAACAAAAACAAATCAGAAGACGAAGAAGCATCTTATCGAGATGACAAATTGAATCGAAGGAATCGAATCGATTGTGAAAACGAACGATTTTGGAGTAGGACTCAGATTTTGGGGACAGGGCCCAAAATGGATGTGGCGAAAAATATTTTTACTCGACAGCACGCGCGGATGGGCCACTTTTCTCGGTTGCCATGGCGGCACTAGGTCCCAGGACCCAGAACCTACCGGCCAGTTTCAGGAGCCTAGGTTTCGATTTCGATTGCAGGACATCGATTACTGTTGCTTTATTCCGATAACATGCTTGGAGCCCACCATGGATGCTCTACTAAAATAATGAATATCCATAGAATTTCCATTCCATAGCCAGAGAAATCTGGCGAGTCGCTGTTGAACTTTGTGAAAAATGCTAGGTACAGTGTACGGAGGGAAATTCCAATGCCGGATGAACAGTAGAGTTTTTTTACTTCTAGTGTTTTTGGGTGCCGGGGCATTGACCCAAGTGGCCTTATGGGCGCTACACCCCTGTTTCTGATAAGTACTGTAACCTAGCAAAGTGTAATTTAGTCTGGAAGGAGTGAAAAATCCATGGCAGGGTTCTATTTGAGTAGCTTGACCACCCCCTGGTCACTCGTATCATACCTTTTTCCACATCTGTGGCATATTTGTGTATTACATGAAAAATTCGATAGTTGTGGACTTTACCACAGAAACACGTTTACTCTTTTGCATTATGAATGTTCCGATTTTGATGAAATTCACGTGGGACTTGCGGGCCAACCCAACCGAACCTGTACATTAATAATAATAAGAGCTGTATTTTTGAAAGTGACGAGGTGTGTCCAATAACTCACAGCGAATTACATTAAAAATATACTAAATACACTTCCAAGGTGATGGCACAGGAGCTTCCTCGTCACAATCAGAGTGACCCATTATAAAATAGAACAGACTCGGAAGCAAAATAACATAACATTACATTACATTACATAACATTACATGAAATATACATATTACATAACATTACGTCCATAATACGTATCCATTATACATAATTGCGAAAGTTATGCGTGTTTGAAGAATTTCACGTTAGCGCATGCGCAGGGCGAACCGCTGGCTCATGTTGAAATTTATGTGGGACCTCAATGGGCCCTACCCGCTTAATCCCTGAGAATTACATTGAAATTGGGTGAAATCTTTGGTTACTACGGCTGTAACAAGGAAATTGAATCTATTTCACGCCAGCGCATGCGCAGAGCGCACCGAGGGTCCGATCATGCTGAAATGCATACTGGACCTCACTAGGCCTTGTCCAAACAACCCTTGAAAATTTGAGCGAAATTGAATCAAAATTGTGAAAGTTATGCGTGTTTGTTGAATTTAACGTTAGCGCATGCGCAGGGCGTACCGCTGGATCAATCATGTTGAAATTTGTATGGGACCTCAAGGGGCCTTATCCGCACCATCCCTCAAAATTTGAGCTGAATCAATTCAAAATCGTGGAAGTTATGGCTGTAACAAGGAAATGCGGACAGACTCACAGACCGACAGACACGGAACCAAATTTGTTCAGTAGGCTTTGAAACGCAAAATGCAAGTGGAAATTTTGATTTCTGATGACAAAAATTTTTTGGCTCACGAAAGTGAACACAAGGCTTCCGCTGCTTCGCAGACTCGGAAGCAAAATGTATGAACGGCGAGCCATAATATTGCAGATTATAAAAACAGTTAGGTGCATGGTACCAAAAAGAAAATGAAGTTAAGTATACCCACTGGTGAAATTATGACATTTCAGTTAATTACAACCAATTTTCTCAACGGACCTGGATGTGGGACCTTCTTGAGACACCGTCAAGTTTTCAGCTTGTTTTCTAAAATCCGGCGTTTCATGTTTGCACATGCGCTGTCGGAAGTTGCGCCATTGTTCTTAATTATTTAATTTAGCTTAATTGTCTTTCAGATCCGATGCGTGTAATCGGGCTCAAGACGGTGCATATAATAATCAGTCAATTATGGAAAGAAAAGGTTAAAACTGGTGATAGCGCCAACACCAAACGAGCGATTCGGGATTCAATGAGGTGCTTTTGAATATTCATAAATGGAAAGTTTCCCCCTCTCACCGATCGCATGATGAGAGGATCCTGGGAAAGCGGGATGGTTATACTCTAATCGGGAAATCCGTAGGTCCTCTCGAAAACCAATGCAATTCGTATGCAAATTCAAATGACGTCGTAATTATCAAACCCAGTCTGCTTCATAGAAATCGAAATTGGAAGAGGACCTATTTGGAAGTTGGCTGATCTGTTTCGATATGTTCTAACGCTAAAAATTTATCATAATAATTATGAAAACGATCATTGAAAGAAGCAGGGGCGTTGTCCGTCAGTAAGGCCACTTGGGCCACTGCCCCGGCACCAACGAACACTAAGAGTTCAAAAAACTCCAACCATTGTTAAGTTGGCATTTGAATTTCCCTCCGTAACTGTACCTTCCATGTTTCACAAAGTTCAACAGCAACTCGACAGAGTTCTCTGGCTATGGACATTCAGTATGTGGTTCCGTCATGTTGGCTCCCTGTAGCTCCCCAGATGGAGCATGTTGTCAGAATACTGCTACAGTAATCCATCTCCTGCAGTCGAAATCGAAACTTAGGCTCCTGAAACTGGCAGGTAGGTCCTGGGTCCTGGGACCTAGTGTCGCCATGGCAACTGAGAAAACCACAGTCATGCAGCATGGCTATAAGAGCGAATTTTCGAAGAAATAACTGATTTTATGTAAAACTGTTTTATCTCAAGAAATAACCACGTTCCTTCATCTTCAAAGTGCTCCAGTTTGAGAACGGAATGAGATATCGCAATTCTGATTTCACCATCGTGTTCAGCGTAGAAAAACCTTTAAAATGAGGTGTCACTTGTCAGACTGTTTCATTTTGGGAATTTATGGGTAATTTTCCCCCCCTAAAACTCCCCAAAACTCCCCCTTAGAGTGACCCGATTCTGCCCATCTACGAACTTAGCCTGTCGATTGCCAAGACAGATTTTTCGTGCAAATTTGAACTTTTTATCTCAATTCTGTCGAGAGTTATCGTCTGGAATGACACACACACACACACACACACACACACACACACACACACACACACACACACACACACCCACACAGATATATATATATATATATATATATATATATATATATATATATATATATATATTTCTTCGAGATATCAATCTATCAATCTATCACTCTTTCTCTTCTATCTGTGAAATTTTCTTAAAACCAAGTATATATATATATATATATATATATATATATATATATATATATATATATATATATATATATATATATATAAATTTTTTGGTGTCTTTCGGCAGTGAATTCAGGATGGTCTGAAACGAATTTGGTATAAAAATCTCTCGGAAATTCGAGTTTTAAAAATTTTGGACCGAGAACAATAGCTTCCTTTTCTTCGAAAATTCGCTAAAAGTGGCCCATCAGCGCAAGCTCAGTCGAGTAAAAATGTTGTTTGCCACGCCCACTTTGGGTCACTGCCCCAGATTCTGATTTCAACCACAAAATCGTTCATTTGCAGCCATAAGACATATCCACGTCAAAAAATTATACATAATTATAATAGAAATTTATCTACTCATTTCAGACGTTGGTTGGTACCTGTGGATGAGCGAATACTTACACCATACGAGTGCTTGCAGTCATATGTGCGAGATTTAGTGGGTCTTTCAAATCCCCATGATATCTTTGTAAAACATATATCATGTCGGATCATGTCATAACAGATATCATCTTTGAGGAAACATAAATCTAGAAGACACCGCGTCAGACATTTTTCGTCGTTACATTTTTTATGCGCACGTGCCTACCAATAATGTGGAGTAGGTAACGGATTTTATTTGTAAAGGAAACATTTATGTTGTATATAAAGTCCTTTACAGGGATGAGAGTGAGTCAGCGACGGAAATATCCGTGACCTCCCTCTGTTTATTTGTTTACTACCAGAAAGGCTGAGAGAGAAGGCTTCGGCGGACGATACCTCATCAATTCCCCTAAGCCCTATCTATTTACCCACGACGAACGGTAATTGAATCGTAGAGTCGAACATTTTGAAAAAAATCCTGAAATTGTTGAATTATCAACATCGCATACATTTATAAATATTCAGGTGAAGGATGAGGATCTTGAGGTTCGGTCGAGAAATAGTTTTAGGTCGACGTTTCGATGTATTTGTACATCATCTTCAGGGCGTAGGTACCATCTGTAGTTGTTCCCTGTTGTTGACTTATATGAACGGCTGCTTTATTGTGTTTGCTTAATTAATATTGTTGGGGTGTGAAACATTGATGTTGCATTATAATACATGCTGACAGTGGATGCGCAGAGATGATACCTAAGCCCTGAAGATGATGTAGAAATACATCGAAACGTCGACCTAAAACTATTTAATTTCTCGTCCGAACCTCAAGATCCTCATCCTTCACCTAAGTCTGAACATCAACGGTCAAAAACCCAAATCTCCTGTCTATAAATATTTGTAGATCTATATTATATAGGTATTAAATGTATATATCTATAAAAATATAGAAGATGGATATATCTGTAAATATCTAATGATATATCTAGGTACTGAGTCTCCGTTTAGAATGAGAAACTAGGATGGGTTTCGATAGTCAAAACATTGATGTTTATTTCTAATGGAAACTTTGATAGTTGAAAAACATAGGAGGACAAACATCGATGTTTTGAAAAATCAGTTGTGGGAAGAAACTAAAAATTCAATGGGTTTCGATAGCCGGAACATGATGTTTATGTTTAATGGAAACTTTGATGGTTGAAAAACATCGATATTCTGAAACATCAATTTTAAAGAAAAAAAAGTTCTGAAAGCCCGCAAGTTTTAATTTAAACCACAACAAGGTCGGAATTGATACCGATGTCCAAAACATTGCCTTTTCTGTATCCTGAAAACCACTTGAAAGAGAATTGCAATAATTTTGCTCGTTGTTATTAGGTTGGTCGTTGAAAATTCAGAGATTTTTAAAATTTTTTTTCACCACTACACAGAAGGAAAAGTCAGGTGCCTGACGGATGTAATATAATACCTATAACAAATTATTGTAGGTAAAATAAATATTATTTTGTGTGGGGTAACATTTTAGGAAACACGTGGGTGTTGATAACGTGATAAGGATAGCGATCATGTTCTTTGACATTACATATAATGTTGTATAAGAGGTGGTTATTCAAACCATAATTATATTCTGATATGTTTCTAATAAAAATAAATAACTCTTCAAGCATGTAACGAAACAATGATCTTTTAAGGCGCCCATACACTGTCCAACCATCGGACCCAACAAGGGGTGGGGAGAGATGAAAACGCCTCCCGTTCCCTACTGTTGGATCGTGTGTGGGAGGGCGTCCAACCGTTGGATCCGACCAAACTGGTTGGGTGTGGTCGGATGGCAAAACCGCCCAACAAACATGGTTGTGCTGTTCCCCCTCCATTACTCCCGACCAAGTTGTACCGTGTGTGGCGCTGTCGGACCAACTTCTTCTTCTTCTCCTGTAATTTTTTGTTTGTCTGAAGCAGACACACATTGTTTTACGTAATTTTTATCAGTTTCTCCTGTTATCAGTTGTGCCAGTACCTCAAGATATAGGAGTTTGGATAATTGGTGTTTACTGTTTACAAAAAACACTAATGTACGTAACTACGAAATTCGAACACTTGAAGCATTCGGGAAAAATAAAAAAACGCGGGAAACTTGGTCGGATTGGGTGCTTGTTTGGTTGGATCGTGTGTGAAGCGCGGTCTTGTTGGCAGGGGGGCGCGTTTTCGCCTCTCCCCACCCCTTGTTGGGTCCGACGGTTGGACAGTGTATGGGCGCCTTTAAACAAGATTTATATTCTTTCACCAAGACTGATATTTGTTTATTGCTCCCTGCTTCGTGTACACAAGATTAAAAAATGTCTACCTCACCGCAACGTCCTGCGATTCACCCGAGCAACATGCGAGGGTAGCCAAATTCGAGTTCCCCGCCCTACCACTGATTTTTTTACAAGACAATTTCCATGGCTGCCTCCCACAATATACGCCTCACTTCCAACTACCTTACAATCAGATCATTCGACTAAATCCTTCAAAAAAGAATTGGCGCATACCTGCTGCAAATTCACAAATCTGACCTGCACAATGACTTCTTGAATAGGTTTGATCTGTAATTGTAACTGTGTTATGTATTTAGGTAATTACTATCTTGGAATATGGATGGCATAGGTGCTACATACCCATACATATATACATTAATTTTTTTTTTAGCGAATTTTCGAAGAAAAGGAAGCTATTGTTCTCGGTCCAAAATTTTTAAAACTCGAATTTCCGAAAGATTTTTATACCAAAATCCGTTTCAGACCATCCTGAATTCCCTGCCGAAAGACACCAAAAATTATATGTATATATATATATATTTATATATTTATATATATATTTATATATGTATGTGTCATTCCAGACGATAACTCTCGAAAGAATTGAGATAAAAAGTTAAAATTTGCACGAAAAATCTGTCTTGGCAATCGACAGGCTAAGTTCGAAGATGGGCAGAATCGGGTCACCCTAAGGGGTAGTTTTGGGGAGTTTCAGGGGGGGGGGGGAAATTACCCATAAATTCCCAAAATGAAAAAGTCTGACAAGTGACACCTCATTTTAAAGGTTTTTGTACGCTGAACACGATGGTGAAATCAGAATTGCGATATCTCACTCCATTCTCAAACTGGAGCACTTTGAAGATGAAGGAACGTGGTTATTTCTTGAGATGTTCTTCCTGGTTCGTCTGCTCTAATCTGATAACGGAATGGGATATCGCAATTCTGACTTCACCATCGTGTTCAGCGTTGGAAAATCTACAAACCGAGGTGTTACTCGGCAAAATATGGAACAAAAAATTTGTTACGTACCCAATACCTACTCTTCTGGTATTCAAAACATTTTTGATTACCCCCTCCCCCTCCTTCCACCCCAAATTTTACTTTGCGTAAAACTACTCCTGTTTTAATTTTATTTGGTATCAAGTTGGGAAAACATTGGCCGAAAATTAATTTTCAGAAAATTTTAGGCGGAGGAGGAAGATGCCGAAAACTTCGAAAATTCGCTCTTATAGCCATGCTGCATGACTGTGGTTTTTTTTCTTTCAAGTTGAATATTGTCTGTAAATCTATTGTTTCCAGCTAAAAGTACACGCTCAGTCCAAACTAATAAGCTAGTTCAGTGACAACCAGCCCCTGGACGGGTCGTCAAGACCTTAGGGGCCCATTCATGAACTTGGTTTTCACATGTTTCTGTACTTATGTAATTCATTATGTACTAAACATTTGTTTTAATAAAGAATTGAATTGAATGTCGAAGTCCTGGATAAAACGAAAAATGGTTTTGAAACGTCGATACCCATCCATGTGAGGAACCTTCGTTTTCATATTATAGGAAATTTCACTATGCTCACCTGTGTAGCATAATTGTGTCAGCTATTCGAACACTTGAGTAACGAACGAACGGATATTCAGTGGGCAAATATTTTTAGAGATTTATAGAACAGTCTTACCATTCTGTCGACAGCATCCACATGATATCTACCGATCTAAAACAAGCTAAAATCCCAAGACTTCTTAAACCTGTAAAATACGAACTGCGTAATCTTACATAATAACATGCATATCTGGATATGTATTGTGTTATGTACCTGTCATCTTATGCAGTGTTGCCTAAAATTTCGCTCCTGTGACCATTTTAAGCTATTTTTGACGTATTACATAGTTTTGTCAGTTATTCCTCCTTCGCAGGATTGTGTTTGTTGCGTCCCAACGGCACAGAAGGACCTTCCATCCATCAGAATAAACTGGAAGTGGTGAGACACCATCTCGGATGTGACGACAGAAATGAGCTTGTCGTAATATTTCTAATAGCCTCTGATGGATAGTTAATTCACTCGCTTAGTGTTAGTCGACTCCATCATTTCCGTATTGTCGTTTGTGTTCCCTCTCGTTCCTAAATAATTAAATAGGATGTAGCCCAGTCGGATTAGACCAAAACAATTGCGTTGCCTCCGATTGTAACTCAAACAAAGGTGAAAATGATTCTAATCCACTTTGGGCGTCTCAAATAAGAGTTTTAATAAGTTTTTGCAACGTTTCTGCGTCGAGCTGAACCTTTGGGAGCCGAAAAACCGCAAAATTTAGATGCTTTTTTCAGTTTTTGGCTTTTAACATCGAAGGGTGCATCGAACGAAAAGTCTACCTATACTAAAATTAAAGAGTATTCAATTTTGCGTCGAATAACCATCTTAACCATGAAATTCGGTTCAGCGGTTTGGTCAGAATCGTCAGTCGAAAATAGGCAAATTTTTCCATTTTGACTGAAAAGTGAGTTATGCTCAGTTTCACACGCCTTCAGTTCCACTAGAAAATATCATGTAGCTAAAGTTGTTTGTAGAGCTTAAAATTCTGCGTTCGGAAAATCCGCAATATTTTTATCGAAATATTCCATTTAAAATTTTAATTGATTTAAAAGTTGAAATCAAGTCAGATTGACAATTTAGGAAAAATGAAATAGGTCCAAATGGATTGTGGGTGGTTTATAATTGAATCGTTCATCTTGGGTGTTATATTTGCCTTTTTAACACAACTTCATCAATATTTTCTTTTTAAAGCGCGCTTTCCATTGTTTTTGGTTACCCTGAACAAACTTGACTATAAAAGACGAAAGTCTATCTCCTTCTGATAGTATAATGATTTAGAATAAACTACTGTGTTTACTCATATTTATTTAAGCAAACCTATGCGAAATGAGCGGGAATTTTGGAGCTGCGGTTCGGATTTGTGTGCAGATGGGATCGTGTCAATTTCATCAGTAGCTTTTGTCTGCGCATGCGCAACGGTGCTTCACTCGGAACGCTCATATATAACCACCCGAAAAATGGCCTTCAAGAGCTAAAATTTGGTGTTTTGTTGGGATAATCCCATATAAATTTCATCGGATTCCTGCTCCAACCGAATCTCTCTATGTAGAATTTAGATTAGAGTCAATTGCAGTGTTAGGAGCAAGCGTCCACGCTGAGCCAAGTCATCCATGGATTGAACTGCACCATAAAACGTTTGCATACAAATCGGTGTTAAAACGCCTTATAATTAAACACGCATCGAATTGTAAAAAATATGATTGTATAAATTAAAATTCCATCAACTCTACAATATTGACATTTCGAAGTCCAAACAATGTTCAGGTCCATTAGCGAGTAAAGTAAGAGAAGATTGAAGAGAAGGCAAATAATGGTACCAGCCGGCTGTTGAGTGTTGATTCGTTAATTGCTCTGTTAATTATTTCTCTCTTGAAAACTTCTCATTGTGATTTGTTCTCAACTTGGCCCCCATGCGAAATTGCTTCCAGACATATTAAACTCCGCTTTGAAGCACACGAATGTATTTTAAGATCGTATTGAAATGAGTTTGAGCGCTAACCCGTGAAATTTGTGCATATGTTAATATTTGATTTACATTTCAATCAAATAAATCGGAAAACATCAACTCGTTGAACAAGTAACGAGATAATCGAAAAGTCCAGTTAGCGCTTGAACCCAAGCGATTTTGAAAATACCTTACAAGACACCAAGGTGTTGTGAGCACGTTGGACAGAACCGAAACCGGTTCAGCAGTTTGAGCGTTGTTGAGAACCAGACAAGAACACTGAACGCCCTACCTGCGTTCCGTCAATGAAACAATTTTCTCAGAACTTTCTGGTCAGTTTAGCTGTTCTCTGCAAACTGGTTTATGCTATTTGAATATTGATGTGCGAAAATGACAAATTTTGCGGTTCACACGTTTTTTTAAATTGTTGTTTCAGGGTGGAATGGGTGGAGATCATCGAACCCAAGACGAAGGAGCACATGTACGCCAATCTGGCTACAGGAGAGTGCGTCTGGGATCCACCTGCTGGCGTCCCTGTGTAAGTTAATATGAATTTAGATACTTGTAAATAAAGTTGAATTAAGGATTCAAGGGAATGTATAGGTGAAAATCAAACTGAATCGACAATTCAGCGTTCGGACAGTTTTGGTGAGGATTTGGTGGAGTTTAATACGCTGTTGTAAATTATTAACATTCTAATTATTAAGAGTGTAATGAGCAATTTTTGTGGGTTACGAATTCTCCTTTTTTTGGCCAATTTCGGTTTAATGAGTAAAATTAACACTTGAAATTGACTACATAATGAGTCAGTTGTTTGTCGGAAAGTCTAGGTGGAACACGACAGTGAAATTTGAATTTCTGAGTTCCCGACGTATTAGGTAAGTCGCTGAGTAGTTAACTCAAATCCTGCTCAGAGCGTTAGTGCGTCACTTTTAACGGTGTACAGACCGCAATGGATGGATGCATGGAACCGCAAATTCATAAATAAATTTAAAAAACACGTCCTCACAAACCGGGTGGACAGGTCACGGCAAAGATTCTTGAAGATTGCCACAAAGGTTTGCCATTTCTAATGTTGGATTGTTGGCAGCATTGAGACCCTTTGTCGCCGAGGCTTCGCTCCGCCTCCTTGGGCCAAAAGCCAATCAGATGTTAATAGACCTGATACGTAATTTCTTGCCGCATTTTTACTTTTCATCGCCCACATTTAAAAAATAATGATTATTTTTGAAAACAGGCTTCAAACTACCATTTTTCCACTAATCTTTTGATGAAAATTCGCCATTATACTCGTATATACTCGTAATTAAGCCAGGGACTAGGACCGCATCGTGGGCTGCATATTTTGACTTGTCAAATTGATCACGTTAATCTTGTCGAATTAATGCTATCCTGAGCAACGAACGGTTGCTCCAGCTAGTCATGAAATTAATAGGGATCCATCCAAAGAATGTAAATACATGAACCTCTTCTAGAATATTCTCCACCTGGGTCATTCTCATATGATTTGACCATTCGGCTTTTCTGGACCTTCAAGTTGGAAAAAATAAAGCATCTTTTTGAATAAAATTGTATCTGGAATGTTACTATAGATGTTCAGAATAACATATTTGAGCATCAGTTGTCAGTTTTTTCAGTATTACAGTATTACTTCAGTATTATAGAAACACTCATGATGGTAACACTCGTGATGTTTTTACACAAAAAGGTTAATCTTAACCTAACGAAGTGCTGGACAGATATGAGGGGTCACCCTAAACTACGTCTTTTGCAGTTAGCACTCGCATGTTTAATTGAACTATGTTAAATACAATAGTGGTAACTCATGATGAATAATTTTTGTGACACCATGTTTTTCAATGAAAAATGCTGAAATGGCCTGCCAGCTCTTTCCTGGGCAAAGACTGCAGGTGGACTGATAGCTGGTAGCACAAACAAACATAACCTGACTCTTTCCCGCCATTTTCAATGAACAGTGTTGCCCAGAACTGATGATAACACTCATGATTTTTTTTTCACCAAACAGTGGGACACTCCTGTTTTTCTGCTTTACATTTAGAGTATTAGAGGTAACTGAAAAACCTCCACAATTCGAAACAGCATCATATAACAGTGAAATCCCTCGTGGTTTAAATTTTTTCATCTGTGAGTGCTTCATTTCAGATGGTGACGAACATCACACCCACCCCCTTGGGACAGTAACACTCGTGACGTTTTCAAACATTACATTGAAATATTTTTTCTTGAGGATGTGCTAGGTTCTTTTTAACGATACCACTGCATTCCTCTCCAAAAAACCTACAAATTGATACCAAAAACCTTTTTTTTTTGAAGCTGAAAACCCGTGTAGAAAACGATGTTAAAGACTGCGGACATCAAATGGTCAAATAATATGAGAATGACCCACCTATAATATTCTAGATGAGGTTCATGTATTTACATTCTTTGGATGGATCCCTAATATTTATATTTCATGACTAGCTGGAGGAACTGTTCGTTGCTGAGGATATTATTAATTCATAACAACCTGGTATCACGTTAAGTAAAATTCATTTAAATTATTGAATAAAAGCTGGAAATTTTACTTTCACTTATCAGTCACTTCCAAACAATTATTGTTGAAATACTATCAGAGTGTCACAGACCTTCTTTCTTTCTGAGGAGAGCCCGAAGAATCGATGCGGCGATGCCTGTTCGTTACAATTGCGCATGCGCCAAGACTTAGAGCGATTTTCCTCACCACTTCAGTTTAGCTTTTAATAATGCTACCCGTAGATCACCAATGATCAGCGTGCCCCCGCAATGTTGGCTCTTTCATTATCAACAAGATAAGTCCCTGTCAAATCAAGTTATTGAATTTCACAGTTTTCTTTTTCTTTCCCTGAGTTCCGCATTAGATAGCTAGGTTGGTCAGTTATTTTTAATGCAAAAGGCAAACAAAAGTTGGAAAAACTACAAACATAACTCACAATCTACAAGGCAGGGATGTCGGACACACGTGTTGTAGGTATGGTTGAAGGTTTACACGGATGGTCTTTGCACTGAAGAATAAAGTGACTCAAAAACTGTTTTATACGTCGTGGATATTACCTATGTGTTAAGAAGATCGGTGAATTTAATTCTATTTATCAAGTTAAAAGTTCGTAGGACTTGAGTTCCTACGAACAGTTGGAAACACTGGGGTTTCCAAGCCATGGTTTGAAAGATACGCGAGGAAGCTGACTAGGGGTAGTATTGTGGAAGCTAACCAGAAGTGGAGAGGGAATTCGTCCGAAGTCTTGGCGCATGCGCACTCGTTAGCAAGCGCCCATCGCTGCATCAGTCCTCCAGACTCTCTTTCTGCCGTTTTGGTTTATTATTTTCAATAATGAACCTTTGGAATCGAGCATGACAAAAAAAATTTTTAACCCCCTCAAAATTTGATGGTTTCCGTTTCAAGGTATTTAGAATCCGAAAATGCAATTTAAAAAAAAATTCTGTCCGTCCGCCGTACGCGGCACTTTTCTTAGTTACCGTGAACCAAAATTGACGAAATTCGGTTTATAGGTCCCGTTTGGGGTCTAGCTGGTCCTCGAAGGTCGGCGTTAATGTCATTCATCGCTAAAGGGTGAAAAATAGGGGTTGAAATCTCCATGACGCCGTTTTCTCGAATTTTTTTACGGTTTTAAATACTTCTCGAACTTGGGAGTTTTTTAAGACCACCCCGAGCATTGTACGTCCAGCCGTTCGTTCACAGTAAGGCCCAGAAGTTTGCACCGACAGGCTTCTTCAACAGGAGGATGAATGAAATTGTTTACATTCAGCCCAAATATCATCACTAGGGACGCGCTAACAATCGGGAATTGGCCCGAGATAAAATCATTGCTAGGGATCACCTGATTATATTCACGGAGTATGAAGTCGAGTTGGTTGTTCTGTGATATTTCATTTGAAAAATGATGGCTCTTTTGGAATTTGTTGATAGGTAGTGAAACTTGAACAGACGTTGAAGTATTATTGATGGGCAAATTATTACACAGTGGTAAATTATTACACAACGGTTCATTATACCATCTACGTAGAAGGGGCTGGAGTTAGTTGGTAGGCACCTTTGCAACTTTTTCTTTCTCTCGTCATTTTCTTCTTCTTATCATGCGATGAATCCATGAATCAGATTTCCATAATGTAACCCAGTTGACTGCGACGGGGGAAAAAAATTACCATAACTGGTTCACTGTCGGGGAAGCGTTCCTTGTGGTCAACTTGGCACGCGGATCGGAAATGATGCGTTGGACGGTTGAAGCCCATTATTTATGGTAATTCTCACGTTTTATCCGCGAGTCTCTTTTCTCGCTGTCGAAGCTGGCAGGTGGAACGAGAGGTTTGCCCAGACGGTGTCTTCCAGGCAAAACTAAATTTTTGTGCAAAAAACGTAGAAAGAGGATCCCGGGATGCTCTGATTTTTGTGCAAAAATGTGCGCGTGTTCACTATTTCTATTTTGCACAAAAATGGGAGAAAACTTTATTGTGCAAAATGTCAATGTGAGACCCTCTTTACGTCAGGATGGTATTCAAGTCAGTTGTTTGAACGGCTTAATTGTTAACAATTTCAGCTCAATAGTTAACAATTTCAAAAATGTTAGTGATCGAAATTCGGTGAAAATTTATAAATCACCAAATATTGGTGTATAATCGCCAAAAGCAGAATGGCTACTGGAAGTTCAGTCACCATCAAGAGGATGGTGTCTGTATCAAATGGAATCACCTGTATCAAACTGGATGTATAATAGCCCAGGGAAATTACAACGAAAAAGGCCGTGCCTGCAAAAAAAATCGCGTAAAGCTGGAAATTGTTCTAAACAACTTTGGGCATCCCAAACAAGAACAATACGAGTTTCAGAGGTGAGCTAAACTTGATCCAAAAACCCGCGAGTGTTCGGCACTTGGAATATTTATGTTTAAATAAAAATAGGGGTGCTCTGGACGCAGAACTTGATGCTCTACAACTTCGGTTATACGACATTTTCCATTTGGAATAACCATTTTTTTAAGTTACAGGCACGTGAAACAGAGCGTAACACACTTTACTGACAAAATGAAAAAAAAAAATTGCCTATTTTCGACTGCCGATTCTGACCAAACCGGTGAACCAAATTTAATGTTCACGGTAATCATTCGACGCAGAATTTAATGCAGTTTAATTTTGGTGTGAGTAAACTTTCCCGTGCGATGCTCCCTTTAGATGTTATACGCCAAAAACTGAAAATCGTCGACGTTGGTGTCCTCTTTAAAAAACTTCAGCCATGAAATATTTAATTCTAACTACACATAACAATTTATTTGACTGATGTAGGCAGATCCTACGAGTAGACTCTGAAAAGTGGCTCAATTGATTTGTGGAGGGCTGTCGTCTTGAGATAGGATCATTTCGTTTCCAAAAGAATACCGAGATGGAAATTAATGGATATGGGAACCGCCTGTTGAATGGAAAATTGAATTAGGGTAGAACCAGCTTTCTGGCAGGTGACTGACACAGCCTCGACTCTTTCGGGGTTCTTTGAATAAAAAATGTATTTAAGTAAACTCAACGTGCGAGGCAATTAGGGTATTAGACATTTATATGATGGAAGGGAATTGAAAAAATAACAACGTTTTGGAAACGAAATTCACAAGAAGCAGCTGAACTCGCCCACCTTGGTTTAATACCTACGTGTTTCGTTAGGTGTCTAAAACAGTAACTGTAACAGGATTTAATAATCATTCCGTATCTTTGATTCCCTCAGTTACACGAGAATAGGAATTTCTGAAGTTCCTGAGGGATTTTTGAGCCCAAGATTGAACTGATAAAAAGAAAAAAGAGGAATCTTGAAAATAAGTTAACGTTGGAGACCTAGAAATTATACGATATTCCCCTCCCAGTACGCAAAAACAAGCACAGTGCGCTTCTGTAACTCCAGGATTGGTTGAAACTGAACAATTTTTCAGTGTAGCCCGAAAACGAGTCAATTATTATTAGTTTGTAAACTGAGCACGACGAGAACTTGCCCTGTAAAATCGAAAACAATATATAATTTACAACATTATAATATATACGGATATATAGTTACATCCACCATGCGATACATTGCCATCATGCAATGAGTTGCTTTGCGCACCCCCAGGAAGGTCACTACGTGTTTTATTTTTATTGTTTAAATTGTGAAAATCCACCTCAGCGGAAGTTTCTGAAGTGCTTACCTATGGGTAAGTGGTAACAGAGGAAAATGTTTCCTTATGCAGGATAAAATGCAATAAAAAAAAATTCTGTCCGTACGCCGTTCTTCGCACTTTCCTTAGTTACCATCAGCCGAAATTAATGAATGTCGTGATATCATCCGAGAACATCACTCTCTCTCATGATTTAGATTGCACAAATAAAACTAACAAATGATGTGGCGTACGTGACCGGTCTCAGGTTGCTGAGCTCTCCCACCATCCCCAGTGGTTGAAAGGGACGCAGAGTGACTGGGGGAGAGTGGAAAGGGTCTTATAAAACCTGCCGTTCTCGCCTGTTACTTCATTCTACGCTCAAACCAAGTCGATGACTTATCTCTCTCCTCTCCCGCCTCCTTACCTTTTACATAAAGGATCCCAGAATGGTGGAACCGGTGAGGTGCTAACCTACCACGAGTGGCAACCACTGGACAAAACCTCCTAACGTCTCAAGTGGTGGAAACCTCCCTGGCTCTTGCTAAAGGTGTTAACCAGGGACGTTAGGTCCAATACCTTCGTCTCCATCTCACTCTCATTACCATACTTCGCCTCACCATTACCTTAGCCACCACAATGAAATTTGGTTCATAGGTCCGGTTTGGGGTCTAGTTGGTCCTCGAAGCTCGGTGTTACTGTCAGTCGTTTCTAAGGGGTGAAGAATAGAGGTTGAAATTTTCAGAACGCCGTAGCTCGAAAACTATCAATAGAAGGGTGTTTTTTTTTACGTTTTTAAATTGATCATGAACTAAAGCATTTTTTGAGACCACCCGGAGCATTGTACGGCCAGTCCTTCAACATGATCGTGAATCAAACGGTATAAATCAGGCCCAGATATCATCACTAGGGAGCACCTGATTATAATCACGGGTGGCTGTATGAAGTCGAGTTGATTGTTCTGTGATATTATTTCATTTGAAAATGATGGATCTTTTGGATTTTGTTGATAGGCTTTTACAACTTGAACAAACGTTGAAGTGTAATTGGGTAAATTATTACACAACGGTTTGTTATACTATCTACGCAGAAGGGGCATCTATACAGGTTAATTATTACACTACGGCCTATTATTTTCCTTATGCTTCATGAATAGCTACAAATAATTAATGATTGAATGATTGAATCCCGCGCAGTTGTATGAAACTTTAATTCCCGGGCCGGCTCCAGTACTACTCCATTTAAGGCTTTCCTTGGGGGAGCTCGGGGGTATGGACCACAAAAAACAGTGATCTACGAAGATACAGGTAAATAATAAACCGTTGTGTAATAATTTGCAAAGTTTTTTGTTGTTGAGCTAATACGTAGGTGTATTATTCACAGAATAATGGGCCAAAAACTATTTTTATGAACGCAAGGAGGTTTTTTTATTCGATTCATGCTCACTTTTCTCTCACCTCATGTCAACTCACGTTCTTCCTAAACCATAACTGCATACATTTCTGAATCCCAATGATTTATTTTTTAAACTCCCGAAGAAAATCTGGAGTCTCGGAAAACCAGGGAAAATCAAGGAAATTAATTTGGATTTCCCTGTAGACATCCTATTTATGTACAGAACTTGAATAGAAGGAATCTGTACAGCAAACAGTGAACCGTTGTGGACGAATTTGGGGCGTTTGGACGTTCAAAGAGCGACTGAAACGAATCTTGTTTCTGAGGTGCGGCGATTTATTCATCAGATAAACCCATTTATCATATCAGTGGATTCTGACGTGCTGATTCAGCAAACATCTCGGTTTTCTCAGTTCGGCTGCTGTTCAGCCCGCGCATTCTTCAGACTGGGCATTAGATGGCCAGGACGGGAGTTGACCCAAATGTTCCACCGGGTCGCCAATTTTCTCCTTTAATTGAACAAAAACGACCCGCCTCACGATTCGGATCCGCTAAAATCGACCGTAGGATGGTCGCCCTAATTTACAACTGGAAGCTTTAAAAGCTGAAATGATCTCCAACCCTCGTCCTTGGCTGTTGATTTTCAGCTATGGCGACGAGCGTGACGATGCTCTGAACCTAGTTATCCCATCAGCGTTGCAGTCCATCTTTTAATTCTTTTCTCGTTAGCTAACGAGTGAAGTCGATTCCCGACAATCAGAGCGTTGCTCGGACCTTTTTTCCATAAGATGTGAACGCATGATGTGTAATGATTAGTCGTGAATCACACGATAATAAATTAATTGTAACTGTCGGGACTGCAGTTGGATAATAAATTAATTGTAACTGTTGCGTTAAATTTCGCCCTTTTCAAATGTGACGCACAGTGGTTCAGTCATCACTGGTTTTCTGAAACTTCCTACAACAATATTTTTTGGGGTTTGAATACGAGAAAAATATTTAAAAAATGTACGAACCTTTTCTTCAGTCGTTTACATAATGCAGACAATAGGTTTCACTAAGATGCGAAAAATTACTGGCAACATAGTGTTCTATAGTTTCACACAGTAGTGGTGTGTGGGCTCTGAAAACGGTGGGGCACCAAACCAGAACACGAAACCAAGAGATTTGTCTACAAAATACCTCGAGGCAACAATAAACACCCTTCCCCTATTTACTGATAGAGTGATATTCAGCAAAGCTTATCTCTTTTAATCAACACTCTACCGTCGTAGGAAAACGTCCACAATTTCTGCTGTAAATTTGCCACCGAATTCATGGGTTATAAAAATATAGTGAACTAAAATATTACAAAACAATGACCTGTTGGCCGGTACCTACTTGAATGGAGAAGCTATTGACTTGAAGCTAGGTAGTTATCTGTGTGTTAGGACGCCGAACAATCCACAAACCACAAACAACAGTAAACAGGAAATGCACGTATCTATCACGAATACAAACCTGTCATCAGAACCGGACTGAACGCAAAACGCACACAGTTTGACGCAAAAAATTGAAAACTGACAACTGACTCAACAGAGAAAGCGAATATAATTCAGGAGACAACAAAAACAAATCAGAAGACGAAGAAGCATCTCGTATCAAGATGACTAATTGAATTGAAGGAATCGAATCGATTGTGAAAACGAACGATTTTGGAGTAGGAATCAGATTTCGGGGACAGGGCCCAAAGTGGGCGTGGCGAGCAACATTTTTACTTGACTGAGCATGCGCGGACGGGCCACTTTTCTCAGTTGCCATGGCGACACAAGGTCCGAGGACCCAGAACCTACCTGCCAGTTTCAGGAGCCTAGGTTTTGATTTCGATTGCTGGACATCGCTGTGATGAATGTGTTTGGGCGTACATCCACCACGAGCGGCGTGAGGGGGGATGTGCCCAGTTTGGTTATGGGCAGACCACCACCATGCCCGGGATCTTTTTGGTTGTGTCCGTTTTGGTTATGGGCGTACCACCACCATCATGCGCGGAATCTTTTTGGGAGCGTTGCCTGGTTTGGTTATGGGCGGACCACCACCGTGCCCAGGATCTTTTTGGATGTGTCCGTTTTGGTTATGGGCGGATCTTTTAGGTAAGGAGAGAGACGAGGTAATGAGGAGAGAGAGTAGTCAGCGACTAGAGGAGAGCGTAGAATGGTTAAAAAGTCGAAGGAGGCGAGTATATATAGTCTTGGGAGTCGTCTCCCTCCATCCTCGAGCTAGTGGAGGATGGTGGGGATCTCCAGGCTGGCCCTCGGCTCTCCTGTGTCTTCCGTCCCCACTTCTAAGTTTATTTGGCGAGATCTTATTTCTACATAGCAAAGTTGTGGTTCTGGGAGGCTACCACCACAATCGCGATTCCAGGACATCGATTACTGTCGCTTTATTCCGATAACATGCTTAGATCCCAACATGGATGCTCTACCAGAATATTGAGTATCCATAGCCAGAGAAATCTGGCGAGTCGCTGTTGAACTTTGTGAAAAATCCTAGATACAGCGTATGGAGGGAAATTCAAATGCCAACTGAAGAATAGAGTTTTTTTTGTTACTCCTAGTTTTTTTGGGTGCTGGGGCAGTGGCCCAAGTGGCCTTATGGACGCAACCCCCTGGTTTCACCATTCATCAGTTCTGTCATAAGAAATTGTAATAATTTCCATTTCGGAATCACCGTCATTTGAGTGACACTGAACTGGGACTGACGTTGCTATTATACGAAAAAAAACTCAAAGGTACAAAATATCTGTACATTAACCTCGGCCTAGTTGAACACAACACCTCCTGTTGGAAAAGCCCGTTTTCCCGGTACCCCTCTATTTTCAACTGACAAAAAAAGAACCTGAAGCTGAAATGATTCAAAACACGTTGCAACACCACGTTGGAGCTCAATAGAGGTTTTTTGCAAGTCTCGGAAGTCAACAAAATCACAAAAATTGTGTTTTATCTTCAAAACACCTCTCTATCCTACTCCTCCAGTCCAAATACCACTGCATTCGTATCAATTTTAGGCGTACTTATTTCCATTGCATGAATATCAAAACCAAATAAAACAAATTATAAAGCAGGGTAATTATTTTTCCAATTATCTCTAAATTTAAACTTTGGAGGATAAACAGCAGCTTCATGTAAAATGGGTGGTAAAAGGGATGACAAAATGGATGGTAAAAATTGATACAAAAAGCCAAAAAAGAGAAATGGATAAACGGAGTGAATAAAAATTTATATAAATGTAAAACCATTTAAAAGGGAATAAAACCACCTATAAAACTTGGATACAAATGGGGGAAAAAGGTAACAGAAAAAAAAATACCGACTTCAAAAAAGCAGTATGAAACCTGTATGAATGAGCTGTAGTTGAAAAGTTATTTTTATGCTGAACAAACGTAATTTGTTCAAATCCGGTACAACAAAATATTTGAAGCTGGCGCCCAATTTCTGCTAAAATTATTTTTAAATAACCTAAAAAACTAACAGTATGAAGGCTGTGTGTGGGGTTTTTAGTTCAAATTTGGTGCCGGCTTCGTAAATTTGGTTGTTCCGGCTTTGAATAAATTACTTTTGTTCGGCATACAAACTTTTTTACTTCTCAGTTTTATACAGCGCTTTTTTGAAGTGGGTTTTTTTCAAAATTTGTTTAATATCTACAAAATCGGAAATAGTAGGTAGTATCGGAATAATAGCTGGGCAAGCATTAAAAAAGAAGAGCGTACAAACAGGTCGAATTGAGAACCTCCTCCTTTTTTGTAGTCTGTTAAAAATTGATAAAATATATTGAAAATGGATTAATTAAATTATTATGTACAAAAGTGGATTAAAGTAATATTATTGAAATTTTATTAGTTCTTTAAATGGTTTCCGTAGTGATACTGAATGTCCAGCAATTTAATCAGTGTATGGCAACATTTATTTACCTGTGTACAGTGCCCAAAATAAGTGTCTATTCAGTTGATTCCTTGTGAGGTTTTGTGAATTCGCAGTGCGTAGCCTAAAAACGCATTGTCTTTTGGAGCGCTCTGAATTGAATTCCAGAACTTTTCAATTGAGAAGTCGATTTTCCTTCAGTTTTAATTGCGTCGGAGGAAAGCGCGAGCGGGAGGAATATTTAATAAAGTCCGTCGTTTCAAAAGCCGAACCAAGTTCTCAAACTTCGTGATAAGGTCTGACGGGATTGAGAGAGAAATCTCCAGACTCGATCCGGTTTCTGAGGACTGTTCAAGTTGGAATACCGTGAAAGAAGCTCAGTTATGGGTGTTCATAAGGGTTCTGATACACGTTGTGAAGGGTTTAATTTTAAGAAGACTTACGTTGTACTTGGTGATGTCAAGGGTACGTACATACGAGTCTTAACGTACATCTCAACTCAGCTTGATGCCTGCGTACACACCGCTCTTTAGGGAAAATGTTATGGAGACGCCGCAGAATGCTCCTGATGGTCTCAAAAATTCAGAAAAAAAAATCGAACTATTTTAAAATGCGAGAAAACCCACACCTCAAAATGAAATTTTCCGAGATAGGGGGACTCCGGATATTTCAACCCATATTTTTCACCCCGAGTTGAGTGACAGTAACGCCGAGCTTCGAGGACCAACTAGAGCCCAAACGGGACCCATATACAGGGTGTCTCACACTTATGATCCGAAAAAATTCACCCACTTGTTCTACAACTAATTTCCAACAAAAAGTGTCCTATAAAGTTTTATAGTGATCACTATCACTATAGATTTTTCTTTTGAAGTTTTGATATAACTTTTCAGGTCCAGATGCGTCCAAAGCGTTGTCTCCGACTGGGCACTTTTTAGGCAATTTTAATGAAACAGACCCACGCATCGCATTTCCCTCAAGTTGACAATTATTTGAGATATCCCTTCGATCAATCCACGATAACTGCACCAGGCCTAGTTTGTATAACTTGAATCAAGTGGTGAACGTATTGGTACCAGTAATTACCGTAATTATCACTTAACGTAACATAATTAATAATCAGCAACGACGCCAATCAATGACGGTCATCAGTGGCTTCTCGTAAGGCCGAGTTTTTTAAACTTCTATTTCCTAATACATCTCAGATTCTAATTGATCGATCACAAATAATTTATGACTTTTGAGATTCAATAAAATTGCAATAAACTTGACTTTTTTCTAAATTGCTGGAAGCAACAATAATAAGTGGTGAACGTACGAGTACATTCAACCATGCACATGTTTGATACTACCATATAACGATAGCATTAAACTTGAAAAAAATTAAATTGCAATAATGTTTTAAATTTAAAAAATTGCTAGAAGCAATAAACTTAAACATATTTAAAAGAAAATTGTTGGAATCAACCATAAGTGGTGAACGTAAGGGGACATTCAACCATGCACGTATTAGATAGGTACCTATCATGTAACGATGGCAATAAACTTAAAAAAAATTAAATTGCAATAAACTGTTGAAAAAATTGCAGTAAACTTAAACAAATTTTAAAAAATTGCTGGAAGCAACGTTAAGTAGTGAATGTACGAGTACATTCAACCATGCACATGTTAGATACCTACCATATCACTATGGCAATGAACTTAAAAAAAAATTAAATTCAATAAACATAAAAATTGCAATAAACTGTTTTTAAATTAGAAAACGCGCTAAAAACAATAAACTTTTAAATTTTTTTTGGAAGCAACGATAAGTGGTGAACGTATGAGTACATTCAACCATGCACATGTTAAATATCATCTACCATATAACGATGGCAATAAACTTTTAAAAAAAATTAAATTGCAATAAACTATAAAAAAAATTGCATAACTCTTTAATAATTTAAAAAATTGCTAGAAGCAATAAACTAACAAATTTAAAAAAAATGGCTGGAAGCAATGATAAGTGGTGAACGTATGAGTACATTCAACCATGCACATGTTAGATATCATCTACCATATAACGATGGCAATAAACTTAAAAAAAAATTAAATTGCAATAAACTAAACAATTTAAAAAAAAAAAACCAGTCATGCAGCATGACTTAATGAGCGAATTTTCAAAGAAATATTCGAATTAATGGCTATGGTTTTGAATAAAGGAAAACTTCGGTCTAAAATTTGGTTTTCTATGTATATTCTCTTCGTATTTATTTTAATTTGTACGTTTTGTCCATCCTGATTCTACCGTTTGTTATGAGTAGATTCCTTGTTCCTTCTGAATGGCCTTTCCTCTTGACTACGATTTCAGGCCTAGTATCTAAAACCAGTTCAAGATTTGCTCTACTAGGTAGGTAGATCCTTCCTTCTTCATTGATATTATTTTTATCATGTTAAGTACCTACCTACCTTTGAATATCAAATATTCGTATGATACTGATAATAAATTGATAAGATACCTACCTAACCTTCTTCCTCCTACTGTTAGTACCTAAATTGAATAATTTGAAATAGATTTTTTCTTTCGTCTTCCTTCTAGTAATACGTGGGCCGGTACTTGTCTATCTATGAAGGTATCATAACAATTATATGTCAAATGGGAAATTCAAGGAGTTGTACTAATCGTTTGCCTCTCCCTTTTTTGCTTCGAACTCTCGTCTTCAATTAATACTTCTCACATTTTTCAATCTGACCACTCTAAGGGGGTGGGGGTAAGAGTTTAAAGATTATCCTAGTTTTGGGTAATTTTTGCGCACTTTAAATGCTCTAATTTAAGAACGGATTTAGATATCTAAAATCCGATTTCACCATCGTGTTCAGCGTGCAAAAACCTTTAAAATGAGGGGTCACTTGTTGGAAAATAACATTTTGGGGATTTTTGGGTAATTTTGCGCACTTTAAATGCGCCAAAACCCTCCTTAGAGTAGGCCAATTTCGCCCATCTTCGAACTTAGCCTTTCGATTGCCAAGATAGATTTTTTGTGCAAATTTGAGCTGTTTATCTCAATTCTATCGAGAGTTATCGTCTGGAGTGACACATATATAAATATATATATACATATAAAAAAGTGTTAAATTTCAGGAATCGTTTTAGAATGGTCTGAAACGGATTTCTATGAAGAAAATTTCCAAAAATGTATATTATTTAAATTTCGAAGCCATTGCAATAGCTTCATTTTCTTTGAAAATTCGCTAAAATGACTGGAAGCAATGATAAGTGGTGAACGTACGAGTACATTCAACCATGCAGATATTGGATACCTACCATATAACGATGGCAATAAACGTTAAAAAAATTAAATTGCAATAAACTGTTGAAAAAATTGCAATAATCTTTTTTTAAATTGCTAGAAGCAATAGGTACACTTCAAAAAAAATTGCTTGTAGCAACAATAAGTGGCGAATGTATGAGTACATTCAACCACGCACATTCAGATATCGACCATATAACGATGGAAATAAATTTAAAAAAAAATTAAATTGCAATAAACTATAAAAAATTGCAATAAACTTTTAAAAATGTAAAAAATTGCTAGAAGCAATAAACTAACAAATTTAAAAAAAATGGCTGGAAGCAATGGTAAGTGGTGAACGTACGAGTACATTCAACCATGCAGATATTAGATACCTACCATTTATAACGATGGCAATAACGTTAAAAAATTAAATTGCAACAAACTTTTGAAAAAATTGCAATAAACTTTTTTAATTGCTAGAAGCAATAAACTTTTCAAATTTTGTTAAAAATTGCTGGAAGCAACGATAAGTGGTGAACGTATGAGTACATTCAACCATGCACATGTTAAATATCATCTACCATATAACGATGGCAGTAAACTTTAAAAAAAAATTAAATTGCAATAAACTATAAAAAAATTGCATAACTCTTTAATAATTTAAAAAATTGCTAGAAGCAATAAACTAACAAATTTAAAAAAAATGGCTGGAAGCAATGATAAGTGGTGAACGTACGGCTACATTCAACCATGCAGATATTAGGTACCTACCATATAACGATGGCAATAAACTTTAAAAACATTAAATTGCAATGAACTGTTGAAAAATTGCAATAAACTTTCAAAAATTGCAATAAACCTTTTTAAATTGCTATAGAACAATAAACTTTTTTAAATAAACGTTAAAAAAAATTAAATTAAAATTAAATGAAATACCGACGTAAATGAGTTTTGAATATTTTCCGATTTTCTCCACAGGAAGAAGACTGACAACAAACAGTGGTGGGAGCTGTTCGACCAGAACACGGGTCGGTTTTACTACTACAACGCGACCTCCCAGCGAACCGTGTGGCACCGCCCGCAAAACTGTGATATCATCCCCCTCGCCAAACTTCAGGTAAAATTTATTACGAGCGACGAGCTTGGTTGAATTTCGAATGTTCGCGTTTAGTGCGAAAATTTGTGTTTTTTGTTGTTGCAGCATTTAGCGTGTTGTGGAGCATGAAATAGTTTCCGAGGTTGGTAGTTAGAGAACATTTTTGTAAGGGTTTGTGTAAGGTGCGACGAGTTTACTTTCGAAACTTGCTGATTTTGAGCGAAAAATATTTAGTAGCGGTCGCCTCTCAAAATGCGGGAAAAAATACCTCGTCAGACCGTTGGGGAATCGCAGAAAGATCGGATTACAGAATTACAGTACGGCGGAATTAGTACGTATTGAGTCAATTCGAGATCGTCTGATTTGTACAGATTGTCCCATCGTTGCCGAATTGTGTCAAGTTCCTGCGTTTAAAAAGCTCTTGAATTAATTTGTCTTATTGGCCCAGGCAAATAACACCAAAAAAGGTCGAATCTCCAAAAAAAATTGTATAAATCTGGAAATGATTTAAACCACTTCGGGCACCCGAGATAAGAGTAATATGAATTTGTGACGGTTTCTGAGGTGAGCTGAACCTTTTGAAGCCAGAAAACCGCGAAATTTTGGCACGTTTTCAGGTTTTGGCTTAAAACATCTGAACGGTGCATCTTACAAATGATTTAATTCTTACCATAATTAAGGAGAATAAAATGCTGCGTTGAATTTCCCTTAAACATTAAACATTGTCATATATCTAAAGTAGTTGAGCATCAAATTCTGCGTTCACCCCTATTTTTATTATATATCATTTATAAATTTATTTAAACCCTTCGCAAAGCAATTTAAACCCTTTACAAAATAATTTCAACAATTTAAAAATTTATTTAAACCCTTTACAAAATTATTTAAACCTTTTACAAATTTATTAAGACCATTTATAAAATTATTTAAACCCTTTACAGATTTATTTAAACCTCTATACTTAGTTGGGTATTGAGTTCTACGTGCGAGTAGGTTCGTGGTATTCCTTCTGAATGTTGAGACCGATCTCCAATAACTTCTTCCTTATGTCAGTGAGCTTCTAATCTTCCTGATTAGAGCCTCCATATTCTATGCTGAACCATGTGGAACAGGAGTTCTCAAAAATAAAGACGAAAGCAGGAGAGTTGTTGAGCTACCAAGGTGAGCACCAGCTTACGGAAGTTATTCAGCAGCGTTTGCTTTCAAAATCACACATCAAGATTGTGCGAATTATGTAATGGACATGATTTTATTATTGCCCGACGCAGCAGCAGACCATCCACTTCATTAGTCCGTTAGAACTACTTTCATAAATTTTAAGGATGTGCTTTAATTTTCAGACTTCAATAGTTAAATTTTCTTTATTGCTTATTGCAGATACCGCTGTATTTATTGATTGAGTTTAAATAATTATGTAAAAGGGTTAAATAATTATGTGAAGGGTTTTAATAATTTTTTTAAAGATTTAAATAAATTTGTAAAAGGTTGAAATTATTTTGTAAAGGGATTACTTAAATAAATTCGTAAATGCTATACGTATTTTAAATTTTGAGTTTATTAATTTGCGAACATTTTAAATTGAATATTTCAATAAACAGGGAGCTCTAACACGGAATTTGATGCTCCGCTGCTTTAGTTATATGCCATTTTTCATTCGAAATAACATTTAGGCGTGTGAAACTGAGCATAACACACTTTCCAGTCAAAATAGAAATGGCCTGTTTTTGAGTTCCGATTTCGATCAAATGAAGCAAAATTAATGTTTAAGGAGGTTTTTAAACGCAAAATTTAATGCTTTAATGCTAGTTTTGGTAGTAGAGTGAAATTTTCTGTACGATGCACCCTTTCAGATGTTATTAGCCAAAAATTGAAAGAAGTGCCGAAATTCCGCGGTTTTAGCTCATCTCAGAAACCCTCGCAGACTCATGTTACTCTTATTTGGGATACTCAAAGTTGTTTAAAATCATTTCCAGCTTTACACAATTTTTTTGAGGCACGTCCTTTTTTTGGTACAGTTTGCCTGAGCTACGTGGGTCGTTTGGAACAGTTCGGGGACAATGAACCCCTTTTCAAATGTCAATAAAAGAGGCCGTTCGGGATCGGCCGTCTCATCCCCGATTCCCCCGACCTCTCGTCTCCAGCCACCCAGAAAATCAAATGCTGCTTCTCACCGTCGGGCAGGGAGAAGAAACTCCGGGTCCGCATTGAATGGCCCTAGTAGTGAAATACTGCGGTGGGGATCGTCGATGGAGGGGACTTCTGACCGGTTCACGGGAACGAGTCAGGGAGTTCTGTTACACCGTGACCGAGTCATCGATGAGAACGGTTCATCGGGGTGGAGGCTTCAATTAGGTGGCGAGATATGGCTTTGTGCCTTTCGGGGCTTCAAAGGGCCGAAGCAGAAATAAATAAAATTGCGGCTTTTTATTGCTTACCCGCAGTTAAATATAGCATTTGTGTAGCTATGAGCTGTGGCCCTCTGCGACGTGGGATCTCTAGAAAACTGAAATGGTTCGAAACAAAACGCTAAGTGCGATTCCATCCAGTAAAACCAAAGAAGACGGGTCAAACGTATTTGAAAACGTGATTTTGTAGGAGACGCGTATGAAGTTGTCCTCTCCCAGACTGTGCAACACTGCCACTTGCTCGTTCCGCTCCTTTGTTCTTATCTATTTCCATTACGATAAGGTGTCCCATTGATTCTTCTTCCATGCTATCAAGCAAGGGCGATGCGTCCATAAGGACCCTTGGGCCACACAAAAACACTAGGAGTAAACAAAACTCCATTGTTCAGTTGGCATTTGAATTTCCCTCCGTACACTGTACCTAGAATTTTTCGCAAAGTTCAATAGCGACTCGCCAGATTTCTCTGGCTATGGAATGGCAATTCTATGGATATTCAGTATTCTAGTAGAGCATCCATGGCTCCATATACGAAGCATGTTATCGGAATAGACAGTAATTGATGTCCTGCAATCGAAATCGAAACCTAGGCTCCTGAAACTGGCAGGTAGGTTCTGGGTCCTGGGACCTGGTGTCGCCATGGCAACTGAGAAAAGTGGCCCGTCCACGCATGCTCAGTTGAGTAAAAACATTGTTCGCCACGCCCACTTAGGGCCTGTCCCCGAAATCTGATCCTTACTCCAAAATCGTTCGTTTTCACAATCGATTCGATCCCTTCGATTCAGTTAGTCATCTCATAAGATACTTCTTCGTCTTCTGATTTGTTTTTGTTGTCTCCTGAATTATATTCGCTTTCTCTGTTGAGTCAATTGTCAGTTTTTTATTTTAGTTTACTATATTTTTATAGCACATGAATTCGGTGGCTAATTTGTGGTAGAAATTGTTGCCGTTTTCGTACGACGATAGAGTGTTGATTAAAAGAGATAAGCTTTCCTGAATATCCCTCTTATCTCTCTTAAATAAGGGAAGGGTGTTGTTGCCTCGAGGTATTTTGTAGACAAATCTGTTGGTTTTGCGTTCTGGTTTGGTGCCCCACTGTTTTCAGAGCCCACGCACCGCTACTGGTATCAAGTAACTACTTGACAGTAGCTACATTAACTACTTCTTTGTATCCCGAAGAAGGTCAAGGCGACGAACTAGAGGAAGAAGAAGATTCAACAACTTCAATCTGCGTTATCTACACATCCCAGCTTCTGATTCTAGATATCCTTCGTAAACTAGGATTCTAGATGTTGGTGTGGCATTTTCTTTTCCTTTTTGAACAGAGCGGGACAACCCAACTCGAAATTCCCCGTAAAACACGAATTCTTGCTTAGGTACTCTCTCTCTGATAATCACAGCAATTTTCCCTTGGAACTCCAACAATTTCTCGATGCTTTTGATCTCAAAGTGTGAGAAATAAAAAAATTTAAAAAATTTAACAACAAAAACCCGACTTCAAAAAACCTGTATAGAACTTAAAGAATAATTTTTATGCTGAACAAACGTAAATTCAAAGCCAATACAATGGCCAAAGCCAATATTGAAGGCGTCGCCAAGTTTAAACTAAAATGTATAAAACCAAGGGATACAATACGAAGGCTGTGTGGGGTTTTAAATTAAAATTTGACGCCGACTTCAAACAAATTTTTGTATTGGCTTTGAATAAATTACCTCAGCATAAAAATGGTTCTTTACATTTGGTTTATTATTCTGTGAATAATACACCCATGTATTTGCTCAGCAAAAAACAGTTATATTACCCCCTCAGAATTTTGTATTTTACGCGTAGATTCCAGAAATGCAGTGTCCGTCCGCCATATCATCCATATCTACGTTATTTTCGGTCTAAAAAATTCGTTCTTTCGCACACTGGTTCTTCGGGCCCTAGTTGTGTCCCGATAATTTGCAGCCCGATCGGAATATGCCCAGGGGTATTATGGGTGAAAAATACAATTAGGTTTTTTCCGTGTTGCAGTAACGTGAGCTTGTAAGGTATCGTTTTCCATGATTTTTTAGGACGAGGGGACCGATTATCCAGTCCATTTTGACCAAAGAGTGGAAAATTGAGGTTCTAACGAAGTTTTAGCCTTAAATTTACGTTCAATTTTGGTCTAAAATCGTCGGTTTGGGAGCACATTTGGGTCCTAGTTGTGCTCCGAAACTCGGCAGCCCGATCGGCGTACACCCAGGGGTGTGTAAAAATAGGGTTTTTCGAGGGTTTTGTTTGAGGTTTTAGTGAACGTGAGCTTGTGATGTATCGTTGTAGGGTGAGAAGACCGAATATGAAGTTGATTTTGACCAAGAGGAATTGAAGGTGGTAACGAAGGTTCAGCTCCCGAAATTCATTTTTATGAGTCGCAAACCTGGGAAATCGTCTGACATTTACATAAATTTGTATAATAACGCTAGCAGTAGTATCAGCAGGTGAATCAAGGCAATTAAATATGACACTATTAAATTATCAAAGATAATCTGTAAAAAAACGCTGCAAAGTCACATGGGTTTATTATTCTACTGGACATACCTACAGAAATGTTGGCTGTTCATTTATTGTTTCTTTCACGTGAAATAATTGAAATGGCTATTTCTGATGGTTTCCACCAATTTTGGCCCCCAAAACACGAATCAGGTACGCTCCTTTTTGGTTTATTATTCTGTGAATAATACACCTATGTAATCGCTCAGCAAAAAATTTTTATAACACCCCCTCAAACTTTTTTCTTTTCCGTTTCAAGGTGCGTAGATTCCAAAAATGCAATGTCCGTACGCCGTCCGCCGTATCACGTGTACAGGCTTCATTTTCGGTCTAAAAAAGTCGTTCTTTCGCACACATGCTCCATTTGGGCCCTAGTTGTGTCCCGAAACTTTTCAGCCCGATCGGAATACACCCAGGGGTGTTATGAGTGAAAATGTGTGTAAAAATAGGTACTTTTTGCGTTTTAGCAACATGTTGGTAACATGAGCTTTTGAAGTATCGGTTTCCATGTTTTTTTGGACGAGAAGATCGACTATGAAGTCGATTTTGACCAAGGAGTGGAAAATTGAGGTTGTACCAGATGTTCAGCTCCCAAAATCGATTTTTTATGAGTCAAAAACCTGCGAAATCGTCTGAAATCACCATCAATTTGTAGAATAACATTAGGAAAAGTGTCAACACGTGGATCAATACGATTAAATGGCACTACCAATGATCAACGATAATAAAAAAAAAAAAAAAAAAAAAAGGAGCGTACCACCATTGGTGGAAACCATCAAAAATAGCTATTTCAATTATTTTACATGAAAGAAACAATAAATGAATAGCTAACATTTCTGTAGGTATGTCCAATAGAATAATAAACCCATGTGACAAGGACTTTGCAGGGTTTTTTTCTTTTTCAAATTATCTTTGATCATTGGTAGTGCCATTTAATCGTCTTGATCCACGTGTTTATACTACTTCTTGTGTTATTATACAAACTGATTGTGATTTCAGACGATATCCCAGGTTTTTGACTCACGAAAAATCAATTTTGGGAGCTGAACATTTGGTAGAACCTCAATTTTCCACTCTTTGGTCAAAATCGACTTCATGTTCGGTCTTCTCGTCCCAAAAACATGGAAAACGATACCTCAAAAGCTCATGCTACTAACATGTTGCTAAAACGCAAAAAGTACCTATTTTTACACACATTTTCACTCATAACTCCCCTGGGTATATTCCGATCGGGCTGAAAAGTTTCGGGACACAACTAGGGCCCAAATGGAGCATGTGTGCGAAAGAACGAATTTTTTAGACCGAAAATGAAGCCTGTACACGTGATACGGCGGACGGACATCGCATTTTTGGAATCTACGCACCTTGAAACGGAAAAGAAAAAATTTTTGAGGGGGTTGTTATACAGAATAATAAACCAAAAGGAGCCTAATTCTTGTTTTTTGGGGCCAAAATTGGTGGAAACCATCAGAAATAGCTATTTCAATTATGGCACATGAAAGAAACAGTGAATGAACAGCCACACTTTCTTTAGGTATGTCCAATAGAATAATAAACCCATGTGACAAGGACTTTGCTGCATTTTTAGCGTTATACAGCTTTTTTGAAGAGGGGAAAACAGAACCTCCTCCTTTTTCTGAAGTCGGTTAAAAAGATTGTTCTTGATCCGAAAATCTGGACTCTAAATCCAACATCCAGTGGTTGATATTTCTTGAACGATTCCGCGAAAGTTGCCACACAGCTATAACCAACGTCCTACACGCCGACGCTCGTTTTCATTTTCAAAAAAAAACTCTCTCACACTGATTTTTTCTCACCTTTCAACATAAATATACGCTACTGAAATGTGTATAAATATCGGTACCTACTATATCAGCGTAGCTCACGCGACCATTAAAAAGGCGTTTCGTTTCGCCAAACGAGGGGAAAGCGGTTTTTTGATTAAACTGATTTTTCAAGGTCTCAATAACCCGTTGGCGTCTATTGGTTTCAGAGCATGTCGCCCGGTTTGACCACCTTCTTCACGTTGCATATTCAAGAGATGAACCATTTTCACTTCGAGCGGGCGGAAAATTCGATCCACACTTTCCACGCTTTTCTTTTTTCGTCTGATAAATATAATACAAAGGAGGTTTTTAGTGACCGTTTTGTTTCCTAATTTAAAACAGTACCTAGGGATAATCGTTGGAAAGCTGATCCTTGGGGGGGGGGGGGATCGGATTTCGACTCAAGTTCGGTCCGGTTGTCCAATGGGGTTCAATGGACCGAGAAGTTCGAGTTAATGAGAGTTTTAGGGACGATTGAGATATCCAAGTGTCAGGCGCGGATCCGGGGGGGGGGGGGGGGGTCACAGGGGTCATGACCCCCCCCCCCCCCCGGAATCAGCCTGAAAACAAAAAACCACAGTCATGCAGCATGGCTATAAGAGCGAATTTTCGAAGTTTTCGGCATCTTCCTCCTCCGCCTAAAATTTTCTGAAAATTAATTTTCGGCCAATGTTTTCCCAACTTGATACCAAACAAAATTAAAACAGGAGTAGTTTTACGCAAAGTAAAATTTGGGGTGGAAGGAGGGGGAGGGGGAAATCAAAAATGTTTTGAATACCAGAAGAGTAGGTATTGGGTACGTAACAAATTTTTTGTTCCATATTTTGCCGAGTAACACCTCGGTTTGTAGTTTTTCCAACGTTAAACACGATGGTGAAGTCAGAATTGCGATATCCCATTCCGTTATCAGATTAGAGCAGACGAACCAGGAAGAACATCTCAAGAAATAACCACGTTCCTTCATCTTCAAAGTGCTCCAGTTTGAGAATGGAGTGAGATATCGCAATTCTGATTTCACCATCGTGTTCAGCGTACAAAAACCTTTAAAATGAGGTGTCACTTGTCAGACTTTTTCATTTTGGGAATTTATGGGTAATTTCCCCCCCCTAAAACTCCCCAAAACTCCCCCTTAGGGTGACCCGATTCTGCCCATCTTCGAACTTAGCCTGTCGATTGCCAAGACAGATTTTTCGTGCAAATTTGAACTTTTTATCTCAATTCTTTCGAGAGTTATCGTCTGGAATGACACATACATATATAAATATATATATAAATATATAAATATATATATGAATATATATATATATATATATATATATATATATATATATATATATATATATATATATATATATATATATATATATATATATATATATATATATATATATATATATATATATATATATATATATATAATTTTTGGTGTCTTTCGGCAGGGAATTCAGGATGGTCTGAAACGGATTTTGGTATAAAAATCTTTCGGAAATTCGAGTTTTAAAAATTTTGGACCGAGAACAATAGCTTCCTTTTCTTCGAAAATTCGCTAAAAGAACTATATAAAATCTAAAAAAAATCAGTCATGCAGCATGACTTAATGAGCGAATTTTCAAAGAAATATTCGAATTAATGGCTATGGTTTTGAATAAAGGAAAACTTCGGTCTAAAATTTGGTTTTCTATGTATATTCTCTTCGTATTTATTTTAATTTGTACGTTTTGTCCATCCTGATTCTACCGTTTGTTTATTACGTAATTGTACTAAGTGCTTATTTATTTGATCGCTGTGGGTAAATTCAAGGAGTTGTACTAATCGTTTGCCTCCCCCTTTTTTGCTTCGAACTCTCGTCTTCAATTAATACTTCTCACATTTTTCAATCTGACCACTCTAAGGGGGTGGGGGTAAGAGTTTAAAGATTATCCTAGTTTTGGGTAATTTTTGCGCACTTTAAATGCTCTAATTTAAGAACGGATTTAGATATCTAAAATCCGATTTCACTATCGTGTTCAGCGTGCAAAAACCTTTAAAATGAGGGGTCACTTGTTAGAAAATAACATTTTGGGGATTTTTGGGTAATTTTTGCGCACTTTAAATGCTCTAATTTGAGAACGGATCAAGATATCTAAAATCCGATTCCACCATCGTGTTCAGCGTGCAAAAACCTTTAAAATGAGGGGTCACTTGTTGGAAAATAACATTTTGGGGATTTTTGGGTAATTTTTGCGCACTTTAAATGCGCCAAAACCCTCCTTAGAGTAGGCCAATTTCGCCCATCTTCGAACTTAGCCTTTCGATTGCCAAGATAGATTTTTTGTGCAAATTTGAGCTGTTTATCTCAATTCTATCGAGAGTTATCGTCTGGAGTGACACATATATAAATAAATATATATATATATACATATTGTAGAATGAACTACACAGTTAGATGGTAAAGACAAGAATGAATTTTATTGTTTACACTCGTTACTGCATTTTATGGTTGTCATCCACCAGTTAGCAACGTCTAGAGGCATACCGCTTACACATTCCCCCTCTGAGGATTATCATTGCTCCTGCAATGATAGGGAACCGCGTTCCCGCAGGCAGCAGCTTTCTTGTTTCCTTGCTCATCCTCGTAGATAAGTGTCTTCGGGAATCCGTTCTTTATTTCCCTCATTTGCCTTTCTGCAAGTCCATTGGCTTGAGGATGGTGAGGAGCAATATTTATCCACTTGATATTCTTTTCCTCTGCAAACCGCTTTATTTCCTCAGAGACGAACTGTGTTCCATTATCGGAGACAATTTTTCTTACCTCATCAATATGGGGGAAAGCTCTGAGGTATCGGACCACTGCTGCAGAGCTTTCTTTCATAGCCTTGGCCCACAAATATCGCGTAGCCTCATCTATTATGACCAAAAACGATTGGGTTGACGCCCTCCCCTCCGACTTTTTGGTTCTCTCGCCGAAGTCCAAATGCAGGCATTCAAAGGGTGTCTGTGACTTATTGGGAATGATCATTGTGTCTGGCTTAGGCTTGAATTTGAATTTAACCAACTGGCATTCATGACAACTTCGGACATAGTTCTCGATCTCCTTCTTCATGCCTGGCCATTTGAAACGCTTCTTTATCTTGAAGTAGGTCTTGAGAAACCCATCATGGCCACCTGAGCCTGGATCGTCATGGTATTGACGCAAAACCTCTGAAGTACGAGTACTATCAATCAGGATTCTGTTGTCTTCCGAGCGAACTGTACACACCCCAGGCAGCTCTGGTGGAGCATCAATACATAGCCTTGAAATGCAGTCAGCATCCTGCAGCTCCGCACCACTCCTGTGTTTAATTTCTATTTCAAAGCCCATCAAGAACACCTGCCACCTACCGAGCCTCCCCTTAGGATTCTTCAGATCAAGCAAATTGGAAAGGGCTGAATGGTCGGTGTAAACTGAAAATCGTCTTCCTTCAAGGTAGGATCGGAAATACTTGATTGCGTTTACTACCGCTAGTCCTTCCTTGTCCGTCACGGAATAGCCCTGCTCAGCCTTGGTGAAGGTGTGAGAATAGTACCCAATCACTCTAAGTTGCTGGTTCTTTGGCCTGTGCACATCCCGCTGGTAGAGAATCCCTCCTGTACCATAGTAGCAAGCATCGGCTACCAACTCAAACGGGAGTTTCCAATCAGGCAGCTGTAAAATGGGATTACTACATATTTTCTCAACAAGCGATTGGAACGCTCTCTCTTCCTGTTCTCCCCATTGAAATTCCACATCTTTGGCCTTGAGTCGATCTAGCGGCCGCACAATTAGAGCGTAATTTGGTATGAACGCCCTGAAGTGCCCTGTCAGTCCAGTAAACCTCCGAAGAGAATGAATGTCGCAGGGTCTCGTCATCCCCCTAACCTTTTCTACCGACTCCTCCTTAGTTGTTTTTGTAATCCCGTCGATCTTTCTGCCTAGAAAAACTACGCTTTCCTTATTGAATTCGCTCTTAGTCATATTGAGCTTCACATTTTCCCTGTGCAACCTTTCAACAACCCTGAACGTTCGTTCTGCGCATTCTTCTTTAGTACATCCCCCGATGAGAATATCGTCTATATAAACCCTTATGTAAGGATCTCTCAACAATTCCCCAAGCACCCTCGTCATAAAGCGCTGGAAACATGCTGGTGAGTTCTTCCAACCAAATGGTAGCTTCGTGAACTCATAGTGCCCAAACGGAAGGACAAAGGCAGTGTGATGAATGGTATCCTCGGTCAGCGGAACCTGATGAAAACCATCTTTCAAATCAATTTTGGAAAACACGCTGCAACCGCCGAAACAAGAGATGATATCATCAATCGCCGGGAATGGAAAAGGGTCCAATAGCGTCTCCCCATTTAGTGCCCTATAATCTTGGCATAAACGCCACGACCCGTCAGCCTTTGGCACTATCACACATGGTGAGGCGTATTTCGACGTTGAAGGTCTGATCGTTCCCTTGTCAAGCATCTCCTGGATTTTCCCTTGTGCCCAAATATACCTGTCCCTCGACAACCTGTAGGGTTTTTGACACACTATAGCTGCCCCTTCCTTCAAATCAAAAGGCACAGCATATTTGGAATAGGAAGGTGTCTGTTCAGATGGACGGAAAAACCTCTCGATGTCCTCTTTGCAAAAAACCAACCTTTCTGATTCCACCAGTTGCACCTGAGTGGGCTCCTCGGTTCTCAAGCGAAAACCTAGTTCCTGAAGAGAAGGCCAACCAATTATAGCATTGTATGGTAGCGAGTCCGTGACAAATGCAACTGATTCAATAGTGGAACTCCCAACTGTGATAGACAAAGTAACAGCCTTAGACACTGTCTCAACTGACCCATTAAATCCCCTCAGCATCTTTCTTCTTTTCACACATGGCCAACCACTATGTGAAACCAACTTTGATGAAACTAAATCCACCATTGCCCCTGTATCTAGAAGTGAGTCAACCTTTATTCTATTCATCAAGACTGTACATACGGGTAACTGGAGGGAAGGAGAAGAAAGACTGTAAGAGGACAAAACATCAGTGTTTAATTCGTCCGAATCATCATTTACAAGATCTATGTCTTGCTGAGAGTTTACCTGGTGTTTCGCTGTTCCCGTAAACCTCTTCAATCCAGAGCCACCTGCTGTTGGAGCCATCTTTTCGAGTTTCATCGGTTTAGCGGCCCCTCCTGGATTCCTCTGTATTGCTGGCTTCAGACGTTCCATCGCCCGCCTCAATTTCTCTCTGGAGTGGTCCTCTAACCCACTGAGTAGGATATTCTGCATGTAGTTTGGTACACCCTGAAGCATGAGTAAATTGAAGGCGCGATCAGCTAGCTCTCCAAAAGCGATGTTGACCAGCCGTTGTTTCTCATAGTAGTATTCCATCAGACTCCCGGCCTCATACCGACAGCTCAAAGCCTCAGTCAACAACTGAACGGGATTCTGGCCGAAGGATGTGATGAATGACTGTTTCCATTCGTCCCAAGATTCGTGGCTTTGTCGAACGAGTGATGCGTTAAACCACTTTTCAGCAATACTTCCCTGGACAAGAGAACCGATCATGTTATTTATCTTCTGATCATCTGTCAGCCAGTGGTTCTGAGCGCACGCCCTCTCGTAGAGAAGTAGCCATGTACCTGGATCTTCATTCTTCCCGTCGAAACTGGAAATTCTCATCTTCTGGGGCTTTGCTTCTGAGATCTTAGTTACCACCCCGCCAAAAGAGCTTGCCATAGTGGTCACCATTTTTTCTAAGAGCCCCTCCATGCTTTTTTGCTGAGATTGGAACATCGTCTGCATCATCTCGGTCACATCTGAGAATGACAGGGAATCCCCTGAACCTACCTTAACGGGGACAGAGCCCACAGTCCAAGATTTATAGACAACCAGTTCATCCGGTTCCATCATTACAGAAATAGTCTTCTGAACGACCGAGTCAGAGAGATCCCTGATTTCGTCAATGTGTTTGGAATGCAAAAGCATATCCTGTTTGTCTGGTGAAAAAGCCAGCCAGACGCCTCCGTCTTCGCGGAGTCCCTCTAGAATCCACTTACCATTAGCCTTACGACAACGTAGACTTACCGTTATCGACATTACGTCCTACCGACTGCGCCAAAATTGTAGAATGAACTACACAGTTAGATGGTAAAGACAAGAATGAATTTTATTGTTTACACTCGTTACTGCATTTTATGGTTGTCATCCACCAGTTAGCAACGTCTAGAGGCATACCGCTTACACATATAAAAAAGTGTTAAATTTCAGGAATCGTTTTAGAATGGTCTGAAACGGATTTCTATGAAGAAAATTTCCAAAAATTTATATTATTTAAATTTCGAAGCCATTGCAATAGCTTCATTTTCTTTGAAAATTCGCTAAAAGATTCGATCAAAAATGTCAAAATTAGTCGAATATAATCGTACACTTGGTCCTACCAATGTTACTTTATATACAATTATGTCAATAAATTTACCTTGGTGTATCCGTCAAATTACACCTTGTTTATTTCTTCTTATTTTTGTTAATTATTATCTTGTTTTTGTTTCGTTCTCGTTTTCTTTCCTGCCAAATTCAGTAAAAACGATACTGAACTCACTGAGATCAACAATAGATTGTTGTGGTTTCAATGTTTTGATTTGCAAACTCTGAAGTTAGCTGCGCTGCCATAAAATGCGCCAATTTGTTTGGAAACGCATTAGGACACTGTTTTAGAAGAGAATTGAAAATAAATACATTTATCAGTTAAATAATTAATAGATATTGAAAAATATTTTTTACATAAACAATGAATTTTATAAATAAATACAATTAATTTTGTAAGTAGACAAATTGGACGAGTTTAGGCATAATGCTGAAAATTCGGTTTGTATTGTTCGTTTGGTTATTTTGTTATTTTTTGTTATTTTTAGCGAATTTTCGAAGAAAAGGAAGCTATTGTTCTCGGTCCAAAATTTTTAAAACTCGAATTTCCGAAAGATTTTTATACCAAAATCCGTTTCAGATCATCCTGAATTCACTGCCGAAAGACACCAAAAATTATATGTATATATATACATATATTTATATATTTATATATATATTTATATATATATATTTATATATGTATGTGTCATTCCAGACGATAACTCTCGAAAGAATTGAGATAAAAAGTTAAAATTTGCACGAAAAATCTGTCTTGGCAATCGACAGGCTAAGTTCGTAGATGGGCAGAATCGGGTCACTCTAAGGGGGAGTTTTGGGGAGTTTTAGGGGGGGAAAATTATCCATAAATTCCCAAAATGAAACAGTCTGACAAGTGACACCTCATTTTAAAGGTTTTTGTACGCTGAACACGATGGTGAAATCAGAATTGCGATATCTCATTCCGTTCTCAAACTGGAGCACTTTGAAGATTAAGGAACGTGGTTATTTCTTCGAAAATTCGCTCTTATAGCCATGCTGCATGACTGTGGTTTTTTTTATATTGTTCTACCCTGTGACCCCCTCCGGAAAAAAATTCTGGATCCGCCCCTGCCAAGTGTTGGAAAACACAAGTCTTTCGACTCCTCAGACAGTCATCTTCAGGGGGCCTATTCACTAAAATAGATAGTGGAAAGAGATTATCTATTTTGAAAATTCCCGCGGGAGATAGTCTCCCCTGGGAGACAGTCTCTTCCAATGTCTCCCGGGTTTGTCTATTTTACTGAATAGCTCCAGAGAACTTGAGAAAGAGATATGGATCCTAATACACGAAAATGCCATAGTATCCATGAAGTGTGAGATGTTCAATTCCTCATTCAATTCCTTAATAATGAACGCATTACTTAGTAATACCTATTCAATGGGTAATTGGGTACCTACCTACCTCAATCCATACTTGGACGTTTTTACTCACGAATCGGATAAAAGTTTAAATGAAATTGAAAAAAGTCTCAATTATAAACAGAAAAAGTCGAATTAGGGGGCTTAATGCTTGTATTATATCTACACCCAATTAACGGCCACTCTTAGGTAGGTAGGTACCTACCTCAACCCGTACTTGGACGTTTCTACTCATGAATCTATAATTATGTATATATTTTTAATTAAAATTGAAATGAAAACTTTAATCTTTATGAAATGAAAAACGTTATGATGAAAAACTTTATGAAATGAAAAAAAATACACGATCAAAATTACCGATGTGGTTGCGGATGAACGAGGATATTACACGATCACTGTGAAACAAACGAGAAATAGACTCTCTGTTTCGAGGAAAGACACCTAATTAGCTGTCTCTCTGAAAGAGATCGAGAATGCCAAGATGGCCGCCAACTCTCTCTTTTAAAAGTTACTAAATAATAACCCTGTCATGGATACTATAAAAATCTCTTCTGCCAAAAGAGAGAGTCGGACCTGAAAGAGATGTCTCTGGCTTAGTGAATAGGCCCCCAGGTCCTACTCTCTCTTTTGGCAAAATAGATTTTTATAGTATCCATGACAGGGTTATTATTTAGTAACTTTTAAAAGAGAGAGTTGGCGGCCATCTTGGCATTCTCGATCTCTTTCAGAGAGACAGCTAATTAGGTGTGTTTCCTCGAAAGGGGTGTATTTCTCGTTTGTTTCACAGTGATCATGTAATATCCTCGTTCATCCGCAACCACATTGGTAATTATTTTGATCGTGTATTTTTTTCTTTTCATAAAGTTTTTCATCATAGTTTTTAATTTCATAAAGATTGAATTTTTCATTTCAATTTTAATTAAAAATATATACATAATTATTGATTCATGAGTGAAAACGTCCAAGTACGGGTTGAGGTAGGTACCTACCTACCTAAGAGTGGCCGTTAATTGGGTGTAGATATAATACAAGCATTAAGCCCCCTAATTCGACTTTTTCTGTTTATAATTTATTGAGACTTTTTTCAATTTCATTTAAACTTTTATCCGATTCGTGAGTAAAAACGTCCAAGTATGGACTGAGGTAGGTAGGTACCCATTGAATAGGTATTACTAAGAAATTATTAAGGAATTGAACTCCTGGGGGCACAAACATCTCGCACTTCATGGATACTATGGCATTTTCGTGTATTAGGATCCATATCTCTTTCTCAAGGTCTCTGGAGCTATTCAGTAAAATAGACGAACCCGGGAGACATTGGAAGAGGCTTTCCACTATCTATTTTAGTGAATATGCCCCCTGGATGGGGCCCATTCCTGAAGACTTCAACTTTTCACTTTGCAAGTCTTCATTTGTACTCTTCACTTTGCGAATGATGAAAAGTAGGATGTAGGTTACCTTCAGCAGGAATTTTCTGAATACTTTTTTCGAAAATGGTTTTGTAATTTGAAGTCAAATTATCTTATTTTTTCTCACCTAGATTTATGTGGGTTTTGAAGAAAAATATAGGAGTATTTCGTAGCATTTTGCTTCCTCACTACCGAAGGTAGGGAAGCCTTTGATTCTTGATGAGTAAACAAAAATTTGTCTTCCAAAATGAAAATTTACACTTCCTTTGCGTTTCAGACATCAGGGTTCCGTGTATGCCTGTGGTAATTCCTTGTAACGCCCATAACTACCCGATATAATGGTCGAAATGGGCTGGAATTTGTAGGGTAGGTGCGGGTTGGCTCACAGACGGTCCCATACCAAAATAATTGAGAAAGTAAGGTAACTTTCGGCTGCGCATGCGCAAACGTAAAATACTTGAAAAGCTCATAAACACCCTAAATATCGTTGAAATGAGTTCAAACTTAGAGGGTCGATCAGGAATAATAGTTTGATAGTTTCAAATGAATTTCATTGGAATCGTACTGTAAATTTCGTCTGCGCATGCGCGAACATGAAGTGTTGACCATTTCCTTGTAACGCTTCTAGCTACGCGAAAAAAAGTCGTACAGAGCTGACATTTTGAAGAACAACGCGGGTTGGATCGCCAATGGTTCTGTTTCAAAATCATGGAAATCGTTTCGTCTACGCATGCGCAAACGTGAAATACTTGAAACGCCCGTCACTACTTTAAATATCGTTGAAATGAGCGCAGATTTGGAGGATCGATCAAGAATAATTCTTTGATCGTTCCGTAAGAGTTTCATTCGTCTGCGCATGCGCTAACATGAAATGCCCGTTTCCTTGTAACTCTTCTAACTACGCAAAAAATAGCCGTAGAGAGCTGAAATTTTGAGGGTACGCGTGGGTTGGATCGCAGATGGTCCCGTATCAAAATGAACCTACTCAACCATAGAAGCTATACTGCCTACTCGAATTGGCAGACTTTTTTCATCTTAATTTACTCTATTCAACTTCTACTCTATCATTTTAATTTTTTCAAAATTTGGTTTTGAAAATTCTGAACTTGATTTGAAAAATTTTGACAAATTTATATTTTCTTCTGATTTTTGATAGTCCTGATTGTACATAACTATTGATTGATAGTCCTGATAGTACAATACTATACATAACTATTGATTGATAGTCCTGATAGTACAATACTATCGATAGTTCACCATCTCTACTCCCTAAAAACTCAGTAACTGACCTGGTAGGTATGCAAAGTGAAACTACGATGTGGGTTGCTCCTTGCCTCTTAAAATCCAGAACATAAGGGCAGACGCGCACTAGACCGATCACGACCACGACCACGACCAGTCGTATGCGGCCAGTTTTATAATGGAAGCAAGTGGAACCGCGCGCACCAGCCGACTTGCGACGCAGCGGTCGGACCCTGGTCGGACGACCAGAGTCTCGGGAGTTTGGTCGGGCCCGACCACGACACGACTGCAGCCGAAAATAAGATAGGTTAGAATGGCGCGTCGCGCACTGCCACCGACAACACCCCCGACCCGACCAGTACTGAGTGGTCGAGCGAACTGTGTACACCTGTCTGCGTGTAGTTTTTATTAGCATAATGTCACTTATCAAAGCTTTTAACCGACATTCTTGTGTAATTGAAAAACCGTTCTTCATACTGACGTAATTCTCCATAAAATGTTGCAAACTGCCCTCTCGTTGACCTGACAGCCAACATCGGATGCACCCAGTACCGCTTTCTCCTTCGCCTAACGTACCTACGGTACAAATGTACAACGACAGCTAACTCTTCAACGCCCATCTTGTGTACTGAATTAGCTACTAGCTTGGCATTCGTTGTCGTGGTCGTGGTCGTGGTCGGGCTCAGCGGCATGGCTCTACGACCCGACCAGTCGGGGTTTTTTGTCGTGGTCGTGGTCGTGGTCGGTCTAGTGCGCGTCTGCCCTAACGACAAAAAACCCCGACTGGTCGGGTCGTATAGCCATGCCGCTGAGCCCGACCACGACCACGACCACGACAACGAATGCCAAGCAAGTAGCTAATTCAGTACACAAGATGGGCGTTGAAGAGTTAGCTGTCGTTGTACATTTGTACCGTAGGTACGTTAGGCGAAGGAGAAAGCGGTACTGGGTGCATCCGATGTTGGCTGTCAGGTCAACGAGAGGGCAGTTTGCAACATTTTATGGAGAATTACGTCAGTATGAAGAACGGTTTTTCAATTACACAAGAATGTCGGTTAAAAGCTTTGATAAGTGACATTATGCTAATAAAAACTACACGCAAAGACAGGTGTACACAGTTCGCTCGACCACTCAGTACTGGTCGGGTCGGGGTTGTTGTCGGTGGCAGTGCGCGACGCGCCATTCTAACCTATCTTATTTTCGGCTGCAGTCGTGTCGTGGTCGGGCCCGACCAAACTCCCGAGACTCTGGTCGTCCGACCAGGGTCCGACTGCTGTGTCGCAAGTCGGCTAGTGCGCGCGGTTCCACTTGCTTCCATCATAAAACTGGCCGCATACGACTGGTCGTGGTCGTGGTCGTGGTCGTGATCGGTCTAGTGCGCGTCTGCCCTAAGGCTGCTCGCTTTTTGTGAAGCAGGTAGGTATCTGTTACTTCGAGCACTGGTTTGAGTGTGGTTGGCTCGAACTGACGGTTGACCCAACATATATGTTTTGTCCGAGTTGTTATGCAAAACTTTGTAGTATGTACGTAATATATTGCATTTGGTCGATGTTAGGGACATCCAAGGATGAGGAGCGGCTCTCGAATCGAACACCAAATCTTCGGGATCGAACACGTGGAGGACTTACAAAATATTCTGCAAAGCGAAAATCAGGAACCGTAGGAAGCTGTATGAATTCGTCCAATTTGACAGTAAAATCATGGATAACAACAGTCGAACTATATTTCTCCTTTTTGCTCATCTTTTCGAGAAATCCAATCAAGAAATCCATGTGGTCTCATCCTGCAATTTAAGTAGTTGTCGCGTTCGCGCACGCGCATTTGTCGGAACTTCTGTGAAACCCGCATGTACCATTTGTGGACCAGTCCCTACGAGTCTTCCGAATTTCAGATCGTTCGGATTGTTCCACCAATACAAACTTTAAATTGTTCTGTTTGACACATATCTGAAAACGTTGATACACAGGCAGGAAAAATAATAAATAAAATCATACAAATCATATCAGCTGATCCAAACAGCGGCCCAACTCGGGCGAAAGAAAACAAAAAAATCCAGTACCAGTTGTAAACCCTGGGTTATCTTTTATCTGGGATTAACGGGCTGCTGTAAATCCAACATCGTCATAAGTCTTTGAATCCTCTCTATCTCGCGTCGACGAGATAAGGCTAACGTTGTCGGAGTGGCGATAGCGTTTTCTTTATGACCTAAATCTCTGCTGCATCTTTTTTATAAGGGCGACAAATGTCGTAGTGAAATTGTGCTTTTTGAATGAGAGTTTGATGGTTAGGTGGGGTAGTTTTTTATTTGAGAATCGCGTTTTTGAAGAGCTTGATTTGAAACGTTTATTTTTCATAGGATGTTGTACGTGTTTCAACCCTCAACTGAGTCATATGCGGCCAGATATTGCGGGGTTTTGTCCATTATAACCATCAAAACATGCATCTACACATTGAAGACAAGTCAAAGCACTGTCCTACAGCCTGCTACTTATTAAAAAATATATTTAAAAAAATAAAAAAATAAAAATCAGCCTGTAGGACAGTGCTTTGACTTTTCTTCAATATGAAGATGCATGTTTTGATAGTTACGAGTATAATGGACAAAACCCCGCAATATCTGGCCGAATATGACTCAGTTGAGGGTGAAACATGTAAGGCCTACGAAAAAATAAAAATTTTAAATCGAGCTCTTCAAAAATGTAATTCTCAAACATGAAAATGGTCATTCCGTAGTAGCTAGCCATGAATTTGAGAGCAGTTTCGGGCTGTCTCACCTATCATAAGTCAGTAAAGATAGACAAATAAACTGATATTTAAATATGAGTTCCTATAAAATACTACGAATTTTTTTTTTTTTTAAATTTAATTTTTTTTGTAATGAGTACCTACCTTCATATTTATGTACTTGTAGTGATTGGGAGTCGGATAGACGAGTCGATCGATTACGAGAGAATGGTTTTTTATTGGTGGCACCCTGGCTCTTTTATATTCCCCTTGACAAGGTCAGAGGGGGGTCGGGGGGTCCCCACTCTGAGTAATAGCATGTTCAGACACAATTTGAGTTGTGGAGGAGCAGCCGATCACAACACTGCTCCCCCCAGAATTTAAGTAATTTTCAATTTTAATTAAATTTTGTTGATGTCGCTGTGGCTGTGGCCGGGCGTGGGAGGTGCGTGTGTTGGGTCCGTGTGGGCTGTCCGGGTGGCTGCTGTGGTCATTGTCGTGGGGTGGCGGTGGTTCGAGGCCGATTAGTGGCGTGGGTGCCGGTGCGGGCGCGAGGTATCCCGCCGGTGTCGTATGTGGCTCGTGCGGTAGCTCGGGCGCTGTTGTCGGGGGCGCTGCGGCGTCTTGATGGATCGTGAGTGGCGTACGGTAGATCGTTCGTGGTAGCGTTTTGTGCTGTTGAAATCTGCGTGTCGGCAGTCCACGTGAGCGTGCGGTCGTGATTCGATTGTGCTTGCGGCGAGTTGAAGACGTAGAATCGTAGCGGCTCGTGGAGTGGTTCGATGCTGCAAATTAGTGAGGCCACGGAACGTGCGTTGGTTGAGATCAATTTGCGCGGTGAGTCGGTAGTCCACGTGAGCGTGCGGTCGTGATTCGATTGTGCTTGCGGCGAGTTGAAGACGTAGAATCGTAGCGGCTCGTGGAGTGGTTCGATGCTGCAAATTAGTGAGGCCACGGAACGTGCGTTGGTTTAGGTCAATTTGCGCGGTGAGTCGGTAGTCCACGTGAGCGTGCGGTCGTGATTCGATTGTGCTTGCGGCGAGTTGAAGACGTAGAATCGTAGCGGCTCGTGGTGTGGCTCTATGCTGCAGTGACCTGGACCATGCAGGTTCGGAAGGTTTAATGACCCCCGCCGCTAGTAATTCGCCGAAATCCGGGGGTTTTCGGCGAAGTTTCGCATGGCACGGGGGTCCCTTCGTGACGATCTCGTGTGCGTGGTTCGGTGCGTCGCGTGTATTGTTGGAAGGTTCGTAGCCGTCGAAAAGGGCTGGAAACCGGGGCTCATTCGCTGTCGTTCTCGTCGGTGATCGCCGGTGTCGTCTACTGTGAATCACTGTTGTTTCTTCGGCGACGGTAGCCGCTTGAAGAGTTGGTGCGAATGGGAGAAGGCGATCAGCGTGTTTGGCGAGCCGGGTGATGTCTTGTTCTTCGTGGGCCGCAATGTGAAGTCGAAAATTCTCGTGGGGGGCTCGAAAAAGACGTGTCGGACGAGTGGTGCGGGTGTGTCGGCCGGAAGTGCTCGGGTGAGTCGGCGAGCGAGGATCGACGGTAGTTCGTCGTCGGATGTCGGCTGTAGGAGGGCGGTGAGCCGTGAACCATGTGAAGGTGCGTGTGTCGCGAGAAGGCGTGTTTTGAGCGTCTGGTAGCTACTGGTGTTCGAGGGGCTGATGTCGGCGCAGAGGTCCGCTTGTCGAGGTTCGAGAGCGAGGAAGGCTCGGGTGAATTTCGCATGTGGCGTCGTGTGGCCTTCGTGTGCGAGGATGATCTCGAGTTGGGCGAACCAGACGTGTGGAAATGCGGGGTCAAACGGCTGGAGCTTGAGAAGTGAAGGAGCGCTCGCTTCGGGTGTCTTGCGGTTTCTGCTCGGTCATCTTCGTTTTCTTCGTAGGTGCCAGTCCGTTGAGGTGTCAGCAGGAAGTGTGTTCGGCGCCGGCGTCCGTTTCCTTATATAAGGATCGGTGATGGTGGGGCGAAGTAGCGGGAGGCGCTGCGATAGCCGTCGAGGCGGGCGTCAGAGTGGGGCGCCGCTGTGGCGTCGGTGGGGGCCGCGCGTGGTGGGGCTCGTTGAAGCGGAGGCGGGGCTGCGACGCTATCAAACGGCGGGCGCTGGCGGTGTAGCTCACACGTCGGATGTCACCAGTGTAGTGATTGGGAGTCGGATAGATGAGTCGATCGATTACGAGAGAATGGTTTTTTATTGGTGGCACCCTGGCTCTTTTATATTCCCCTTGACAAGGTCAGAGGGGGGTCGGGGGGTCCCCACTCTGAGTAATAGCATGTTCAGACACAATTTGAGTTGTGGAGGAGCAGCCGATCACAACAATACTCATTCAAATTAAAAAACTATGCAAAGTCCTTGTCACATGGGTTTATTATTCCGTTGGACATACGCTGGCTGTTCATTTATTTTTTCTTTTATGTGAAATAATTTATTGAAATGGCTATTTTTTATTGTTTCCACCAATTTTGGCCCCAAAAAACACGAATTAGGCCAATTCTTTACTTTTTTTAAAACAAATTATCTTTGATTATTGGAAGTGCCATTTAATTGTCTTGATTCACCTGTTGATACTACTTCCAGTGTTATTATACACATTTATGGTGATTTCAGACAATTTTCCAGGTTTCTGACTCATGAAAAATGAATTTTGGGAGCTGAACCTTCGTTACAACCTCAGTTCTTCACTCTTTGGTCCAACTTCATATTTGGTCTCCTCGCCCTAAAAAACATGGAGAACGATACCTCACAAGCTCATGTTTACTAGAACCTTAAAAATCCCTCGAAAACCTCTATTTTTACACACATTTTGGTTTATTATTTTCAATAATGAACCATTGGAATCGAGCATGAAAAAAAAAATTCTTACCCCCCCTCAAAATTTGATGGTTTACGTTTCAAGGTATGTAGAATCCAAAACTGCAATAAAAATATTTCTGTCTGTCCGCCGTACGCCGTACACCGTACGCCGTACGGGCCACTTTTCTTAGTTACCATGAAAAAAAATTGATGAAATTCGGGTTATAGGTTCCGTTCGGCGTCTAGTTGGTCCTCGAAGCTCGACGTTACTGTGAGTCATCTCTAAGGGGTTCAAAATAGGGGTTGAAATTTTCAAAACGCCTATACCATTTTTTTACGTAAATATTTTTACGGTTTTAAATAATTCTTGAACTTGCGAGTTTTTTAAGACCATCCGGAGCATCGTACGTCCAGCCGTTCGTTCACAGTAAGGCCCCGAAGTTTGCACCGACAGGCATTTTCGACTCCAGTGTGAATGAAATTGTATACAATTCAAACCAAATCTCGTAACCAGAGACGCGCCCACAATAGGAATTTGTGAATACGGCCAATCATTGGTAGGGATCACCTGATTATATTGGCGGAGTATGAAGTCGAGTTGGTTGTTCTGTGATATTATTTAATTTGAAAAATGATGGCTCTTTTGGAGTTTGTTAGGTAGTGAAACTTGAACAAACGTTGAAGTATTATTGATGGGTAAATTATTACTACGGTAAATCATTACTCAACGGTAAATTATTACACAACGGTTCATTATACCATCTACGTAGAAGGGGCTGGAGTTTGTTGGTAGGTACTTTTGCAACTTTTTTCACTCCTCATCAACAATTTCTTTTCAGAACTTCATTATGTGTGTTTCTTTTAGTTAGGTACTGTTTGTCATCGGCAGAATTATTTTAGCAACATTTAACTCGTGATTTAGGTAGGTACCTAGTAACGAGTACGGGGTTAGGTACTAACCTACGGAGGGTCTGCGATCTACATAATATGTATATAATAGAATAGTACATATCATATTATATAGAAGGGTTATCTATACATAGAGCTGTGATCTGTAACAGGAGGGTATTCTATACAAAATAATAAACCGTTGTGCAGGGATTTGCAGCGTTTTTCTGTGTATGCCGATCGGGCTGCCGTGTTTCGGAGCACAAATAGCGCACAAATGTGCTCCCAAGTGGGGACCCAAACTGTGTGCGGAAGAACGACGATTTTAGACCAAAATTTAACGTAAATTTATCAAGGCTGAACCGTAAATTTCGTTAGAACCTCAATTTTCCACCTTTTGGTCAAAATCGACTTCATTTAGTTGGTCTCCTCGTCCTAAAAAAACGTGGGAGATACTTAAGAAGCTCATGTTACTAAATCACCCCAAAAAAAACCTATTTTTACACCCATTTTTCTCTCATATCACCCCTGGGTATATTCCGATCGGGCTGCAAAGTTTAGGGACACAACTAGGGCCCAAATGTGCGAAAGAACGAATTTTTTAGATCGAAAATAAAGAGATAATGGATGATACGGCGGACGGACATTGCATTTTTGGAATCTACGCATCTTGGAACGTAAAATAAAAATATTTTGCTGAGCCAGTACAATATTATCCACAGAATAAGTAGTAAACCAGAATACTAAATACTTCTCGTAGTATTTTGCCAATAGTATTTGCCAGTAGGTATTAATTTCAGCGTGAAATAAGTATAAAGATTATAGCGTTGTACGAGTAAAAGCAAGTAATTTGAAATCAAAGACTAGTCAAATTCGGAAAATGGTTCAAATTTCGAATTTTTCAAAGTAAGTAATCATTACAACGACGCGTAAGTGGCAGGTAGAGACAAGTTAACTTTGAAAATTCGCTCATGCCACTCAGGCTTCAAAACGTTTTAGGATCTGTTTTGCCCGTCTGAAGTAATAGCATTATTCGTTGTAGAATAATAAGACAAATACAGCATTATTCGATGTAGAATAATATGACAAAACTCGGCGCTGCGCGCCTCGGCGGGGGCTTCGCCCCCTGCACCCCCGGATGACTTCCGCTTAAAGCCTGACTGCTAAAATGTGGTGTACCTGACCCTTCAGGTTTTTGTCCCCTCGCTGTATTATATAAATTAGCTTTAGGAGCCACTCAGCTCATCTGGGGCCTGGGCAGTGTCAAGTTAAAGTCCTAAGGTGCCCACATACCAAATTACAGCTTCGTAGAGTGAATAGCATAGAAATTAGCTTTAGGTGCCACTCAGCTGATCCGGGGCCTGGGCAGTGTCAAGTTAAAGTCCTAAGGTCCCCACATACCAAATTACAGCTTTGTAGAGTGAATAGCTTAGAAATTAGCTTTAGGAGCCACTCAGCTGATCCAGGGCCTGGGCAGTGTCAAGTTGAAGTCCTAAGGTGCCCACATACCAAATTGCAGCTTCGTAGAGTGAATAGCATAGAAATTAGCTTTAGGAGCCACTCAGCTGATCCGGGGCCTGGGCAGTGTCAAGTTGAAGTCCTAAGGTGCCCACATACCAAATTACAGCTTCGTAGAGTGAATAGCATAGAAATTAGCTTTAGGAGCCACTCAGCTGATCCGGGGCCTGGGCAGTGTCAAGTTAAAGTCCTAAGGAGCCCACATACCAAATTACAGCTTCGTAGAGTGAATAGCATAGAAATTAGCTTTAGGAGCCACTCAGCTGATCCAGGGCCTGGGCAGTGTCAAGTTGAAGTCCTAAGGTGCCCACATACCAAATTACAGCTTCGTAGAGTGAATAGCATAGAAATTAGCTTTAGGTGCCACTCAGCTGATCCGGGGCCTGGGCAGTGTCAAGTTAAAGTCCTAAGGTGCCCACATACCAAATTACAGCTTCGTAGAGTGAATAGCATAGAAATTAGCTTTAGGAGCCACTCAGCTGATCCGGGGCCTGGGCAGTGTCAAGTTAAAGTCCTAAGGTGCCCACATACCAAATTACAGCTTCGTAGAGTGAATAGCATAGAAATTAGCTTTAGGAGCCACTCAGCTGATCCGGGGCCTGGGCAGTGTCAAGTTGAAGTCCTAAGGTGCCCACATACCAAATTACAGCTTTGTAGAGTGAATAGCATAGAAATTAGCTTTAGGAGCCACTCAGCTGATCCAGGGCCTGGGCAGTGTCAAGTTAAAGTCCTAAGGAGCCCACATACCAAATTACAGCTTCGTAGAGTGAATAGCATAGAAATTAGCTTTAGGAGCCACTCAGCTGATCCAGGGCCTGGGCAGTGTCAAGTTAAAGTCCTAAGGAGCCCACATACCAAATTACAGCTTCGTAGAGTGAATAGCATAGAAATTAGCTTTAGGAGCCACTCAGCTGATCCAGGGCCTGGGCAGTGTCAAGTTGAAGTCCTAAGGTGCCCACATACCAAATTACAGCTTCGTAGAGTGAATAGCATAGAAATTAGCTTTAGGTGCCACTCAGCTGATCCGGGGCCTGGGCAGTGTCAAGTTAAAGTCCTAAGGTGCCCACATACCAAATTACAGCTTCGTAGAGTGAATAGCATAGAAATTAGCTTTAGGAGCCACTCAGCTGATCCGGGGCCTGGGCAGTGTCAAGTTAAAGTCCTAAGGAGCCCACATACCAAATTTCAGCTTCGTAGAGTGAATAGCATATAAATTAGCTTTAGGAGCCACTTTATAAAATACGCGCTACTTTTGTCTCACAATTTGGTCTCACTATTTTTGGTCTCACAATTTGGTCTCACTATTTGGTCTCACTTTTTCCTGTCGTTTTTCGGCGGGGGGTCCCATCGCAAAAACCTGAAGGGTCAGGTTAAAATACACCTTCCGTTTACCACAAATTTATATTTTTAGCACGGAGCTTTTCACTCAGGTTCTGAGCATCCTCAGGTACATAACTCACATACAACCAAATGGTCCGTTCAACACAAATTTATATTTAGCACGAAGCTTTTCACTCAAGTTCTGAGCATCCTCAGGTACATAACTCATATAAAACCAAATGGTCCGTTCAACACAAATTTATATTTAGCACGAAGCTTTTCACTCAAGTTCTGAGCATCCTCAGGTACATAACTCACATAAAACCAAATGGTCCGTTCAACACAAATTTATATTTAGCACGAAGCTTTTCACTGAGGTTCTGAGCATCCTTGAGTTGAACGGACCATTTGGTTGTATGTGAGTTATGTACCTGAGGATGCTCAGAACCTGAGTGAAAAGCTTCGTGCTAAATGTAAATTTGTGGTAAACGGAAGGTTTATTATTTGTCTTATTATTCTGCATCCTACGGTGGCTTACCACTGAAGGTGTGCAATTAAATTCGATGAATTGATTTGCATTATAGTTGTTTGACCGTCGTATACTCGTGCGCTGTGGAGTTGGTGGGGATTGGATAAGTGTGTTTGGGTTTCGAAAATTCCAGAGCTGGTTGTCCTGTTATGAGCGATCTCCTGAACGAAATCCTCTCTCGTGATGGTCCGCGTCCAGGGCTTCACCTCCTGAGCAAACTCGTTCTGTGAGTTCAGAGGCCACGAGGTCAGTGGAGCGACCAAGACCGGTAATCGTTTCATTCCGCCGGCCTCCTGGGCTTCTTTACAGTTGATTTTCTACCGATCAGGCCATTAAAGCCAATTTGTATGGGTGAGCGGTTCAAATGTGAACTGACGCTTTTAGCAGTTCACTTGCACTCGCATCCTTAGTACCCAGTAGTACTGGGCTCTGAAAACGGTGGGGCACCAAACCAGAACACAAAACCAACAGATTTTTCTACAAAATACGGTATTTTGTAGAAACCATTTGAATTTCCCTCCGTACACTGTACCTACCTAGCATTTTTCACAAGTTCAACAGCCACAAGCCAGAGCTCTCTGGCTATGGATATTCAATATTCTACTAGAGCATCCATGGTGGTTCCTTCATGTTAGCTCCATAGACCAAGCATATCGGAATAAAGCGACAGTAATCGATGTCCTGCAATCAAAATCGGAACCTAGGCTCCTGAAACTGAAAGGTAGGTCCTGGGACCTAGTGTTCCCATGGCAACTGAGAGAAGTGGCCCGCGCATGCTCAGTTGTGTAAAAATGTTGTTCGCCACGCCCACTTTGGGCCCTGTCTCCAGAATCTGGTTTCCACCCCAAAATCTTTCCTTTTCACAATCGATTCAATCCCTTCGATTCAATTTTTCATCTTGATACGAGATGCTTCTTCATCTTCCGATTTGTTTTTGTTGTCTCGTGAATCACATTCAGTTTCTCTTTTGAGTCTGTTGTCTGTTTTCAATTTTTTGAGTCAAATTTTATGCGTTTTGCGTTCAGCCCCGTTGCGATGACAGATTTGTATTTGTGGTACCTGCATGCGTTTTGTCCTGTTCGCAGATTAATCAGCGTCATAACATACAGAAGAGCCCATGCTTTGGCTGCTCCTGGAGAGCCTGGCAATATGTCAAACCGGTCAGGTTTCAGGAAACGATCCATTAAGATCTCAACTTGAATAAATTGTACGGAAACAAACCTTGCGAATTGTAAGGCTTTATTCAAGTTGAGATTTCGACTAGAAATGAGAATCGCAATTTGGGCAATGTGATTCGTAACTAACAAATATAAAATAACTAATGTAGGTACACGTTGTACCGCCACAGCAACCCCCCTCCCCCTTCCCTTTATTTACTGATTGAGTGGTATTCAGCAAAGGCTTATCTCTTCATGAACGTTCAATCAACATTCTATCGTCGTACGAAAATTTAGGAAATTTCGACTGCAAATTAGCCACCGATTTCATGTGGTACATATAGTAAATATAGTACATGCAGCAAATATAGTTAAACTGAAATACAACGAAACATTGACCCGTCGGCCGATACCCACCTGAATGGAGAAGCTATTGACTAGAAGCTACGTAGTTATCTGTGTTACGACGCCATCAGTCCACAAGACCAAACAGGACAAACCGCACGTAGGTACCACAATAATACAAATCTGTCATTAGAACCGGACCAAACGCAAATGCACTGTGACGTAGAAAATGGAAAGCTGACAAAAAACAACAGAGGAAGCGAATGTGATTCACAAGACAACAAAAACAAATCGAAAAACATCGTAACGAGATGAGTTGAATCAAAGGGATCGAATCGATTGTGAACAGGAACGATTTTTGGGTGGAAATCAGATTCTGGAGACAGGCGCCAAAGTGGGCGTGGCGAACTACATTTTTACTTGACTGAGCGTGCGCGGACGGGTCACTTTTCTCAGTTGCCATGGGAACACTGGGTCCAAGGGCCTGCCAGTTTCAGGAGCCCAGGTTTCTGTTTCGATTGCATGACATCGATTACTGTCGCTTTATTCCGATAACATGCTTGGTCTATGGAGCTAACATGAAGGAACCACCATGGATGCTCTACTAGAATGTTGAATATCCATAGCCAGAGAAATCTGGCGAGTCACTGTTAAACTTCGTGAAAAAAGCTAGGTACAGTGCACGGTGGGAAATTCAAATGCCAGCTGAACACATGGTTGGATTTTTTTACTCCTGTTTTTGGGTGCCTGGGCAGTGGCCCAAGTGGCCTTATGGACGCAACGCCCCGATTAGTACCTACATAAGTTCCGGTGTGAAGATTGCCATACAATACTTCCATGTTCTTCGTAATATTGCATGTTCGTTGACATGTTTTTTTGCTGTCAGAACCAAATCAAATGCGATCGAGCTCAGAATCAGTAGGCATGATACAGTCCTAGCGCGAATTTTAGCTCCATCCGTACCAATTTTGGCCCATTTTTACGGCAGTTATCGTTGGAAATCGAAAATCGAATAACTTAAAAACGCCGTCATAAAATCCCTTATTTTTCTACCTAGAAAGCTCGTTTTCATCTCAAACAACAATTTGAACAAAACCCAAAAAGAAGATCAGAAAAATACTATATATTTTGAGGAATTTATGACCGTTTGAAATTCCAGTATTTCAACAGTTCAACAATTTGAACGAAACGCAAAAATAAAATCTGAAAAAGACCTTATTTTGAGGAAGTTATGACCATTTGAAATTCCAGCACACGTACGGAGCGACATCAAGCGGACAACAGTCTGAAAACTCGTTTTGAGCACTTCCGAACAAGATTCCATGGTTTCCTCGAACACTTATTTTTGACGGTATCACCATATTCCATTTCTCTATACAGGGAACGTGGAAGTAAAAAAAACCAGTCATGCAGCATGACTTAATGAGCGAATTTTCAAAGAAATATTCGAATTAATGGCTATGGTTTTGAATAAAGGAAAACTTCGGTCTAAAATTTGGTTTTCTATGTATATTCTCTTCGTATTTATTTTAATTTGTACGTTTTGTCCATCCTGATTCTACCGTTTGTTTATTACGTAATTGTACTAAGTGCTTATTTATTTGATCGCTGTGGGTTCATATTAGGTAGGATAGGGTAGTTAGGACTTTTGACTTACCTACTCAAGAGAGTGCAGTAGGTAAAGGAGTTGTTATAGAAAATCATGAGTGCTTCAAGTGCAGGTTGTTTTTCATGCAGGCTCAATCTTGAAATAAACTATGAAGGAAGGATGTGGTTTCTGGAAGGATCACTTGGAAGAACATGTGGGTGCTACGCTGACCACTCTAAGGTGGTGGGGGGGGTAAGAGTTTAAAGATTATCCTAGTTTTGGGTAATTTTTGCGCACTTTAAATGCTCTAATTTAAGAACGGATTTAGATATCTAAAATCCGATTTCACCATCGTGTTCAGCGTGCAAAAACCTTTAAAATGAGGGGTCACTTGTTAGAAAATAACATTTTGGGGATTTTTGGGTAATTTTGCGCACTTTAAATGCTCTAATTTGAGAACGGATCAAGATATCTAAAATCCGATTCCACCATCGTGTTCAGCGTGCAAAAACCTTTAAAATGAGGGGTCACTTGTTGGAAAATAACATTTTGGGGATTTTTGGGTAATTTTTGCGCACTTTAAATGCGCCAAAACCCTCCTTAGAGTAGGCCAATTTCGCCCATCTTCGAACTTAGCCTTTCGATTGCCAAGATAGATTTTTTGTGCAAATTTGAGCTGTTTATCTCAATTCTATCGAGAGTTATCGTCTGGAGTGACACATATATAAATATATATATACATATAAAAAAGTGTTAAATTTCAGGAATCGTTTTAGAATGGTCTGAAACGGATTTCTATGAAGAAAATTTCCAAAAATTTATATTATTTAAATTTCGAAGCCATTGCAATAGCTTCATTTTCTTTGAAAATTCGCTAACACACCCAAGAACTGAGGATAACGCGAATGAATGAAGAAAATCATAAAGAGCAGGTATTCTGTGTCTGAAACCGGACTGTAAGTGTACATATCTGACGTGCTGAAGGTTTGTATGAGGCAGATTCATTTGTGCGCTCCAAAATACATGAAAACGTACTTCATCCCCAAAAATATTGAGCGATTTGTTGAAGATCGACGGTCCATTATTATTCGATTATTATAATATTTTATTCCATTATTATTAATTGAATATTATTGTATTTGATGGAACATCGCGGGACTGAACGAAAACCTCATATAGGCAGCATTTTTCATTGAAGATCGATCATTGAATATTATATTGATGAAAAAAGATCGATCAAGAATTGATACATTCAATAATGATTGCATTATTTTTCGCTCACATCTAAAAAAACGCAATAATATTAAGCTTGTTTTACAATATATTATACACGTAATTTAGGGTCAGACCATTGTACTGTTGATATGGGGTTCAATTCGTGAATGAAATTTTAGTTTGATGCGGTTTACTTGAACCCATAATATCAAATCGACGGTGGGCGAGAAACAACAGGTTGCTTCACTCCAAAAACGCTACTTTACAGGAGAGCAAAATAACGCCAATAGAGATATTGTAATTCGCAAAATGTGGTGTGGAAGCTTTTATTCTTTTAACTTGTATATATGGATACCAACGTGTAAACTACAACTTTTGGCAGCCAAAAATCTCGAAATTTTAGCACTTCTTCAGTTTTTGGCTTATAACATCTAAACGGTGCATCCTACAGAAAATTTACTGTGCCAGAATTAAAGTGTATACAATTTTACGTAGAATACCCTCCTTAAACATTAAATTTGGCTTAGCATCTTGGGCGGAATCGGCAATCAAAATTAGGCAATTTTTTAAATTTTGACTGCAAGTGTGTTATGCTCAGTTTCACACGCCTGTAACTAAAAAAAAAACCACAGTCATGCAGCATGGCTATAAGAGCGAATTTTCGAAGTTTTCGGCATCTTCCTCCTCCGCCTAAAATTTTCTGAAAATTAATTTTCGGCCAATGTTTTCCCAACTTGATACCATACAAAATTAAAACAGGAGTAGTTTTACGCAAAGTAAAATTTGGGGTGGAAGGAGTGGGAGGGGGAAATCAAAAATGTTTTGAATACCAGAAGAGTAGGTATTGGGTACGTAGGTAACAAATTTTTTGTTCCATTTTTTGCCGAGTAACACCTCGGTTTGTAGATTTTCCAACGCTGAACACGATGGTGAAGTCAGAATTGCGATATCCCATTCCGTTATCAGATTAGAGCAGACGAACCAGGAAGAACATCTCAAGAAATAACCACGTTCCTTCATCTTCAAAGTGCTCCAGTTTGAGAACGGAATGAGATATCGCAATTCTGATTTCACCATCGTGTTCAGCGTACAAAAACCTTTAAAATGAGGTGTCACTTGTCAGACTTTTTCATTTTGGGAATTTATGGGTAATTTCCCCCCCCTAAAACTCCCCAAAACTCCCTCTTAGGGTGACCCGATTCTGCCCATCTTCGAACTTAGCCTGTCGATTGCCAAGACAGATTTTTCGTGCAAATTTGAACTTTTTATCTCAATTCTTTCGAGAGTTATCGTCTGGAATGACACATACATATATAAATATATATATATATATATATATATATATATATGTGTGTGTGTGTGTGTGTGTGTATATATATACATATAATTTTTGGTGTCTTTCGGCACGGCAGGGAATTCAGGATGGTCTGAAACGGATTTTGGTATAAAAATCTTTCGGAAATTCGAGTTTTAAAAATTTTGGACCGAGAACAATAGCTTCTTTTTCTTCGAAAATTCGCTAACTGTTAGGTGTTCGAAATGAAAAATATCATAGCTAAATTGTGGAGTATAAAATTCTGCGTTCAGAGAATTTTTTTGTAAATTAAAAATTGAACTACTGTGTAAGCATGTTGTTAGATGCATGATTGTGCCTAGACTCCTACAATATCGATGATTTGAACTTAGAATACCTGCGTGTTGATTGGTGTTTTTTGCACATTCGAACACATATTTACTGGATTAGAACGCATTATAAAATAGAAAACTTATTTACGGCTACAACAACTTTTCAGTGTTCCCCGGCAAAAATAGTTGGGTATAAATTTCATTGAAACTTCCTAGCTTTTTCTGTTGATTTGTATGTGCGAATGGTGCAAGTGTAAGTATGCACATACCAATTGAAGTCAAATCTTATCACGAAATTGCTCTAAAAAATAATGAATGTTAGAGGAAACCATTCCAATTTTCCATCATCTTGCAATCACCTTGGAACTGCGCACAGTTTGTATGTTAAATGTTCACTCTCATAATCACTTGTTTGGCACCGTCTAGTTTACATTCCGTAGCTCTTCGTCGTTCCTTAATATATATATATTATTTAAACATTTGTTTCTCTGTGTTTTCGTTTTAGTTTGTTTGTCACGCATTATTATTTTTTATTAGCTATTCGTTATTTTCAGTTCCATTTTCAGTTATTATTTCATCTCCTTTTGCTCATCTCCAACTTCATACTAGGAAAAAAAATTTCAGATTTTTTCCAAAACCGCAAATTTGACATTCTGAATTACTGGGAATGGGCTGTAAAAAAATTGTTTTAAAATGAGCAAAATCAGTGGTTCCCTAAGAAAGCCGTTTGATAATTTCTCGCCTCTTTGGGACCGTTGAGGTAGGTTGACCTTGAAATTAATTTTCCACAATTAGGTTATCCATGAAGTACAAATGCTTCCTGTAAATTAAGCACCGGTAATTCTTGAGGTGGGTGTCAATATGCAGTTCGATGTAGTTTGTGTTGTCCCAGGGTGCACACTGCTTCTTGTTTTACTGTGTCTACGCTGTATATCTCTTAACAAAAAATGGACAGTTCTCGTGGGTTAGCAAATTCTCCTTTTATTGGGTTACAATTAACACTAACCACATAATGAGGTGTTTGTATCGGAAAGTGTAGGGAAAACGCTGCAAAGTCCTTGTCACATGGGTTTATTATTCTATTGGACATACCTACAGAAATGTTGGCAGTTCATTTATTGTTTCTTTCACGTGCAATTATTGAAATGGCTATTTTTGATGGTTTCCACCAGTTTTGGCCCCCGAAAACAAGAAAATTAGGCTCAACTTTTCCTTTCAACAGATTATTTTTGATCATTGACAGTACCATTTAACTGTCTTGATTCACCTGTTGATACTACTTCTAGTGTCATTATACAAATGTATGGTGATTTTCAGACTTCCCATGTTTTTGATTCATAAAAAATGAATTTCGGGAGCTTAACCCTCGTTACAACCTCAATTCTTCACTCTTTGGTCAAAATCAACTTCATATTCGGTCTGCTGGCCCTGAAAAACATGGAAAACGATACCTCACAAGCTCATGTTCACTAAAACCTCAAAAATCCGTCGCAAACCCCTATTTTTACACTAATTTTTCTCCCATATCACCCCTGGGTGTATGCCGATCGGGCTGCCGTGTTTCGGAGCATAGCTAGGACCCAAATGTGTTCCCAAATGGGGACCCGAACTGTGTGCGGAAAAACGACGATTTTGGACCAAAATTTGACGTAAATTTAAGGCTAAAACTTCGTTAGAACCTTAATTTTCCACTCACTAGGTCAAAATCGACTTCATATTCGGTCTTCTCGCCCCAAAAACATGGAAAACGATACCTCCAAAGCTCATGTTACTAAAAAAAAAAAAAAAAAAATACCTATTTTTATACACATTTTCACTCATAACACCCCTGGGTATATTACGATCGGGCTGCAAAGTTTCGGGACACATTACACAACTAGGGCCCAAATGGAGCATGTGTGCGAAAGAACGAATTTTTTAGACTGAAAATGAAGCCGGTACACGTGATACGGCGGACCGCGGACGGATATTCAGCATTTTTGGAATCTACGCACCTTGAAACGTAAAAGAAAAAAAATTTGAGGGGGTGTTATAAAAATTGTTGCTGAGCGAATACCAAGGTGTATTATTCACAGAATAATAAACAAAAAACGAGTGTTAAATTTGAATTTCTGAGTTCCCGCTAGAAATGACTTATCAGGGTAAATCACCGATTAGTTCAACTCAAATTCCACTCGAAGCGCTAGTGCATCAGGCATCAGTGAATAGGTAGACGGAACCACAAATTTATAAATCAGTTTAAAAAATTTAAAACAAAATTCCTCAAAATCAAGCCAAGAAAGGTCACGGCAAAGGTTCTTGAAGGTTGCCACGAAGGTTTGCCATTTCTAATGTTGGGTTGTTGGCAGCATTGAGAACCTTCACTTCCAAGGCTTTGCTCCGCCTCCTTGGACCGGCAGCCAATCGGATGTCAACAGACCTGATACTTCATTTTTGCCGCATTTTTACTTTTGTTGACCCTCGTTTAAAAACAATTCTTATTTTTGAAAACGGGCTTCAAAATACACTTTTTCGAACAGTTCTGAATATATATTTTTTCCTTTAATTTTGACAAAAATTCCCTTTTATCAAGTATTCAATTTTAATCCCTCAAAAAGCTGTAAAACCTATGTAATATACTGCATATAACATTCTGGTGCCGGACCATCGTAAATCATTATGCGGTAACCGGTGTGTTAATTATAATAGTTCAGTTTAACTGAAAATTTGAAAACTTACATGAAATTTCTTGATTTTTAGCCTCTTCCCGATCTTCTAGACTGACTGATCCTTATATATTCCTTCAAGCACATTCTTGTTGCTAGTTTTCACTGTTTTTTAATCCGTATTTCGCTAGATCAATCATGAAACTAACGAGGTCGACATGGGTACTCATAGCATCAAATCATTTGAAACACTCGGACATTCCTTCAATCAACATTCGTTCTTCACCCAAGATTAATAACGTCAAACTTGCGAGTTCAGCTTACTGAAAAACATATATCATCACTGAAAAACAGCTTTCTACCACTTTTGGCAACCAGGGTTTCATGCTAAATACTAAAATTTTCTCTTTAAAAACTTGGATTTGTCTTTTTTCTGTGTAGACGCTGAAACAAAACACTGAGCCCGTTCTGGTTGAAGATGCCAACGACGTTAGTTCAACTTCTAGTTCGAGAAAGTCAAAAGAAAATGCGGCCACTCAAACCCCGGGCCGGTCCATAAGAACGTTGCCCCCCACAAATATTAAATTGAATGTGAGTAGTTTTATACCCTGTTAAAACCTTATTTGTTCATTTGTTTCCTTTTTTAATTTTATTATTTCAATTACATATTGTTTACTTCAGAACGTTGTATCGTTGTTAGTTCATGTAGTTCGTAAGAAAATGTTGTGGAGAGAGGTGGTCATTTTGGGTCGTAAAACAATGGATTCGTTTAATTTAATCGTCTCAAACAACTTATCGTTATTTTACAAGCCATTTTACATGTGTGGTTATATATTTTTGATGCATCTGTTACAGCTCATAATCATGATCTTGGTATCTCTTTAAAATGTTTATCTCTTAACTATGTATCTTCAGGTTTTTCTCAAAAGTTCAGTCGGATATTCATCTTGTACCTGTTGCAAAACGCTTCATGGTGTTGAATGTTTTTACATTTATCCCATTATGATTTGCCTTGAATTATATATGCATTGTTGATGGAGTTGAAACCCCAGTTTTAACGTAAATACACAAGTAGGTTGCTTAATAACAAGGAAGTTCCTTTTTCTCTGGGATTTCCATATATAGCTACTTTTCAAAACGCTTAATGAAATCATAGGTTTGCGGTTGTTCTATATGTATTTCATAGTACCTGCGTTAGTAAGATTCACTGGTACCTACAAGTATCTTGAAAGACCAAAATATCGGAGAGATACATATTCATGATGATGTCTATTCAAAGATAGCCACACTTGTTGACCATATAATGTGGTGTTTAAGTCTGAAAGTCTAGGCAGAAAACGAGTGTGAAATTTGAATTTCTGAGCTCCCGATAGAAATGGCGTATCAGTTAAATCCCCAAGTAGTTAGAAAATAAATAAATAAATAAAGCGGGTCGAAATAAGAACCTCCTCCTTTTTCTGAACTGGGTTAATAAATATATTCAAAAAACACGTCCTCGAAATCAAACCGAGCTATGAAGTTCACCCAAGGTTGCCGGGAAGGTTTGCCGTTTCTAATGTTGGGTTGTTGGCAGCATTGAGACGCTTCACTCCACCTCATTGGGCCAACAGCCAATCAGATGCCAATAGACCTGATACGTCATTTCTTGCCGCATTTTTACTTTTGTTTGCTTCACCCTAACCTAAAAAAATACCGTTAATTTTTGAAAATACGCTTCAATCTGCCATTTTTCCAATAGTTGTAAATATTTTGTTTGACAAAAAAAACCTTTTGAATCAGTCTATAAATATTATGGACCTCTAATAATTTTACTAATAGTTTCATGTGTTTTGACACTAAATATTGGTCCGTATTCTTAATGTTGACCCTGTGCCTCTCTCTTTTCAATTTATTTATTTTCTTTCTGTTTCTGTGGTTTATTTTGTTACGTTAACCTGAAATGTACTTATTGCATATCCAATTCAGCTCGTGATTTTGTTTATTCGGATGTTTTACTGTTATTTTTTTTTCAGGATTTTGATTTTGTTGGCATGCGTGTTGAGAATCTTGTTTTTTTTTGCATCATGCAGTTCTGAATGTTGGTGTTTTTGTTTCATTGCTGTAGGTATAACGTCAGTGATTGATTGATTAGTTTTGATGCCACTGACTGCGTGCTTTACCATTCATGTCGGTTGATCAGCACGAATTCAGCATCGCTCAAGTCTTCAATTAAATCATGGCCTCTGCTCTGGTCATTTCAATAAATCTTCAACGATTTTTTAAAATAAACTCCATAAACTCTAATTTGAACAAATTTTTGTTATCAGTATTTCTGGTTATTGAAACTAATAAATATATGTGTTATTAGTATTGACGTCTTGTCAAGTAGGTAACCTACCTTCCGGATTATTCGCTCATTGCTAAAATAGGTAGGTAAATAATTTCTTAGCAAATTCACTACAATTTGTTGATGCTCCTTGGTATTAGTAGGGTTGGTCAGTCTTGAATCGTCGATCTGTTCATGATAAAATGGCAATTTATTTATTTTTATTCATTTATTTATTAACAATACGGGCAAACCCAATTACATAGAAATTAGCATGGCAGTTGAGTGCTGTTAAAAATTAAAAATTTTACAAGACAAAACAATATCATGTGGGGAGCTGGATTATATATAACCAACCGGACAGGAAAACCACTAATAATTTTATAAACCACTAAGGCCCAAGTAATGGACTATATTTAGATTGAGATCGGGATGGGCAGTTGAGGGGAGCTTAGGGGCTAAATAGGCTGGTCCGTACAACATTCCTTATTGTTCTGAGGGCGGTTGTAAAAATATCCAGTTGGGGGTGGTTGGCTTGGAGAAGGAGGTTCGCCTCAGGCGGCTATCTGTACAGGGGGCTGTGGTAAAGATAATTTGTTGGGGAGAAGTAGAAGAGCGTCCCGGCATGGTTGTTGACCTGATGGGTCACAATTCCAATCCCCGACAGAAGGTTGGAGCAGTCAAATCGCCTTCAAATCAGCTTACCCAGGAATACCGCACCACACATGGATCGTCTCGCCTAGAGGTGCCAGGTCGCACACAAGCTGAGTGGTTCAGCATAGACTGGAGGGTGTGTGGAGCTTGTAGCCTGCATACCTTAGAAATTTGTGTTGGACACCTCCAGTTGCTCTACAAAACCAGAACCTTGTGAAGCAGAACGAGTGCAAGATCACTTTTGAATTCCCTGGTGTTGCGTTTGAAGAATCCCAGTCTTGTAATTTATTTGCCTGTTAGATATATTGTCAGTTTGGGTATTAAAAGCCATGCCAGTATCAATTTGAATGGTCAGGTCCGTGATTTCAGTCACAAACAGAGCATTTACTCTCTTTCAAAAACAGTTTGTTCTCGCTACACCAGCCACAGTGTGAGTCGATGCTGGATTGCAAATGCTCGAAATCGCTGGGAACCCCCACCCTACAGAATATTTTGCAGTCATCGGCAAATAGTAAGCGTTCTGTCCCAGGGAAAAGATCAGTCACACTGTTAATTGAAACTAGAAAAGCAGTGGCCCAATATGGGACCCCTGTGGGACACCAGATGACGCAGTGACTGGCTTGGACACTGCCCCCTTAACTCACCATAAGGGGCTGATCCCGCAAGTAGCTCTCCTACCAACTCAACAGAGAGCCACACACTCCCCAGTGCCTCAGCCTGGATATTATATGGGAATGAGAGAGCTCATCGAAAGCCTTTGAAAAATCCATAGAGACTACGTCGACCTGTTACCCCTCCTGGAACGACTCCAAAACCAAACTCTGGAATTCCAACAGATTTGTGGCTGTAGACCGGCCCCTGAAAGCCTGAGTGATTAGCGAACTAAGGGACTAATGTAGAAACAACAAGCTTCTCCAGGAGTTTGGGCATAGTCGAAATAGAACGTAAAGGTCTGTTATACCACTTTAAATTAATTCGTAGTTTCAGCTTTGAGCAAATTTAACCGCTTCCTTATTCAAGATCAAAATCAAGGATCTCCTATTCAAGTTTCGTTTCGATTTCTGATTATCAATATCATTGTTTATTGTTATTTTCGTTGTTTTTATAATTCTTATAAAATCAGGATATATTTTGTGGAAAGGCGGCCGGGAACGCCAGCCGGTCAGCGGCCTCCGAGAAAGTTAGCGAAGAGGAATCTGCGGGAAGTCCCAGGACGTCCAGACCACACCATCATCACCACCACCATCACAGGTACACCAGCAAATATGTCTAAATTCGTATGAAAACTCTGATTGAACTTAAAAATCCTATACCTACTGACTTGTACTGATACTTGATAGGGTTAGTACTTATCAGTAATAGTGTCATATAGGGATATTAATTTATGGATTATCGGCATCACTGCCGCCACCCCACCACCTACCAGTTGACCTAATAAATTACTCTCTATCATGATCTCTTGAAGTGTGTTTATGTATCTACCCATTATATGTCTACTGCAAGTAGATATTGGTAATATTAATTCTTTGGATACGTTGTAGATCTGGGGATGCCACAAGGAGTAGCCGCCGTGGGAGTCAGAGCTCCTGGAGAAGGAACGCTCAATCCCAGGTAACATTGGTGAGAAGTTCCCCTTTGTTTATTTTAGTTTTTATCAATGAACGCGTAAGCTTTTCAGCCTTAAATGGCTCGAACTGAGGCAAATCAAGTTGGCTGAGCTTGAAATGTTGGCTGGCGTGACATGGGCAGGTTTGTTGAGCCAGGGAAACTTTTTTTTCCACATTTAAATTACGCCGATTGAGGCTCTACTGCCATTCGTGCTCGGGCTGCCCAATACAGTTGTGTTTCTTCCCACCAGATGGTGTCGCCAGTGAATTGTTCTCTGATTTCCTGTAGAGAAAAGTGTCCAAATGTGATGCTATATTGTCTTGAAGCTGGCAGAGTGGACTTTCAAGGATGTCGATTCTGCCACATCATCATGCCCCGTCTGTATCCTGAAACAAGCAACACTTTGTCTTCCGGGCAATTTTCTATGTTGCACAAGAGGACTCTTTAGTTCGTCTGTATTCCACTTTTATGTCTGATCTTCTGAATTATGCACATGTAGCATGAGTTGTCACCAGCCCGACTGATGCTCCCTGTAAAACATCTAGACCACTCCAAAAATCACTGTATTTAAAACACTATATTTTGTGTTTTACTGCGTTGGTCGGGCTGTTCCCGTTTTGTGTTTCAAGGGGAGTATCAGTTGGGCTGATGAAAAATCAGTCGAAAATTCTGGTTGGCAACACTGACTACTCACTCGACAGGCTCCGAGCGGAATCGAGACGTGATAAAGAGTCCCGGGAACGCCATCCTTTCATTCTATGTTGCAAACATCTTATTGTGACAACATTGTCATTGGTTTGCCGTTGTGGAATAGCGTTCTTTGTTAGGTACATTTGGGTCTGTGAAATGCTGTCTCAGAGAGATTTGTTTAAACATTCTCCTGTAAAATGTAGGTATTGCTACGTAGAACTTTTTCCGACAAAGTCAAATATTATTTGGTCTGGTTTAATCAACAAGATATGGCTATTTTGCTGTGTCGTTGCGATTTGCTGTGTCGAGGCCAATGAAATTAGCAAGCCACCATAGTTAGCCAAGTCTGGAGAGGTTTTTCAGTTTGCGGCATTCCTTGCCTTGCTTACCTGATACTTCTAGCCTCATTTTGCCGACACAAATTTCTTTGCTTGTAGGGACTGGATCGTTCCTTTGCTGTTATCCTGCCAACAGGCACTGCAGAATAGACTGGATGGGATAACTCTGTAATGTGGCATATATGCTCCCTTTGTTAGTCTATCATGAAAGCTCCAAACTACAGCCAACTGCCTTATAATCGCTGTCCAAAAATATTCTTGATTCTACAGTACTCCATGTTTTGTTGAAATGTCTTGTCTGTGCAGGACTCTGGAAGATCTTCCGACTCGAGCAGCGTCTCGTGCCGCCACCAGGAGAACTCGACCACACCGTCGTCGACGACACCAGGGGGCGGCTCAACTACTCCAGCCCCTACCAAACCCTCGTTAGCCCCTTCACCGTCGACTCCCCTCCTCAAGAAGCGATCTCCCGGCTCTAGTGCCAAAGCCAACTCCTTCGACACCAACATCAGTAAGTATTTCTTCTATTTGTGACGTTGAAGAACCATTGGAGGTCAGATTTGTGGTTATGAAGGTCTTGGTTTGTTTTGGTAAATGGCTGTAGTTCTACACTATCTGATCAAAAATACTTGCCCATTTTCAGTGTGTGTTGAAACATTTAGTGAATCGCCCAGCCAGTCACCCTACCTGTTTAGTAGTAGCAATGTGCTTGACACAAGCATAACCACGTACTTAGTTATATATCATTTATTTTCTAGTTGTAGGACAGATTTTGATGGTTATGGTTGTCTGTTCCAAAGGTATAGGCGGTGGTTACTCCCTAGGCCAGGAAAACCGATCGACCAGCCGCCCTCAGAGGATCCTGACGGGTTCGACCTCCAATCATGGGATTTCCCGATCCCAGTCATTCGCTCAAAGGCAGTCCACGAGTCAGACTCCGACTTCCGGAGGGGTTCCGCCCCCTGGCCCACTCACATCTCCTCTGGCCACCTCAGCTCCTCCGCCTCATTTCGGGCCTCTCGGCCTTGACGAAGAAGAGGATTCGATGCACGAGAAATACTTCCTGTCCGGCAGAGGGAGTATGGATAGTCCTGTAAGCGTTCCACAGCCTTATCTATTACTTATGAGTACACAGTGTGTGTTATTGCCCCTGTCTGCAGCTGTTTTTTAGCACCGTTCGGCGTAGCTATGTTCTCTTTGTCATACCTTAGCTGGCAGTCTTGGTGATCCCCACCAGGCTGTTGTGGACTTAGTTGGTTTTGGCAAGCCGCTCATATACTAGCTCTTCAATCCATCAGACTCAGGGTTTGATAAAGCGGGGTCGATTCTTGCAAAGAAGAAATCATTGAAGCCATGGCTAAATCCCATGAGGGATCCTCCTTCACCCAGTCCAGAATAAATCATTCTTAGTGAATTTTACGTTCGGCACCATATTTACGTTGGACTCTCAAAAATTGACTTCTACCACCTGCTTTCTCGTACTTATGTAAACTACCTGCAAACACAAATTGTTCGGATTACTGACTTTGCCCGTAGTAGGTCTCCAGATCCATAACCTTTGAAGAGTTTCAATGTAGTGTGGGTATGGGCCGTCTGCCAAAATGTATGTATGGATTTGCATCTGCAGTTTACCAAAACTGGATCAGTACACACCATCAGTGTCTGCATTTCTCTTCTAAACATGTATTTCTGCTAAAGTAGTTAAGCTAGGCGAACCCAGGTCTTGATAGCGTTTTCTTCCTCCATAATGGTTGCGGTACCTGAGCACACAGTACTTTATACATATATGTCAAATTTACTTATAATGCTCTTACCTTCATAATTTATAACTTGTTTTGCAGATGGAAAAAGAACCGTCAGCCCTCAAAATCCTTTCGGTTGCCAAATTGAGTCCCGAGTACTCGAATTTCATACCTCCGCCTCTCAAACTTCCAGATTCTAGCAAGGCCTCATTACGGTAACTTGAATAATCATCTTAAAAAAATATTGAGTGTGTGTGTGAACTCCCGCGTAGCGTCTGGGGGTCAGCTAGGAAATAATAATTAAATTTTGTATTTGTCGTGATATCCTCCCAGAACATCACATTATATTTTACCTTAAGATTGTACAAATAAACCAGGCGAATGAAGTGGCGCACGTGATCGGCCGCAGGCAGAAGCCCACTCTCTTCTCCCATCCCTTAATGGTCGGAGACAACCGCCTAGGGACTGAAGGAGAGTGGAAAGGGCCATATAAAAACCCGGCGTTCCTTCATTCTACGCTCAAACCATCTCCTCTCAACGCTCCTTACTAACTCCCACGCTATGCTCAAACTATCTCTCTCCTCTCGCTACTCCTTACCTATTACCAAAAAGATCCCAGACTCATGGAACCGGTGAGGTGATAACCTACCAGAGTGGCAACCGCTGGGCAAAACCCTCTTAGTGGTGGAAACTTCACTGGCTTTTGCTATAGGTGTTAACCAGAGGCGCTAATCCATTACCTTCTCCTCCATGTCATTCACTCTCATATTTCCATACCTCACTACTACCTTCTTCATCATCTAACCACCACAGTACTATTGTAGGTTATTGGATTTTTGGAGTTGAAGTATTTAAATAATTAATTTGTAATACAGGGACGCCAACAGTGATATTGAAGAATCGAATGGTGCTTGGGGCAATGCAAGTAAAAAGAGTGAAAGCAATTCGGACCAAGGTATCTCGGATCAAGGTGTGTACATCAATTTTTCAAAATTGTTTGATATTAAAAGTACAGGACAATTCAGGTAGGCCTGGGGTAGGTTGTGGTCATGCCCTAAAGTCGCTTGCACTAGTGTCTATTGAACCGTAAAAGTATAAAACTTACCGATTTCATCATATTGGTTATCTTTCAGGCTCAACATTGGACTCCAAAAGGCTGAATTTGGCCCAGTTGGGTCAAAGCATGGACAACGTTATCGACAGAAATAAGTCGATAGAAGAGTGGCGGAGCAACGTGTCACTCGAGCCTCACATCCTACCACTCCATCGGTATATCCTGGAGCAGGCCAAACTGTCGGGTATGTCCAGAAGTGAGTCCAAAACCAAATCATACAATTTATTGTAGACCAAGGTTGACTTAGGTAATTTTAACGTAACTCCACTAGTAGGACAAGTTGTAAGAGTAATATTGCTTTACCACAGGAAGTAGACTTTGATTCATATAAAGGATGTTGTGTTCTCAGGATGCTACAGGTTTGGTGACGTTCCTGAAGAGGAGCTCGACGACGACAGCTCTGTTGATGAGGATGACGAACTCGGAGTGGGCGTTGGTCGCGGGGGCGGTCGATCTCTCGACTATGACTCGGACGAATTTGCTGATGACGAAGGAGCCGTTTCAAACCAGGTATTGATGCATATCCTGCCTCCTTACTATGCCTAATACCATGGAAGAATAGAACGGAAAGTATAGTACGAGTATAGATCTAAAGGAAGAGTATTTCAGTTAAACGCTGCTTGTGGCCCTTTGTTACTAATACTGTAATGGGGAATACCCACCAATTTTTGTAATTTTTTTAATTTTAAGCGTTCACCGACATGAGATGGTAAATATTTCTCGTTTGGACGAGACATAAGTAGTTAATTTTTAATTAAGTGTGGAAGTTCTGATTTATTTATTTATTTATGGAATGGCATGGATGCCAGTATACAAGTTTTAAATAATACAGTCATGACATCGTAATTTTCACCTTTCTATGGACACAGCTTGGATGGATATAGTCCACAGCGTTGAAGTATGCACATCCATGTTGGCCCTGCCAGAGTACTGCCCGAAAAGTTGCGGTGTCTTCTGCTATGCTGTAGCATGGATGAAGACGTAGCGACAATTATGTCATTGCCGCACTCCACGTAATCTAGGAACCTAAACATATTTGCAGCTCCAGTGAAATGGTCAAACTTTTATCATCAGTAGCGCAAAAAGCAAATTGGGCTTTGGGCCTCAGCTCAGATCACAAAAAGCTTTGTCATCCGTGAAGTGAAGAAATGGGAAGACACCAAGAGAACTGCATACTGGCATGCCACAGTACTCATAGGCTGAGGCAAGCCAAGCACTTCATTGGATTCTCCAAGGAAGGAGCCCAAGCTCTTCAGTACCTGAGCCGTAGGGACTTACATGCCATTACTGGCCTCCTCATCGGCCATTGAGGCAGCTGTTCAGAAACATGGGCAAGTGTAGGACAGACACAAGGCCGTCTGTGTAACGGCAAAAGGAGATGGCTGAGCACATTTTGTGCAACTGTCCCGCTGTTGCACCCTCAACCCCCCCACCCAGAAAGGAGGGGGAGGGGCGTTAGAATTTGAAAAACCAGCATTTCCAGAACCATGGGTAGTCCCCATCAACTTTGTTTTCCGAAGTTCATCTATACATTGCAGCATTGCATGAAATGTGCATAGTATACATGACTTGTTCCAATAAACACTTCTTTATCCTCCTTCCGCCATGTGATATCTGCTGAATAGTCTGCTCAAGTTCCTTAGATAAGCTTCACCATAGCTTTCTTGCTTATTGCTTCTTGCCGACGCTGTTTAATGTCTCTTTGATTTGCCTGGTGTGGGATTTGCAGGACGATTCCTCTTCGAGGGAGTTCGTTCCGGACGAGCCGTCCTCCGGGAACGAGAGGGAGCGGGAGCGGGAGAGGGAGAGGGGGCGAACCTGGGGTCGGGGGCACATCTACGTCAACCACCCTCCACCGCCCCCGCCTACCGTCTACGTCCATTCAGCACCCCACTACTCTGGTAAGTCGGTTTAGATCTGTCTTCTTTAAAGTATCCAGGAATGCAGCGATATACCGTAGGGTTGGCCTTTTGATCCAGATGGAACTGTTCTCTGTGTTGCTGTGCTATTTGGTAGTATCACTGCATTTACATATGGATGCATATCTCGCCAAGATCGTTCTTGCTGTCGACATTATCACACTGGGAAGGTTTATGATCCAGTTGGCATTGTTATCCAAGGTTACCACAGTTATTTGGTTGGTATTTCTCAGTGTCTTCAGTCACATCCAAAATTGGCAGATCCTTCATGCTCCCGCAATACATGGTTTGTACAAAAATGCTAGAGTGAGTAAACAGGGATGGCAGCACCCCAGATGCAGGACTTATGGCCATACAGAGATACGTGGAGATACGTGTTGCTAATGCCAATGACAGTGGTCGCCTTGCACCAGTGCCAATGTACGGTGTCTTAGGCCTAGAAATGTGGACAACGCAAGTCATTTACAACTGAAACTGAAATTCTCATGTTTTCATTGTAAAAGTTGCAGTTACGTTTGTGTTGATTATCTTCATTTTTTGTTCTTTACTGCATGATACTGCAAAATATTTACTAATTATTCTCCCAGTCTCAAAACCTGAAGTTCCTACCTGCCCCTGCATTATCAATCACTAGGCACAGGTATCACTAGGTATCTCTTTTGTTTCATTCTATGATCCGCCAAAGGTCAACACATCTTGTTTGGTGATTCACACTAAAGGGATGTTATAATATGCGTCACCATCATTTAAAAGATTTTGACCACGCATTTGTTGTTTCGACCTATCCTAACCCGTTCTTACATGGTTTTTAACACATTATGTACTCACATGTTTTCAATGCGTAATATACTTAACATCCATTCAATGTATTTCTTTTTTGTTGTTGCGAGAATAGATGCGGCAGACTACGCAGACACGCCTTCCCTCATCGACCACACCTCCAGCCTGTACTGTAACACTCGTGTAACACCACACACTGTCCGACCAATCACAGGTTACATTCTTTTGTCTGTTCTGTTTGTACAAAAATACCAGTTGTCTGTATATAAAAAAATACATTTATATATATAAAACTGTTACATCCTGCTGTGGCCGGCCCAGAATAGTTGGTCAGAAGAAGAAGAGGAATAAGCTCAGATAAGGAGGGGACTGATAAGAACAATGGGAGATAGTTGGTTTTTTCCTTCTGCTACCGAAGTGCATAATTATTTTCAGTTGAAGTTAATTATTATTCGTATTAAAAACCACGTGTTGTTCTCTCCTGTTGTTTTTCTGTGGAAACCACACAATAACCTTGATAAAATATTAATAGTTTACAAATTTTAGCTGGAAAGATATATTGATTGATGCCTAATGGTATAATGAAATTGGAGTTCACTTAAGTTTGTAAAAGAACACGTTTTTCATTATAATTTGGACAAACAGTTGCTTGCCCAATGTGAAGTATCCATGTCCGGAGTTATTTATACTTGAAGTGACTTTCCATGTGTGCCCCTTTCCGACAATTTCCTTCCATACTGTTAGCATTTTGAATTGTGTTTTTTAAATTTGATTCGCTCTGCAAGATCAGTGTACCTTTCTCTTTGACGGACTAACTCAAATATTTATTTTATATCATCCATACTCAGAGTGACCTTTCCTAGGTGGGTTATAATTAGTTCAGTTTGACATCCAACTGCCTACTAAATCATGAATGTATAGCATCCATGCACGTGCCCTTGGAGAGGTGCTTCCCGATTTACTCTTCATTTTTTTTAAATACCATAGAATACAAAAAAACACTTTCCTTGACAAACAATCATGTATTAATCAGTCCTATTTTAATTTGTATAGCAGCCATGCTTAATGTACCTACTTCTGAGGGAGACTCATCAAGATTTTGTTTTTGTTTTGCATCCTGTTTGACGACCACGATCCACCAAATCAGAATTTTATAATATCCATAGTCAAATTACCTCCTATGATGCGATTCCCGTGTATTTACAGCCTCCTTCTTTGTCATTAGGTCCTTCTTATACTTGACAACACGTTTCACACCCTTTGAACACACCACGGCCTCCCAATCCTTGGTTTTATAGTATCAATGCTCGAAATGTAGCCTCCGTCCAATTTCCTCCTGACTAAATGAAATGGAATTCCTATTTTTGTTTTTGTTTTTGTTCTTCTAGGAAGTGGCACGACACCATTAGAAACCCAACACACCTCTCTCAAAAGAACCAAAGAACCCGTCGCTGTGCAACAGCCCTTGTATTCTCCAATTTTAGAAAGATCCGAGGTGACTTTTCCAACGAATTCCTCCTGCATTTCATCAAACCTTTTGTTGTTTTCGTGTTTTACGTCAGTAAAAGTTTTTAGCTGCACTGCGAAACTGCTTGAGTTGCTCCCATACCTATATTTCCCTTCATTTTACCATTCAGCTATTTGCAGGCCATAATTTTGAATGGCCGTTCAATCTCAGCCCACCCATGCTCCCTGTTTACATTGTGGCACAGACAAGTATAATCGTGGTGGCAGTTATTAAAATATTTCCTAACCTTATTATAGAACCTTATACGTATTTTTTAATTCCTCCTGATAGCTACGCTGCTCAAAAATTCTGAATTGGCTTCTTTAACTACCTATTTCAAATAATTTGTTTTATAATTAACTTAATTTACTGGAATGGTGCCAAATCGAGCTTTCTAATCAATGTAATTTTAATATTAGAATATACTAATTTTAAATAAAAGTTGGTTGGTACGTTATCATTTAGTTCAAATCGTAATATTCGGGTAAGAGAGAAGCAACTTCATTGATGAAAAATAATAAATTTATAAAATGATGAACGTACAACAGCTGTATCTTTCCATTTACGATAAAACTAAATATTACTGTAGTTACTGTGATTTCAGATCTAGATGGCCTTTGTACCAGTGCTCCTTAATAGTAAAACTATGGCCCAAGTCAAACTACTCAGGTACTGCATCAGTAACAGGCCTGGAATTCTATGAAGTTTAGATTTTGAATTTATTAGAGTTTAATTCAGTGGCTGCGCTGAACCTGATTTTTGTCAATTTAAATTGTCCCAAACCAAGTCGTTAAGAATCCACCATACGATCAAAATACCTATGCATTCGCAAGACTACAAATAGGCACCGGTTCTGTTTTTGCGTCTTGGTTGGTTGGGGTTGTAGAAGTAGAAGGCAGTGGCCTCTGTTGTACATAAAACCCTCATAAGATAGGAAGATATCACATTGTAAACTTTGTAAAAAAATAATTATGAAGGTAATTACTTATCTAAAATGTGTAACTTCAACTGCATAATTATGTAATTATATTTTATTTTCTGTTACTAATTATTTTTCTTTAACGCTTTTACCAACTCAAGCAGACTCACCAAAGCTTCTTTGCACGTTTTCACTTGAAAATCTTATTTTATTGTCATATTCAATCGGAATCGACGCGAGCTTATTGAAAATCTATTGATAGTATAGAAATTCCTCAAAACTGTTCACTAATTCTGGTTTGTTTTGTGATTCTTCGTGATTCTCAACTGCGTTCATCCATGTTGGAAATCAATCGAAACAAGTTTTGTTTGGCGAAGTTGACTGCTCTGCCCTACTCGTTCCCAAATGTCTTAAAAACCTGGATAACTTGGGTTGCTCATTTCATTGTACTAACATTTAAGCTACGTCCTAACCAAAGCAAAACAAAAAATCAATTATTTATCATTAAAACCATCAATTATCATTTATTTATTTGTCTCAAATAGTCCACTTTTCAGTGAGCTCAGCCGATTTGATCACTTCATTTTTTTAAATATTATTTATGATTTTTTTAAATTCCATATATGATTTACCTACTCTTGTAGTTTTTCACTCATAGATCATTTGTTTGGATTTTCTTTCCGACTTCTGACTTTGGTTTTTTGTTCTTTCTTTCTGTTTTTGGTTTGTTTCTCCGTAGTACTTTTATTTCTATTATTTCCCCAAACCGTCCAACGGCCGAGCTAACTCGGCTCAGTCGTTGCCCAACTCACCCGGCCCTATGTCTGCCACCTTGCAATACGAGCATGTAAGTTTTATTTTTCGTTTGAATTTTTTAAATTTATTATTTGAGATTTTCATGTTTTACGGATTCATACAGTCACAGTGTTTCGCATTTATTCCATTATTATAGCATTGCATTCACGCCTTACATTTTGCCATTTTTGTGTGTTAATATCCTCTTACTTTATTGTATAATAAGTGCCCTTCACCGTTATTAGTTTTGAAAATACGCTGTAGATAACTCCTTGGTAGAATCCTGTGAGTTACTTTTTGGGACAAACTTGTTTTGTACTGCTGTTCAGCTATTTGTGAAATTTGGACACATCACATTTCAACAGAAATTTTTGAAATTCTGACTCCTCACGTTTCAGTTTCAGAAAAAGTTGTCAGAAAAAATTCAGAAACTGTTTCAATTATGTCTGCTCACTTACTATGAAAATTTCCGAAGTGTTAAATATGTACCTAATCGTGTTGATTACAGTTAATTTTGGGACTCAGGGATTTAACATTGGTTAATATCAGCTTTTGTTCGTATATAGCCTTTTCCAAGTCGCATTTACCCTCAATATCTTCATTTGTTGAGCTGCATAAGGAATAGCACTGTTATTGGTTTACTTATTGTACAAAATTATGTTTTATAGCGTTTAATGTTGGCGCTTGTGATTTTTCAGCTGTCGAGGTTGGTTCTGAACCGGGAGAGGAAGCTTCCGAGTGATTCGGATATAGAGAAATACGCTCAAGACAACCTCAATATCCATAAAAAAGGGATATTTAGAAAAAAGTTCTCCGTCCGGGAGCTACTGTCCTGGTCGAAGGTGAGTTACTTGCAAGTGCTCTCGCTATTATTTACTTGTAGCTGAAATCATGACACAATTTTGGTTCATGTAACTAAGGAAAGTGCGGCGTACGGCGGACGGACGGAATTTTTTTTTATTGCATTTTCGGATTCTACATACCTTGAAACAGAAACCATCAAATTTGGATGGGGTTTAAATTTTTTTATGCTCGATTCCTAAGGTTCATTATTGAAAATAATAAACCAAAATATATTAAGTACATGAAATTAGGAAAATGTTTCGATTTATTTCCATCTTCGGAGCATTCGGAATCTATTGCAAGGTATCGATATTTTATATAGGGATCTAGATAATCGGTAGACCTATGTATACTACTACGTACATCTGCCTTCATAATAGGGTAAACATGGGTTGACCCTCATTTTTCGAAGTTTCAATTTTGGAGCTTCACCTGATCTACGCCTGATCGTATCGACTCGGAGTGGTTCCCACTGGGTAGAAAATTTCATCTTGTTTTTAAAAACGCTGCAGAGTCCTTGTCACATGGGTTTATTATTCTACTGGACGTACCTACAGAAATTTTGGCTGTTCATTTATTGTTTCTTTCGTGTGCAATTGCTGAAATGGCTATTTTTGATGGTTCCACCAGTTTTGGCCCCCAAAAACACGAATTAGGCTCGGCTTTTCCTTTCAACAGATTATTTTTGATCATTGATAGTACCAATTAATTGTCTTGATTCACCTGTTCATACAACTTCTAGTGTTATTATACAAATGTATGGTGATTTCAGACATTTTCCCATGTTTTTGACTCATAAAAAATGTATTTCGGGAGCTTAACCCTCGTTAAAACCTCAATTCTTCACTCTTCGGTCAAAATAATCCACATATTCGGTCTTCTCGCCGTAAAGAACATGGAAAACGATACCTCACAAGCTTATGTTCACTAAAACCTCAAAAAATCCCTCGAAAACCCCTATTTTTACATTCATTTTTCTCCCATATCACCCCTGGGTGTATGCCGATCGGGCTGCCGTGTTTCGGAGCACAGCTAGGACCCAAATGTGTTCCCAAGTGGGGACCCAAACTGTGTGCGGAAAAACGACGATTTTAGACCAAAATTTAACGTAAGTATAAGGGTGGAACTTCCTTAGAACATCAATTTTCCGGTGTTTGGTCTAAATCGACTTCATATTCGGTCTTCTCGGTCCCAAAAACATGGAAAACGAAGCCTCAAACGATCATGTTACTAACATGTTACTAAAACACAAAAATTACCTATTTGTATACAAATTTTTACTCATAACACCCCTGGGTATATTCCGATCGGGCTGCAAAGTTTCGGGATACAACTAGGGCCCAAATGGAGCATGTGTGCGAATAACGACTTTTTTAGACCGAAAATGAAGCCTGTACACATGATACGGCAGACAGCGTACGGCGGACGGACATTGCATTTTGGTTTATTATTCTGTGAATAATACACCTATGTATTCGCTCAGCAAACATTTTTATAACACCCCCTCAAAATTTTTTCTTTTCCGTTTCAAGGTGCGTAGATTCCAAAAATGCAATTTCCGTCCGCCGTCCGCCGTATCACGTGTACAGGCTTCATTTTAGGTCTAAAAAAGTCGTTCTTTCGCACACATGCTCCATTTGGGCCCTAGTTGTGTCCCGAAACTTTTCAGCCCGATCGGAATATACCCAGGGATGTTATGAGTGAAAATGTGTGCAAAAATAGGTACTTTTTGCGTTTTAGCAACATGTTGGTAACATGAGCTTCTGAGGTATCGTTTTCCATGTTTTTGGGGACGAGAAGACCGAATATGAAGTCGATTTTGACCAAAGAGTGGAAAGTTGAGTTATACCATCAGAAATAGCAATTTCGATTATTGCACATGAAAGAAACAATAAATGAACTGCCAAAATTTCTGTAGGTGTCCAATAGAATAATAAACCCATGTGTCACCCATGTGTGTGTGTGTTGTGTGTGTGTGTGTGTGGGGGGGACTTTGCAGCGTTTTTGTGTTTTAGTAACATGTTAGTAAAATGAACTTTTGAGGTATCGTTTTTCATGTTTTTGGGGACGAGAAGACCGAATATGAAGTCGATTTTGACCAAAGAGTGGAAAGTTGAGTTCTACCAAATGTCCAGCTCCAGAAATTGATTTTTTATGAGTGAAAAACCTGGGAAATCGTCTGAAATCACCATCAATTTGTAGAATAACACTAGAAAAAGTGTCAACAGATGGATCAAGACGATTAAATGGTACTATCAATGATCAAAGATAATTTGAAAAAAAAAGGAGCGTACCTACCTAATTCGCGTTTTGGGGGCCAAAATTGGTGGAAACCACCAGAGATAGCTATTTCAATTATTTTATATGAAAGAAACAATAAATAAACAGCCAACATTTCTGTGGGTATGACCAATAGAATAATAAACCCATGTGACAAGGACTTTGCAGCGTTTTTGGAATCTACGCACCTTGAAACGGAAAAGAAAAAATTTTGAGGGGGTGTTATAAAAATTTTTTGCTGAGTGAATACATAGGTGTATTATTCACAGAATAATAAACCAAAATGGGGCTCCCTGTAAATTAAAAATTACAGAGGTATTTATAAAATTTAAAAATCTGAAAAAAGTCTGGACCGGCAACATTTATAAATCCAACGGCCGTTGAAGTGAATGTAAACCGACTTGTTTAGAGGACATTATCGAGGTTAGCCTAACAGATGTTTATGGATGCCTTCTCCCGCCCTTTCCAAGTCCAAGGTCCAGTGAACATTCGGAGTCGTTGCAGTAGAAACAACTGTGCTCACCAACGCACCTCTCGACTTTCTGGACAAAAGCTCGTCAATGGGGCTGCCCGCACGTTTTTGGATGGCGTGAATAATGAGTCTGCGATAATAGTAACGGCGAGCCCTTCCTATTTCCCATTCTATTCCCTCAACCTCCCAAAACTCGCCAAGTGGTCATGCGACTATTATATTAACCTTAAAGCGTGCACGTCAAAGGCATTTTGGCCTCGTTTTTATCAACTGCCATCTTGCATAGTCATAAACATTAAAGCGATCGCAGCACCCGTAACCCACAGGTATTCACTAATTAAAACCCAGCCGAATGTCTGTTTCCTTTGGAATATGTAGAGGCAATGTCGGATGGCCTTGGGTCGCAAGGATTCTGATTAATAAATTTTGTTATTAATTATTATTTTTCAATTTTTTGCTAATAACGTCGTTAAATGCAGAAATACAATCACAATTTTAACCCGAAACAGGTACGGACGAAACGGTGTAGAACAATGGCTTTAACCATAGGAAACGGAACGATAATACACACATGTTTCATAGCCAACCTGAAAATAACCATAGGTAACCAACCATACATGGATGCAAACATGTTATATTATACAGAACCTGGCACATGATCTCATTCTAGGACTTGATTTCCTGACGAAGGCGCAAGTAGTGTACAACATTTCGGAACATGAGATCACCTTCAAATTTGACGAAAACTCAAAGGTCAAATTTGTGTCCTACTCCCCGCATCCACCCCCTTAAACGTCAGCTGACAGTAATGCGGCAAGACTCTAAATTCGTGCAGCAGCTGTCAAACGAGTTCCCCACCACCCTCACTAACCAATTGGGTCGCACGAACATACGGCAACATGACGTGCGCATTAAACCAGGTGAGCAACTACCACGCCCCTCCCCAACATACCAAATGTCACCAGTACTACTGAAAGTAGTGCGCCAGGAAATAAACAAACTCTTAGAAGCCAAGGTGAACATAGTTACGAGCTAGGGAAACTTTATGTTGATACGCCGCTTGTTGATTTGAAACACCTTCCCCGCCCTTTTCCGGAAGAACCTTCTTCCATGTGATGCATAATGTGCTCAATGCAGTCCAAATCCGTGAGCATCTATCTACTTGCATACCAGAAAATGTATAAATATTGTTTTTAATTTATCCATAATGATTATTACGGATTCCAGGACCCCATCAGGAAACCCATGCTGGTCCTCGACGATAAGAACCTGAAGAAGGAAGCGACTGAGATCTTCAAACTTGTGCAGACCTACATGGGCGACCGGAAAGCGAAACAGGGCTCCACCCAGGAAGGCGCTTTACTCGACATCTGCCAGCTCGCCCACCAGAAGGCAGCACTGAGGGACGAACTGTACATTCAGATTTGTCGTCAAACGACTGAGAACCCCCGAAGGTACTTGTAGTTCTGAATATAATAATTATATTAAAACATATTATATCAAAACATATTAATTATTTAAATTAATTATATTAAAACATATTATATTGTTGTATTATGTAGATTATTATGGGTAAACCTGGAGGTCTAGCCCTCCTCGCTATATAGATATAGATACAGAGTTATAAAGTTGTTCGTGTATTTGGCTCATTAGGGATTTCACTGAGACGGTCATTACCCTTGATGCTTTACCTCATCAGCCCAAATTAGACTATCGGTAACCATTAACTTAGACAAAGCTGGAAATGTTTAATCCACTTTGGACATCCCAAGTAAGAATAGTTTAGTAATATAAGAAGTTAGAATAGTATATAAGTTTAGTACGGTTCCTGTGGCAAACTTCCTGGCTTCCGGAAGCCAATAAACCGCAAAATTTTGGTACTTTTTTCAGGTTTTGGCTTCCAAATGGTGCATCAGACGAAAGTTTACCAAGACCAGAATTAATGAGCATTAAATTCTGCGTCGAATGACCTCCTTAAACATTGACTTGGGTTCAGCGGTTTTGTCAGAAAATGAGCAGATTTTTCTATTTTGACTGAAAAGTGTACTATATGACTTATTTATTTATTTGGATTAACACTTTCCTCGTTTTACAAGCGTGTGAAACAGAGCATAACACACTTCTAGCCAAAATGAATGAATTTTCCTATTTTTGACTGCCGATATCGACCGAAACGCTGAACCAAATTTAATGTTTAAGGAGGACATTCGGCGCATAATTTAATGCTCTTTAATTATGGTACAGTAAGTTTTCCTGTAAGAGGCACCCTTCGGATGTTATAAGCTAAAAAACGCTGCAAAATCGCATGGGTTTATTGTTCTGTTGGACCTACCTACTGTTGGCAGTTCATTTATTGTTTCAGTTGTTCAATAATTGAAATAGCTATTTTTGATAGTTTCCAGTAATTTTGGCCCCCCAAAAAACTCGAATTAGGCTCCTATTTTTGACAAATTATCTTTGATCATTGATATTGCCATTTAATTGTCTTGATTCACCAGTTGATACTACTTCCAGTGTTATACAAGTTTATGGTGATTTCAGACAATTTCCCAGGTTTTCGACTCGTAAAAAGTGAATTTTGGGAGCTGAACCTTCGCTACAACCTCAATTCTTCACTATTTGGTCAAAATCCACTTCATATCTGGTCTCCTCGCCCTCAAAAACATGGAAAACGATACCTCGCAAGCTCATGTTATTACAACACCAAAAACCCCATTTTTCACCCATAACACCCCTGGGTATATTTCGATCGGGCTGCAAAGTTTCGAGACACAACAAGGGCCCAAATGTGCGAAATATCGGAAATAAACGTAGAAGTGTATGATTTGGCGTACAGCGTAGGGCGGACGTGGACGAAAATTGCGTTTTGGAATCTGCGCACCTTAATTTTTGAGGTTTAAAAAAAAAAATTTTGCTAAGCGAATGCATACGTATGTGTATTACTCAAAGAATAATAAACCAAAAAATAGAAAAACGTGCCAACCTTTCGCGGTATTTTGGATCCCAAAAGTTCCGCTCGCCTCGGAAACCATCCCAAACTCATATTACTCTTATTTTGGATGCCGAAGTGGATTAAAATCATTTCTAGCTTTGTCTAATCTAAGTTAATCGAAGGCATCGCCTTTTTTCTTCTAATTTGACTGGGCCTCATACACAATAAACTGGAGCTTTCTCTATGGAAATACCTTATAACATGCTCTATATCATATTTACCATTTGGTTAATACAGAGTTTATTTAAAATCCTCCCTAAAAGCGTGGTCTGGTTTTATTCAAACGAACCGAATTTTATGTCCACAGAGACAGTTTACGAAGAGGATGGGAGCTTATGGCGATCTGTCTTTATTTCTTCCCCCCTTCGCCCAAATTCCAGGCCTACCTCGAGGGCTACATGAACAGGTAAGGGCATTGTTATTGTTAATTATATATATTCTCACATAATATTGATACACAGTGATAACACATTTCAGGTTAACTTTATTCACTTTGACATCAATTAATTATTGTAACAAGCCATCCTGCAGTTTTCAAAGATTTATAATTTATTTAAATATGTATCTAATTTCAGGTAGTTATTCGGATAATTTTTGTTGTAACTTTCCCTTCCGTAAATTCTGATGGTTTAATTCTTGTGGTCGATTTTTGATCGGTCTTGTTGTTCCTCATCTGTAACAATAATATGCAAACTTATACATAAAATTGTACAAACATAAATTTAGCATTATAGTCGGAAAGTTCCAAAGATTCAGATGATGTTAGGCTATGGAATCAATTGTGAATATAGGGATGGGTACCTCCAGACATGCATTTCCTCAGGATTTCAATTTCATCCCTCTCGCTGCTCTTGTAGGTTTCTGCAATCGAATGGCACACTCCGTAAGTTGTATCGATTTCGTATATTTTCAGTTTTTTGAAAATTTCAAATCTGCGGGAGGAAGAAAATGGATTAGTCAAGGTTTTACCTTATGGCTGAAGGTTACTGCATTCATTTGAAAGTGGTAGGCGGTTGATACTCAATTATGACGTTATACTCAAGTGTAGGTAGAATAGGATTTTTACGGCACAGAATTTGGCTTATCGACCTTTGCAAGGCGGCTGTCATCGACTCGGTTCTGATCTTGGCTTGTTCCTTGGCTTGGGCGAGACACTCGTCGGGGACGTTCAGCTGCTCGCAAGGGACGACGAGGTCGACTATGTTACGGTGCTTCTCCGCCATCTTGACGAGGGATTTGATTTTCTCTTCCATTTTGACCACGATGAGGTCGGCCCTTCTGAGGCACTGGTTGACGTTTTCGTTGTAGCCGGCTCGGATCATTTGCAAAGTCCTTTGTGCCGATAGACATCTCCTGGAGACGTCCACCTTGATTACTGCTTGGTGCATTCAACATTGTAACCTACCTCCACTGCTATGGTATAGTATCCATCCTACAGCAGGCCACAAAGTAGACATCTTGCTAGCAACGATTGGTATTATTTCTTTATCCATTTATTCCCAAAATCTTTTTACCTATTTCCTGGTGGTTTTAATTTTTGTGGGTGTTTAATATTTTGGGCAGCTGTGTAGGAATAATGCTGAAAACTCCAAACTTTCCTCAAATTTTCTCAAAACGCACATCTTGCTATATTACAACAGCACAAACACTACCTGTCCCCTGTATTGTGGATTTTCCCTAAGTATGGCCACATTAGACTGGCATATATTTTATAGTGCCATGTACCCACATCCATAGCTTCCTGATTCCTCATCTGCCTTTTTAACTTCTTTATCGTTAGCTTTCAAAACAAAGGTACTTAACCTCTAAAAAGTGAAGGAATTCTAGTGCAAGATCTTCCCATGGTTTCTGCCATTTACTAATTTACCATGTTCACAGTTGGACGGCGTTACGCAGGCGCAGGTAAACGAAGATGTTCGATTTTTGGGAAAACTCCATAGAAGTTTTTTGGAGGTGTAAACGCTGTTACGGGCGTTGTATCGGGGATTGACATGGTGAAAATTGACGTCTAGGGGTTTATCGATGGGTTCTACACAATTCCTGAGTCAATAAGTCTCACAAATGAGCCCTTGTTGCACCCTTTTTGAGTTTACTTGGGAATTGCAAAACTCAGCGTGAACTATATACTGATGTGCAATTAACAGGTAAATGCCGTTTTGTCACTTGACTGTTTGTTGAAATTTGAAACAGGAAGAAGAGCTGAATTGGTACAGTTAGCAAAGTTATGCGGAACCTTACAAAACTTCCCCCAAATCGACTCGACCGCCAAGGAGAGAGAGAGAGAGTGTAAACCACTTTTTTTGTATTTATCGAACGCATTTCCCTTTTTCGCATCCGCACGGAAAAACGTTATCATCCCAAATTCCCAACCAGTTACTAACTGTACATATTTTCTGGCTTGGAGCTCAAGTGGTCTACACCCGTACTTACTTGGGTGCTTTGACTCCTTCCTTTTCGTACCACTCGTACATTTGTAGGATGTTGTAGTCGTTGCTTTGATTTTTGTTGAAATCTTCGTCCTTCTTCTTCTTGTACTCGGCCATGGCATCTTCCACTTCTTTGATGACGGTTTCCACTCCGGAGTTTATCAGCTCGACGTCGTGTTGCAACTCATTGGTCACTTCGTGGATCTCATTTCCTTTAGACAACTGGAAGAAACCGTAGAATATATAAGTATAATTAATATTAAGTAAGTAAACAGCCATTTCAGGCTGGGGCTTTTCGTCTGACTGCCCTGCCAGTGTCGCGGACGTGATCAGCTGTCCTCCAGTGAGAGGATCAGAATTCGGTCTGGTCATTTCGCTCTTTACTTGGCTACTCATTGCCTCGCCCCATTGAGTGGTGGGGGGTTCGCCCAACAGCTATACATGGGTCATACTTGGACATGTAACCACGTGTCACGGCAGTCACCCATCCAAGTACTAACCAGGCTCGAGGTATCTTAACTTCGGTGATTACATATGAGCCAGAAATACGTCATTTCTGGCTCATATGTAATTTCACACTCGTTTTCTGCGTAGAATTTCCGACATGACCACCTCGGTATGAGGTAAATCGACGAGTAGTTCAACTCACATCCCGCTTAGAGCGCTAGTGCATCACCGAACCGGTTTATTCCACCTGATAAGGCCGGTAGCTATAAGTATAATATTCTGAATTTATAAAGAGCTGAACCACGACGTACACATGTTATCTCAGGGATTTGACCATGAAAACATGACGTGGATAATGAAGTGCTGCTGTGAGGATTCTGTTTTTATTAACAACAATTATACGTAACTACTCGGGCTGAAAATTGAGATGCAGGGACTTTCGAGGGTGCTGAACTCTATTCTGAGGTCAAAAGCAGCTAATTTGCAATTTTTATGGTTTAAAAATTCTGTTTTTTTGCCAAATTCTGTTTAGTAACGGAAATTAACACTTATTTACCGCATAACGAGGTGGTCATGTCGGAAAGTCTACGCAGAAAACGAGTGTGAAATTACATATGAGCCAGAAATGAAGCATTTCTGGCTCATATGTAATTTCACACTCGTTTTCTGCGTAGACTTTCCGACATGACCACCTCGGTATGAGGTAAATCACCGAGTAGTTCAACTCACATCCCGCTTAGAGCGCTAATGCATCACTTTAAACGATGTACAGAACTGCAGTGCACTTTAAACGATGTACAGAGCAGCAGTCGATGAATGGATGGAACCGCAAATTTATAAAATGAATTTTAAAAAAGTACTCAAAATCATACCAAGGCGAGGTTCACAAACAAAGGTTCTTAGGAGGTTGTGAGGAAGGTTTTTCGTTTCTAATGTTGAGTTGTTGGCAGCATTAAGAACCTTCGCCTCCGAAGTTTCGCTCCGCCTCCTTGGACCAACAGCCAATCAGATGTCAATACACCTCATACGTCATTTTTTGCCGCATATTTACTTTTAATAAACACCCTCATCGGCCTTCAAACTACCATTTTTCCAAGAGTTCTGAATGTTTTATTTTAAAAAGAAAAATCCTCATTTCATAGTAAAATCATGGATAACAACATCAGCAAACTGTATTTTTCCTTTTTAATCATCATCAACTACATTGTTTGGTTTTTAAACATCAACTTTCCTTAAACTTTTGTTTTACTTTTTAAACATCAACTACATTTTTACTTTTAATCACCCCTATTTAAAAATATCGCTTGTTTTTGAAAACGGGCTTCAGACTACAATTTTCCAAGAGACAAACTCCTTGTCATTAACAAAGGACCCCGCACACTTCTTATGGGAAAGTGGCTTCGGTCAAATTGGCTGAAATTGACATAATAATATATGTTATGCATTTTGACCTCCTGAACAATCCAAAAAAAACACAACGCACAATGGGCACAAAAAAATCTACCGTCAGGATTTTGAGCTATGGCCAGATTAAGCGCTTCAAGTTCGACTTTTTAAACACCTTCAATTGCTTATATCTCTCTAGGGATGCATTTTAGAGAAAAAAGTGCACGAGTAAAATCGTCTTAAAATCGTCCAAACAACTCGATGCCATACTTGTTTTAAGTCAAAAAATGTTTCTTCATTTTTGGCCAATAAGTCCCCGTGTGCTTAATGTAGGTATAAGAAAATATAAGAAACATTTTTTGACTTAAAACAAGTATGGCCTCGAGTTGTTTGGACGATTTTAAGATGATTTTACTCGTGCACTTTTTTCTCTAAAATGCATCCCTAGAGAGATATAAGCAATTGAAGGTGTTTAAAAAGTCGAACTTGAAGCGCTTAATCTGGCCATAGCTCAAAATCCTGACGGTAGATTTTTTTGTGCCCATTGTGCGTTGTGTTTTTTGGATTGTTCAGGAGGTCAAAATACATAACATAATTATGTCAATTTCAGCCAATTTGACCGACGCCACTTTCCCATAAGAAGTGTGCGGGGTCCTTTTCATAAAAAAAATACAGTTTTCGTAAAATCAAGATAACCAACTTATCTGTTGTATAGTATACTCACCTGAAGAACACTATAACACAAAAACATCCACACGAACTTCATTTTTCTACCGAATAATCTCTCGCAGCTGTTACTTCACCATGCTACTGTCGCAACGTGTTTTGTCCCACAATCTTTTAAGCTCGAATGATAATGTCGGAAGAATATTCATGCGTCAGACTCATTTACCAATATTTCATGTTCGGCCTCCTTTAGGAGGAATTCAGGGTTAATTAGTAGACGGTTTATGGGCCTAAGCATCTTTGGCAGTTCGGTCTCCTAAATAATTCCGAAACCTGTAATTGCCGTTAATGCTTTCTAAACTGAAGTAGAAAAATATGTCAAGCCTCCCAGTTAGTACAACTCTGTACAGTATATGGTTTTCTGGACGTGATTGAAGGAAATTTCAATCCTACTAGTTCCACGCAAAGAAAAACTGAGTTATTGAAAGATGGTCTATTTCCACTAATACACGAAAACTACACTGTTATACCGGTTTCGGTGATCAAACCGTCTTCAGTAACAGACAGTAACTGCTGATGATGGTTTGATCACCGAAACCGGTATAACAGTGTATTTTCTGTGTATTAGTGGATATAGACAACCTTTCAATAACTCATTTTTCTTTGAAATGGATTTCCACGGTTTCATCACTAGCGATTTTGTTGGTTCCACACAGTACTACAGGTTGTCCAATTAGTATTTTGGTGAATTTCAAAACATATTTGCCATTTAAAAGTACTGTATAAATTATGGCTCACCATCAAAGATGAAGCTGTTATACCGTGTGGAACTATTAGGATTGTAATTTTAAGCAATCACGTCCAGGTGCAAGGAGCAAGGATGTTGTACGAATAATAAAATAAATAAAAATAATAAAAAAAGGCTGTATAAAACTAGAAAATAAAGAATAATTTTTATGCTGAGCAAAAGTACATAATTTATTCAAAGCCGATACAACAACATTTTTGAATTCGGCGCCAAATTTCGATTAAAACGAATGAAAATCAAAGGATTCAATATGAAGGCTGTGTAGGGGGGGTTTTATTTAAAATTAAGCGTCGACTTCAAAAATTTTGTTGTATCGGCTTTGAATAAATTATGTAAGTTTGCTCAGCATAAAAAGTTTTCTTTACTTTTTAGATTTGTACAGATTTTTTGAAGTCTTTTATGTTTCGAAAATGTGTTTATGAATTATTTTATAATTTTTAGTGCGATTTTTCTAATAATTTTATTTTTATTACATAAACTTTTCTATGCAACGTCAATAGTGACCCACTCATGCATCGCAAAGCACTGCAAATCGATGAGTATAACTGGCCTAGTACAGGCCCAGTATTCCTTTTCTAGGGGATGATCCTCTTTCATTTGAAAAATGATCCATCGAAGTCGGTGCAGTAGTTTCGGAATAATTACTAGACAGACATAAAAAAATAAATAAACAATTCGAATTGAGAACCTCCTTTTGTTGAAGTCTGTTGAATAATATTAAATACTGAATAATAAAATGATAAATAATTCTAAAAATACCTGAAAAATAAATAAAATGAAAAATACTAAATACAAAATAGTAATAATTAACAATTTATTGTACATTCACTCGTAACAGGTTATGTTGTAGAGGTCACATTTAATGAATATTGAAGTGTGGTTTCAGTATCCACACTCTTTAGGTGCCTAAATAGTTATTCCACTCTAGACCCTAGTATTATATGTTTCCACGTTATGTTTGAATTAGTTAAGTTTGGATAATCAAGTAAATCAATATTGTACTAGTTGCCCAATTCGTCATTGGAGGAAAAAAGTGGATACTATAGCGTGATCTAAGTATCCATAGTCATCTGAAGGCCGATATAATATAGGTACTGAAATAATTTTACTCAACTCTCCATTTTATGGTTGTTTAAATGTAGTAATTTTTCTGAAACATCAATCGTGGATTACTTTCTTGTTATTTGCTTGGCTTATTAGATGTTCACATGGTCAAATGAATGGTCATTCGCTGTGCATGTCAGTACATGAATTGTACGACTCAATTCATATTGTACCTGTTCATTCAATTGCAGGCATCGGGACCCCTCGTACGATTTTCCCGAAGTCGGCAAATGGCCCATACATGTCCAGGTCAGCCACTACGCGAGCGTAGCCTGCAAGCGCCTGCAGAGGATAGGATCCAACGGGAAGAGGCCCGTGCGGAAACCGACGGCCGAGGAAATCGAACAAGCTAGGGTGAGCTATGCGATGCAAAATGTTTCTTCCAGGGTCTCGACATGACACGAGCGTTGGATACATCTTTCTCGCGGGGTCCGTATGAATTCTCGAGGGTCGGTCCCCAAATGGGGTACTTGTACGAGCGGCCCTGCCGACAGGGAAAGCGTTGTTTTGGACTCATTGTACTTGTACGAGCGGCCCCGCCGACAGGGAAAGCGTTGTTTTGGACTGATTGTACTTGTACGAGCGGCCCCGCCGACAGGGAATGCGTTGTTTTGGACTCATTGTACTTGTATGAGCGACCCTGCCGACAGGGAAAGCGTTGTTTTGGACTCATTGTACTTGTACGAGCGGCCCCGCCCGGTCAGAGGGCACAGATTATTAGAAATGCCCTGGCCGCAAGGCAGTTGGAATCCGCAGTGTTTGAAGATGGCACCGGAATTGATGGCCACGTTGCTCCCGAAAAGTTCTCGTGGAAATGGCGATATAATGGTGGTGAACTCGTTCAAATTTACTTTTCAAAAAGCTTAAGCTTAAGCAGATGGCGTTTCGTGCTGGAGATGTAAAGCGAGACCGTGTCAATGTGCCATTAAGACGGTGGCACATTAAGCCGATTAAGACGATGCAAGACGAAATAAGTTCCGAGTAGGTACTATTGGTTTCAATCTTTCCATTCATTCGTTTTGCGGGGGGGGGGGGGGGGGGTTGGACCGCTCGTACATATGCGGCTCGACCAGCCAGGGCCACTGGTACAAGTACTGCTGAACTAAGTGGGGCTGCTCATGTACCCCAACTTGGCCGCCGGGCCGCTTGTGCCATCACCCCCCAAATGATGGTTAGATGCGAATTTAATAAAAATCTCTCATTATGCACAGGCGGCAGAAGTAAAACCTTTGCCGCAATTTTTCAAGAAATTTAGTATGGGCGGGTTTCACCACCTAGAGTTGAAGTGCGAGTTACGTTAACGTGGATTTATAGAAAAATATTTATGCAAAATGCATTGATTTTTTTTCTCTTACTCCAAATTAACATAACTCGACCTTTAACTCCAGGTGGTGAAAACCGCCCTAAGAGATTTTCAACGGGAGTTTCGGATTGTATTTTCAGTCATTTTATTTCAGGGGCTTTAGACGGGTAGGGCTTAAAATTGTGCGTATTTGCCTACCAACCAAAACCTATATCTGCAGCGTGTTGAAGATTTCAATCTGTGTGTAGATACAAATCTTCCGGCCCAGCATGTTCGGTTCGACGCTGGAAGAAGTGATGGAAATGCAGAAAAGCCGTTTCCCCCACTACAAGTTACCTTGGGTGCAGACCACCCTGTCCGACGAAGTCCTACGGCTCCAGGGAACCCACACAGAAGGAATATTCAGGTATTCCTTCTCAATGTTTACCTACTAACGACTGGCTATAAAAGCTAAGGTGGGCATTCATCTCAGTTTTCTTTCGGATTTTCGTAAATCATCAAATTTTGAATTTTTTCGTCACACGTTAGTGACTCATTTGGCACAGGTTTGTGGCAAGAAATTGCCAGAGAGATTTCAGTTACATTAGTGTCCCGCTAGTCACCCCAGTTGTTGTCTGGATGCCCGGTTAATGTACAAGATTAAAAAAAAAAAAATTAATTTCGAAATCAGACATTTCGGCCAATATACATTTTTACCTGATTTCCTTCATACTAGAAATATCAATTTTATTCACAGAATCTAAGTTTAATTAAAACACAAATTTCTTGTTGAAAAATTAAATATTTACCGTGACAGGAGGGGTACAACTTAGATCTACGTATGGGTTGATAATGTAGTATTGATAACAAAATTAAGCTAAAGGTATTTTTGAGGAAAAAATCGCTAAAATATTTAGTCATACGCATGTGAATTCTGTTTAATCCGGACGTTCGGTAATCCGGGTGTGATCCGGTCCCATCTATTCCAGATAGTACTTTGATCTGGGAGAACGCATATTTTTTGTATAGGTAGATAACTGCATACAAAAACCATACTATCTGGATCACCGTTTCATTCGCAATACTTGTGAAAGTCCCTTAACTATACGAAAGAACGAGCACAATGAGCTGAAATTTTAAGGGTAACTGAAGGTTGGCCCCCTCAAATCCGACTGTATAAAATGTGAAAAAAAAGGTATCATTTACGACTTGTGCAGAAGTTTCTTTGTACTCGAAAATGTAAAAGGTAATTGGAACTAGCTCATGGATAGGCTCAATTTTTAACGAAGTTTCGGTTTATTGCATGGGTTGCAGTTCACCCAAAGACTTATTTTTACTATTTGAACTGAAACAGACTTATTTTTACTTATTTAAAAAAAAGTCAAGATGTAGTCGTTATGGATGTTATTAAGAACGTTGTCGATCTTTATCTATTTTAAAAAATTTAAAAAAGCATCAAATATTATCAAGATATAGACATCAAGATATAGATATCATCAAGATACAGATCATCAAGATGTAGATCATCAACATATTATCAAGATATAGTCAAAATTACCTACTCTCCACATGATTTATATCAACAAGAATTTGGATTTCTGAAAACCACGAGCGATTTGAAACATTTCTTCCTTCCGAACGTTGAGCCGGAGTCTTTGGCCTGGTTCGCATGGAGCGGCAACGAGTTTCTGCTCAATGTGAACCTGATTTCAAAGTTTGACTCATTCTTATGATCAACATCGCAAGAATTGAGGTGCATGTTACTGATGCATTGTTGTAAAAAGACAAAAACACGAATGCGAAACCAAGTCCATACCCTGCATGAAATAGTTTGTCAATTTCCTCGTGTATGGAGTTGACGATTTCTCGTGTCGGTAAGGCACTGTCGGGGTTCAGCCAAAGAAGGGGAAACAAGGGAAAAACTCACATTTCCATTATTTGTTATCGGCATTTCGGGCCAAAACGTGGCCTCCAGGTGAAACCCGTGAGCAGCCCATAAAAAGTTCCTTAATTCTTTAAAATGCGATAAGGAAACCACATAAAAGAAACTACATTAAGAAGGTACCCTTTGACTGCCTTCTATGCTAATATGTGATGCAATTTCCAGATATTTATTTATTTAAGGCTCCTTAGACTAGAAGAAGAAGAAGACAGTTTATTGTCATACATTACTCGAAAGTATTACTCAAATAGCTTATAAAATAAACATTACGGCATGGAAATCCGTCTGCTGGAAGTTAGGGCCTTTTTTGTTTTTGAAAGAATAAATCAGAAACAAAAAGTAAAAGCTTCTTGAGACGTGAATTACAATGCTACGTGGCCTCTTGTGGAATTCTACTCTTTTATACTAACAAGACAATCAAAAATTAAATTCACTGACGAGGAAGGCACGGTATCTCCAGGTAGTTCGACAAAACAGCTCCAGTTTATTCCAATCCGGGCCATTCGGAATCGATATCGCTTCATCGCGTGACAAAGGCAACGACTCGAAATTCAGACAGCACTGGGCAGCGGCAGAAAAAATGGTATACATCCTCTTTGTCATGGAGATTGCACAGCGAGAATTCATCCGAACAGTCATTTTCGTATGGTTTGGCGTTTAGTTTCAAAGACTGCACGGATTTTGAATGCCCAACTCGCAACATGTAATGGCACCCCACTATTCCTGACCAGACTGGCACAGCCGGTTCTAGGATCCAGCTCCGATACAGGGTGAAAGACCCAGACACCTCCACTCTCCTCCGAAACAGCAATTTCCTGTCAGCCCTGAACGCCACGACCAGCCGATCCATGTCCAACTTGAGGACTCCATGGTCAAGAGATGTCAGGTTGTTCGGAAGGTCAAACATGCTACAGAGAGTAGGCGTACTGCTTAGCAAAACCGACGCGATGCCTAACCATTTCGGAAGCCAGAATTCTTGGCAGGCGGGATTCCGACATCTTGATGACCCTCAACATATAATCCAAGTGCATTCTCAGGGTGAATACCGACAGCGTGTCCACCCAGCGTGTCCAGCGTACTGTCTGTTTTCCCACACCTGGGCTGCATAGCGCAGTATGGCTCTCATAATGGCATTGAAAATACTTAGACTATAGCTTTTTTATTTGGTTTCCTCAAAGAATTTTTAATGTGTTTTAAAGAATAATTAAACGAATTTTTTACGGGCTGCTTGCAGGTTTCATCTGAATATGGGCCAACCTTTTGTCACGAAACGTCGATAATAAATAATGGAAATATGAGTTTTTCTGTTGTTTCTCCTTGTTTGGCTGAACCGAAACAATGCCACACAATCCACCAAACAATGCCTTACCGATACGCAAGTATGCAGCTGACTAATTCAACCAACTTTTTGTAAATGTCTCTCATTCTTGGCCGATTCCAGTGGTTCGTCATTGGAAATAATAAACCAGAAACTGTGTTTAAATTTAAATTGTTCAAATTTTGGGAAGTTTTTTGCTTAGATATAATAAACCAGAAACTGTGTTTAAATTTAAATTGTTCAAATTTTGGGAAGTTTTTTGCTTAGATATACTCTTAATCTGATGACTGTGGCCCATAGTGCTGCTCATTTTGCGTCAGACCGCATCTCTTGCTGATGTCGACTCACTTTTTGTGGACCGAGAGTTGGATATTTCAGGTAAATTTCCTTAATGTTTTATCTGACTGACATTTTGATGGAATTTCAGGGTTTCGGCGGACATGGACGAAGTGACGAGTCTCAAACTCCAGCTGGACAAGTGGGAGAGGCCGACCGAGTACACGGACGCTCACACGCCGGCTTCCCTCCTCAAGCTGTGGTAAGCCCTGAATCACCCGCTCTTCGTTATCTTTTCAAGTCCTCAGGTCGGCCGACAGTCGGGGGAAACCTGGAAAAGTCAGGGAGTTTTATGCGTCCGGAAGTGCCAGAGGATTCCGCAAAAAGTCAGGGAATTCCATTATTTAATTGTCCTAACGGCTCAAGGAGGAGATGGAAGAAAAGCAAAATACAGTTGTCGCCGCGTATTTCGGTGGGTGGTTTAAGGTCGGGACACACATCCGCACTGCGCCCGTACCGAGCCCTCTCCCCATCACGGCCGAGTGTCGGTGACGGAGGTGGGAGACCACACAGTTTCTGAGTGTTGGCCGTGCATATGGTTCCGGCGCATATTCATTTGCCCCCCAAGACGCAGATATGTTCAGGAATTTTTCAGGGATTTGGGTATTTTGGCACTCGCATAGAGGAAGAAGACGAGGGCTGGAGGCAAACTTGTCCCCAAAGAAGAATGTGGGTTCACAGTGCTTGGAAGAAAAGATGGATTGAAGGGGAATTTGTCTTGCTGCTGCCTCATCTGATGCGCAAATCAGACGAAGTTTTACGAATATTTTAGAATGTCGATGTACACATTCAACCAGCTGGAACTGAAATTACTGGAGAAAATGAGGAAAGGAAATCCTGATCCGCACCGTGTCCGCGGAAAACTAAACTGAACTAGTCGGATGCAGTGCGGACACGGAAAGGAGGTGTCGGCACGGAAATGTGGGGACTTCCCGGTAAACTTCCTTCTTGTAACTTTCCATCCATGTGTTGTCCAACACACGGCCGTGATGCGGTGCAGATATGTGTGTCCTGGCCTTTATCCGGTGAGCCGCTTATTCCGGTGAAAATCGATAGGAACGGGACGGAAAGGCGGGAATACAATGATGTTCTGTCAGTTACGCCGGTAGCGAGCGACGTTTTAACCGGCATGTATTCGCTTGGCATGGTATAAGCACTAGGTAAAAGTTCAACATTCATAGTGTAAGTGTTTGTGCTTCATTAGGCACAAGATTCAGTTGGCATTAAGATTTCGTTGAATACGTCTGCTTCTTGCATCTCGTAAACATGGCTGGTCGTTCGTTCGAGAAGTGTTCGTTCCTTTGCGAGAAAAAAGCAGTTGTTAAGTGAGTACGATAAATTTCCAAGCGTGAGTCAACGGGAAGCCGCTGTGAAGTTAGGAATCCCACAGCAGCCACTCGGCTAGTAGTTCATTATTAAAGTTCATTTTGGTACTTTTCGTACATATTTTATCACCATTTCCTTGTTCCCGACGTTTATTTCGGATTTCGGTTATTCCGGTCAAAGCCACTACGTCCTAATTTGACCGAAATACGCGGCGACCACTGTACTTCACTCAAAGAAGCTGCTGAAATTGACGAAGAAATGGAAAAGAAATGAGAAAATAGGTCTATCAACTAGTTGTTTCTTTTTGATTTTACATTTTTACCTTTGCTACCTTCCATTGATTTACTAGTCTTGAATTTGCCTCCAATATGTTAATACCAAATTGAAAAATAGAGACAAATTTAAAGTATTAAATTATGAATTTTATTATTTTTTTTATGATCATTAATAGATATTTCCAAACAATGGAGTTGGAGGGAAGAAATGAGTAAGTTTAGATAGCGCACTGATGAATCAAATTTAAGTACCCGAAATTTGTTGGTGTTCTGACTTGAAGATGTTGCCTGTTCCCATTCATACGCAATGGTTTCATCAGGGAAATCTGTGTAAAAGTCAGGGGATTTTTAGGGAATTTGTGCAGGGAACTTGTCAGGGAAATCTTGATCTGGTGGCCACCCTGAGATCTTCTATTGTTTCTGTGTCCGTCGATGTCAAAGCGATCGTTGAAACGTACAGTTATTTTCACTGGCGATATCTCGTGTCGACAGGTACCGCGAGCTCTACGAGCCCCTCATACCGGACAGCCTCTACGAGGACTGCATAAGTTGCCACGATGACGCGGAGCAAGCGGCCGCCATTGTTGAGAACCTCCCCCACCTCAACAAGATGGTTCTAGCCTACCTCATACGTTTCCTACAAGTGAGTCTGTTGTGCCCACAATTGCGTGTTCATCACCACAAGCCTGTTCCGCATAATAAGCACAACTTACAAGTCAATTTTCAGCACTAGTGTCGTGAAAGTCATCTACAGCTGTTTGTAAAATTTACAAGAACAGATTTAAATTTAGATGCAGGTTTCTCTTAGTTGGTGGCAAATCTTGACTAATTACAAGCCTTTTCATAATTTCCGACGTTTCACTGTTCTACAATAAACTTTTCTACACAGGGGTCAAAAATTGGGCCACGGTCTCTTCGTAGAGATATTCATTATCCTTGAGTACCCGGTTTTCAAAATTACCTTCCTTTAACGACATGCACAGGCTCAAGCCACAGCAGCACTCGAGAGGAATGCTTTGCGCTTTGCCGGCTTACCTTCAAACTCGTGTGTTTTCCTTCTACTACATCGATACTCATAAGAATACATACACTGCAACCAAGGTTTTAACTCTCAAATTTATGGGTCAGAAACCTGTGAAAATGGCTGTAATAGGTAACCAGAAATTTGTATAATAACATCCCCTGTGTTATACAAATTTCTGGTTATTAATACTACCTGTTAATTCTCCCCTCTGTAGCATTAACAGGTGAATCAAGACAATTCAGTGACAGTTTGACTGTTTGAAAATAATTTGTCAGAAATAGCAACTTAATATTCAAGTTTAAAACCGTCAAATTAGCTTTTTGGGTCTCTTCTCGAGGCCCCAGTTGTGCCGTATTAAGTCGAGAATAATAAACCCATGTGACTTTCCCGCCTTAGAACAAATCTAATTATTTCAATACATTCTCTAAAATTATAGATATACTGTTTTTGTCGTACGACTTCATTATTGTTTCTTTTAAGCCACTACCTTTCAGGAAAAGAAAAAAATTTTGAAATCGATGAAAATTGCCCATTCCATGTATTAATTAGTTCTTCGGGAACATCCGAAGACTAAATTTGAGTTAACCAACTAATGGATTTTCATGAATCGTCTCTTGTTTTTCAGATTTTCGCTAGACCCGAAGTGGTTGCGGTTACTAAAATGGACGCCAGCAACCTCGCAATGGTTATGGCCCCCAATTGTTTAAGGTAAACATTTAAGTTTAATCCTCCAGTTATAAGTTGATAACTAGGAGTACATTTTCAGATGAATGCCACCTAGAAGAAAAGACCTGTAGCTGCTGGGTCCAATTTCAGGTCATTTTTGTTGGATTTTGAGGTTATTCCGACGATTTAGGGTTAAAATCTTGAGGCAATAACACATTTTTTTATAAAAAGTATTTGCACTGAAGATTACGATATTTTGGTTATGTGCTACTATTTTATTATAATTTAGTGGAACGTATGTCTCGGTACAGTATTGGATAGAACCATTTTTATATTCTCACAAACAATATTTTTATAACACAACACAACACTTAGTGATAGGGGCGTAGAAAAATCGATTGAATCAGTCTTGCTTGCAAAATCGATTTTTGGGGGGGAAATCAATAATAATCGATTTTTATTTTGTTGGCCCTTTTTTTTAAAGGGTAGGTATCTCCGAAATAAATTCATTATATAGTAAATAATTCCCAAGGCAAGATAGTTACATTTTGAAGAAAGGGTCCAATTTCAATTTGGACAATGAAAGGGAACGATCATACGACATTCCGCTGCAATCATCTATCAGTGTCTGCCATCTTCCAAGAACAGTACAAAGAAAATGAAAGAGGAAGAAGATACCGCCTTCAAAGTCAAAGGCAAATAAACCAAGAACAGCACACTCACATACGGCGTTGCTATTGCCGTTGTTTCCGGTTTTGTCTTTCGTCAGCCAATTTGTATTTTTTTCTGTGATCAGATGATCTGTTTAGTTTCCTGTCCACTTCGACGTCCAGTTTCCATTTCCACTCTTCGTTTTCCTGCCAGTTTTTATTTTTTAATACTTTTTGAATCATTAGGTTGGTTTTTTCCTTATAACGCTGGGGACACACAATGCGTTTTTCCAGCGGATGTTGGTGCGTTGCATTAACGCTGGGCAACGGGAACATGGCTTAAGCAATGGGATGGGCTACACACCTGCGTTGCTGCAAAATCAACGTCCGGTGGAAATTCCCAACGTCAACAGGTTGCGGTAGGAACACCCAGTGGCGGGTGGGGGTGGGGAGGCATAACCCAGAGAATCAAATGGAGCTGGCTCCATCAGTTGTGTTTCAAAGTCCGTTGTGTAGTTGTCTACTTGCATTTCATTCAGGTTCCATTGGTTTTTTTGGGGTTTTTTCACAATGGACTCTTTCAGTTCTGTGTTAAAGCAGCAATTCAGTTCTGTGTTAAAGCAGCAAGTGTAGCCACTAAGAAAAATCAACGGACGTTGCCCAACGTACCAACGTCCGTTGGAAAAACGCATTGTGTGTCCCCAGCCTAAATCCACCACCTCTCTGGATACTGCTTTTTCAACCGTAAAGTGGCCAAATATTGATGAATTCTACACACTGTTCTATAGTTCAGCTCTCTCTTTTAAAAAAAAATCGATTTTCAATCGATTACATCAAAAACTCGAAAAATCGATTCTTCTACACCCCTACATAATGAAGACCACTTGTTAATAGGTTGACAACTTTTAACCATTCATGGAGCAGAGGAGCTGGAGTTTTTCCAGCCCAATAAATAAATTTAATATTGGTTGCTTATAAATTTCGAAATACCATTTTACAGGTGCTACTGTCAGGAGCCTAGAGTTATGTATGAAAACGCTAGAAAAGAAATGGCCTTCATTCGAACCCTCATACTAAACATGGACACTGCGTTCATGACGGGCATTCTCTAACCTTAGCAACTAAGGTAGGTTCTTACGTAAGAGAGTGTTATCATCAGAATTATAATTCGCTTGTCTGACTTTAAGTTGTGTTTCGTTTATTTGTACAAATTATTGTTATGCTCTGTGGTAATTTTCTTGAATTTTCGTTATCAAGTCAAAGAGGGTAAATGTGTATTCCACAATGGGGAATTTTCTTCACTTTTCGGACTGTATAGTATCCATGACCGTCTGTTCGCAGTGTTTTCCTGACTATCCAAAGCCAGTTTCTGATCTTCATTCCAGTGCACGGAAAAGAGGGCGGACGAGAAACTGCCCATTCTCAAGCGCCCCTTATCAAATTGCCCATTATATAAGTATGTTCGGACAAGCAGTTCTGAACCAGTTCGGAGTCGAACCAGTTACGAATAGAACTGAAAGGGGGGGGGGGGGGGATGATAACCGTTCAGAACTTTTAGTTCTAACTGTCCATCCGAACGCTTGTGGAGCTAGTTCGGAACTAATAACCAGAATATGAACTCCCGAGTCCAGGCAGTCATAACCTGCCTATCTTCTGAACTATGAGTAAATCAATTTGAAAAAATACCACACTGAAATTCGTGAAAAACGTAAACAATTTCCTTAACTGTGGCCACTAACTAACTTTTACCTGAAGTATCCTATCAAGTTCTGAGTTTTCAAAAAAAAAAGGTTTTTAACAACATTAAAGCCACCTTGAACCTTACATACCCAAATTTTTGGGAACATTTTTGACTAAAAACGTCATAGTTCTCGAAATATTGGTCGATTTTATTGAATATAATAAGCCAATATGAATATATTAGGTACCTTACAACGGTGGGCAAGTTTTGTTTAGGAGATTCAACTGGGGACTGAATTAACTAATCTTACTAGGTTAGGTACCTGCCTATATCAAAGTAGGTACTCCATTCAAGGTAAGACTGCAGTGAACAACATGATTTGTTGAAATTAACCGGACTTGTTCAACAACTCTACAATCTCAAGAATGTAGTACAGTGTATTGGGAAATAAAGTCCTACGAGCAAAGTGATCAAACATTTTGTTGTTATTCAAAAAAATTTAATGCCAACATCATGAACGTACAATCAACGAGTCGGTACCAACAACAGTAGGTACATAAAAATATAAAACGGGAATATAGGGAAGAACAGGAAAATATAAAATAGTGAAAAAAGGGTTCATCGTCCGAATCACTAAAACTGTGGATCACTAATCTCATTTTCCTTTTCATTGTCACTAAACTTGAAGAATACACTGCCAAGGACATGGCACAGAAGCTTCCTCGTGGCCTTCACAGTACGTCACCATTAAATGTTCAGAAAACTAGAAATGACCGGTTCGCCATGCTCATGACGATGGAATGCTGGGTACAAAATTAAAAAATCGTTATTTTTGGGCAATACAAAGCACAGGGGCAAACAATATTTAAACGTTATTATGGAATTCCTCGTAGCCATAGAGAGCCGTAGAGATGGTGAACAGGAATGCTCGAAGTTTGGAATGCACACGGTGCCAGTGCCACGTGCCACTACCACCGCTGATTCGATCATGATGAATGTCGTATGGGACCTCAAGGGACATTACCCGCATCATCCCTGAAAATCTGACCAAAATCCGTTCAAAATTGATGGAGTTATGACCGTAACAAGAAAATCTCGTTAGCGCCTGCGCAGAGGCTACTGTTGGTTCGATCATGATGCACACAATTCCTGAAAATTTGAGATTGAATTCTGATCAAAATTGTGGAAGTTATGGCTGTGGCAAGGAAATGTGGATAGACAGACACGAAACCAAATTTGTTCATGCGGCCCGTAAACGCAAAATGCAAGTGGAAATTTTGATTTTGGCGCACAAAAAAAATTCATTTCGAAAGTGAAAACAAAGCTTCCGCTGCCTTGCAGACTCAGAAGCAATACGTATTTCTTGACCATGAGATCTTCAAGTAGCCCTCAAGATCCAACTGAATGGTAGGTAAACAGGCCAACACCCAGCACACAGAACAGGCCTTCAACTTCTAAACAACAGCAATAACCAGAGGATACCTATAATTCGTAATAACAACATCAGCAGTAACAAAACAAAAAGCTAGCAGATGCCAAAGGTAGAGTATAGTCAGGTTATAATAAGGTTATACAAGTAAAACGTCTACTGCGCATGTCTCGAACTACAAGTTCCGAAGAAAATCCCGAACCTCTCATACTGGTTCTGAATGGTTACGAACTGCTACGTCCAACATCGAAATTATAGTTCGGAATCTTACATAACCAGTTTTGATGCTGTCCGAACAGCCAAAAATGGGCCTGGTCAGTTACAAACGGTTCAGAACAGATTGTCTAGGGATGGCAACAAAATATCGATGTATCGGAAATATCGATATTTAGGTTCCGATATATCGGTATCAGTTTTTGACCTTCGATAGTATCGGGATTATCGATATTTTTGAACCGAGATATCGGCCTAGTAGATGTCGTCAGTGATGTACAAAAACTCGCACATTCTACATCCACTCGACTCTAAAAAGTGGGGTTTCGTGGTTGTTTCTGTTTGTGTTGGTAACATCGATTATTGTACGATGTTTCTGTCACTCATTTAACCCTTAGTTTTGACTTATATTTACCGATATATCGTATATATCGATGTTTTTCACCCGAAATTTTTGTACCATCGTTATGTTGCTTTTGCGATATATCGGAAAACCGATATATCGATTTACTTGAAAAATTTTGCCGTCCCTTATGCTTGTCCGAACATACCCTATCAAACTCATGGGCATATCATTATCAAACCTGTTATCAAACTCATGGGCACATCATTATCATAGGCCTATCGTTATCGTGGGCATATCGTTGTCATGGGCCCTTTATCGGTGAGCAATAAACAATTGACCATTATCAAACTTAAACCCTTCTCATACGGTTATCAAGATGGCATTGGATCACGGATGGTTTCTTGTGGTTTTCTAGGAGTCAGCTAACCAGCTAACCATCAGAAAAAGCCAGTGCGAACAAACCTATACTGACGTTTGACTTTCGAAAATGATTTCTTACACCAAGTTGAAGGTTCAGCACTGGTAATTCGATTGCCATCTAAACTGATCTCCTGTTTTTTCCTGTTCCAGGTTGTTCAGTCACTCAATAATTTCGATCGATTGACGATGAAGGAAAAAAATGGGAAAATTACCAGATAACGCCAAGGCTTGTCCCCCTCTCCTTTTCGTGGAAAGAAGAACACAAGGCCTCATATGTTGGGTTTTCTTCTTTTTTTTCTTTTGCGTAACCAATTCTAGTTCATACCAAAGGAAAAACCTAGTTTGTAAGCGATACATGAAAAAACATAAAAAACAAAAAAAAATTCTTGTACGTATATAATTATATGTAATATCATTTTAAACATGAGAAAACGAATGTTTCTTGCAATATTGGCGTTTAGTATTTTAGATTTTAATGAAGAAAAGAAATAACAATAATGCAAGGTTAAAGAAAGTTATTCAAAATTTTAACCGTTGTACGATTTAATACGTAATGGTAGGTTATGCCGAAAGAATGGTGTTTTTTGAAGTGGGATTTCACGAATTTGAAGGCTTGAATTCCTATACTGTGTGAAGTTTGTTTCAATGTCTTCTTTGTGGATGTAGGTACAGATACATACTGTTGAAATACCCGTTTGTGTTGAGAAATTGTCTTCGAGCTTGGGTCAGTTTGTGATATTCAACACAGGTGTCAACTGTGTTGCATGCTAATTTTCTTTCACTCAGTTACTGCATACCTATAACTTGATTGTGGGCGTGGTATCTCTTGTCTGTGGTTATGTTTGCGTTTTTAGAGTCCTACCTGCCTAAAATGAATGAGATCTGCCGGCTTACGGGAATAATTTATGATTTTTCGTAAGCGAATTAAAAAAAGAAATATCCACAATTGCTATCACTACTCTGTGATGTTACATCAGTATATCTCTTCCGTGTGTTCAACACCCACAATACCTGCCAACTCGATTAACAAAACCAAGTAGGCAGTAAATGATTTGGCGGTATTTAACGTTATCTACTTATTAATTTTGTCAAATATTGATATTAAAATATCTCGGAAGGAAAACCAAATTTGGTAACTCTGATTACCAAAACATTATAACCTAATGTCTATTGTGAACCAAAAGAACAGAATAATCAATTAATGATGAAAATTTGTTTTCTATGGCATTTCCACTATCACAGTCACTACAACGTGACCTTCTATCAGCCCCTAGTCTGCAATGCCTTCATAATTTGCCCCCCCCCCCCCCCCCCCCAAGACCACCTCATTCGGCATGTACCTACCAAAAATCGTATTCATTTCGGCTTTGCGACTGCAAAAGTAATGTACGAGTTCTGAAAAGAAAAATAACTGCTTTGTTGTACATATATTTTACGTTAACCAGAACTGTCGTAACAACACATGAATAAGAACAAATTTAATGAAATAACGAAGAAACGAGTTGGTTGAAAGCATTTTTAATATTTACCTTATATTTACCACGGTTTTTAACAATTTTAACGAAAAAAAAACAACACTGTACATATTGATTCAAATTGTGAATATCATACAATTAACCTTAGTTCAAGTATTGTCATTAAAAACCTATTACGCTTCGTGCTTTGGTAATTTCAGTTTATTCCTCAAACGAAGTCCCCCGTTTTTGAATCGTTTATGTACTTCACAAAGTTGATCGGTTTATTTGTCGATATTTTCAATCTCATGTTTAAAAAAAAAAGCGTTATATTTTTCGCTTGTGACTGAATTTTTCATGATTTTTCGAAAACCGTCGAATTTGTTTCGCGTTGATTTTTAATACGCCTATTGATGGAAGTTTTACGTCGAAAGTAAATAAGAGACAAAAAAAATTGAATAAAATGCAGATTTGGCCAACAGCAAAATGGGTTTAAAATTTTGATACGGCGTTACCAAAATGTTGGACAGTATTGCACAATTGCTTCCAAATTTTGAAAAAAATTAGTCTCTTCCGTAGTCAGGTCTGATTTGCCATACAAGTTTCCTCATCCACGTTCAGGCGATGTGGCTGAGTGTGAATAACTGAACAGCGTCAATAGGCCAAAAACCGGCTAAAAATGGCCGTTTTGTGCACATTTTTCTACGTTGTTTCCACGCGTACGAATTTCATCGAAATTGTTCGAGCTGTTAACGAAGGGATGTCAGAAAATTTGCTAAAAACTGGCTTTTTCTTTTCCTTACACAGCCCGAAGGGTAAATCACCAAATCTACTTCAAGTGAGCCGTGTGCTTCGCATACACGGGAAGGGCTACTTCTTAGCCGAGTTGGTGCTGGTGACTGTCACCAGTGGTGTCCCCTAGACTTAGGCCCACTTTCACCAGAAAATTATTTAACGGTGTTTACCCAAACTCTGTTAAAGTTAACGTCGAGGTATAAGCAGCTGGCGACTTTCACCAACCCAAATGTCGGTTAAACCCAGTTTGAAATAACGGAGTTTGCCTGATGGAGTTTAGCTGAAATGTCCAAGCAAGAGTTGGACAATATGACGCGCCGGGACTATAAACTCGTCAAAACAACAACCACCGCCAGCTGATTTCGATTCCCGCTTCCATTGTTCCGCTGTAATAATAAACCGTTAATTGGCAAAGTGATATCTGATTTACCACGACTTCAGTCACGAGGTAAGGTACCTAATACATAATATACACATACATACATACGTACATAGTATCACTGTGGAATACATAGTATGGAGTAAATACCAATACAATGCCAACACGTTAATTCATTTCACAGCCGTATAGCAACAAAACCGAAAATCAGCTGTAAGCTAGGCGGCCATATTGGATCTCACGGCTAACGGATATTAGCGACGTTAACTTGCCGGATTTCGGGCGTTTAAACTCACACAGAGCTCTGGTGAAAGACATTGAGCGGTAAACTCCGTTAATTTGCAACCTCTTCAGGGTTAAACTCGTTTCAAATTTTTGGTGAAGGTGAGCCTTAGCCGAGTTGGTGCTGGTGACTGTCACCAGTGGTGTCCCTTAGACTTAGGCCCACATTCACCAAAAATTTGAAACGAGTTTAACCCCGAAGAGGTTGCAAATTAACGGAGTTTACCGCTCACTGTCTTTCACCAGAGCTCTGTGCAAGTTTAAACTCCCACCGAGGCGGCTCGAGTTTAAACACCCGAAATCCGGCAAGTGAACGTTGCTAATCTCCGTTGGTCGTGAGATCCAAATATGGCCGCCTAGCTTACAGCTGATTTTTGGTTTTGTTGTTATACGGTTGTGAAATGAATTAACGCGAGTTGGCATTGTATTGGTATGTACTCTATACTATGTATTCCACAGTGATACTATAGGTACCTTACCTCGTGACTGGAGTCTTTAGTATATCAAAAATCACCTTGGCAATTCACAGTTTATTATTACAGCGGAACAATGGAAGCAGGAATCGAAATCAGCTGAGCAGTGGTTGTTGTTGTTTTGAAAAGGTCCCGGCGCGTCATATTGTCCAACTCTTGCTTGGACATTTCAGCTAAACTCCATCAGGCAAACTCCGTTATTTCAAACTGGGTTTAACCGATATTTGGGTTGGTGAAAGACGCCAGCTGCCTTTCCAGGTTTAAACCTCGACGTTAACTTTAACGGAGTTCGGCTAAATACCTAAATAATTTTCTGCTGAAAGTGGGCTGACTGTCTTGTCTCATCAGGTTTCGCTACCCCCTTCTCCTCCCCCTCTTCCTCTTGCACTACTCAGGCAGCACTCCTGCTTCTCATGTTTGTTCAGGAGTTTTTGTCACCACTTGGTTGCTCTTTTGGTTCCATCATTTCGGTCGCCGTCCACACATCTCACTCCTATACATTCGGTTTTTCTCCTTTTGACGTGGATATGTCTTGTGGCTGGGGGTCATTCCAAAAGTTGGGAGATACAAAAAAAGTGACGTTTTTTAGTGCAATTCCCGTGGTGGTAGAGACTTGAAATTTGGCATGTCGCCCTCCTTAGGACTTACACTTTGAGCAGCATAGGGCCGGGATCAGCAGAGTGGCACCTAAAGCTAATTTCTATGCTGTTCACTCTATGAAGCTGTAATTTGGTACAAAGAACTGAATATGATGGCATGCAGTCCCAAGGCAGGTTTGAGGTTGTCAGAGAAAATGAATACCATTTTATACCAATAATTCTATATCGAGATTTGAATATTGACCTCAAGAGCAATGACGGTGTGAAGTTTCTTGAGTTTATGAAGGAAACATTCAACCTTGAACTGAATAACGGTCCAGAAATTTCAACAACTCCCTGCTCAAAACAGACATATCCATGATCAGATGTTTTTTCCCCAATAAGGGAGAAATTTGTTATAAAGGTATTTTTTAACGAGGGAAACAGTGGGAAAATCTTGACAAGGACTTGCTTTGGGGGGTCTGAACTCCTCAGCACTAACCCTTATCCTTCACCAGATCCACCGCGGATTCACTTGTTCAGCATTACTTCAGAAGAAGCAGCTCTTCCCGTGTATGCGAAGAGCAACAAGTTACGGGAAGAGAACGCTAGCTCTACTTCTTCTAGAAGAAGCAGCTCTTCCCGTGTATGGGAACAGCTACAAGTTACGGGAAGAGAACGCTAGCTCTACTTCTTCTAGAAGAAGCAGCTCTTCCCGTGTATGCGAAGAGCAACAAGTTACGGGAAGAGAACGCTAGCTCTACTTCTTCTAGAAGAAGCAGCTCTTCCCGTGTATGCGAAGAGCAACAAGTTACGGGAAGAGAACGCTAGCTCTACTTCTTCTAGAAGAAGCAGCTCTTCCCGTGTATGCGAAGAGCAACAAGTTACGGGAAGAGAACGCTAGCTCTACTTCTTCTAGAAGAAGCAGCTCTTCCCGTGTATGCGAAGAGCAACAAGTTACGGGAAGAGAACGCTAGCTCTACTTCTTCTAGAAGAAGCAGCTCTTCCCGTGTATGGGAACAGCTACAAGTTACGGGAAGAGAACGCTAGCTCTACTTCTTCTAGAAGAAGCAGCTCTTCCCGTGTATGCGAAGAGCAACAAGTTACGGGAAGAGAACGCTAGCTCTACTTCTTCTAGAAGAAGCAGCTCTTCCCGTGTATGCGAAGAGCAACAAGTTACGGGAAGAGAACGCTAGCTCTACTTCTTCTAGAAGAAGCAGCTCTTCCCGTGTATGCGAAGAGCTACAAGTTATGGGAAGAGAACGCTAGCTCTACTTCTTCTAGAAGAAGCAGCTCTTCCCGTGTATGCGAAGAGCAACAAGTTACGGGAAGAGAACGCTAGCTCTACTTCTTCTAGAAGAAGCAGCTCTTCCCGTGTATGCGAAGAGCAACAAGTTACGGGAAGAGAACGCTAGCTCTACTTCTTCTAGAAGAAGCAGCTCTTCCCGTGTATGCGAAGAGCAACAAGTTACGGGAAGAGAACGCTAGCTCTACTTCTTCTTGAAGAAGTAGCTCTTCCCGTGTATGGGAACAGCTACAAGTTACGGGAAGAGAACGCTAGCTCTACTTCTTCTAGAAGAAGTAGCTCGTCCCGAGTATGCGAAGAGGTGCAAGTTACCGGAAAAGAATGCTTCAAGCTCATTGGTCCATCTTCATTTATCCTCTCGGTGTATTAGTCCCACGGTTGAAGGTGTAAAGATAACTGGAAGATAACAAAAACAGTCTACCGCTGGTGTTTCATACAAGTGTGTATAGCGTGTGATCCTGATCAAATACCTACCCAAAAATTACTCCTACGGCCAAATTTCAGTAAACTTCGTCGAGCCGAAGTCTCTAAAATCACCGGTGATACTAAGAGAACCAGTGTGTTTCTGAACTGTGGTAGTCGCCGTTTGCTTTCACATTCGGCCTCAGGTAACTGCACACGTAAAATATATGACAATCATCGCTCATCAGGGAACGAACACTCGGCGCGGCGCCTGAATGTGGGCGAAGGAAACCCGTGTGACGCCTCGCACCTGGTGTTTTCTCCTCTTTTTTCGAATTCTTCGGATAGTGCCAAATTGCAGGCTTTTTTTAAATTAAAATTTTCCAAAAAAAAGATAAATAATAAGCGACAATTCAAACAAAATCGGTTTCAACCCTCCTCCCATAACCGCAGTCCTATACACGAACATAGCTGTCAAATTTGACTCCGTCATGTCTCCTACAAGTGTCTCTTATTAATTTTGTTAGGGTTTTTTGATTATGATTTAAATAAGTGCGTACATTGAGTATATATATCTATATATATTCGCGAATTTTCGAAGAAAAATAGCTATTGCAATGGGACAGACTTTTATTGTTGTTTCTACTTACCTGTATGAAATTTTGAAATGTTTTCGTTTTTAGAGCATTTTGAATTGAATCTGTAGATTGCAACTGTTTTTTTTGTAAAGCAGGGTTCACACGGAGCGCGGAAACGCGTAATGCGTAAAATGATTGGGGGGGTGGGGGGCGGAGTCCACCATTCGGGACGGTCCGTTCAAATGGCTGAGTGGAAATGCGTAATGCGGATGGCGAAAAGAACGATAAGCAAACGAGAGAACGTGCTGGAAGGTTGGTTACAGAGGCCGCACGGTGGCCCATTGCGCAGGTGTGGACTTGCGGAAGGATATTTGTCGAGAGTGTTCGGTACAGTCCGCGTCAAAAGCCTCCCTCCCAACAGCCAATCAGATTGCTTTATACAGTGCGCATTACGCGTCCACGTGAACCCCGCATAAATGTACTGATTTATTTAAATGTGTTTGCTCTTAGGGATGGTATCGGACCTTGGCTGCAAGGCGACAAGTTTCGAAGTTCGCCAAAATTATAGTAACGGGCAAATGAAAGGACAAGTTCGAAGATGAGCAGTTACAAAAAAAATGGAGTGGGTCAAATTTCATGAGTTTTATGGGTGAAAAAAACACAAATCGGATAAAATCTCCAAAAAAGTGTATAAATTCACCATAAATGGGTATAAAATGAGGGCAGGATATATTTAACGGGTAATTTTGCCCTCTAAAAGGGAAATTTCCCGCATAAGGTAAGCTGACTGAAGGTAACGATACCCCCTCCACACATCCCCCTCCCCCAATCCTTCCCAAGGCCTTGAGTAGCGCTAACTCAGCCCCGTTGTGCGTCAACTATTACTTCGAAAATTCGCTCATACGGACATGCTGTACGACCGTAACTCTTATTATTATTATTTTTTTTTTTTTGTATCTCATTGTTTTTTCCCGCTCGCTCGTGTGGTGTTCTAGTGCATTATTGAGTTACCAAGGTAAAATGAAATTGTTTTCGAACAAATTTTTTGAAATAACGAAAATAAGACGAACACATTTGTAAAGGCTCATTTAAAATAAAATAAAAAGCCTAATTTTGTCAAAATGTGCTGTTTTTATTCGCGCAGAATTTTTCCACTTGGTTTACTGTCGTTCGTGACCACTTTGAATTATTATTTTGTGTATATTTAATGTATCTGTTTATTTGTACATTTTACGAAATAAATATTAAGTTTTTACATTTGGTATAATATATTGATATAGTGCATTATATTGGAGGAGTCTGTGGTTATTTCAAACCCTGTTTCTGCAGTTGTGTGGTGGATTTCATGTTAGCGCTTGGGGAAGGCCACTGTTGCTTTTGTCACAGACAAATTTAGAATTCTGTAACGCTTCAGTGTTTTTGGGATTTGAAACGTGTCAAATTTAACCTCGGGGAGACGAAAATTAAGGTACTGAATGATTGAAAATAGCCAATTTAACAGTAAATTCATCTTCCCACTGACTCGACAGCGACCAAATGGGGAATTTTCGTCAATAATTTTTCTTGGGGAAAAACTATTCAGGACTCTTGGAAAAATGGTAGTTCGAAGCCAGTTTTCAAAAATGAGCGATATTTTTTAAATAGGGAGCGATTAAAAGTAAAAATTTGGCTAGAAATTATGTAACAGGTCTGATTGGCTGTTGGCTCAAGGAGGCCAATAGCTGGAGCGATTTTGATTAAATTGCAGGATGAGACCACATGGATCTTGACTGGATTTCTCGCAGATATCACCGTGGGCAAACAGGAAAAATCCTGTTTGTTGATGGCGTTATCCATGATTTTATTATGAAATGAGGATTTTTCTTTTTAAAATAAAACTTTCAGAACTCTTGGAAAAATGGTTGATTGAAGCCCGATGAGGGTAATTAAAAGTAAAAACGCTGCAAATCCCTGCACAACGGTTTATTATTTTGTATAGAATACCCTCCTGTTACAGATCACAGCTCTATGTATAGATAACCCGTCTATATAATATGTACTATTCTATGCATAATTATGTAGATCGCAGACCCTCCGTAGGTTAGTACCTAACCCCGTACTCTTTACTAGGTACCTACCTAAATCACGAGTTAAATGTTGCTAAAATAATTCTGCCGATGACAAACAGTACCTAACAAAAAGAAACACACATAATGAAGTTCTGAAAAGAAATTGTTGATGAGGAGTGAAAAAAGTTGCAAAAGTACCTACCAACAAACTCCAGCCCCTTCTACGTAGATGGTATAATTTACCGTTGTGTAATAATTTACCGTTGAGTAATGATTTACCGTAGTAATAATTTACCCATCAATAATACTTCAACGTTTGTTCAAGTTTCACTACCTACCAACAAACTCCAATAGAGCCATCATTTTTCAAATTAAATAATATCACAGAACAACCAACTCGACTTCATACTCCGCCAATATAATCAGGTGATCCCTACCAATGATTGGCCGTATTCACAAATTCCTATTGTGGGCGCGTCTCTGGTTACGAGATTTGGTTTGGATTGTATACAATTTCATTCACAATGGAGTCGAAAATGCCTTTCGGTGCAAACTTCGGGGCCTTACTGTGAACGAACGGCTGGACGTACGATGCTCCGGATGGTCTTAAAAAACTCGCAAGTTCAAGAACTATTTAAAACCGTAAAAATATTTACGTAAAAAAATGGTATAGGCGTTTTGAAAATTTCAACCCCTATTTTGAACCCCTTAGAGATGACTCACAGTAACGTCGAGCTTCGAGGACCAACTAGACGCCGAACGGAACCTATAACCCGAATTTCATCAATTTTTTTTCATGGTAACTAAGAAAAGTGGCCCGTACGGCGTACGGCGTACGGCGGACAGACAGAAATATTTTTATTGCAGTTTTGGATTCTACATACCTTGAAACGTAAACCATCAAATTTTGAGGGGGGGTAAGAATTTTTTTTTTTCATGCTCGATTCCAATGGTTCATTATTGAAAATAATAAACCAAAATGCGGCAAAAAATGACCTATCAGGTCTATGGACATCTGATTGGCTGTTGGTCCAAGGAGGTGGAGCAAAGTCTCGGAGGCGAAGGTTCTCAGTGCTGCCAACAACCCAACATTAGAAATGAAAAACCTTCTTGCAACCTTCCAGAACGTTTGCTGTGACTTCGTGAACATCCCCTTGGTTTGATTTTGAGGATTTTAAAATTATTTATACATTTGTGGTTCCAGCCATCCGTCCAGTGCGGTTCTGTACATCGTTTAAAGTGATGCACTAGCGCTCCAAGCAGGATTTGAATTGAACTATTCGGCGCTTTACCTGATACGTCATTTCAAGCGGGAATTCGGAAATTTCTAATTTCACACTTGTTTTCTGCCTATATTTTCCTACATGAACACCTCCTAAGTGGTAAATATGAGTTAATTTCCGTTATTGAACAGAATTTGGCAAAAAAATGGGAATTTGTAACTCAAAAAAGTTGCCTATTGATGATGCTGATGCAGGAGGTGATTGTCCTCCGTAGGTCCAGGGGGGAGACCCCCCACCCCTGTCACCATTCAGTGAACCAGACATTGCTCTCAATATCCCCGATCTGCAGGTTGTTGAATTCAGGAACACGAGTGATCAACATCGAGTCGCGTTTCTTAACTCCTTTGCTGCTTGTCAACAGTAAAGGTACATCATCCCTCAAGAGCCCTGCGTCACCTGGCAACTTTGTATATACACGTAGAAGACACAGATCGGTAGGTCGTAGGAAGTAAGCAGCTATGTATTGGAATACGCAGCGCATGGCGTGTTGGTGGAGGCGCCAGGTATAATGTGAGTTTACATATCCCAGTGTGTTGCGACTTAATTCCTGCGACCTAACACTCAGCTGCCCGGTGTCACTGAAATAACAACGGCCTTTCCCTGTAGTCTTCAAACGGCTGGCGATGTACGGTAGAAATGTATGATGGGATGGCGGTAGTGAAGGGCGTTGAATAACCCAACCGCTCAGAATAACCGGTTATCGACCAAGAACAGGTTATTGAGATAACGGGTCACAAGATGTTATTGCAATAACTACTTCCCTTCTGGCAAGGGAGGTGGTTGGTTGCCTTCACTACCAATACCCATTGTGTGAATGACCGGACATAGGTGACTGCCTCGCTCTCGCACCCTTTGATGTGGGGATGGTATTGAGTAACTACCTGCCGCCGATAACGCTTTACCTCGTAACCGGTTACAAACTTCCTGACAGTTATCCATCAGCTTAGGACATTTCTCTTCCCTTTGACGTGAGATGGTATTGTGCCCTATAGAACACAGCGTACCTGTAGCGATCACTCTTTACCCCGTATGCAACAGGTTGCCCGCCTATCTTAGGATGGTAACCCTCAACTTGGTGCCCTTCAAAAAAATTAATAGTTATTCCTCATTCCTTCAGTTCAATTCAAGTTGTCGAGTAAGTAATAACGTTAATAATGTTGGAGGGCCTGAAAAATAGTCCCATAATTTTTCGCCTTCCAGTTTGTTGTGATGTAGGAAGTTCTAAATCATATTGCCGATAATTCAAGATTTTATCTATCTCATTAAACTGTAGACAGGTATCTACCCACAGTTACCGACCTACTAAACCCTAGTTTATGGGATCCCAAGGGGGACAGACGGATTTTTTTTTGAAATTAGGAAATTCTAATATTTTCATTTCTCTGACAACAATTTATTTCTATTACATTTATGGACAGCATTTGTATGTAAGCCCCATCAATCTGACAGATCCACAAGGTGAAGCAATAGGTAGGTATCATACCACGAACTTTTCGTCATCCGCTATCATGTGAACATTCATGTTCGTCTCTCTACCCCCATCCGTCAACTGGTAACTGGTTATCAAAATAACCGGTTACTGACCGACAACTGTTAACGAATAACGCGTTATGAGAAAAATAACGCTTCAGCCCATCACTAGATGGTGGCAGGTAGTCAGCCTTGTATCCACACAGGATTGCAGCCCTGTCATTGAAGAAGATAAGTGCAAAATATATTTATGGATTTATGGATATTTATGGATCAAGGAATTGTCGTAAAAATTCCATTAATGCTCATTGAGTTAAACATTTCAAAAAATGGTGAGACTATAACGTAGTTAAATAAAACATTGTTCAATATTCAATGAGCAAAAAAAAGACGCGTAATTAATTTTAAAAGGGTAATGAAATAAATTAAAGACGTCGCTTTTGCAAAATCTATTTATTACGCACATAGATTATTCGTTACGTCTCGAAACGAAGAATCTGCTCTACATATTTTCACGAGCAATCTATAACACTAAAACATCCATGTTGTTACGCCTCTGAACAACAACTATAACTGCGTCTTATTTGATTCAAATCACATTTATTCTTTCAAGACAAGCACACTCATTCATGTTTCCGTTACTCTTAGAAAATATCCCAAGTTTTCAAGTTCTTGCAATAGAAAATACTAATTATCTACACAGTACAAAATTAGGTACTTACAGAATAAAATCGGGAACTTAACGTTCCATGGTAACTTTCATTGCACTTGACTAGAAAATACATTTGGTAGATTCACTTCCCATGTCTTCTCAATGTTCGATTTAATTAAAAATAACAGCTGTCTCTACGGAAAAGAAATAAATTTTCGGTGTATGTACATTTTACACTCGGTGTATGTACATTTTGGGTGGATTTTCAGCTCATTTCGAGCATAATAAAAAAGATGTCCTAAGTGAACCCTAAATGTTCAATTCCCCATCAATCTGTGGCTATAGCCAATTGTTTGGCGCGCTCCAGATATGCCGAATCGGCACTATTTTTTTTTTTTCAAATGAGAACCACCGATTTTTATATTTAAGATTCTACGCAAAATTTCACGAATAAAATAGACCCTTCAGCCGATTTTTGACACGAATTTAAAATGCGCCAAAAAAGGAATTTTCATCTGCGATCATTCTATTATTAGGTACCTATATTCTATTATTACCTACCTATATTATATTATTAGCCGAAGGGTAAAACAGATCGTAGAACCTCACAGATGCTTTGAAAATAAAAAAAATGAGTTCACCATTGAATTCAGCATGAGAAAACAGTTGAAAGTCATGCGTCACACAGTGTTGGTGAAACTTCCATTTTTGGCGCATTTTGGAAGTGGCGTAAAAATTGGACCGAGGAGTCCGACTATTCATGAAATTTTACGTAGAATCCGAACCTGAAATGAAAGTTGGGGGTTCCCATTTGAAAAAAAAAAAAGTTGGTGCCAATTTGGCACATTTCAGAGCGCGCCAAAAAAAAAATTGGCTATAGAACTGAAAATTAAGGGTGTACCTACTTCGGACATTTTTTTGATTAGGCCCGAAATAAGCCGGACAACATATTATGAAATCGGTATACAAAGATTTTGGTGGTCGCTGAGCTAGTTTGCTGGAGTGTATTATACGTATTTGGCTTAAAGGAACACAGAAATTACAGTACCTGTCTGCTTTTCTTCTTCGAACGTATCTAGTTAGAGTTTGACTTAGATATACATATTTTATGTACATACCGTCTCATATTGTGGTATATACTGCTACAGTATATACCATATGCGGTAATTGTATATATATCGTAATAATATATACTGTAATTAATTTTTTTCTTCTTCGAATCTATCTAGTTAGAATTTGACAAATGTTCATATTTTTTGTATATACCGTCTCATATTGTGGTATATACGTAACTGTGTATAATGAGGTAAATGTATATACCGTAATTAATTTTTTCTCCTTCGAATGCATCTAGTTAGAGTTTGAATTAAATATACATATTTTATGTATTTATACCGTATCATTCTGTGGTATATACTGAAGTAAAAATACCCCACATGCGGCCTTCTATAGGCCGGTGAAGTGGTTGTTCACAGTGTGGTTTCATGAGAGGGCCAGGGATGTCAGGATGCTTCTCCGGTTGGGGTTGACTCCGAGGTTCTCCCAGTTGATCCAGGAAAGTCTTGCCGTGAGATCTGCGAGACGACGTTATCGGTTAGGCAACAAAAATACTCCGGCGGTTCGGTGCAAAAGGAAATTGAGTCGTGCAATCGGTTAAGCAACAAAAATACTCTGGCAGTTAAGTAGGTGCAAAACGAAATTGAGTGGTGCAATCGGTTAAGCAACAAAAATACTCTGGCAGTTCGGTGCAAAAGGAAGTGAAATCGGTTAAGCAACAAAAATACTCCGGCAGTTCGGCGCAAAAGGAACTGCAACCGGTTAAGCAACAAAAATACTCCGGCAGTTCGGAGCAAAAGGAAGTGCAACCGTTTAAGCAACAAAAATACTCCGGCAGTTCGGTGCAAAAGGAAGTGCAACCGGTTAAGCAACAAAAATACTCCGGCAGTTCGGTGCAAAAGGAAGTGCAACCGGTTAAGCAACAAAAATACTCCGGCAGTTTGGTGCAAAAGGAAGTGCAATCGGTTAAGCAACAAAAATACTCCGGCAGTTCGGTGCAAAAGGAAGTGCAATCGGTTAAGCTACAAAAATACTCCGGCAGTTCGGTGCAAAAGGAAATGGAGTGGTGCAGGAAGTGGGTTGTAACACGGTATCCCCCCAAAAAACCTCCTCCGCCCAAAAAACGCTGCAAAGTCCTTGTCACATTGGTTTCATTTATTACGTTAAACCCGACCACCACAACCTAGGCGCTCAATAGTTTTGTTCGTGCTGTCCCCTTGGGGCTAGCTCTGAGCAAGTTCAGTTTTCGCTTGAACTGAACTGGCTTGGTGTAGGGTGAGCTCTGAAGTCGCTCGCTCGGAGCAGGGTGAGCCTGGAGCTTGTTTGGAGCACGGGCAGCTCGAACGGGTCAAGAGTGCATGCGGGAAAGAGCAGTGATCAGAGGCTGCCCCTGGTCTTCTCGTGGGGCACGGGAAGGCGTGCTCAGAGCACCTCGGAGGAAGCCCCGTGGCCAGCACGAACACCGAATCGTCTGCGCCGTGGCCAGCACGAACACCGGACCACTTGGCTCGGAGCTTGCCCTGGGTCTGCACGAACAGCGAATCTTTGCCTCACCCTTACTGCGCATGCCCGGGTTGCTCTGAACAAGCTCTGAGGGACAGCACGAACAAAGCTAGTACCACCAGCCACCAAAAACCAACCCAGAGTAGGCAAAGCTCGCATAGAAGTGGGGAGTCAATTCCAGGGGCCCGTTCCTATAGTCTTTCACTCTTCACTCTGCACTCTTCAAATCCACACTCTGCACTTCGCGAACGAAATTTTGTTCCTAAAGAACGCTCTTGATTTGAAGAGGAAGACTGAAATGCAAAAGAGTTTTACCCTGTTTTGAACAGTTCCGTACCTAAAGGTTATCTTTCGCAAAGTGCAAAGTGAAGAGTCCGCGTTTCAAATGAAGAGTTCACAATATTTTAGTTATTATTTCATCGTTAAATTTGGTGTTTGGTAGTACCAATAAAAAGAAGAGAATTTAATCTTTCGATTAGGCGAAAGGTGGTCCAATTAGTGTGAGGGCAAGAATCTAAAGTACCACCGAACTTAGCTCCACTGAGGCCATCAAAATACTCTACATTTGGGCGGAAGGAAAGGTTAGGAAGCGACAGGTTGTCGTTGTTAATGGATAAAAAGTGACAACCTACCTAATTGTTTTTAACAGAAATTTTCCGATACTTCTCATCAGAGGATGATGATGAGGATGTTTTACGTGCTCGACCCTCCGTCGGCCGCATTCATCGAGCGGCGAATTAATTTCGCCGTCAGTGGAACAACTTTCAGGGAGTCGTTTCGCCTAACCAAATCCCAAGTAAGTTAACTTATAGAAAGAAGGGAGACTTGATGAAATCTGATTTGGAATAAAACGATCAGAACATCCAACGATAAACTGTAACAGTCACTGGAGGTTACTCCGCAAAATGAAGGTTACTCTTCAGAACACTCTTCCTCTTGAGTAGAACTGCAGAGTGTGAGGGCAAAGTCTTTAGGAACAGTAAGTTCACCTACATTTCATAATTCGCAAAGTGGAGAGTGCAAATGAAGACTTGCAAAGTGAAAAGTTGAAGAGTCTTTAGAAATCGGCCCCAGACTCTTAAACTTTTCACTTGGCAAGTCTTCATTTGGACACTTCAGTTTGCGAATTGTGAAAAGTAGGAGAACTTTCTGTTCCTAAAGACTTCGCGCTCACACTCTGCAGTTCTACTCAAAACAAAGAGTGTTCTGAAGTGTAACCTTCGTTTTAGAGAGTAATCTCCAGTGAATGTTACAGTTTACCTTTGGATGTTCCGATCGTTTTATTCCGAATCCGATTTCATCAAGTCTTCCGTCTTCCTGTAAGTTAACCTACTTCGGATTTGGTTAGGCGAAACGACTCCCTGAAAGTTGTTCACTGACGACGAAATTAATTTGCGCTCGATGAATGCAGCCGACGGAGGGTCGAGCACGTTCAGCATCCTCATCATCATCCTCTGATGAGAAGTATCGGAAAATTTCCATTAAAAACAATTGACGTCATATCCAACAGCACCAACCTGTCGCTTCCTAACCTTTCCTTCCACCCAAATGTTGAGTATTTTGATGGCCTCAAGAGAGAGGTTCACATGAAGATGCAATTCCGGGCGGCAATCCGGTACGGCAACGCGTTCCTCTTAATTTATGCCACAGAGGCGTTCACATGGCTGCGGTATCATAACCGGAAATGTAACCAGCAAAATCAACCAGGGATGTTGAATTCCAATATGGCTGAACAACCAAACAGGAGAAGTATGCGCAGTAACCTCTGCACAGATATGGCAACGGATCCAACAGTGGAAAATACCTGGATTTTGATATAGTTTTCATGACACTGCGTTGGATTATTGCCAGTAGCACTGCAGAACGACTTGCTGTACCGGATTGCCGTCCGGAATTGCGTCTCCATGTGGAATTGCCGTGCTGGTTGCCGTCCGGAATTGTGTCTCCGTGCGGAAACTTTGGTGGTACTTTAGATGCTTGCCCTCACACTAATTGGACCATCTTCAGACATAATCGAAATAATGAATTCTCTTCTTTCTATTGTCACTACCAAACACTGAATTTAACGAAGAAATAATACCTAAAAACTAATTTGAAAAGTATATGTCGATCCACCACAGAGTCATTTGGGACTCTGCAAAAATGTTGTTAACTCTTCACATGAAACACAGACTCTTCACTTTGCACTTGCGAAAGATAACCTTTAGGAACGGAACTGTTCAAAACAGGGTGAAACTCCGCAGTTCTACACTTTGCATTGCAGCCTTCCTCTAAAAATCGATAGCGTTCTTTAGGAATGGAAATTCGTTCACAGAGTGCAGAGTGTGGATTTGAAGAGTGCAGAGTGAAGAGTGAGCCTGTAGGAACCGGCCCCTGGATATAACTCGACATTGATGGAGGGGAATCGTAATGGCATTGGACCCAGAAGAGGAGGCAGGGATAATTAGATCATTTAGGTAAGAAGGTAGACAGCATACCATGCAGAATTTGAAACATTAATTTAAGGTGGTGAACTTTTTCGTGTTTTTCTTCATACACAAATAAACTTTTCCCTCAAATTTTCCAAATGCTAGATGAAGACTATTATAATTATAAACTCAGCAGCTACCAAAAATTTTCTTTTGTGGATAAGTGGTAATGAGGGGCGTTGCGTCCATAAGGCCACTGCCCCGGCACTCAAAAACACTACTAGTAATAAAAAACTCCAATCATTGTTCAGTTGGCATCTGAATTTCCCTCCGTACACTATACCTCGCATTTTTGACGAAGTTCAACAGCGACTCGTCAGAGTTCTCTGGCTATGGATATTAAATATTGTAGCAGAGCATCCATGGTGGTGCCTTAATGTTAGCTCCTCCATAGACCAAGCATGTTATCGGAATAAAGCGACAGTCATCGATGTCGTGCAATCGAAATTTGGCCTCCTGAAACTGGAAGTTACGTCCTGGGACCCAGTGTTCCCATGGCAACTAAGAAAAGTGGCCCATCCACGTATGCTCAGTCAAGTACAAATGTTGATCGCCACGCCCATTTTGGGCCCAGTCCCCAGAATCTGATTTCCACCCCAAAATCGTTCCTTTTCACAATCAGTTCGATTCCTTTGATTCAATTTGTCATCTCGACAAGATGCTTCTTCGTCTTCCGATTTGTTTTTGTTGTCTCGTGAATCACATTTGTTTTCTCTGTTGAGTCTGTTGTCATATCTCAATTTTTTGCGTCGAGTTTTGTGTGTTTTGCGTTCGGTCTGGTTCCGATGATAGATTTGTATTTGTGATACATACGTGTGTTTTATTCTGTTTGCTGTTTGTGGATTGATTGGCGTTGTAACACACAGATAACTACCTAGCTTCTAGCCAATAGCTTCTCCATTCAATTAGGTACCGGCCGACGGATCACTGTTTTGTTATATTTTAGTTTACTATATTTTTGTAACACATGAATTCGATGGCTAATTTGCAGTAGGAATTGTCCATATTTTTGTACGACAAATCTTGTCCATATTTTATAGACAAATTTGTTGGTTTTGTTTTCTGGTTTGGTGCCCCACCGTTTTTTGAGCCCACGACCCGCTACTGATGGTAATTGCCACTTATACAGAATCTCTATTCGACACCTACCACTGGTGTTCCATTCGGCCCGCTCCAGGGAGCTCTCGGAGGCCAGGGCCTTCTCCACGTACTCCAGAGGGTCGCAGTCGGCCGCCAGGACTTCCCGGAGGAGGGCGATATAAGCGATGGCGAGCCTCAGCGTGTCGATCTTGCTCAGACGCTTCTCGTAGGGGAACGTCGGGACGTGGCCGCGGAGCTGGTCGAAAGCTGAGTTTATACTGCTGTAACACATCAGGGTTTTATCAAAACGGAGAACTTCAACGCCACCTTCCGTTCGGCAACAGGGCTGCCAACTGCATCCATATGGAACTGCCTCTTGTCCTAGAAATACGTAAACGCTGCAAATTAATTCACAACGGTTTATTATTTACCTGTATAGATGATGCCCCTTCTGCGTAGATCACTGTTTTCTGTGGTCAATACCCTCGAGCTCCCCCCAGGAGAGCCATCAACTGAGTACTGGAGCCGTCCCGGGAATTACGGTTTCATAAAAATCAGTATGTAAAATGGCAAAATTCAGAAGTAGTTCTGAAGGTAAATGGTTGGTTGATGTGGAGTGAAAAATATTTTTTGGTCCTGGCTGGGATTCGAACCTGCGACCTTAAGCGCGGGATTCCGACGCCTTGCCCACTGTGCTACGGGGATTTTATGGCAACATCGCAGAATGCTCCGGATGGTCTCAAAAATTCAGGAAAAAATCGAACTATTTAAAAATAGGAGAAAACCAACATCTCAAAATGAAGTTTTCCGTGATAGGGTTACTCCGGGCAATTCAGCCCCTATTTTTCACCCCTTAGAGTTCAGTGACAGTAACGCCAAGCTTCGAGGACCAACTATAGCCCAAACGGGACACACACCAAATTTCGTGAATTTTGGTTCATGGGAACTAAAGAAAAAGCCGTGGACGGCGTACGGACGGACATTTTTTTATTCGATATTCGTATTCAAAAATGGTTTACCTTGAAACGGAAACCATGAAATTTTGAGGGGGGGTTAACCTTTTGGTCGAGTCCAAACGGTCAATATTGAAAATGATGAACCAAACCAACTCTGAACGCTCTGAAAATTAATATTACGATTCAAGGACGCAATTTTCGAATCAAATATACCTGTTCAATGGGTCCAAAATTTCTAGTAGACGAATTTTTGAAAAATTCTCCGTCTTTTTTCTGTTCAAAAGCATCAAAATATTATACTGTCTTGTGGTCATTCCACATAATATCAAACCTTGGCAAGATAAAAAAATTCGAAATTTTGCCAATAAGTTCGTAATATCACACAGAAGAATGAGTTCGAAGATAGGACACATACTTATTAAAAAAGGTGAGCCAAATTTGAGGTTTTGGGTAAATTGCTGACAAAACCCGCTAAGAATAGCCAAAAATTGATATGAAGTAACCAAAAATAGTACTAAATGGTGAAATAATTTTTGTTAATGCAGACAAAAAGACGTGCTTAAAGATGGCCAATTTAAAAAAACCACAGTCATGCAGCATGGCTATAAGAGCGAATTTTCGAAGTTTTCGGCATGTTCCTCCTCCACCTAAAATTTTCTGAAAATTAATTTTCGGCCAATGTTTTCCCAACTTGATACCATACAAAATTAAAACAGGAGTAGTTTTACGCAAAGTAAAATTTGGGGTGGAAGGGGGAGGAGGGGGAAATCAAAAATGTTTTGAATACCAGAAGAGTAGGTATTGGATACGTAACACATTTTTTGTTCCAATTTTTGCCGAGTAACACCTCGGTTTGTAGATTTTTTAACGCTGAACACGATGGTGAAGTCAGAATTGCGATATCCCATTCCGTTATCAGATTAGAGCAGACGAACCAGGAAGAACATCTCAAGAAATAACCACGTTCCTTCATCTTCAAAGTGCTCCAGTTTGAGAACGGAATGAGATATCGCAATTCTGATTTCACCATCGTGTTCAGCGTACAAAAACCTTTAAAATGAGGTGTCACTTGTCAGACTGTTTCATTTTGGGAATTTATGGGTAATTTCCCCCCCCCCTAAAACTCCCCCTTAGAGTGGCCCGATTCTGCCCATCTTCGAACTTAGCCTGTCGATTGCCAAGACAGATTTTTCGTGCAAATTTGAACTTTTTATCTCAATTCTTTCGAGAGTTATCGTCTGGAATGACACATACATATATAAATATATAAATATATAAATATATATATAAATATATAAATATATATATATATATATACATATAATTTTTGGTGTCTTTCGGCAGTGATTTCAGTATGGACTGAAACGGATTTTTGTATAAAAATCTTTCAGAAATTCGAGTTTTAAAAATTTTGGACCGAGAACAATAGCTTCCTTTTCTTCGAAAATTCGCTAAAAAAGGTCACATTCAAGTTTTTGGGGGCCAAAAAGAGCTAAAAATCGCTAAAATTGGCCAATAATTTACTGATAACATTAATATTAATTGACCATAGTGGTATGAAATGGAGAAAAAATTTTTGTGATGAGAGACGAAAAGATGAGTTGATGGCAATTTTCGATAGCGAAAAGTGGGTCATGAGTGAGTTTGGATAAAATGTCGCCAAAATGTTTGGTATGGCAGACAAAAGTACAAGTGGGTGGTCAATATTTTCAAAAACAAGAAGCGTTCAAAATCGGTAGAAACGGCTGGCAATTTGTATAAAGTGACCATAAGTGACCGACATGCCTCCAAAATGTTTATAATGGCAGACAGAGAGTTGGAAATTTTCAAAAACAAAAACAGTCAAATTATCAGAGGTTTTTTGGGACAAAGAATGGCTAAACTGTGAACGAATTTCTGAAAAAAGTACCAAAAATTTTTGAAAATTTGCTCATATATGGTCATGTTCCATGGGAATGTGACCCAAGCAGGTCAAGGTAGGCGGCGGCGCGCGGCGGAGAGGTTATACCCTTCCGCACATTTCAGTATGGCAAGCTCCAATAAATGATCAGACATACTACCTATCATAACTGACCAACATAATAGTGAATAGTGATCTCTTAAATCTTCGGTTATTTAAATTCCAAGTTCCTAATTATAATTTTTGAAATTCGGATGAATTTCAGGATGTACCTGTACGGTTCACATACCTAAAAATCTACCAATAAAATTAATGATGTACATCATCATCAGAATTACAAGGTACATAACAATTGAAACACAGGAAATATCAACTGAATCTTAAATCAACCACACACAATAACTACAATCGGAAAATCCAATAATCTTTAAAGCCTAAGTAAGCTCGCCCACTCAGTTCGAGAAACAAACGATTTTACCGCAAACAGCGAAGTCATAGACTGACGGAATAAGTTAATTATTAACGAACCTGTACAAATTTTAGGCCTAGTGGCCCATTCTTACGATATGCACAGATGTAAATATTCACAAGGTCATGTAAATATTCGAAGGTAGGTAGGACAGGAGGTACAGATACCCGAAAGAAAAAGAAAAACGTAGTTATTGAAAGGTTGTCTATTTCCACTAATGCACGAAAAAAACGCGAAAAATACACTGTTACACCGGTTTCGGTGATCAAATCATCGTTGGTAACGAACAATAACTGAAGGCATATCGGAGAGGGGGCGGCCCGCGTTTCACTCCGGGGTGGTTCGCTCCGATCGAGCTGTGTGGTGTTTGACTCCGGTGCCCTACATTCAAAGTTGTCCTTTCGCTCCCGACTTAGCGACGGGAGTGAAAGGACAATGTTTTCATAGCCGAATGTTTATTTAGCTTTGTAGTGGTGAGCACTGGAGTTTTGCCTGACTGCTACATATAAACAATTAGGAACATTCAAATGCACAGGGAAACGGGCTGCCGGCTAAATAAACGTTCAGCTATGCAATTGGCGATTTTCGTGTAAGAAGTCACGACAAGATTGGGCATATCACTCAGCTATGATCTGGGGTGGTCTAGTCATACTACGAGTATCTGTCAGAAAGTCTATGGGTCATTACACTCCATGAATAGGTTGTCATGTTGTACTCCTGAACGTGTTAGATTGAACCTTGTCAAGTCCCTTTTAATTCCAATTTTCACATATGGTGACGTTTTATTCATATGTTCTGCCGATTCGGGGTCCGTAAGAAGGATGGAATTGGCTTTCAACAATTGTGTGAGATATATTTTTAAATTAAGACCACGAGAGCACATCTCACCCTATGTTGATGGGCCGCGGTTTAGTTGATTATCTTAAAATACGTTTATTCAAATTCATTCACAAATGTGTCAACAATACGCCATCAATGCCCATGTACCTGAGCAACATGTTTTCTCCGGGTCCTTCCCCCCGTTTGGGTGCATTGGCTCAAATTCATGCGCGGAGCAGACCATTTTCTAATTCAAATAAGGTTGCTGGAACAAGGATGTGGAATGGCTTGCCACTGGCGATAAGGTCCCTCCCATCGCTCGGCACCTTCACGGGTGCAATTGAAGGTGCGTTTCTCTCTCTTCTACTTGCTGTATTCTCTCATTTTTCTCTTCCATCCTACTATTTTCTTTTTCTTCACCTCCTTCAATTCCGTTCTTTTCACCACCTTCTCCCTCTCCATTTATCTACCTTCATTTTGCACTTCCTTCTCCATTCCTTCATCTTCTCTCCCATTCTTTTCTTTCCTCTTCACCTTCTTTTCCAATCTCTTCTTTTTACTACCTTCTCCTTCATCGTTTTAAATACTGAAATTTGTAATTTTTTTCGGTTTTCTTTTCCCTTTCATTTAAATTCTGTGTTCTTTTATAATAAATATATATAAGTTACTTTGAGCTTTCCAAAGCTCGGTGGGAACAATGTTCCTAATTTGGAAATAAAGTTATTATTATTATTATCATTATTAAAGATTTCGCTAGTCAAACCTTGAAAACCACCCTACAACAGCAGTAAGATTCTGAGCAGAACACAAGTAAAAAAAAAATCAGTCATGCAGCATGACTTAATGAGCGAATTTTCAAAGAAATATTCGAATTAATGGCTATGGTTTTGAATAAAGGAAAACTTCGGTCTAAAATTTGGTTTTCTATGTATATTCTCTTCGTATTTATTTTAATTTGTACGTTTTGTCCATCCTGATTCTACCGTTTGTTTATTACGTAATTAAGTGCTTATTTATTTGATCGCTGTGGGTAAATTCAAGGAGTTGTACTAATCGTTTGCCTCCCCCTTTTTTGCTTCGAACTCTCGTCTTCAATTAATACTTCTCACATTTTTCAATCTGACCACTCTAAGGAGGTGGGGGTAAGAGTTTAAAGATTATCCTAGTTTTGGGTAATTTTTGCGCACTTTAAATGCTCTAATTTAAGAACGGATTTAGATATCTAAAATCCGATTTCACTATCGTGTTCAGCGTGCAAAAACCTTTAAAATGAGGGGTCACTTGTTAGAAAATAACATTTTGGGGATTTTTGGGTAATTTTTGCGCACTTTAAATGCTCTAATTTGAGAACGGATCAAGATATCTAAAATCCGATTCCGCCATCGTGTTCAGCGTGCAAAAACCTTTAAAATGAGGGGTCACTTGTTGGAACATAACATTTTGGGGATTTTTGGGTAATTTTTGCGCACTTTAAATGCGCCAAAACCCTCCTTAGAGTAGGCCAATTTCGCCCATCTTCGAACTTAGCCTTTCGATTGCCAAGATAGATTTTTTGTGCAAATTTGAGCTGTTTATCTCAATTCTATCGAGAGTTATCGTCTGGAGTGACACATATATAAATAAATATATATATATATACATATAAAAAAGTGTTAAATTTCAGGAATCGTTTTAGAATGGTCTGAAACGGATTTCTATGAAGAAAATTTCCAAAAATTTATATTATTTAAATTTCGAAGCCATTGCAATAGCTTCATTTTCTTTGAAAATTCGCTAATATGAAGAAAAAATAAAAACGGTTGTCTATTTCCACTAGTACACGAAAAATACACTGCTATACTGGTTTCGGCGATCAAATCATCGTTGGTAACGAACAATAACTGAAGGCATATCGGAGAGGGGGCGGCCCGCGTTTCACTCCAGGGTGGTTCGCTCCGATCGAGCTGTGTGGTGTTTGACTCCGGTACCGTCCACTCAAAGTTGTCCTTTCGCTCCCGACTTAGCGATGGGAGTGAAACGACAATGCTTTCATAGCCAAATGTTTATTTAGCTTTGTAGTGGTGAGCATTGGAGTTTTGTCTGACTGCTACATATAAACAATTAGGAACATTAAAATACACAGGGAAACGGGCTGCCGGCTAAATAAACTTTCAGCTATGCAATTGGCGATTTTCGTGTAAGAAGTCACGACAAGATTGGGCATATCACTCAGCTATGATCTGGGGTGGTCTAGTCATACTACGAGTATCTGTCAGAAAGTCTATGGGTCATTACACTCCATGAATAGGTTGTCATGTTGTACTCCTGAACGTGTTAGATTGAACCTTGTCAAGTCCCTTTTAATTCCAATTTTCACATATGGTGACGTTTTATTCATATGTTCTGCCGATTCGGGGTCCGTAAGAAGGATGGAATTGGCTTTCAACAATTGTGTGAGATATATTTTTAAATTAAGACCACGAGAGCACATCTCACCCTATGTTGATGGGCCGCGGTTTAGTTGATTATCTTAAAATACGTTTATTCAAATTCATTCACAAATGTGTCAACAATACGCCATCAATGCCCATGTACCTGAGCAACATGTTTTCTCCGGGTCCTTCCCCCCCGTTTGGGTGCATTGGCTCAAATTCATGCGCGGAGCAGACCATTTTCTAATTAAATTAAGGTTGCTGGAACAAGGATGTGGAATGGCTTGCCACTGGCGATAAGGTCCCTCCCATCGCTCGGCACCTTCACGGGTGCATTGAAGGTGCGTTTCGGGAAATGAGCACTTCTCTCTCTTCTACTTGCTGTATTCTCTCATTTTTCTCTTCCATCCTACTATTTTCTTTTTTTTCACCTCCTTCAATTCCGTTCTTTTCACCACCTTCTCCCTCTCCATTTATCTACCTTCATTTTGCACTTCCTTCTCCATTCCTTCATCTTCTCTCCCATTCTTTTCTTTCCTCTTCACCTTCTTTTCCAATCTCTTCTTTTTACTACCTTCTCCTTCATCGTTTTAAATACTGAAATTTGTTATTTTTTCGGATTTCTTTTCCCTTTCATTTAAATTCTGTGTTCTTTTATAATAAATATATATAAGTTACTTTGAGCTTTCCAAAGCTCGGTGGGAACAATGTTCCTAATTTGGAAATAAAGTTATTATTATTATTATCATTATTAAAGATTTCGCTAGTCAAACCTTGAAAACCACCCTACAACAGCAGTAAGATTCTGAGCAGAACACAAGTAAAAATATGAAGAAAAAATAAAAACGGTTGTCTATTTCCACTAGAACACGAAAAATACACTGCTATACCGGTTTCGGCGATCAAATCATCGTTGGTAACGAACAATAACTGAAGGCATATCGGAGAGGGGGCGTTTCACTCCAGGGTGGTTCGCTCCGATCGAGCTGTGTGGTGTTTGACTCCGGTACCGTCCACTCAAAGATGTCCTTTCGCTCCCGACTTAGTGATGGGAGTGAAAAGACAATGTTTTCATAGCCGAATGTTTATTTAGCTTTGTAGTGGTGAGCATTGGAGTTTTGCCTGACTGCTACATATAAACAATTAGGAACATTCAAATGCACAGGAAAACGGGCTACCCGCTAAATAAACGTTCAGCTACGTGATTGGCGATTTTCGAGTAAGAAGTCACGTCAAGATTTTGCTAGTCGAACCTTGAAAACCACCTTACAACAGCAGTGCGATTCTGAGCAGTAAATAAAGAAGAAAGAATAAAAACGGAGTTATTGAAAGGTCTATTATTTCTACTAATACACGAAAAACACACTGCTATACCGGTTTCGGTGATCAAACCATCGTCAGTAAAGCCGAGATTACACCACAGTTGACAACTAAAAGTTGACAAAAGATTAATTGAAGAAAACTAGAAGTTGTCAACTGAAAGTTTCTCTTCTCAAATTTAGAGCAACAAGTGGAAAACTTGTCAAAGAATTGGCGTGAAAGGTTTGGGCAGTAGTGTCAAGGATGTCGGACGAAGAAGACGCAATTATTGCCGCGGCTGCCTGTGTCATCATAGCCAGCCACTGTACAAGAGGTCTCAGAAGATATTGAGTAAGACCCTCGTTGAATGCTAGGGATAGGTACAGTGGCAGTGACACGATAGCTGACCTCCGAGATAACGTCGATCCGTTGAGTGGAGGGGAAACAGTTCTCCACTAGTTTCCTACAAATTGCTTGCACAAAGCGCGCAGCAACAAATCTTCCACTTCTAGTTGTCAACTTCCCTAACTAGGCTTGAAACTCCTTCCCTACTCTTTTTCTAACAATCTTATTCCGTATTGTATTATTGTACCAATGTACCCTCATAGCCATTAACTGCCACTATACTTTTAATAGTGTGACGGTGTGGCTGTTCTCGAGCCATTTTTTCTTCCGGTGGAGACGGGGTCGGTTGGGGACCATCACCGTCACCACCGTCACTCTCCTCACTCAGTCACAATAGTTAACTCTTTTCTTTAGCCTAATTATGTTCACACATCGGTATAGATAAAGCTCTGTTAATCATACTATGGAAAACAGCATGTTTGTGGACTACTGAATAACTTGAAGTACTATGAATGGTAATATCGCTATAAGTACCTTTCCTATCTATGGAAAACTCGTGTTTTCCATTATTCAACGAAATTGAAAGCTCAAGAAAATTCAGACGATTACATCCGAATTATAAAGAAGCTAATGAATAGAAAACCTTTGAATAACTCCGTTTTTCTTTTTCTTTGAAACGGGTTTCCACAATTTCATCGCGAGAGGTTCATTTTGTACAGATACCCTCTGAATGACGAGTGAGGATTCCGTAAATAATGCGTAATTCGTTTTACTTAATTTAATACGTTGGTATATTAAATATAATTAAATGCAATAATATCACACATAATTTAAATCAATGGTGATCTTTGGCGATTATTATCTGGGTTATCTAGTACCTGCCTATTTGAAATGCAGAGCGATTTGAAATAAGACCGATCAATTTGAAATCAATTCGATTTGGAATACTTCGGGATACTTCGCTGTGATTTTTGTTTCTCCAACCGAGGCGAACAATCGTAGTCTTCAAAATCATAGAGCCTCATTCGACAACTTTATCGAAGAAAGTGTATGAGAAATTACCTAGGATTACGTACTTACCTACAACATCTTTGAACAAATTCGATTTATTAAGAAAAGGAATTTGACTATATCACTGATTGTAGAGTTGGCGATTGAGGCAGTGTGATTTTGAGGGTAGAGAAAAATATAACCTTCGCTGTTTGCTTACAAAAATATTTGTTTCGCTCATTTTTTGGCTCATGGGGTTGAACATGTTCAATTATAAAACCATAATGTTAAGTAGTGGAGATGGTGTGACTATAACGTTGTTTAAACATTGTCCAATATTTGATGAGCCAAAAAAAGAGACGTGTTCCAAAATTAAGATAAATAAATCGCCCAATAATGACGGTACGGTAAGTTTGTTAAGGCGATAAGGCAATGTACGATAGAAATGTATTATTGAATCGCAGTAGACAGTCAACTTTCATCGTCTTATTATTAATTGATAACATTTTCACGGTTTCTGAGACACTAAATTCAAAATAGCGTATGGAATCCGATCGGTCTATTTGCTTACCAACCCCCGGATTTAGGGATGGAACACTGCCCGGGTCAAGTCGTCCAGTTTAAATGCAAACAATTCCTCAGAAATAATCGAAACTAAACCCTAAACTGTCGATATTGAGTTAACCTGTGGATCAACCTTGTGGTTAAAAGGAAAGAAATTGAGTAGGTACCTACCACAGTACTGGAGAGACACTGAACCCACATTTGTTCCTTAGCCTGAAAGGCGAATCTAGTGGACATTTTGAGTTTAGAGGGCAATTTTTGTGGGTTGATTAAGTAAAAATGCCGCAAGAAATGGCGTGCCAGGTCTATTGACATCTGATTGGCTGTTGGCTCAAGGAGGGGGAGCGAAGCCTCGGAGGGGAATGTTCTCAATGCTGCCAACAACTCAACATCAGAAATGGCAAACCTTCCTTGCAACCTTCAAGAATCTTTGCTGTGACCTTTCGTGAACATCCCCTCGGTTTTATTTTGAGGACGCTTTTTAAATTTATTTAGAAATTTTCAGTTCCAGCCATCAATTATTGCGGTTCTGTACATAGTTTGAAGTGATGCACTAGCGCTCTGAATGGGATTTGAGTTGAACTACTAGGCAATTTACCTGGTACCTCATTTCTAACGGGAAATCGGAAATTCAGACTCGTTTTCTGCCTTGGCTTTACGTCATAAACAGCTCACTATCCGGTAAATAAATGTTAATTTCCATTAGCGAACAGAATTTGGCCCAAACAATGAGAATGCGTTACCCACGAAAATTACCCATTTAAAAAAAAATAAATTTCTGCATTGCCAAAGTCCATAATTTTACGCAAATCATACCGCCTTCTTATGTTGTATAACTTCGAATTTTGGAACACGTGATCGACAAACGCAAGAAATTCAATCTTCATTGATGATTACCATCACTGAAGATAGAGTTTCCATCGTTGATTTGTTGTTTGGTTGAGCGGGTGGCTTACATTTTGACCGGCGGCCTACAGGTGTCTGACCTTAGCATCCTCTTCCTCTCTCGTATGTTGGCCGCCTGCCTCTGGACCCTGTAAGGGCCCACGTTCCCACCGTAGTAGCTTTCCGTGGGCTCGGCCTCATCTGGGGGAAGACACAGTAGTCAACATTAGCAACGTAGAGAAATATATAAAATGCATACACTTAGGTAAATAATATTACACTAGTGGGTCCGCTGACCAGGTGCCTCACACAATTTTGAAAATAGGCTCAAATTCTACCCATACACCTACCCCTCAATAATAGCTGTTTTTTTGTGGATAACGTATTATGGCTAAATGAGCCGTAAGGATGACTGACACAGCTTTGGAAGTTATTCCATTCGATTCAGTGTGCTGGAAAACATGAAAAACTAAACCGAACACACATTTTTCTGAAAGACGCCATTCCCTGGCATCATGTTGGCACCAAAACTATACAGCGAATACTGGAGGCCTAAGGAGCAGGAATACTATCAATATTTCAAGTCAAAATCAGTAACGGTGCATAGGCTCTGAAAACGCCGATCAGTCCACAAACAGCACACAGAACAAAACGCACGTATGTGTCACAAATACAAATCTGTCATCGGAACCGGACCAAACGCAAAACACACAAAACTCGACGCAAAAAATTGAGAGCTGACAACAGACTCAAAGAAAAACGGAGTTATCGAAAAAATAGTCTATTTCCACTAATAGGTACACGAAAAACGCAAAAAAAACTGTTATACCGGTTTCTGTGATCAAACCATCGTCAGTAACACACAATACTGACGATGGTTTGATCACCGAAACCGGTATAACAGTGTTTTTTGCGTTTTTCGTGTATTAGTGGAAATAGACTATTTTTTCGATAACTCCGTTTTTCTTTGAAATGGGTTTCCACGATTTCGTCGCGAGTGATTTAGTTCGTAACAGACTCAACAGAGAAAATGAAATGTGATTCACGAGACAACAAAAAACATGACAGATGACAAATTGAATCGAAGGAATCGAATCGATTGTGAAAAGGAACGATTTTGGAGTAGGAATCAGATTTCGGGGACAGGCCCAAAGCGGGCGTGGCAAACAAAATTTTACTCGACTGACTGTGCGCGGATGGGCCATTTTTCTCAGTTGCCATGGGAACACTAGGTCCCAGGACTTATCTGCCAGTTTCAGAGACCTAGGCTTCGATTTCGATTGCAGAACATCAATTACTGTCGGTTTATTCCAATAACATGCTTGGTCTATGGAGCTAACATTAAGGCACCAACATGGATGCTCTACTAAAATACTGAATATCCATAGCCAGAGAAATCTGGCGAGTCGCTGTTGAACTTCGCGAAAAAAGCTAGGTACAGTGTACGGAGGAAAATTCAAATGCCAACTGAACTATGGTTTGAGTTTTCTTTTAGCGAATTTTCAAAGAAAATGAAGCTATTGCAATGGCTTCGAAATTTAAATAATATAAATTTTTGGAAATTTTCTTCATAGAAATCCGTTTCAGACCATTCTAAAACGATTCCTGAAATTTAACACTTTTTTATATGTATATATATATATATTTATTTATATATGTGTCACTCCAGACGATAACTCTCGATAGAATTGAGATAAACAGCTCAAATTTGCACAAAAAATCTATCTTGGCAATCGAAAGGCTAAGTTCGAAGATGGGCGAAATTGGCCTACTCTAAGGAGGGTTTTGGCGCATTTAAAGTGCGCAAAAATTACCCAAAAATCCCCAAAATGTTATGTTCCAACAAGTGACCCCTCATTTTAAAGGTTTTTGCACGCTGAACACGATGGTGGAATCGGATTTTAGATATCTTGATCCGTTCTCAAATTAGAGCATTTAAAGTGCGCAAAAATTACCTAAAAATCCCCAAAATGTTATTTTCTAACAAGTGACCCCTCATTTTAAAGGTTTTTGCACGCTGAACACGATGGTGGAATCGGATTTTAGATATCTTGATCCGTTCTCAAATTAGAGCATTTAAAGTGCGCAAAAATTACCCAAAAATCCCCAAAATGTTATTTTCCAACAAGTGACCCCTCATTTTAAAGGTTTTTGCACGCTGAACACGATGGTGGAATCGGATTTTAGATATCTTGATCCGTTCTCAAATTAGAGCATTTAAAGTGCGCAAAAATTACCCAAAAATCCCCAAAATGTTATTTTCTAACAAGTGACCCCTCATTTTAAAGGTTTTTGCACGCTGAACACGATAGTGAAATCGGATTTTAGATATCTAAATCCGTTCTTAAATTAGAGCATTTAAAGTGCGCAAAAATTACCCAAAACTAGGATAATCTTTAAACTCTTACCCCCACCCCCTTAGAGTGGTCAGATTGAAAAATGTGAGAAGTATTAATTGAAGACGAGAGTTCGAAGCAAAAAAGGGGGAGGCAAACGATTAGTACAACTCCTTGAATTTACCCACAGCGATCAAATAAATAAGCACTTAGTACAATTACGTAATAAACAAACGGTAGAATCAGGATGGACAAAACGTACAAATTAAAATAAATACGAAGAGAATATACATAGAAAACCAAATTTTAGACCGAAGTTTTCCTTTATTCAAAACCATAGCCATTAATTCGAATATTTCTTTGAAAATTCGCTCATTAAGTCATGCTGCATGACTGATTTTTTTTTACTCCCAGTATTTTTGGATGCCGGGGCAGTGGCCCAAGTGGCCTTACGGAAGCAACGCCTCTGGTCAAAATTGCGGCTCGTAGCGCGGTACACACATATATACAGGTAGTCACCGGCAAATGTCGCTCGACTCCAACTAAGAGCCTCATTTACGTTCGGCAATTAGGCAGCGTTAAAATAATATCAATTTTATTACCGTGTGTGGGCTGGATGGTGTGGATGTAATTAGGTGTGGACCTCGACGCGTAAATGCAGCTCGGGAGGTCCTGATCTTCTTCCAAATTCCAAAATCTCCCTTTGGTCTCTGGGACAGTGCTGAAACGAATACTCGTCATCAAAAACAGGTAAAATTTATTTTAAAAAAAAAGGTATTTTTAATTTTATACAGGTACAACCGTATTTTGTTTTAATTGTGGTTTTATTAGAAATTTACTTGCACAAAGGTACCTTTTCAACTTTTCTTGACCCTTGTTGACTTTTATTATTCACACCTCTATTATTTCCCGCTCCTTGGGAAGTTTATTTTTATTTAGTAGATTTGTGAATGTGGAATACAAATTTAAGGTAACGTAGCTGTGTATGTAATAGTAATGAGTACCTAAATTCGTTGTAATGAATAGGAACCCCCCGAGAGTACTATGAATTCTCCACCGTAGAAACGTTCATTTTCTACTTACTGACAATAGTAATAAACTGAAAAGTATGGAAACTCTAAACGTTTCAAGTGGGTATTTTCTAATTTATTAACCTAATCCTTTAGCAAAAGTTACAATAAAATAGCTTTCTCAGGGTGGTATTACACATGTTACCCAAGTAGGTAATTTGAAAAGGCAAGTGAAATAATTCATGGATAAGAAATAATAGGAATAACTTATTTATGTATGTATAGGAATAACTTATATTTATGTAACTTATTTATGTATGCATAGGAATAACTTTTATTTATGTATGTATAGGAATAACTTATATTTATGTAACTTATTTATGTAATGTATAGGAATAACTTATTTATGTACAGCTATTTATAGGTTCGTTCCAGCCACGCCGAGTTCATGAAGAAGTTCGGCGCAGAAACCGCGCGCAGGGCAGACGGCCGAAATGACGCGTTCCAACCGTTTTGAGTTCATGAACTAAGTTGGATGAACTGTGTTCCAAACGCGTGAGCCCATGAACATGAGTTCGGCGAGTTCATGAACTCAAACTGAACCCAGGGGAAGTGAGTTCACCTCCAGGTAACCTCGTTGTAACCATCCTGAAATCATAACCTGCTTCATTTTTTCCGACATCGCCTGACAAACGTTTGCGCGGTATTTGGCGGTTTTCCGTTCTTTGGCGTGTCCCTTTTGATGTCTCTTCACTTCTGGGCGTTCCAGCCGTCGGTTTCATGAACTCAGGGCCCACTTCAACTCCGTCGAATCCAGTCAAACTCGGGTCGGTGAACTCATCCGAACCACCCGAGTTCATGAACTCGGCTCGGCTGGAACGAACCATATTTATGTATAGCTATCTCGAAATGAAAGGCCTACATTTACTTTACCACGACTTTAGCGACAGGAGCTTTGTCAAAATGAAGTTCGACTGTACTTAAGAAACAGATATTCAGAGAGGAAATAGAACAACGAAATGTAGGATTAAAAATTGTTTTTATTAAATCAAATCATACTACCCACTGTTTTGTGTAATTTTTTAGGCCTATTTTTCAGGTTATCAAACCGATCCTCACGAGTAAAATGTAAAATGCAGATCGAAGTATATTATTAACAGGCTTTCACCCCACAGAAATTTACCCATTTGCTACAGAAAGGTTCGGTAGCCGGAAAAAAATGTATAAAACGATACCCGTTTCGACGGTGAAAACCTCAAAAATACGCCAGTACATAAATTCAACTGCTATATATGATAGCTGTATCACGTAGGTATGCGAATAAACATACATTTCAGTAGGCAGCGTATGTTCTCAGTGCAGCTATTCCTCGATTTTAGACAGTAATTTTTTACAGGGTGTTGAGTGCATTGTGGGGGTAGTGTGGGCGGTGGAGGGGTAAAACGTTAAATTTTACCACTGACAAGGGGAAGACGATGAATCTGCCCTACATGTGACCACTTTTCGGCGGATCATAGTTTTTCCAAATCGCTGTAAAACCCAAATTCCTGAGCAGTCTCCTACAGAACTCAAGGATTCTTCTACTTCTACAGATTTTTTGTTATTGCTAATTTCAACCGTCAAAAAGTGCTCAAATTTCTGATTTTATGGTTTCAAAAAAGGCAGTAAAAGTTTCAAGTATCGAGCGGAGTATCGTGAAATTCGTTGTTATCCCACACAACCAACGATTTAACATAATTTCATCAAAATCCCAGATGAAGTTAACTGAAAATTATTTTTACAATTATTAGTAGAAAAAAAATTACCTAGCAACCATTTAATTATCACTTGGAAAATCGTCGGAATATGTCTTCTGTGGAACATTTATTTTTATGATTGAAAAAAAAAAAACGCATAAATTTCAAGCAAGTACCTACCTATTTGGTTTATTATTCTGTGAATAATACACCTATGTATCCGCTAAGCAAAAAAATTTTATAACACCGCCTCAAATTTTTTTTACGTTTCAAGGTGGGTAGATTCCAAAAATGCAATGTCCGTCCGCCGAATTAAGTGTACCGGCTTCATTTTCGGTCTAAAAAATTCGATTTTTCGCACACGTGCTTTGGGCCCTAGTTGTGGCCCGAAACTTTGCAGCTTTGTGAGTAACATGAGCTTTTGAGGTATCGTTTTCCATGTTTTTGGGACGGGAAGACCGAATATGAAGTCGATTTTGACCAAAGGTTGGAAAATTGAGGTTGAAACTTCGTTAGAACCTCAATTTTCCAACCTTTGGTCAAAATCGACTTCATATTCGGTCTTCTCGTCCCAAAAACATGGAAAACGATACCTCGTTTCAGCCCTAAATTTACGTTAAATTTTGGTCTAAAATCATCGTTTTTCAGCACACAGTTCGGGTCCCCATTTGGGAACATATTTGGGTCCTAGCTGTGCTCCGAAACACGGCAGTCCGATCGGAATATACCCAGGGGTGATATGGGAGAAAAATGAGTGTAAAAATAGGGGTTTTCGAGGGATTTTTGAGGTTTTAGTTAACGGGAGCTTGTAAGGTATCGTTTTCCATGTTTTTTAGGGAGAGAAGACCGAATATTAGGTTGATTTTGACCGAAGAGTGAAGAATTGAGGTTGCAACGAAGGTTATGCCCCCGAAATTCATTTTTTATTAGTCAAAAACATGGGAAACTGTCTGAAATCACCATACATTTGTATAATAACACTAGAAGTAGTATCAACAGGTGAATCAAGACAATTAAATGGCACTATCAATGATCAAAAATAATCTGTTAAAAAAAACCGAGCCTAATTCGTGTTTTTGGGGGCCAAAATTGGTGGAAATCACCAAAAATAGCCATTTCAATAATTGTACATGAAAGAAACAATAAATGAACAGCCAAAATTTCTGTACGTATTTCCAGTAGAATAATAAACCCATGTGACAAGGAATTTGCAGCGTTTTCGTTAAGGTTGATATTACGATAAGAACTCACTTCCTGATTGCAGTGTACTCTTCCTTCATATTTAGCTCCTGGAGCGGACGACCCTTCTTCCACCGAAACGCGAACTCAAGTGCTGTCTGTTGAGGGTTAGGGGTTGGTTTTATAAGGGCGACCCTTCGCCAGCAAGGGTAGCTCGAGGGTGTGGAATGGGGCGTTTTGATTGGTCGGACACGCCCCCTTTTCAACCCTCTGAACTTCGAAACCAAGATGGCGGAATCCAGTACATCGATCCCGGAAATCCACCTTGTGGGGAGGAAAACAAAAAACAAAAAAAAAACCACAGTCATGCAGCATGGCTATAAGAGCGAATTTTCGAAGAAATAACTGATTTTATATAAAATGTGATCTTTGGGATATCCCATTCAAATATGGGCAATCTTAAACTTATTGGGTAATTATAGGTATTCAAGTATGACGCTATTCGGTTAATTCGGTATGCATCAAATATGGGCATACCTAGGTACGAAACAAATTTTTTGTTCCATTTTTTGCCGAGTAACACCTCGGTTTGTAGATTTTCCAACGCTGAACACGATGGTGAAGTCAGAATTGCGATATCCCATTCCGTTATCAGATAAGAGCAGACGAACCAGGAAGAACATCTCAAGAAATAACCACGTTCCTTCATCTTCAAAGTGCTCTAGTTTGAGAACGGAATGAGATATCGCAATTCTGATTTCACCATCGTGTTCAGCGTACAAAAACCTTTAAAATGAGGTGTCACTTGTCAGACTTTTTCATTTTGGGAATTTATGGGTAATTTTTCCCCCATAAAACTCCCCCTTAGAGTGACCCGATTCTGCCCATCTACGAACTTAGCCTGTCGATTGCCAAGACAGATTTTTCGTGCAAATTTGAACTTTTTATCTCAATTCTTTCTAGAGTTATCGTCTGGAATGACACATATATATATATATATATATATATATATATATATATATATATATATATATATATATATATATATATATATATATATATAAAAATTTTTGGTGTCTTTCGGCAGTGAATTCAGGATGGTCTGAAACGAATTTTGGTATAAAAATCTTTCGGAAATTCGAGTTTTAAAAATTTTGGACCGAGAACAATAGCTTCCTTTTCTTCGAAAATTCGCTAAAAGAAGGGATATGAAGAAATACTGGGAAGGAATATGTACAGAACATCACGTTTTCTCAATAAAGACCCCAATTTTGGTTTTATTATTCAGTATTTGATAGAAAAGTAACCGCTCGTACAAATAGGCCTCCTGGGCCCTCATATATGCACTAGATACACAATTACATTGAAAATGGCAACGTGCCATGAGATATATGAAAGATTAGAATTCAAAACAAACATAAAACGTGAAGGAAAAGAAAAACGTCTGCCAATTCGAGTAGGCAGTTTAGCTTCCTCACTTGAATCACATGAACGTATTATACGTTCTATACATTCTATAATAGAATAGTTGAGTAGGTTCGTTTTGATACGGGACCATCTGCGATCCAACCCGCGTGTACCCTCAAAATTTCAGCTCTCTACGAATATTTTTCGCGTATTTAGAAGCGTTACAAGGAAACGGTCAACATTTCATGTTAGCGCATGCGCAGACGAAAGTTACAGTACGATTCCAATGAAATTCATACGGAACCATCAAAGTATTATTCCTGATCGACCCTCCCAATCTGAACTCATTTCAACTACATTTAAAGTAGTTATGGGCGTTTCAAGTATTTCACGTTTGCGCATGCGCAGACAAAACGATTTCCATGATTTTGAAACGGCACCATCTGCGATCCAACCCGCGTGTACCCTCAAAATTGCAGATCTCTACGACTGTTTTTCGCGTAGTTAGGAGCATGACAAGGAAATTGTAAACATTTCACGTTCGCACATGCGCAGACGAAAGTTACATTACGATTCCGGTGAAATTCATGTGGGGCTATCAAAGTATTTTTCCTGATCGACCTTCCGAGTTTCAACTCATTTCAACGATACTTAGGGTAGTTATGGGCTTTTCAAGTATTTAACGTTTGCGCATGCGCGGACTAAAGTTACGGTACCTTTTTAAAGATTTTGGTGTAGGACCGTCTGTGACCCAACCCGCACCTACCCTCCAAACTCCAGCCCATTCCGACTATTATTTCGGGTAGTTGTGGGCGTTACAAGGAATGACCACAGACAAACAGACACGGAACCCAAAATGTTCCTCAATGTCTGAAACGCAAACTGGTAGTGGACATTTGCAACCATGTATCATGTTTCCACCCGATTCTCCACTATGCATTGTGCGCGAAAAGAATTGACGCTCAAAATTGACGCGCAAAATCGACGCGCAAAAAATGCTAGTATCCCAGGGCTAAAACGCTAACGAACCACCGCAGGGCTAACGAACCATTGGAATCGAACACGAAAAAAAAAAAAAAAAAAATTCTAACCCCCCTCAAAATTTGATGGTTTACGTTTCAAGGTATGTAGAATCCGAAAATGCAATAAAAATATTTCTGTCTGTCCGCCGTATTTTTTTACTCAATCACGAATCCGAGGCTTCCCTGCCTTCGGTAATGAGGAAGCAAAAATTTATGCTGATAACAAAAATTTATATTAATAACAAAACAACCGACCACAAAAAAATATGTATAACACTAAAAAGTAAAGAATAAATTTTATGCTGAACAAATGCAATTCATTCAAAGCCGATACAGTAAAAAAAAAAAAAAAAAAAAAAATCCCACACACAGCCTTCATATCACATCCGTTGTTTTTTGTGTTTTTTTTCCACACATTAGTTTAAACTCGGCTCCCACTTCAAAATTTTTGTTGCACTATTGGCTTTGAATAAATTACGTAGATTTGTTCAGCATAAAAATTTGTCCTTCACTTTTTAGTTTTAAATACAGATTTTTTGAGATCGGAGTTTAAAAAAAATGAAAATGGTTTTCTTCATTTTAGCGAATTTTCAAAGAAAATGAAGCTACTGCAATGGCTTCGAAATTTAAATAATATAAATTTTTGGAAATTTTCTTCATAGAAATCCGTTTCAGACCATTCTAAAACGATTCCTGAAATTTAACACTTTTTTATATGTATATATATATATATATATATATATATATTTATTTATATATGTGTCACTCCAGACGATAACTCTCGATAGAATTGAGATAAACAGCTCAAATTTGCACAAAAAATCTATCTTGGCAATCGAAAGGCTAAGTTCGAAGATGGGCGAAATTGGCCTACTCTAAGGAGGGTTTTGGCGCATTTAAAGTGCGCAAAAATTACCCAAAAATCCCCAAAATGTTATTTTCCAACAAGTGACCCCTCATTTTAAAGGTTTTTGCACGCTGAACACGATGGTGGAATCGGATTTTAGATATCTTGATCCGTTCTCAAATTAGAGCATTTAAAGTGCGCAATAATTACCCAAAAATCCCCAAAATGTTATTTTCTAACAAGTGACCCCTCATTTTAAAGGTTTTTGCACGCTGAACACGATGGTGGAATCGGATTTTAGATATCTTGATCCGTTCTCAAATTAGAGCATTTAAAGTGCGCAAAAATTACCCAAAAATCCCCAAAATGTTATTTTCCAACAAGTGACCCCTCATTTTAAAGGTTTTTGCACGCTGAACACGATGGTGGAATCGGATTTTAGATATCTTGATCCGTTCTCAAATTAGAGCATTTAAAGTGCGCAAAAATTACCCAAAAATCCCCAAAATGTTATTTTCTAACAAGTGACCCCTCATTTTAAAGGTTTTTGCACGCTGAACACGATAGTGAAATCGGATTTTAGATATCTAAATCCGTTCTTAAATTAGAGCATTTAAAGTGCGCAAAAATTACCCAAAACTAGGATAATCTTTAAACTCTTACCCCCCCCCCCCCCACCCCCTTAGAGTGGTCAGATTGAAATATGTGAGAAGTATTAATTGAAGACGAGAGTTCGAAGCAAAAAAGGGGGAGGCAAACGATTAGTACAACTCCTTGAATTTACCCACAGCGATCAAATAAATAAGCACTTAGTACAATTACGTAATAAACAAACGGTAGAATCAGGATGGACAAAACGTACAAATTAAAATAAATACGAAGAGAATATACATAGAAAACCAAATTTTAGACCGAAGTTTTCCTTTATTCAAAACCATAGCCATTAATTCGAATATTTCTTTGAAAATTCGCTCATTAAGTCATGCTGCATGACTGGTTTTTTTTGCTTTTTAGTGCGATCAGATGATTTGAAAAAATTGTGGAAAACCGCTACAAATGACTAATTTGTAGCCAAACCGCTACAGATGACTAATTTGTAGCCAAATGTCATTATAAATTCAATTAAATGTGTGATTTAGAATGAAAATACAATTTTAATACGTAAACAATAATGTTTTTCACAACAAACGAGGTCATATGAGAGATCATCCGGGTTCAAACAAATATTATTTATTCATATGAATCGTCACAAACAGCTTTAATTCACCAACTTCGAAAATTCGCTGATAGGTATGGCCTTATGCATCACGAGTGGAACTTCTCTCTTGTTATTATGGCTTCGTGGAGTCTGCGTACATCCGCACACATATATACCAGCAGCGTCAGCTATCTGATTACCGCCGGATTCGTGATCAGGGTGTTCAAAAATTGGAGAAAACCAATTTTTTAAATCATAACACTGAAGTTTGCTCACGAAGTGGCGTTTTGAACACCCGAGGCTTCAGCCAGTAGTTCATGTGCTAGGCCTATTGGGGTACCTACCTATCGCCTCTCCTAATAACTTGTTATGAAGGCGGTCGGGGAGAAAACCCGGTATTCCGGCTACCTACCTATTGCTCGTTGACGTCGTTATTGGTTTATTAATTTCAATAATAAACCTTTGGAATCGAGCACGAAAAAAAAAAATTTAACCCCTCAAGATTATTTGATGGCTTACGTTGTAAGGTATATAGGTACCTAGAATCCGAAAATGCAATAAAAAAACGCTGCAAATTATTACACAAAGGTTTATTATTTACCTGTACAGATGCCCCTTCTGCGTAGATCACTGTTTTCTGTGGTCAATACCCTCGAGCTCCCCCCGCGAAAGCCCTAAATCGAGTACTGGAGCCGGCCCCGGAATTGAAGTTCATACAAATGCGCGTGAATCAACAATAATTCAATCATTAGGTAATTATTTTGCAGTTATTCATGAAGCATAAGGCAAATAATAAACCGTTGGGTAATAATTTACCCATATAGATGCCCCTTCTACGTAGATAGTATAATGAACCGTTGTTCAATAATTTACCTTTGAGTAATAATTTACCGTTGTGTAATAATTTGCCCATCAATCAATGGTTGTTCAAGTTGCGAAAGTACCTATCAACAAAATCCAGCCCCTTCTACTTAGATGGTATAACGAACCGTTGTATAATAATTTGCCGTTGTGTAATAATTTACCATTGTGCTTCAAACAAACGTGAACAAACGTTCATGTACTATTAGGTAATTTATTACACAACGGTAAATTATTACACAACGCTTTTATTTATTTATTTGGTAAAGCACGGGCGAGCCCAATTACAAGCAAGTTTTTATATAATAGAGCAAGTCATGGTATAATACTAATACTAATGATGATAAAGAGTAGAAAAAGTAGTAGTAAACACTTAACTGAATGAGACGGGAGATGAGTTGATTAAAGATTTTAGTAAAAACAAAGAATCTTTATTAGATATACTACCTACGTAGAAGAGGCATCTATACAGGTAAATTATCTCACGACGGTTTATTAGCGAATTTTCGAAGAAAAGGAAGCTATTGATCTCGGTCCAAAATTTTTAAAACTCGAATTTCCGAAAGATTTTTATACCAAAATCCGTTTCAGACCATCCTGAATTCACTGCCGAAAGACACCAAAAATTATATGTATATATTAATTGCTATGCAATTTTAACGCCGGGGGTCATGTGAAAAAAATGTCCTGTCACAATATCCTGTCACAAAAACGCGTCACGCAAAGAGGAATGTGATGAAGATGAGCACAAAGAGGAATGTGATAAAGATGAGCACAAAGAGGAATGTGATAAAGATGAGCACAAAGAGGAACGTGATAAAGATGAGCACAAAGAGGAATGTGATAAAGATGAGCACAAAGAGGAATGTGATAAAGAATTACCAACGTTATCTTTGTTACCTATGTGTGTTGGTGGTGTGGGGGGGGGGGGGGGGGGGGGGGGTAAATTGCATAGCAAATTCTCCTTTGTTATACGAAGTATAAGAACACATCCTTCGGGGGTGAGGAACGGCGAAGCCGTTCCGAGGGGGCGGAGCCCCCTTTGGGGGTCCAGGGGGCTTGCCCCCTGGCGAGGCCCGAAGGGCCGAGTATACATATCTTTATATATATCTTTATATATATATTTATATATATACTCGGCCCTTCGGGCCTCGCCAGGGGGCAAGCCCCCTGGACCCCGAAAGGGGGCTCCGCCCCCTCGGAACGGCTTCGCCGTTCCTCACCCCCGAAGGATGTGTTCTTATACTTCGTATAACAAAGGAGAATTTGCTATGCAATTTACCCCCCCCCCCCTCCCCCCACACCACCAACACACAAAAAAATAAAACGATTCTGTTTAAACGTTACCATGAAATGTAGGTAACTAGTTATTCATAGGTAACAAAGATAACGTTGGTAATTCTTTATCACATTCCTCTTTGTGCTCATCTTTATCACATTCCTCTTTGTGCTCATCTTTATCACGTTCCTCTTTGTGCTCATCTTTATCACATTCCTCTTTGTGCTCATCTTTATCACATTCCTCTTTGTGCTCATCTTCATCACATTCCTCTTTGCGTGACGCGTTTTTGTGACAGGATATTGTGACAGGACATTTTTTTCACATGACCCCCGGCGTTAAAATTGCATAGCAATTAATTTATATATTTATATATGTATGTGTCATTCCAGACGATAACTCTCGACAGAATTGAGATAAAAAGTTCAAATTTGCACGAAAAATCTGTCTTGGCAATCGACAGGCTAAGTTCGTAGATGGGCAGAATCGGGTCACTCTAAGGGGGAGTTTTGGGGAGTTTTAGGGGGGAAAAATTACCCATAAATTCCCAAAATGAAACAGTCTGACAAGTGACACCTCATTTTAAAGGTTTTTCTACGCTGAACACGATGGTGAAATCAGAATTGCGATATCTCATTCCGTTCTCAAACTGGAGTACTTTGAAGATGAAGGAACGTGGTTATTTCTTGAGATAAAACAGTTTTACATAAAATCAGTTATTTCTTCGAAAATTCGCTCTCATAGCCATGCTGCATGACTGTGGTTTTTATATACCTTGCGCTTCATGAATAACTACAAAACAATTAATAATTGAATCCCGCGAATTTGTATGACCTCACAAAACAGTGATCTACGGAAGGGGCATCCATACAGGTAAATAATAAACCGTTGAATAATAATTTGCAGCGTTTTTATGATTCTGATACTTGTTCTTACACGTTTAATAAATTTCCACGACGCAACCGTATGATCCACATGATTTTCAGATATTCCAACTGAATACAAGTTTCCATCTTGACTTAACCGATACTCTTGTGTACTATTTCAAAAAACGCTGCGAAGTCCTTGTCACATTGGTTTATTATTCTATTGGACATACCTACAGAAATGTGGGCTGTTCATTTATTGTTTCTTTCATGCGTAATAATCAAAATAGCTATTTCTGATGGTTTCCGCTAATTTTGGCCCCAAGACACGAATTAGGCAAGCTCCTTTTGGTTTATTATTCTGTGAATAACACCTATGTATTCGCTCAGCAAAAAATTTTTATAACACCCCCTCAAAAAATTGACTTTCCCGTTTCAAGGTACGTAGATTCAAAAAATGCAATTTCCGTCTGCCGTCCGCCGTATCACGAGTACCGGCTTCATTTTCGGTCTAAAAAATTCGTTCTTTTTCATGCTTCATTAGGGCCCTAGTTGTGTCCCGAAACTTTGCAGCCCGATCGGAATATACCCAGGGGTGCTATGAGTGAAAATGTGTGTAAAAATAGGTACTTTTTGTGCTTTTGTTACGATAAGGCGTGGAATCCGGGTAGAGCAGAGATGGTTTGATCGGGGTTTTCACCCCATTTCGGAAGGAAACCCCCAAAGCCACCCTAGCTAAACCCTACCACCCTGCCGTACTCCTAATCTTTCCCTGAATCGCGGGAAATGAATGCAAACTTCTAACTAACGTTTTTGAGAATTGAAATACTAGGAAAAATGAAATTACCTATCTTTACTTTATTATCCTAAAGGGGGCGTTCCACCAACTGTTTCCCTCCCATAAAAGAGAAAAGAAACAGTAAACAAAATAATAGTTTTCAGTTTATACAAAAATACAAACCGAGGTAGAGCTACTCTTCATAAACCATCCCCAAAACCCAAGAAGCTAGTGACTCCCACACCCTCGTCGGTCTCGCAGATCTGTCAAACTCATCTTGTCCCAATTTCTAATAGTGTACCTACTTCCAGTTTTTACTATTTAAATGTCTATCGTGTGATAATTTGATCATGGGGCGACGGATCCTCCTCGTCGGGAAGGAACTTACCCTGGAAATGGACCTAGTTTAAAGTGTACATGTGATAGTGTAGTGTCCGAAAATTGCGTCAAGAATTCTAGATCACCTCCAGAGGAAAACAAAATCAATCGTCGACTTACCTTGCTTCCTAGAACTCCACTATAAGACCTGAGATCAATTGAGCAAAACTCCGAAAATGATGGAGTATCATTATTTTAACTCTCGAAACCCCCTGATATAACTCCCTTCTCCTTTATGCCGGAAGCTGTCCAAACATCGCCAAGGGGGAAAGTAAGATCCATCAGGGGATGATTCCCGAAAGGATCCGTCTTATCCCAAGGCACTATCATTGGCCACGGTGGATTCGTGAGGTGATAAGCCAAAATCCCAAAGAAAGGATTAAGGCTCACTAGCCCTCGAAAACACCGAGGTCCACCACAAAGGTCAAGGAAGTTCGCAAAAGTTCGGCATTTCAACCGACTAGAACTGAAAGATGAATTTTTCCCCAGACATATCGAAAAGTTACTTGAGCTCAGGATCCTATGAGAGGAGCTGCCAAACTGACTTTAGCCAGCCTATAGCAAAATGGTAGGAGGTGACCACATTTAAAGTTACGACATGGAAAACATAAAAATGAAGCCTCAATTCTCTTGAAAAGATAGACGAAAAATACTATAATTAAGAAATTAGGTTTTGAACCAAGAGGGAAACTAACGATGCCTAGATGGAGATTTGAAAGTTTGGGAAAGTGTGTACTACCTACGAAGTGGGACAAGATGCCACCAAAACTGAATCACGAGGAAAGGAAATGGGTTTTGAGATAAATAGGAACAAAATCCATATTCAAGCCCTCATGATTTAATAAACTAAGAAGAATGAAAAGTGAAATCAGAAAACATAAATAGGAAGTGAGTACAAAGATAATGAGTTCTTAGATTCTATAAATTCTTAACAAACAAGAAATGAACTAAAACCTGAAGGGATAAAAGAAAAAAAAACCACAGTCATGCAGCATGGCTATAAGAGCGAATTTTCGAAGTTTTCGGCATCTTCCTCCTCCGCCTAAAATTTTCTGAAAATTAATTTTCGGCCAATGTTTTCCCAACTTGATACCATACAAAATTAAAACAGGAGTAGTTTTACGCAAAGTAAAATTTGGGGTGGAAGGAGTGGGAGGGGGAAATCAAAAATGTTTTGAATACCAGAAGAGTAGGTATTGGGTACGTAACAAATTTTTTGTTCCATTTTTGCCGAGTAACACCTCGGTTTGTAGATTTTCCAACGCTGAACACGATGGTGAAGTCAGAATTGCGATATCCCATTCCGTTATCAGATTAGAGCAGACGAACCAGGAAGAACATCTTAAAAAATGAGGTGTCACTTGTCAGTCTTTTTCATTTTGGGAATTTATGGGTAACTTCCCCCCCCTAAAACTCCCCAAAACTCCCCCTTAGGGTGACCCGATTCTGCCCATCTTCGAACTTAGCCTGTAGATTGCCAAGACAGATTTTTCGTGCAAATTTGAACTTTTTATCTCAATTCTTTCGAGAGTTATCGTCTGGAATGACACATACATATATAAATATATATATAAATATATAAATATATATATAAAAATATATATATATATATATATATATACATATAATTTTTGGTGTCTTTCGGCAGGGAATTCAGGATGGTCTGAAACGGATTTTGGTATAAAAATCTTTCGGAAATTCGAGTTTTAAAAATTTTGGACCGAGAACAATAGCTTCCTTTTCTTCGAAAATTCGCTAAAACCTAACTTCTACCCACAAATAAATTTATAAAATGATCTAACTAGAACCTAAATTAATAATTTGGTCGATACATTTACAAATTTTACTTTAATGAATAACCTTTTCCGTTAAGTAACGTAGAAAGGAAAATTCTCCCCTAAATCCTAGAAAATACTCTCACGGAAACCCCAAAGAAAAGAGCTTTGAGATGGAACCACCATCACAAGATTTGAATAAATTTTTAGTGTCATAAATAAATTACTTAGGCATGGAGATAGAGTTAAGTTAGAAAAAAAAACCCTTGAGGGCGAGGTTAACGAAAAAGGGGAAAAAACCTAACCCTATATGTTCTTATAATACTTCTCACTTGATCAAACCACAAAGAATAATTTACATAAAGGCCAATTGCCAACGAAACTTTCAAAATAACTATTACGGAAAATTTGAAAAAGATGTAGGTTTCTTTAAGTACCTAGATTCTGTAACACCGTTACGTTTTAGCATTTTCAATTAGGACTTTAACTTTGGTTGGGAAACTCTAATAATTTGGACTAGGAGGAAAGAACCAAGTTCTTACCTTAATGCAGCAGGAGGAGAGTCGTCCAGGGAATCTTCAGCAGCCAAGTGTCTAGATTCCGACTCCTCCCTTTTCCAAGTCAACTCCGACCTCCCACTCCCCGTTTAATAAGAAAATCTTATACTCTGAGGAGAGGGGCGACCGAGCGAATCCCAGGAAAGGGGGCCCCGGAAAAACGGTGGATTGATGAGTGAGGCCATACTGAGAGAGATTATTTCCGAATATTGGAGTTTATATAGTTGACAATCGAAGGAGGGACATGACGAAATTCGCCCGTATTTCACTAAATATTCTAATTCATTACATTAACAGTTGTTTTGGGAATTTCGTCACGTCACAGCTTTAGTAACATGTTACCAATATATGAGCTTTTGAGGTATGTTTTCCATGTTTTTAGGGACGAGAAGTCCACTTTGACCAAAGAGCTGAAAATTGAGGTTCAAGTTAACCTCCCAAAATTGATTTTTTATGAGTCAAAAACCTGAGAAATCGTCTAAAATCACCATCAATTTGTATAATAACACTAGAAAAAGTGTTAACACGTGGATTAATACGATTAATTGGCACTATCAATGATCAAAGATTTTGAAAAAAAAGGAGCGTACCTAATTCGTGTTTTTAGGGGCCAAAATTGGTGGAAAACATCAGAAATAGCTATTACAATTATTTTTACATGAAAGAAACAATAAATGAACAGCTAACATTTCTGTAGGTATGTCCAATAGAATAATATACCCATGTGACAAGGACTTTGCAGCGTTTTTATTTTATTTTTTAAATTATTTTTGATCACTGGTAGTGCCATTTAATTGTATTGATTCACCTGCTGGCACTTTTTCTAGTGTTATTCTACAAATTGATGGTGATTGTAGACAATTTCCCAGGTTTTGGTTTATTATTCTCTGAATAATACACCTATGTAATCGCTCAGCAAAAAATTTTTATAACCCACCCCTCAAACTTTTTTCTTTTCCGTTTCAAGGTGCGTAGATTCAAAAAATGCAATGTCCGTCCGCCGTCCGCCGTCCGCCGTACGCCGTATCACGTGTACAGGCTTCATTTTCGGTCTAAAAAAGTCGTTCTTTCGCACACATGCTCTATTTGGGCCCTAGTTGTGTCCCGAAACTTTTCAGCCCGATCGGAATATACCCAGGGGTGTTGTGAGTGAAAATGTGTGTAAAAATAGGTACTTTTTGCGTTTTAGCAACATGTTGGTAACATGAGCTTTTGAGGTATCGTTTTCCATGTTTTTGGGGACGAGAAGATCGAATATGAGGTCGATTTTGACCAAGGAGTGGAAAATTGAGGTTGTACCAGATGTTCAGCTCCCAAAATTGATTTTTTATGAGGCAAAAACCTGCGAAATCGTCTGAAATCACCATCAATTTGTAGAATAGCACTAGGAAAAGTTTCAACACGTAGATCAAGACGATTAAGTGGCACTACCAATGATCATGGATAATTTGAAAAAAAAAAAGATCGTACCTACCTAATTTGTGTTTTGGGGGCCAAAATTGGTGGAAACCATCAGAAATAGCTATTTCAATTATTTCACATGAAACAAACAATAAATGTAGGTACAGCCAACATTTCTGTAGAATAATAAACCCCATGTGACAAGGACTTTGCAGCGTTTTTGACTCATAAAAATCGATTTTGAGAGCAGAACCATTGGTAGAACCTCAATTTTCCACTCTCTGGCCGAAACTGACTTCATATTCGGTGTCCTTTTCCCAAAAAACATGGCAAACGATACCTCAAACGCTCATGTTACATGTTACAAAACACAAAAACGCTGCAAAGTCCTTGTCACATGGGTTTATTATTCTATTGGAGTTCTAGAGATTCTTGTTGGCAGTTAAATTTATTGTTTCTTTCATGTGGAATGATTGAATTAGCTGTTCCTGATGATTTCCACCAATTTTGGCCCCCAAAACATGAAATAGGTACACTTTTTTTTCCCCCCCAGATCATCTTTGATCATTGGTAGTGCGATTTAATGGTCTTGATTCAGCTGTTTACACTTTTTCTAATGTTAGTATACACATTGATGGTGATTTCAGACAGTTTTCCAGGTTTTTGACTAAAAAAAACCAATTTTGGGAGCTGAACCAATGGTAAAACCTCAATTTCCGCGTCTTTGGTCAAAATCGACTTCATATTCGGTACTCTCGTCCCCAAAAACATGGAAAACGATACCTCAAAAGCTCATTTTACTAACATGTTGCTAAAACGCAAAAAGTACCTATTTTTACACACATTTTCACTCATAACACCCCTGGGTATATTCCGATCGGGCTGAAAAGTTTCGGGACACAACTAGGGCCCAAATGGAGCATGTGTGCGAAAGAACGACTGTTTTAGATCTAAAATGAAGCCGGTACACGTGATACGGCGGACGGACGTTGCATTTTTGGAATCTACGCACCTTGAAACGGAAAAGAAAAAAGTTTGAGGGGGTGTTATAAAAATTTTTTGCTGAGCGAATACATAGGTGTATTATTCACAGAATATTAAACCAAAACAGGTAAAGTCACAAGTGAAGTAAGTGACATCTTACTAGCAGGAGTCTGGGTTCAGGTAGGTACATACAAAGCGATATCCCCTCTCGAGCCAGCCCCGAAACGGAGGGTTATGTAGTGGGATCGAGTCTGCAGAGCTGGTTGCTTGGATGGGAGGCTGGTGTTGACAGGTCGTTAGCAACAGACCCCGCAGGGAGAGCAGAAAGGAGATTCCCCCTCCAGAACTGCTCACCGTATTATAATGGAATCGTCTTCAATAAATTTCCCAGCAAATCGACTGGACCCAAGATTTGTGCTGTTGACGACGAAGAAGCCAGAAAAACTGGAATAAAAGTTCAACCCACAAAATTAAAAGCAGGCATTGAAATGAAACTACTGAATGACGGTATTGAAGGCACTGAAAATGAAGGTATTGACGGCAATGACGGTATTGAAAATGTAGTTTCCAGGAAGCCAAAGAACGACTTTTTTAGACCGAAAATAAAGTACACTAGGGATGATACGGCGGAGAGACATCGCATTTTGGTTTATTATTCTGCGAATAACACCTATGTATTCGCTCAGCAAAAAATTTTTATAACACCCCCTCAAAATTATTTCTTTTACGTTTCAAGGTGCGTAGATTCCAAAAATACAATTTCCGTCCGCCTATCACGCATAAATGCTTCGGTCTAAAAAAATTCTTTCTTTCGCACACATGCCCCATTTGGGCCCTAGTTGTGTCCCGAAACTTTGCAGCCTGAGCTTGTGAGGTATGTTTTCCATGATTTTTAGGATGAGGAAACCGAATATGAAGTCGATTTTGACCAAACAGTGGAAAACTGAGGTTCTAACAAGTTTCAACCTTAAAGTTATGTTAAAATTTGGTCTAAAATCGTCTTCCTTCCGCACCAGCTTGGGTCCCCATTTGGTAACACATTTGGGTCCTAGCTGTGCTCCGAAACACGACAGCCCGATCTGCATACACCCAGGGGTGATATGAGAGAAAAATGAGTTTTCGAGGGATTTTTGAGGTTTTAGTGAAGAAGAGCTTGCGAGGTATAGTTTTCCCCGTTTTTAGGGCTAGAAGGCCGAATAGGAAGTTGACTATGACCAAAGGGTGGAGAATTGAGGTTGTAACGAAAGTTCAGCCCCCAAAATTAATTTTTTATGAGACAAAAACCTGGGATAAAGATAATTTGTCAAAAATAGGAGCTAACAATATCGTGTTTTTGGGGGCCAAAATAGGTGGAAACCATCAACAATATAACTATTTCAATAATTGCAGAAATGGAAGAAACAATAAATGTATTTCCAGCATTTCTGCAGGTATGTCCAATAATATAATAAATCCATGTGACAAGGAGCTTGCAGCGTTTTTGGAATCTACGCACCTTGACTTGAGACGTAAAAGGAAAATTTTTGAGGGGGCGTTATATACAAATTTTTTGCTGAGCACATAATATAACAGGCGTATTATTTACAGAATAATAAACCAAAACCTACGTAGAAATAACATTAAAATTTTAATCTACTAAACAATTCGGGCACCCCCCGTGGTACTCGATTGAGTAGGTATTGGCCACAAAAAGCAGAGATCTGCGCAGAAAGAGGCTCTGTAGGTGCAGGAAAATAATGAATTGTAGCGTAATAATTAGCAGCGTTTTGAGAACTGATTCCAAACTATTAGGAGTTCCAGTTCGACGCTTATGCGGTTACGGTCATTTGCTGAGAAGAGCCTTTAAGTGTTGCAGCTCTCAGCTTCTCACCCACAGAACAGGAGACTATTCTTTTCACCACTACAGTTCTCACCCTTCTCCACTCTCATTCCTGACTTCACGTCCTTCTGAATCCGGCTGTGGGATATGGGCAATACCCAAGGGTCGGAATCGGCCATTATTACTCGCACTATTACTCAGGCTGTCTAAAACAGTATACATTTAATGGTTTTTTTTTAGCAATATTAAACGTTAACAATGTAATCATTTAGTGATTTTTGAGCAATATTAAACGTTACCAATGTAAAAATTTAATTGTTAAACGTTGGCATTTAAGGGTTTTCACCATTAAACGTTGGTATTTAATGTTTTTGAGCAATATTCAACGTTACCAATGTAATCATTTAATGGTTTTTAAACGATGGCAGGTATTTAAGGTTTTTTAAAACCATCAAACGTTGGTATTTAATGGTTATTGAGCACCATTACCATTACATTGACGGTACCATTAAACGTTTAATGGTAAAAACCAGTAAACGTTCAATGGTACCATTTAACATTTTTACCATTTAATGTTTTTATCATTCGAGTTTTTTTTAACCATTAAACCATTCACTTTTTTACCACTAAATGTTTAAACCATTAAACCATTCTAACGGCTTTACCATTGACCACTGACCATTAAAACGTTCTTACCATTAACCATTGTAACCTTTAACCACTAAATCATTAAAACGTTTTAAACCCTTAACCATTAAATCATTTTTACCATTAAACCATTTAATGTTCGATCGTACTATTAAACGTTGGTATTTCATGGTTTTTGAGCAATATTCAACGTTACCAATATAAACATTTAATGGTTTTTAAACGTTGATATTTAAATTTTTTTAAACCACTAAACTTTACCATTAGACGTGAAAACCATTAAACGTTTAATGGTACCATTTAACGTTTTTGCCATTTAATGTTTGTATCATTTAATGTTTTTTATCATTAAACCATTTAACGATTTTACCATTTAACGTTTAAACCATTAAACTATTTTAACGTTTTTACCATTAAACGATTAACCATTAAAACGTTTTTACTATTAGACCATGAAAACGTTTTTACCATTAACCACTTAACCATTAACCACTAAACCATTAAAATGTTTTTAACACTTAACCATTAAACCATTTAATTGTTAAATCATTTTACCACTAAGCCATTTAACGTTCAATGGCACCATTAACAGTTTAATGGTTTGAGTAATATTAAACGTTTAATGGTTTTCACCATTAAACGTTGGTATTTAATGGTTTTTGTGCAATATTCAACGTTACCAATGTAAACATTTAATGGTTTTTAAACGTTGGTATTTAAATTTTTTTAAACCACTAAACTTTACCATTAGACGTTGGTATTTAATGGTTTTTGAGCACCATTACCATTACACTGATGGTTTCATTAACCGTTTAATGGTGAAAAATCATTAAACGTTTAATGGTTCCATTTAACGTTTTTACCATTTAATGTTTTCATCATTCAAGTTTTTTTTAAAACCATGAAACCATTTAACGTTTTTACCATTTAACCATTAAACGTTTAAACCATTTTACCATTCAATCATTAACCATTAAAAGGTTTTACTATTAAACGATGAAAACGTTTTTGCCATCAACCATTTTAACCATTAACCACTAAACCATTAAAAGGTTTTTTAACAAGTAACCATTAAACCATTTAATTAAACATTAATCGTTGGTATTTCATGGTTATTGAGCAATATTAAACTTACCAATACGAGAATCGCCAAAAAAACTACATTGTTTCCTAAATTGTATCAATCTCAGGATCTCTCGGCTACAGGAACAGGCAGTGTGCGGTCTCAGACGCAAACCACGCCCACGACGCTTCTGATCGATATGAGTTGGCCACGCCCACCGAATCGATCCCCTCACCCCGTAGAGTGGTTTAAGATTTCCATTAAGCGTCTGTGAGTGTGAAAGTGAGAAATTCACTTCTTCATGCCGAACGCGACGCGGAAAATACACCGAGGAGAAATAAATTATTTTAAATTCACTGAAAACGCGGAAATTTCCTTCAGGAAGGAAAAATAAATGAAAATCTTGATTTTGGAGGACAACGATATCCATCAAGGAAAAATGGTCACAAAGCCGGCCAGTGGTCAACTAGGTACACTCGAAAGTAAAGGTTGCATTGCTGGATTTTAGCAGGATAAAATAAATGTTTTATGGGGGTTCTCTTCATTCAGCCATGATTTTCATGAAAATACTGATTAGACTAGTGGATTATTGGTTTTCTTTCATGATAATCAACACACAATATACCCATAAAAATCAACATCTACTGAGTCAGTTGGTCATATCACATCCAAACAACATCTGTCATCGGCAACTAGGGTAGCAGTGACACTATCCTAGGCCTCTTATACAGCTATAACAACTACCACAGTCGTTGAAAAATGACAAATTTCTGCATTACTAGCAGAAGCAGTTGTGGCATTTAGGAAAAACTCGAATTATAGACAAGAACGAACTACAAAATAGGTAAATTATTGTAATTTATCTGAAAACACTGTAATTTCGTTCAGGAAGGAAAAGAATGATTTTGGAGGACAACAACTAGATCTGTCACAAAGCATTTAAAAAAAATCAACGCAGCACTGTTGGATTTTAGCAGGATTAATAATTTTTTGATGGGGGTTTTCATCCAAACATGATTTTCGTGAAAATCCTGATTTGACTAGTGGGTTATTGGTCTTCTTTCATGATAATCAACACACAATCTACCCATAACTATCAACATCTACTGAGTCAGTTGGTCATATCACATCCAAACAACATCTGTATATCCTAGGCTTCTTATACAGCTATAACAACTACCACAGTCGTTGAACAATGGCAAATTTCTGCATTACTAGCAGAAGCAGTTGTGGCATTTAGGAAAAACTCGAATTATGGACAAGAACGAACTAAACAATAGGTAAATTATTTTAACTTCTCTGAAAACACTGTAATTTCGTTCAGGAAGGAAAATAATGATTTTGGAGGACAACAACTAGATCTGTCACAAAGCATTTAAAAGCAGGTAAACGAAGAAAAATCAACGTTGCACTGTTGGATTTTAGCAGCATCAATAATTTTTTGATGGGGGTTTTCATCCAAACATGATTTTCGTGAAAATCCTGATTAAATTGGTGGGGTTATTGGTTTATTTCATGATTACTAACACACAACATACCCGTAACAATCAACATCTAAACAGTAAGTTTGTCATTTGAGCAAATTTCTCAGCCCCACGATAGGTACATAATTAAACTAGGTAAGTACCTATGTAATGAGTTAGGATTCGGTCATATTATTTGAATATTTTTCCCCTGATATGTATAGGCCTCAAAAATAATAGATAAAGACCCGTTTCACGTTCGAAGGCCTCTCCAATTTTAAATTTATAGGTCATATTCTATCATATATCGGAGTTCAGAATTCCATATCATCAGGAGGGTTTGTTAATATCTGGCGTCCTATTTTCGAAATTTCGTCAGAGATCTTTCAGTTTTTGTACTTTCTTGAGAGAAATATATATGTAGGTTGTCATAGTTACCCAAAGCAGGACACCTTTAGTCGGATTGTGGGGTGTCAATGAACTTTCCAACACTGTAGGTATGTTCCAGCCACCAGAACTGGTTTTAAAAAGTTCCAGAACCAGAACCTGAGTTTTTCTGAAGGATGGGGGGATGAGTTTTAGAACTGTTCCAGTTCGAGAACTCATCGGCTGGAGGAACAATTCGGAAACACGCCAAGCAACTGTGGTGACATTAGGCCAGAAAAACAGCTGAGCAGGTACTACAGAGACGAAAGATCCGTTTTTAAGGTTAGAGGGAAATGAGATTTTGGGAAGTTTTCAGCGGGGTTATCTTCAGTTGGAAAAAACATCCGGGACTGGGCCACAAGTTACGAAACTCGGAGAACTCAGTTTCCGCACCTGAAGCAGTTGGAACACTTTATTGATAAAACCTGAGAACCTGAGTGAACATAAGCTATCTTACAGCCATCGCTAGTTCATTAAATGATTTATTATTATTATTATCAGTTTTGTAATGAGTTCTGCGCACAACCTACCGCTCACAAAAACTGTGTTCCAACCACACTGAGTGTTTAAACTGTACACTGTTATAGGTTTCATCGATAAAGTGTTCCAAGCACGTCAGGTGTGGAACTGGGTTCTTTGATTTTTGGAACTTTTACCAACCGATCCGGGATGGGTTTTTTCTAACAGAACTGAAGATAACCCTGCTGGAACCTTTCCAAAATCGGAACTTTTACCAACCGATCCGGGATGGGTTTTTTCTAACAGAACTGAAGATAACCCTGCTGGAACCTTTCCAAAATCTCATTTCCCTCCAACCTTCACGTTAAACGGATCTTTCATCTCTGCGGTACCTACTCAGCTATTTTTCGGTGCTCAAGTCACCACAGTTGCTTGGCGAGTTTCCGAAGTGTTCCAGCTGATGAGTTCTCGAACTGGAACAGTTCTTAAACTCACCCCCACCCTTCAGAAGAAGTTAGGTTCTGGTTTGGAACTTCTTACACCCAGTTCTGATGGTTGGAACACAGTTTTTGTGTGCAGAACTCACTATAAAACTCGCGTCGGCTGGAACATAGCTAATGACTCCTCCAAAATCATGGGCAGATACCACGGGACCGAAGCTCAGGGACTAACTAATCGTAGTGTTGAGCCACAAAACAGGCTGGGATAAGGCCCTTCAGCTGCCCGATGTGCTCAATGAGAAAGCCACAAACTAAGATTGATAGTGAGGACAGCAACAACGTCTCAGGTATGCTCTTTCCCATACCTAATATCCCCTGGGTGTCCTTAGTAGCCCTAATGACGGTTTAAAAATAAACCGAAACGTTGGCCTCCAAGAAACGTACATAATTCCTTGACTGAACCTCGAAACCCCTCACAACATCCCGGAGTACACCTACACCATCGGAAGTATAATTAAAGTACCAACTGATGGTGTCCTGTGATGATGAGAGGTCTTACACTGTCAAGTGCTTACTGACAGGAGGCACGATTAATTTAGGGTAATTTTTTTAATTCTTCAATGTCTTACCTTCATTATATCTCAAGCAGTAAATTTCAAGGAAAGTAAGTAATCATTTCCAATTGATGTTCCCCAAATATCATTTTTATCTGTAAACACTCAGCATGGGTGCTGCTTTGCTGATTACATCACATTTTAGATTTAACAGGCTTAAAACAGGTCTCAACACTGAACTTTTAAATATTTTTTCAATTTTTTTGCGGCTTACACAGGATATTTCGGGTTTTCCTAATCATATTTTACGGCCTGTTCGAAGGTTTTTATCCCATCCTCGTCGCCAATGTAAAGTCTTGTAAGGCAGTATATAGAAAAGTCCACTTGAGCGAAAATCCTGTTTTTATTGGAAATTGAAAGGACGGACTTCTTAGAGTAAGATCACAAACAGGACGCACAGGCTGCCAACCTAAAAGGGCTACCAACATAAGAGTTATGTCGAACTATGGATACTACAAAAACAAATTTTTTACAGGCTTTTAAGGTCTCAACACCGGATTTTCAGGCTTTTATCCCATCCTCGTCGCCAATGTAAAGCCTTGTAAGGCAGTATATATATTATAGAAAAGTTCACTTGAGCAAAAACACCCTTTATATTGGAAATCAAAAAGACAGACTTCTTATCGTAAGATCACAAACAGGAGTGACCGACCAATACACACCTTGAGAGGAGCGCACAGGCTGGCCAACCTAACAGGGCTACCAACAAGAGAGTTATGTCAACCTATGGATACTATAAAAACAAAATTTTTACAGGTTTTTACAGTCTCAACACCGGATTTTTTTTAAATTTTAAAATTTTTTTTCGGGACTTACACAGGATATTTCGGATTTTCCTAAATCATAATTTACGTCCTGTTTGAAGTTTTTTAATAATTATTTTTAGGTACTAAGTATACCGAGATTTTTTTGTCACATTTTGAAGTTTTTTTTGTTGAACGCCATATCGATCCGAACGCTAATAATGAAGAATACTAGCCTTTAATCATGTTGCGCTGAGGTTGATCGAATTCCAATCGAATTGAATTTTATCAATTTGTACCTTGATCATAAAATTTTAAATTGCCTTCGTGAAATAAAATTGAGAAACAAGTCACCAACGAGATTTTGAGGCGTTTCACGGTGAACAAAAAAATAACTGAACCACATACCGCTTAGATCTATGTTGGTGTTAATAATTATACTGTTATTCTTCAATCTTCATACCTCACCAGACAAACCCGGAAAGGCGGAAACATTCACACAATCCGACAAAATCGTTTGGGGGAGGCGTTAGGGCGGTCCTTCCTTTCACCGGGCCCTCACTGGCGGGGGTTTCCGCCCTCACACACTCAAAGGAGGGGAACAACAACTAACAATTTCCTTACAATTACAGGGTTGTTCATTGTGATTGCACACAGGGTACAAGCTAATTGGCGACATCGCCGATTTTCTCAGCGCCGGAAGCCTTGTGAGAAAAGGTCACGCGACTAAGCTAATAATTTTGATCGCAAATTAAACGGGAGATACGTTACTGGGTTTGTGATGTTTCAGAATGTTCCCACTGCATTTGGAAAGGTTTGACATTGTATAAGCTGAATAGGGATAGGGTTGGATCTGAATCATGTCCTCGTGTAGCCTGGCTGCTACCAGTGTATACTGGGAACGAGGTACTAGCAGGGGCAAGCAATATCGTGATTGTATATTTAAAAAAATTTATTTCTTCATTCTATGTACAAAAGGACCTACGTCCCACAAAGTACATCTATAGTATAATTCAACTTATAATATAAGGCGTAAAATTGAAAAACCAAGATAGCACTGTTTTTAATATGAAAAAAAAAAACCGACAAAAAGAGAGAGAAAAATAAGGAGAAAAACGCTGAAGTGTCACATGGATTTATTATTCTACTGGTTCTATGAACAGAAATTTTAGCTGTTCATTCATTGTTTCTTTCATGTGCAGTTATTAAAATGGCTATTTTTGATGGTTTCCACCAATTTTGGCCCCCCAAAAACACGAATTACGCTCAGCTTTTTTTAAAAAGATTATGTTTGATCATTGATAGTACTTAATAGTATTTAATTGTCTTGATTCACCTGTTGATACTATTTCCAGTGTTAGTATACAAATGTATGGTAATTTCAGACAATTTTCCCAATGTTTTTGACTAATAAAAAATTAACTTCGGGAGCTTAACCTTCGTTACAACGAACTAAATCACTCGCGACGAAATCGTGGAAACCCATTTAAAAACGCTGCAAATCCCTGCACAACGGTTTATTATTTTGTATAGAATACCCTCCTGTTACAGATCACAGCTCTATGTATAGATAACCCTTCTATATAATATGATATGTACTATTCTATTATATACATATTATGTAGATCGCAGACCCTCCGTAGGTTAGTACCTAACCCCGTACTCGTTACTAGGTACCTACCTAAATCACGAGTTAAATGTTGCTAGAATAATTCTGCCGATGACAAACAGTACCTAACAAAAAGAAACGCACATAATGAAGTTCTGAAAAGAAATTGTTGATGAGGAGTGAAAAAAGTTGCAAAAGTACCTACCAACAAACTCCAGCCCCTTCTACGTAGATGGTATACTGAACCGTTGTGTAATAATTTACCGTTGAGTAATGATTTACCGTAGTAATAATTTACCCATCAATAATACTTCAACGTTTGTTCAAGTTTCACTACCTACCAACAAACTCCAAAAGAGCCATCATTTTTCAAATGAAATAATATCACAGAACAACCAACTCGACTTCATACTCCGCCAATATAATCAGGTGATCCCTACCAATGATTGGCCGTATTCACAAATTCCTATTGTGGGCGCGTCTCTGGTTACGAGATTTGGTTTGAATTGTATACCATTTCATTTACACTGGAGTCGAAAATGCGTGTCGGTGCAAACTTCGGGGCCTTACTGTGAACGAACGGCTGGACGTACGATGCTCCGGATGGTCTTAAAAAACTCGCAAGTTCAAGAACTATTTGAAACCGTAAAAATATTTACGTAAAAAAAATGGTATAGGCGTTTTGAAAATTTCAACCCCTATTTTGAACCCCTTAGAGATGAATCACAGTAACGTCGAGCTTCGAGGACCAACTAGACGCCGAACGGAACCTATAACCCGAATTTCATCAATTTTTTTTCATGGTAACTAAGAAAAGTGGCCCGTACGGCGTACGGCGGACAGACAGAAATATTTTTATTGCAGTTTTGGATTCCACATACCTTGAAACGTAAACCATCAAATTTTGAGGGGGGGTAAGAATTTTTTTTTTCATGCTCGATTCCAATGGTTCATTATTGAAAATAATAAACCAAAAAAACGGAGTTATTGAAAAATAGTCTATTTCCACTAATACACAGTGTATTAGTGGAAATAGACTATTTTTCAATAACTCCGTTTTTCTTTTCGTTACAACCTCAATTCTTCACTCTTCGGTCAAAATCAACCTAATATTCGGTCTTCTTGCTCTAACGAACATGGAAAACGATACCTCACAAGCTCATGTTCACTAAAAACCTCAAAAATCCCTCGAAAACCCCTATTTTTACACCCACTTTTCTCCCACAACACCCCTGGGTGTATGCCGATCGGGCTGCCGTGTTTCGGGGCACAACTAGGACCCAAATGTGTTCCCAAATGAGAACCCAAACTGTGAGCGGAAGGACGACGATTTTAGACCAAAATTTAACGTTAATTTAAGGCTGAAACTTCGATAGATCCTCAATTCTTCAATCTTTGGTCAAAATCGACTTCATATTCGGTCTTATCGTCCCAAAAACATGGAAAACGATACCCCAAAAGCTCATGTTACTAAAACACAAAAAGTACCTATTTTTACACACATTTTCACTCATAACTCCCCTGGGTATATTCCGATCGGGCTGCAGTTTCGGCCCAAACGCAGCCTGTCTGCGAAATAACGCATTTTTCTAGACCGAAATAGTTACGGATGATACGTCGGACGGACATCGCATTTTTGGAATCTACGTACCTTGAAACGCAAAAGAATAAATTGTGTGTTACAAAACCTTTTTGCTGATAAAATACATAGGTGTATTATTCACGGAATAATAAACCAAAAGCTTTGTGAATTGTTTCAGACGAACATTCAATTCGGCGACGTACAATGGCGAGGCTGAGAGGTTTCTGAGGGGGTTTCGTATCTGGAAAACTGTCATCCACAGGGAGCCACGCGACACAAGTGGACTCTTCCCCTTGAAGAATACAACCGGAAAGTGGGGGGACACCGCAGGGATGCCAGATCTACCCATTTTCCGTGAGCTCTATCGGCTTTTCGCCCCGCCTGGGAGGCCATCAAAGTATTTTGAAAAATCCCACAGATTTTCGAAAAATCCTTAGATTTTTCGATTTCAAAAACCCAACGGAGTTTTTGAAAAACCCCTCAGATTTTCGAAGTATTCTACCGATTTTTTTATTTTTGCTTCCTCACTAACGAAGGTAGGGAAGCCTTGGATTCGTGATTGAGTAAAAAAAAATGTCCTCCAAATGAAAATTTCGACTACCTACCATTTTGCGTTTTAGACACCGAGGAACATTTTTGGTTCCGTGTCTGTCTGCGGTCAATTCCTTGCAACGCCCATAACTGGTCAAAATGGGCTTCAATTTGTAGGGTACGCGCGGGTTGGGTCACAGATGGTCCCATACCAAAATCAGTGAAAAAGTACGGTAACTTTCATCAGCGCATGCGCAAACGTGAAATAGTTGAAATGCCCTTAGCTACCTTAAATATCGTTGAAATGAGTTCAAACTTTGAGGGTCGATCAGGAATAATACATTGATAGTTCCATATGAATTTCACAGGAATCGTGATGTTCCTTTCGTCTGCGCATGCGCAAACGTGAAATACCTGAAACGCCCATAACTACCAAAAATATCGTTGAAATGAGTTCAGATTTGGAGGGTCGATCAGCAACAATAATTCGGTACTTCCATATGAATTTCATTGGAATCGTACTGTAACATGTATTCTGTGAAAAAAAAAACTGATTCCCGTTCATGTGGGTTGCGCTGGCGATTTCCGCTTGTGGGGTTTACTGAAATTTTGTGTTCTTCAAGCGGTTTTTTACAGATTTTCTACATTTTTTCCAGATTTTCGACAGTTTTCTACAGATTTTGACGTCGAATATACGGTTTTCCACCGATTTTATTGGTCTGAATCTACCTATTTCTACAGGATTTTATTTCCCAATCTACCGATTTTTGCTTGCTCGGACCTGGCAACTCTGGGACACCGAGACAAACTTATAAATAGGGGAGCACATTATCACAAATCACTCATCATTATCATTATTAGCACATTATCTGAAGAGCATATTGTTACTCGAATAAGCCAAATTGTTTAATACACTTGAAAATACAAAACATTCAATACCTACTCACTAAATAGTATACCTAATATTTACCTAACATAGTATACCTAACATTGAACCAGATTTACTTTACTTAATACAATCAACTTAGAGTTGATTAATAATGGCAGAAATCGAATAGTTCGTTAGCGGAGACCCGGTTTAATTGTCAACTACGATTCAAACTTACTTTATTGCGCGTATCTCGAAACGTTTTTCTTTTTTATCAAAATAAACGAGAAATATCAACAGTTTCAAAGAAAATGCGAACAAAACTTCAAAAGGAAACACACGGCCCTCTGGAGAATGGCTTACATCAGGGTTATGTTTAGACTGAGGAATTCGCGAAGATCCGTTTTATAAGCAAACGTTTCCAGGCGCATCGACATCTTTAACTGGTTTCCCGAACACAGAGAAGTTATTGGCTTCTCTCCTCAACTTATATTATAGTTTTGCAAGGTAATGCGAGTATAATAAACTAATTAGGTTATAATACATGTTTATGAAGGAATTTATGGTTATAATAAACTAATACAGCAGGAAGCTGATTTTTATAAGCCTCCAAACGTGAATAGGAATCGATTCTTTAAATCGATCATCGCAATACTAACAGATGATTTTTTGTTACATACATAAACACTGTGACGTTTCCTGTTTATTTATAACTTTTGAAATATGTCTACTGTCGAAAAGGTTTGTTCATTTTGTTTATATAAACAAATCCCGTTGATAAATAAAAAAGCTCAGAGCCGGTTTAGAATTTGCGGAGTCTACTCGACGATAACATAAAAGTTCAGGCGCGACACATAGAAGTTATTTGCATTTGGAGTTCAAAATTGTAATTTGGAGTTCAAACTGGTAATTTGGAGGCAAAAAATTGAGAATTTGTAATTCCGTTATTGAACAGAATATGGCTAAAAAAGGAGAATTTGCAACCCACGAAAATTGCCAATTAAGTATTGAAAAATGTTCAATAATAATTATTACTGAAAAATTTATTGAAATTTTCCTTAACTGAAAAATGTTCAATAATTATTACTGATAAATTTTCAATAATTGGCCATTTTCGTGGGTGGAAAATTCTCCTTTTTTTGCCGAATTCTGTTCAGTAATGGAAATAAACACTTAAGCCAGGTTCACATGGAGACGCAATTCTGGACGGCAGTCCGGCACGGCTATGCGTTCTGCAATTCTATTGGCCAACGCAAAATGGATTATTGCAACGCAGTGCCTTGGATACTATATCAAAATCTCCAGATATTTTCCGCTGTTGGATCCGTTGCCGTATCTGCGCAGAGGTTCCTGCGCACACCTCTCTTGTTTGGTTGTTCAGCCATATTGAAAGTCGACATAATGTGGTTGATTTTGCGGTTTCGAGTTCGAGCAATTGTTTGTTTTTTGCAATTGCGTTTTGTTACAATTCCGCTGCCATGTGAACGCCTCTGCGGCAAAAATTCCGGCAAATGCGTTGCTGTGCCGGATTGTCGTCCGGAATTGCGTCCATGTGAACCTAGCTTTACTGACCACATAATGAGGTGTTGTGTCGGAAAGTCTAGGCAGAAAACGAGTGTGAAGTTCGCATTTCCGAGTTCCCGCCAGAAATGACGTATCAGATAAATCACACAGTAGTTCAGTTCAAATCCCGCTTAGAGCGCTAGTGCTGGTGTACTTCAAACGATGTACAGAACCGCATTGGATGGAACCGCAAATTTATAAATGAATTTAAGAAACCTCCTCAAAATCAAATCGTGGGGAGGTTCACAAAAGTCACAGCAAATGTTCTTGAAGGGCGCCAGGAAGGTTTGCCATTTCTATTGTTGGGCTGTTGGCAGCACTGAGAACCTTCGCCTCCGAAGCTTTGCTCCGCTTCCTTGGGCCAACAGCCACTCATATTATGTCAGTAGACTTGATACACCATTTCCTGCCGCATTTTTACTTCAAACCAGTCGGGCTTCAAACTACAATTTCCAAACAAATTCCAAGAGTTCTGAGTATTTATTTTAAAAAAAGTACACTTTATGAGAGTAGAAAATACAAACATATAAGTACATATCTATAAAGGCTTTCAACATATTGCCGGCTATGGACATGCCCGTGCTGCCGACAAGAGTCACAACTCAGCACAACAAAAAATATAAAGCTAATCTCTCATCCATGATACAGCTCTTTACAATATTATTGTTACAAACCTATATATAATACAACAGTCTGTGGTAGATCATTTGAAAAGAGATAATATATTTATAAGAAATTAGAAAATAAATAAATAATAATAATAATGGAATAGAATAAATAAATTTAGAAAATAAGTCTTCAAACGTAGGCACTAGCTATAATATGATCCAAAGCAATGTACCTAATCAATTACAATTAACCTCGAGTGTACTAATTTGTTAATAAGCATCTCTTTTATATTTCTCCGGTGATTTCAAGTCAATAGGTAAAGATTTATTTATTATGTAGCGAGGGTTCTTGGTGTATAGAGTAGTTCTGGTTCGTAAATTTCTAACATTTCCTTCCAAGCGGAATCCTGTTGGATATCCATGTGCTATTTCATTAGAAATTATTTCCGGATGTCTGAAATAGTACAGCAGCTGGTTTTTTACAAACAACTGTGAAGGACTTGCTTGGATTGAATACCTCCATCGAACTAAATGTTTTAGGCTTATTTTGGCATACTTTCAATATGAATTTCTGTAAAACATTTAGAGGTTTCAATGTTGTGAGGTATGTACACAGGGTGTACCAGTTCCTTCCGGAGAAACTAAGGGAATCGATTCTACTCTTCATTTGGAACAAAAAATGGCAGAAAATTTTCGAAAAGTTCTTCGTTTTAAAGATATCTGACCAACTATTCAAACCTTACCAAGTAAAAACGCTAATAAATTCAAAAATATTGAGACTGCAACAAATCCAATTAGGTACACCGTTTGAAAGAACAGTCCTGTAAGATTCTTCTGTTTTCAATGGTCAAAGTTACTTAAAATGTTGGGCCAGTATCAGTTGGAACATTTGAAAATTTCAAAATTTAAAGTTCTGAAAAAGATCTACTGAGGTTAAAAAAAAACCTACAACTTGTCAAATTTCACAAAAACTTCTTCATCTAATAGGCTGATATACTTAGATTTAAAAATCACGTTGTAGTAGAGTTCAAAAATGATAATTGAACGTTTGAAAACATGAGCAGAGGTGAATTAGGGAGGGGGGGGGGATTAATTAACCTCGTAAAATAAAACATCCATCCTTCATATTCCAGCATTATTAATTTTTATTCAACCAGTAAAGGAAGCGTTAATTTTATTTTACGAGGTCTTATTAATTCTCTCCTCCCCCCCCCCCCCCCACCAAATTCACCTCTGCTCATGTTTTCAAACGTTCAATTATCATTTTTCAACTCTACTACAACGTGATTTTTAAATCTAAGTATATCAATGTAAAGCCTACTAGATGAAGAAGTTTTTGTGAAATATGACAAGTTGTAGGTATTTTATTGTGACCTCAGTAGAACGTACAATCTTTTTCACAACTTTAAATTTTGAAATTTTCAAATGTTCCAACTGATAATGGCCCAACATTTTAAGTAACTCTGACCATTGAAAACAGAAGAATCTTACAGGAAATTTCACGTTCTTTCAAACGGTGTAATTGGATTTGTTGTAGTCTCAATATTTTCGAATTTATTGGCAATCTTACGTGGTAAGGTAATGAAGAGTTGGAAAAACACAAATTGTCGGATATCTTTAAAACGAAGGACTTTTCGAAAAATTTCTACTGAGCATTTTTTGTTCCAAATGAAGAGTAGAATCGATTCCCTGAGTTTTTCCAGAAGGAATTGGGACACCCTGTGTACAGTTGAAAATTCCCCATTAGGTCCCTTTGTGGGAGAGGGTGATGACGCAATGATTATATTTAAGTAGCACCGCTTCATTGGCTGTCGGTTGACCAGACGTTCCCAATGAATTCTAATCAGACTCGAAGATTTCCCTCCAAATCTCTTCCTCGTGTAGTTTGATACACAACAAAGGAAATCAAACTAAACCCAAATCTCTTCACTGTGGACCGCCGTCGGTGGCCTATTCCTCCTCTATGGCCCCGAGGGTGAAAACGTTGAAGAGTTGACCGTAAACCATTGTTATGTTTCTGTCCTCGCTCTCCGTCTCCCCCTTTAAACAAACCGTATACAAATACAGGGCGGTCGGCCCTTCGCAGCGATTTTCAAGGTGGTGGCCTCGAAAGGGGCCACGTGGCGCCACGTGGCTCCAAGGGTTTCGCCCTATGTTGCGAGCAGGTCCGGACTTCCTGCACCGAACAGTTTTTCCACCCCTCGTGGGATCTGGAGTTGAAGTGGGGACCGTCCTTTTTCGGATCGTAGTTGGAAGGTTTAACCCTCTAATTGCCCTCGGCGACGTTTCGTACGTCACGAAGTGAACATTTCCATCTGCTCCAAACAGGGACGAAGGGCCGCTGGCACCTCGGGTGGGCGAACGAATTGATCGAAAAATTAACCGGAGATCACTGGCTTGAATCATTCGAGGATAAAATGCACAACAGTGAGAGGCGTCAAACTTTGTTCTTGTTGTTTTCGTTTTTTGAAATTACCATTTTGGTTTATTATTCTGTGAATAATACACCTACGTATTCGCTCAGCAAAAAATGTGTAAAACACCTAAACATTTTTTCTTTTACGTTTCAAGGTCCAGAAAATGCAATGCCCGTCCGCCGTATCACGTATGTCGGCTTCATTTTCGGTCTAAAAAATTCGTTTCGCACACATGCTCCATTTCGGCCCGATGCACTTTGCAGCCCGATTGGAATACACCCAGGGGTGTTTTGAGTGAAAATGGGTATAAAAATACGTACTTTTTGTGTTTTCGCAACATGTTAGTAAACATGAGCTTTTGAGGTATCGTTTTCCATGTTTTTTGAGACGAGAAGACCGAATATGAAGTCGATTTTGACCGAAGAGTGGAAAATAGAGGTTCTAACGTAGTTTCGGCCTTAGATTTAATCCTTTAATAATTGTCTGAGATACATATTTAATGTAAAACCGCGTGGTCATATTTCTCCCTTCAAGGATAAATTGCTTGGATTCCACCTGTTTGACTATTTTAATTTACGATTTTTAAGATTCGTTTTTAGAAATGTTCACCCATTTATAAAGACTCCATTTTATAACAGGAATCTATTTTCTTTTAGTTCCTCGTCTAGACTTCATTCCATTAAGCAGATTCGTACAAAATCTAAATGTTATAGTGAGCCCGTTTGTGTGGCAGGGGCTAGGGCGTGGAATGCCTTACCGTTAACTGTCAGATCCCTCACCTCCCTCGATTCGTTCACTGCTGCTCTCAGGGAGCACCTTCAAACATGAGCCTTTCTTCTCTTTCTGTCAATCCTTCCTCTTACTTTCTCTTCTTCATTCTCTGTCATTTCATCTTCTTCTATTTCACCTGGTTCTTCACTTCTATTCTGTTGATCTCCTCTCACTTTCTACTTCCTTATTCTCTTCCTCATCTACTATGTTTTAAAATTGTATTGCCGTTTTGTTGTAATTTCATAGGCCTTTAATTTAGTTCCCTTATTATATTTCAATTCAAGGCGGGATTTTAATCCTATTTTGAAATAATAAAGTTTACAAGTTTACAAGATTTACGTTAAATTTTGGTCTAACAATCGTCGTCCTTCCGCACACAGTTTGGGCCCCCATTTGGGAACACATTTGGGTCCTAGTTGTGCTCCAAAACTCGGCAGCCCGATCGGAATACACCCAGGGGTGTTATGGGAGAAAAATGGGTGTACAAATAGGGGTTTTCGAGGGATTTTTGAGGTTTTAGTTCACGTGAGCTTGTAAGGTATCGTTGTCCATGTTTTTTAGGGTGAGAAGACCGAATATTAAGTTCATTATGACCGAAGGGTGAAGAATTGAGGTTGTAACGAAGGTTAACCTCTCGAAATTCTTTTTTTATGAGTCAAAAACATGGGATATTGTTTGAAATCACCATAAATTTGTATAATAACACTGGAAGTAGTATCAACAGGTGAATCAAGACAATTAAATGGTACTACCAGTGATCAAAGATAATCTTTTTAAAAAAAGCCGAGCCTAATTCGTGTTTTTGGGGGCCAAAATAGGTGGAAACCATAAAAAAATAGCCATTTCATTCAATAATTGCACATGAAAGAAACAATAAATGTACAGCCAACATTTCTGCATGGGGTCCAACAGAATAATAAACCCATGTGACAAGGACTTTGCTGCGTTTTTTGTTCATTTTCAAGTACCTAGGTAAGAAATAAACAATTTCAACCACCTAAAAATTTTTACGGTTTTCGTTTAAAGGTAAATACGGAATCAACATAATGTGTAGGTGATTATAAATCGTACTTTCACCATGGACAGCAATTTGCCGCTTTAACTAAAGCAGAACTTCGAAATTCGGCGTCCAGGCTCCGATCAGGTTGGGGATGATTCTAGAAACTTCTCATAAACCCCAGGTCAATAGTGTAATCCACAGATCCACAGAATTTGACGAGATTTTCATGGGACTGTAAATCACACATACCTTCAAAATTTCAGTTTTCGACCATTTGGGGGGGGGTATTGGCGGCCCAAAGAAAGTTGGCGCATGCGCAGAGGAAAGACAATGTACGATTTTGGTGTAACTCACAGGTGTCCAACAACCACCATACCTACGGTGAACAGAGGCCCTTCTCGTATGGTCCTTTGACTTTGCACCATCGGAAGGACCCTAACAGGTACTCATTTTGAATAGGGTACTTCCTAGCTTACCTAAGTTTTTGAACTAGAAGGGCAAAAGGGTCTGACCTAAGAGTTTGGTGGCGGGGGGGGGGGGGGGGGGGGGGGGGGGGAAGGGTCGACTTCGTGTGAAGCTTTTTCTCTCCTTTCGGTTGATTTAAACAGTTTACACAGAAACTGGGTAAAAACGGGGGATGGCTAATAATCGCCAAAACTGGGTAGTCACCATAAGTGAAAAATACCTACTGGTGGCGAAGTTTCAACAAAATGTCTGTAATGAAAAACAAAACAATTTGTTTACGGATGGGCGATTTTCATGAATGGAAGTGGGTCAAATTTGAGTTTATATGGGTCAAAAATCACTTGAAATCACTTAAAACCCGCCGAAAATAACCAAAAGTTATCATCTTCGCAAATTTGCTCATACGGGCATACTGCATAATTCGACTGGAACTTTTCACTCCTTCACGATATCTCATGGTTGTTAAGAGAAAGTTATTATTATAGTGTGTGCTCATTTGATAATTTCTATGCATATAATAATTGGAACAAACTTTGGGTAGTTTCGCTCGTTGACATTGAGGAAACCCGATCCTCTTGTCGGGTACTGGTGGGACATTTCGTCCCGAGCCGATGTAACTCGCGTGACACTTAACTGTGACACCCCGGATAAATATAGCGCCTTTTTAATAAGCCCCATTACCCGAGATGCCGGAATGGAGGAAAGAGTTATTTTCGTGATGAGGGGCCCTCGGAACAAACCTATTTGAGAAAAAAAATCAAATAAATAAATAACGTTAAAGAGAATGTGAAAAAAAAGTCTGCAAAGTCCTTGTCACTTGGGTTTATTATTCTACTGGACATACCTACAGAAACGTTGGCTGTCATTTATTGTTTCTTCTTCTTACAGATGATATTTGAACATTGATAGTGCCATTTAATTGTCTTGATTCACCTGCAAATACTACAGCTAGTGTTATTATACAAATTTATGGTGATTTCAGACAATTTCCCAGGTCTTTGACTCATAAAAAATGAATTTCGGGAGCTGAACCTTCTTTACAACCTGAATTTTCCACTCTTTGGTCAAAATCAACTTCATATTCGGTCTTCTAGACCTAGAAAACATGGAAAACGATACATCACAAGCTCTTATTCACCAAACTCTCAAAAAAAACCTCGAAAACCCCTATTTGTACACCCATTTTTCTCCCATAACGCCCCTGGGTGTATTCCGATCGGGCTGCCGAGCTTTTGGGCACAACTAGGGCCCATACTGAACGACAATTTTAGACCAAAATTTAACGTAAATTTGAGGCTGAAACTTCGTTACAACCTCAATTCCTCACTATTTGGTCAACATTGATTTCATATTCGGTCTTCTCGTCCTAAAAAAAACATGGAAAACGATCCCTCAAAAGCTCATGTTACTAGAACACAAAACGCTGCAAAGTCCTTGTCACATGGGTTTATTATTCTATTGGAAAGACCTACAGAAATGTTAGCTATTCATTTATTGTTTCTTTCATGTGAAATAATTAAAATAGCCATTTCTGATGGTTTCCACCAATTTTGGCCCCCAAAACACGAATTAGGTACCCTCCTTTTTTCTCCCAAATTATCTTTGATCATTGGTAGTGCCGTTTAATCGTCTTGATCCACGTGTTGACATTTTTTCCAGTGTTGTTCTACAAATTGATGGTGATTTCAGACGATTTCCCAGGTTTTTGACTCATAAAAAATCAATTTTGGGAGCTGAATATCTGGTACAACCTCAGTTTTCCACTCTTTGGTCAAAATCGACTTCATATTCGGTCTTCTCGTCCCCAAAAACATGGAAAACGATACATCAAAAGCTCATGTTACTAGAACACAAAAAGTACCTATTTTTATACACATTTTCATTCATTACGCCCCCGGATACATTCCGATCGGGCTGAAAAGTTTCGGGACACAACTAGGGCCCAAATGGAGCATGTGTGCAAAAGAACGAATTTTTTAGACCGAAAACGAAGCCGGTTCACGTGATACGGCATACGGACATATTGCATTTTCTGAATCTACGCACCTTGAAACGGAAAAGAAAAATTTTGAGGGGGTGTTATAAAAATTTTTTGCTGAGCGAATACATAGGTGTATTATTCACTGAATAATAAACCAAAAATCAAATAAAATGCGAAAATGCCGGTAGCCACGACGAAAAATTCGAAATAAGTGTTCAGTTCTATCTTTCTAACGCGAGCATATATCTGGCAGTCGGGTCATCTTTACGATAACATTTATTGGTTTTAGAGGGGCCGTGTTGTGGAGAGGGGGGAGGGGGGTCCTATATCTGAATTTCATCTTCAGAGACATATGCCCTCCCCTACAGCGCTCACAGAACGGATTAACGTCGTGTCAAACGGAATTATGACAGCTCAAATCGCCTTTGGGCTCAGGAATAGAAAACTAGACCGAAAAAACACCCAGAAAAACAACAAAAACGTCTGCCAATTCGAGTAGGCAGCATAGAACAGTTCATTTGAATCACAAGAACATATAGAACAGTTGGGTGGGTTCATTCAGTGGAAAGGTCTCAGTATCCATGCATGGGTTACATGCATTTGAGACCATCTGAAACCTATCACCTCCATCTGTCAAACAAATTTCACAGATTTACGATGATTTGCAGGGTAGTTACGGGCGTTTCAAGTATTTCACGTTTGCGCATGCACAGATGACAGTTACAGTAGGATTCCAATGATTTTGATAAGGGACCATCTGCGATCCAACCCGCGTGTACCCTCGAAATTTCAGCACTCTACGACTACTTTTCGCATAGTTAGAAGCAGTACAAGAAACTGACCACAGACAGACACACAGACGGACGGACAGACAGACAGACACGGAACCAAAAATGTTCCTTGACGTCTGAAATGCAAAATGGTTTGTACAGCAATTTATACAAACCTTCGCGGTATGAACACAAATGAATCACACCAGCTGTTTTTAGGTACTTTTTACGCACGAGCCTTGAATTAGTTTGTATAGCAATTTATTTCAAGTGATCCCATTTATATCGCCCGCTTCGAATTCGATCTCCAAAACAAAGTTTGTTATCTTTGAGATGCGATAAATCAATCAGCGAAGGGTGAAGTAGGCACCTACATCCTCCCCCACTCCTCTTGCGAACGAGCTGGCCCTGCGCACGACCACAATAGACCACCTCCACTCCACTTCCCCATCACAACGAGGACTGTTGCCTCTGGTTATACACGCCCTATTTAACACCGACCACTTCCCACAAGCTGGTCCCTTCAGTACAGACACACAAACGCCGCATACAAACACACAAACCCCCGCCGCACAAGCCTATTCATTCGTCACCATGGGAAACCCGTGGAAATTAGCATATCTCGCAAGCGTACCCTAGTGATGATATGCTAATTGCCATTGTACCTCGAGGTTTTTCAATAATACACCCTTCAAATAAAACCTAATTGTAAACAATTCTCGCGGTGTTTTTTTTTTCTTCTTATTTCCAAATTGATTCGTTCGCGTTATGCAACGCTCCACTTGTCATCAACACCTCCAACGCCGGCCGCACGGCTCGTAAGGGTTAAACCATAATTTATTCATAACGTCGGTTGGAAAGTGGCTTAAAAATTTGTCATTCGAATTAAAATAAGTGTCAAAGCCACGACTAAGTACGTCACTTACCATTGAGCGATGTGTGGGAGGGATTTGGAGCGATTTTGATTGTTCAAGGTTGAGCGATACGGTGGGAATAATAAAATTTCAGAAATTTTATTGCAAACCAAAAGCTACTGGTGATGAATTTTTCAACAAAAAATTTATGAGGGTTCCTTACGTTGATCGAGGTTCAAAAAAAAAAAAAAAAAAACGCTGCGAATCCCTTGTCACATGGGTTTATTATTCTACTGTACGTACCGTCTACAGAAATTTTGGCAGTTCATTTATTGTTTCTTTCGTGTGCGATTATTGAAATGGCTATTTTTGATTTTTCATGGTTTGATGGTTTTGGCCCCCAAAAACACGAATTAGGATCGGTTTTTTAAAACAGATTATTTTTAATCACTGATAGTACCATTTAATTGTCTCGATTCACCTGCTGATGCTACTTCTAGTGTTATTATACAAATGTATGGTGATGTCAGACAATTTCCCATGTTCTCGACTAATAAAAAATGAATTTCGAGAGCTTAACTTTCGTAACAACCTCATTCTTTACTCCTTGGTCAAAAACAACTTAATATTCGGTCTTCTCGCCCTAAAAAACATGGAAAACGATACCTCACAAGCTCATGCTCACTAAAACCTCAAAAATCCCTCGAAAACCCCTATTTTTACACCCATTTTTCTCCCATAACACCCCTGGTTGTATTCCGATCGGGCTGCCGAGCTTCGGAGCACAACTAGGACCCAAATGGGGACCAAAACTGTGTGCGAAGGACGACGATTTTAGACCAAAATTTAACGTACATTTAAGGCTGAAACTTCGTTAGAACCTCTATTTTCCACTCTTCCGTCAAAATCGACTTCATATTCGGTCTTTTCGCCCCAAAAACATGGAAAGCGATACCTCAAAAGTTCATGTTACTAAAACACAAGAAGTACATATTTTTATACCCATTTTCACTCAACACCCCTGGGTATATTCCGATCGGGCTGAAGAGTTTTGGGACACAACTAGGGCCCAAATGGAGCCTGTGCGCGAAAGAACGAATTTTTTTAGACCGAAAATGAAGCCGGTATGCGTGATAGGCGGACCGACATTGCATTTTTGGAATCTACGAGTACGTACCTTGAAACGGAAGAGAAAAAGATTTGAGGGGGTTTAAAAAAAAATTTTGCTGAGTGAATACAAAGGTGTATTATTCACGGAATAATAAAAAAAACTGCAAATTATTACACAACTTTTTATTATTTACCTGTATAGATCACCCTTCTGCGTAGATCAAGGTTTTAGTGGTAAATAACTACCTTCGTGCTCCCCTCCCCCTCCCCACCCACCAGGAAAGCCCTAAATCTAGTACTGGAGACGGGCGTTCAAATTTCGCGTAGATTCAAAAACTGTATCATGAACTCTAGAATGAATCACTGGACCAACCCCAAGGCCCCTTTCCACCTCCCCCACTCCTCTCCATTCACAACCACCACCATTCAGGCTCAGCTGTACTCAGCAGCAGGCCAGTAAAGTCTAAACATTGGTTGGGGTTCTCTACACCCCAGTGTGTAGTTAACCACCAATACGTGACACGTTTGCTCAACTAGTCAGTGTAGTTGTGCATCGTATTTTATCAGCCTTTCCCTAGTGACTGTTCATTCTAATGGCGTCTATCAAGAAACACGCTTCTCCTGATATTATTTCTTTGGTATTTTTTTACAGGCACTTGCGTAACTTGATGAACCGCTGTGTAGCAATTTGCAGCGATTTTGGTTTATTATTCTGTGAATAATACACATATGTATTCGCTCAGCAAAAATTTTTTATAACACCCCCTCAAAATTTTTTCTTTTCCGTTTCAAGGTGCGTAGATTCAAAAAACGCTGCAAAGTCCTTGACACATGGGTTTATTATTCTATTGGACATACCTACAGAAATGTTGGCTGTTCATTTATTGTTCCTTTCGTCCGCAGTAATCGAAATACCGATTTCTGGTGGTTTCCATTGATTTTGGCCCTTAAAAAACACAAATTAGGTACGCTCTTTTTTTTCTTTTTTTTTTTAACTACCTTTGATCATTGGTAGTGTTAATCGTCTTGATCCACTTGTTGAAACTTATTCCAGTGTCATTATACAAACTGATGGTGATTTCAGACGATTTCCAAGGTTTTTCACTCATAAAAACATTGAAAACGATACCTCAAAAGCTCATGTTACTAACATGTTACCACAACACAAAACTACAGAAACGTTGGCTGTTTATTTATTGTTTCTTTCATATAAAATAATTTAAATAGCTATTTCTGGTGGTTTCCACCAATTTTGGCCCCCAAAACACGAATTAGGTACCCTCCTTTTTTCTCCCAAATTATCTTTGATCATTGGTAGTGCCGTTTAATCGTCTTGATCCACGTGTTGACATTTTTTCTAGTGTTGTTCTACAAATTGATGGTGATTTCAGACGATTTCCCAGGTTTTTGACTCATAAAAAATCAATTTTGGGAGCTGAATATCTGGTACAACCTCAGTTTTCCACTCTTTGGTCAAAATCGACTTCATATTCGGTCTTCTCGTCCCCAAAAACATGAAAAACGATACCTCAAAAGCTCATTTTACTAACATGTTGCTAAAACGCAAAAAGTACCTATTTTTACACACATTTTCACTCATAACACCCCTGGGTATATTCCGATCGGGCTGAAAAGTTTCGGGACACAACTAGGGCCCAAATGGAGCATGTGTGCGAAAGAACGAATTTTTTAGACCAAAAATGAAGCCTGTACACGTGATACGGCGGACGGCGTACGGCGGACGGATATTGCATTTTTTGAATCTACGCACCTTGAAACGGAAAAGAAAAAATTTTGAGGGGGTGTTATAAAAATTTTTTGCTGAGCGAATACATAGGTGTATTATTCACAGAATAATAAACCAAAATGCAATGTCCGCCCGCCGTACGCCGTATCACGTGTACAGGCTTCATTTTTGGCCTAAAAAATTCGTTCTTTCGCACACATGCTCCATTTGGGCCCTAGTTGTGTCCCGAAACTTTTCAGCCCGATCGGAATATACCCAGGGGAGTTATGAGTGAAAATGTGTGTAAAAATAGGTACTTTTTGCGTCTTAGCAACATGTTAGTAAAATGAGCTTTTGAGGTATCGTTTTCCATGTTTTTGGGGACGAGAAGACCGAATATGAAGTCGATTTTGACCAAAGAGTGGAAAATCGAGGTTGTACCAGATGTTCAGCTCCCAAAATTGATTTTTTATGAGTCAAAAACCAGGGAAATCGTCTGAAATCACCATCAATTTGCAGAATAACACTAAAAAAAGTACCAACACGTGGATCAAGACGATTAAATGGCACAAGCAATTATCAAAGATAAATTGAAAAAAAAGGAGCGTACCTAATTCGTGTTTTAGAGGCCAAAAATGGTGGAAACTATCAGAAATAGCTATTTAAATTATTTCACCTGAAATAAACAATAAATGAACAGCCAATATTTCTGTAGGCATGTCCAGTAGAATAATAAACCCATGTGACAAGGACTTTGCAGCGTTTTTCGTTTAGTTCCTGTTTTCTGGTTTGTATTAATTTTTTTATTTTTTATTTTTTTAAACTCATGGAAACTTTAACAACGTTCTTGGAATTATTTTTGGAAGCAGCTTTTAATTTGATTTCAAAGGACAAATAATTTCGTTATTTCGTTCTTGCAAAATATAATAATGATGTTGAACGTTTTCATCTGTCATCTGAACGTTTTCCTACTAGGGATTTGACCTACAACAATTTTAAATTTATAAGGCTTTATAAGGAGTTTTTTATTTACAAGGCTTATTGAAGGTTGGCAAGTACGTGCATGTGAGAGACTGTGGGAAGGCCACCGCAAATTGCTTGTTTATGTTTCGGATTCGAAACCCGTTTCAAATCCTTCATTCTCACCCTCAAACGGAACAAATGGAACTAACTCCCCCTTCATGAAACCGTGTACGCGTACACTTCATAGGCTCACGAGTAGGTCCGATGTGTGCGTATGTGTGTGGTGCAGCTATGTGTGGTCGATAAGGGGCTGTCTGCCTTCCGTCTGTGTGTGCAAATATATTTTACAGACGGACCTTTGTGACTACGCGGTACAATTGAATTTCGCCCTGGTTACGAGGTCAAACGAGGGGTCCGAGCATCTTTACAGGGTTAATGGCTCTTGACAAATCGGCGGTATCCCACAACGCGTGCGCAGCGCATCCCGCGGCAGACGCTGTCATCAGTGTAAATATCGAACTAATCTTTTTTTTGCCGCCCTTTGTGATGAGGCTCATGGGAACAGCAAATTGTCGTGAGTCGGTTTGCCCTCGAACTAGGGTTACCAGAACTAGGGTTGCCCCTTCCAAAAAACAATATAATATCCTTGGTTAAAATAAAAATAAATACATAATTATATACATATAAATATTATAGGGACCATATATCATTAGGGTCGTTTTATGAAGCTGGTACTTGGAATCATACAACTGAATAACTGTACATGAAAATAAGATTTTATTAGCGATTTTAGTAGGTAACATTTTTTCAAATTTTTTTGATGTTGACATTGTGGATTTTGGTTTATTAATCAAAGTATTATTAATTGTTTTTGGTTATTAATTTTGGTTTGTTGATTTTGGTTTAATAATACACCTATTCGCTCAGCAAAAAATTTGTATAACACCCCCTCAAAATTGTTTCTTTTACGTTTCAAGGTGCGTAGATTTCAGAAAATGCAATGTCCGTCCACCGTATGCCGTATCACGTGTACCGGCTTCATTTTCGGTCTAAAAAATTCGTTCTTTCGCACACATGCTCCATTTGAGCCCTAGTTGTGTCCCGAAACTTTGCCGCCCTATTGGATTATACCCAGGGGTGTTATGGGTGTAAAAATAGGTATTTTTTGTGTTTTAGTAACATGAGCTTTTGAGGTATCGTTTTCCATGTTTTTGGGACGAGAATACCGAATATGAAGTCGATTTTGACCAAAGAGTGGAAAATTGAGGTTCTAACGAAGTTCCAGCCTGAAATTTACGTTAAATTTAATACTGACAGTAACGCCGAGCTTCGAGGACCAACTATACCCCAAATGGGACCTATAAACCGAATTTCGTCAATTTTGGTTCATGGTAACTAAGAATAGTGCCAAGTACGGCGTACGGAGAGAAACTTTTTTATTGCATTTTCGGATTCTACATACCTTGAAACGGAAACCATCGAATTTTGAGTGGGGGTTAACTTTTTTTTTTCGTGCTCGATTCCAAAGGTTCATTATTGAAAATAATAAACCAAAAGGGGTAGAACATTAAAAAAACCTCCTTCTACCAGTCCAATCTGTCCCTTTCCCAATAAAATGTCCTCAGCATTGTGGGCTGTTTCAAAGGGACCTATTAATGCTTATAGACTGACTGGTTCTTTGACGCATGAAGTTCATAACTTACATACTGATTTTGTATTTTTGAATAAAAGTTCAAGAAGTTTTTATCTATTTTTAATGGGGGTGCGCTGTTTCGTCCCTGCGATATGAGGAAGTTGTATTGCCCACTCACTTGGTAGACGTTTCATTACTCGCATTTTACGAAAGTTCCAATTCAGTTCCGTAAGACATGTATTTATACCACAACCCAAGATGTTTTTGGTAGCTCAAATCCGCCCCCGAGCCTCCCCAGTATATTATTGTTTTCCCACTTCGTAATTTATTTAAATTGACTCGGATCACACCGAAATAAAATCCCCGTTTCTCACTGCGGCGGTTTCATTTCGAAAGGCTTTCGGTTTGGAATTTCATTTCCGAGTAAAACTTAAAACTCTGAAGAAGGAGTGAGGAGGTTTTTTTTTAGATCCACCCCCTCTCCTCCCTGTCCTGTGGAGGGGAAATGGCGGAGAGGGGATAGGTAGGGGGGGAGAGGGGCCCAGCACCCCAGGGCGTGGACACTCCCCGGCCGTCTCTCCCGCCGTCCTCATATCTGTAAGTTTTTCCAATTGTTTTCAAATTTTCATTTTTTATTTTTTCAACTTTTCAAACAAATTTTTTTCTTCAAAATTTGTTTATTTTTTCCCGTAAAACAGCCGAATTCATTCACCCCCTGATGTCCGGTTGCATCACCACATTTTCCACAAATTGACTCGTTGGCCCATTTTTTAAATCATCTACAATTTGCCATCCAATATTTTTCTTAACTTTTTTGTCCAAACAAAAGAAATCAATTTTGCCCAAGAAACGTGTGGAATTTGGTTTGATGACAAATGATTTTTTAATTTTTAAAAACTACAATGCGTTGGTAAACAACTAGCAACACCTAACTCTTATGACTCAATGTTCACGTTAGAGTTTTTTGTGCAAATATTGCAAATATTTCAAATTACTTAAATCAAGTACACACATCAACCACACCTTGATATTACTCAGAGTACGTTTTCTCTAATGTCAATCTCTCAGTTATTGAATACACTTGCCTTACGATTTAGTACTGTATTATAACATTATGAATGAAATCCGTTATCCATGTTTCTACAATTATTTTTACATTTCAAAAAATTAGCGCGTTGACTAAGGATTTGCTACTTGTTATATTTAACCTTGAACATCTCGATTTATTCTACGTCGAGTGATGAACGATTTTTCATCTTGAAAAATAGGTAACTATTCAATTGTTGTGGGTACGTAAAGTACGTGCTTAGCTATGTAAAGAAAATTCATCTAGCAGCGACAGATAACGACAACGCTAAACAACGACAGACAATTCAACGTGAATGAACAACATCGATGCCTACTATGGTACAGTCCCTATATATCCACAAATATCTCTAACAAGATCCACTTATTTATGTAGATGTCAAGTCTTTCTACAGCAAACATGTGATTTTTTTTTAAAATATATAATTTTATAGCATACCTACCTACTTGTATAAAACTCTACGTCAGACACAATACAACTGTGGGTTATCGGATAAAAATGGATAAAAACATCCGTGCTAAGGTGTTCCTATAATCATTTATCGATGTACCAAAATTGTACAGGTACTATATCAGTCGCTTTGGGGAACAAATTCCTACATGAGCATCCACGCAATATATCTACCATGTTATGAGTCTCCACCGGATACTGAATGTCAGAAAATAATAAATATCGGATAAACACAACCATTATAACACAATGCGACTTTCATCGTACGACATAGCTTCATCAACAAATTATCAATCGATAAGGTACTTCTACCTGCTATCTATATGAAACCTCTTCAAACTACCATGTATTTATCCAACTTGTAACGATAAATAATAGGATTGATGGATATGTAACCAAGTAATACGTACATATACATGAAAAAACTGAATGAAGACTGGTTACGTACCGACATGTTAAGGCGATGACCCAACACGATAAGTGTCTGATTTAAAGAACCGCGCGTAATTGATACAGCAGACATATCTAAATACACGATTTAGTATGAATATCACATTTAAGTTTGCTGTCCTCGAAATACATACCATATTATTATTTACGTGCTTGCTGGAAAGCTTGGTGATGTATTCTAAGATGATTAATTCCATGTTTAAGTTTGCATGAAGTGATGATCATGATCTTTTCAAGATTTTTCTTTTCAAAATCAAGTGTTGAAAAGTTGAAATTTTGGTTAAATTATTTATAAGCAAGATGTCATGATTCCTCTGTGACAACGCATGCACCAGACAACGCAAACAGTACGTTCTACCAAACCACTTGGCCTGAATTCGAAACTAATACCACAAAAATCGTAAGGAATATTTCAAAACAATTACGACCTTCTCGGACGAGGGCTCCTTCATAGTAACTGCCATAACAAATCAACATGAAAGAGAGATGTCGTGTAACACACATAAGTTATTCCCTGTCTCCATTAAACCTTATCGGTGCGCAACCTCTCAATCGGCACACATCTTGATTCTCATTAACGTTTTGGCTCGGTCGAAGGTTTTTTTTCTTTCTGTTTCATCTCGTAAAACGAAACAGTTGGTGAGAGAAGCTCTTCAGATCGATTTCGTTCTGCGAACGCCATGTTAAGTAGTTGATAATGGTCGCCCTTCGTGGGACTGATAGGGGTACGAGGTACCTTCTCGATGATAGAGGACACAGTAATTCATTTCCAGAAATTTGGTGTTATTAACTATTTTCCCCCCCCAAGAAAATCATATTTATAGTTTATTTTCAGTTATTGAATATTTGGTGATACAAAAAATAATTTATGAGAACATATCAGCTGATCGAATCAGGCTAACCTGTACATCTGAACCGTTCAGTTGTCATCTCTTTGTTCAAGTTCCGTTTTCTTTCTGACGTTATTTTTCAATTATTCGCCCGATGCAAAGGCTGCATATTAGCTCTATTATTATATTAGACTAGATTATTAGCTCTAGAATGAAATCGAGCCCATACATTACGTGTGCCCAATGGCTTAGCTGTTTGCTGAAGGATCGAGTCATGATTGCGGAAGTAGTTATAAACATGATCGCTCAACTCCTTGTGCCAATTCATGGACAAATACCTCATAGGTAGGTATCCCAAGTATTGGTCCAAAATTCCATAACTTTTTTCTTTCACCAGTGCTAACTTCCAGGTGTGTGTATATATACATGAACGTGGTTTTATCGCAGGAACTTTTGCAACATGGTTCTTCAACCGCTAGAACAAATTCAGGAACAAGTTGAACGAAGCAAAATGCTGCCCTCCCAGTAGCAAGGATCCGTGTTGACACTGCTAAGCTATTGGTCACCTAATGTTATATTTTTATCTCCCTCGTGGCAAATTTCGAATTTTACTACGGGACAGACTTGATAGCCTACTGTATGCGTGGATGTAACTGCATACTTTATAGTTAGGTCCGGTCAACGAATGCCAAAAGGGGGCTGTAGACGACAAGGTCGTCAGAATTTGCAACTTCAGCAATGTGTTCAGAGTGGTCAGGAGATGAACATACTAAAAGGCGGACCTACGACGGTCGCTACGGGAGAAGAAGTTTTGAGAAGAGGGTCCAAGGAGTTTTGATGATTTGGTTTTTCGCTCATAGCTCGGCTACGGTTGGTTGCCCCATCAAATGAAAGAGAATTCAATTTCCTACACGACAGGGTTGTCAAGTTTTTCCTGTCTCTAACACATTTTGAGATATTCGCCTTCAAAGATGAATTTTTTAAAAACCTATTTTTTACTACAGGCTACAAAATCGTTCTAGCTGCTCAGCCTTCTGTTTTACAATGAAAATCTGTGGTTTTCATCAAGCGCTCGTAGTTTTACCTGAAGAATTTCAAATTGCTGTAGGTCATGACCGGTTGGTAGAATTTTAAATAAATATACCGTTTTGAAGGTTGTAATTCAATCCTCTACAACTTCTTCTCACAGAGCTTTATTATGGGACTGAAGGCTGAGCCAGTAGAACGAAAAGTTTGTCAAAAAACGTGTAGTATCAAAGGAGGATTTTCATTTTTGATCTCGAAATATATTAGAGATAGAAAAAAATTCGATAACCCTAACTTGTAGGAAATGTAATTCTCTTTTGGTTTATTATTCTGGGAATAATACACCTATGTATTCGCTCAGCAAAAAAATTAGATACCCTCCCCCCCCCCTCAAATTTTTTTCTTTTCCGTTTCATGGTGCGTAGATTCCAAAAATGCAATGTCCGTCCGCCGTATCACGCATACCGGCTTCATTTTCGGTCTAAAAAATCGCTCTTTCGCACACAAGCTCCATTTGGGCCCTAGTTGTGCCCCGAAACTGTGCAGCCCGATCGGAATATACCCAGGGGTGTTATGAGTGAAAATGGGTATAAACAACTTTTTGTGTTTTAGTAATATGAGCTTTTGAGGTATCGTTTTCCATGTTTTTGGGACGAGAAGACCGAATATGAAGTCGATTTTGTCCAAAGAGTGGAAAATTGAGGTTCTAACGAAGTTTCAGCCTTAAATTTACTTTAAATTTTGGTCCAAAATCGTCCTTCCACACACAGTTTGGGTCCCCTTTTGGGAATTCATTTGGGTCCTAGCTGTGCTCCAAAGCTCGGCAGCCCGATCGGAATACACCCAGGGGTGTTATGGGAGAAAAATGGGTGTAAAAATAGGGGGTTTCGAGGGATTTTTGAGGTTTCAGTGAACACGAGCATGTGAGGTATCGTTTTCCATATTTTTTTAGGACGAGAAGACCTAATATGAAGTTCATTTCGACCGAAGAGTGAAGAATTGAGGTTGTAACGAAGGTTAAGCTCCCGAATTTCATTTTTTATTGGTCAAAAACACGGACATTTGTATAATAACACTGGAAGTAGTATCAACAGGTGAATCAAGACAATCAATAATGGTACCATCAATGATGAAAAATAATCTGTTAACAAAAAAACAAAACAAGCCTAGCTCGTGGTTTTTGGGGCCAAAATTGGTGAAAACCATCAAAAATAGCCATTTCAATAATTGCACATGAAAGAAACAATAAATGAACAGCCAACATTTCTGCAGGTATGTCCAATAGAATAATAAACCCATGTGACTTTGCACCGTTTTATTTGATGGGGCTACTTTTGATGCTACAACCAATCGTAGCCGAGCCATGAGCGAAAAAACAAAAAAATCCCCCCCCAACGACCATTTCGCCCGGGCCTTTTAGTATGTTCAACCCCTCACCACTGTGAACACATTTTGAACACGTTCCAGAAATATACAATTCTGAAGTCCTCCGCGTTGTCTACAAACCTTTTATTGGACCGGACTCAGTGTTTACATAATTTTATAAGCCCCTCCAAGTTCACTGTGGTGTTGACTTCCGTTGTGAGGGATCACAGAGTCCTTAACACTTACAAGAGTAGCTACGGTGGCTTTCACCGTGGTTTCTTCACCCTCACCAGAGCAGGACCTTTGCATCTGACTATACGTAAACGTTACATGTAATCTACTTTGTGACAGAGTGTGACAGTGGGGGTGGACCCTCGAGAGTCCCCTTCCTAGACCAGCGAGGTTATCACCGGTTAAGAAGGGAAATCGATTAGGCTTCCGCTCAACGATCCCGTCTCCACCGGACCTAAAAACGACTCGAGAACAGCCGCACTGTTACAACTTTATATTAGTTCTATTTAGAATGACACGTCCACCTCCGACACCCCCATGTTGAGGCGTCACGCTGACAAACTCGCGGTTTGAGGCGACACCCGAAGCAGGGGGTCCGGGTGGGGTCCGATCCCGAAATACCCGCCACGGAGGGGGATCGCCGTAGAAAAACACGGGAGGCACAGCTGAAGGAAACTACGAGTCCGGAAAAAGAAATTATTACACAACTCCCACAACATGAGCCGCCCACCACCCACGAACATCGGGAGTCAGTGGCTCTGTTACGAAAAAGAACACTGCAAATTCTTCCACTGCTGTTTATTATTGTATTCAGTATAATTATTTATTTTGGCGCATACTGACACCAGTTACAAAAAAACAGAAAAAAAGGGTCAATTCGAGCAGGCAGTATAGCTTCCTCACTTGAATTACATGAACGTACCGAATAGTTGGGTAGGCTCATTTTGACAAGATCCAACCCGCGTGTACCCTCAAAATTGCAGCTCTCTGCTACTATTTTTCGCGTAGTTAGAAGCGTTACAAGGAAATGGTCAACATTTCATGTTCGCGCATGCGCAGACGAAAGTTACAGTACGATTCCAATGAAATTCATACGGAACTACCAAAGTATTATTCCTGATCGACCCTCCAAATTTGAAATTATTTCAACTATATTTAAAGTAGTTATGGGCGTTTCAAGTACTTCACGTTCGCGCATGCGCAGACGAAACGATTTCCATGATTTTGAAACGGGACCATCGGCGATCCAACGCGCGTGTACGGTGAACATTTCAGCTCTCTACGACTATTTATCGCGTAGTTAGAAGCGTTACAAGGAAATTCAACACAACAACATTTCATCTTCGCGCATGCGCAGTCGAAAGTTACAGTACTACTCCAGTCAAATTCATAAGGAACTATCAATGTATTATTTCTGATCGACGTTCCAAGTTTGAACTCACTTCAACAATATTTAAGGTAGTTATGGGTGTTCCAAGTATTTCACGATTGGGCATGCACAGATAAAACTATTTCCATGATTTTGAGAAGGAATCTCCTGCGATCCAACCCGCGTCTACCCTAAAAATTTCAGCTCTCAACGACTATTTTTGGCGTAGTCAGATGCGTTACAAGGAAATGGTCAACATTTCATGTCCGCGCATGCGCAGACGAAAGTTACAGTACGATACCAGTGAAATTCATACGAACTATCAAAGTTTTATTCCTGATCGACCCTCCAAGTCTGAACTCATTTAAACTATATTTTTAAGGTAGTTATGGGCGTTTCAAGTATTTCACGTTTGCGCATGCGCAGACGAAAATTACAGTACCTTTTCAATGATTTTGGTATGGGATCATAAGTGACCCCACCCGCACCTACCCTCCAAATTTCAGCCCATTTCGACCATCATTTCGGGTAGTTATGGGCTTTACAAGGAATTGACCACAGACAGACACGGAACCAAAAATGTTCCTTGATGTCTGAAACGTAAAATGCGAGTGAAAATTTTCATTTTGGAAGGCATCAATTTTTTTCGACTCCTGAACGAATACAAAGCTTCCCTACCTTCGGTTGTGAGGAGTAAATTACCCACAGTGGTATACTTAAGTTCAAGGAACTTTTGCACCAAAGTGGAGCTGCTTTGCATTACAATACCTAAACATTACGATATACAGGGTGATTCAAAAAACGTGGAATTTTCGTCAAAATCATGGGTTTTTGCATGTAACACGACTCCCTCAAAACTTCAGGAGTTAGGCGTTGACTTCCACATAATTTACTCCGCTGAATCGAATGGTGACACTCCCAAGACTCCCACCCCAAAACAGGAACATGAAAACCCCGCATTTTTTTCAACATTTAAAGAACACAGAGGATTCAAGAATCAATTTTTACTCAGTGTGGGAGTCTTGGGAGTGTCACCATTCGATTCGTCGGACAAAATTATGAGGAAGTCAACGCCTCACTCCTCAAGTTTTGAGGGGGTCGCGTTACATGCCAAAATAACCCTTGATTTTGGCGAAAATTCCACGTTTTTGAGATTCACACTCCATTTTTTCCCCTAAATGTCACTGTAGAAATAAAACTGAGTACACCGTTGGAAATCTGAGATTTTGGAGAAGTTTGGAGGAGATCTGCGACGTGCTAGAGGTATTTTCAGTACACCTACTGATTTTTTCATTTTTTTTCACAGAATAAATTCTCATTTTCGTGTTTTACGTAAGTTTGAGCCCCTTGAGGCCCTGAGTATCCCCATCTTGGAAAATTGTGTTTTGAGGTGCGGAGTTTTCCACATTAGCGAATTTTCAAAGAAAATGAAGCTATTGCAATGGCTTCAAAATTTAAATAATATAAATTTTTGGAAATTTTCTTCATAGAAATCCGTTTCAGACCATTCTAAAACGATTCCTGAAATTTAACACTTTTTTATATGTATATATATATTTATATATGTGTCACTCCAGACGATAACTCTCGATAGAATTGAGATAAACAGCTCAAATTTGCACAAAAAATCTATCTTGGCAATCGAAAGGCTAAGTTCGAAGATGGGCGAAATTGGCCTACTCTAAGGAGGGTTTTGGCGCATTTAAAGTGCGCAAAAATTACCCAAAAATCCCCAAAATGTTATTTTCCAACAAGTGACCCCTCATTTTAAAGGTTTTTGCACGCTGAATACGATGTTGGAATCGGATTTTAGATATCTTGATCCGTTCTCAAATTAGAGCATTTAAAGTGCGCAAAAATTACCCAAAAATCCCCAAAATGTTATTTTCTAACAAGTGACCCCTCATTTTAAAGGTTTTTGCACGCTGAACACGATGGTGAAATCGGATTTTAGATATCTAAATCCGTTCTTAAATTAGAGCATTTAAAGTGCGCAAAAATTACCCAAAACTAGGATAATCTTTAAACTCTTACCCCCCCCCCCCACCCCCATAGAAAACCAAATTTTAGACCGAAGTTTTCCTTTATTCAAAACCATAGCCATTAATTCGAATATTTCTTTGAAAATTCGCTCATTAAGTCATGCTGCATGACTGGTTTTTTTTAAATAGTTTCATTTTTTCTGAATTTTCGAGACCATTCGGAACATTCTACGATGTTGCAATAAACTGAATTTGTCGTAAAAAGCAGCGTGTATGCAGGCATCAACCTAAACTGAGAGCGCAAATGACTTGCCTCTAACCCATGTGGCCCCGTAGCTCAGTGGGCAAGGTGTCTCGAATCCCAGTCGGGACCAAGAAACATTTTTTACCCCACATCAACCTTCAGAACTACATCTGAATTTTGCCATTTTACAAACAGGCCTTTATGGAACTGTAATTCCCGGGCCCCGGCTCCAGTACTCGATTTAGGGCTTTCCTAGGGGGTGCTCAAGGGTAGGTATTGACCACAGAAACAGTGATCTACGCAGAAGGGGCATCTATATAGGTAAATAATATACCGTTGTGTAATAATTTGCAGCGTTTTTGTACTTTTGGCCAGCTTTTCAAGGTCCCTGGACCACTGTGAAACGGCTTGGTCAAAACGGCGTCTCAAGTCTTGGAAAACAACGCGAACGGTGCAGCCTATTGCCACTGCCAACTAGATTACTTGCATACTGCACAATGTATTTTCGTCTTCGGTATCATTATTTCCCGAGAACCTGCCAAAAATACCTTTCCCGGTCTCCCCATACGTTCATTCAGAAGGGAAATTCCCCCATCGCCGCGGAAGGTTATTTTAATTCCTCCGTAACTCTTTTTGTGTTTGACCAGACCCCCCCGCCGTGTGGGAGTTGTTGATAAATACTGCCATACAAGGATTTTAGTGGGATACTAAATCCAATCGGTACACAGCAAATCACGCTGGCTACATTCAAAGGTGTTTGTGGTTCTACAAGAAAATGAAAGAAACGAAAATAAAGAAAATAAAGAATGAAAAATGAATTACTGTCTTAAAACGTCCAAAACTTAGCAAATAAGGTGTGTTAATCAGCCTGACGGTACAACACAATTATACTCTTTATAACTTAATAATTTTCACATTCCATACGAAATTGAGAAAGAAAACATCCTAGCACTAAAGAATCATACTAGATATATAAGTAGTACCTTCATAATGTATGGGAAATACAATTTTCTAATAGGTATGCTAAAATGAATCTCCGTTTCTTTAAAATAAAGTCTGGACTTGACTTTTTCTACTTCCAGCAAGACCTTTTTTTGTTTTCGACCTGATGATATTAAATGGCCATAAAAGCCATTTAAAAAAAAGCCTTTTAAACCTCATTTAAAAAAAGGCCATTAAAAAAGTTTTGATTTGTGGAGTTTTTCTACTTCCAGCAAGACCTTTTCTTGTTTTCGACCTAATGACATTAAATGGCCATAAACGCCATTTAGAAAAAATCTTTAAAAAACCGATTAAAAAAGCCTTAAAAAGCCATTTTAAAAAGTCTTGATTTGTGGAGTTTTCTACTTCCAGCGAGATCTTTTCGTATTTTCGACTTGATGACACTAAACGGCCATGAAGTGTGCTCTACTTACTGTTATAAAAATTAGGGGCACAGTAAAAAAAAAGTATTTTTATAATGGCCTTTTTTTAATGACCTGGCGACACTAAAATCCATAGTCTACTTACTATTATAAAAATTAGGGGTACATTAAACAGCCATAAAGGCCATTAAAAAAATCTTGATTTGTGGAGTTTTCTACTTCCAGCGAGATCTTTTCGTATTTTCGACTTCATGACACTAAATGGCCATAAAGTCCTTACTCTACTTACTGTTACAGAAATAATTAGGGGCACAGTAAATGGCCATGAAGGCCATTTAAAACAAAAGTATTTTTTTAATGACCTGACGACACTAAAAGCCCTAGTCTACTTGCTATTATAAAAATTAGGGGTACATTAAATGGCCATAAAGGCCATTTAAAAAAAAGGCTTTAAAAAACCCATTTAAAAAAAAGGCTTTAAAGAAAGCCTTTTAAACGCCATTTTAAAAAAGGCCATTAAAAAAAGTTTTGATTTGTGGAGTTTTTCTACATCCAGCAAGACCTTTTCTTGTTTTCGACCTAATGACACTAAACGGCCATAAAGGCCATTTTAAAAAATCTTTAAAAAAGAGCTATTTAAAAAGCCATTTAAAAAGTCTTTATTTGTGGAGTTTTCTACTTCCAGCGAGATCTTTTCGTATTTTCGACTTGATGACACTAAATGGCCATTAAGTCCTTACTCTACTTACCATTATAAAAATTAGAGGCACAGTAAATGGCCATGAAGGCCATTTTAAAAAAAGTATTTTTTTAATGACCTGACGACACTAAAAGCCATAGTCTACTTACTACTATAAAAGTTAGGGGTACATTAAATGGCCATAAAGGCCATTTAAAAAAAAGGCTTAAAAAAGCCTTTTAAACGCCATTTAAAAAAAAGGCCATAAAAAAATTTTGATTTGTGGAGTTTTTCTACTTCCAGTAAGACCTTTTCTTATTTAATGACATTAAATGACCATGAAGGCTATTTTAAAAAAAAATCTTTAAAAAAGAGCGATTAAAAAAGCCTTAGTCATTTTAAAAACAGTTTTGATTTGTGGAGTTTTCTACTTCCAGCGAGGTCTTTTCGTGTTTTCGACTTGATGACACTAAACGGCCATAAAGTCCTTACTCTACTTTCTATTATAAAAATTACCGTACATAAAATGGCCACAAAGGCCATTTAAAAAAAACCAGTCATGCAGCATGACTTAATGAGCGAATTTTCAAAGAAATATTAGAATTAATGGCTATGGTTTTGAATAAAGGAAAACTTCGGTCTAAAATTTGGTTTTCTATGTATATTCTCTTCGTATTTATTTTAATTTGTACGTTTTGTCCATCCTGATTCTACCGTTTTGGGTTTTGGGTAGGTTTTGCGCACTTTAAATGCTCTAATTTAAGAACGGATTTAGATATCTAAAATCCGATTTCACCATCGTGTTCAGCGTGCAAAAACCTTTAAAATGAGGGGTCACTTGTTAGAAAATAACATTTTGGGGATTTTTGGGTAATTTTTGCGCACTTTAAATGCTCTAATTTGAGAACGGATCAAGATATCTAAAATCCGATTCCACCATCGTGTTCAGCGTGTAAAAACCTTTAAAATGAGGGGTCACTTGTTGGAAAATAACATTTTGGGGATTTTTGGGTAATTTTTGCGCACTTTAAATGCGCCAAAACCCTCCTTAGAGTAGGCCAATTTTGCCCATCTTCGAACTTAGCCTTTCGATTGTCAAGATAGATTTTTTGTGCAAATTTGAGCTGTTTATCTCAATTCTATCGAGAGTTATCGTCTGGAGTGACACATATATATATAAATATATATATACATATAAAAAAGTGTTAAATTTCAGGAATCGTTTTAGAATGGTCTGAAACGGATTTCTATGAAGAAAATTTCCAAAAATTTATATTATTTAAATTTCGAAGCCATTGCAATAGCTTCATTTTCTTTGAAAATTCGCTAAAAGCCTTGATTTGTGGAGTTGTCTACTTCCAGCGAGATCTTTTCGTGCTTTCGACTTGATGACACTAAATGGCCATTTAGTTCATGGAGCACGTCATGGTGAAAACCATAAATTCTATCAAATACTCGTATTATACGAGTAATATCGTATTTCGAGCCCGAAAACGAGATATATTTCGTCTTCGGAATCCACACAAGTTGAACGGTTTTTGGTGAACCATTAATAACGCCAAGTCCTCTCCCTTGTGTCATTCTTGTATTTATATACCTACGGGAAAGATGACCATTCGAAAAGTAAGGGAAGGGGAGATGTCTGTATCTAGAGCGACGAGCTTGCAAGAGGGGAGATGTGATAGTCTGAGTGAACTATTTTAAAAAGGAGCGTGGGCCGGAATTCTGTTTTCCACGGTATCAACAATGGTAGGCGGCTTCATCTTGGAACTAAACAGCCTGAGACTTCAGAATCTCGGACCCTAAGTTTAGAAGACATTAAAATATAGGCGGCCGCTGTTTGAAATTCCGCAATTCGCTCCTGCAATTGCAGAGATTTCAATTAATATTCTGTTACTCAGGACCGTTCACAGTGTTGCAAAACGTCATGTTTAGCGAATTTTCGAAGAAAATAAAGCTACTGCAATGAGTCCAAAAGTTTCGAAACATGAATTTTTGAACATTTTTATAGGCAAATTCGTTTCAGTATATCCTGAATTCATCCCGATTTTAACAAAAATTTATATATAATATATAAATATATACCTACATTATAATGTATAAATATATACTCATTTATTTACATGCCAATAAAGGCAATATCTGACCTCAGATGCACGAGTGGTGAGAAATCGGTAAAAACGGCTAAAATCGCGAACAATAGATATAAAATCATTGAAAGTGGAAAGGAGGGTGAGTAAAGACAGAAAAATGTCATTTCAACTGTTTTTCATACAGAAAAGAGGTCAAATTTGGATTTTTGGAGGTCAAAAATTGGTATTAAGGGCTAAAATCAATATTAATTCATTTGACGTTGTGGGGGATGGTGAGTCACGACGGAGGGACTATTTTTCTTTAAAACAAAATTCAGTCATACTTTCTTGGCTTTATAAGGGTAAAAAATCAGTAAAAATGGCTAAAAATCACGAAAAAATTACATAATTTTTCGAAAAGTGGCACGTTTTGGTAAATATATTTTTTTTATAAAAAATTATATAATTTTACGAAAAGCACGTTTTCCCGCTACATCATCTTTTTACACAATAGCATGAACATTTATTTGAAAATTCGCTCTTACAGCCATGCTGCATGACTGGAACTTTAAAAAAAATTGCTCCAGGCTAATGGGAGGTTTCGCTATGATTTGCTACTTATGAGTTCTATAATATGAATTGCTAACGATTGCCGGGTTCATCTAAAAGAACTAAAACAGCCTGAGACTTCCGAGACTGAAAGACCACACCAGACCACACTGTCAACAGGTTTGAGATTAGGGTCATTAGGCCATTAGGGCCATTAGGTTTGGGATTAGGGGAGATTAGGGGTTGATTGGGGGGGGGGGGGGGGGGGTTGACACATCTGCCTTTGGACAGTGACCCTGTATCCAAAAATCCTTGTATGAGCTTACCTAGAGACATATTATCACATGCCATATTTCATATCACGTGTCATATTTACATGCTACAACCGCTAAGCTCAGTAAAATTAGACTTCCGAATTCGATAAATTCAGACAAATCTGGAAATTACGTTAATTCACTTTGTACATTCTAAATAAGAGCGATTCATGTTTTCCGACAGTTTCTGAGTCGAGCCGAACTTTGGGGAGCTAACAGCTTTGGCGCTTTTAGCGAATTTTCGAAGAAAAGGAAGCTATTGTTCTCGGTCCAAAATTTTTAAAACTCGAATTTCCGAAAGATTTTTATACCAAAATCCGTTTCAGACCATCCTGAATTCACTGCCGAAAGACACCAAAAAATATATGTATATATATATATATATATATATATATATATATATATATATATATATATATATATATATATATATGTATATATATATTTATATATTTATATATGTATGTGTCATTCCAGACGATAACTCTCGAAAGAATTGAGATGAAAAGTTCAAATTTGCACGAAAAATCTGTCTTGGCAATCGACAGGCTAAGTTCGAAGATGGGCAGAATCGGGTCACTCTAAGGGGGAGTTTTGGGGAATTTTAGGGGGGAAAATTACCCATAAATTCCCAAAATGAAAAAGTCTGACAAGTGACACCTCATTTTAAAGGTTTTTGTACGCTGAACACGATGGTGAAATCAGAATTGCGATATCTCATTCCATTCTCAAACTGGAGCACTTTGAAGATGAAGGAACGTGGTTATTTCTTGAGATGTTCTTCCTGGTTCGTCTGCTCTAATCTGATAACGGAATGGGACTTATCGCAATTCTGACTTCACCATCGTGTTCAGCGTTGGAAAATCTACAAACCGAGGTGTTACTCGGCAAAAAATGGAACAAAAAATTTGTTACGTATCCAATACCTACTCTTCTGGTATTCAAAACATTTTTGATTTCCCCCTCCCCCTCCTTCCACCCCAAATTTTACTTTGCGTAAAACTACTCCTGTTTTAATTTTGTATGGTATCAAGTTGGGAAAACATTGGCCGAAAATTAATTTTCATAAAATTTTAGGCGGAGGAGGAAGATGCCGAAAACTTCGAAAATTCGCTCTTATAGCCATGCTGCATGACTGTGGTTTTTTTTCTGTCTTTGGCCGAAAAACACATGAAAAGTGCATCGTACAGAGAATTTCACTGTAACAAAATTGAAGTGCACTGAATTCAGCGTCGAATGCCCCCAATGAACACCAAATTTGGTTCAGCTGTTTTGTCAGAATCGGCAGTCAAAAAGAGGCCAATTCGTCCAATCTGACTAAGTGTGTTGTGCTCAGTTTCAAACATCTATAAGTACGACTATTTTTCGGGTAGTTCGAAACGTTACAAAGAAATTGTCAACATTTCATGTTCGCAATGCGCAGACGAAAGATACAGTACGATTCCAATGACATACAGAAGGAATTATCAAAGTATTATTCCTGATCGACCCTCCAAGTTTGAACTAATTTCAACGATATTTAAGGTAGTTATGGGCGTTTCACGTATTTCACGTTTGCGCATGCGCAGTCGAAACAATTTCCACGATTTTGAAAAGGGGCCATCTGCGATCCAACGCGCGTTTACCCTCAAAATTTCATCTCTCTACGACTATTTTTCGCGTAGTTAGAAGCGTTACAAGGAAAATGTCAACATTTCATGTTCGCCCACCCGCAGACGGAAGTTACAGTACGATTCCAATGAAATTCATATGGAACTATCGAAGTATTATTCCTGATCGACCCTCCAAGTGTGAACTAATTTCTCAACAATACTTAAGGTAGTTAGGGGCGTTTCACGTATTTCACGTGTGCGCATGCGCAAACGAAAGTTACAGTACTTTTTCAACAATTTTGGTATGAGACCATCTGTGACCCAATCCGCACCTACCCACCAAATTTCAGCCATTATATCGGTTAGTAATGGGCGGGATTTTTTTAGACTCTTACACGAATACTACCCTCGGCAGCGAGGAAGCAAAAAATACATTGAAATTTGCTGAAAAATTTTTTGAACTAATTCACCTACGTAGCACAATATTAGACATTCAGGAGACAGTGTTGGGCACCGAATCCGGAACATCGTATACCTATCTAAGTACCTGAGGTATTGTTTATTTAATTTAAAAACAATGTAAGTACAAGAGGCGTGCAGCCTCAACAATCGAACACAAAATAATATCTCAAATTTAGATGCTGCATCTCTAAAATAACAAAAATAGGAAGGTACTTTTAAAGAAACACAAGACATTATAAATTTTAAAAAAGCTTGACTGACGACATGATGACTGCATTTCTTAGACCAGCTTTCTATTTCACGCACAAAAACACTGTGCTAATTCCATGCTTATTAGGAAATATTGAGCTGATTCACATAAATTGTGATTTAGGAAGGAGTTTGATAAATTTAGGAGTTTTCAATTTGGTTGGCTCTGGGGTAATCTTACCACACTCAAACACCATACACTAGCGTCAAGATGGTACTTCCAACATTTCAAGAACTGCTCCCTAACATTAAAAGTAACATAATACATGAAGATGACATAATATATTAGGTATATTAACTAGTTTCTTGTTTTTTTTCCAGCCTGCCGTCTGATTTTTTGAGCTCACAAAATGTCCGACGAGGAGTACTCGTAAGTACCTTACACGGCTATTAGCATTTTTTTGTAATATTAAAATCACCCAGACTATAACTTGTTCAAGTGATGCAAAATTGCTGGTAATTTAAATACTCAGTAATATTAATACCAATTGTTGCGATGGGAATTGTTGATGTCCGGTCTGAAGGGAACGATTTATTGTCCCAACGTTTCGGCCATTTATTTAGCCATTATCAAGGGAGAGCTGTTTCTTCAAAAAAATAAAAAATAATAACACAGAATTTACAGCATAGACTGTGCTGTAAATTGTGCATTGTTTTTGATTGTCCCTTGATAATGACTAAATAAATGGCCGAAACGTTGGGACAGTACATCGTTTCCTTCAGACCGAACCTCAACAATTTCCATCGCAACAATTTATACAAAATTATGGTCGATAACGTCATTACACTCGTAATATTAATACCTGAATGTAATAAACAATTATTGACGCGTCGAATACCCTAAATAATTCGTCAATTTTCTTTCTTTCAGAGAATCTGAGGAGGAGACGTAAGTTCCTTATTGATAATAGTGCGTAGGTAGTATCCACTAAGTAGTAAATAACTTTACTGCATGCACTACTATAATGCAAATTTCGATTATAAATCGATAATAATCTATTTATAATCGAGATAATCTATATATAATCGCAACATTTGATTATCTGATAGTCGCGTTTATCGTCCCTATAATGCACTAGTACCTAACTCTACGTAATTTTCGACGCTAGTTCTGTACAGTTTGGCTTGTTGATTGGAGGTTCAAATGCCCCAGTAGTAATTTGGTACGTCAGACGTTGTTCAAACTCGTAGAAAGCACCTTTACGACGGGGATTTCAGCCAAATTCCCATCACCTTGAGGGAGAATCTTTTTCTTCTAACGATGCAACGATACCTCTCAAAGTGACAAAACTCTACCGCGGAAATGGGGATTTTTTTTTTCTGTCCAATACAACTAGTTGGATCTTGGCAGGGTGTGAAAGCGGACTGCGCCAAAAAGTCTTTTGGTTCGCCTTCCATTGATATCTGACCGTAGAATTCATCGAAGGAGATTCTGAATGGAAACAAGTCACGTTATATTCAACGCAGTCCTTTCACATCCTTTGTTCAGGCTACTGGTTCTCAACTTTTTCTGCGTTCGCCTATAAATTATTGTAACTACATTAGAACCAAATTATGCATTTTCCTATCGCACACTGCCATTTAAAATTAACTGAAAATTGAAGATTATAAAATTATTCATAAAATGAATAAAATCTAATTATTAGAATTGAGATATTGATTAAATCAACACTGTAGTTCATGGACTGTTAATTTTTTTGGCCTTTTCATCGGGTATGTAGGCGCTCGTATAATCAGGAAGAATTAGGCACCTAAAATGGTACTCTTATTGTCCTGACGAAGTGTTTTCCTCACTCACAAACTCCTTTGTACCATTAATAATTTTTTTTTATAATTCACTTTCCTTTCGAAGTCAATATTTTTTTAAATAAGTAATTATTACGTTAGAGATATTAGGTAATGAAATCAACACAATTCATTAATTTTTAATTGTTTGGCATTTTCTTCGACTAACTATTGGATAACGATAGGCATATAATCAGGAAGAAGTAAGTACCTAAAATGGTACTCTTATTGTCCTGACGAAGTGTTTTCCTCCCTCACAAACTCCTTTGTACCATTAATAATTTTTTTATAATTCACTTTCCTTTCGAAGTCAATATTTTTTTAAATAAGTAATTATTACGTTTGAGATATTAGGTAATGAAATCAACACAATTCATTAATTTTTAATTGATTGGCATTTTCTTCGACTAACTATTGGATAACGATAGGCATATAATCAGGAAGAAGTAAGTACCTAAAATGGTACTCTTATTGTCCTGACGAAGTGTTTTTCTCACTCACAAACTCCTTTCGAAGTCAATATTTTTTTAAATAAATAATTATTAGGATTGAGATATTAATGAAATCAACACAACTCATTAATTTTCAATTTTTTGGCATTTTCTTCGACTAACGATTGGATAACGATAGGCATATAATCAGGAAGAAGTAAGTACCTAAAATGGTACTCTTATTGTTCTGACGAAGAGTTTTCATCACTCACAAACTCCTTGTACCATTAATAATTTTTTTAAAAATTCATTTTCCTTTCGAGTCAATATTTTTTTAAATAAATAATTATTAGGATTGAGATATTAATGAAATACACACAATTAATTAATTTTTAATTTTTTTTGGCATTTTCTCCGACTAACGATTGGATAACGATAGGTGTATAATCAAGAAGAAGTAAGTACCTGAAATGGTACTCTTATTGTCCTGAAGAAGTGTTTCCTCACTCTCGAACTCCTTGTACCATTAATAATTTTTTTATATTAATTCATTCCTTTCGAAGTCAATTTTTTTTAAAATAAATAATTATTAGTATTGACATATTGATGAAATCAACACAATTCATGACCTTTTTAATTTTTTGGGCTTTTTGTCGACTAACGATTGGATAACGAGGTGGTTCGAATCTTGGCGTGTTAATATATTCATATTACGTAACCTGACTATAGGTACTCGTATAATCAGGAACAAGTACCTGCAAGCTACTTAACTAAGCTAGTCGTTCTAAATGCCACGTAATTCCAAGGCACGTTCGAGTGTTTGAATTGATGTCTAGTGGTTTTGTATTATGAAAAATTAATTGAAATTTACTAAGTATATCCTAAACAACTAGGAACTTCGGTAATAAGGAGCAATTCGAATCGAGGAAAAAGGCAACATTTCCTTAATTTGTCAATAATTTCCAGATGGAACAGTCAATTATTGGTCTGCACTTTTCACAAATAACATAAATCCGCCAAGATATTTATGAATTTAAAGGAATTGATTAAATAATAAAATCCGTGTTGGGGTCTCTACAAAACTGCAATAATTTCTCGCCGGAGGAGCTGGGAGGAAAAACCCCTGAAAAGGTTTAGTTTGTGGACCGGGTATGTTAAAAGTGACTTCTAGGTGTATAATTAAGTACTGAATGTGATTAATATTATATATTTGACGTGATTTCAGTACGATTAAATTGAAAGTACAAAAACAAGAAATACGAATTAAATCTAAAGGGTTACTTCTGCTTGTGCAAAAAGTAATATTGCCATACCTTCCGTCACCAGCTGGTGACGATGGACTCCTCCTGAAGTTATGGTAATAAAGAAATACGTAGTTTGGATTTAGAGTTGAATGCTGTGCTACATGATACAGAAATAACAAAATAATTTAAAATTCTAGATAGGTAGCTACCATTTGGTTGCTAGGGCAACGAGGCAAGGCGCATAGAGCAACCCTTACGTCAAGACCGAGAGGTCGTGCGTGATTGCCTAACCTTGTTGTTGCTCTTCTTCTGCGTCCCATTTACTATGCCTCAGCTTGTTTTCGGTTCCGCTTCCTGATCTGACAATGTAGCAGACGTCTTGTGGTAGATTTTGAGAGAAAATATGGTACTAGTGCATTATAGGGACGATAAACGCGACTATCGAGATAATCGAATGTTGCTATTATATATCGATTTCCCTTCATTCGATGTTTTGTTGTAGCAGTCGTACCAGCCTTACTTTCCCAGTTTCTTTCACTGCGTTCGTGTTCGTCGGGTCTTGTTCCGTGTTTTACCATGAATTTTAAGGAACTGGTACGCGCAGTTAACAGTGAAGGAAGTGCGATACGGATACCAGCAGTAATCGATATATAATCGCAACATTCGATTACCTCGATAGTCGCGTTTATTGTCCCTATAATGCGCTAGTACCGAAAATATATTATTGTGTTCCTCCAAATAGAAATTTCAGAAAATAACAGCGACTGGCTGTGGTGATTTGAGCACGTATTTCCATCTCCCTTATAATTTGCTATATCACTGGGTGGGACTGCTCTGCGACTCCCAGTGCATAAATATGTACATAGTCTTGGCCTGATTTAAAGTGTAGAGTAATCAGCAAAACAGCCATGCTGAGTTTTTACAGAAAAAAATGAAAATTGGGGAACATCAATTGGGTTTTTGAATACTTGCTTTCATTAAAATTTACAAATCAATAAAGTTTCTTACTTTGAATAGGCCATTTTCATGGTTCATAAAAGCTGTTTATATTATTTTTTTAAATGAAAGTAGGTTCCATACTGAAAATTTTGAGACCAACCGCACGCTCCTACGCTAAGTAGTTCTTTTTCTGTGATTTTTCAAAGTTTCCAGAGGTTCCTACGTCCTTGCACCTCTCTCGTCTGGACAGGGCCCACTGTGACAGAGGAACCTCTGAAAACTGAAAAATCATAGAAAAAGAACTAACTACCGTAGGAGCGTGCGGTTGGTCTCAAAATGCTCAGGATGGAATCTAATTTCATTTAAAAAATAAAATAAATACGTGCTACAGCCCATTATTGAAAGTTTTCTAAATTATCGACATGGAGCCGCTACCTCCTATCAGTCAGCACCCGTTGTTGAGAACCAGTCAGCAATGTTGAGACACCACGGACACCATCGGTAGGTACTTTAATGATATTTCCGATGGTGTAGGTGTATTGGTTGCTTCACACAGTTGTCAATATTTTACGTGCATTATTGTCTACATAAGTGCCATTCGGTGGTACGTTGTTTCTGGGAGAAATTAAAGCGGCTCTCGGGTCCTATCAGAATAAGGTATCCTGGATGTCGGAGGCTTCCTCACTGAGGTCTGGTTATCAACAACGTAAGAATTTCTCTCAAAAAAGTACAAAAAATCGATCGAGGCCCACGGACGTGAAATTTATTTATTTATTTATTAAATTAAACGGTACAGCTGTGCCAAATTTCAATAATATAATGCGCGCAACTGGAAAGTTGCCATCGCAGGGCTCGTAGGTGATTGAAAATTTGAAGAGAGAAGAAAAGAATATTTGGAGGAACACAGTTCGCCGAATTTTATGGTGAAGTAGGTTCGTGGGGCAGCATATTTGTGGTAGCAGTAACGCTGAAGTATAAGTGTACAGTATGGTCTTAATCCGTTATTTGAGGCCTATGCATGTCGGGGGGGTTGCGAATATATGACCGATTCCCGAACTCTACATACGAGCGACACATGATGTTCCGAACGTCACATCTTTCGTACATGTCCAATTAGCGAATTTTCAAAGAAAATGAAGCTATTGCAATGGCTTCGAAATTTAAATAATATAAATTTTTGGAAATTTTCTTCATAGAAATCCGTTTCAGACCATTCTAAAACGATTCCTGAAATTTAACACTTTTTTATATGTATATATATATTTATATATGTGTCACTCCAGACGATAACTCTCGATAGAATTGAGATAAACAGCTCAAATTTGCACAAAAAATCTATCTTGGCAATCGAAAGGCTAAGTTCGAAGATGGGCGAAATTGGCCTACTCTAAGGAGGGTTTTGGCGCATTTAAAGTGCGCAAAAATTACCCAAAAATTCCCAAAATGTTATTTTCCAACAAGTGACCCCTCATTTTAAAGGTTTTTGCACGCTGAACACGATGGTGGAATTGGATTTTAGATATCTTGATCCGTTCTCAAATTAGAGCATTTAAAGTGCGCAAAAATTACCCAAAAATCCCCAAAATGTTATTTTCTAACAAGTGACCCCTCATTTTAAAGGTTTTTGCACGCTGAACACGATGGTGAAATCGGATTTTAGATATCTAAATCCGTTCTTAAATTAGAGCATTTAAAGTGCGAAAAAATTACCCAAAACTAGGATAATCTTTAAACTCTTACCCCCCCTCCCCCACCCCCTTAGAGTGGTCAGATTGAAAAATGTGAGAAGTATTTCTTTGAAAATTCGCTCATTAAGTCATGCTGCATGACTGGTTTTTTTTTGGTTCGACACGTCCGATTTTGATAGAAACTTGATCGGTAATAACAATATCTTGAAAAGGTTCAAATTTTCGTTTCATTCATTGATTTCATCAGCATTCTAGTCGCAGCAGCCTCTGCACACGAATTATTGAATCGCCCATAAATTTCTAATCTTTTTAGCTAATAAGAAATGTCGACTGATTCACGGTCCACACGAATCTCAGTGCCATACGGGCTGAAGGGTTTTTTTCTCTTTCTGAACTACCTGTACACTCGTGCTCGTTCGAGTTAGCGTTATCTCGTCCCGCCATCTGGTCAGGAATTTGAAACATTTCCAAAAAACTGAGACTCCTCCCATCTTTTTTCCCGTACGAGCCATTTGCCTTTGGACGAAGTCCATTTTTGCAGTTGGCTCGACCCCGAACAATAAAACAATTTGGAAAGAGTTTAACGCTCTGAAACAAAATCGGTTTTTTTTTATGGAGGATGATCTTCATCCATCACCGCGCTACTTCCTGCTGCAACGGCTTGAAGCCTAACCGTTGAGGTTTTGTACTGCCAGTCATTCCCTGGGCTATTCTACCTTTGTTATTACGTTGTTACGTACGATGTACACCTTCAGAATGATACGTAACGATACGTAAATAAAATGTTCGTCCTGCAAAAACAATTTTAAAAACCACAGCACACTGAAGTATACGATGTGGCAAAGGTTTTCACGATCCGTCAGCTACTTCAAAACGTCTAGCACTTTGTACTTCTATGCTCCTATTATATAGGAAGTATGGTGGTGCCGTCTGTCGTGATTCCCTCACCAGTAACCACTCCTGTAATATTACGAGAGATTTAACCAAATAAACACGGAGAACGTTGAGCTGGTCAACACTGAGGGTTTTCCCCAACCGCCAACTGCCTCAACGGTCGTAACGGCTGATTGTGGACAGGGGACGGGTGGAAAAGTCCCTATAAAAACAGCCCTTCTGGCCCAGCTCTTCATTCGACGATCCGACCCCCGACTTACGACTTCTCTCTCGACCCTCTCTCTTCCGCCCTCTCGCTTACCCTTCCTCGCACATGGTGTGGTGAAAACCGCGGGATACCTCCTTCTCCACTGATACCTGCTGTGGTGTAAACCGAGGGGTATTAGCTTCCATCCGCCCGGTGTCTGCTGTGGTGAAAACCGCGGGGAGCCACACCCTCTAGCGCCTGCTGTGGTGAAAACCGCGGGGAGCCACACCCTCTAGTGCCTGCTGTGGTGAAAACCGCGGGGAGCCACACCCTCTAGTGCCTGCTGTGGTGAAAACCGCGGGGAGCCACACCCTCTAGCGCCTGCTGTGGTGAAAACCGCGGGGAGCCACACCCTCTAGTGCCTGCTGTGGTGAAAACCGCGGGGAGCCACACCCTCTAGTGCCTGCTGTGGTGAAAACCGCGGGGAGCCACACCCTCTAGTGCCTGCTGTGGTGAAAACCGCGGGGAGCCACACCCTCTAGTGCCTGCTGTGGTGAAAACCGCGGGGAGCCACACCCTCTAGCGCCTGCTGTGGTGAAAACCGCGGGGAGCCACACCCTCTAGTGCCTGCTGTGGTGAAAACCGCGGGGAGCCACACCCTCTAGCGCCTGCAGTGGTGAAAACCGCGGGGAGCTAACCTTCCTTACGACTAACGCCTGCTGTGGTGAAAACCACGGGGTGTTAGTGAAAAGACTCCGAAGGAGCACATCCTTCCTCTTCCATCCGCTATGTTGCGAGCATCCAAACAACCCGCTCACAACACGGTTTTCCGCTTCATGTCGCTTCGTATGTACGTTGGAATTTCAAATAGCCCTAACTTCCTCAAAATAAGGTCTTTGCAGATTTTCTTTTCGGGTTTTGTTTAGCTCGTTAAACTCTTCAATTTGGGATGAGAACGAGATTTCTAGGTGGAAAAATAAGAGAGTTATGACGGGTTTTCTAATTTTTCGATTTTCAGCCATAACTGTCGTAAAAATGGACCAAAATTAGTGTGGTTGGTACCAAAATGAGATCATGCTTACTGATTTTGAGCTCGATCGAATTTGATTTTGCTGACAGCAAAATATATGTCAGTGGGTCCAACATTTTCTAGGTTTACTAGCCAAATGACGTTGGTCTGGTGTTGATAGATTTCTATGCAATTTTACGGATTATGACCGAAAAGGACGACCCAGTCAAGCGAAACTTGTATCCAGACTATTATTAGCAACATGTAAATATTTGTGGAAATCTCCACACTTTATTAATCAAGGACAGTTACATGGAAGAATTCCAAAGAACAACGACGGAGGAAACTGGGGGGGGGGGGGGGGGAGGTTGTGGCAGCGCCTCCAGATACGCACTGATCGTATTCCATTTGGCCTCGACAAACTGCTGTAGCACGTTCCCGAGTGCTGAGTGGCCATGATTTTCTCAAAAAACATTTAGATATACTGTGATTGCTGCAATATTCGATTTACCCATTGTGGAACCTGGATGATATGACTGGAGTACACCTCGACTCATGCCCAGTGCCCCGCAGAGCGTGAAAATTTTAGCCCTGACGACGACAGCTGGCCAATAACAGCCAAACTATATTGGACCGCAAGAGACCGAATGGCCACAGAGCCCTCGGTTACGGTGTAGTGTTAAAAAAAAAAATAATAAATTTAAAAAAATAAATACCACACTGGAACTTAATGACATAAATCCAACCATGATCAGGTGTGTGCGTGAAACCATTTGGTTTATTATTTTCAATAATGAACCATTGGAATCGAGCATGAAAAAAAAAATGTCTAAACCCCTCAAAATTTGATGGTTCACGTTTCAAGGTATGTAGAATCCGAAAATGCAATAAAAAAATTTCTGTCTGTCCGCCCTACGGAGTATTTTTCTTAGTTAGGTACCATGAAAAAAATTGATGAAATTCGGTTTACAGGTTCCGTTCGGGGTCTAGTTGGTCCAAATTATTACTCAACGGTTCATCTACCTAGAAGGGGCTGGATTTTGTTGATCGGTACTTTTGCAACTTGAACAACCGTTGAAGTATTACTGATGGGCAAGTTATTACACAACGTTTCATTATACTTGACCACGAGGGTAAGTACTGACCACAGAAAACAGTGATCTACGCAGAAGGGGCATCCATTTCACTCCACACCAACAATTTTCCTTCAGAACTTCATTATTTGCGTTTCTTTTCGCCATTTTAGCTAGGTACTGTTTGTCAACGAAAGAATTATTTTAGGAACATTTAACACGTGATTTAGGTAGGTACCTAGTAACGAGTACGGGGTTAGGTACTAACCTACGGAGGGTCTGCAATCTACATAATATGTATAGAATAGTACATAATTATATTATATAGACGGATTATCTATACAGAGCGCTGTGATATGTAACAGAAGGGTATTCTGTACAAAATAATAAACCGTTGTGCAGGGATTTGTAGCGTTTTACAAATCAAATGACCCTTTACGTTTTAAAAATCAAATTCACATTTTTACTTACCAAAACCACCTTTCTTTGTAAACCCAGAAAAAATGCAGGGAAATGAAGATTTCTGTATGAAACGCCATTTATTACCGAAAAAATTTAGGTAGCTCATCAATAACTGACAGATGAATCAAATAATGAAAAACGTCTGCCAATTCGAGTAGGCATGAACTCACTTGAATCACATGAACGTATGGAATAGTTGGGTAGGTTCATTCAGTGGACAGGTTGAGTATCCATGCACGGGTTAATGACTCAACGACTCCGAACCAGAATTCGTTCTACCAGAATTAGTTGGGTAGGTTGGACAACGGACAAACGCAACAAGGATTTTTCGTTTACACACTTGACGGAATCCATCTGAGACCATCCAACACCTCACCTCCATCCACCTTCCAAATTTCACCGCTTTACGATAATTTGCAGGGCAGTTATGGGCGCTAAGAGGACCTGACGTTTGCGCATGCGCAGATGAAAGTTACGGTACGATTTCAAATGATCTGACCCATCTGCGATCGAACATCGAACCCAAGTGTACCCTCAAAATTTCAGCTCTCTACGACTATTTTTCGCGTAGTTAGAAGCGTTACAAGGAAATGGTCAACATCTCATGTTCGCGCATGCTCGCACGAAAGTTATTGTACGATTCCAATGAAATTCATACAGAACTATCAAAGTATTATTCCTGATCGACCCTCAAAGTCTGAAAACATTTCAACGATACTTAAGGTAAGCAGGGTTCACATCCATCCGGAGCCGTCCGGAAATACGGATAGGGGAAGCTAGTGAAAAGCAGTGGAAGGGATGGAGGGGAATCGCGGAAGTTGGGAAGGCGTTCATAACCATCCGGAATTTTGGCTGACAACTCGTTTCCCGCGCTTCCTCCCACAGCTGTTTCGGTTGCCGACGCCATTCTGTATGCGCAGTAGTGAACTGCGCAGATGCGGAGCGGAAAATATCTGAAAAATCAGATGCGTACAGTTCGCTTCAAAAGTGCTTCTCCGGAAAGAATATTCCCCCCTCCCCAGCTGATGTCCAACCAATCAGCTGCTCGTACGCACGTTCCGGATAGCTTTCCGGATGGATGTGAACCCTGCTGTAGTTATGGGCGTTTCACGTATGTCACATTTACGCATGCACCGACGAAAAAAACAGTACTTTTTCAACGATTTTGGTATGGGACTATCTGTGACCCAACCCGCACCTACTCTCCACATTTCAGCCCATTTCGACCATTATATCGGTTAGTTATGGGCGTTACAAGGAACTGACCCACAGACAAACAGATAGACACGGAACCAAAAATGTTCCTTGATGTCTGAAACGCAAAATGGTAGCGGAAATTTTCATTTTGGAGGACATACTTTTTTTTAGACTCAATCACGAATCCAATGCTTCCCTACCTCCCGGTAGTAAGGAAGCAAAATAATTATTATGATTAAATCAAATGAACGAATAATATTATTTATATTACACCAACGGCGAACCCGCGAGGCAGTGGATACTTTTAGTAAGTAAAACTATTTTTTTCCCCTACGCCATCAGGCCATTGGCAGTTCTGTCATGCGATCTCTTTGCAGCCCAATGCATCAACGTTATAGTAAAACACCAACGACCTAATTGGAACGTGGAACAGTCCTTGTGAGAAATAGTATTTATTTACACTGCAACTCATACCTAACTTCAGAGAAGTCTTGGCGAGTGTGGCCACCCAACATAATATTTGAAATAGTTTTGAGATGTAGTAGTAGTAGTAGTTGTGTTAGTCTAATGATTGTCACGTAATTAGTACGTTCTCCGTAGTTTACCCAGCATCCCACGAAAATCTTTAACCTTCGTTGGAAAGTTTGTCAAATCTCTTGCGGCTAAATCTCCGTCCACAACCTCATGATTGGCTGAGGGATCCGTGGGTTTATCAGTTTAGTATCGAACCATAAATAGGTTTTATAGGTTTTTTCCGTGAGGCGGAAACTCATAGAATCAACGGGCCGTTTTGATTATGTGTCAGACGTACTTAGCCTCTCTGTTGTGTTTAATAGTAGGTATATACGTACCTAATTGAAATTTTTAGCTAGTCGGTATTATTTCTCGTCAAGTTAATTTCTGCAAATTTTTGAAGAAGAAACTGTTGCGCATGCTTCAGAAAAGTTAACCTACTTGCATTTCTGCTAACTGTTCATTCGCGGACGTTTCACAGCATATTGATAGTTGGTTCATTATGTATTGCAGATTGATATGAAATCCTTAATTGCTTGTTCTTCGGTGGCTCATATAGGAATGGTTATTAGAGGTATTATATCTATAAATTTATTTGGTTTGGCAGGCTCACTATGTACTTACGTAAAAAAAAAGTTTAAAAAATTCTTAATTTGGCCTGAATGTTCTTATTGCGGAAAAAATAGTATTATCGAAGTCATAAGCTTCACAGTTCACTGATATGATCACGTTGCATGGCTGGAATTGCTCTGAACAAATGTTGGGATAGATTGTAACTACCTACCTGTGATGCATATACTGAACTGTGTAATCCATTCTATAATCATTAGTTGGTGCGTACGTACATAACGTTAACTTGCTTGGGGCCTTTATTTTCCAAAATGCGTAATAATATTATTCTGCTAGGGTCATAAACGGTAAATATGGAGCGGTGAGTTGGCTCAGAAAACGGTGGGGCACCAAATCAGAACACAAAACCAACAGATTTTTCTACAAAATACCTCAAGGCAACAACACCCTTCCCTTATCTACTGATATTTCAGGCTCAGACTAAACTTTTAATCAACACTATCGTCGTAAGAAAAGGTCGAAATTTCGACTGTCAATTAGCCACCGAATTCATGTGGTACAAAAATATAGTAAACTACTCGTAAAATACAACGAAAATGACCCGTCGGCCTTGAATGAGGAGCTAGTAGCAGCTACGTACTTATCTGTGTTACGACGCATATGAATCCACAAGACCAAAAACAGCACAGGACAGAACGCACGCAGGCACCACAAACACAAATTTTTACAAATCTGTCATCGGAACCGGACCGAACGCAAACGCACAAAATTTGACTCAAAAAATGGAAAAACTGACAACAGACTCAGCAGACAACGGAACGTGATTCACAAGAGTAGGCTGGACTCAACAACAATCGAAAGAGCTTGTAAGCATCTCCTATCGAGCTGACAAGTTGAATCGAATGGATCGAATCGATTAACTATTCACAATCGATTTGATCCATTCGATTCAACTTGTCAGCTCGATACGAGATCCTTACCTCTTTCGTCTTTCGAATGTTTTTTTGCTTCCTGATTTCTTGAGTCTTGTCTGTTGAGTCTGTGGTTGGTTTTCCATTTTTTGCGTCAAATTTTGTGCGTTTTGCGTTCGGTCCGGTTCCGATGACAGATTTCTATTTGTGGTACATACATGCGTGTTGTCCTGTTGGTTGTTATTGGTCTTGTGGATTGTCGGCGTCGTAACACCCAGGTAAAGTACCTTTTTTGGTTGCTCAGGACCATGAATCCTCTACTAGAATATTGAATATCCATAGCCAGAGAAATCTAGTGGGTCTGTTAAACTTTGTGAAAAAAGCTATGTAAAGTGTACGGAGGGAAATTCAAATGCCCCTTATGGACGCAACGCCCCTGATTTACGGAGGGAGGTGGCTAACTACGTAGTAGGTATAGTAGTGTTTTCTGTGGTGGCTAATCTGATGCACCAACTATTGTCGAACGTTATCATTCTGGCGTTGTCCATCACAAGTATTCAGTTTTCTGAGGACAGCTGGTCCAGTCGGTGAAACGAAGTATAGTAGTGTTTTCTGTGGAAACAATGCTGTCAAGAACACAAAACTTTTTAGCATTGCAGATCCCTTTTTCCACAAAATGAAAACAACCTGTTGGTTATCAATAGCAAAAACCAGCGTTGTATTGCGACCTCGTACTGTTGGAATAGTAATGACTACCCTTCTGTATGTGTGTTTCATACAGAACTCTTCCTTTATCTTCGTTTTTTTTCCTGGGTTTACAAATAAGGTAATTTTACAATAATATGTAAAATTCTAATCACTAAGCATGGCTTAAGGAGCGAATTTTCAAAGAAATAGTTTGGGAAATTAAGAATTGAAATTAGTGGTCATTCAACACTAAAGTATGCTAATGAATATGGCTATATGGGCCTCCAGAGCACCCACTGCGGTGTCAAAAAATCATTTTAGGTATTTCGAACCAAATAATTGTGATTTTGATCACTCGATGAAGTCTTATGTCTGAACGTCCTGAAACTACTCGCAATCGATTCAGCGACCCAAAAATAAAAAAGTAACCGACACCTCAAATGCCTACATAAAAAATATGCTATTATTTTTGGATTTCAGACTACAATTTTGTAAATTTGGTATGCTGGGTGCGCCGAATCGGGCTGGGATTAGTCACAATCAATTCAGCGCCCAAAAAAACATGTTTGACAACACCCCCACATGCCTATGTGGCTGACGTTTATTTATTTATTTATTTTTTTGACTGAATTGTAAATTTGGACCACTGCACACAGTGCGATCGGGCTGGGAACGAACTCATAATTGCTCTTGCGGAGACGGATATTTCTGTGCAAGAACGAATTTTTCACCATGGAAATTAACAGACTTATTGTGTGGATTGACATATATATAAATATATAAATAAATAGGTATACGACAATTGATATCTATAATTTAGATCTCTGGTGCATAAAACGGATTTTGGAGGGTTTTCCGGTGAACAGGGAGCATCTCTGAGGTTTTGGAACAAGCCAAAATATCTACGTTTCTTTGAAAATTCGCTAAAAAGGTTAATTTGATTTGTTGAAAGGTTAAATTGACTTATAAAAAGGTGAGTTTACTTACTCAGCCCGCATCCTCTTCTACCGTTCGGTGAATTTGACGTGAAAAATGCTATTTATACGTCAGTTTGAGCCAAACATTGCGGGATAGGCGTAGAGCAGGCTTTATTGTTTACCGCCACCACCGGTCGCAGTGATAGTTATAAGGGAGGGAAGGAAGTTTCTCAGGTTTCACGAGCGATGACAGCTGGGCACCTTGACCCGCCAACCTCGGGTCTGCCTGCCAAAACCCCATCGTTGGCAAGTAACTGTAAACCCAGCTTTTTCCTAAGGAGAGCTTCTAGAAGATCCCCCAATGAGGAACTTGCACCCATCTGAAATTGCGTACCAAACATTTTTTTTACTCTACGCTAGACCACCTACGGTTCACGAAAATGTGACCAAATGTGGATATAATTAGAAAACAGGGAGAAAGGGAAGCTGCGCGAAACATTCTGTGATGGGTTGACGAGCGTGTGACGCCACAGTACCCTAATCCTTGGGGGACAAGGCGATTTCCATGCTTCTCGTCAACTAACAACTACATTCATGTAACAAGTCTCCTTTTCGTTATTTTCCGCGATGCTCCAACATCTTCTGCACAACAGAAGTGACAACAACGCATTAACATACTGTATAACAAAAAGAAACTACCTCGAAGAAGAAGAGTGGAACCAATAACTAGGGATGGGCGTTTCTGTTGTTTTTGAGAAACGAAAACGAAACAGTTCGTTAATTTTATGAAACAGTTTCGGGAAACCTGTTTCAAAGTAACAGCTTCGGCAGCAATAACGCTTCAAGAAATTTCGGCACGGCCAAAACAGAAACGCGAAGCTGTCTTTTGCGACAGAAACGGTTTCGTAACACCCCGTTTCTTTCTTTTATCCTACAACGAAACTGTTTCGTTTTTCCTGCTGCAAAGCTGTCTCTCGCAACGGAATTGGCAATTTCGGGTTCCAAGGTTGCCAGTATTGGACTATGGTACCCGAAATCGAACCTAGACCGTAAGAGTTCGTTTCGTATTTGGCCGTTCTTTTGAAACAGTTGTTTCAGGTTATGAGAAACTTTTTCGTCGTTTCTCAAGAAACAGTTTCTTCGAAACAATTTCATGTTTTTTCCCATCCCTAGCAATAACCAGACAAAAACAAATCAAACTGTAAAAAGAAAAACGGAGTTATTGAAAAAATAGTCTCTTAGTGTCTTGAATAGTGTGTCTTGAGTAGTGTATTGAAAAATAGTCTATTAGTATTAGTGGAAATGGACTATTTTTCAATAACTCCGTTTTTCTTTGAAATGGGTTTCCACGATTTCTTGGCGAGTGATTTAGTTCAAAACAAACTGTCATTATCACAGATTCACAAGCAGCCATCACAGCAATCAAGAACTTGAAAAAAGAGCAGGCACAACTACAACAAATTTATGAAGGGCTGCAAAGATGGTGGGAGAGGGGGCTTAAGGTAAAACTGCAATGGTGTACATCACATGTAGGTGTACCCAACAATGAAATAGTGGATCGACTCACAGTACAGCTATCACACAGGGATCTGGACACGGATACGCGCATTGTATTACAAAGACTGTAAGGAGGAGATAGCCGGGCAGGCCAGTCACAAATGGCAGTCAGAGTATTGGGCAAAGGAAGATGCTTCGGGTGGTTGGACCCGCAGACTGAGAATAGACCCTTTGAGTAGCCCATGGTTCATCGAGCAACGAACACATGACGTCAAGACTGTAGCAGGCATTAATAGACTATCTTTGGACACTGCAGCAATGAAAAATTCAAATACCCCATGCGCAAGACCAGCAGTCCCAACTGCTAGTTATGCAGAAATTAACGAGAACAAACCATGCAGCACGCATCCCTGGGATTAGCATTCTCCTCGGCTACCTTGGAGAAATTCATTCGGGAAACACTGGGGGAGTACCGGGGAGTACCGAAGGAGATGATAGTAGCTCTGTTCGTGGAGTCCCTCAGAGCTTGTTCAGAGCAACCTGGGCATGCGCAGTAAGGGCGGGGCAAAGATTCGCCGTTCGTGCAGACCCAGGGCGAGCTCCAAGCCAAGTGTTCCTGTGTTTGTGCAGTCCCGGGGCAGATGGTTCGGTGTTCGTGCTGGCCACGGGGCTTGCTCCGAGCTACTCCGAGCAAGCCCTCGGGTGCTCCACCAGGAGACCTGGGATAGCTGAGCCCTGTTCCGAACAAGCTCCAGGCTCACCCTGCTCCGAGCGAGTGTGTTCAGAGCTCACCCTGTACCGAGCTAGTTCAGTCCAAGAAAAAACTGAACTTGCTCAGAGCTAGCCCCGAGGGGACAGCACGAACAAAGCTCGTAGCTTTTTCCGTGCTGTCCCCTTGGGGCTAGAGCTCCGAGCAAGTTCAGTTTTCGCTTGAACCGAACTGGCTTGGTGTAGGGTGAGCTCTGAACACGCTCTCTCGGAGCAGGCTGAGCCTGGAGCTTGTTTGGAGCACGGGCAGCTCGAACGGGTTGAGGGTGCATGTGCAGAAGAGCAGTGCTCAGGCTGCCTCTGGTCTTCTCGTGGGGCACGGGAGGGCTTGCTCAGAGCAGCTCGAAGAAAGCCCAGTGGCCAGCACGAACACCGAATCATCTGCCCCGGAACAGCACAAACACCGGACCACTTGGCTCGAAGCTACCCCTGGGTCTGCGCGAACAGCGAATCTTTGCCTCACCCTTACTGCGCATGCCCGGGTTGCTCTCAACAAGCTCTGAGGGACTACACGAACAAAGCTATTAGAATACCTGAGGGTTGGGCTGGGGCTGGTGGGGAAGCTGAAGGAAAAGGTATAAAGATCTTTCAATTTATTCTTAAAAACGGCCAAAAACACGAATTTCGGGTTCGAGTTCGACTTCGTGATATCGATTAGAATCCAATTAAATCAACATTAAAACGTGACTATTGTCGAGTTGGAAATGCATTTTTCCAGTTCCATAAATTGACGAGACCGAGCTAGGTCGTAATTTTCGCCCCAAAGAGGGGGTACCGAGTTAGGTGTCCGAAAAGTTCATCAAAATCGTTCGAGCCGTTCACGAGGTAGCCTTTGGTGATTATAATGTAGGATTATAATTACTTATCCAAGTTATTACGCATTTTTTGAGTTGAGAAGATTGATTGGAGTAATAATCGGACTAAAAATCTTTACTCTACACCAAGGTCCGTATTGTGCAGGTACCTACAAGTTTTTTGTGGAGCCTTTTGGTTTATTTGTGTAAAAAATAAGCCTGTATTCACTCAGCAAAACAATTTTATTACACCCCCTCAAAATTTTGTCTTTTACGTTTCAGAGTGCGTAGATTCCAAAAATGCAATGTCCGTCCGCCGTATCATCTATATCTACTTTATTTTCGGTCAAAAAATTCGTTCTTTGGCACACAGGCTCCATTTGGGCCCTCGTTGTGTCCCGAAACTTTGCAGCCCGATCGTAATGTACCCAAAAATGTATGTAAATGTGTTGGTGTAAAAGTAGGGTTTTTTGGTGTTTTAGTAACATGAGCTTATGAGGTATCGTTTTCCACGTTTTTTTAGGACGAGGAGACCGAATAAGAAGTCATATTGACCAAAGAGTGGATAATCGAGGTTCTAACGAAGTTTGAGCCTTAAATGTATGTCTAAAATCGTCGTTCCGCACAAATTTGGGGACATATTTGGGTGCTAGTTGTGCTCCGAAGTTCGGCAATCTTATCGGAATACACCCGGGGGTGTTATGGAGGAAAAATAGATGTAAAAATATGGGGTTTCGAGGTTTTTTTTGAGGTTTCAGTGAACTTGAGGTTGTGACGTATCGTTTTCCATGTTTTTAGGGCGAGAAGACCGAAAATGAAGTTGATTTTGACCAAATATTGAGGAATTGAGGGTGTAACAATGGTTCAGCTCCCAAAATTCATTTTTTATGAGTCAAAAACTGGGAAACTGTCTGAAATCATAGATGTGTATAATAACACTGGAAGTAGTATCAACAGGTGACAAGACAGTTAAATGGTACCATCAATGATCAAAGACAATTTGTCAAAAAAGGAGCCTAATTCGAGTTTTTGGGGGCCCAAATTGGTGGAAACCAAAATAAATAGCTATTTCAGTTATTGTACATGATAGAAACAGACAACATTTCTGTAGGTATGTCCAGTATAATCATAATAAACCCATGTGACAAGGACTTTGCATCGTTTTTTCTCTTCTTTTTTCCCCCATCTGGGAAATAAAGTTAGTTCTCATGTGTCCTCGATATGATTCCAGGCTGTCGCGAGGGAGTAGCCCCCTTTCCGTCCATCGCTGATCTAAAATTACTACTGAAACTAAGTTTAGATCCCGCTCGCCGAGTTCACCAGGCGAGTTATTCCATTTTCTCACCAAAGTTCCTCCCTCGAACGAAGTTTTTTTTCGTTCTCCACACCCGAAGGAGCTAAGTTAGCCTCTTAACCTCTTTTTCGGTTTCTAAATATGTGCAGAAATCGTGAATTTACCCTCGAATGTTTCGTTTAATTCAAAATAACCACCTGATCCGGTTTTCTGCACCTTGAGAAATCTGTTAGGTGTTTGACGGGTTGAAAGTTTTGAGAAAGGAAGGCCCGAGTGTCGAAATACCAGTAGCTGGCTAATTTACGGTTTGTTCCGTGTTCAGCGTAGAGGTAATCCGTCTGAATCACTGAATACAATACCCTTGAAATGAAATCCCCGACCTTTAGTTACCCCAGTTTGCAAAGAGAGAGCGTTGAAATATACTGAAGAACTGAAAATTACAGCCGACCACGTTATACAGGCGCTAGAGCCACAGAGAAGGGATCGATTTCCTTTTTGGTTTATTATTCTGTGAATCCTGTGTATTCGCTCAGCAAAAAAATTTTATAACGCCTCAAAATTTTTTCTTTTACGTTTCAAGGTGCGTAGATTCAAAAAACTGGTCTAGAACGCTGCAAAGTCCTTGTCACATGTGTTTATTATTCTGTTGGACACGCCTACAGAAATGATGCTGTTAATTTATTGTATATTTCATGCGCAATAATTGAAATAGTTGTTTTAGATGGTTTCCACCAATTTTCGCCCCCAAAAACACAACCTCGGCTCCTTTTTTTCCAGATTATCTTTGAATATTGACACTGCCATTTAATTGTCTTTATTCACCTGCTAATACCACTTCTAGTGTTATACAAATTTATGGTGATTTCCCAGGTTTTTGACTCATAAAAAATGAATTTCGGGAGCTTAACCTTCGTTACAACCTCAATTCTTCACTCTCCGATCAAAATCAACATAATATTCGGTCTTCTCGCCCTAAAAAAACATGGAAAACGATACCTCACAAGCTCATGTTCACTAAAACCTCAAAAATCCCTCGAAAACCCCTATTTTTACACCCATTTCTCTCCCATAACGTCCCTAGGTGTATTCCGATCGGGCTGCCGAGCTTTGGAGCACAACTGTGTGCGGAAGAACGACGATTTTAGACCAAAATTTAACGTAAATTTAAGGCTGAAACTTCGTTAGAACCTCGATGTTCCACTCTTTGGTCAAAATTGGCTTCATATTCGGTCTTCTCGTCCCCAAAATATGCAAAACCATACCTCACAAGCTCATGTTACTAAAACACAACAAATACCTATTTTTATACCAAATTTTCACTCATAATACCCCTGGGTGTATTCCGGTCGGGCTGCAAATTTTCGGGACACAACTGGGGCTCAAAAATGGAGCATGTGTGCGAAATATCGACGATTTTAGACCAAATTTTAAGGTAAATCTAAGCCTGAAACTTTGTTAGAAACCCAATTCTTCGCTCGTTGGTCAAAATCGACTTCATATTCGGTTTCCTCGCTCTTAAAAACATGGAAAACGATACCTCACAAGCTCATATTATACTAAAACAACACCAAAAAACCCTATTTTTACACCTATTTTTCACCCGTAGCACCACTGGGTGTATTCCGATCGGGCTGCAAAGTTTCGGGACAGAACTAGGGCCCAAATGGAGCCTGTGTGCGAAAGAACGACTTTTTTGGACCGAAAATAAAGTAGATATGGATGATATGGCGTACGGCGGACGGACATGGCATTTTTAAAATCTGCGCACCTTGAAACGTTAAAGAAAATATTTTGAGGGGGTGTAAAACAAATTTTTTGCTGAGCGATTTCATAGGTGTATTATTCACGGAATAGATAGTAAATCAAAATTGGTGCGGTTGGTAACAAAATGTCCGCTGGGATTTCTAGTTCTTACTTATTGATTTTGAGGCTGATCGCATTTGATTTGGCTAACAGCAAGATGTATGTCAGTGGCTCCAACGTTTTCTAGGTTTACTAGCTAAATGACGTTGGTGTGGTGTCAGAAAGTGGTTGACAATGAGATTTCTACGCAAGTTTACGGATTTGACCGACATGGTCGGCCCCTGCCGCCAAGCTTTTAGCCATACTATGACTAAGAACATGATTAATTTAGCCATACTATGATTAAAAACATGATTAAGAAGTATTGTGTGGCTATCTCCACACCGGGACTTACTTTTTAGTTTATACAGCTTTTTTTAAGTCCTTAAGGGGTTTTTCCGTTAAAATTTTGTTTGTTTGTTAACTCTTATAAAACGATTCCGGTAGAAACCATTTGCCTTCCTAATGTACTAGTTGGTCTAGACGATTTTGTTGGCAGTGAGCTGTGTTTCTGAGTGAAAGACTGGGAAAGATTGGATTTTTCTGATGGTTAACTGACTCCTATAAAACCGTCAGAAACACTCATCCAGTGTCATCTTGATAAACGCTTGAAAAAGGTTTGATTTTGATAGTTGTTGGGAGTCGTGCGCGGTCAGTTTCCCGTCTGCCGTGTTTTCTGTGTACTGGAATGGCGATCAGAAAACTGGCTTTGGGTAGTCAGGAAAACCCTGCGAACAGCCGTTCATGGATACTATACAGTCCAAGAGTCCGAAAATCACAGTGAACGGCCAGACGCCTTTCTGATGGTCAGATATACCTAACCTTCTGATGGTCAGATATACCGTCGGATAGTTACTGCGAACAAACCTAAGCTTTGTTCGCAGTGGAGTTCCGTACAGTTCTAAAAAGTTCCGCACAGACGCCCTAGTGTTTATAGCATTCGCAGAACAGGCGTTCGGAGTTCTAGTTTCGAGTTCACTGTTCGCAGTAATTTTTCCACCAAGTCCCAAACACGTTCGGAACGCAGTTCCGGAGTTCGGGTTTCTTTTCTGGAACTGGGGGACAACTACACGAGAGTGCTCTGTTGAGAAGGAGGGAAATTATTATCAGAGCTAATAACCCTGCCAGATTTTTTGTCTTCGGCTGTCATCCACGAAGAGACGCAGGTTATCCTCTAGTAAGGTTGACAGTTCCAGATTCACTAAAGCTTCGTTCTCGGTGTGCGTTCTGCCAGTTCCGAACGGTTCTGGGCAAGCGCAGTCGAGTTTTGTCGTTCGCAGTGCCAGAACGCCCAGTTCCGGAACGTCGAGTTCTGCGTTCGCAGTGTTTTGCGAATCCAGTTCCGAACGGTTCTGACAGTCCCCGATTTTTTTCGGAACTGTCAGAACTGGAACTCAAGAACGTAGGTGACGCATGCGCATTTAACAACGTTCTGAAATCGTTCGCAGTGCAGAACGCGGTTCCTCAAGTTCCGGAACGCCCCGGGATTTTCCGTCCCAGTTCTTATGAGTTCGAGAACTGTCAGAACGCCCACTAAGAACGAACCTTAAGCGTTCGCGTGTTGCGGAATTCGGAACCCCCGTTCAGAACTTGAGGCGGCCATTTTCGGAACTCCTCGAGTTCGGAACAGAGTCCCGATTTGTACTGCGAACGAACCTATATTGAGTAGCAATTGAACTTGCGTTAACCGTGAAGCCATTATTTCTAATTTCATTATCTATAGCCAAACGTTATTTCAAGTCGAGCATGGGGGCAAATCGACCAGCCGATCAACAGAGTCTTGGCTGGTCTGTTTGCCACCGTGCTATTATTACTACGCATCAATAAATTGAAACAAAATCGTGTATTAACCTTATTTTCGTTTTTATTTCCAGTCAGCCGACTCCTGAGGCACCCAAGACACCAGTGTGAGTAACAGCTATTGCCATAATAAGTACCTATCTACCTACCTTCTAAGTACCAATGAATATACCTAAACAGACATCCAATTGTTCTAACTAAGCCTTATCTTTGAGTCGTTTGATCTATAAAGGATGTGAAAAAGAGCAAGAAATTAGTGAATGAAAAGTTGTTGTTGTTCTTGAACTTAATATGGAAAAATAGATTTTAATAGATCAGAAATGAGTGCATACATTTATGAAAGGATTGTTGTTGTTTCTCCACAAAATATGGATAAAAAAAATATTTTTTTTTTTGAATTATCAGAAATGAATGGATGAATTTATGAAAATGTTGTTGATCTTCAACAAAAAAATTTGAGAAGATTTGAGAAGTTGAAAAAAATATATTTTAATTCATCACATTAAGTAGAACTCATTTTCTGTTTTTAGAACTCCTAAAGCCGAACCCAAAGAGCCTGAGTTTATGAAAGTGAGTAAGACGTTTTTCTAATTTATCTTGATGCTTATTGTGCAGTTATAGAAGTTGTGTAGATATATATGCTAGGTATATTAACATACCGCTAAGGTAAAAACACCAGTAGTCGACAGTAAGCCGGATTTCGCTGTTATTTGTCTCCTGCGTCTTTGATAATTAATTAGGTATCGTAGAAATTCCTGATTTTTTTCGTTGGTTGAAACTGTAAAACAGGGGTTGAAACTTTCAGAACGCCGTAGCTCGAAAACTTTCAATAGAAGTGTATGGTTTCTTACGTTTTTGAATTGATCTTGAATTAAAGAATTTTTTGAGACCACCTGGAGCACTGTACGTCCAGCCGTTCGTTTGCACCAAAAGGCTTCGTCAACATGATCGTGAATGAAACGGTATAAATCCGGCCCAGATATCATTGCTAGGGAGTACCTGATTATAATCAATGGCTGTATGAAGTCGAGTTGGTTGTTCCGAGCTATTATTCCCTTTGAAGAATGATGGTTATTTTGGATTCTGTTGATAGGTACTTTATTAATTTCATCAAACGTTATGCTTCATGAATAACAACAAATAATTGTATAGAATTCTTGATTCGACCACATTGTTATGATATGTGATTGCCTGGCTGGCTCCAGTACCTACTCGATGTAGGGCTCTCTTGTGGGAAGCAGGAGGGGAGGTATTGACCACAGAAAACAGTGGCTGTTCTACGCAAAACAGTGATTGCTCTATGCAGGTAAATAATACACCACTGTGTAATAATTTGCAGCGTTTATTTCTCGAATCGATCAATTGGTATCTGACTTGGCGCTATCTGTAGCTCAATAAATGGGTTTTATCGATTTTATTATTAGATAAACAGGTATTCCGAATAGAGAACAGACAGTTATGAGATGTGGCAACTGTTCCCTTGGCCTTCGCCAGACATGAAACGTTTGGTCAGACTGGGTCAACTAAAGATGGCAGCAGTGCCAAAAACTCTGATTGCGTTTAAGCACATTGTTGAGGTTATAGTAAAGATATTATTTGTAATCTTCAATTTTCAACAGCTAATTGTAGTAAACATAAAAGAGGTTTTGATTGAAGCTAGTTAACTGTGTAGGAGCAATGGTTGTTTCATGAGAAGTGTACACAGAATCCAAGATATGTGCGTTTAAATAGAATAGGTAGATCGTTTCATCGTTTCCAGGACGAATTTTAAATTGAAAGTGCCATCTTGAAATTTCTTGAAAACAATTTGTTCTCGGCCTTGAGTATTTCGTCACTTTTGGCACTCACACATTTTCAAACGGTTTTAGATAGGAAAATGTTCAATAAACCGTTTTCCAGCACCCGGAACAATATTTTGAGAATATCAGCTTTCCACCGGGCGTACCTGCGTAATATTTTTTGTTGATAGGCATCACCTTGATTTAGAAGCCACGTATTTCGTGACATAAAAAAATAGACTTTGCTATATTCAAAGGGCAACCTTCGCGGCTCAGCTTGATATTCACAGTGCGAACATCCTTTCTACTGTTACAAACAAAGGTGACCGCGCATGCGCGCGAGCACCCGTGGCAACCGTATATTTAGAAAACGTTTCCTTTCCCCATTCAAGCGAGTTGGAAAAGTGATATCCGAGGAATCTGGACTCCGCCCAAAACTCCCACCGTATCTGTGGGAATACTTCACATCTAAATATCGGGTCACCGGCACGGGGAAGAAATCGATCGGGTTTCTCTTCTTCTAGACAATAATCTGATCTTTAATATTTAAAATTTAAAAAAAAGTTCAGCACACATGTCCATAATGAGCGAATTTTCAAAGTACCATCTGTGAAAGTGGCACATCTCGAGTCGTTGGTTTTTCTGGTGAGGTTGGTGTCTTTTGGCGGAAGCCTAATCGATATCCCTTCTTGATCCCTTCTTGATCCTAATCGAGTCGTTGGTTTTTCTGGTGAGGTTGGTGTCTTTTGGCGGAAGCCTAATCGATATCCCTTCTTGATCCCTTCTTGATCCTAATCGATATCCCTTCTTAACTGTTGATAATGTGACGGGGCCAAAAGGGGCTCTCGAGAGTCCACTGTCACACATCTTATAACATTTTTTTTTGGTCCAATACCAATTGTTGGTGATTTCTACTACTAAGTACCCGATGTTTACGTATTTTAATCAATTTTTACAAATTATAAGAAATTTCTGACTCACTATGATCTCAAATTTGAGTAACTTCTGATCAATTTGTCATTGAAATATACCTAATCTTTGCATCGAATCACCATTTTATACCTACCTCATTTGGCGGTAATATGAGAAGGTATACAAAATTTCTAGTAATATTAGCTAATGTTACCGATTATTAGTGATTTTTAACCCCCCCCCCCCCCCCCCCCCAAATCTCAATCTGCTCCTCAATTCTATGAAATAGTCTTTTTCTGTCCTTATCCTCCAATAAACGCGTTTATAGGTGTTTTCGTTGCTAGCGTTTTGGAGGGGTAGCACATACTTACTAGTATGCGGACTATTTACGACCATGCGCATTGCAAGTATATTATCATTCATATGGATTTTCACAGTACCTAATATTATTCCTCCTAATATTATTAAAATGAGACTTATTAGTAGCCCCTGTCTTGTGGTTATGGACGGTCTGATACTGGGGATTCTGAGTACAAATAAGCGGAGAAGTCAGTTTATTGTGAAAATCCCCGATGGATGCTGTATGCATGTAATCATGCTTGCACAACACAAATACCATAAATAGGATTTTTGGAGCAACAGCATAAATGGTGAGGCATAGTTTGATTTAAAAAACTCAATAAATTACTTTTGTGACAGTGCATATACACATAAATACGAGGGAGCCTCTCAGGCGAGGCGAGGTTGAACTCATGCCTCGTGCGTACACTCGCACCACTCTTGCATACACGGAACGAGGCAGCATCCGCCTATTCGCCCCACAGATGGCGTGCGTTCTGCCTCGGGCCGTTCGGTGAATGCATGAATGTATGTTGCCTCGCCTCGGTCTGTTCGTGCGGCTGTCTCGTATTGGTGTGTGTGGTGATTTGATAAGAGATAGGTAGTGGTGAGGTATGGATGAGAGAGCGAGAGTGATGGATGAGAAGGTGCTGGATCTGGCGTTTAAAAGGTTAACACCTATAGCAGAGCCAGGGAGGTTTCCACCACTAAAAACGCTAGAGGGTTTCGCCCAGTGGTTGCCACTCTGGTCGGTTATCACCGGACCGGTTCCACCATTTTGAGATCTTTTTGGTTATAGGTAAGTAGGCGCGAGGAGAGAGAGAGAGAGAGAGAGAGAGAAGTCTTCGACTTGAGGGTTTGAGCGTAGAATGAAGAAACGGATGAGAATGAGAATGGTGGGTTTTTATAGGACCCTTTCCACCCTCCCCCGGTCCCTTGACGGTCATTGCCGACCGTTGAGGGATGGTAGGAAGGAGTAGGGTTCGCCTGCAGTTGGTTACGTACGCCTCCTCATTCCTTCGGTTTATTTGTACAATCTTAATATTATGAGATAACACAGTGATGTTCTGGGAGGATATCACGGCAGTGTGTACCCGGCTTAATGACGATTCCAAGATCCACATCCTTCAAAAATCGTCGAAAAAACCAAAAATGTTCGGATAACTGTGTCAAAAAGCGGTTTGAGATTCATTGATGGTACATTAGAAGAATGACGAGGTAAAAAAAAACGTTGGCGAGTGTACGCACTGAACGTTCCTTGCAATCCAAGAGGGGTCCATGGGAGGGGGCGATGGGAAGTGGAGGGAAGGAGGGGGGGGGGGTTGTAGCTTAAAATAAAATCGAATTTATGCGGCTAACCTCCGCCCCCAATGACAGCTGCCAGAGGTCTCTACAGGTCGTTAGGAATTTTGGCCGAATTCTCCACAACTTGAATGGATTCAATGGTTATAATTCATCGCAATTGCTTTACTTACATTATATAACATGGACAAATGATAATATACAATTTAGGGTAGTTGTAAAACACTGTACTAGTTGTAGGCAATAATTAGTTATTACTAGCTGATCCGGAAACGTTATTCTGCCATATAAATTATTTCTAGTGAATATTTTGGTTCTTAAATAAAAAATAACGAATGTATTGTAAGTGTGTGGGGATGGAATGTATGACATAAAAAGGAAAACAGCGCTGTAGACGATGACCGCCGATAAAAACAAAATATTCTAACCATTCATTTCCTCAATTCAATGCATTTCATTAACATAACGGACATGTTCATAGTTTGATGTCTTTAAAGTAAGATGTAAAGAAAATAAAAGTTATATATTTTTTATCGTAAAGTAGAAAAATGAAACTAAGAAAATCAATATTAATTTAGAAGAGCACTTGAGTGTACGACATTTCTTGTCAGTCCGTCTTTAGCCAACACAAATAAGCAATTAACGTTGTCCGTTTGCAAAACATGGTGTGCCCAAATCCAAGCCGCAAACAGACATCGTTTGGCCTCGCGATTTTTTATTGATTTTCATTCAAAATGGTGGCTTCGATAATTTTTGTCATCAATTTTTTATTGACCAATCGCGTGCCATTGCACAGCTGTGGTGGGTTTAAATTCCGCAGTAAAATAACCGGAGATCCAACTTTCAGACGTGGAAAGTGTGGTGACATGCCTGGCAAATCAAGTGAGTTCAAGAACTCTGTTGGATTTACCAACGTTTTTACATTGTTCACTGTAATGCATACAAATAGATTTGTTCTTTTAGTATTTTTACCAACCTTTTTACAATCATGAAACACGTGGATCAGGTGACCCAGGTCAGCTGATAATTTCGTTCTTTATCCCATGTCACCTGATAATTTCGTTCTGTATGAAATACGAACAGCGGTATTTAGTATTATGAAATACTAAAATCGCGATTAAAAAATGGGAGGGTCGCCCAGCGGTATGAAATATACTTTACGACCTGTTCTCATACCTACCAAATATACATACAAAATTTCATAAAAATCGGTCAAGCCGTATAGGAGGAGTGTGACCACAAACACCGTGACATGAGATTTTTATAGATATAGATTGATGCGTCTATCTATTTATGTAGAAATCTGAAGGTTCTTTATAGGTTTGTTCGCAGTGACCATCTGACGGTTATCTGACCGTCAGAAAGGCGTTTGGCCGTCCACAGTGATTCTCGGACTCTTTTCGGACTGTATAGTATCCATGACCGGCTGTTGACAGGGTTTTCCTGACTGTCCACAGCCAGTTTTCTGGTCGTCATTCCAGTTCATGGAAGATAGGGTGGACGAGAAACTGTCCATGCACTGCCTTCTCGATTCCCAACCGGCATCAAACTCAAATGCTTATCAAGATGGCATTGGATCATGGATGGTTTCTTACAGTTTCTAGGAGTCAGCTAACCCTCGGAAAAAGCCAGTGCGAACAAAGCTTCTATCCCCCGTATTTCTTCTATAAGTATCTCTAATGTCCAATTTCCTAAGTGAAGCAATCCTCAACGTCCGTTCGAATTTTCTTCCAAATCCCTTGATTTTTGCATAGATAAGAATTCAAGTATCTGCAGGATTGCCAGTAGCGTTCCCAGTTACCAACTCCCCTTTAATTTTAATTATTACGTTGTATGACGATGATGTAGGTATGTAATATGTAATAAATAATTATGATTTGAGAATATCATGTTGATATCAATTAGACCATCTGCAAAACACTCCCCAACTAACATTACATTTGATTTATCACAACCAGTTTAGATGTTGGTATTTAAGAAAATATAGTTGTGAGGTTGATGTAGGAAGAGCTCGAGGGCTTCAAACATATATTTGATTGTATTCAAATTTCTTATTGGTGTCACAAAATTTATCAAATAGCTCCCAACTACTCTCACAATATTGTAACTTCAATACTTCGGCTCGTGTCACATTCGTACTGATCAAATTGCATTGTTTTTCAGATACAAGAGTCCAAAATATCGGCGATAGACGAACAGCTCCGTGAATACATCGTAGAATGGAGGAAACAGAAGGCCAAAGAAGAGGACGAGCTGAAGAAGCTCAAAGAGAAACAAGCCAAACGCAAAGTAAAAATACCACTTTCCTACTTGTTGCTAATGACTTAGGACCTAACTGCAGTAGAACTTCGATATCTCGAACTCCAAAGGAAATTGAAAGTACTTCGAGATACCTATCGCAGTTTCGAGTTACTGAAGTTTTTGAGACATCGAAGTTTTCAGAAAAAATATTTGAGATATTGAAGTTTCGAGTCGATCGGTAGATGAAGTAAACGATTCAAGTCCACACAATATTTAGCGGTCGGTACATAATTATGTATTTATTAATAGAATACCACCAAACAAAAATTCAACCGAGAACTCCTGACAATCCAAGAAACTTTCCTTTGGTTGACAAAAAATGTATTTTCCTTCAATATATCGAAGTTTTGGCCTCTGCAGAAGGGAAACCCAATTTATCGAGTTATCTAAGTTTTCGAGATATTGAAGTTCTGCTGTAAACAACCTATGGGCCCCGTGCGTTATAAATTGTTTTGAATTAGGTGTTGGAATTCAATACTATGGCTCCGCATTTGAGAATACCCAAACAGAGAGCAGCACCATGTTAACTACCATGCGTTATCCATCGAGTTGAAAGCGAAGGTTGACCTTCAGCATTCTACTGCAAACAATCTGGTCCAAAAGGTGTTATGGCAAAATATAATTATATTAAAAATAATTTGTAACGTGACGCAAAACGCAAAAAAAGTTGAATGCATACTTGTAAAAACCAAAATTAACTCAGAGGAAACAGGAGTTTTGATTGTCGCTTTCCAAACACATGTTTTTGATAATTATTTGGAAAACAACAGGAACCTAACTACTCAAAAATAACTGTAGCACCCGCTACAGGCGTCCCCGCTCCGGCAAAAGCGAGTCTTCTGCAACAGGCAGCAGAGCCGGGAACTTCGGAAGATCCTACAGGCATTCTTATGGCACCCATAGCTACTGTTAGCGGCTGGGACAGCCTGTCAAAGGATGTCGCTGTGTACTTCCTCTTCATGTTCAGACGAAAAAGCTTCTCTTTACGCTGCAGGACAGGGGACGGTCCATCATAGAAAGTTGGAGGGGTTTACTTTGGGTCGGTATACTTTGCGTATGCCTTTGAGCAACTGACATGGACTTGCCTTGTCTTATTTCTGTTTGAAGGGATGCGTCACCGGCTTATCCCTATTTTGACTGACCTTCATGTTAGTTCTCATACTTGGCAGGTACCTGCTTATACTTACCTGCACAAAGTTTAAATCTTTCTGTCAAAAGATCCATGTAATCTAGGGAAACGGAGTTTTTGACTGGCCAGCATTCATAATTTCTGTAGCGCATAATCGTAGACAAAAACAATTCTGTGAAGTATACCCACCTCTACCTATTTAGAGAGGTTTCTACCATACATATATTAGTATTTATGGTGAAATGGTGACCTTGTAGGTATAGTCAGGGAAAATGTCTGAATTAGGCATAGTTAATGGCGTTTCATTTGCTGTAGTAGCTAGTCTTTTTGAGATTTGGGAAGAAAAATTCAACAATAAATTACTCAGTCAACATTGGTGCTATTGGTTTACGACTAAACTCCTTTGCCTACTGGTTGCTACCAACCTCTTCAGACGGTTCCACCAATGTTGTAGGTAGAGGTACTCTCTTTGTTGGTGCAACAAATGATATGAGATACCTAGGTAACTGAAACACGTCGGTAGTTAATATCGTGGTGCTCCTAGTCGTCAAACTTATTAGTCCAGAAGCTCCGTCGTATATATCTATATTCTCGTACTGAATATAATATTTTCGTATGATCCGCTAATCAGGTCCAGAGAGCCGAAGAGAACCGGCTTCTGGCCGAGAAGAAGAAGCTGGAAGAGGAAAGGAAGGCACGTGAAGCTGAAGAACAGAAACAGAAAGATCTCGAAGAAAGAAGAAGGAAACTGGAAGAAGCAGAGAAGAAGAGGCAAGCAATGATGGAAGCCATGAAGGTAATATTTTTTTTAATCTACCTATCACTACAGAGTATAGGTACCTAATAGTAAAGAAAAATGTGCAGATGTGGGGTTCCATACCTCATCATTTAGTGGATAAGTCGTCTACCACCAAGTTCTTCAGTAAATCCAGTAAGAAATCTATAATTAGCATTATTGAAGCATAATAATTAAACCTTTATTACCTCTTGTCCAACGTGGTTCGGAATAATTTCTTCATGAATAATTGTCACAGACCCTAACAGGCTTTGCCTCCTTGTGTTGGCGGCACTGTGCAGGGCGTCGACTGGGGCGAGCTTTCCCAGCTTCTCTCTCCCACTTACCTACTTTGTCTCACGACTGCTTTCAGCAGTTTTTGCGCCATCGTTTTCCACATTTTTCATATGCCACTGGGCCTTATTCTTCTGGGCCTTATTCTTTTATAAGAATTATAAAAGCTCGGCGTTATTATTATTTTATTTTTCCCAGTTAAATTTGAGTTTATATTTTAATTTTCATCCAATGTGTTAGGTTTGATTCTTTGATTATTTCCCTTTTTGCCATTTCATTATTTTTTCTGTTTTTTCCAAAGATATATATTTTTTTCAGTTACAAAGCAGAGAAAAGGTTACATTTTTTCTTCTTTTTTGCGAATACATTTCTTCTCCCTTATTTTGTATTATTAATTTTCCTTGTTTCAACCCTATTTTGGGATTTTTTTGGGTCAAGATATTGCGTATATATCTTCACGTGCAGTGGGCATGTGCAGGATCAAGAGTCAGAACTAGCCCCGAACAGTCCTTGATTGTCTGTCCGATCAGCCAGCTCTCAATCCAGGACCAGTTCTGGCGCTGTCAGAACGCACAAAAAGGGGCGTGGCTAGGATAGAACGGTCCGGAGCGGTCTAGGACTATCTGTCCGAACGAACCCAGAATCTGCCTCTTCAAATAAAATCATAATAATTATAATAACTTATTATCAAACCCCCCTTTTAAACGTCACTTGTTCAAACCTGATCTGGATACCGCAAACCCAGGTACCAACCCTTATTTATTTATTACTCAATATGTATAATGACTCAACGTCAGCTTTTTTTTAATATAAAATTTTGTTTATTTGAGTGCTTAGTATATTTAGCATACCATATATTTTGTACACCACGAGGGGAAAAAAGTTACTATGTACATGAGAAGAAAAAAATTAATTAAATAAAAATAAATTGTTTACGCTTTCACAGGAGATTTTACAGATTCGATGAAAGTTGGGATTTGAACGTGTTTGTTGACATTTTTCAGGCCCAAAGCAAACTCAAGGGTCGTAAAATGATCATCCCCAAGTCCGCACAACAAGAACCCGTAAGTACCTACCTGCCTACCATTTCTACCTAACGCTACAACCCAACATTTGTTGAAGATCAGATTAGTACTTGTTGGTAGTTACTTTGTACCTACATTATAAGATACCCACGCTTATTTATCAATAACTGATATCAACATATACTTTATTCGCCCATTAAAGTACCTATCACATTGGATTTCGAAGATCTCAATGGTTTAATATTTGATGAATAATTGAAATGGTATAATCATGAAATTATTTTTAATCGAGTACCTACAAGGATGCACGTAATCAACAATTATGATGGTCCTCCTCGAAGAGAATGATTAACTAGGTTGATATCGTCTACAGAATTAATTGCACACCGGTTCAAACCATTATAGGCAACTTTTGAAAGAGGAGTGAGCCAAAATACGAATGGCGTCGAGCCAAAACGGATCTCGTTTTTCATTTGGTGAATTCTCCTTAGCTGGTATTTTACCCACTTCAGACGGCCGGGGAGATAAGGACTAAATTATGGGTACAACAGACAGCAACAGGCCTTGTTTGTTTATCAACTGTCCAACTAGTTTTGGATGGTCTTTACCGGTGATTCATATTATGATATAATATTTTTGTGGTTTGTAACCACTAGAACGCAAAGAAATTTAGTGTTAGAATCCCATTCATAAATACAAATTCAGGGTTTATGCAAACTTTCATGATTTAATGACACGCCTGTGCGTAGTACGTGTGCGCGTTCTGTGCTCAATTTTTCGTACAAAAAGTGCTTTTAAAAAAAATGCAACCCCACCCAAAGCTTTATGGTTTTGCGGTATTTTTTTAAACGCTGGATCACGTGATATATCGAACCTTGAATATAACGTATGAATCCATTTCTTTATTGCATCCACTTATAAAGGATTTCTTTGTTAATTTCAGGGTATCGTAAGTGCAGCTCAAATGGAACTGAGCAAAACCAAAGAGCAGATTGAGGAGGAGAAACAAGCTGCTCTGAAGGTAAAGAAATTCAAACATGAGCGTAAAATGCACCTCAAATCTGTAATTGCAGTATTGTGCATTAGTTTTTTGTAATCGCCACATTCACTCGTAATTATTCCTAGTTTACATGGTAATCTAATAACTTTTGTTTCAATGCTTACAGACTGCTTTATTTGGTTCAATAATCTTAATTTTTGTCAAAAGCTCGTTCACAATGCAATTTTCTAATCACAGAACACACATCCAGAAATATTTGTTTGCGGCATCACCACCCTTTTTTGAATCATTGAGGTCACTGTGGCTATATGGGCCTAATTCTGAATTCTTCGATTGGTTCAATAATCTTATTCCTTCTCAATGTTAATGTTTTAATTTTTATCTCGATCGTGTAGTTGCCGAAGAACCCGCAGGAATAACTTCCTTTTAATATTGTTCTTCGATTGGTTGAGTAGTCGTATTCCTTTTCAGTGTTATTGTTTTAATTTTTATCTCGATCGTGTAGTTGCTGGAAAACCCCGCAGGAATAGTTTCCTTCCAGGGGCTTTGTGTCCAAAAGGCCACTTGGGCCACTGCCCCGGCACCCAAAAACACTAAAAATACTATTCAGAGATTGTTCAGTTGGCATCTGAATTTCCCTCCGTACACTGTACCTAGAATTTTTTGACAAATTTCAACAGGGACCCGCCAGATTTCTCTGGCTATGGATATTCTAGTAGAGCATCCATGGTGGTTCCTTCTTGTTAGCTCCATAGACCAAGCATGTTATCAGAATAAAGTTACCGTAATTGATGTCCTGCAGTCGAAATCGAAACCTAGGATCCTGAAACTGGAAGGTAGGTCCTGGGACCTAGTGTTCCCATGGAAACTGAGAAAAGTGGCCCGTCCGTGCATGCTAAGTCAAGTAAAAATGTTGTTTGTGGACTTCGGGTCCCTGTCCCCAGAACCAGAATCTGATTTTCACCTCAAAATCGTTCATTTCACAATCGATTCGATCCCTTCGATTCAGTTTGTCATCTTGATGCAAGATGCTTCTTCTTCTGATTCGTTTTTATCGCCTCTGAATCACATTCGCTTTCTCTGTTGAGTCTGTTGTCAGTTTTCAATTTTTTTTTTTTGTGCGCCAAATGTTGTGTTTTTTGCATTCGGTCCAATTCAGATGACCGATTTGTATTTGTGGTACCTACATGCGTTTTCTCCTGTTTGCTGTTTGTGGTCTTGTGGTTTGTGGATTGATCGGTGTTGTAACACACGGAGCGTAACTACCTAGCTTCTCGTCAATAGCTTCTCCATTCAATTAGGTACCAGCCGACGGGTAATTGTTTTGTTGTATTTTAGTTTACTATATTTTTGTAACGCGTGAATTCGGTGGCTAAGTTGCAGTAGAAATTGTCGACGTTTTCGCTCGTCGATAGAGTGTTGATTGAAAGGGATAAGCTTTGCTGAATATCACTCGATTAGTAAATAAGAGAAGTGTTGTTGCCTTGGGGTATTTTGTAGACAAATCTGTTGGTTTTGTGTTCTGGTTTGGTGCCCCACGGTTTTCAGACCCCACGCATACTACTGTTCCCTTCTAATGTCATGTTGGATCACAGTGACCATCTGGCACCACATCTGACTGTCAGAAAGGCTTTTGGCGGTTCGCAGCGGTTCTTGGTCTCTTTAGACTGTACAGCAGCTCTATTTTAGACTGTTTAGAACTGCGCATGACCGGTTGTTCACGATGTTTTCCTGACCATCCAGCGCCAGTTTTCTGATCGTCATTCCAGTACACAGAAGATAGGGCGGACAAGAAACTGACCATGCACTGCCTTCTCGATTCCCAACGAGTATCAAACTCAAACCCTTCTCAAACGCTTATCAAGATGGCATTGGATCATGGATGGTTTCTTACGGTTTTCTATGAGTTAGCTAACTGTAAGAAAAAGCCTGTGCGAACAAAGCTGATAATCATATTCCTTCTCAGTGTTAAAATGTTTGAAAACTCGTTTTATCTCGATCGTGTAGTTGCTGAAAAACCCGCATGATAGTTCCCTTGACTACATATCTCATATTGTAGGCTGTAGATGATATTCATAATTTCGCCTTGGTAGAACCTTCATAGACCCATTTCTTCTTGATGTAGTTTTCACATCTGATTCTCCCGGAATTCCTTCCAGGTGAGGATCAAGCCCCTCAACATCGAGAACCTCACCCAAGAGAAACTCAAGGACAAGGCCATCGAGCTGTGGAACGTCATCATCAAATTGGAAACGGAGAAATACGACCTTGAAGAGAAGCGCAAGAGGCAAGACTATGACGTAAGTTATGTCAATTAATAGGTACCTGTAGAGTGTGATGAAATGTATGGTGCGATTATACTTGGCTAATATCGAATATTTCTTTCGATACTAGCGGGCTTTCGATACTAGATATTGGCAACATCGAGGGAGTTGGTATTATCTGATCGCAAAAAAGGATTGATATCCATTTTGCCCGCCGAAGTAGTGTGCTCGGTGCTTCGCACTTCGCTGTTGAATGTGCACATTCATAGAAACCTGTTCCTTCCCCCCAAACCTTGACATTTCTTTCAACGCTGTTTCGCAGCGCTTTTTGCCTGCGAGGCTTTGCTTCTCTAACCTAAAGTTGTCATTTGGGTATTCATCAGGTATCGAATATTTTCTTCAGATACTCGAGTAGGTACAGGTATCGAACATTCCCTGGTATCACTCTGCCACCTGTAATCCGATAATCTGTTTTTGGTTTATTATTTTCAATAATGAACCATTGGAATCGAGCATGAAAAAAAAAATTCTTACCCCCCCTCAAAATTTGATGGTTTACGTTTCAAGATATGTAGAATCCAAAACTGCAATAAAAATATTTCTGTCTGTCCGCCGTACGCCGTACGGGCCACTTTTCTTAGTTACCATGAAAAAAAATTGATGAAATTCGGGTTATAGGTTCCGTTCGGCGTCTAGTTGGTCCTCGAAGCTCGACGTTACTGTGAGTCATCTCTAAGGGGTTCAAAATAGGGGTTAAAATTTTCAAAACGCCTATACCATTTTTTTACGTAAATATTTTTACGGTTTTAAATAGTTCTTGAACTTGCGAGTTTTTTAAGACCATCCGGAGCATCGTACGTCCAGCCGTTCGTTCACAGTAAGGCCCCGAAGTTTGCACCGACAGGCATTTTCGACTCCAGTGTGAATGAAATTGTATACAATTCAAACCAAATCTCGTAACCAGAGACGCGCCCACAATAGGAATTTGTGAATACGGCCAATCATTGGTAGGGATCACCTGATTATATTGGCGGAGTATGAAGTCGAGTTGGTTGTTCTGTGATATTATTTAATTTGAAAAATGATGGCTCTATTGGAGTTTGTTGGTAGGTAGTGAAACTTGAACAAACGTTGAAGTATTATTGATGGGTAAATTATTACTACGGTAAATCATTACTCAACGGTAAATTATTACAGAACGGTAAATTATAACATCTACGTAGAAGGGGCTGGAGTTTGTTGGTAGGTACTTTTGCAACTTTTTTCACTCCTCATCAACAATTTCTTTTCAGAACTTCATTATGTGTGTTTCTTTTTGTTAGGTACTGTTTGTCATCGGCAGAATTATTTTAGCAACATTTAACTCGTGATTTAGGTAGGTACCTAGTAACGAGTACGGGGTTAGGTACTAACCTACGGAGTGTCTGCGATCTACATAATATGCATATAATAGAATAGTACATATCATATTATATAGACGGGTTATCTATACATAGAGCTGTGATCTGTAACAGAAGGGTATTCTATACAAAATAATAAACCGTTGTGCAGGGATTTGCAGCGTTTTGAAACCGTACGATTTGCCACGAGCTCAAACGTACGATGGCACCTAAAAAATAACAGTTCCAAGGGAAAGGAGCAGTTCAAAAATCTGAGAAACTTATCTACATGCTGTGGTACAGTTTTTTACAAATATTAGAGTTGTTATTTACAATTTAGTCTTAGTTTAGTGTCACCCCCCTCGCCTATTACATGTTTGTCAAAAAAGTAGGTATAATTATCTACTAAAAATGCATTTCACATTCACAAGAATTTCGTTCCTTCTCCCACCCTTTTGACAAATTCACTTTCGTTGGAGTTAAATCTCTGTATCAATTCTCAGAGCTGCACTTCTGCTTTACTGGGCTGTCTCACATGCGTTTCTCCCCTTTCTGTCGCTGCAACCTTCAGTTGGGGATCATCATGGATTTCTTTCAGGTGACTGAACTACGCTTGAAGAACTAATTCCGCCAAATGAACTACTCCTCGACTTAGTTCGTTCACTAGGACCACAGAGTAAAATAATCAAGAAACCCCATGTCTAGAGATAGAATATTGGATGTAGGAAGGGGGAAGAACTATCATTCTGTGCATTATGAACTAATAACTCACTCACTCACAGGGTGACTTAGTTCTTTAGTTCTTGTAGTTCATAGGGACAGTGGGTAGGGTGGGTGTAGTTCATGAGGAGTTGATAGGTTAGTTCATTCGAGGTTCAGATAAGGTTTATTAATACTGAGGAATTGTAGTATCAACTGAATGATAGTTACTTTAGTTCATTAGGAGTCATGCAGACGGAGTGAATTAATACTACTCAAGGAGTTTATAGTATCCGCAGAACGATAGTTCCTTTACATGAGGAGTTGGTAGTATCCACTGAACGATAGTTCCTTAGTTCATTAGGAGTTAGTTCATCCGGAGTTTATTCAGATGGGGTGGCTACTACACAAGTAGTTTATAGTATCACGGAATGACAATTCAGAGGAATAAGGAAATAAGTTGGTATCATATATCTTCGTTCTATTTCAGTGTTTGTAATGTGGTCGGATACGAAAAGGAATTGGAATGAACTACTGAACTGACTCAAAAGAACTGCTCATTTCAAGGAGTTAACTAACTGAACTTGAGAACCTCAAATGAACTACTCTTACCCACCACTACTTTCAGGGCCTCCACAGCCTTCAACATACACGGTTTTGTCTAATAAAAGAGAGAGTTATATAGTGCGCGTGTAAGCACTCTGTGCGGTTAGTGGTGTGAGGTTTGTCTAGGTCGCTGCTGGCCCACATTTTGGGTGAAAAGGAACAGAGAAGAATAACTATAGTTTGAAAGAAGGTAGTTGGCAAATTCTTCAGCGTCAACGTTCGCCAGAGCCGAGCTAACTAAAATACTGAAAATGTCCAGCACTCGATGCGGTGCTACATAAGATCTCGAGCCGAGTCCGTTGTTCCATGCTTACTAGGTAGTGACAACTAACGACTGATCCGAATGAACCGGTGATTACTGTGGAACCGTGAGGGAGGTGGCAGGGTAAATTGTTAAAACAGGTGGCAGAGCGATAGCAATGACTGCTGGTTTAAAACTACACTACCACAGGCACTTAGCTAGTAAACCACACTACCTAGTAAACTACTTAGCTAGCCAGTAAACTACACTACCAAAGACACTTAGGTTTTCTTTTACTTCAAGTTCCCTCTAACTTTCTTCCTCATTCTAACTGTTTCCTTTTATGGATTCGCAGATCAAGGAGTTGAAAGAAAGACAGAAGCAACAACTCAGGCACAAGGCCATGAAGAAAGGTCTCGACCCTGAGTAAGTACCAACAGTATTGAATAAAAGGTGGCGTTTATCCTCACCAAAGGCTTTGGGACTATTTTCTTTCGTGAATCCGGATGTTCTGGAACCCCAAACGTCGTTAACACAACACACGGTTATGTCTTATATGCTAAATGTACTGGGTCCGTCAGAACGAACGCGCTGGCTGTCTCACACCACTTACACAAACTGCAAGGTGGTGTATGTACCGTGAAAACATTGATGTTTTAGTTTTTTAAATAAATATAAGTAAATAACTTGTCTTTAATTTTGAAAATCTGTACATAAAACAAACTAGGTAGGCAGGTACTTAGTTTGTTTGGCAATTTCTTTTTTCTATTTTTTGTAAGCAAATAAAGTTCTTACCGTGGAGTACTGTCATGGACAAAGACAAGGAGAAAAAAATGTATCGTAACTTCAGTTCGCTTAAAAATATTAGGCCTAAAACCAAATACCTGCTTTAGATTACATATATATTTAAAACTCGTTTAACAATAGGTACCTTATGCAGTAGGTGTACCTAATATAATTCATGTTTTTTATTCATGGTAGTTACAAACAGTCGTATCAAACTGCAAGAATCATTATCAAATTAGAAAAGAGGTGCATAATGGTGCTGTTTTAAAATTTATAATAAATAACCTTGAATTGATTAAATTTTATAATGTTTGGGGGGAACTGAAAAGGGATTGATTAAAGATGAAAGATTATCTGCCCACGGCGAAAGATTATGGTGCATAGCTATTCGTTCCCATAGCTATTTGTGCATAGCTGTTGGTGCATAGCTATTTGTTCCCATAGCTATTCGTGCATAGCTTGCTATGCTAAGCCCACTGAACGCTCGGCTACCTTTACTTAAACTCCCCATGTTTCTGCATATTTTAACGTAGGTAGTACATTTGTTTTTATAGCAATTACTTTGGGCGCAGCATCCTTTTTAAATCCATGCATTTTTTTTCTGACGGTGAAGCCCGAAGTAACGTCAAGGAAAGGTTACACGTTGCAGTGACATCTGGGGGCTAGGAGACGTGTCTAATACTGTATTCGTATTACAGATAGTGTTAACTACGCGGTATTTTACTCTTTCTTACGATTTTAGCAATTTAAAAACGCGGATATTGGTAGGTTGCAGTCCAAAAACAGTGACTCCGAAGTTTCGCAGCGCTCCAAGTGGCAACCAAATGAACTGCTATTTTTGTTCTACTCGTCATTCTCTTCCTTTTCTCCCGTTGTGGGAAACCTCTCTCACCTCATTCTCTTTAGTTCACACTTCCGCCACCAAGCTCGACGCTGCGCAAGCTCGGAGTCCGGCTGTAGCTATATATCCTGAAAATTCACCACTGAAGTTCTTTTGTGCAAGGTTTTTATTTTACACAAGCCAACTTTTAAAATGAGACACAAGGGTGCTCTAACAAGATCGGAAAATGCAAAGCATTTATTTATTTATTTATTTATTTGTATTTACACTGCATGCGACATTGAAGTTGAAATTATAATACTGTAATTTAAAACCTATCGTGTAGTGTGCATTTTCATATGGACGTGCGAGCTAGAAGGGCCAGGGGACTTGTGAGGTTTTTGGATAAAAAATGGCTTCAGCGTTGCACCACATGAGATTTTCGCAATATTACGCTGCCTCGATTTCAGCAATATGAAATGCGGATGTTATCAGGAAATTATTTAATATTGTTTTCCGTTGTTTCAGGGCCCTTACAGGAAAGCACCCGGTAAGATTTCCTTATTAATTCCATATTAATTATGACCACTTGTATTATAATATAGTTTTCCTATAATTATTGAAGATTTAGACGAAGTAAACTACTCTTGTTAAAATTTATTGCGTCATTCATTATTAAAATGTATTGATTTGGTTATGTTCAGCCGAAGATCCAAGTCGCTTCCAAGTACGAACGGCGAGTAGACACCAGGACGTATGACGACAAGAAAAAGCTTTTCAATGGCGTAAGTGAAATTCCTACTCCGAATACCTCAATACACCTACTCAAAATCACAAAAGATGAAAAATCCAATTTTTCCCTGGTGAATCGTAACAAATGATGGCATCTGTAAAGCGTTACCTGTAGAGCCCTCGGAATCGAGAATGTTCGGATGCACTCCGCTATAAGTTTGTGGCTTTCGCGAATCTCACGCGGGAGCGAACGGGTTATAATAGTCAAATGACTCTGACCTGTTTGGTAGTATCAATCCAGTGGTTGCCTGATGGCTGGTCCAGGTGACTCGACGGGAGCAGGCTTCTGCGGCTAGGATGGAGGGAATCAGTCAGGTTTCCTCCAAACGATCAGTTCAAAGAGTGAGAATTTTGGGCACAATTAAAGCCAATTGACTTGTTGCTTCTTCAACGTCTGAGGAGAGATAGTATTAATTTCGTGTTTCCGGTCAGTTCGGGTCAGAGGCGTGATAGGGCGTTCTGTTTTCGAAGCCCAATCGAAATTTTGGACCAGGAGGAGAGGGATAATTATTTCGGCTCATTGGGTGTAGTCGTGACGACCGCATCCTGTACCAATTTTGGCACATGCAGGAAGGGTACGGTTCCGCCTACCGCTACCTCACGATTGCAATGGCCAAAGCACGGTCGTTGACTGTGGCCACGAGTTCTTGGGAAATGGGTCGTCAGCACTCCTGAATTAACACTTTCGGCACATCCTGTGGAAACGTCCGATTGTTCATTTTCCCACAGGTGTACTGTTCAAATTCCATGGCAGGTTCAACGGACATTTGGTTCTATTGAACTGAGAAAAATCCCCACCTTTTTGGTTCGGGTTCGAAAAATCCAAGAATTCAGTTGTGGTGCATGGAACAGACCTACTGCCAACTACCTTGGTAGAAATGGTGTATTCCAGTGAGTCCAAAAATAAGGTGATTCAAGGAATATTTTGGTTCGGGTAACTGTGAAAAGGACGTAGATTGTGGGAGGAGTTGATAATTGTGTAATAGAAGGAAATGCGAAATAAGGATATCAGATGTTGAAAAAGCGCGGGTCCTAAGTCACGGCTGGGCTGTGCGCGCGCGCGCAAGCGTGTGTGTGTGATGCCAAAAACGTTGCAACATGTAATTCCCAGTCTAGGCAACAGTTCTGTAAGGATGCCAAATCCTTGTATTTGTATGAGTACGCATGATCTACGGCGAATTTTCGTGAAACCTTTTCGCTGCCACACCACGCTCCATCCAAGCTTCCTATTTTTTTTTTTTTTTTTGTGTTTTGCCCATTTTTGTTTTTATTCATAGGGCTTGGACGAGATGACCAAAGAAACCAGCGAAGCCGAATGGAAGAAAAAAGTAGAACAATACACCAACTCACACCACAGTGAGTAGGACGAAGAATGGGAATGAGTTGAAAACAATTTTTGCCGCTTTTTTTTGGTACATTAGGGTCTCCCCTAACAAGTCGAGGGACGTCCCTAGAGCCATCAAACGGAATCCACAGCTTACGGCTACCTGCTAACAGACTTTTTGCACAATTTATTAGCTTTTTACTATTTTTTTATCGCATTTTTCCCAAATTCGAAGAGAGAAAATTTTTAAAGGGAAAATACACTATTACAATAGTTCCAAAATGTTCCCGTCTTTTCAGAGCAAAATTTTCGTTTCAGAGCATTCTGAAATCATCCCTGCATTTTAGCAATAAATTATCATATTTATCCATGTACGATTATGTATTTATTTATGCAGTTTCACGTCAAAATGTTCATAATACCCAACGAAAGGGCGGGCAAGATGGATGATTTTTCCAAAACAGAAAGCATGTTATTTAGGTATTTGTAGGTCAAAAATCGGTAAAAATGGCTAGACATAAGAGATGGACATTAATTCACTAAAACTGTATTATAGTGGGTATTTGGGACGGAAAACTATTTCTGTAGTCACAAGTATTTTTTTTTTAAAGTTGATAAAAATCTAAATTTTCGGTGTTCAAATTTGATATTTTCTGGGGTATTAATCGTTCAAAATGGCTCAGATTCCCAAAAGTTGATATAAATCTACTTAAAATTGTACCTATAGGTACTATGAAAACGGAGAACTATTTTAGTAATTAATCAAAAATATTTTCACATTAAAAAAAAGATTACTTCATTAACCAAACTGTTATAGGATGTTAGATACTTCGAAAATTCGCTCGTTTGGCCAGCATATGCAGCATGCATGACAGGAACTGTTTTTTAATACTAGAAGCTACGATGTAATACACACTGACGCGAATGTAACCACGCTTTTTACTGGGTGCATGTCAGAGATACGTATGAAGCATGGACTATTTTATTTTTCCCAAGAGGTTTGGCTTTTTTGTGCGTTCCATTTTTTTTCCAAAGGGCATGCAAAGTTGGAAACATACTCAGCTTACGTAGGTATATTATAGAGTGTGTGTTATAGTTGGTGTTACACCGAGTATGGGTGCCCCATCACCGCCCCCCCGTCACATTTTGTGTTTGGTTAGGTGTCTGCTACTGGTTTGATGAGATTCCTGTGTCAACAGAACACCACGTTGAGGTTCATCTACTACTCGAGATCAGGATGTATCATTATAACAATACATTGCTCAATTTCCATCAATCGATCGTGCAATTGTTTTTTCGATTTCCCTTCTTTTTTACTACACCTAAAAAATTCAACTGTATAGCTCTTCATATAATTTATAATGCCACCTTGCTTGAAATAACGTCAATCACCTGTGAATAATCAAAGATTCTCGATTTGTCTAGCCCGACTGCCCAAGTGGTTCGGAGAGCGGCCCGGCAAAAAGAAGGGGGAGCTTGACAGCCCTGAAGACGAAGTGAAGGCGGACGAGGAGGACGACGAGGACATCGGGCAGCCACCGACGTTCACCCACGAAGAGGAAGAAGTCGAGGAAGAAGAGGTCGAAGAGGAGGAGGAGGATGAGGAAGAAGAGGAGGAGGAAGAGGAAGAAGAAGAATGATCTGTGGTAGGCCACCATTATTTGCTATTGAGTATAAATAACGTGCAGGTCTGTTCGATTACCAAATTCAGCAGGACATTGATATAACAGAATTGATAATTCCCCCTCTCCCCACAAATTTCATGGTTTACGTTTCAAGGGACATATAATGTGAATATCGAATAAAACGCTGCAAATCCCTACAGAACGGTTTATTATTTTGTATACTCGTAGATCAGCCTTCTGTTACATACCCCCTACTCGTTACTAGGTACCTACCTAAATCAGGTGTTAAATGTTGCTAAAATAATTCTGTAAATGACAAGCAGTAGCTAAAATGGCAAAAAGAAACACAAATGAAGTTCTGAAGGAAATTGTTGATGTGGAGTGAAAAATATTTGGTCCTGGTATGGTTTCGATCCCGGGAACTTTGGCGTTACTGTCCATCGTTTAGACCACTGGGCTACAGCGCCAACCTGGCTGGTAGACCAGTGCTGCGTGCTCTCAACTACTCAGCTTTATGCCTGCATACACCCTACTGTTTACGGCAAATTTTATGGCAGCATCGTAGACTGCTCCGGATGGTCTCAAAAATTCAGAAAAAAAAAATAGTTTAAAAAAGCGAAAAAACCCACGCCCATGCCTCAAAATCAAATCTTCCGAAATAGGGATACTATTAATATTTCAACCCATGTTTTTCACCCTTTAGAGTTGAGTGAAGGTAGCGCCGAGCTTCGAGGACCAACTAGAGCCCAAACAGGACCCATATTTTGTGGTGTTGGTTTTCTCGCATTTTTAAATAGTTCGATTTTTTCTGCATTTTTGAGACCATCCGGAGCGTTCTACGATGCCGCCATAAAGTTTGCGCTAAAGAGCATCGTGCGTGCAGGGAAATCATCGAACTGCGTTGGGAGCGCAGATCACTTGTCTCTCAGCAAGGTGGCTGCCGTAGCAGAGTGGTCTAGGCGTCGGGCTCTTAACTTAAAATCAGAGGTTCAAATCCTGTTTCCGGGACCGAATATTTTTCACTTCAGATCAACAATTTCCCTTCAGAACTACATCTGTGTTTCTTTTTGCCATTTTAACTACTGCCCGAAAATTCAACGCGTGATATTTATTTGTAGTGGTGAATGGGTACTAAAACATCGAGGGGCTGTGGTCTGTACAGAAGGGTTATCTATACAGACAGCTGTGATCTGTAACAGATGGGTTATCTATACACAGAGCTGTGATCTGTAACAGAACGGTGTTCTATACAAATTAATAAACCGTTGTGTAGGGATTTGCAGCGTTTTAAATATATAATTGGACAATGCTTTGACCATTAGCCGGCGGCTGGCTAGCAATAACTGTGGAATATCCATCAAACGCTATAATTTTCATCTAAATCCAGTTTAAATTTGATAGACAATCCCGACTCTCATTTGTCTGCCAAATCTTCATATTTACGATTATTACGATAAATTAATACATTTTTATCTTTTATTTTCAGGAACACGTGCATCGACTGCAAAGTAACCAACTTGGGCCTTTTGTCCACTCGTCCTCTCAATCATTTGATATTATTGCCTGATAATAAATATTTTTAAATAAAATCTTTGTTTCCGTCTCAAGAGCTACATATTATTTTTGTTAAACATTATGATCGGATAACGTCCTATTATTGCCTTATAATTGTTATCAGTGTTGTAATTCAAATGATTATATTTAAAACTTTTTGCCAAAAAAAAAATCAATAACTAATATATAATATATAATTATTATTTTGAGTAATTTTCTGTTTTTTCTTCCCCGATTCCTGAGAAACTTGTAGTGTATTAGTAGCTGAAGATTGGCATATGGTGGCATAGCTTTGAGGAGCAGAATCACACGGAATATACAATTATAGAGCTTCCACCTGCCAGCTGGGGGTTCCTCGTTCGCTTCTTGTTCCAACGCCTGTGGTCTCACCCATTCCCATTTGTCCGGAGGAACGTTGACAGTGGTAAAGAATAACGATATGGGCAAAGGTAAACTACCACCCACCGTACTAACAAGTGAAAACTGCCACCCATTCGACACTGCCACCCCTACCCGAAGTGACTACTGGGGGGGTAAATGTTGGTGTAGTATCCATGTAATCATCATTCCTTCTGTAAGTAATAATTATTTTATGAAGGCAACACTGTGTAAATCGTCTCCAACATTCTAGATTAATCCACTACCTATAAAAAGGGTTGCTTATCAATAAAAGGCCGTCTTCCTTGTGACTCTTCATTGGTGTCATTTCTACTTCCTATTTTCCTGTAAAGAACATTACAGTTCGTTACCCTCATTTTTACTTGTCAGCTGTAGTGTGCAGAGCACCGTACACCTCCAAATTTCTTGGCAAACGAGGGGTTTTCGCCCTTTTTGCGTTGTAACTAAGCAACTCGCCGTAAGTTCTTCAGTTCCTTCTTATCCAAATCAGCCTCACACGATTTTAGCAGGTTGTGTCGTTGGCATATCGTTTCAATGCAGATCTCACTTCGCACATTACTTTTAACATAAATATGTTTAAAGGGTGGACCTCTGCGAAGCTGTAACACTTTCCCCCACCTTACCTCTTTCCTACTACTGTAATGTTTGGCAGGCGAGGGGATTGTTTCCCCCGGCGTTGCCTGTGGCCTTGTGGGGATCCAACACCTTGGAACGTTTCTCTCGTTTCCGCGGTGTTGATCCTTTGACCTCTTGAAGGTTGTCGGTCATCTGAAATACACCTCTCACAGTAATTCCACCTCAACAAGACATTGTCAAATTGTTCTTTCGGGCTTCATTCACCAAGCTACATCGTTCCGATGGTGGCAATTCATAACGTACCTATTAGCCCTGGCTGAGTTGATAACATGCTACACTTATACACTGAAAGACCCGCATTCTTTACCGACCAAACGAGTGCTCCTTGACAGGTACGATGATCAAAAATGATCTCCTCAGACACCGTTAAACATATTCATGATTTATATGTTCTTACATGAAGAGGAGGACATTTTCTTTAGTTGATTCCCGCCAAAATACTCGGATATCTTTATTTTAATTTTTCTTAAGCAAAAGATCTCGGAGAGTGCTTTCCGAAAAGTTGCTATACGAGGGGTATCTTGTGATTGAAAGTGGGCGATAAATCAGTGGAAAGAAATCGAAATGACGTAATAGGTAGTTTTTTCAACAGATTATTTTTGATCATTGATAGTACCGTTTAATGGTCTTGATTCACCTGTTTCAGAACCTTCTGCTGAGTGTGTGTGGTTCTCAACAACTCTCCCCCCCCCCCCCCCCCCCCCGCAGTCTTCAAAAACTCTTACCTACATTTCTTCTGCTTTGGTCTGCACACGTCCAGCGCTGAATGCACGTCATTTAGTAGGCGTTTTTGTTGCCATTCATTTTCACTGACAAACAGAAATGTAATAACAGAAGTCTGCCAATACCGGAATTACGATATCAGTATTCATGTTTGCTCTGGTGGCAGTTGGCAAACAACAGCAGCGCTCCGAGAGAACAAGGGTGGCAGTTGTCTATCTCTGATCCAAAGGTGAAACTGAAAGTAGTCGTCTGGGTGACAGAGTGTAACAGTGGGGTGGACCCTCGAGAGTCCCCCTCCTAGACCAGCGAGGTTATCACTGGTTATCGATTAGGCTTCCCCAAACGACGCCGTCTCCACCAGAAGAAAAAAAACTACTCGAGAACAGCCACACCGTCACACAGTTGATCGTTGCCCAATGATATACCGTTTACCTCTTTGCTCAGCAGTGTGACAAAGTTGACGTATTACCTCTTTGCTCGGTTTACCTCTTTGCTCAGCAGTGTGACAAAGTTGACGTATTACCTCTTTGCTCGGTTTACCTCTTTGCCTCAGCAGTGTGACAAAGTTGACGTATTACCTCTTTGCTCGGTTTACCTCTTTGCTCAGCAGTGTGACAAAGTTGACGTATTACCTCTTTGCTCGGTTTACCTCTTTGCTCAGCAGTGTGACAAAGTTGATCTCTTTGCTCAGCGTTGTGACAAAGTTGATCGTTGCCCAACGATATACCGTTTACCTCTTTGCCCAGTTGTGACAAAGTGAGGAGAGTGAACCCAGGATATCGATTAGGCTTCCCCAAACGACTCCGTCTCCACCGGAAGAAAAAAAACAACTCGAGAACAGCCACACCGTCACACAGTTGATTGTTGCCCGACGGTATAACCGTTTACCTTTTTGCTGAACTTTGCATTAACGGCATTTTGGGCAAGAACATGTTTCATTCGAAGTAAGTAAATAGGTATCATCTGGGTCAACCGAGCTATAAATACCATTTTGGTAGGTACCTACTTGTCAACAGAAGGTACCCTGAAAATTATTATTAAAAAAGATTAAGATGTTATTATGTGGTTGTAAGGAATTGGTTCGGGACAAATACTGAACCAAATTTGTTGTTTGTTGTGCAGAAGGGAGATGCACATTTTGATTTTGGGCCGGTTTCGATAATGTTGTAGGATAATTTACTTAACAATATTGTGTTCTACTACGATAAGGTTCTGTGCATACAAATTATCTCAATGACTTCATTCCGACTTCTGTCGGCTCGAGTCGTATTACGCCTGATGACAATCGGTGTGGAATTCAGTATTGATGTGCATCCATCAGCTGTGTGTTAGTGGGACATGAATTTGAGATAGGCCGAATGCATTGTTTATTGTGCAATCATACACGCTGAAGGTTGTCTTTACGCCGTCCGGGACTCAGCAAAGCGAGATAGTTCCATTTCGGTAATGGAAAAAAGGAGGAAGAATAATTCAAGTAATGCACTTGAAGGTTAAATGGGATTGGGGGGGGGGGGGGGGGGAGGGGGCTGTTGGGAATCAGATAGTGGAACCTTTCTAATCAATCCACGAGCGATTTCCATTGATTGAAAACCTACTTTCTGTCTACAGATAAGACCTGATGAATGAACAGTCTTTGGCCAGCAGTCGTATTAGTGCCTCATGCAGGCGGGGAAGACAGAGAAAGAACAATCCGATTGCTGATCAGCTCTAGCCCTCACCCCAGTGTCAACAGCAGATTCAGTGTTTAGTGCCCTTCGTGGAAATCATGGCCAAACAACGGCAGTTTCGGAATTAGAGGTGCTGGGGCCTATTCACTAAGCAAAAGAGACATCTCTTTTCGGTCCGACTCTTTTGGCAAAAGAGATTTGTATAGTATCCATGACAGGGTTATTTAGTAACTTCTGAAAGAGAGAGTTGGTGGCCATCTTGGCATTTTTCGATCTCTCTCGGAGAGACACCTAATTAGCTGCCTTTTCTCGAAACAGATTTCTCATTTATTTGATAGTAATATTTTCTATCAACCTTCATTCATTTGCTACCACATCCGTCATTTTGATGTGTGCTTTTCATCTCTTAAAAGTAAGTCGATTGTTCATTAAAAATATGCACATATTATCGATTTATGAGTAAAAACTTCTAAGTATGGGTTGAGGTAGGCCACGGGACTGTTCAGTAAAATAGACGAACCCGGGATACATTGGAAGAGACTGCCTCCTGAGGGAGACTATCTCTCCCGGGAGATTTTCAAAATAGATAATATTTGTTCACTACCTCTTTTAGTGAATAGGCCCCCAGGTTTTTATGTCGGATCCGTTATGGGTGTGGCTCCTGACAGAAATGGCTTTGGGCAGAGACTGACCAAAATATTAACGAGGCGTTAACCATCTCGGCTTGAGAAGAAAATATACAGTGAGGGTGGTGGTTATTGACGAAAATATTCAAGTACCTACCCAAGGCATCACATTTTAGCCAGGTTGCTCATCAGCAGTCCAAGAAGAAATGGCTTTGGGCAGATACTGACCAAAATATTAACGAGGCGTTAACCATCTCAGCTTAAGAAGAATAACAGACAGTGAGGGTGGCAGTTATTGACGAAAATATTCAAGTACGTAAGGTGTCACATTTTAGCCAGGTTGCTCATCAGCAATTCAAGTATAACAATGCCAGCAGCTGATTTGGTACTTAGGCAAGTTTGCCAGCCCGTGTCATCAGGCAATGTACCTACGTCTCATTGATCACCACACCAGTACTGTTTGGAAATAACAAATAACACAGCCTGCCCCTTCACAGGAACTGGCTCAACGGCTCCTCATCAGTAAATTTGAGTCGCCTCTCCATCATGGACAACCAAAATCGAAAATGACCGACAAAACAATCAGCCAATCGTTGGCCAGCAGCCTCGCCAGGTACTTCTGGGTCTGCCCTTACAACCACCGAGGACAATTCAGTGCATGTTTGTTCATGTACAGCCTCACCTGCCTACTCATCATCGCCATATTGAATTTCGCTGCGGCCATTCGAATCCTCTACGTTTACGTAGCGGCATTCGATGGACTGGAAATTTTCAACAACTCCTTCGGCCTCTCCTTAGACGTTCTGATGTTCAGCGGTCTCTTCATGAATACGTCATCTCAAATCCGCCACAAATCCAATTTAGAACGTGCCTGCGCTCGAACCTGCGCTCCCAACCCAGCCCTGTCCGCACTTACGGCGACAGCAACTATTCTAACTCTGATATCTATAATTACACGATATTTCGAATTTTCTAGAGATTCGTTCAATGATGTCAACATAGACTACATCTGGTATTGCATTTACTGCATAGTTTCATTCATGTACTACCTCATAGCCGCTCAATATTGCGCCTTTCTGGGCTCATTAAGTGTCGAAATTCAAATCCATACCCAAGCGATGAGCTTGGCTTCATCGAAAACATCCCTATACGAGTGCATACGAGCTCACGGCGTCATCATAGCAGATATGAAGATCCTGCACGACATCTACAATAAGCAGATCTGTTGCGTTTTGTTGGACGTGTTCGCTGATTGTGTGTACAATGGATATTACGTGATCACCTATTCGATACTGGGTGAGGGAGGCGTCTTGTTCGGTGTCGGTTATGGTGCTGGTGTCGCGGTAAAGCTATTGATCCTTTTCGTGATCTGCACCTGCTGCAACAATGCAAAATTTCACGTAAGTGCGTTATTCATACATGATATGCCTGTCTGTCTACAAAACTACATCCCTATGTATCGCATAAAGCACACGATTTTGCAGTAGTACCTACTTACTTATTATTCAAATTTGAAACGAGTGGTAGAATGCTCACTCCTTGTAGGTACGTACCTGCATTTATCTATACTATAAATTGGTGATTCTGTTTGGCTTGACGGATTTTTATGAGGTTTTTCGTATAATGCTCAGGAGTTGGCCGAGGAAGGTTTGTAGCAGATCGTATCCTTCCCGGATTTCCTATTTCTTTGTAAAACGGGCATCCCTAGCGACGGCGTCTTGGCAAAATTATTCGGTAGATATGTAGGTATCTGTGTGTCCCGACGGTATTATGAAGTGACGCGATACGTCGTTTAAGCACCATTCACCAGTATTAATGCAGCTCACTTCATAAAATCCTGCAGCTTCCACATGCAACCCGCATGAAAACTACGAGGGCCTGGCGAGTATTGGTAAACCACAAAGACAAATGTCAGTTTTTCTCAGCTGTAATGTGGGAAGAGGAACCAAAAGGGTTTTGTTGCAATGGAAAGGTGCAACTGCCTGCTATCAGATCTCCCGTCGCCCCTCTCGAATCTGCTTTCGTATAATAGACAGCTTTTGTACTTCCCATCATCTTTACAAGTTCAACCACGGAAACGCTGATACGGGAAGACAGACAAATGAGCTTGAAGCATTCTCTTCCCGTAATGTGTAGTTCTTCGTGTACACGGGAAGAGCTAATAGACTGGTTTTGTTCTTCCCGTGATCTTTACACGTTCAACAGTGGGAATGATACACCAAGATGATACGGGTGTAAGGTGCTCGATTTGTTCTAGTTTGTTAACTAGCCAGTCTTCCTGAAAGCTGAGGGCTTCAGGAGAGTTTGAGCAGTTACTAGTACCTATGTATGCCGCCTTGGATATATTGCTAGGAGAGAGAAAGGGCACTTTGAAATCATAATTCACTTAGGAGGGTTTATTATTGTGCAAACTCTCTTAATCATGTTATTATTATACTTATTACTGTGCTATAATTAGTCTTCTAGGGTCCCTACGCTCTCCAGTGCATTGTTCCTTCACATGCGAAGCGATTCGTACTCAGTAAGAGGCGCAACGGTAGGAAAGTTCGCTTTACCTTGAGTGGGGCGAGTCGGTGGCGTGAAGGCGGCAGATATCCCGAGAGGTTGGCTAGTTCCTCCGGGTGACGGATTTAGAGTAAGGGGTCGTCACGATCCTCAAGCGGCCCACGGCGAAGATGGTCCTGGTATGGCACTTGGTACTGTGTGTGCTCATGCCACGGCGCAACAGAACTTCCTCTCCGATGGCTATTGGGAAAAAGGCCTCGATTCCGATCCTTCGATGGTTTTTATCACCTCTGTTGATGGTGGGGATAATTTTGGTGAAGTTGGGCACAGGCGCGTGGCTTCAAGGTCCCAGCCGGGTTTTCTTGCTGATCCTGGCAGGAAACTCCGTCACCCGGAAATGTTTTTTGTGGGGTTTCTCACGCTGGGTTCTTCAAGATGTTGCTGAGACGTGGGAATGGGTCATTTCCATTTGCAAAACGGAAAGACAGACCAATGATCTTCAAGCATTCTCTACACGTATACACGTAGTTCTTCCCATGCACGAGAAGAGAATGCTTCAAGCTCATTGGTCCGTCTTCCCTTATCATATTGGCGTATCAGTCCCAAGGTTGAACGTGTAAAGGTAACGGGAGGAACAAAAACAGTCTAAAACGCTTTTACAATGGCATCGATAGGGTGCAGTGAAGTACGAGAGAACAACTTTATGCCAACGTGTAAAATTTCGGGTCGACTGCATCATCGCATGGGGAACTTACTACCTGACCCTGAACGCACATCTGCCAAATTCTTGCAGATACATTTTATTTTATTTTATTTTATTATTCAACGGCTAAAGCCTTTTTACAATATATTATACATCATGCTTAATCGAATTGCTACAATTAACTGTTCACAATGAAATGAGTGCAATAGTAAAAATATAATAAAACAGATAGGTAAGGAACTAAAGTAAAAGGAAATGAAGATAGAAAATTAGTCAGTTCCTACTAGGTGTTACATTTGTAAATGTTCTTGTTTTTCAAATGATAAATAGAAGTAGATACTGAAAATGTCAATTTGTAGGGAACGATTCGTTGTAGTTGCGCCAAAACGGAGGACGTAGACTTAATGACTTCAGATGATGCTCCACGCAAACCACTTTCACGTAAAACAATTTAAATGTGTGCAAGAAAAAGAGGTAATGAGCCATCGGCCTGTGGAAGACGTAAAAACGCTGCAAATCTCTGCATAGGTAACGGTTTATTATTTTGTACAGAATACCCTTCTGTTACAGATCACAGCTCTCTATACAGATAACCCTTCTGTATAATATATGTACTATTCTTTACATATTATGTAGATCGCAGACTCTCCCTAGCTTAAGCTAGGTTCACATGAGACGCAATTCCGGACGGTAGCCCGGCACGGCTATGCGTTCTGCAATGCTATTGGCCAACGCAAAATGGATTATTTCAACGCAGTGCCTTGGATACTATATCAAAATCTCCACATATTTTCCGCTGTCGGATGCGTTGCCGGATCTGCGCGGAGGTTACTGCGCACACCTCTCGTGTTTGGTTGTTCAGCCATATTGAAATTCGACATTTATGTGGTTGATATTGCGGTTTCGAGTTCGAGCAATTGTTTGTTTTTTGCGATTGCATTTTGTTATGACTCCGCTGCCATGTGAACGCCTCTGCGGCAAAAATTCCGGCAAATGCGTTGCCGTGCCGGATTGCCATCCGGAATTGTGTCTCCATGTGAACCTAGCTCTGGTACCTAACCCCGTACTCTTTACTAGGTAACTACCTAAATCACGTGTTAAATGTTCCTAAAATAATTCTGTCCATGACAAACAGTACCTAGAATGGCAAAAATAAACACAAATAATGAAGTTCTGAAGGGAAATTGCTGATGTGTAGTGAAAAAATATTCAGTCCCGGTATGGTTTTGATCTCGGGAACTTTAGCGTATCAGTTCGTCAGCTAGACCACTACGCCATATCGCCCAGCTAGCCGAGAGACCAGTGATGTGCGCTCTCAACGCAGCTTCATGTCTGCATACACTCTGCTGTTTACGGCAAATGATAAGTACAGCAAATTTTAAGGCGGCATCGTAGAATTCTCCGGATGGTCTCAAAAATTCAGAAAATATCGAGCTATTTAAAAATGTGTGGAAACCCACACATCAAAATGCAATTTTCCGAGATAGGACATCTCTCTGGACATTTCAACCTCTATTTTTCAACCTTTAGAGTTGAGTGACAGCAACGCCGAGCTTCTACGACCAACTAGAGCCCAAACCATACCTACCGAATTTCGTGAATTTTGGTTCATGGGAACTAACGAAAAAGCCCTGGACGAAGAGAAATTTTTTTATTATATTTTCGGATTGTACATACCTTCAAACGGAAACCATAAAATTTTGTGGGGGGAGGGGGGTTAAAATTTTTATTTTCATGTTCGATTTCAAAGGTTCATTACTGAAAATAAATAAACCAAAATTGTCATTCAGATGCAGCCATAGCAAGTGCTCATAAACGGCAGACAAATTCACCGAATGTTGATGAAATTGCTGTTGTTATTAAGTGGAGATGAAGCGACAACAGGAAGGGGTATCGTAATTGGAGGTACCTACATCTATGACTGGAACTGCACAGGGAAGGTTTATGGCTATTGGTTTCATCTTCTGAATTCCTCCTCGTCAAGTCCTAGCGACGTCCGGGTTAATTCGTTTATGCTTTCAAGTGTTTATGTTGATAGCACGCTGTTTATTGTTAGCAACGTTCAGGGGGCCTATTCACTAAAAGAGATAGTGAAAATAGATTATCTATTTTGAAAATCTCCTGGGAGAGATAGTCCCGAGGGAAACAGTCACTTCAAGTTCTCCCAGGTTCGTCTATTTTACTGAATAGCTCTCAACCCGAACCTACTCAGACGTTTTAACTCATGAATCGATAATATGTGCATATTTTAATGAACAATCGACTTACCTTTAAGAGATGAAAAAACATACATCCAAATGACCAATATGGTAGAAGGATGATAGAAACTCAATATCAAACAAACGAGAAAGGGACTCTCTCTTTCAAGAAGACACCTAATTATCGATCTCTCTAAAGCAGGGTTCACATCCATCCGGAAAGCTATCCGGAAAGTGCGGCTCCCTAGGCTCAAATCATTGGCCATCTCTGATATCCATGATTGGCATGGTAGTAAATACCAGGCCAACAACCCCATCTAGACGATGGAAAGTCCACGAAGCAGATTGGGACCGTTTTTACAACGTCCTATGTCAACACGAGGAACACCTAAAAGCAAATCTAACGTACGCAAATTACATGGAGGTCCTACGTACAGCCTGTGACAATGCAATGCCACAATACAGGGTAGCGGTGCTCGGACATACCCGTAGGGTACACTGGTGGAACCAGGATTGCTCAAACGCTATAGCTATTAGAAAACAAGCTCTACAAAATTACAAACACACACCGAATATAGACACATACATTGCAATGAGGCGCGCTGTGGACGAAGCAAAGAATGTAATTACAGAAGCAAAGAGATCATCCTGGCGAGAATTTTGTGGTAAACTGGAAAAAAGTACACCGATTAAGGAGATATGGCAACAGATAAGAATAATTAAAAACTCCCATCTCCCACACAGCAGATTGCGGGAGGGAGAGTGGGTCCAGGACTTCCTACATCAACTTACACCAGACTGGGTACCATGCTCACCGGAGAGTGATTCCCAAGAAAGGAGTGAAGAGGATAACGCACTTACCGCGCCATTTGTCCTGCGAGAGCTACAAACGGTCCTGAAGAGGAACACTACTTCTTCTCCCGGGATGGATCAGATAACGTACCAGATTTTGCATAGACTGCCAGAAAGTTACCAGCGTATACTATTGCAGCTCCTAAATACGTTTTGGAGTACTGGCAGATTCCCTGACGATTGGTCTCATTACGTTGTTATACCGATCCGGAAGCCCGGTAAACCCATTAACGAGGCCAGCTCGTACCGTCCGATCTCACTCGCATCTTGTATGATGAAAATCTTCGAAAGGATGATTAAGTGTCGCCTTCAGTGGTGGGCGGAAAGCCGACAATTGCTCCCAACAAGCCAGTTCGGGTTTCGATGCAACCGTTCCACGAATGATGCCATAAATAAGTTACTTACTGATGTACAAAACGGTCTCACATTCAACAGGTCAACAATCGCCTTGTTCCTCGACATATCCTCCGCTTATGACGATGTGAATTGGCCTACGCTTTCTTCCAAAATGTTGGATCTGGGCATCCCCAACTTAGTGGTTAGAAACATTTCTAACCTACTGGAGAACCGGAATATCTACATCCGAGTCAATGGCCACCTAGAAGGCCCTAGAAGTACTTCCAAGGGACTGGCACAAGGAGCCATTCTAAGCACTCTACTCTATGCAATATATGTAACAGGGCTAGAGGAATCTATGCCTGAACACGTGTCAATCATACAATACGCTGATGACGTATGCATATACACCTCACATGACGATTTTGAAACGTGCAGAATTCGTCTTGATACAGCACTGAGGCATACCGTTCAGTTCTTCTTAAATCTGGGACTGAACATCTCTCCTTCCAAATCGGTGGTCTGCCCTTTCACGAGAAAGAGGAGAATTCCAATGGGTGACACAATAAGCTTGGGTGACATGACGTTACCATGTGTCCGGAAAGTGAAATTTCTTGGGTTGTACCTTACAAGCAAGCTCTCCTGGAATGAACACGTGAAATCTACCATCCAAAAAACCGAATGGTACTCCAATATTCTCCGGTCATTCACCAGTACTTCATGGGGTGCAGACCCCACCATTGCCCTGCGATTTTATCGAGTAGCGATCCGTAGCGTTGTTGACTATGGGTCGATATTCTATGGGGCTGCCAGTAAAACAACCCTTGGAACATTAGACCGCATTCAATACAAGAGTCTTCGTACATCAATCGGGGCACTAACATCCACCCCCCTAAATGCACTACTCGCTGAGACAGCGGAGCTACCTCTGGAGCAACGTAGAGGCATGTTAGCGGATCGCTATTTAGCATCGTTATATGGAAGGAATCCAGACGGGTTTTCCTCCATTAGGCAGTTAACAATTCACATGTTAACGGAGCGATATTGGACAAAAAAAGTGGCCCCGCCATTGTGCAACAGTTTCCTCCGCATACAAATGGAGGTTCCCTGGATAGCCTCATCAATGCAGCCAGAAAGGTATTCGCTACCGTTCACCACACTACTGAACCCACCACACGTCATAATACGTACAGAATCGGAATGGTGTATGGGACCCCGTGTGGTAGCCACCCTCCGGGAGAAATGGCCGGATGGTCGGCATATATACACTGACGGGTCAAGGATTAATTCTAAAGTAGGCTGTGCCTTTTATGACGCAACGGCAAACGTTCAGAGAAGCTTCCGACTGTGGGACAAAAGTTCGGTCTATTCGGCAGAACTACCTATATGCTATACTGCAGGGGCTTTTATACGCTAGCGACAATGCCGAGAGGACACCACAGGTAGTTATCGTCTCTGATTCACAGAGTGCTCTGATAAAATTGAAAAACATTGACACAATGACCAAACTGACCAAACTGGAAGCTGACATTCTTCGGCAGATACAGGAATTACGTTCCGTAGGAATTAGTGTACACTTTATGTGGATAAAGGCCCACATCGGCATACCAGGCAATGAGATTGTAGACTCGGCCGCCAAACGAGCTATTAGTCTACCTTCAGTGGACCCGATTCGGATGTTTCCCCATACTGACATGTACTGGAGCATCCGTGAGCACTACATGAACGAATGGCAAAAGTTCCACAGCACATATCCAAAAGGAAGAAATTATGTCTTCATGTTCAAGGCTGTAAAAAAACACGCTTGGTTCTCGAAAATCAACAGTCCAAAACCCAGAAAATTCTATAAAACGATCTCACGTATTAGAACAGGGCATTGCCTCACAAACAAGTACCTACACATGATTGGAAGAGCCCAAAGCACTGGATGCCGAGCCTGCTCCGAAGAGGTTGAAACACTCGAGCATGTCCTCTTTACCTGCCAGCAGTACAACATAGCAAGACGACAACTTTTTTCTGCGATTTCACTCGAAAATTATGTACAACAGCCCTTCGACATGCGCCATGTGATTAGTTTGGGCAATGTGAATATTTATGATGCCATATATGAATTTATCACAAAAATCAATCTTAACTTATGACATAATAATTTTCTTTCTGATTTGTAACACTTTGTAAATGTTATATTCTGTATTTTGTATGGTTGAATGGCTTTATGCCTATACCAAATAAAATATTTAAAAAAAAAAAAAAAAAAAAGATCCATTATAACGTTCGTGCTCGATTCCATAGGAAAAAACGCTGCAAAGTCCTTGTCACATGGGTTTATTATTCTCCTGGACACACCTACAGAAACGTTGGCTGTTCATTTATTGTTTCTTTTATGTGTAATAATCGAAATAGCTATTTCTGATGGTTTCCGTTAATTTTGGCCCCTAAAACACAAATTAGGTAGGTACCTACGCTTTTTTTTCTTTTTTTTTTTAAATAACTATATTTGATCAGTGGTAGTGCCATTTAATCGTCTTGATCCACGTGTTGATACTTCTTCCATTGTTATTATACGAAATGATGGTGATTTCAGACGATTTCCCAGGTTGTTCACTCATAAAAAATCAATTTTGGGAGCTGAACATATGGTAGAACTCAATTTTCCACTCTTTGGTCCTTATGCTGAACCCTCTCTATCTATGTCATGGAAATAGAGTCCAGTTAAAATTACACTCCATCAAAATAAAGTCCAGTTGAAATAATAATAAAATCTTTTAGGTACCTATGTACCTATTGCAAAGGGGCCTCATAAACAATAAACCCTAATGTAAACGCCCTTGAGTAACACCAGAATTCAAAACTTAGTATCTCCCTGTAGGTATTGTATATGCTAGTTCGTTCGGGTCACAAGGAAGCATTTAGTTTTGAATTTAACATGCTGTTTGCAGTTTGGTACCTATTTTTTAGTAGGTATCCTGAAATAGGTACGTGATCAATGAATGGGACACATCCAGGATGCCTTTGCACAGACGATCGCCGTCTTTTCGATACCTACCTACGAGTTGTATTAATTTACTGTTGCTCTGAGCCATCTTCTTCAGACATTCCATCCTTTCCATATGGAAATAATTATTGAAAATAATATTTCCATAGAGAAACCAAGTGTCCGGCATGGCAGAATTGCCGAGACCACAAAGCAAAGAAGTAAACGCAGAATTGCCGAGACTACAAACTAAAAGAACAGAACGCAACCCAACGGATGGTTGTGAACGCCCTGACGCGTTGACAGAACCCCCTCCACTGATCCAAACGCATGACCTTGAACGTAGGAACTGATGGATGTGAACCCAGCTTGAGAGATCGAAAAATGCCAAGATGGCCGCCAACTCTCTCATTTAGAAGTTACCAAATAACCCTGTCATGGATACTATAAAAATCTCTTCTGCCAAAAGAGAGTCAGACCGAAAAGAGATGTCTCTTTTGCTTAGTGAATAGGCCCTCTGAACTTTTATTTTGTGGTTGAGTTTCGTAAACTGAAGGTTTTCCCCACAATTAGTTTAATTTCGCTTGCTTTCTTCGCCCGAAAGCAAAACTTAACGTGGGCAAGTTTGCTGGTACCTACCTATAATATATTATATGGAGATTTGTTTCATGACAATCAATATTTCGCTCGGGTTTGTTGTTGCAGGCAGACGAATTCAATCGGGAACTGTGCAAAATCGTCATGTTCAACGATGACCTGTGTCACGATGTAAGGAGGCAACACCTGCCTAACCTCTGCTACCCACATGCTCAAGAAATAACACGCGGGACGTGGGGTGAACTTACCATTAGGCCGCAAGGAATCTGATCGATGAATATAGTAGATTAGAATAGCATTTATTGTTGAGAACGTGTACAACATAGCACAGGTTGTGGCATAGAATACAATAATATTGCCAGTTAATAGGCCGAAGCCCGTGGTACTGGCAAGAGTGGTCTCCCATGGTTGACTTGAGCCAGTTTGCCTTCGAAACACTTTTCAATAAAGCATTTCTATTTAGGGGAAGGTGGGGCACATTTGACATTGGGGCACAATTGACACTGTATGGTTTTGCCTCTCTTTTTGAATTCTGGCGCCAATTCTTATTGTTGTATTGAGAAGGCAGTGACAAAGAGGCATCTCGACAAGTTTGTTGGCAGATAGAAGGCTTATCAGTCAAGTGAGAGCCCTGGAGATGTTTGGACCCCTTCAAGGTAAGCTTTTTGATTTTTTCTCTTTTGTCGATTTTGTGTTTGTATACTATCATTTTGAGCAACAGGCTTATCCAGTTTATTGCTGTAACATCTCTGCTAACAGATAGTATCCTTAGTTTTTTTCAAGTAACTGCTGTTTTGTTGTTATTATCATGTTTACTATCATGGCTACCCCTGGGGTAGTTTTGTCAGTTTTTTCAGGGGCACATTTGACAGTGTCAATTGTGCCCCAACAATGTCAATAGTGCCCCTTCACATTTTAGCTGCAATCATAATAGAATAATTTTGATCCTTTCAGATGGTTCGTACATATAAAAAGAAAACTGATCGAGCTTTCATTAATGAAGACCAAGTCCGGAGAGCCATCAACGCAATCCGCAATGGAATGAAGATAGCAAGAGCTGCAGCAGAGTATGGTGTCAAAAGAACAACACTCATGTTTCGCCTGAAGAAGAGTAAGATAACTACCAATAATAATAATGATTCAGGGAATGAATCTGATAATTGTGAAGAAGCAAGCAGGGCACTCAAGTTTGGCAGTAAGTACAGTACTCGAAAAGTTTTTACTGCAGCTCAAGAAAAAGAACTGGTACAGTATTTGACCAAATGCAGCCTACTGCATTATGGGTTGTCCAGAAAGCAGCTTCGTACTCTTGCTTTTGATTATGCCCAGTTCGTGAAGAGCCCAAATATTCCTCCCTCATGGATTACACATCGCAAAGCCGGATTAGATTGGATTAGTGATTTTGGTAAAAGGAATAGCGAAGTATTGAGTTTGAGGAAACCTGAAAATACTAGTCTTGCAAGGGCTACTGCATTTAATAAGCCTAGAGTAGATGAATTTTTCTCAAATCTCAGAGAGGTCCTAGAACGATACAAGTTTAAGCCAGAGCAAATATTCAATGTAGATGAGAGTGGTCTCAATACTGTAACTGAATCCGTGAAGGTGTATGCTCCCAAGAAATCCAAGCAGGTAGGAGCTGCGTCCTCTGCTGAACGTGGGGAGCAAACTACTATTGTCGGTATAATATGTGCCGCAGGAACGTTCTTACCCCCTGTCTACGTGTTCCCACGCGTAACACAAAAATGTATCGATGATATGATGAGTGATGATGATGGACCACCAGGTTCACTCGGACTTGGCACAAAAACTGGATGGATGACAGCTGAAAGCTTTCTTCAGGTTCTTCAGCACATCAAGAAACATTCGAAATGCTCAACAGACAATTGTATTCTATTACTGCTAGATAACCATAGTTCACACATTACTTATGAAAACATTGAATACTGTAAGAAAAATGGAATAGTATTGCTTACTTTTCCACCACACTGTTCTCACAAGCTCCAGCCTTTGGATGTTACTGTATTTGGACCATTGAAATCTCGTTACAGAGCCTCAATTCATGATTGGTTAGCATCAAAACCAGGCCTTCACGTTAAATTAAGGCACGTACTCAAACTTTCAAAAGATCCGTTCCTGCAATCTTTTACTCCAGCTAACATAATAAAAGGTTTTTCAACCACTGGTATTTACCCTCTCAACTCCAATATATTTCCAGACTCTGCTTTCCTTCCAAGCGCAGTCACTGATACAGACATAACTGGTGAAAATCCCGAGAATTTGAATGTACAATTTGATAGCCCAGCAGTCAAAGGTGTCAGTACTGAAGTGAACTCTCAAGTTGATGAACCTTCCTCATCCACCATCATTGACCTCCCACCTACTGAATGTCCTCTTGCACTAAACCAATGTACCGAGCCTTTTCAACAAACAAAATTAGATGAATTGGGACCTTCAACTAGTAAGATGATTCCGAAATTGACCCCAGAAACAATCCGACCATTTCCCAAAAGGCAAATGGGTGCTAGTAACCGTAGGAAAAGGAGCACAAACGGTTCTACAGTGTACACCAACTCTCCAGAGATGAAGAAAATTAAACTTATGATGGAAGAAAAGGAGAAAAAGTCATCATTAAAAAAGAAAAACTGCAAAACTAAGAGAAAGATTTTCCCCAAAAAAGACTCCAGCGACTCTGACTCAGCTGTTGATGAAATCGAATATGAAGAGAGTCTACAAGAATTACAGTTCCTAATAGACAGTGATAATATAGAAAAAAAAGATTATATCCTAGTGCAATTCCAACCTGATAACAACAAAACTAAATCAAAACTTGTGTATTTCATTGGAGAAGTGGTTGGTTTTTATGGTCTAGAGGAATATAAAGTTTCCTTCTTACGAAGACAGGGGAAAACTTGTGTGTTCAAATTTCCACTAGTCACAGATGAGGCCAGTGTGGCCAGGGTGGACATTATCGCCAAACTTTTTCCTACAAGGTCCTCAAGAAATGTGTTTTCGTTCGCTTATGACTTTTCATTATTTGATCTCCGTTAGTAATTTATGTTAATTCAATTAAGTTGAAGTTTAAGTGAGGATTCTGATTTGATTATAAAAATAAAAAGACTGCTATAAGAGACTATGATGATGTAACTAAAAGTAGAACTGTATTGTGATAAAGTTATTTTTCAATGCTTTTTAAAAAAAGTTGTTTTGAATAAAATGTTCATACTTTTCATGGCTGTATTTCCATCCCAAGATGCATTCCATTCCATTTTCCAGATGCCTAGAGGTAAAATCGATGAGAAAAAACGAAAATAATTGAATTACTTCCCTATTTAAATCATGTGTCAAAAGTGCCCCACGCTGGTGACAATTGTGCCCCACCCATGGGGCACAATTGTCCTTATAGAGACCTTCGGAAAAATGGGAAAATAAATACTTTGCAAACGACATTTTCGAACATACAAATATCATTTGACTTGCCTAGATGTTGTATTTTAAGATGGAGAAAATTGATTTACAAAAAAAAGTTAATCTCAGCTGTGAAAATTGGAAATGTGAAAATGTGTCAATTGTGCCCCACCTTCCCCTACAGAATTTATAAATTACAAATACTTATAAATCTAACTTAAATAGAAAAGGATGTGAAAGAAAAAGAAGACAGAGAGAAAACGTCTGCAAATTCGAGAAGGCTGTATAGCTTCCTCACTTGAATCATATGGACGTATGGAATAGTTGGGTAGGTGCATTCAGTGGGCAGGTGGAGTATCCATGCATGGGTTAATGATTATAAACTCAGGTCACATGGACTAACAGAATTAGTTGGGTAGGTTTAGCTCTCTACGACTATTATTCGCGTAGTTAGAAACGTTACAAGGAAATGGTCAACATTTCATGTTCGCGCATGCGCAGACGAAAGTTACAGCACGATTCAATGAAATTCATATGGAACTATCAAAGTATTATTCCTGATCGACCCTCCAAGTTTGAACTCATTTCGACGGCATTTAAGGTAGGTAGTTACGAGCGTTTCAAGTAGTTCACGTTTGCGCATGCGCAGACGAAAGTTACAGTACTTATTCGATAATTTTTGTATGGGACCATATATATGTGACCCAACCCTTCAGCCCATTCCGACCATTATTTCGGGTAGTTATGAGTGTTAAAGGAACACGGAACCAAAAATGTTCCTCGATGTCTGAAACGCAAAATGGTAGTGGAAATTTTCATTTTGGAGGACATAATTCTTTATTACTCTATCACGAACCCAAGGCTTCCCCACCTTCCAGTAGTTGAAGTAGTTCTGTATTTAAATTTATGATAAATATTTTAATCGCATTTTTCTCGAAGTGGCCATTCGACGGAGACCGGTCACTTCTTGGTGCAACAATCCTACTTTTGTGAAAAATCAAAAATAATGTTTAAAAATGAAAAATCTGTTTTATTTCAATTTTTTGCTTTGGGTACTTGAATTATTTATTAAAACCCAAATCTGCCACAGCATAAGACACACAGGTACCTACCTAAGCAAAATATGTAGTTACGTTAGCTCTGAGTGGGAACGTAAGGGTGGTTATTCAGGCTAACTAATCCCTCTCTGTTTCAGCAGTTTTTGACTCGAGGCATAACGTTAATTAATTAGAGTTTTATTGCTTTTATTATCAGAGTAAACTGGAGATGGTCGTGAAAGCCAAAACAGCCGTAAACTTTAACGCTGGGGGCTTCGCCACGCTTGGAAATGAGCTGATTGCTTCGGTAAGATGGCACTGTAAGATGCTGAAATGCTCCAAGTACTTCTGAGGAATAAAAATCTCCTTATACTCAGTAAAGGTGTGGCCAATCAAAATGACTTCTAAAACTCCATACATTTGGGTTACGGGCAGTTAAGTTTAAGAGCGAGGAAGAAAGAACTGGAGACATTAGATTTTCCCTCGGGCTTCCCTGGTAAATTTAAAAAAATAACCGCTGTAAATGACTGCACAAAAGTTGATTATTTTCCTGAGGAGGCACCATTAGTACGAACTTCATCCTACAAACCCGGCCATTTGTGAGATTCTGATGGTCGCTGAACCTAAGTTTACCCTCAACATATTCCTAAATTTTCTCGTGATTTGGACACGGTTGGCCGTGAACAACAAAATTGTACTTACCAAATAGAGAGTTTTTGCAAGCCACAAACTTGCTACGTAGACCCTCCTCGTGACGTCAGGGTACGTGAGAATGAGAGTGCGTGAAACTGCCCTACGTAGTAAACTAACGTTGCGCTCCTACCAGATACATAACCTTCCCAAGTTGTAACCAAAAACCGATTCCGAGTGACAATGACGTTCCTTCTCTAGTTTTCTTGTTTTCTACACCTCAGTGTTAAGCAGTGTTAATTTTCTACAACTTCGCTGAAGAAGTGGCATGTTCTTGGTTAAACCGGAGTTGCTGCACAGTCTCCTGGTCTGACCACTGACTTACATCAAAAGCGCTTTGTAAGGTCCTCTGTATCGGCGTTCTCCGTTCACCGAGAGCGAGGAAATAGGCTTCTATAGCTCTACTGTCTACTTCCCATTCCACCAGACCGGCACGATGGGCAGCAACAAGATCTTCAATAATGTCCATTTTTGAAGGTCCAAACCGAAGAAAATTTAAAATGAAGAGAAACGAGTGAAAATCGAAAGCAAACATTGAGGAAAGGTCTAGCGTGACTCCCTACTTGACGTGACTTTAAACTCGAATCGACACGTACGCCCTCTTCGGAACCTACGTACGACTTCAAAAAAATTTTGCATCTTGAAATGCTCGCTCTAGGCCAAAGTCACGTAGCCTGTAACGTCGTGGGCTGCAAAAACTCTCTAATAACAAACACCTAAAAACGCTGCAAAATATTACACAAGGGTTTATTATTTATTGTATTCACCTGCTTAGATCACTGTTGTGTTGTGAATGGCGGGTTCAGAATATTATCAGTCCTTATCTCTATCCATATTTAATACACCTAGTTAAAGCCTTTAAATTAAATTCACAATGATTTTACTGTTTTCCTAGAGATATATGACGGTTCATTCAAGTTTGAGGAACGTATTTCTACCCCAGCTCATGAGGTGCAATTTCAGAAGATCATCTGTAGGTATCTGAATCTGTCCTGTTAATACCATCAAGTCCCCTGGCGGGCCTTAACCCTGTACGGCCACCACCATGTCCCCACCAACCTGATGGATTTTCACAAGCCGGAGGAATGTCCTCAGCTGCTGCATCTAAGTTACCCTGAATGTAGCAGGAGGAATATCTACAGCTACTCATCTACTATAGTTTACTCTGAGCTCAGAATGGAGGAACGTCGACATTTCTGAGTAACTGAAATATTATGAGCTGGGGTAATGTAAATGTAAACCTCAATTACACACACAAATGACAGTAAACATGGATTACACTTACATGTTTTGACCTCTGTGTGAAGCGAGCAGACACAACACTTGCAAGTCACTTACTTCGACTCCCTGCTTCATGCAGCAGACCTGCAGCGCCCTCTGCGCCCATCCCTGCAATGGAGGGGCAACCGCCTGTCGTCAGACCCGTTCGTTCACGACAGGGTGGGGTGGAGGGAGCTTTTCAATGGGCTCCTGAGGCGCCTCACAACCAACTAGAGGAGTGCACGGGTGATGGGGGGGGGGGGGGGCGCCTCACAACCAGCTAGTCCAAAATAACAATCATTCTCCAAATGAAACAATAATATCACGGAACAACCAACTCGATTTCATACAGCCATGCGTGAACATAATCAGCTGTTCCCTAGTGTGATGGGTGCGGTATTTCGTATTTAACGCCTCACCATCTCGGGGAGCTGAGCTGATTAGCTATTAGCTAAACACACGGAGCTGTGACGTAAGGAGGAGAGGGGGTCAACGAATTGGGCGTTCACCAGTGCCACGTCCTTCCCTGTCGTCTTCCCCGAGCTCTCAGGTAGTCAGATTACCGGTGTTATGGATAATAATGTATAGGGTGAATTAGCACTCAGGACGCATAAGAATTTAGTTCGCTATTTACCTACTCTTTATTTTTACTTCTTTACATTAACCAAACACAATTAGCTAATCAGCTCCCCGGATATGGTGAGGCGCTAAATACGAAATACTGCGCCCACCACAGTTAGTATGAGTATCCCCATAGGGCAGTTTTCATGGGTTAAAAATTCTCTATTTTTGGTGACCAAATTGGTCAAATTCTGGTCAGTAACGGAAATTGACACTTATTGACCATGCATTGAGGTTTTTATGTCGGAAAGTCTATGCAGAAAACGAGTGTCAAACTTAGATTTCTGAATTCATTCTAGAAAAAAATGACGTACCTATCAGGTAAACTGCCGAGTAGTTCAACTCAAACCCCGCTTTGAGCGCTAGTGCATCACTTTAAACTACGTACAGGACCACAAATTTATAAATAAATTTTTTTAAAAAAAGGTCCTGAAAATCTGAACGAGGAGAAGTTTACGAAAGGTCACAGCAAAGGTTGTTGAAGGTTGCCAGGAAGATTTGTCATTTCTAATGTTGGGTTGTTGGCAGCATTGAGAACCTTCGCCTCCAAAGCTTCGCTCCGCCTCCTTGGGCCAACAGCCAATCGGATGTCAATAGACCTAATACCTCGTTTTTGGCCGCATTTTTACTTTTAATTGCCTTCATTTAAAAACTACAGCTTATTTTTGAAAACGGACTTCAAACTACCATTTTTCGAAGAGTTCCGAATATTCCCCCCCCCAAAAATTAAATAAAAATTGACGATAATTTCCCTTTCACACAAACCTTCGTTTCGTTGCTTTTACTCACTGATGATTCTGTTTATAGAATTTTCATTCGTTCAACAGTTTATGATGCTATACTGGTTTCAGATGCTCGCAGCTGTCACTACATACCTCGTCATGCTCGTTCAGTGCAGCCAACTGAAAACGACGTGATCCCAAAGCTAAAATCAAAATCATCAATAAAAATTCAGTCAGTAACTTTTCCAGCTGTTCTGTCCGACAAGGCTCCCTAGTTATCGCTACTACCGTTGGGTAGCTACTAGTAGTTAGTGCAGGAGTTTTTGAAGAACCTAAAACTTGGTGGCTCCAGGTTTTAGAAATGAATTCATCACTCGTCGAACAAAAACTACTTACCATTCGATTATAAAATAATTTTATAATCGAATGGTAAGTATTTATATTTATACAATTATTGTATAAATATAAATAATTTTCAAATGCTCATGGAATTGGCCACTTTACCAATAGCGAACAGTACCTACCTAATGTGGAATGAGTTCAGTTTAGTAATAGTTAGTAATGGAAAGTTATGAAAGTTAGTGATGGAAAGGTCTCGAATAATTTAGGTAAAGTAGGTGTGTACTTAAGTGCCTATTAGATAGTCAGGCAAGCTTCGTCGTACAACTGCAGACAGCACCAGTGCTGACCCAAAATAATCAGCGGTAGAGCAACAGTGCAACACGTTCTTATTTTAAAAATATGTAGGTACCTATTGTATTTTATTATTTGATCAATCATTAAAATCAGGTTTTGAAATAAATCAGTTCTATTATATATAAAAAATCCTGTATAATTACTTCTCTTAATCTCTTACACTGGAATGTACGACGTTTTTTCTTCACTCGAAAATAACATTAAACAATAACACAAATTAAGCGGGAGAAACGTGTAAATAGACGACCAGTTATATCACAAATCATTGATTAATGCATATAATCACAACCTGGTTTTCTATGTGAAGTGTGATGTATACCTCCGCTAACTGGAACATTCAAAACTATCTTAATAAATTTGATACTAGCATCAATTTAATACTGTAATCGCATTTACAAACTGAAACAGCATTTAAACGAACAGTTAACACCTACATTAAACGTTTAATACATTAAACATAAAATTTATTGGCTCATTTCGTTCTGTGACATAATTATGGCAGAATGTAATGAAATAAATTAGGGTTCATGTCATTTTAATTTATTTTGATCTATAGCTCTGTATTTGAAATGGGATACCTGCATATACCTGAAAACATGCAGATAGATACAAATAAGTGGCCACCTAATGACAGTAGGCACCAGGAGAATATAACAAGTAGAATAAGTACTTTTTCGAATGAGTCTAATTTATAATTTATTCAACACGTTCATATTATATCACGTTGGTATTACAGATGTCGGTAGTAGGTACCCACAATCGAATTTGACGTATTAGCAAGAGTTGAAAAGCCCTTTTGAGGCAGCATGTAGTAGCTATTATAGTAATACAGTGAAACACACCTTATTCGGGACACTTGTAACATTTCAAATGTTGTAAAATCACTATACTCACAAACAACAATAAAAGCGTGGAAATTTTACGTTGTTAAGCAGGGTTCACATCCATCCGGAGCCGTCTGGAAATACGGATAGGGGAAGCTAGTGAAAAGCAGTGGAAGGGATGGAGGGGAATCGCGGAAGTTGGGAAGGCGTTCATAACCATCCGGAATTTTGGCTGACAACTCGTTTCCCGCGCTTCCTCCCACAGCTGTTTCGGTTGCCGACGCCATTCTGTATGCGCAGTAGTGAACTGCGCAGATGCGGAGCGGAAAATATCTGAAAAATCAGATGCGTACAGTTCGCTTCAAAAGTGCTTCTCCGGAAAGAATATTCCCCCCTCCCCAGCTGATGTCCAACCAATCAGCTGCTCGTACGCACGTTCCGGATAGCTTTCCGGATGGATGTGAACCCTGCTTGACCTCGAATAGGTAGGTAACCTCTCCTACAGTAAAATCTCTTCTGCCTGGCCCTCGTTGATCTACAAATTTTGTAGACTTAATTTTTTTCCCCCTATTTTTCATGTTCACTTTAGATAGGTACCTAATAATTTTTAACTATTGTAGTGCGGCTCTTCTTCCCGCTTAATCGGTGCCACTAGCTTTATTACATTATAAACGCTATGATCTCCAGAAACCTCCCAAAACAGCAATAACGTAACTATAAGTGCGCCAAATATGCACTTTGTAATTTGATTCAATGCATACAGTTCCTGTAAACTAAAAATTTAAAAACTAAAAAAAACCTGACTTCAAAAAAGCTGTATAAGACTAAAAAGTAAATAATAAATTTTATGCTGAACAAAACGTACATAATTTTTTTTTTCAAAGCCAATACACCAAAATTTTTGAAGTGAGCGCCAAATTTCAACTGGAATGTATAACAACCGAGGTATACAATTTATGAACGCTGCGTGTAGGGTTTTTAGTTAAAATCTGACTTCAAAAATTTTGTTGTATTGAATTTGAATGAAAATTAAATAAGAGCGTTTGTTCAGCGTAAAAATTATTCTTTACTTTTTAGTTTTATACAGCTTTTTTGAAGTCGGGTTTTGTTTTTTAATTTTTACTTTTTAATGCGATCTTTTTGGTAGTTTTTTACTTGAAAAACTAGTATGGAACCACAGGGGGATGGTCCTTTTTCATTTGAAAAAAGATTAATCGAAATCGGTCCAGTAGTTTCGGAACAATCACTAGACAAGTTTTTTTTTTTTAAAGAGAGAAGTTTCGGTCATGCAGCATGACTATAAGAGCGAATTTTCAAATAAATATTCATGCTATTGTGTCAAAATATGATATTGCGAGAAACTACACCACTTTTCGTAAAATCATATAATTTTTTTTCCCGTGATTTTAGCAATTTTCACCGATTCTTGACCCTTATAAAGTCAAATTTGAACCACTGTCTTTTGAGAAAAATATTTTTATCATCGAAACAGTTCCTCCGTCGTGAATCACCATCCCACAAAAGGTCAGGTGAATTAATACTGATTTTACTATGTTTTGACCCCAAAAATCCAAATTTGACCCATATTCTGTATGAAACAGTCATGCAGCATGACTTAATGAGCGAATTTTCAAAGAAATATTCGAATTAATGGCTATGGTTTTGAATAAAGGAAAACTTCGGTCTAAAATTTGGTTTTCTATGTATATTCTCTTCGTATTTATTTTAATTTGTACGTTTTGTCCATCCTGATTCTACCGTTTGTTTATTACGTAATTGTACTAAGTGCTTATTTATTTGATCGCTGTGGGTAAATTCAAGGAGTTGTACTAATCGTTTGCCTCCCCCTTTTTTGCTTCGAACTCTCGTCTTCAATTAATACTTCTCACATTTTTCAATCTGACCACTCTAAGGGGGTGGGGGTAAGAGTTTAAAGATTATCCTAGTTTTGGGTAATTTTTGCGCACTTTAAATGCTCTAATTTAAGAACGGATTTAGATATCTAAAATCCGATTTCACTATCGTGTTCAGCGTGCAAAAACCTTTAAAATGAGGGGTCACTTGTTAGAAAATAACATTTTGGGGATTTTTAGGTAATTTTTGCGCACTTTAAATGCTCTAATTTGAGAACGGATCAAGATATCTAAAATCCGATTCCACCATCGTGTTCAGCGTGCAAAAACCTTTAAAATGAGGGGTCACTTGTTGGAAAATAACATTTTGGGGATTTTTGGGTAATTTTTGCGCACTTTAAATGCTCTAATTTGAGAACGGATCAAGATATCTAAAATCCGATTCCACCATCGTGTTCAGCGTGCAAAAACCTTTAAAATGAGGGGTCACTTGTTAGAAAATAACATTTTGGGGATTTTTAGGTAATTTTTGCGCACTTTAAATGCTCTAATTTGAGAACGGATCAAGATATCTAAAATCCGATTCCACCATCGTGTTCAGCGTGCAAAAACCTTTAAAATGAGGGGTCACTTGTTGGAAAATAACATTTTGGGGATTTTTGGGTAATTTTTGCGCACTTTAAATGCGCCAAAACCCTCCTTAGAGTAGGCCAATTTCGCCCATCTTCGAACTTAGCCTTTCGATTGCCAAGATAGATTTTTTGTGCAAATTTGAGCTGTTTATCTCAATTCTATCGAGAGTTATCGTCTGGAGTGACACATATATAAATAAATATATATATATATACATATAAAAAAGTGTTAAATTTCAGGAATCGTTTTAGAATGGTCTGAAACGGATTTCTATGAAGAAAATTTCCAAAAATTTATATTATTTAAATTTCGAAGCCATTGCAATAGCTTCATTTTCTTTGAAAATTCGCTAAAACAACTGAAATGGTATTTTTCTGTCTTGACTAACCCTTCCATACCACTTTCAATGATTTTACATCAACTGTTCGCAATTTTAGCCGTTCCTAACGATTTTACAGCCTTAGATTTTTTTGAAAATTGCTTACCTTCGAATTCATCCTTTTGTTTGGCAATAAGAACGTTTAGGCGAAATTTGGAATTTTTATCATGTGCCCAAGGACGGATATTGTCTGGAGTGATTCATAAATAAATAATAAATATATATATGTATACATATATAAATATAAATTTTTGTTAAAATCTAGGTATGAATTCAGGATCATGTTCTGAAAATTTTGGACATTTGATCATTTGCTTTGACAATTCGCTAAAAAAGAGCATAGAAACAGGTTTTTGAATTATGTGTTTATTTATTTATTTTTATACACGAATTGAGAAACTCATCTTATTTTTGAAGTCGGTTAAAAATGCTTTTTGTTGAGTTGGAAAGCTTTACTGGAGCGTCATAGGTCGTATGTACGTGGACAGAGGTAGAAGAGCAAGTACCTACTTGTTGGGCACATCAAGGCCATATATATGTCAACCATGGGGTTTCCGGTGTCTCTCATGGATGTCAGACTGCTCACCCAGTCACACCTGAATCGTATTGGCAAGAAAGTTCCCAAATTCGAGAAATTTGGCAAGATCGTTCCCAAATTCAAGAAATCTGGCAAGAAAATTTCCAAATGCAAGAAATTTGGCAAGAAAATTTCCAAATTCAAGAAATCTGGCAAGAAAGTTTCCAAATTCAAGAATTTAGGCAAGAAAGTTCCCAAATTCAAGAAATTTCATTAATTTGTTTCAGGGTTCAAATGGTTTATTCTTCATCCCGTCAGTAACTTGTCATCTTTCTTGCGGTTAGAAATGAGTACCGTAAGGTGGGGCGAATAGGGTCACTTTTCAACTTTCAAGGTCTGTAGTTTTTTCCCTGTTTGAGATAGAGATTTGATTCCAACGGCAATACACAGTTCCCTGCTTCTAGTTTTCATTACCATGGTCAAATAATGTAATACTATCACAGGGAAAGTGCTATGGTTCAAAAAGGGCCCTGACCCGATTGGTCCACCGGGTGAGGTGAATAGGGTCACCCATAGGTTTTTCAAGCAAAAAATTGAATATCTCCTATTCAACACTAGCGTGGACCAAATGGGTCACGAATCTTCAAAAAAAAAAGTTTTCCAAAACCACCAGTATTTTTTTTTTTTTTTCACCATTTTTTTGGGCTGTACAACAAAAAAGCGAATTTCTCAATAACTTGTTTATTTATAAAAAGTGGAATAAATATTTATTCAGTCTTTAAATGCTATTTATCACGTGAAATGACTGATATATTGAGTAGGTAAACATTAACCATGACTGAACATTATTCTAAATCAAATAAATTATCACAATCGAGGAATGTTTAAGCTCGAAACTTGGAAGGAACTAGAAGAATTAGAAAAAAACTGACTCATAAAATTAACTGACTGAAGGCACTAGAATTAAAAATCACAATGAAGAATCAAGTTTAAAAAAATCACAATGAAGAATCAAGAATGATTGAATCAATTAAAAATCACAATGAAGAATCAAGTTAAAACTTGATTGAGACTCAATGCATCACAATTGGGAAGCTCCAAATCACTCCAAATGAGTGGCATCAACCATGAAGTGGTAGTGTCCCCGATGAAGCTTCTTCAACCTTATAATCACTCCTCAGAAAAACAAAAAGTTGCTGACCCGATTCGCCCCACTTTTGCCTCAAAACTGCCTCCCGGCGAAAAAAAAAATCAAAACAAATCAAAAGGTTAATGCCACTGCTGTCAAATTCGGAGGGAATTATCTAAACAAGTTCAGGGTTGTGTTATCACAAGGACAGGCTGCCGACATTCACGCAGTTGGCGGGGTGAACAAAGTTTGTGGGCTATTGTAAAACAGCTGATTTAGGCATCGCCATTTTCATAGCCGGGTAGGACCCATGGCGGACAGTAGATCGTTAGCTAATCGATAATTTGATGCATGGATACCTAAGGAATCGAATGCTGTTTGGATCGTCTCGATATCTTTGTCGGTTGCCGAGATTTTTCGATTTTTGTAATTTTCCCGAAAATTGACCCTATTCACCCCACTGACCCGATTCGCCCCACCTTACGGTACGGGTTAGTTTCATGTCGTTTCTAAACTGGAAACTGCTGTTTACCCATTACACCCCATTCGATGGGGGTCAGATTAATAAAATTTAGAATTGAAATAACCTTCATCCTGTTATTCCTACAGCTTTGATTCGGGTCTCATTCAAAATAATATATAGGTACTCAGTAGCACGTAAAGCATCCCTTCCTTTGATTGAAATGTGTAACCATCCGTAAAATGCAAAAGAACGCAAATCCGTACTCATTAGACCCCATTCTACGCAATATCTGCGCCAAAACCCACCGAATACCACTTAATATCACCTACCAACCGAATTTCACCTTACAATGACAATTCTTTCCTATGGTTTTGGGTTTTTTTCTGGTAGAAAATCCGTATGGGCAGGCTCAGACGAAGGTTGGAGCTGGATACTGATGGATGAAATCCATATATGGGGGGCCATCTGTGGAACAAACCCCGCATACCCTCCAATTTTCAGCTCGCAGCGCTCTTTCTTGCGCAGTTCTGAGCGGTTTTGGAGGGAAATTCGTACGGTCAGGAGCATACGGAAGAAATTAATCAATATGATACACTAACCGAACATCAGCCCCACCAACCCTCAAAAGGTGAGCTTATTTCGATTTTTTCCTCTCTTTTAATGGGTTTCTCTAAAAGACATGCACATTTCAAGAGCTAGAATTTCGGGATTCTATCGACAAAGTATAATTATAGTACTTTGTCGATAGGTTCATCAGGTTTCAGCCCGATTAAAATTTAAAAAGTATAAAACGGGAAGACACTGGGTTCACTGAAAAGTTTCGATATTTTCTAAAACGTTCAAAATAGAACACCTCGAGAGGCCGGGCCTAACTATAATGATGTCATTTCAAAGCAGATAGCACTGAACCCAGATTTACAAGGATCTCTGTAAATCTACTTCAGATTTGGACTTGGTCCTTTTTGTTATCACAGTCGGTTATACCGCGTGTAGTAGAACGATAGACTGGCCAATCGGACATAACGATCTTAGATGTTGAGAAGTGTGGCAGGGCCAGTACCTTTGACTATGAGTTTCACACCCCACAATTTGAGGAATCCCATGCCGACTCGCCTGTGTAGTAGATGACTACACTCATCACGTTGCTGGACATTTGGGTACGTCATCGGTCTCCATCTTCTTCTTCTTCTTGTAACCTTTCTCGATCTCTTCCAAAGACTTCCCCTCGGTCTCCGGGAGGAGGAAGTAGAGGAAGACGAAGCCGAAGGCGGAGATGCCGCCGAAGACGCCAAAGAGGTTGTGGAGGCCGAGGGAGTGTTTGAGGGCCAGGAAAGACTTGGTGGCCGAGAAGGTGATGAGGTAGGAGGAGGCTGCTGCCATGCCGGACGCTTGACTCCGACCCCTGCAACGTAACAACCTCAGGTGAACGGTAGATTGGATTCGATTTTAGTGATGGGCTAAAGCGTTATTTTCTGATAACGCGTTATTCGCTAACAGTTATTGGTCAGTAACCGGTTCCGATAACCGGTTATTCTGATAACTAGTTACGAGTTTAGGGGTGGGGGTAGAGACAAACATGAGTGTTCACCTGAGAGCCGATGGCAAAAAGTTCGTCGTATGATACCTACCTATTGCTTCATATATTGTGAATCTGTCACTTACACTGATGGGGCTTACATAAAAATTCTGCCCATAAATATAATAGAAATAAATAATTATATTGACACGGAAAAGAAGTATACGAAACTTTGCTGATTCCAAGTTGCCACTAACAGATTTGTTCAAGTAACCCTATCCTTAACATAAATTATCAATTAATGGAATCACTAGGTTAACGAAATGAGAACGAAGTGTTTATGAACAACCAACAACCAAGGGAAGGTTTATTGCCCTTTAATGGGTCGGCTCCAAGATGCTAAGGGGAGGGAACAATTTCCAAATTACGAATTTGCGAAATTGAAAATTTGAACCGCTAATAGGTAAGGGAATACAGGTGCATGTGAGGAGTAGACTCACCGCATCGGATGTCCAAGGAAGACTGCTTCTAGAGCAGAGGAAGCTGGGGGCTATTTCCCCGTGAACTGCTCCTCTGAAGGAACTGGTAATGTGACGGACACCCCTTCACAAGCATTGAACCCAGATTCACGAGGATCTCTATAAATTAAGTGATCTACATATTTTCAGTAACATCCGCGCGAAGATTTTAAGACATTTTTTCGGGGGAGCATGGAGGATAACCCATTGTAAACATGTTAGAAGTGGAAAATTCCCTATTTCCCTGTTTACTGCGATATGTGAAAAACGTTTTTTTGACTCGAAAAAATAAATAATCTCGGCCCCAAACATTGATTTTTAAATATAATTCAATAGGAAATTGAACGCTTATAAACATATATGAAAAAATACTAAGATTACCTAGTTATTCAAATACTTAGGCAGAGTAATGTTTCGCGATTTAGTGCAAGTTCAACACGTTTTTGACAATGTTTTCCTGCGTAATTTTTTCTATGGTCAAAAACTTTTATTTTGAATGCTCTAAATGTATATTTCAAATTCTGTTCAGTAACGGAAATTAACACCTATTTACCACATAATGAGATGTTTATGTCGGAAAGTCTACGCAAAAAACCAGTGTGGAATTTGAATTTCTCAGTTCCCGCTAGAGATGACTTCAGGTAAGTTGCCAAGTAGTTCAACTAAAGTACAGCTTAGAGCGCTAGTGCATCACTTTAAACGATCTACAGAAACACAATGGATAGATGGATGGAACCACAAATTTATAAATAAAATAAAAATAGAAAAACGCTTCCTCAATGTCATACTGCGGGAAAGGTAATGGCAAAGGTTGCCACAAATGTTCGCCATTTTTTATGTCGGGTTGTTGGCAGCATTGAGAACATTCGCCTCCTTGGGCCAACAGCCAATCAATAGACCTGACATTACTTTTTGCCCCATTTTAACTTAATATAAATAAATAAATATTGAACTCATCAAGTTAACCTGAAAAGTGTCTCAGCTCTCAATATTTACGGTTTAACTAGCAAATGCTTAATCCTCTCCCTGAGAAAATTTCGTTTCTCAGCCAGGAGTCGAACTCGGGCAACCAAAGACGAATGGATTCAAGCACCAACGCCTTAGCCCACTCAGCCACCTGTGATGGCGCATTTCAACGTTTAATCTCCCTCACTTGAAAAAACAATGCTTATTTTTGAAAACGAGCTTCACCAACTACCATTTTCCCAAAAGTTCTGTTTTTTTTTATACTTTGAGGAAAATTCTCCATTAAATTCATAATTACCTACCTGTACGGGAATATCTCGCTCATCACTGTCCAGACAATCCCGCTAGCTCCGTACATCGAGAAGAAGAACAGAGAGACAAACAGGAGGAAACAGGCCCAACCGTCGAGAGCCGATGAAGGAGTGAAAGCGATTCCCAGACCCGAAACTGCGCACATGAACACTGAGATCAGCGCTATCGGCCGCTTCCTGAACCACGCGATGGTCGCCATGCACAGGACGCTCGCGCAGAATCCAATGCTCCCAAAAATCACCTGTCGAACACACTTTATTATTAGAATTAGAATTTGTTTATTTAGCGAAACATAAAGTTATCGAGTTATCTTCTGAAAATGTCTACCCCTATTTTTTGCACCCCTTAGAGATGACAGAGTAGCGCCGATCTTCGCGGACCAACTAGACCCCGAACGGGACCTAGACTAAATATTCATTAATTCCGATTGATAACTAACTAAGGAAAGAGCAAGTACGGCGGACGGACAGAAATATTGGTTCATTATTTTCAATAATTAACCTTTGGAATCGAACATGAAACAACAATTTTTACACCCCCTGCCACCCCTCAAAATTTGATGGCTTCCATTTCAAGGTATGCAGAATCCGAAAATGGAATTAAAATGTCTTTCCGTACACCGTCCGTCGTACGTCGCACTTTCCTTAGTTACCATGAACCAAAATCAATGAAATTTGGTTTTTGGGTCCCATTCGGGATCCAGCTAAATAGGGGGGTTAAAATTTCCAGGACGCCGTACTCTCGAATTTTGTACACATCTTTAAATTGATATCTAACTGAGGAATTTTTCGAGACCACCCTTTCGTTCACAGTAAGTTTGCTACGAAAAGCTTTGCCAATATGATTGTGAATGAAACAGTATAAATCCGGCCCAGATATCATTGCTAGGGATCAACTGATTATAATCACTGATGGCTGCATGAAATCGAGTTGGTTGTTCCGAGCTATTATTTCATTTGAAGAATGATTGTTATTTTGAACAAGGAACCCTTCATAAATAACGATTAATAATAATTAATGATAGAATTCTTGTATGTACCACATATTAGTTATGAAACTGTAATTCCCCGGCCGGCTAATGACCACAGAAAACTGATCTACGCACAAGGGGCATCCATACAGGTAAATAATAAACCGTTGTGTAATAATTTGCAGCGTTTTATTCCATTTTCGGATTCTACTATCTTGAAAAGAAACCATCAAATTCGAGGTTTTTTCCCGCCATGCTCGATTCAGTCAGGCTGAAACCTGATCGCTATCCGTTCTCAATTATTGGTGATAATCGCTACCTAGTCTCGAGGGCCCACCGTGACTCCCCCTCACTTCTGTCACAGATTCATTATTGAAAATAATAAACCAATATTCATTGTTAACAGAAAAATTTTAGGAAATGAGTAGGTATTTAAAAAAATGCCAAAACTTACATCATTTCAACAAAAATGAGTCGTGATACACAGTAAATAGAATGTTCAATACAGTTTCCCACCATTAGCGAGTGTAGGTATCTGAACGTTGCAGTACATTTTGCACAAAAATTCAGCAGATGATTCTCCACGGAAATGTGGATAGATTTAGATTGTTAAAATAATGTTTTATTGTTAAATACTTAGGGTATGGCTTACAGATGCCCGGTAGGGTTCGATCGGGAATTTGAATTCCTCGATCAATTTGATGAGGTACGGCCTCGTGGAGGAGATGCCCGTCCAGTTCGATATGAAGAAAAAGACGATGATGAAGAAGAAAGGTTTGAGGACGGCCGGCCTGAAGAAGTCTTTGGCGTCCTGCGCCATCTTTTTCATCCACGACGGCCTCGGAACTTCAACTATCTCGGGCACCTGGAAAAAAATGCAGAACCCATTACAACTGCCGTCGTCTACTTCTAGCATGGATGCTACTGCTTCGTTTCAATAGCATCCATCCGAATAGTACACCGAAACATGGCGTGGCAATAAGGACAAAAATACGGCTGCCAATTCCTCACTTGAATCACATGAACGTATAGAATATTTGGGCAGGTTCGTTTTGATACGGGACCATCTGCGATCCAACCCGCGTGTACCTTCAAAATTTCAGCTCTCTGCGCGTAGTTAGAAGCGTTACAAGAAAACCGCCATCATTTCATGTTCGCGCATGCGCAGACGAAAGTTACAGTACTTTTTCAATGATTTTTGTATGGAACTATCAAAGTATTAAGCAGGGTTCACATCCATCCGGAGACGTCTGGAAATACGGATAGGGGAAGCTAGTGAAAAGCAGTGGAAGGGATGGAGGGGAATCGCGGAAGTTGGGAAGGCGTTCATAACCATCCGGAATTTTGGCTGACAACTCGTTTCCCGCGCTTCCTCCCACAGCTGTTTCGGTTGCCGACGCCATTCTGTATGCGCAGTAGTGAACTGCGCAGATGCGGAGCGGAAAATATCTGAAAAATCAGATGCGTACAGTTCGCTTCAAAAGTGCTTCTCCGGAAAGAATATTCCCCCCTCCCCAGCTGATGTCCAACCAATCAGCTGCTCGTACGCACTTTCCGGATAGCTTTCCGGATGGATGTGAACCCTGCTTTATTCCTGATCGACCCTCAATCTGAACTCATTTCAATGATATTTAAGGTAGTTATGGGCGTTTCAGTCATTTCACGTTTGCGCATGCGCAGACGAAAGTTACAGTACTTTTTCAATGATTTTGGTACGGGACCGTCTGTGACCCAACCCGCACCTACCTTCTAAATATCAGCCTATTTCGACCATTATTTCGGGTACTTATGGCGTTACGAGGGATTACCACAGACAGGCAGACAGACGGACAGACAGACAGACACGGAACCAAAAATGTTCCTCGATGTTTAAAACGCAAAATGGTAGTGGAAATTTTCATTTTGGAGGACATAAATGTTTTTTACTCAATCACATTAGGCAAATATTAGCAAAAACATTAGGTGCTGCAATTGAAATATTGCATACCCTCGCCCGATAACGAACATTTTGCTTCCTCACTACCGAAGGTAGGGAAGTCTTGGATTCGTAATTCAGTAAAAAAATATATGTCCCCCAAAATGAAGATTTCCACTACCACTTTGCATTTCAGACATCGAGGAACATTTTTGGTTCCGTGTCTGTCTCTGGTAATTCTTGTAACTCCAATAACTACCCGAAATAATGGTCGAAATGGGCTGAAATTTGGAGGGTAGGTGCGGGTTGGGTCACAGATGGTCCTGCACACAAATTATTGGAAAAGTACGGTAACTTTCGTCTGCGCATGCGCAAACGTGAAATATTTGGAACGCCCATAACTACCTCACATATCGTTGGAATGAGTTCAAACTTGGAGGGTCGACCAGGAATAATAATTTTATCGTTCCATATGAATTTCATTGGAATCGTACTGTAACTTTCGTCTGCGCATGCTCGAACATGAAATGTTGACCATTTCCTTGTAACGCGTCTAACTACGCATAGAGAGCTGAAATTTTGAGGGTACAAGCGGGTTGGATCGCAGATGGTACCTTGTCAAAATGAACCTACGCAACTATTCTATACGGTGATGTGATTCAATCCAACTATACTGCCTGCTCGAATTGGCAAACGTTTTTACTTTTCACTCGTACGACTAATTTCTAATAAACGGCACACATTTCCCTTATTTCCAATTCAAATAGCAATAAGTTATGAGAAACCTCAGCATTGAATGATAAGACCTCGTGATGCTAACACAATGAATAGCCTTAGAAAGCTGTTTGTGGACCTATTTGGTAGGTATCGTATTGAATCGGGATAGCGGAAATTCTCCCGATATTACAGTGTATTGTTTCTAGATTAGAGAAACTAGTAGATAGAACAATGCATCCTCCTTCCAAGCTAATGCAATCTATCGGCTATATTACAGTGATTTATTCTTACAAGAATAGAATAGAAGTGGAGTACGAGTACCTAACCTACAGAGCCTCACTTCCATTGCTTTAACTGAGATCGTCAACGCCAACTCATTGCTATCACGATAGGAGCTTGCTACACGATGGTAGGTTTCGACATAGATCCCTACCTACCATGACGAAGACATTCAGGTTTCGTCGTGCAGCAGTGGCGTAGCCAGGATTGTTGAATGGGGGGGGGGGGGGGTATCGGAAATCGAAAAAAGTTCCTATCATGCAGTATGGCTATAACAGTGAATTTTCAAAGAAATATTCCTGCTATGTTAAAAGATGATATAGCGAGAAACCATACCACTTTTCCTAAAATTATATAATTCTCTCATCTTCGAACTCATCCTTTTGTTTGACAACACAAACGTTTTGGAGAAATTTGGAATTTTTATCATGTACCCAAGGACAGATATCATCTGGAGTGGCACACAAATATATATACATAATACATACATTTTTGTTAAAATCTAGGGATGAACTGAGGATGCTCTGAAACGGATTTGCCTGTAAAAATATTTCAAAAATTCATGTTCTGAAAACGTTACACATATCGATAGCTTCATTTCCTTTGAAAATTCGTTAATAAGGCTAGGCATTACAAATAGAGATGAATTTAAATTAAACTTGACAAAGCACTAAATGTTACAGGTAATGTTAGGTAAGATAGGTAAGTTGATGAAATGAAACATTTATTTGGCAACAATGTTCGAGAATTTTCAAGGAATTAAGCTATTGCAATGGGTCCAAAATTTTCAGAAAATAAGTTTTTGAAATTATGTTACAGGCAAATCCGTTTCAGAGCATCCTGATTTGATCTCTAGATTTAAACAAAACTTTATACGTATATTATATATATTTATTCATGTGCCACCCCAGACGATATCTGACCTTGGTTAAACAAAAGGATGAGCAATTTTCAAAAATTCGAAGGGAGTCAAATTTGAGTTTTTGGGAGTCAAAACTTAGAAAAAACGGCTAAAATTGATACATATAAAATCACTGAAAGTGGTATGGACGCATTAGTGACTACAGAAAAATATCATTTCAGTTGTTTTTTACAAAGAATAGGGGTCTAATTAGGATTTTTGGGGGTCAACAATTGGTATTAAGGGCTAAAATCAATATTATTCACCTGAAGTGTGGGATGGTGAGGGCGAGGGACTATACGAATTTTTTTCAAAAAGATTTGATCAAATTTTTGGGACAGATCGTTAGTAATCAAATAGACGTAACATTATTTAACTGTTTGATCATGTTTGATTTACCGTTTAATCTGTTATTGTTGTATTTGTTTGTTACCTTTGTGATTGTTATCATTCTTAAGATTTAGTTTTAATTTGTGATAAAGTTTTCGAGCCAATGGGGGGGGTTATGACCCCCACTAACCCCCCCCCCCCCCCCCCGGGCTACGCCACTGTCGTGCAGATAAACATTCATTTCAAAAGTCGTAAATCACCTTTGTTGAGGTAATGGGCAATATGGATAACTTACAGTATTGTTGTGGCGTACCTTTTCAGTTTTTACGGTCGAGTTTATATTCGAAGGGGTCTCATCGAGAACAATAGCGGGATTGTCGTATCCCCGGATCTTCTTTTTCTTCTTGGCTTCGTCCGCATACCTAACGCAGAATTTGAAGATTTGAATAAAATCTAGATCCATTCAATCAATGAAGAAATTTGAAAAAAAAAAACTCATAGCTAGCCATCACATGAGCAAAAATCATCACAGTGACTTTCCTATCAAGGTGAAGTTTGAATGCCAGTTAGAACCAACTGGGTGCCAATTTGAACCAAGTCAACCCAATTTGAAATGTATTTAATCATTCGTTCTTATCAATCTACGGCCCTGTAACCAATCTGATGGAATCTCACTGGCATTTCATAAAATATTTATCGAAGAGAGAAAGATGTGTAATGATTTTATTTAAAATACGGCACTTTGATGAAACCTCGTTTATTCGGACTAACTGGAACCAAAGGCAATCCGGGTAATAAGCAAATAAAATATGCTTAAATAAGCGGACTTACCGTTTATTGAGATTTTTTAAAAACGGCAAATTATTACACAACGGTTTATTATTTGTCTATAGATGCCCCTTCTGTGTACATCACTGTTTTCTATGGACAATAGGTACCTACCCTCGTGCTTGTGAACATTAAATTTTTTTTAAATGTCAACAAATATGATCCGGATTTTATTTAAGCAAAGATACATCCAGCCTCAAACACAAAAATGTATATTTTTGTTGTTTCAGCGAAGTAGTATCTGCCTATAATACAGTCGACTCTCGATAATTCTAAACTCAAGGAACCAACCGCAGAGAGTTCGATTTATTGACTAGTTCGACTGAGTAGAAAGGGAGAGCAAGAAGTTAGAAAAACACTTTTCATTAAATGAATAGAAATACGTTCATAATTATGTACGTACAAATATTGTGCACCGCAGTTTTAGACTAGTTTGAGGTAGGTGAACTTAAAGAAAGAATGAATAAATGAATGAATGCAGACAAAATAACTGTTTGGAACGTAACTACATACGTATATAAATAATTATGTTGTAGTACTAAGGTAGGCATTTTGTTTTAAATCTGTCATTTTCTTTTCTTTCAATTGTTGTATTTTTGCGTATTGAAAAACCCCCCAAAAAAATCGAATTACCGAAAGTTGGGCATACTTCAAATGTATGCGCATGTCACAAAAGGTCACAAAAGCGGTTAATATTATTATTATTTTTTTATTTTTTTTAATCAAACTAGATTCCATTTTGAGAACTTTGACACCAACCGCACTGTCCTACGATTATCAGTTCTTTTTGTATGATTTTTCGAAGTTCCAGAGGTTTCGTACATCATACCCTCTGGAATCTTTGGAAAAAATCATAGAAAAAGAACTATTTATCGTAAGACAGTGCGGTTGGTGTCAAAGTTATCAAAATGGAATGCACTTTCATTTAAAAATAATAATAATAAAATAAAATAAATACACGTGCAGACCCCGTTGTTCGTGGGTGGTGTGCCGCCAGCAGTAGGTAGTGTACCAAAACACATAATATTTACATTGTTATATTCGTATTAACGAGAGATTCTCAAAGGGCCGAGGTATTTGTTCGTATAATCGAGAATTAGAATGATCGACTGTACTATTGATAACTAGGTACAAGGTAATTGGCTGCAGTCTTGGAAGACTCGCGAACCTAGCGCTCAATTGTTCAAATTTGATCTGATTCCATGACTGGATTTCCCATAAACGATTTTACCTTTTCAATTCCGTCACTTCCTTTTGCACCGCCTGAGGAGACACCCAGCCTCTGAGCCACTGCAGGGATTTGCAAGCGTCCTCTTCTCTGCCCTGAGCCATCAGCCACAAAGGCGTTTCTGGTACCTGAAAATACGTCAATAGCGTGTTCTATCCTGAACTACCAACATGTAGGTACCTAATCACAAGGCAAAATATCGATTATCAATCCATAATTAATCCTAATCATCCCGAATCAACCAGGCCTAAGGTCTGGAACTTCATACTTCACAAGATTTCAGATTTTTAGTTGATTCCGAAGAAACTTGTGGGTAGGTACCCACTGTTTATTATTTTGAATAATAAACCTTTGGAATCGAGCATTAAAAAAAAATTTCCCTCAAAACTACACCTCAAAAAGTCCCTCAAAGATGGTTTCCGTTTCAAGGTACAAAATCCGGTTAACATGAACCAAAATTAATGAAATTTGGTTTTTAGGTCCCATTCGGGGTCTAGTTGGTCCTCGAAGCTCGGCGTTACTGCCGGTCAACTCTAAGGGGTGAAAATTAGGGGTTGACATTTTCGGAACGCCGTTGCTCGAAAATTTTCGAAAGCAGGGTATGGTTTTTTTCAAACGTTTTTAAATTGATCTCGAACTAAAGAGTTTTTTGAGACCACCTGGAGCATTGTACGTCCAGCCGTTCGTTTGCACCGAAAAGCTTCGTCAACATGACCGTGAATGAAACTGTATAAATCCGGCCCAGATACCATCACTAGGGAAGACCTGATTATAATCACGGAGTATGAAGTCGAGTTGGTTGTCTGAGATATTATTTCATTTGATGAATGACGGCTCTTTTGGATTTTGTTGATCGGTCCTTTTGTAACTTGAGCACACGTTATGCTTCATGAATAACAACAAATAATGAATGATTGAACTAATGAATCCTGCGCGTTTTTATGAAACTGTAATTCCCGGGCTCCAGCACTTGATTCAGGGCTTTCCTGGAGGGAGCTCGAGGGTAGGCATTGACCACAGAAAACAATGATCTACGCAGAAGGGGCATCCATACAGGTAAATAAGAAACCGTTGTGTAATAATTTGCAGAGATTTTTTATTCCATTTTCGGGTTCTACTATCTTGAAACGGAAGCCATCAAATTTTGAGTGGGGAGGGGGTGTATTTTTTTTTTTCATGCTCGATTCCAAAGGTTTATAACTGAAAATAATAAACCAAAAGACCTTTGAGGCCATTTGTTCTGAAAATTTAAAATCTCGTGAGGTTAAAAATCAACCAAGCTGGAAAAACCCTCCTCTCAGAAGGAACCGACTTGGCAATCACTTCTCAGATGTTCGTAGTAAAATATTGATGATTCTTGAAAAATGAAGATGAACTGGGAAAAATCAAACTGGGTAAAAACATCGATGTCTAAGAGTAAAAACATCGAAAGAAAAACATCGATTTTTCTGAAACACTGATACATCGATATCCATCCCTATTTGGCAGGAGCATCAGGCAAGCATCTCACTTACCTGAGCATAGCGAGAGCGTAACTTGAGCGTCCAAATCACCTCAACCTCAACCAAAAATCAACCCTCTTTTCTAGCATTTAATTTTAGTCTTTAGATTCACATTTTCGCCTTTTAAATTTTCAACTTGAAACTCCCAAATTTTATATCGTAGAGTTAACTTTTAGAATTGAATTTTATTAGGATTGTTCAGGCTGATCAAATTTAGTTTCAAGTATTCCTTTCACCACCTCAACCAACCAAAAATCTACCATCTTTTCTAGCATTTAATTTAGTCTTTAAATTCCTGTTTTGACCTTTTCAATTTTCAACTTTCAACTCCCAAATTTTATATCTTGGAGTTAACTTTTAGTGTTGAATTTTATTAGGAATAAGTTTAGGCTATCAAATTTAGATTCAGGTATTCCTTTCATCACCCTCTCACTGACCATAAACCATCCTTCACTTGAAAGCCTTTTTGGTTCGAACGGCCACTGGCCGACAACAGAGGACGTCCGATCCAATTTGTAATTTCAATACTCAAATTTCTGTCAGCAACATAACTTCACGTTCAGATCTCACCTTTTTGCCCTCAGCTATCCCAATTTATTTTCTCTGGCCTTCAGCATTCTCTCCAAATTCCTCAGCAACAAACACAGATTAATAACACGATTTCAAACAAGGAGTTCCAAAATACCTCAACCGTATTTGACAGAAGGGAGCGGTAAGTACAGACCCGGAAACGTCCAGCCCATTGTACGAAATCCCGAGCGGCACATCCTAAATGAGTTGGAGACCGAAAGCCAACTGACCTGCGCCAAGGTCAAAACCATCAGGAAGAGATTCGGACTGTCCATCACTTCACAATGTCAGCTAGACTGCGTTCAAACGTACCTAACAACACCCACAGTGTCAAACGGTAAAAAAAACAATGCTCCAGTAAAGAGTGAATTTTTTTAAAGAAACTCTTTTAAAGAACTCTTCGCTAATTTTGAGTGTTTAACTTTTTATTTTTATTTTTAAGATAAGAGTAGAGGTTATACTTAAATGAATAGTTACCCTACGCGTACCTACTCCAATTTTTGGAATATCTGAACACGTCCTGAAACACAATCAAAATCAACACCTAACCCGTAAGTAGGTGCCTCACAACAGCCAAAAAGTGTAAACAAGTGCCAGTAAGCAAGTGCGTACGAAATTTAAATAATTCTTATTGAAGGTGGTAAAGTAAAACCATTTATTGTATATTCCTAGGTACCTATTCCATAATGAAATCCCTCGCTATTTTGAAGAATATTTGTTCTAAATAGGAACCTTTCGGTGAACCCCTGCTTTTGTGCGTGTAATAAATTTATTAAATTTTTGGGTTGAATTTTTATGATGAGATCTAGAAAGTGCTTATTAAAAACAAAGCCATTTAGTTCCTTTGGTACAGTAAATTACTCCCTTTACTGCATGGTCGTGTTTAATAATTATGCTGTGTTTAATAATAATGATATATCTTGCTTAATAATTATTTATTTAATAACTGATGTCTCCAATGGGCTATTTGAATGAAAAATAAAATTTGAAATAACTGGTTGATTTGTGTCACGGTAACGAAAAGAGAAATGATCACACGGCCTGAAAACATTTTCTTGAGTGGATACAGGCGTTTAAAATCAAAGCATTGAAAGCTTGCGACACCAATGAAGGAGTAGCTCTAGCCAATAATAGTCACCAATACAAGTGCGCTCAGAAATTCGCACGTAATCACCCGTTTTTTAAATTTTCAAATTTTATTTGGTTTGCAGTAGGTAAATTGAATAGTGATCGGTTTAATGAACAGCCTTCATTTTGACGTTTCTTTAACAATGTACCTACCTACTTTAGATTTTTTTAAATTGTTTAAATGCACGCAAATAGCCCATTGCTTGGTTGCCTTTTTGTAAAGTTGAATAATTAAATCGTTTGGCACTTCAAATACTTACGCCCTTCCTACGGTTTGGTCCCTAATCATACCTCCAGAGTGAACCACATTTTTGTTATAATTTATGAGTTGAATTTCATGATGAATTTTGGGTTATTCGGCACAGCTTATTTCGCCCTTCCCAAAAGTTGGAAGATCGGTCTCAGATCAGAGCCTTGCTGTTACGTACCCTGTTAACACAACGTGTTCAATAATTTGGTACGTCCAGTTGCTTAGTTGGATCTTTGCGATGACATTAGGATAGAACACGATGTGTTCTATCCAAATCTGTTATACCTGTTGCAACCGTTGGACACCGCTTTATGCTCTTTCTGGAATTCTAGAAGATCGGTCTGAAATCTGAACCTTGGTGTGAACCTGTCCTACTGACCTGGGTCAGAGCCACAATCGTGAGGATGGGCAGCATCATGCAGACGAGTGCAGCCGTCCTCCAGTCGACGAGTGTTCCCAGGACGTAGACGGACGTCATCCCGAAGTTGACGAAGAGGTTGGAGTACGACGTGAGCGTCCCGCGCAGCCTCGGCTCGCATATCTCCCCGATGTAAGTGATGATCGGGGCTTCCATAAACCCTACACCTAGAACCGGATTAACAAAACCTCCATAAAATACCAGATTTGAATGATTGTGAATTGTGCTAAATAATAGATACCTACGTACCTAAGTAGACGTAAGAACATTTTTTCGAATCCCAGCTGCATCATGTTTCTTTAGATCAAACTAACGCCTCATCCAAACCTTCTGGTGCATATTAATTTATTATCATAAAACCATAAAACATAAACCAACATCTCCAGGAACGAGGTTACGGTTCTAGCCCGAGGTGGGGAAAGGGGCTGCCCCCCCCCCACCCAAGTTTTCCCAGACTTTTTTAATATTATACATTTTCTAAATATAATATTTTTTTAACGAAATTTCTATTAGGAGTCATGGTGACAAAAAATACTTGATGTGTTTTTTTTCATATATCGACGTGGCTATTTTGATGGGGATAACTTATCGTGAGTGCTAAATTACTTCACAAAGCAATGAGAGGACTGTGACAGCAGATCGGAGCTGCACCCAGACAAAACCCAACCTCAACCAACCAACCAGCAAGCGACCCTAGCGCTGATGCTATGAATGAGGGGTTTGACACACAAGATGGTGACGTCGAGCTAGGGAGTACAACGAAGAGTACTACGTGGTTGAGGAAAAGTGTTTTATTGCTGGGTGCAGCTCCGATCTACTGTCACAGTCCTCTCATTGCTTTGTGAAGTAATTTAGCACTCACTATAAGTTATTCTCATTAAAATAGCCACGTCGATACATTTTTTTTTTTTTTACAGTAAGTACGGGCAAGCCCGATTCAATGTATAAGCAGTAGTTGCATGTTTACAAGTACTAAGGTACCTACTTACCTAAAATATAATATGAAAAAATGATTTATACTGCTCTTTTTCCTTTGGTTCTTAAGCAAAAAAGTCAATGCTGAAATTCTGTCAGTTCTCAATCAGATCAAGCCTAAAAATTTTAATGTAGGTAAATTTCAAAAGTAGAGAGGTATCTAAAAATAATTGAAAACGTCGTTCAGCAAAAATTAAATTATTTAAATTTCAGGCAAAACGAGGTTCTAGAAGTAGTAAAAAAGGGTGTTTTAACCTTAGGCCTATATTTATAATATGATACAGGTATATCTTAGGCACATATGAGATATTTATAACGTAGGTACATAAATATGAGAAATAATTGGGCATAACGTGACATTTTTTTTAATTTTTAAACTAAAAAATATAATTACCCTAAAAATGAATTTTGTGTAATATTATACTACTTTTTATTGGCCAAAAAATTATTACATCCTAATTAAATTACAAAATTCGTAAAATTCCTTTATTTTTTGTGTTGACTCATTCACTAAGTATAAACAGATCTTAAGTTTTTAAAAATTTAAATGATAATTTGATTTTTATCCAGGAATATGCTGAAATGGAGTTTTTGGAGGGTGATTTTTTCGTCTTAAATATGTACTGCCTACTAACTAAATCAATTTTCACCCAGAAATGTTGTGAAACAGAGTTTCGGGAGGTTGATATTTCACAATTTATCCCCCCCCCCCCCCCCCCAGCTTTTCAGGTCTAGACCCGCCACTCGGAAGGGCCTCCTACGGTTGATTATCCACTTCAATCATGAATGAAGATTGTGATGGATGAGATAGAGCGCACATCCACCACGAGAGGCGTTGAGGGAGGATGTGCCCGGTTTGGTTATGGGCGGACCACCACCATGCCCGGGATCTTTTTGGAACGTTTTGTCCGGTTTGGTTATGAGCGAATCACCACCATGCCCGGAATCTTTTCGGGTTCGTTGCCTGGTTTGGTTATGGGCGGACCACCACCATGCCCAGGATCTTTTTGGAAGATTTGCTCTGGTTGTGAGCGGATCACCACCATGCCCGAGGTCTTTTAGGATGAATTTGCTTGGTTTGGTTATGAGCGAATCACCACCATGACCAAGATCTTTTAGGTAAGGAGAGAGACGAGGTAAGGAGGAGAGAGAGTAGTCAGCGACTAGAGGAGAGCGTAGAATGGCTAGAAAGGCGAAGGAGGCGAGTTTTTATAGGCCTGGAGGCCGTCTCCCTCCATCCTCCAGATAGTGGAGGATGGTGGGGATCCCCAGGTTGTCCCTTGACTCTCCTGCGTCTTCCGTCCCCACTTCTAAGTTTATTTGGCGAGAACTTAAGTTTACAATATGAAGTTGTGGTTCTGGGAGGATACCACGACAAAGATTAATGATTATTCGTAGTTCGAAGTTTACCTAGGCCCATTATCATAGCTGCTACGTAGAGTGCGACGTGAGAGCCAGCCGAATACAGGAGGAACCAGCCCAAAATGTGAGGGACATTGACCGCCATCATGGCGTACTTGCGCCCCAGGGATTCGAGAACGAGTCCCGACAGGACGCTCCCGGTGGGTTGACAGGCGTAGATGATGCTACCTGAAAACCATCAAGTTTATTTATACACTGAATACTAACTCTAAATGTAACAGTGACGAATGCTGCTCCATCTAATGAGGAACTTGCACCCTTTTGAAATTCTGTATAAGTCGTTTTATTAACTCTACACAAAAGAACAAATAAATATGATCATAATATGGATATAAATGTTGTTGTAATAGTTAAAATCGAATTTGAAAATTGAGCGAGGAGAAGTGAATCGAGACATTAATTACAATTTTAATTAATTAAAAACTTAAAATTTTAAATTAAATTTTTAATAAAAATAAAGGTGCCCTGACGCAGACTTGGCTGTACAACTTGAGTTATATGAAATGTTTCATTTTTTGGAATAACCGTTTTTTTGTTTCAGGCGTGTGAAACTGAGCACAACACACTTTTCACTCACAATGGAAAAAAATAGTCTATTTTTGAGTGCCGATACAACTTGAGTTATATGAAATGTTTCATTTTTTGGAATAACCGTTTTTTGTTTCAGGCGTGTGAAACTGAGCACAACACACTTTTCACTCACAATTGAAAAAAAATAGTCTATTTTTGAGTGCCGATACAACTTGAGTTACCTATATGAAATGTTTCATTTTTTGGAATAACCATTTTTTGTTTCAGGCGTGTGAAACTGAGAATAACACACTTTTCACTCACAATGGAAAAAATAGTCTATTTATGAGTGCCGATAATAACACACTTTTCACTCACAATGGAAAAAAAATAGTCTATTTTTGAGTGCCGATACAACTTGAGCTACCTATATGAAATGTTTCATTTTTTGGAATAACCATTTTTTGTTTCAGGCGTGTGAAACTGAGAATAACACACTTTTCTCTCACAATGGAAAAAATAGTCTATTTTTGAGTGCCGATACAACTTGAGTTCTATGAAATGTTTCATTTTTTGGAATAACCGTTTTTTGTTTCAGGCTTGTGAAACTGACCATAACACACTTTTCACTCACAATGGAAAAAAATAGTCTATTTTTGAGTGCCGATACAACTTGAGCTACCTATATGAAATGTTTCATTTTTTGGAATAACCATTTTTTGTTTCAGGCGTGTGAAACTGAGAATAACACACTTTTCACTCACAATTGAAAAAAAATAGTCTATTTTTGAGTGCCGATACAACTTGAGTTACCTATATGAAATGTTTCATTTTTTGGAATAACCATTTTTTGTTTCAGGCGTGTGAAACTGAGAATAACACACTTTTCACTCACAATTGAAAAAAAATAGTCTATTTTTGAGTGCCGATACAACTTGAGTTACCTATATGAAATGTTTCATTTTTTGGAATAACCGTTTTTTGTTTCAGGCGTGTGAAACTGAGAATAACACACTTTTCACTCACAATTGAAAAAAAATAGTCTATTTTTGAGTGCCGATACAACTTGAGTTATATGAAATGTTTCATTTTTTGGAATAACCGTTTTTTGTTTCAGGCGTGTGAAACTGAGCACAACACACTTTTCACTCACAATTGAAAAAAAATAGTCTATTTTTGAGTGCCGATACAACTTGAGTTACCTATATGAAATGTTTCATTTTTTGGAATAACCATTTTTTGTTTCAGGCGTGTGAAACTGAGAATAACACACTTTTCACTCACAATGGAAAAAATAGTCTATTTATGAGTGCCGATAATAACACACTTTTCACTCACAATGGAAAAAAAATAGTCTATTTTTGAGTGCCGATACAACTTGAGCTACCTATATGAAATGTTTCATTTTTTGGAATAACCATTTTTTGTTTCAGGCGTGTGAAACTGAGAATAACACACTTTTCTCTCACAATGGAAAAAATAGTCTATTTTTGAGTGCCGATACAACTTGAGTTCTATGAAATGTTTCATTTTTTGGAATAACCGTTTTTTGTTTCAGGCTTGTGAAACTGACCATAACACACTTTTCACTCACAATGGAAAAAAATAGTCTATTTTTGAGTGCCGATACAACTTGAGCTACCTATATGAAATGTTTCATTTTTTGGAATAACCATTTTTTGTTTCAGGCGTGTGAAACTGAGAATAACACACTTTTCACTCACAATTGAAAAAAAATAGTCTATTTTTGAGTGCCGATACAACTTGAGTTACCTATATGAAATGTTTCATTTTTTGGAATAACCATTTTTTGTTTCAGGCGTGTGAAACTGAGAATATCACACTTTTCACTCACAATTGAAAAAAAATAGTCTATTTTTGAGTGCCGATACAACTTGAGTTACCTATATGAAATGTTTCATTTTTTGGAATAACCGTTTTTTGTTTCAGGCGTGTGAAACTGAGAATAACACACTTTTCACTCACAATTGAAAAAAAATAGTCTATTTTTGAGTGCCGATACAACTTGAGCTACCTATATGAAATGTTTCATTTTTTGGAATAACCATTTTTTGTTTCAGGCGTGTGAAACTGAGAATAACACACTTTTCACTCACAATGGAAAAAATAGTCTATTTTTGAGTGCCGATACAACTTGAGTTATATGAAATGTTTCATTTTTTGGAATAACCGTTTTTTGTTTCAGGCTTGTGAAACTGAGCACAACACACTTTTCACTCACAATTGAAAAAAAATAGTCTATTTTTGAGTGCCGATACAACTTGAGTTACCTATATGAAATGTTTCATTTTTTGGAATAACCATTTTTTGTTTCAGGCGTGTGAAACTGAGAATAACACACTTTTCACTCACAATGGAAAAAATAGTCTATTTTTGAGTGCCGATACAACTTGAGTTATATGAAATGTTTCATTTTTTGGAATAACCGTTTTTTGTTTCAGGCTTGTGAAACTGACCATAACACACTTTTCAGTCAAAATGGAAAAAATAGTCTATTTTTGACTGCCGATACAACTTGAGTTATATGAAATGTTTCATTTTTTGGAATAACCATTTTTTTGTTTCAGGCGTGTAAAACAGAGCATAACACACTTTTCAGTCAAAATGGAAAAATTAGCCTATTTTTGACTACCGATTCCTACCAAACCGCTGAATACCGCTTTAAGGTGGGTATTCGACGCATAATTTTATGTTCTTTATGTTTGTTAGGTGGAAACTTTTCTCTGCGATGCTCCCTTCAGATGTTATAAGCCAAAAACTTTAAAAAGTGCCAAAATTTAGTGGGGATTTCTTTTTTTTTGCTCCCCAAAGTTTAATTCACTTCAGAAACCGTCGCTAACTCGAATTACTCTTACTTGGGATGCCCAAAGTGGTTTAAAATCATTTCCAACTTTACGCAATTTTTTGAGACACTGTTTTTTTTTGGTTTTTTCTCCCCTTTTTGAAATTGCCTGGTCTATGTATCTATCAACCATAACTACAAAGCACGCGTCTTTGTGGTAAAACTCACCGAACCAAGATGCGTTCTCTTCGGTAAACACCAGGCCTTTCGAGTCCTTGCCGTCCAGCAGCACGGGGATCACTATGGTCGAAAAGGCTATCGTCATACCTAAATCCATCAGCAGCAGATTTTTCACCGTGCTGGCAATAATCTGAAAACCCATCGATAAATTACTATCCATGCGACCTACGTATTTTAAAGGATTTGGACAGAAATCAAATCGAGTCAGTACCTGGGGCGCCGCTCGCCTCCATTTGCCAGCTTCTTGGTGCTCAGTTGATTCAGCATCTTGACTTGATACGTTCCCATTTGCGGCAATTTTCCTGCTGAAGAATAATTTTATAAATAAATTTAAAAAATAATGTTATCATTTTCACAGTTACCTACCTGGCGGAATTTTTGTGGAGGCAAAAGGTACGAACGCATTCGATGGTATTACAGTTATTGTGCCAACTAAAAATTTCCCTTTTATAAATTAGCTCAATTACTTCCTTAATAAATAAGGATAGAACAGTACGTCCAGTACTCCTGTTTGTAAATTATAAAATTGGTGTGGGTAGGGGTCCGATGAGAATTTATCCCCGGGGCCCTTCCCAGCTCTGGGCGGCCCTGCATAAGAATTAAGTGAAATATTATGAATATTAGCCTAAACAGCGGGCGAAAATCTGGGTGAAATACATGGGGAGGTATAATCCCATAGCACCCATTTCGGAAACGTGACTATACTCCAATATTACCAACAGACTTGGACAGTCCTTTTTGTCTAAATCTTGGTCTTTCTTTCCATATAGCAACGTGCAACTTTTTAATCGAAACAAATAAATAGGTGAAATCGTCAAATCTAAATAGGGACTCATACCTGTATTTAAAAAAAAAAATACCGAGCTTTATCGTGAGATTGAAATAGGCAAAAATAACTCGTGCGATAAGTAGGTTTGAAAATTGATGTGGGTTATAACTTGTCCAACTTGATAACAAAACAAAGAATGCTGATTCAGGGTTGAAGGAACGAATGCTGATTCAGGGTTGAAAAAGGAACGTTCATACAAAACACCCGTGTACCGAATACCTATGACAGGGTATAAATATAATTAGTGACGAGTTGAATAACGTAAGATAGGATATTTGAAAATGAACAAACGACTAATTCTAAAGAATAGGCAAAAGAAATGAAGTATCATCTATGTAAATTGTACCCACAGGTTAAGTACCAACATACATGAGAAATTTATTGGAAATATTGATCCGGAATTGCGAATGTGATTTAAAATAACTGATCGTCTTAGCGTAATTAATGTAATTATGTATATAATAAATTCTAGTAATTAATAAATATAGGTATCTATATATTTCGAGATTGAACAAATTACAGTTAATATTCTACTGTTAACATTGTATTATTAGTAATTTTTTGCAACTATCCCATTGTTGTAAAACTTGTATTAAACATAATAATTAAATTTTAAGTTTAACAGCATCGTTGCAGTAGTGCAGTAAAATGGAAAATAATCACTCCACTGGAAAGCTGAGATTCTGAGCTTTCCTGGAGTGTTCATCAAAATAGTACATATTGGTTTTGAGGCGGTAGGACGCATGAATGAAATCAATTTTGGAAAATCCACAAAATTTGAACTTTAGGCCAAGTGCTGAGCCTTGAAAATCAACATTCACAGAGAGATATTAGGCTTGTCTTATAAGAAATTTAACGCACTTTTTTTCTCTTTCGTTTTAGTGATGAAAGATCGAGGCCACACAAAACATCTTGAAAATGAAAAAAAACTCACGAAAACAAGGGGTTAACAAAAATTTGAAAGAGGCACTTTTTGTCGGAAATTAGTTCTAGAATCGATCCCTGAAATTTTCCACAGCTTAAATAGCAGTAGACTCCCTGCATATTATATTATGTATGTACCGCGCTGCAAGCCTCAATTTTGGGTATTTTGACTTGAAATTTTGAGGGTAGACTTGTTCCGCCTTCCGGATTTGCTGTAGAGTTTTCTGTGTCTCGATGACGTCAGGAAGAGGCGCCATGGCGCCGACAGTGACGCCGCACGAGCCAAAACACAGGTAATAATGTGTCGTACGGCAAAAAAAAAAAAAAAACAATTCAGGGGATAATCGTAGGACTGTCAGAAATTGCTGTACAGATTTTGGAACTAAGACGGCACCAGTCGGTGCCTGCAATGGCGCCGCAAAATCCGAAAATTTGGGGTAGGTACACGTTGTATTCGTTTTACCGGAGATACGTGAGGCTACTGATCAGCAGACCCACTAGTCAGTAAGTAAGTGAAGAAAAATTCCGGGCGATAAAACTAATAACTTGTCAAAATACAGCAACGTGGGTTGAAGGATTTTCCTGGAGGATTTGGTAGGTGGTACCTGAGATAAAATGGCTGAAAAGGGCTGAAATTTCGAGGGTAAGTTCAGGTTATTCCAAAAATAATGTTCCCATTCCACACAAAAATCCGACTCAGCAGTATGGTTTATTATTATCATTATTATTTAAAAAAAAAAAAAACACGCTGCAAATTATTACACAAAGGTTTATTACTTACCTGTATGGATTTACAATCGTTCTCCCCCCCCCCCCCCCCAGGAAAGCCTCAAATCGTGTACTGGAGCCGGCTCCGGAATTAAAGTTTCCTTCAAATGCGCGGGAATCAATAATTCAATCATTAATTATTTTGTAGTTATTCATGAAGCATAAGGCAAATAATAAACTGTTTTTTAATAATTTACCTGCACAGGTGCCCCTTCTACGTATATACTTAGTATAATGAACCGTTGAGCAATAATTTACCTTTGAGTAATAATTTACCGTTGTGTAATAATAATTTGCCCATCAATAATACTTCACCGGTTGTTCAAGTTGCAAAAGTACCTACCAACAAAGTCCAGCCCCTTCTACGTAGATGGTATAATGAACCGTTGTGTAATAATTTACCGTTATGTAGTAATTTAACGTTGTGTAATAATTTACCATTGTGTAATAATTTACCCATCAAAAATACTTCAACGTTTATTCAAGTTTCACTACCTATCAACGAACTCCAAAAGAGCCATAATTTTTCAAATGAAACAATATCACAGAACAACCAACTCGACTTCATACTCCGTGAATATAATCATGTGCTCCCTAGCAATGATTATCTCAGGCCAATTCCCGATTGTTGCCGCGTCCCTAGCGATGATATCTGGGCTGAATGTAACAATTTCATTCACCCTCCTGTTGAAAAAGCCTGTCGGTGCAAACTTCTGGGCCTTACTGTGAACGAACGTCTGGACGTACAATGCTCCGGGTGGTCTTAAAAAACTCCCAAGTTCGAGAACTATTTAAAACCGTAAAAAAATGCGAGATAACGGTGTCCTGGTGATTTCAACCCTTATTTTTAACCCCTTAGGGATGACTGACATTAACGCCGAGCTTCGAGGACCAACTAGACCCCAAATAGGACCTATAAACCGAATTTCGTCAATTTTGGTTCATGGTAACTAAGGAAAGTCCTAAGTATGTACAGCGGAAGGACAGACATTTTTAGCGAATTTTCAAAGAAAATGAAGCTATTGCAATGGCTTCGAAATTTAAATAATATAAATTTTTGGAAATTTTCTTCATAGAAATCCGTTTCAGACCATTCTAAAACGATTCCTGAAATTTAACACTTTTTTATATGTATATATATATATATGTGTCACTCCAGACGATAACTCTCGATAGAATTGAGATAAACAGCTCAAATTTGCACAAAAAATCTATCTTGGCAATCGAAAGGCTAAGTTCGAAGATGGGCGAAATTGGCCTACTCTAAGGAGGGTTTTGGCGCATTTAAAGTGCGCAAAAATTACCCAAAAATCCCCAAAATGTTATTTTCCAACAAGTGACCCCTCATTTTAAAGGGTTTTGCACGCTGAACACGATGGTGGAATCGGATTTTAGATATCTTGATCCGTTCTCAAATTAGAGCATTTAAAGTGCGCAAAAATTACCCAAAAATCCCCAAAATGTTATTTTCTAACAAGTGACCCCTCATTTTAAAGGTTTTTGTACGCTGAACACGATGGTGAAATCAGAATTGCGATATCTCATTCCGTTCTCAAACTGGAGCACTTTGAAGATTAAGGAACGTGGTTATTTCTTCGAAAATTCGCTCTTATAGCCATGCTGCATGACTGTGGTTTTTTTTAATTGCATTTTCGGATTCTACATATATACCTTTAAACGGAAGCCATGAAAATTTTGAGGGGAGTTTAAAATTTTGTTTTTTCACGTTCGATTCCAAAGGTTTATTATTGAAAATAATAAACCAACAAACTGGTTTTCTTTTTGAAAAACAAACAAAGTTTTGGTGACAAACGGTAGTTGGGAACTGGACCGCAAAACTACTTATTATATTGTAATAAGTACGAACCCGTAATGGCTAGTAATCACTGAAGGTGGGTATAGCAGCTGATGCAATGTAATTATTACATTCTACGATGGTTTATTCCCACAATGATGAATGGAGGCTACGCATACTTAAGTGATGCATCTAAAACCATCACCATCTGCTGTGCAGTTCCGATATTTGCATAAAAACCCGGTAATTATCCGTAACTTTCCCAACGAAGCTGAAGAGAATATCGTTCGAACGAGTTGTTTCTCTCGAAATGCCTCCACCTTCGCGGCAATTAGAAAAGATCACTTGCAAAAAAAAATAAGAAGTACAACCAGTTCGACTGCTAAAACTGTTTTCAACAAGTTCATCGACATCGAGGCCTCTTGCTTGGCCTCGATGTTATACTTCGCACTTTCTATTTTGTTCTTCAATGGAACATTAGCGCGCATGTCGACTTGTATATGTGTACCAATGCAGATCAAACTACGATATTGGTAGGTGGAGCCGTCTTGAGCTCACGACAATGCGCTTGCCTGCATACGAGTATAATTCAGTGAAATCTCTCTATAGCGGACACCCACGGGACCAAAATAAGTGTCCACAATACAGGGGTGTCCACCGTAGAGAGGTGCACCTCCAAAGTGGACGCGTCTGACCAAGAAAAGTGTCCACTATAAAGAGGTGTCAACAAATTCAGACGTATTTTGCTTCCTCACTACCGAAGGTAGGGAATCCTTGGATTCGTGATTGAGTAAAAAAAATTTATGTCTTTCAAAATGAAAATTTCCACTTCCATTTTACGTTTCAGACATCGAGGAACATTTTTGCTTCCGTGTGTCTGTCTGTGGTAATTCCTTGCAACGCCCATAAGTACCCGAAATAATGGTCGAAATGGGCTGACATTTGGAGGGTAGGTGCGGGTTGGGTCACAGATGGTCCTGTACCAAAATCATTGCAAAATTACCGTAACTTTCGTCTGCGCATGAGCAAACGTGAAATATTTGGAACGCCCATAACTACCTCAAATATTGTTGAAATGAGTTCAAACTAGGAGGGTCGATCAGGAATAATACTTTGATCGTTCCGTATGAATTTCATTTGAATCGTACAGTAACTTTCATCTGCGCATGCGCGAACATGAAATGTTGACCATTTCCTTGTAACGCTTTTAACTATGCGAAAAATAGTCGTACAGAGCTGAAATTTGGAGGGTACACGCGGGTTGGATTGCAAATGGTCCCGTTCCAAAATCATGGAAATCGTTCCATCTGCGCACGCGCAAACGTGAAATACTTGAAACGCCCGTAACTGCTTTAAATATCGTTGAAATGAGTTCATATTTGGAGGGTCGATCAAGAATAATTCTTTGATAGTTCCATAAGAATTTCATTCTTCTGCGCATGCGCGAACATGAAATGTTGACCATTTCCTTGTAACGCTTCTAACTGCGCGTGGAGAGCTGAAATTTTGAGGGTACACGAGGGTTGGATCGCAGATGGTCCTACCCAACTATTCTATACGTGAGGAAGCTATACTGCCTACTCGAATTGGCAGACTTTTAAAAATATTATTTAATGTGTACACGCAAAAAAATTCGTAAAATTTGTCAAAAATAGGTACATACCTACGTACTTTAATATGTAAACAAATTGCACAACAATTATTAGGGTATTGTTAGGTCAGAAATACAAGAATAAATGGATACATAAAGGAATAAATAAAATTTTATAATTTTGATTATGAAAAAATGGAGAATCGAAGACTGTTTTTTCATTTTTGATTCAGTAATTTCCCGTTCGTGATGCACCGACAGTTCTCACGAGTGAAACCATGCGACTGGCGACGGTACACAGGTACTTTCCGTAAAACAGGAGAGTGTCAGTGGGTCAGGGTCAAATGAATCCAAATGATGGCCAATGTAAACAAACAAAAAATGAATTCAACCGATGGCAAATGTACTCGTAAAATATAAACAGATAATCTCTGTCAGATCAAAAATAGCTGTCAGATAAGAAAAATGTAAACTTTTCTACATAATATCTAAAACGGGTCTACTGTCCACTGCGAGGGGTTCAGGATGACGAAATAGGTGTCCACGTCCACTATAGAGGGTGTCCACTATACAGGGGTTCAAATACATTGAATTTCCTATAGGCGATCGGTTATACCGGCCAACCCATGAGAAACCGCCTCTGGCCGGTATAACCGCCAAAACAGTCAGAAAAAAGGGAAGTAAATTATGATACCTATCAGAGACAACAATTTTATTATGTACATACGTATTACAAATAATACGCATTATAATAATTTCAGATAAGTTCGCCAGCACCAAAAGTAAACTAAAATTTCGTAAATTTTTTGAAAATTTCGTAAATGTTTCAAAAATTCCGTAAATTTACCGAAAATGTAAGTTTTTAAAATCTTCGAAAAACGAAGGATATTTATGTAAGTTTTTTCGAACAATTTTGAAGTTGATAACAAAATTTACGAAAATGTTGTAAATTTTTTCGAAAAATTCGTAGTGTGGGGGGTTTGAGTCGTGCGGGTTTAGTATCACATGTCTTGAAGGCTAGCCACTGTGCCAGAACGCAGCTTTTATATCTACTAATATAATTTATTTTTATATTGTTGGTAGGATTCTTGAGGGTTGGTCACTTAATGAAAATATCCACTATGCCGACCTTTCGATTTATTTATAAATAAACCCTCAAGAATCCTACGAACAATATTCATACTGAGTGGTCAAGAACGTTAAAAATATTTATTTTTATGACTAAAAACAAAAGCGTGGGGCAATTAGTTAATTAATTAATTAATGTATGTTTTTTATGATTGACTGATGCACTATCATCGAATATAGACGACTGGGTATGCAAAATTTCAGTGCATTTTTATTACTTTATTTATTTATTTATCAGGTAATTAATTAATTCATGTTTTTATGGTTCAACACAAAAAAGTTAACTTCTTGTTCTCTGATCCAGCGCTCTATGTTAGAAAACGTGAAAATATTACAGATTCACGTATTATGTACCATCGACGATAGATGATGACTATGACAAATTTCAGCAAGTTGATATAAGCGTCGTAAAAGAGAGAACGAAGGCACCCACCTAATAGTTTTTAGTGCTATTCATTTCATTGCTGTTCAAAAGCATTCCAACCTCAAGAAAGCTTTGGGAAAGTTCCAGTAATGCAGCATGGCTATGCGAGTGAATTTTTGAATTTTTCTTAAGACAAACTGAGTTTGCGATGAAGCTGTATAAATCAAACGTGTCTTCTCGCGTTTGACAGGGTAACAAACGTGACGGAAACAAATTTGTCTATAACTTGATGTTCAAAATGAAGGAATTCTGCTCCTACATACCCAGGTAGGTAGCTCGGGATTTTGTACAAGTAGGTACAGGAGCTAACTATTATGTAACTGTAGTAATGAATAACTGTAAATCCTCAAGGTGGTATGTTGGTAACGATCAAGTGATCTTTACAAATGACCTAAACCACTTTTTCCTTCAATGACCTCGTGCGATTCATTCTTGGAAAATACACTGAGTGGAACGAACGGCTCGAATGAAATAACCTTGAAGAATCTCAGACTAAAGACTGTCGTGATGTAAATTTCTCACGACTTGCTTCTCGTTACATCTGTCCTCTGTAAGCAAGGACTTCGGAATTAGTTTCATTTCGAGTCGAGTCATATTAATTTGTCGATGTTTAATAATTTGTAATACGAAGGGTCGAGGGCACATAACCAGTACCTAAATAATTGCGACTAAAATTAAAAAACCACAGTCATGCAGCATGGCTATAAGAGCGAATTTTCGATGTTTTCGGCATCTTCCTCCTCCGCCTAAAATTTTCTGAAAATTAATTTTCGGCCAATGTTTTCCCAACTTGATACCATACAAAATTAAAACAGGAGTAGTTTTACGTAAAGTAAAATTTGGGGTGGAAGGAGGGGGAGGGGGAAATCAAAAATGTTTTGAATACCAGAAGAGTAGGTATTGGGTACGTAACAAATTTTTTGTTCCATTTTTTGCCGAGTAACACCTCGGTTTGTAGATTTTCCAACGCTGAACACGATGGTGAAGTCAGAATTGCGATATCCCATTCCGTTATCAGATTAGAGCAGACGAACCAGGAAGAACATCTCAAGAAATAACCACGTTCCTTCATCTTCAAAGTGCTCCAGTTTGAGAACGGAATGAGATATCGCAATTCTGATTTCACCATCTTGTTCAGCGTACAAAAACCTTTAAAATGAGGTGTCACTTGTCAGACTGTTTCATTTTGGGAATTTATGGGTAATTTCCCCCCCCTAAAACTCCCCAAAACTCCCCCTTAGAGTGACCCGATTCTGCCCATCTTCGAACTTAGCCTTTCGATTGCCAAGACAGATTTTTCGTGCAAATTTGAACTTTTTATCTCAATTCTTTCGAGAGTTATCGTCTGGAATGACACATACATATATAAATATATAAATATATAAATATATAAATATATAAATATATAAATATATAAATATATAAATATATAAATATATAAATATATAAATATATAAATATATAAATATATAAATATATAAATATATAAATATATAAATATATAAATATATAAATATATATATATATACATATAATTTTTGGTGTCTTTCGGCAGGGAATTCAGGATGGTCTGAAACGGATTTTGGTATAAAAATCTTTCGGAAATTCGAGTTTTAAAAATTTTGGACCGAGAACAATAGCTTCCTTTTCTTCGAAAATTCGCTAATAACGTAGAAATTCTTTGCGTCGCAAAATAATTGTAACGTTATATTGCCGAATGTACGTGAGTTTGGTTCTTACTTGGACTCCGACGGCATCTGATGTTGTTTTCCGCGGTGATTATATCTACAGATGAATCTTATTAAGCAATAATCACCAAGGTGGATCGGTAAAGACATAATTAGGTACCAAGATAAACACTTCAGTGAAATTGAACATTAATTTAACAGAAAATTAACTCTCATGACTCTTAACTTTATGATGTGAAATTAACATTATTTATCTTAATTGTTAACTCAGATCATAAGCAGTAAGTAGTTAATTTTCATGATATTTTGGTAAGTAGTTATTGTTGAACTTTGATGCAGCATTTGCGCATGCTGATCGGGATAAAACTTATGTACCTGCCCGCTGCCCTCATTGGTTCGTCCGAATTTGAGGTCCACAGAAACGTTTTCGCAGTCTGTTGAGCGCAGAACGTGACAGGAAATTTTCCGTTCTGCCCTTTGATCGCGACAACATCATCTCTTGACAAGACGCATAGCTGGGATTCCTGAAGTTTACGGAGTTTGCTGCTTTTCATTTATTCGTGGACTGGTTTGCAATTAAATAAATATTTGCGATACGACGAAACGCTCGTTATCGCTCGAGTTGATCGGTCCCTTAAGGATATTCTTTTCAGATGGCAGGGGAATCCCGATGTCCTTGAGAAGCTGTTTGAAGAAACAAGTTAGTATACCTATACTCCAGGTTTAGATACAATATCGCTAAGTCAGACCGTTGGAAGTCTCGCTAGAATGTTATTTACGTCTTTTGAAATGAATATGTGTTTATCAGCAATGCTCCTAACCTGAATGTCTTCTTCATGGTAGGTGGTAGGGACCTACCTCAATACCTACATTGTGTAGCAAGCTTACATCTATCAATCCAGGGATAATTGGTCATGCTGGGTATCGATAAAGTATCAAAAGTGAAGTATCTATACTTACCAGATATCTCGCATATCTGGTATATCTATACTGGTATACACTATATTTGGTATATACTATTTCTGGTATATCTACACTAACTAGATATCTGGTATCTATACTTACAAGATTATATATTATATACCAACTACCAGATAGGTAACCAGGGTACCATTTTCCCCTTTTAGCGAATTTTCGAAGAAAAGGAAGCTATTGTTCTCGGTCCAAAATTTTTAAAACTCGAATTTCCGAAAGATTTGTATACCAAAATCCGTTTCAGACCATCCTGAATTCCCTGCCGAAAGACACCAAAAATTATATGTATATATATATATATTTATATATTTATATATTTATATATATATTTATATATGTATGTGTCATTCCAGACGATAACTCTCGAAAGAATTGAGATAAAAAGTTCAAATTTGCACGAAAAATCTGTCTTGGCAATCGACAGGCTAAGTTCGAAGATGGGCAGAATCGGGTCACCCTAAGGGGGAGTTTTGGGGAGTTTTAGGGGGGGGGGAAATTACCCATAAATTCCCAAAATGAAAAAGTCTGACAAGTGACACCTCATTTTAAAGGTTTTTGTACGCTGAACACGATGGTGAAATCAGAATTGCGATATCTCATTCCATTCTCAAACTGGAGCACTTTGAAGATGAAGGAACGTGGTTATTTCTTGAGATGTTCTTCCTGGTTCGTCTGCTCTAATCTGATAACGGAATGGGATATCGCAATTCTGACTTCACCATCGTGTTCAGCGTTGGAAAATCTACAAACCGAGGTGTTACTCGGCAAAAAATGGAACAAAAAATTTGTTACATATCCAATACCTACAACTCTTCTGGTATTCAAAACATTTTTGATTTCCCCCTCCCCCCCCCCTTCCACCCCAAATTTTACTTTGCGTAAAACTACTCCTGTTTTAATTTTGTATGGTATCAAGTTGGGAAAACATTGGCCGAAAATTAATTTTCAGAAAATTTTAGGCGGAGGAGGAAGATGCCGAAAACTTCGAAAATTCGCTCTTATAGCCATGCTGCATGACTGTGGTTTTTTCTTTTTTTTCCAATAATGAACTTTACTTTATCGCAAAAAATTTACAGTTTATTTATGAAGGCAATAAATGTAGTAAGTAAAGTATTTATACTTACTAGATATCTCGTATATCTGGTATATATATAATACTGGTATACACTATATCTGGTATATCTATACTTACTAGATATCTGGAATCTATACTTACAAGATTACTGGTATCGAAACCAACTATTTTCCCCTTTTTTCTTTTTTTACAATAATGAACTTCATTTTATCGCCAAAAATTTGCAGTTTATTTATGAAGGCAATATTTTTATGTACCTAGGTACACAGTTTATGGGTGAATAAAAATTTTATTATTCTTCAGTTTCAAAAAATTAGGTCCCGACCTGTCAAAGTAAAGTGAAAAACCTTATTCCTACTCACTGATAGGTGCTTGCCTACAGAAATATGAAATATGGAAACGAAACGATATCGGTACTTTCCATTTGACACCCTTCCCTAATAATTTTCGCGAGTTTGGACGTGACTTTGGGCTAGCTACGTCACACTGCATTTTGAAACCCTTACGTCTGATACCAAATATGACCACAAAATATGTTTAAACCTCAATTTCAACATTTTCAGTTTGACAAAAATTTATACTCATAGAAATTTAAAAACATCTGAAATATTTTGATTTTTACTTGAAATTGTTTTTTTGTACACGTTTAAGTTATTTTGCTGTCACTAATATTGCGCGCGAGGTGGGATTTGTAAATCCTATGCGTAGTAAAAATATTATTATTATTATTATTATTATTATTATTTGGTAGGTACTTGTTTTAATAGGCACAGAGGATTTTTCTGAGACCGCTATCAGTACCAAATGAAAAGTATCAATACCGTATTCCTATCGATCAGGTATCGATTATCCGTAGATCTATCGTGGGATGGTAGGAATGAGTTCGCGATCGCAATTGCATCAAGGGAAGAGTTGCAGGCGATGGATGGTATAAATTAAACCCACTTCTATTCTATTATTCTAAGAATAATTCATTCTAGTACTGCTCATATCGGGATAGTAGGCCGAAACGTAAATCGCATTAGCTCTGGAAAAGGATGCGTTACAATAATACGTAGTACTTGTTGTTTCTCTATTCTAGAAACGATTATTGGCAGAACTTCGGTTAATCCTGATTTAGGTTATCTAATCATTATTACTTTGTAAACAAAATTGTTTCATTTAGTGTCAGTGACAATATTTTTGGTACCAATGTGTGTTTTTGGTGTTAGGGGGACATTTCAAGCATCACTGGTAATCTGGGCAATTTTGGCTCATTGAATTTTTGTTCTGCCATTTTTGTTCTACTCAGATTTAGTAAATCACTAGAGCAAGGGAAAGGAGATTCAAATTTCATTTATTCTACTTCGGAAGAATGCGTTCCGACTAAATAGTTTAGTCATTAAATTTTCATTAAATTATTCTTGTTCTACGAATATTCTACAGATCCATGAGAACGTTTTGCTGCTTCAAACGCAACCAAGAAATTGAAACAGTAGGTAGCGCAGATACCTACAATATTTCGCTACTCAGTTCTGTATTACGTAGGTACCCCAACCTATTGAATACACACTCAGTTATATCCGCATTGAAATGTTAGTCATTCTGAGGGTTTCTTCGCCTTTCTTCATCAAATTCTTGTTGAATTTTGTGAACTGTACGAGTGCAGGTACTACCAGACATTTTATTATTCCTGTTGTTCCGAGAAAACTGGATGGATCTACTTATATCGCCGAAAAAATTAGTCACTAGGTGGATTATAATTTGATGATAACGATAAAATCACGCTCAAATCTTGTGCATTTTTACGTTATTAGCACACTGTTATTGTCAGCAACGTTGAGAATATTATTTCGCGATTGAGTTTTCTCTTTTGCCTTGTGAGTTGTTAACGTTGCTGGCGCGCTGCTGGGAGAATGAGGAGGTGCCCATGACTTCTGTTTATATTTTTGAATGAAAGTAGGTTCCATTATAAGAATTTTGAGACCAACCTCACTCTCCTAAGACGAATAGTTCTTTTTCTATGAGCTTTCAAATTTCGGCAACAAGTGACGTCTCACTGGGCAAGGGGGTCCCGCTCAGGCAGGAGGGGTGCAATGACGTCATGGGTACTCCTCATTGCGACGTAGAAAATAATTATAATTACTGTTATGAGATTAGGTAGGGGAAGGTGGGGTAAGATGACGAAGCTAAGCTTTCTGCGATTTTTCCTGACCTAAAGAACTGAAATTTGTACGAGAAGTTCTTCCAATCCTTCCTGGAATATTCCAATTTTTTTCAGTCGCCTAATTTCAAATTCAAGGGGTGAAATCAGGTTTTTTCCACCCAAAAAATTCATTTTCATCATCTTGATTAGAGCTGCTCTAATATGTTTAGAAAGTCCCGAGCGTGAGCCAAAGGTTCGTTTACAGTGGCCACACTGATGTTCCTGCATTCTACTGGCCATAATCGGTTGCTTGGATCGCTGCCTCTTTCGCCTAAGTGTACAAAGTACATTTTGGGTCCCCTGTTATGTGCTTGGCAGGCTTCTTCACTGCCTTGCAGGACATGCACTGTATGTCTGACTGCTGCTTCACACAAAGGGCAGCCTTATGGCCTTTTTCTCCACAGCGTTTGCAACACTCCTCCCCTGGGAGACAAACTGTACAATCCACGGAGCGATGACCCACTCTTGTGCACCTGAAACACCGCAGAACAGGTATGTACGGAGTCACAGGGCATCGGCACCACCCTACGTATAACATCGGATCGTTCATAATCGCCCTATAAAGCTGGGTTTTCACCTCGATCTCCCAGCTCACTTGACGTCCATCCCCACGCCTAATCATCCTCTTGGGGCTGAATCTCGCCTTGAATGCGCCCAAGTTCATGTTCGGAAAGTTTTGTTCCCGGACGGCAGCCTGGAGTTGCTCCAGCTGTCAAGGAGCTCTCCCTTATTCCACCAACTATGGTCTCCTTTTTGGCATCAACTCCATTTTCAATCCAGCACCCCCCGCACTGGTATCTGCCATGATCTTCCTGGCTTCCTGCAGGTTTGCTGCTTCCAGAATGACCTTTTCGTCCCGCCCTCGCCTCATGTTGACCAGCTGCCATCCCTTTGGTTTAGGGTTCGTGTCAAAGCTTTTTCGACAAAACGCTGCTATGAAGTTGAAGTTGATTATTTTTATTGAGAAACGTGTACATAAATAGGGCCATACGGACCTCTCTACCATTAAGCACACGAAAAAATAAGTAAGAACTTCATTGTAAAAATAAAGTCAGGTTTGCTTAAAATGAACACATGTTATCACTCTCGGAATGTTCCAACACTATATGCATGAAAAAGATTTAACATGAATAGCGCGAAAACAATTTTGAGTGTAGTTGTTCTTTAAATGTAGAAGTTGACATGGACAGATTAAAAAGTTCCATGTTCGCATTATAAAATTAAACTGCCTGGACCAAAAACGATCTCTCGTAAAATGAGGTTTTATAAGAGGGGACATCCAAATGACGAGAAGCTGTTCTCGTGATCAACTCATGCACCGTGTCTCTCCTATGCATCTGTGATGCCAAATATTTGGGTGTACCAAATTTTAATAATTTAAATACCATGCAACCCATGGAAAACTGGAACCGTTCTTCAATTTTCAGCCATTTTAATCTAATATAATATTTTGTGACGTGTTCATCGGGTCTGTCATTAAAAACAAAACGGACAGCCGCACTCTGGACCCTCTGCAACTTCAGTTTCCCTTCCCCGGTTATATCACAGTAACTTAATTTAGCGTAATCAATAATCGGGAAAAGGAGGGACTGAACCAACTTCGCTTTGATGAGAGAAGAAAAATTGGCGCAAACAGCTCTTAATTGATAAATTCCACCAAACACTTTTTGACAGATTTAATTCACTATGAGAGAGAGAGAGAGAGAGAGAGAGAGAGAGAGAGAGAGAGAGAGAGAGAGAGAGAGAGAGAGAGAGAGAAAATGCATTTATTTGAATGCAACATATTTAGACATTTTAAATTATATATGTATATATACATGGATGTTGACTATGGGCTATGCCCGTCTGTCAGAGTATGCGCATTTTTGTACATGATATTTTTGAATTACTGTGATTTTAATATTATTTGTTCCATACTTATTGGTCACCTTCGCTAATTTTCCTGAATTATTAAGCTGCCGGGCGTAAACTATTGTGAAATAGTGCCAGAGACAGTTTGACATTAGGGTACCCCGGCCCCAAGGTACAATCAAGGCAACAATAGAGGGATGCTACAGCACACGGAACTTGATCGAACTAATCGTTGTCCCAGTTAAAGTGCCTGATTAATTCTGCTCTGTATCCCTAACAAGCCCTTTGGCAGTATCTAGCCCAGTGGCAGCCAGTTTTCACCATTTAAAACATTCAGAAGAGCGTCCCGTGTCAGCTGAAGTGTACCAAAATTGGGCTCACGAAATTCCGCAAGAACTGGGCAGACTGCCAAGAAATGCTCGAGGTCCTCAGGCACACCCATGTTGCAGAGTGAGCAGATTTCAGTGTGTCCGTCTTCTTCGTGTGGCATATACGGTCGACTGTTGAGCTTCAGTAGGTTGCTCCGAACTCTGCAAACCCATCTCAAGACGAACATTGACGCTTTCTGCTCCTTCTCTGTCAAGTCTATGCAATGAACACCCATGTCCAAGAATCTGTACAGGCGCCTGGTTGAAGCGTGTGCTCTTGCTCTAGTCATTCCCGTCCATGATTCCTTCACTTTCCCCTGCACTTCTTCCAGCCGACTGCTGCAAGACAAAACAACAACAAAATGCTGCTATGTGTGAGCACTGAATTCGTCGTCCTGCCCCATTCGTCATCTCCCCCTACCTTCCCCTACATACCTACCTAATACTTCGTTCATTTTCTTACGCCTTCATTCAACTTAAATATAGGTACCTAGGTAATAAAAACGTGTTTCTACTTCATATTCATTCTCTGTCATATTATCTCCCTCTTTACTTTTTACCAATTTCAATTAAATTAATATCTTGTTTCCACTTGAAGAACGGGTAGGGTTGCTAGTACTGTTATAAATAGGGCTCGGATCCGGGCATATTTTCATATTTTAATGGGCGATTATACTCTATGAAACAAGCATTTTGGCAGTAGAATGAGGTCTCAAGAGTTTACAGAATAGAAGTTATAAAATCTTATAAAATCCTATTGGGGCCTTTTTTGAATAAAATCCTATAAAATTTTATATGGAAAATTAATGATTAATTATAAAAAAATATATGATGGATATTATTAAACCTACCCCAAATTCCAAAGAAGATAAATTATAGATAAATCAACCAGCTTATCCCAATTGATTGTTGATTAAGAAAAATAAAATGTCTAATCATCATCTTAATCATAGATTAAATCTATATCTTAAAAAACCAGATATTCTTAATTGAATAGAATATATCCACTATAACAGAATTAACAATGTTTTCTTGGTTTAATGTACTATTTTGCTCATTTTCGCATGAAAATCGCATATTTCCTACCATCCGAAAGGAGGGCGATACATTATTGAAAAATACTTGAAGGATTTTGAATCCTCGAACCTTTTCAAGTTCATTGCCAAAGCTAAGGCTGCCCTTATGGATGAGGCTGCATTTCATCTCCCATTTTTATTAAAGCAGACCTGAGTTCACTTCCTGAACTCATCCTGAGGCTCGAAACCAGCGGAAAGGAACTCACTGAAGTTGTTAAATTGATGGAAGATGCCCTTGAGAAAGCCGGCAATTGGCCCGGCAGGCCTGGGAAAATTGTCAAAGAGAAGCTGGGGGGGATCCTGGCTGGAAAGTTGGCCAAAATGCTCAGAGGAGAACCGTGCAAAGGTCTCAATTTCACCCCAGCAGAAGCAGCTTCACTAACGTATTTGCCTCCCGTTTCAGCTGACGTCGAGAGATCATTTTCCGCCTTGAAGTTGATGGTAACTGATTTAAGAAAATCTCTGAAGAGTGAAAACATTGAAAGGTTGCTGGTGATTCAGTACAATTCCCAGTTGTAAAAAGGGCGTTTTCGCTCACATGTACCTACTCATATTTTCATTTGTTGCACGTAGCAAGTATCTCCAAATTCACATGTACAGTAGGTGCCTACCTAGTTTATAAATTTAAAATAAAATAATGATTTTTAAACCCCTTCACTTTCTTTCCCTTTTTTAGCGAATTTTCGAAGAAAAGGAAGCTATTGTTCTCTCGGTCCAAAATTTTTAAAACTCGAATTTCCGAAAAATTTTTATACCAAAATCCGTTTCAGACCATCCTGAATTCACTGCTGAAAGACACCAAAAATTATTTGTATTAATTGCTATGCAATTTTAACGCCGGGGGTCATGTGAAAAAAAATGTCCTGTCACAATATCCTGTCACAAAAACGCGTCACGCAAAGATGAATGTGATGAAGATGAGCACAAAGAGGAATGTGATAAAGATGAGCACAAAGAGGAATGTGATAAAGATGAGCACAAAGAGGAACGTGATAAAGATGAGCACAAAGAGGAATGTGATAAAGATGAGCACAAAGAGGAATGTGATAAAGAATTACCAACGTTATCTTTGTTACCTATGAATAACTAGTTACCTACATTTCATGGTAACGGGCGCCGCTTGGCATTTTTTAATGTGTTTCTATGGAAATTGGCCCCGTATTGGCAACGGCTCGTTTGAATTTGGTATCTGCAATTTTATAATTACGTATGGAACGTTTATCGTACCCTTCGACACAGGTAAGTTGTTCGTTGGAAATAGTTTGTAATTGCATAGCAAATTCTCCTTTGTTATACGAAGTATAAGAACACATCCTTCGGGGGTGAGGAACGGCGAAGCCGTTCCGAGGGGGCGGGGCCCCCTTTGGGGGTCCAGGGGGCTTGCCCCCTGGCGAGGCCCGAAGGGCCGAGTATATATATATATATATATATATATATATATATATATATATATATATATATATATATATATATATATATATATTTATATATGTATGTGTCATTCCAGACGATAACTCTCGAAAGAATTGAGGTAAAAAGTTCAAATTTGCACGAAAAATCTGTCTTGGCAATCGACAGGCTAAGTTCGTAGATGGGCAGAATCGGGTCACTCTAAGGGAGAGTTTTGGGGAGTTTTAGGGGGGGAAAATTACCCATAAATTCCCAAAATGAAACAGTCTGACAAGTGACACCTCATTTTAAAGGTTTTTGTACGCTGAACACGATGGTGAAATCAGAATTGCGATATCTCATTCCGTTCTCAAACTGGAGCACTTTGAAGATGAAGGAACGTGGTTATTTCTTCGAAAATTCGCTCTTATAGCCATGCTGCATGACTGTGGTTTTTAAAGTTTTCTATCGAGCGCTACGCTTTTTGAGCTCATGACTGAGCTTATTTATCAATTTTTTGATCCTGTATATGACAGTCTTATTTAGCCATTTTTCGATCCTTTATACGATCTTATTTAATGGGTTTAACGCGCTTATTCAGAGGTTTTATCGGTCCTATCGATCCGAGCCCTAGTTATAAATATTAATATACAGACAGGGTCATCAGTGGGATCGGTCGTCCACAACTCCTAGTTACAGCTCTCGTCAGCCGTTAAACACCTCGGAATTTTCACGCGAGAGCAAACGAGCTCTGACAGATCAGATGAAACCCAACAGAAATCCGGGGTTTTTTTCCGCCTATTCATATGGAGAAGAGCCGATTGCTCTAACCAATTGTCCGACCGGTCCCTCCTCCCCTGAACCTACCTACGTCGTCCGGGTAAAACCGTCCTTGGTCCATATCCCCGAGAGGCTCAAACAATCATCGCATCCTCCGCCGCACATATTCCGTGATTATCTCTCATAACCTGGTTTCTCGTTAAGTACAAGTTCGACCTGGTTCAATAACTGTAAGTGGATGTCGACGTTGTGTCTTTGCAGGTGCCTACCTACCTCACGCATATTAACTTCACGAGTCCCAAAACCACAAATCCGACAGAAATAATCCGGGGGTAACCACCGAACCTGTTGTACGGTCTCGTTGTGGGACAAAGCGGATCCCTGGGGGCCTTTGATAACACGGAAGGGAGGCTGAGGTCCTTGTACCTTGTATGACAGCGATGAAGAGTGGGGAAACTGGCTTTTATGGGAAAACGCTGCAAATTATTGATAAACGCTGCGGCTTATTATTTAACTGTACAGATACCCCTTCTGCGTAGATCGCTGTTTTCTGTGGCCAATACCCTCGAGCTCCCCCCAGGAAAGCCCTGAATGGAGTACTGGAGCCGGCCCGGGGATTACAGTTTCGTAAAAAATTCGCGGGATTCAATAATTAATTATTTGTTGTTATTAATGAAGCATAACATTTCGTTGAAGATAGTTGCTATGTACAAAAGTACCTATTAACAAAATCCGAAAGAGCCACACCTAATAAATTTTTCAAATGGAATAATATTATAGAACAACCAACTCGTCTTCATACATCCATCCTTGATTATAATCATGTGCTTCCTAACAATGATATCTGAGCCGGATTATACCGTTTCATTCACGATTATGTACGAAGCTTTTCGGTGCAAACAAACGGCTGGACGTACAATGCTCCGGGTGATCTCAAAAAATTCTTTAGTTCAAGATCAATTTAAAAACTTTAAAAAAACCTTACCTTAGATATGACTGACAGTAACCAAATTTCGTTAATTTTGGTTCATGGGAACTAAGAAAAGTGCGAAGTCGGCGTACGGTAGACGGAGAGAAATTTTTTACTCGTTTTTTTTTTTTTACTCTTTTTATTTTCGGATTTTACGTACCTTGAAATGGAAACCACCCAATGTTGTGGGGGAGGGGGGGGGTGGGGGGATTTCTTTTTTAGCGAATTTTCAAAGAAAATGAAGCTATTGCAATGGCTTCGAAATTTAAATAATATAAATTTTTGGAAATTTTCTTCATAGAAATCCGTTTCAGACCATTCTAAAACGATTCCTGAAATTTAACACTTTTTTAGCGAATTTTCAAAGAAAATGAAGCTATTGCAATGGCTTCGAAATTTAAATAATATAAATTTTTGGAAATTTTCTTCATAGAAATCCGTTTCAGACCATTCTAAAACGATTCCTGAAATTTAACACTTTTTTATATGTATATATATATATATATATATATATATATATATATTTATTTATATATGTGTCACTCCAGACGATAACTCTCGATAGAATTGAGATAAACAGCTCAAATTTGCACAAAAAATCTATCTTGGCAATCGAAAGGCTAAGTTCGAAGATGGGCGAAATTGGCCTACTCTAAGGAGGGTTTTGGCGCATTTAAAGTGCGCAAAAATTACCCAAAAATCCCCAAAATGTTATTTTCCAACAAGTGACCCCTCATTTTAAAGGTTTTTGCACGCTGAACACGATGGTGGAATCGGAGTTTAGATATCTTGATCCGTTCTCAAATTAGAGCATTTAAAGTGCGCAAAAATTACCTAAAAATCCCCAAAATGTTATTTTCTAACAAGTGACCCCTCATTTTAAAGGTTTTTGCACGCTGAACACGATGGTGGAATCGGATTTTAGATATCTTGATCCGTTCTCAAATTAGAGCATTTAAAGTGCGCAAAAATTACCCAAAAATCCCCAAAATGTTATTTTCCAACAAGTGACCCCTCATTTTAAAGGTTTTTGCACGCTGAACACGATGGTGGAATCGGATTTTAGATATCTTGATCCGTTCTCAAATTAGAGCATTTAAAGTGCGCAAAAATTACCTAAAAATCCCCAAAATGTTATTTTCTAACAAGTGACCCCTCATTTTAAAGGTTTTTGCACGCTGAACACGATGGTGGAATCGGATTTTAGATATCTTGATCCGTTCTCAAATTAGAGCATTTAAAGTGCGCAAAAATTACCTAAAAATCCCCAAAATGTTATTTTCTAACAAGTGACCCCTCATTTTAAAGGTTTTTGCACGCTGAACACGATGGTGGAATCGGATTTTAGATATCTTGATCCGTTCTCAAATTAGAGCATTTAAAGTGCGCAAAAATTACCCAAAAATCCCCAAAATGTTATTTTCCAACAAGTGACCCCTCATTTTAAAGGTTTTTGCACGCTGAACACGATGGTGGAATCGGATTTTAGATATCTTGATCCGTTCTCAAATTAGAGCATTTAAAGTGCGCAAAAATTACCCAAAAATCCCCAAAATGTTATTTTCTAACAAGTGACCCCTCATTTTAAAGGTTTTTGCACGCTGAACACGATAGTGAAATCGGATTTTAGATATCTAAATCCGTTCTTAAATTAGAGCATTTAAAGTGCGCAAAAATTACCCAAAACTAGGATAATCTTTAAACTCTTACCCCCACCCCCTTAGAGTGGTCAGATTGAAAAATGTGAGAAGTATTAATTGAAGACGAGAGTTCGAAGCAAAAAAGGGGGAGGCAAACGATTAGTACAACTCCTTGAATTTACCCACAGCGATCAAATAAATAAGCACTTAGTACAATTACGTAATAAACAAACGGTAGAATCAGGATGGACAAAACGTACAAATTAAAATAAATACGAAGAGAATATACATAGAAAACCAAATTTTAGACCGAAGTTTTCCTTTATTCAAAACCATAGCCATTAATTCGAATATTTCTTTGAAAATTCGCTCATTAAGTCATGCTGCATGACTGATTTTTTTATATGTATATATATATTTATATTATGTGTCACTCCAGACGATAACTCTCGATAGAATTGAGATAAACAGCTCAAATTTGCACAAAAAATCTATCTTGGCAATCGAAAGGCTAAGTTCGAAGATGGGCGAAATTGGCCTACTCTAAGGAGGGTTTTGGCGCATTTAAAGTGCGCAAAAATTACCCAAAAATCCCCAAAATGTTATTTTCCAACAAGTGACCCCTCATTTTAAAGGTTTTTGCACGCTGAACACGATGGTGGAATCGGATTTTAGATATCTTGATCCGTTCTCAAATTAGAGCATTTAAAGTGCGCAAAAATTACCCAAAAATCCCCAAAATGTTATTTTCTAACAAGTGACCCCTCATTTTAAAGGTTTTTGCACGCTGAACACGATGGTGAAATCGGATTTTAGATATCTAAATCCGTTCTTAAATTAGAGCATTTAAAGTGCGCAAAAATTACCCAAAACTAGGATAATCTTTAAACTCTTACCCCCCCCCCCCCCCCCACCCCCTTAGAGTGGTCAGATTGAAAAATGTGAGAAGTATTAATTGAAGACGAGAGTTCGAAGCAAAAAAGGGGGAGGCAAACGATTAGTACAACTCCTTGAATTTCCCATTTGACATATAATTGTTATGATACCTTCATAGATAGACAAGTACCGGCCCACGTATTACTAGAAGGAAGACGAAAGAAAAAATCTATTTCAAATTATTCAATTTAGGTACTAACAGTAGGAGGAAGAAGGTTAGGTAGGTATCTTATCAATTTATTATCAGTATCATACGAATATTTGATAATCAAAGGTAGGTAGGTACTTAACATGATAAAAATAATATCAATGAAGAAGGAAGGATCTACCTACCTAGTAGAGCAAATCTTGAACTGGTTTTAGATACCAGGCCTGAAATCGTAGTCAAGAGGAAAGGCCATTCAGAAGGAACAAGGAATCTACTCATAACAAACGGTAGAATCAGGATGGACAAAACGTACAAATTAAAATAAATACGAAGAGAATATACATAGAAAACCAAATTTTAGACCGAAGTTTTCCTTTATTCAAAACCATAGCCATTAATTCGAATATTTCTTTGAAAATTCGCTCATTAAGTCATGCTGCATGACTGGTTTTTTTTTCTTTCTCGATTCCAAAGGTTCTTTATTGAAAATAATAACCCAAAATTATGCGTGGTCCATAATTAGTGCACATGTTAAACATATAATGTACTTTCAATGTATGTGTACTATATAATGTATGTGTCACATGTTAAACATATAATTACGAAGGTATGTACCTAGTTATGTGCATACTACATAACTAGTTAGGCATACCTTCGTAATTATATGTTTAACATTTGGCACATACCTCCTGCATTACATGATCGATAATAGACACACAAAAAAAGCTACTGAAATTAATCAAAATTTCTCCAAAATGACTCATGCCCTAACGAGCACAGTTTGATGAAATTCTTAGTAGGTACACGAGAACCATATGAGACAAATAATAGCTACAAAGGGTACTTATATCATTACAGATAGTTCTTGATTATGATAACTTTGGCCTAGAACAATATAGTTGACAATCTCGGTGCCCCAAACAAAACTGTGAGTTTCATAAAAATCGGTAGATTAGAACAGGAATACTTGATTGCGTTCCTTTCTTCAATAATAAGAGTATGATGTAGGTAGGTACCGATAGTAATAATTATTGTACGTATCCAAGTGTTTTTTGCACAACTTGATATCTTTAACTACTCAATAATATTAGGTACCTATTATGCATTTAAATTTTTTAAATTGTAATATTGTATATCACTTATATTTGACAACAAACTTTATTTAATTTCATCTCATTTTAATTATGAAAGGCTTCATAAAAGTGATAGGCATGATTTTGTTTTTTAAGTTCCGCGTGAAGTGACGATAACGAATGTTGATATTCCGATTTGGATGAGATTCAAATGAGACCGTCTAGGAGTCCATCCCTGCCTTAATTTTAATTTAAGCCAATTAGGTGAAGTCGCTCTCCCGTTCATGGCAAGCGTTTGCGGACAGGCAGGTAACTAACCTGTATACTATGTTCAGAACGATCTGCGACTTTAGAACGGGAGTTGAAATATTGATTGTGAAGAACAAAACTTGTTTCTTTTATCTAAGTGTCTTGTGGGTTACCTGTATTTTTGTAATATAATTTTCATGATCGCAATGATTAGGTACCTAATAATACGAGTGTTTTTACCTACCACCTACAGAAATTATTTCCATCTAAGTAATATTTGGCTCAACGAATGGGCAAAAAGGTTTCCGCGCATTCGCCGGGGAACAATGAGGAACCGAAGTGCCTATTTCACAGTCCACTTTCTGTGTCATCATTCATCAACGAAGGCTTTCCGTGTTGCTCCACAACAAAGCAGATGTCCTTCACAACCTGTTGATCTTTACCACTTTCCCGGCACCAGGGAATGGACGCTTATTTTTTTTTTATTGTCGTTTTATTATTACATATAAAATGTTGCGAGAGATAACAAGAGGATACGTAGGTCCCGACTCGTAGTTTTGTTTTGCTTTCAGTAGTCATTGTTCATAGCAAACGCTGCCAAGCGCCCGCCAGGAGTTTCAAACAGCAATAATAATTAACAATAGTAATAATTAACAGTTCAAGAATAGCAGTAATTGAGAATACCCTTTGTTCTACTTATTCCATGAAGTGCTAGTATTAATTGTACGAGTGTCAGCCAAATTTAAACGGGAATTTTGTGTATCAAGCCTAGTAGGAGAGCCAGATGGTCCCAGAATTTTTGTCAAAACTGTTTTTTTTTTTTAACACGTTCAGTGCGGCACGGGACTTATTGACCTCGTACACCCAATAACACAATCAGTGCGGGGCCAATTTTTCTAGTTTTCGGTTGCGTGCGAATGGCGTCATGACGTGAATAATAATGATAATTGAAAACTCCAGTATGGATGTGTACAGTAGGTGGTACCCTACTCATGCACGTGTTTATCATCTTCGGGACAAATAGGCCCGAAGACCAATAGACCACTCGTGACCATAGACCATTCGTGGATAGACCATTCGTGTTACTATAGTTACCTTCAGTGCGGCACGGGACTAATAGACCTCGTCCCAAAAAACCCAATTTTCGTTCCAAAAATTCACGTTTCCGCGCTCTGGGGCCCCTCTAGTATTGGGACAGGTGTATGACTGTGATGAGTGTTATGGAAAACCAGCAATGTGTTTGAGATGTTTCAATTAAAAACATTCTTCTACCACAAAGCTTTTTGACTTAGAGCGTTTTTCATTCATAATTTTCCAAGATTTTCTAATGTTTCATTATGTTTTTCAACCAGAGTTTCATAATAAACAGAAAGAAAAATACCTATGTGAAAAAAAACCTGAAGTTTTCAATTTATATATTTTTTTCATTATTTATTCTGTCAGGAAATAAATAGCTAATTGAAAGAGGACTAGAGATATGGTAATATTTGCGTAACCAAAACACGTTCATTTTGATATCATGCATACTGGAGTTGAAAACGTTAGGTATTATTTGACAGTAAAATAACCTCAAATTCTACTTACATGATAAATTTTCCGCAGCTATTATATTTATGATCATTTACCAGTCATTTTAATTACCAATTAGGTATTTCAACCTTGATATAATGATCGCCAACCGAAAACCGAACTCACTCGTGATTCAGCGCGAAAAAATACCGCGAAAATCATGAATCACATACATTCATGCAATATTGGATACCTCCAAAAAACAAGGTTTTTCATTGTTACGCACATTTTGCGTGTATTTGCGTACCTACGGTTTTGCGAACTCAAAAATTCGAGTAACGCGCCATTTTCCATGAAATTTTACTTAGAATTCGAATTTGCAATAAAAAGTAGGTAGTTTCTCATTTGAAAAAAAAAGTTGAAAACATGTTTTTCGCGTGCTCATCTGCGCAAAAAATGATTTTCGAATTCTACGGAAAAAACCATGAAGGATAGCGTTGTGACGGTTGTTCTATCTGTATAGTATAAACCGAAATAAAAACAGTGGACCATTCCATTCGGGGGCGCCCTGTATATGTTCAAAATTTACCCAAAATTTCTCATAGTTTTAGTTACCTATGCTTTACATTTCCCAGACCATGTTTTAATTGATATGTAGGTATCTACCTATTGATTTAAATTGATATTTTTGCATTCATTAATTTGATGGAAATTTTTATTAAATGAATAAGTATGAAACTACTTATATTGTTGTATGCGAAGATGGATTTTTTATTATGTTAAAAAAAACGCTTGCATACGAGTCTGCAACACATTGGGACATTTTCATGTCTTTACCTATTGCTTTTGACATTATTAATATTAAGAGGTAGGTACCTAATTTCAATAAAATAGACGATTCCGGATTAATTATCTTCTACACTCACGATCATTAGTTTGTAAACAAAATATGAGAACAGTTATGCCCATAGCTCCGCTATTCGTATAGTCAATATGTTATGGAGAACATGAAAATGTTCGTTAAATCGAGAGCTTTCCAACGAGTGGTGAACGATTTTTGTGGGTTAAAAAGTGTAGAAAATGAACACACCTAACAACGGGGTCGTTGTAAGCGGAAATCATTATAAAGGCACTGTAACACAATTTCGTTACGCAATTTCGTGACAGTTTTTTGTGCTATGTGCCAGGGCAAAGACATGAAAATGTCAAAAGCTATCAATCCATGGCCTACGACTGCAGTGCATCAATTCAGATCTACTCTGGGAGAAAATAACAGAACTTGCACTTTTGGAAAGTTTGGCACGAGGTCAAATTGTCCCGTGTCGCACTGAAGCGATTGGTTTGGAATTTGCCGCCGCACTGAACGTGTTAATTATTCAGAGCTCTTTGAAAAATGGTAATTTGAAGCCCGTTTTCAAAACTAAGCATTATTTTAACACAGAATGTGTTTTAGCCATGGGCTAACTAGCCAAAAATAGTAACGAAATTTCGTAACGAAATCTGGGACGCTGTTATGAAAAATTTCTAATGATTTTCACGTACAACCGATTCGTTGCTACGTAACTTTAACTTCGCCAGTTATCATCGTACAAAAATCGTTCACCACTCGTTGGATACCTCTCGATTTACCTAACCATATTACGTTAACCAATGCGGAGTGCGTGGCCGACAAGCTGCGGTATGAGCGTCATTGTTTAAATAATAATTGTTTACACACAGGTGATCATTCTCAATAATTTATAATATATTGTGAACACGATTGCAAGCTTTATATTATAAGTACCGATGATACGGAACTAAGGATCGTGTAACCTGGTGTAACAGTCGAAAAAGGTTTAACATATTAGTCGAAAAGGGTTTATGTGAAACGCGTGAGCTAAAACACATTCTGTGTTTCTATAATTTCGTCCGAAGTATGTAAATAGAGGTAACCGGGGGTCCAGGGGGCTTGCCCCCTGGCGAGGCGCTGAGCGCCGAGTTTTTAAATAAGTGTGATTAAAAGTAAAAATGCGGCAACAAAAATGACGTATTAGGTCTATTGACATCTGATTGGCTATTGGCCCAAGGAGGCGGAGCGAAGCCCCTGAGGCGAAGGTTCCCAATGCTGCCAACAACACAACATTTGTAATGGCAAACTTTCCTGGCAACCTTCTAGAACCTTTGCCGTGACCTTTCCCTCGGTTTGATTTTGAGGAAGTGTTGTTTAAATTTACTTATAAATTTGTGCTTATCCATTGCTCCTACTATACCTTTTACTGAGTTTTCGAGCTGCAGCGTTCTGAAAATTTCATTCCCTATTTTTACCCTTTGAGAAGACTGGCCTACAAACCGGAATGGGACCTACAAACCGAATTTCATTAATGTGATTAGTTCGTGGTAACTAAGAAAAGTGGGAATTATGGCGGACGGACAGAAATTTTTCTATTCCATTTTCGGATTCTACGTAATTTGAAATGGAATCGACCAATTGTTTGCTGCATTTTTCCGAAAAATATGTATAATAAAGAAATTAATGACAATTTACCAAATCAATCTATCTATTCACCAAATCTATCAAATGTGCCTCACCTTTCCTTACCACCACTGCTGCTAACTCTCTGGAGGTGGATTGTTAAATTTCGGACACTTAGAAGAGATTCTAATTACTTCAAGGTGATTTCTGAGTCTCACGTAAACACTGAGATGAGGATGCGGTCTACGCGACCCTTCGGTCATGACAAATCCAGTAAGCTCGGTAACTGAACCATGAAACTCCGAACAGCTATGAATGTAAATAAACAGACAGCTAAATGATAGCGAAACAACCAAGAAAACGCTGCAAGTTATTTCACAACGGTTTATTATTTACTTTTATAGATGCCCCTTCTGCGTAGATCACCGTTTTCTGTGGTCAATACATCTTACAATCGTGCTCCCCCCCCCCCCCCCCCCACCGCAGGAAAGCCCTAAATCGAGTACTGGAGCCTGCCCGGGAATTAAATTTTCATAAAAATATGCGGTGGATTCAAGAATTCTATTATTAATTATTTGTTGTTATTCATGAAGACAGACAGACATGACAGATATATTTGTACTCCATTTTCGGATTCTACGTACCTTGAAACGGGGGAGTTAATTTTTGTCCATGCTCGATTCCAAATGTTCATTTTTGAAAATAATAAACTAAAATACTCAAGTTCTTATCCCACAACTCGCACGTGCGAAAATGAAAATTTAATACTTCACCGTTTCAAGACGAGTCATATCCCGCAAGTGGTCTCAGCCTATAAATAAATAATATGTCGATCTCGCCGTCACGGTGATAATAAGGTAGGTATAGATTTAATAACTTGACAAATGTGCAAGATAGATCTCATAATCTATTACAAAAACAATCTCAGATTTCAGTGAACAGCAGTATCACCGGTTGCTCAATAAAACCTGTCAACCGCACTCACAGCTCCAAGTTATTAAATCGATTACTCATCTGAGCCGAAAAATCATTAGGAAACTGTTACCCAAGGTTTACGGCGACTAAATCAGTTGAAAAATACGGATTCATTTTCAAATTATTTCACTTCTTTATACTAGTTCAGGATTGGCGTATTTATCTGTAGGTATAAATAAAATACACTGCCAAGGTGATGGCACAGGAGCTTCCTCGTCACAATCAGAGTGACCCATTATACATTACATTACCTAACGTGAAATATACATATTACATAACATTACATTACGTAACATTACATAACATTACATGAAATATACATATTACATAACATTACGTCCATAATACATTACGTCCATTATACATAATTGCGACAGTTATGCGTGTTTGAAGAATTTCACGTTAGCGCATGCGCAGGGCGAACCGCTGGCTCTATCATGTTGAAATTTATATGGGACCTCAATGGGCCCTACCCGCTTAATCCCTGAGAATTATATTGAAATTGGGTGAAATCTTTGGTTACTACGGCTGTAACAAGGAAATTGAATCTATTTCACGCCAGCGCATGCGCAGAGCGCACCGAGGGTCCGATCATGCTGAAATTCATACTGGAACTCACTAGGCCTTGTCCAAACAATTCTTGAAAATTTGAGCGAAATTGAATCAAAATTGTGAAAGTTATGCGTGTTTGTTGAATTTAACGTTAGCGCATGCGCAAGGCGTACCGCTGGATCAATCATGTTGAAATTTGTATGGGACCTCAAGAGGCCTTATCCGCACCATCCCTCAAAATTTGAGCTGAATCAATTCAAAATCGTGGAAGTTATGGCTGTAACAAGGAAATGCGGACAGACTCACAGATTCACAGACTCACAGACTCACAGACCGACAGACACGGAACCAAATTTGTTCAGTAGGCTTTGAAACGCAAAATGCAAGTGGAAATTTTGATTTCTGAAGACAAAAATTTTTTGGCTCACGAAAGTGAACACAAGGCTTCCGCTGCTTCGCAGACTCGGAAGCAAAAAAGGATATTACCGTTTACCGGGATAAAAGGCGCCTACGGTTCATCGGCACCTACCTATTCTTATCAGAGATGTAGAGATACCTCATCCCATCTAGTAGGAATAGGCTTTACCTATACTTCTGAATGGATACCTTTAAGCATATTTTAAAATGAGTGAGGATCCTCCTCTATGATTCCTTTAATTTGAAGGAATACTGGGGGGGGGGGTGTCAAGTTTTTTTTTTTTGTACGATTAGTAAATAAAAGCGAATGAATAAACATAAACATTCAAACAACGAAGTTTTAATGAAGACTGAACACCTGTGTTCATACCGTGCACAACAAATGCCTTAGGTATTCCAGCTAAGAGTACCTAGGTATATTATTTTATTTGGTAAAATAGACTATTTGTCAAATACACATAAAATATTCGTTGAATGAATAAAACATTCAAGCCACTGGAATTTTCTCAATTTTAATGGTGATTTTCCATCAAGTAGTTATTCAGTGCCTACTTACCTCTATTGAGAATCTACCTCGAAAGGGGTGCAAATGAATGTGACAGGTTCTTTAATCCTTCACTAAAATTCAACAATTAGTGAACAGCGTGAACTTCTTCTATTGTCTGTGGTAGGTACGTACCTATTTACTAAGTACACTAATAAAAAACAGCAATATGTCGACAGCAAGAGCGGTTCTTCGTTAAAAATTGTAGGTAAGTAGGTGTTTTATTAACCTTTTATGAAAACGATGCCTTCCAATGTATGTATGTAACAAAATGTTTCCAGCTGCCTACATTAGTTTATTCACGATCTCCATGAGTAAAGAGTTATCGATTTATTTTGTTCAATTTAAATAGTCCTGAAACGAAGTATAATGTATTTTGTTGCGAGTGTTGAACATATTCCCTACCTATTTAGTTTAAAATTTTCTTTCAAACTGGAATTCTCACCGATAAAATGAGTCAAGACTATACTTAAATAATAAATTAGGTAAGTGCAGTAATTAAGTACGTGCAGTAATTATTAATACCAATAATTACTTTAATAAGGTCGTTTAATCTGTGTATAGGTATAGGGATTCTTTACGGCAATTTTTAAATGATTTCTGCACCGGTGAACGCATCTTATCTCCTGCAAGGACGCAGACACCTGACAGAGATGTCCCTCATTGGTTGTAATGGTAGGAAGTAAATCTGCAGAGTTAACTATGTAGGTATCCACCATATAATCAGTGTGACAGCGCTGTTATTCACAGCAAGAAGGTACGAGTATCACATGAACAGCCTTCATAATAATTATTCATGATAGGCTGGGTGTCATGTGCATTCACACAGGTATGGACGAACACTCAAAGAATCTGAAGGTATAGAAATCCATTAACGACAATTTACCAAGTCCGATATACTCAATACTAAAGCCTTGTTATTACGTGCTCATTCCAAGCACGCATCACTGTTAGCGTTAGCGTTGATAATAAATTGTAGGTACTTACTTTCGGATAGAAATCGACGTTAGGTCGCAATCTTATAATATTCAGCCCATCGAACGACTAATTCCTTTTGGAAAACCTTCTTCGTGGAACCCATTAGCACATTATATTAGACAAGTAGACCATTACCTGCCACCCTGGCCTATCTTGAGGTAGGACCGGTATCAAATCCCAATATCCCATTGTCCCGTTTTAAAAACACCGTTTGAAACATCGGTTATCGTAGCTCATTGTGCATTGTTGCTGCCTATTCGCACTGTATCCATCTGATGCTTTCGAGAAATGAAGATCTTTGTTCCGTCGAATCGGTTCCAATGAATCGAATTAGCTAACTCCTAATCGATTTGACTTTGTTAATAGACCTCTGTTGATTCTCGTGCAGAATAATTATGGGTTTGGTCTTATGCAGGTAGGTATTACGACAGGTCACTCCAAAAGTAAGTTTCTGTACGCCAGGAAAAATCTAAAAGATCATCGTTCCAATAAAACGGGTGATAAAATTGAATACAACTGACAGGTGAGCAAATTGAATACAATTGCAGTCTGATTCCCCGCAGTAGATTCTTGAATTAGCTTAAAAAAAAAACTACAGGATAAAAAAATAAAATAGTCTATTTCCACGTAAAATAACAAAAACTGTAGACCGGTTTCGGTTGTTACACCATCGTCAGTACACTATAGAACTATAGTGTTTCTATAGTGTACTGACGATGGTGTAACAACCGAAACCGGTCTACAGTTTTTGTTATTTTACGTGGAAATAGACTATTTTATTTTTATCCTGTAGTTTTTTGCTATGGATTTCCACTATTCCGCCGCGAGTGATTTAAGTTATATTGAATTAGCTTGTTTTGCCAGGCAAACCGCCGCATGTTTCTACACTGAAAATTATAATTATGCCATTCGAATTCAAAAGTTTGCAGTTTCCGGTGCGACTCGCATTTGCAATAACCATCAACAAAGCACATGGGACAATAGCTACAAGTATCAATTAAGTAAATTTGGAAAATCCGGGCTTTTCACACAATAGCGGTATGCGTGATTTAATCGTGCACGCACCATACGGAGAAAAAAATATTGTGTACCTACCAAAAGCACTTCAATAAACAGAATTAGCACACATTCTATCTTTGTGTGGCATTGCAACGCATGCCGGGTACAGCTAGTACCTACCTATGCAGGGTGATTCCTGGTAAGTGCAAGGAAAAAATATGTGGAAAAAGTAGGGGGTTCCAAAAACCATAAAATATTGGAGAAACAGATTTTTTAAGTTTTTTTCTCGTAAAACCGTAATTTTACACGTTGAAAAACGCGGGGTTTTCAACATTTAAACGAACACAGGGGGTCTAAAAATCAATTTTTAACCCGGTCTGGGAGGCTTGGGAGTGTCACCGTTCGATTCAGCGGAGAAAAATATGTGGAAGTCAACATCTAACGCCTCAAATTTTGATGGAGACGCGCAAAAACCATTTTGGCGAAAATTCCACCTTTTTAGCGAATTTTCAAAGAAAATGAAGCTATTGCAATGGCTTCGAAATTTAAATAATATAAATTTTTGGAAATTTTCTTCATAGAAATCCGTTTCAGACCATTCTAAAACGATTCCTGAAATTTAACACTTTTTTATATGTATATATATATTTATATATATATGTGTCACTCCAGACGATAACTCTCGATAGAATTGAGATAAACAGCTCAAATTTGCACAAAAAATCTATCTTGGCAATCGAAAGGCTAAGTTCGAAGATGGGCGAAATTGGCCTACTCTAAGGAGGGTTTTGGCGCATTTAAAGTGCGCAAAAATTACCCAAAAATCCCCAAAATGTTATTTTCCAACAAGTGACCCCTCATTTTAAAGGTTTTTGCACGCTGAACACGATGGTGGAATCGGATTTTAGATATCTTGATCCGTTCTCAAATTAGAGCATTTAAAGTGCGCAAAAATTACCCAAAATCCCCAAAATGTTATTTTCTAACAAGTGACCCCTCATTTTAAAGGTTTTTGCACGCTGAACACGATGGTGAAATCGGATTTTAGATATCTAAATCCGTTCTTAAATTAGAGCATTTAAAGTGCGCAAAAATTACCCAAAACTAGGATAATCTTTAAACTCTTACCCCCCCCCCCCCACCCCCTTAGAGTGGTCAGATTGAAAAATGTGAGAAGTATTAATTGAAGACGAGAGTTCGAAGCAAAACAAAACCATAGCCATTAATTCGAATATTTCTCTAAAAAATTCGCTCATTAAGTCATGCTGCATGACTGGTTTTTTTATTTTTTATATTCACACTCCATTTGCTCCTCCTAAATGTCACTGTAGAAATACAACTGAGAGCAACGTTGGAAAGCTGAGATTTGGGAGAGGTTTTGAGGAGATTTGTAAAGTGCTAGAGGTATTTTCGATACACCTACCGATTTTTAAAAATTTTGTCATTTTCTTGTTCCATGTAAGTTTCACTATTTCCTGTGAGCTCTAGGAATGGAGCTCTGATGGTCGATATAACGTGAAATTTAGCGGGGTTTTCAAACTTGGGGTCAAAAATAGAAAAACCTGAGTTAAATATAGGAGAAAATCAAGTGTTAGTGTGAAATAACGGTTTTCTGACGAAAAATCTTCAAAAATCGGTTTCGCCACTAATTTACGATTTTTCGAACCCCGTGTTTCGGCATTTTTCTCCGGTTGGTGTGAAGTTACACTCAATTTTTTGCTTCCTCACCAACGAAGGTAGGGAACCCTTGGATTCGTGATTGAGTAAAAAAAAATTGATGTCCTCCAAAATGAAAATGTCCACTTCCATTTTACGTTTGAGACATCGAGGAACATTTTTGGTTCCGTGTCTGTCTGTGGTAATTCCTTGTAACGCCCACAACTACTCGAAATAATGGTCGAAACGGGCTGAAACTTGGAGGGTAGGTGCGGGTTGGGTCACAAACGTTCCCATACCAAAATCATCGAAAAAGTACGGCAACTTTCGTCTGCGCATGCGCAAACGTGGAATACTTGAAACGCCCATAACTACCGTAAATATCATTGAAATGAGTTCAAACTTGGAGGGTCGATCAGGAATAATACTTTGATATTTCCAAATGAATCTCATTGGAATCGTATTGCAACATTCATCTGCGCATGCGCGAACATGAAATGTTGACCATTTTCTTGTAACGCTTCCAACTACGCGACAAATAGTCGAGGAGAGCTAAAATTTTGAGGGTGCACGCGGGTTTGACCGCAGATGGTCCCATTTCAAAATCATGGAAATCGTTTTGTCTGCGCATACGCAAACGTAAATACTTGAAACGCCCGTAACTACCTTAAATATCGTTGAAATGAGTTCAGATTTGGAGGGTCGATCAGGAATAACACTTTGATAATTGCAAATGAATTTCATTCGTCTGCGCATGCGCGAACATGAAAGTTGGCCGTTTCCTTGTAACGCTTCTAACTACGCGAAAAATAGTCGTAGAGAGCTGAAATTTTGAGGGTACGCGCGGGTTGCATCGCAGATGGTCCCGTATCAAAATGAACATACCCAACTATTCTATACGTTTTATATGTTCATGCTATACTGCCTACTCGAACTACTAGCAGACGTTTTTCTGTCGGACTCACCAGGAATCACCCTGTATTGTATACATACTTACCTATGTTTATGTGTGCGTCCAGGAAATGGCACGGATACGGACTCATTGATATGGCACACTGTGGTAGACACCTAACAACTTACTCTGTCATTGAATGTGTGTCGTGAGCCCGGATGCTGAATTCGAAAGCCTTCGGATCGCCAACCGCACTTCGCGCAATGGCAGACTGAGGACCCCGAACAGCAAAGCCACACTTTCTACTGAACCCGGCCGGTTGGACCCGGGAGGGGGGAAGAGGTCATCCGGAGGTAGCGGGGATTTCGACGTCTCTCAGGAGGAATCGGGAGAATTCGCAGACGATCGCAGGTGAGAACCGACTCGCATCTGCGGTGATCCGAATCCCCGGTCACCCGCGACTCGACTGAAATTCGTACAGCCAACCTACTTGAGTAACCCCAGTTCGAACTTGACAGCAATAATAATAACGATAACAATAATTTATTACGAAAAGGCCTTAAGGCCCACAAGTGGCACTAGAATTCCAAGATCTGAAATTGCAAATAAGAAAAAAGAAAACCAGTCATGCAGCATGACTTAATGAGCGAATTTTCAAAGAAATATTCGAATTAATGGCTATGGTTTTGAATAAAGGAAAACTTCTTCCTCCTACTGTTAGTACCTAAATTGAATAATTTGAAATAGATTTTTTCTTTCGTCTTCCTTCTAGTAATACGTGGGCCGGTACTTGTCTATCTATGAAGGTATCATAACAATTATATGTCAAATGGGAAATTCAAGGAGTTGTACTAATCGTTTGCCTCCCCCTTTTTTGCTTCGAACTCTCGTCTTCAATTAATACTTCTCACATTTTTCAATCTGACCACTCTAAGGGGGTGGGGGGGGGGGTAAGAGTTTAAAGATTATCCTAGTTTTGGGTAATTTTTGCGCACTTTAAATGCTCTAATTTAAGAACGGATTTAGATATCTAAAATCCGATTTCACCATCGTGTTCAGCGTGCAAAAACCTTTAAAATGAGGGGTCACTTGTTAGAAAATAACATTTTGGGGATTTTTGGGTAATTTTTGCGCACTTTAAATGCTCTAATTTGAGAACGGATCAAGATATCTAAAATCCGATTCCACCATCGTGTTCAGCGTGCAAAAACCTTTAAAATGAGGGGTCACTTGTTAGAAAATAACATTTTGGGGATTTTTGGGTAATTTTTGCGCACTTTAAATGCGCCAAAACCCTCCTTAGAGTAGGCCAATTTCGCCCATCTTCGAACTTAGCCTTTCGATTGCCAAGATAGATTTTTTGTGCAAATTTGAGCTGTTTATCTCAATTCTATCGAGAGTTATCGTCTGGAGTGACACATATATAAATATATATATACATATAAATATTTATTTTAATTTGTACGTTTTGTCCATCCTGATTCTACCGTTTGTTTATTACGTAATTGTACTAAGTGCTTATTTATTTGATCGCTGTGGGTAAATTCAAGGAGTTGTACTAATCGTTTGCCTCCCCCTTTTTTGCTTCGAACTCTCGTCTTCAATTAATACTTCTCACATTTTTCAATCTGACCACTCTAAGGGGGTGGGGGTAAGAGTTTAAAGATTATCCTAGTTTTGGGTAATTTTTGCGCACTTTAAATGCTCTAATTTAAGAACGGATTTAGATATCTAAAATCCGATTTCACTATCGTGTTCAGCGTGCAAAAACCTTTAAAATGAGGGGTCACTTGTTAGAAAATAACATTTTGGGGATTTTTGGGTAATTTTTGCGCACTTTAAATGCTCTAATTTGAGAACGGATCAAGATATCTAAAATCCGATTCCACCATCGTGTTCAGCGTGCAAAAACCTTTAAAATGAGGGGTCACTTGTTGGAAAATAACATTTTGGGGATTTTTGGGTAATTTTTGCGCACTTTAAATGCTCTAATTTGAGAACGGATCAAGATATCTAAAATCCGATTCCACCATCGTGTTCAGCGTGCAAAAACCTTTAAAATGAGGGGTCACTTGTTAGAAAATAACATTTTGGGGATTTTTAGGTAATTTTTGCGCACTTTAAATGCTCTAATTTGAGAACGGATCAAGATATCTAAAATCCGATTCCACCATCGTGTTCAGCGTGCAAAAACATTTTGGGGATTTTTGGGTAATTTTTGCGCACTTTAAATGCGCCAAAACCCTCCTTAGAGTAGGCCAATTTCGCCCATCTTCGAACTTAGCCTTTCGATTGCCAAGATAGATTTTTTGTGCAAATTTGAGCTGTTTATCTCAATTCTATCGAGAGTTATCGTCTGGAGTGACACATATATAAATAAATATATATATATATACATATAAAAAAGTGTTAAATTTCAGGAATCGTTTTAGAATGGTCTGAAACGGATTTCTATGAAGAAAATTTCCAAAAATTTATATTATTTAAATTTCGAAGCCATTGCAATAGCTTCATTTTCTTTGAAAATTCGCTAAAAAGTGTTAAATTTCAGGAATCGTTTTAGAATGGTCTGAAACGGATTTCTATGAAGAAAATTTCCAAAAATTTATATTATTTAAATTTCGAAGCCATTGCAATAGCTTCATTTTCTTTGAAAATTCGCTAAAAGTATTCAGAAAATACCAAGTGACAAGAAAGATTGACTGGTAAAAATTTGATGCCGCTCGAATCAATTAGGTACAAAGAAAGCTTAAAAACGCTGCGAAGTCCTTCCCACGGGTTTATTATTCTGTTGAACATACCAACAAAAATGTTGGTTATTCGTTTATTGTTTCTTTCATGTGCAATAATTGAAATAGCTATTTTTTATGGTTTCCACCAATTTTGGCCCCAAAAACTCGAATTGGGCTCCTATTTTTGACAAAAAATTATCTTCGATCATTGAGCTTGTCACTGAACTGTCTTGATTCACCTGTTAATATTACCTCCGGCGTTGTTAATACCTATTACGAAAATGCTTTAGACCCACGAATGACACCCGAATTACAAGATCTGAAATTACAAACAAGAAAAAAGTATTCAAAAACGCCTAGTGGCAAGAAAGATTGACTGGTAGAAATTTGATGCCGCTCGAATACAATGGAAGCTTAAAAAAGCTGCAAAGTCCTTGCCACGGGTTTATTATTCTGTTGGACATACCTACAAAAATGTTGGTTATTCGTTTATTGTTTCTTTCATGTGTAATAATTGAAATAGCTATTTTTGACGGTTTTCACCAATTTTGGCCCCAAAAACTCGAATTGGGGTCCTATTTTTGACAAATTATCTTCGATCATTGAATTGTCTTGATTCACCTGTTGATACTACCTCCATCGTTATTAATATAACGAAAATGCCTTGCGGCCCATGAATGACACCAGAGTTACAAGATCTGAAATTACAAGATGAAAGTATTGAAAAAATACCTAGTGAGAAGAAAGATTGAATGGTAGAAATTTGATGCCGCACGAATGCAAAGTTAGCTTAAAAACGTTGCAAAATCCATGTCACATAGGTTTGTTATTCTATAACGTATCTACAGAAATGCTGGAAATACATTCATTGTTTCTTTCATGTGCAATAATTATTATTGACATAGCTATTTTTTATGGTTTCCACCAATTTTGGCCCAAAAAACTCGAATTGGGCTCCTATTTTTGACAAATTATCTTCCATCATTGAGCTTGTCACTGAACTGTCTTGATTCACCTGTTAATATTACCTCCGGCGTTGTTAATATTACGAAAATGCCTTAAGGACCACGAATGACACCAGAATTAGAAGATTTGAAATTACAAACAAGAAAAAAGTATTCAAAAAATACCTGTCAAGAAACTGGTAGAAATTTGATGCCGCTCGAATTAATTACAAAGGAAGCTTAAAAACGCTGCAAATTCCTTGTCACGGGTTTATTATTCTGTAGGACTAAACTACAAAAATGTTGGATATTCATTGTTTCTTTTATGTGCAATAATTTTAATGGCTATTTTTGATGGTTTCCACCAATTTTGGCCCAAAAAACTCGAATTGGGCTTCTATTTTTGACAAAAATTATCTTTCATCATTGAACTTGTCACTGAACTGTCTTGATTCACATGTTAATACTACCTCCTGCGTTGCTAATATTACGAAAATGCCTTACGGCCCACGAATGACACCAGAATTAGAAGATTTGAAATTGCAAACAAGAAAAAATTATTCAAAAAACACCTAGTGGCAAGAAAGATTGACTAGTAGAAATTTGATGCCGCTCGAATACAATGGAAAAAATTAAAAACGCTGCCAAGTCCATGTCACGGGTTTGTTATTCTGTTGGACATACCTACAGAAATGTTGGCTGTTCATTTATTGTTTCTTTCATGTGTAATAATTGAAACAGCTATTTTGACGGTTTTCACCAATTTTGGTCCAAAAAACTCGAACTGGACTCCTATTTTAGACAAATTATCTTCGATCATTGAGCTTGCCATTGAATTGTCTTGATTCACCGAACGCTTACTCGAACAAAGAATACTTTTTATTTTATGGTAAAAAGCAATAAAGGCAGGGTAATATCAATACAGGTAACCACCATCATTATTATCGATTAGGAAGGTCTACCGTAACATTTCCACCAATAATTAGAACTACAGGCACCTCCCATTTAATGGGTTTTTTTCCTCCTAAAGTCACTAGGACCAGTTCACCCAAGGAAGCTGAAATAATAATCAAAAAATTGCCATTTTAGCTCAGTTTTTGAACCTACTCAAAGTTTGTCATAATCTTGAAATTTTCATGAATCAGGTAAATACCTACTTGTGCACGAACTTAAACAAACGTCGTCGATCCAATGGCACTAAAATCGCCTGTGAGTTTGAAGAAATGGGATTTCGAAGTAGGCACTTACAGTAGATAGTAGCTTGTTGTTTTCACGTTCTGTCACACATAACTGTACATATCAATCAACTGTTTATTAGCTAAACAAAAGGTAACAACAGGAAATTCGTTATACAAGTACCTTCCTATAATATTTTTGTAAATATATAACTGTACATTTATTTATTAAGTACCTTTATTTGCTTTTCACATAGCGTAGGACCTAAGCCCCCCTTCCCCCCCCCCCCCCAGCGCTACGTACATAGTTAATTACAACATATTTGAGGCCGTCTAAAATTCACAAATTTGCTTTACCGAAGAGAAAAAAAATGTACAAAAATGAAGTTATAAAACTTTACAAAAATGAGAGGTAGAAAAAGAATTGCTCGAAAAAAGAGAGGAGAACTAAGAAGAAAGAGGTGTAGTCATAAATCTGCACAGTGTAGGTAGGTATTTTAAGTTCCGTTCAGAATCGCCGGAGAGTTGGGATAGAGCTCCAAAGTCGCGCTCCTTCTATTACGAAGGAATTTTTGAAAATGGCAGAGTTAAATCTACTCTGGCAAATAAGATGGAGTCTGGTCGATTTATTTGGGCTTAACATATTTTTTAAATAGAATGGGAGAATATTACAATCGGTGATATTAAGAATTTTATGTACCATAATAAGGCGCCTAAAGGCATACAAAAGTTCCAAAGATATACCCACTAATTCCTTACCCTTATGAGACATGTGCCCACGAGATTTTAAATTTAATCTGTATCTCAAACATGCATTATGAGCTACTGTTAGTTTTCTAATATTTTCTGCAGAGAGGGAACCAGAAAACACTCTGTCACTGAAGGAAAAACGCTGCAAATCCCTGCACAACGGTTTATTATTTTGTACAGAATACCCTTCTGTTACAGATCACAGCTCTATGTACAGATAACCCTTCTATATAATATGTACTAGTCTATACATAATATGTAGATCGCAGACCCTCCGTAGGTTAGTACCTAACCCCGTACTACTCGTTACTAGGTACCTACCTAAATCACGAGTTAAATGTTGCTAAAATAATTCTGTCCATAACAAACAGTACCTAACTAAAATGGCGAAAAGTAACGCAAATAATGAATTTTTGAAGGAAAATAATTGTTGATGTGTAGTGAAATAGATGCCCCTTCTGCGTAGATCACTGTTTTCTGTGGTCAGTACCTACCCTCTGGTCAAGTATAATGAACCGTTGTGTAATAACTTGCCCATCAATAATACTTCGACGGTTGGTCAAGCAACAAAATCCAGCCCCTTCTTGGGAGATGAAGCGTTGTGTAATAATTTACCGTTATGTAATAATTTACCGTTGTGTAATAATTTGCCGTTGTGTAATAATTTACCCATCAATAATACTTCAAAGTTTGTTCAAGTTTCACAAGTACCTACCAACAAAATCCAGCCCCTTCTTGGTAGATGAACCGTTGTGTAATAATTTACCGTTCTGTAATAATTTACCGCTGTGTAATAATTTACCCATCAATAATACTTCAACGTTTGTTCAAGTTTCAGAAGTACCTAACAACAAAATCCAATAGTCCATCACTTATCAAATGAAATAATATCGCAGAACAAACAACTCGTCTTCATACAGCCATCCTTGATTATAATCAGGTGCTCCCTAGTGATGATTATCTGGGCCGGGTTTATACCGTTTGATTCACGATCGTGTTGACGAAGCTTTTTGGTGCACACGAACGGCTGGACGTACGATGCTCCGGGTGGTCTGAAAAAATTGTTTAGCTCAAGACAAATTTAATAACGTAAAGAAAACCATACCCTTTTGTCGAAAGTTTTCGATCTACGGCGTTCTTAAAATTTCAACTCCTATTTTGAACCCCTTAGAGATGATTGACAGTAACGTCGAGCTTCGAGGACCAACTACTCGTAGACTCCGAACGGAACCTACAACCCGAATTTTATAAATTTTGTTTCATGGTAACTAAGAAAAATGGCCAGTACGGCGTACGGCGGACAGACAGAAATATTTTGGTTTGTTTTCAATAATGAACCATTGGAATCGAGCATGAAAAAAAAATTCTAACCCCCCTCAAAATTTGATGGTTTACGTTTCAAGGTAGAATCCGAAAATGCAATAGAAAAATTTCTGTCTGTCCGCCGTACGCCGTATTGGCCACTTTTCTTAGTTACCACCTACATAAACCACGAGTTAAATGTTGCTAAAATAATTCTGTCGAAGACAAACAGTAACCAAAATGGCAAAAAGAAATGCAAATAATGAAGTTCTGAAGGAAAATGTGGAGTGAAATAGATGCCCCTTCTGCGTAGAACACTGTTTTCTGTGGTCAGTACCTACCTTCGTGGTCAAGTATTAATGAACTGTTGTGTAATAACTTGCCCATCAATAATACTTCAACGGTTGGTGACGTTGCAAAAGTACCGATCAACAAAATCCAGCCCCTTCTTGGTAGATGAAACATTGTGTAATAATTTACCGTTCTGTAATAATGTACCGTTGTGTAATATTTGCCGTTGTGTAATAATTTGCCGTTGTGTAATAATTTACCCATCAACAACATATCAAAGTTTGTTCAAGTTTTACAAGTACCTACCAACAAAATCCAATAGTCCATCACTTATCAAATGAAATAATATCGCAGAACAAACAACTCGACTTCATACAGCCATCCTTGATTATAATCAGGTGCTCCCTAGTGATGATATCCGGGCCGGATTTATACCGTTCTATTCACGATCGTGTTGACGAAGCTTTTTGTTGCACACGAACGGCTGGAGGTACAGTGCTCCGGGTGGTCACAAAAAATTGTTTAGCTCAAGACAAATTTAATATCGTTAAAAAAAACCATACCCTTCTATCGAAATTTTTCGAGCTACGGCGTTTTGAAAATTTCAACCCCTATTTTGAACCCCTTAGAGATGACTGACAGTAACGCCGAGCTTCGAGGACCAACTAGACCTCGAACGGAACCTATAACCCGAATTTCACCAATTTGTATTCATGGTAACTAAGAAAAGTGGCCCGTACGGCGTACGGCGGACAGACGGAAATATTTTTATTGCATTTTCGGATTCTACATACCTTGAAACGTAAACCATCAAATTTTGAGGGGGGGTAAGAATTTTTTTTTCATACTCGATTCCAATGGTTCATTATTGAAAATAATAAACCAAAATGGGGGAGGACAAGTGATTTTATTAACTGTAATTTTAAATATTGCGGGTTGCATTATTTCAAGCTTCTGAGGGAAAAAAGTGCACCAAAGATCTTTCTGCACATGGCACTCACTACATATAACTCGGTCACTCACAAAAAGCAGTATTTTAAAAACTACACTCTCAGTACAGTGGATGACGGTGATGCATAACATTATTGATGAAATAAGACGGATTTCCATAGACCGTACTTAGTATGGTAGGTATTTTCATATGTTACTTATCGCTCAGGAAGCCTCCTTGTATCTGTACCAGCATCACCAAATACGTCACAACAGCCGACACCATCTGTTGGGAATAAAACGTTTCTCATGTTTACCCTGCGTTTCTCATATTTTTCCTAATGGCACAACACAGCAGAAAGACCGAGTATATAAGTATAAATTGTTAAGTATAAATTGGAGTTGTAACGCGACTTACTGACGTCAACAGGCCGTTGCTGATCTGTATGAATCCTCCTGCCGAGAAACCGAGCCATTTGCTCCGTCTGACGATCATCTCGAGCTTCCTCTGACAAATCCACAAGTAAATTTCCCACCATTAGCAACATTATCGATGTATTGTAATTTCTTTTAACTTTGTTTCCTTCAATGGTGTTTGTAGTGAATTGATATAGCGATAATTCACTACGGGCGGTATGAGGTTGTGCCCAGCCTGGTTCCAACACTAAACGCTGTCACCATTTCTCTGGGATCTTTTCGGATGTGAGGTTGTGCCCGGCTGGTTCCAACACTAAAGGATGTCACCAATTCAACGGGTATCTTTTTGGATGCATGTGCCCGGCTGGTTCCAACACTAAAGGCTGTCACCAATTCAACGGGTATCTTTTTGGATGCATGTGCCCGGCTGGTTCCAACACTAAAGGCTGTCACCAATTCAACGGGTATCTTTTTGGATGCATGTGCCCGGCTGGTTCCAACACTAAAGGCTGTCACCAATTCAACCGGTATCTTTTTGGATACATGTGCCCGGCTGGTTCCAACACTAAAGGCTGTCACCAATTCAACGGGTATCTTTTTGGATACATGTGCCCGGCTGGTTCCAACACTAAAGGCTGTCACCAATTCAACCGGTATCTTTTTGGATACATGTGCCCGGCTGGTTCCAACACTAAAGGATGTCACCAATTCAACGGGTATCTTTTTGGATACATGTGCCCGGCTGGTTCCAACACTAAAGGCTGTCACCAATTCAACGGGTATCTTTTTGGATGCATGTGCCCGGCTGGTTCCAACACTAAAGGCTGTCACCAATTCAACGGGTATCTTTTTGGATGCATGTGCCCGGCTGGTTCCAACACTAAAGGCTGTCACCAATTCAACGGGTATCTTTTTGGATGCATGTGCCCGGCTGGTTCCAACACTAAAGGCTGTCACCAATTCAACCGGTATCTTTTTGGATACATGTGCCCGGCTGGTTCCAACACTAAAGGCTGTCACCAATTCAACGGGTATCTTTTTGGATACATGTGCCCGGCTGGTTCCAACACTAAAGGCTGTCACCAATTCAACGGGTATCTTTTTGGATGCATGTGCCCGGCTGGTTCCAACACTAAAGGCTGTCACCAATTCAACGGGTATCTTTTTGGATGCATGTGCCCGGCTGGTTCCAACACTAAAGGCTGTCACCAATTCAACGGGTATCTTTTTGGATGCATGTGCCCGGCTGGTTCCAACACTAAAGGCTGTCACCAATTCAACGGGTATCTTTTTGGATACATGTGCCCGGCTGGTTCCAACACTAAAGGCTGTCACCAATTCAACGGGTATCTTTTTGGATGCATGTGCCCGGCTGGTTCCAACACTAAAGGCTGTCACCAATTCAACGGGTATCTTTTTGGATACATGTGCCCGGCTGGTTCCAACACTAAAGGCTGTCACCAATTCAACGGGTATCTTTTTGGATGCATGTGCCCGGCTGGTTCCAACACTAAAGGCTGTCACCAATTCAACGGGTATCTTTTTGGATGCATGTGCCCGGCTGGTTCCAACACTAAAGGCTGTCACCAATTCAACGGGTATCTTTTTGGATGCATGTGCCCGGCTGGTTCCAACACTAAAGGCTGTCACCAATTCAACGGGTATCTTTTTGGATGCATGTGCCCGGCTGGTTCCAACACTAAAGGCTGTCACCAATTCAACGGGTATCTTTTTGGATACATGTGCCCGGCTGGTTCCAACACTAAAGGATGTCACCATTTCTCTGGGATCTTTTCGGATGTGAGGTTGTGCCCGGCTGGTTCCAACACTAAAGGATGTCACCAATTCAACGGGTATCTTTTTGGATGCATGTGCCCGGCTGGTTCCAACACTAAACGCTGTCACCATTTCTCTGGGATCTTTTCGGATGTGAGGTTGTGCCCGGCTGGTTCCAACACTAAAGGATGTCACCAATTCAACGGGTATCTTTTTGGATGCATGTGCCCGGCTGGTTCCAACACTAAAGGCTGTCACCAATTCAACGGGTATCTTTTTGGATACATGTGCCCGGCTGGTTCCAACACTAAAGGCTGTCACCAATTCAACGGGTATCTTTTTGGATACATGTGCCCGGCTGGTTCCAACACTAAAGGATGTCACCAATTCAACGGGTATCTTTTTGGATACATGTGCCCGGCTGGTTCCAACACTAAAGGCTGTCACCAATTCAACGGGATCTTTTGGGAGCGTTTGCCTGGCAGGTTCCAACACTTAAGGCTGTCACCTGTTCCAGGATCTTTAAGGTTAAGGAGAGAGAGAGAGAGAGGAGGAGCGAGGTGAGAGAGTAGTCAGCGACTAGAGGAGAGCGTAGAATGGCTAGAAAGGTGAAGGAGGCGAGTTTTTATAGCCCTTGAGGGCTGTCTCCCTCCATCCTCCAGCTAGTGGAGGATGGTGGGGAACCCCACTGGGTTCCTCGGTGCTCCTGCGTCTTTCGTCCCCACTTCTGCGAGTTTATTTGCGAGATCTAATATTTGCAGGTTTACAAGGAGTGGTTCTGGGAGGATACCACGACAGTGTTTAAATAATATTATTATTTTCTTGTTTCTTTGTTTTTCCACGCTGTATTTATTCGTATAACTGGGCTTGCCCATATTCAATAAATAAATATAAATAAATTGTTAACAACAGTAACGCGGAACCATCGATAGTTCCGATAGTGCCTACCCTACATAGGTACCTATGTCTACTACAATTTGGAGACAATGTGGTGTCAATTCAACCCAATCTCCGTTTATCACGTCAGTGATATATCTTGTACACTTTCAACTGAATCATCTTATTAGCGAATTTTCGAAGAAAAGGAAGCTATTGTTCTCGGTCCAAAATTTTTAAAACTCGAATTTCCGAAAGATTTTTATACCAAAATCCGTTTCAGACCATCCTGAATTCACTGCCGAAAGACACCAAAAATTATATGTATATATATATTTATATATTTATATATTTATGTGTCATTCCAGACGATAACTCTCGAAAGAATTGAGATAAAAAGTTCAAATTTGCACAAAAAATCTGTCTTGGCAATCGACAGGCTAAGTTCGAAGATGGGCAGAATCGGGTCACTCTAAGGGGGAGTTTTGGGGAGTTTTAGGGGGGGGGGGAATTACCCATAAATTCCCAAAATGAAAAAGTCTGACAAGTGACACCTCATTTTAAAGGTTTTTATACGCTGAACACGATGGTGAAATCAGAATTGCGATATCTCATTCCATTCTCAAACTGGAGCACTTTGAAGATGAAGGAACGTGGTTATTTCTTGAGATGTTCTTCCTGGTTCGTCTGCTCTAATCTGATAACGGAATGGGATATCGCAATTCTGACTTCACCATCGTGTTCAGCGTTGGAAAATCTACAAACCGAGGTGTTACTCGGCAAAAAATGGAACAAAAAATTTGTTACGTATCCAATACCTACTCTTCTGGTATTCAAAACATTTTTGATTTCCCCCTCCCCCTCCTTCCACCACAAATTTTACTTTGCGTAAAACTACTCCTGTTTTAATTTTGTATGGTATCAAGTCGGGAAAACATTGGCCGAAAATAAATTTTCAGAAAATTTTAGGTGGAGGAGGAAGATGCCGAAAACTTCGAAAATTCGCTCTTATAGCCATGCTGCATGACTGTGGTTTTTTTTAATATGTCCTACCCTTACCTACACAGATAGTAGGTGTGTGGGTTTTTGAATTAAAATATAGATATATATATCACCTTCTTAATTTACTCTATTATTTTAATTTTTCCTTACTGAGTCAGTAGGGTGCAGAGGGTCATTTCGCAGCGCCGTATAGAGCTCTGAAATGAATGCGCTGGTCTGCAACAGAATCAAATCAACCGAGCTGGGTAACCAATTCGTTGCACAGGATATTAGAGAATAGTGTTGGTAGGATTCTTGAGGGTTGTGAAATATCCACTATGCCAACGTTTCGATTTATTTATAAATCCTCTTCAGGGCTGTAATGATAGGAACTATTTACTCAGAAAACATTGACTCAAACAAGTGTAGGATGGAATTATAAGTAAATGCTGAAAAAGTTACCTTAGTTGATATGTCTTGGCAGTAGCAGGAACACACAGTCAGAAAAGGTGTTTATATTGCTATAGCAGACAAGTTTTACCAAGGAAAACAGTTTATCAGAACTATTTATCAGACCTATCAACTAAGGTAACTTTTTCAGCATTTACTTATAAGTCCATCCTACACTTGTTTGAGTCAATGTTTTCTGAGTAAATAGTTCCTATCATTACAGCCCTGAAGAGGATTTATAAATAAATCGAAACGTCGGCATAGTGGATATTTCATTAAGACTTATTATTTCATTAACCCTCAAGAATCCTACCAATAATATTAATACTGAGTGGTCAAGAACGTTAATCATATTAGAGAATAGCTCAGTACCTACCTATGTTAGCTTCATAGCGTGATGAACTTACTCTTATAAAAATACCTTAGTATGGATGGAATACCTTAGTAGGCGTTGACATTTTGTCAGCATGAGTAGTTAGCACTTCTTACTTATCTGTAGAGGAACTGCACCAAAAGTGGACCCGTCGCCTAAAGCGGAACAATTCCGAAATAAAATGGCGTAAGTGCTGAAGGTATGGAGACTTATTAAAAGAGAAACGAAAAATGAAATTAGGACCCTTTTGTGGTCTAAAAGTGGTTCCCTCCTTCTGCCTTCATAGCGGACCTGTAAGTTTCTTTTTTGACAAATTTTATTGAACGTTTTAAATGAGAATTTAAAGTTCTTCATATTTAAGTTTGTTTCTAAAGATGAGGCGCCCAATCGGAATACACAGAGGTGTGATGGGGAAAAAATAGGTGTAAAAATTAAGGGTTTCGAATTTTTTTCCAGGATTTAGTGAACATGAGCTTGTGAGGTATCGTTTTCATGTTTTTTAGGGCGACAAGACAGAAAGTGAAGTTGATTTTGACCAAACAGTGAAGAATTGGGGTTTTAACGAAGGTTCAGTTCCCAAAATTCATTTTTTATGAGTCAAAAACGTTGGAAATTTTCTGAAATCACCATAAATTTGTATATTAACACTAGAAGTAGGTAGTATCAGGTGAATCAAGACGATTAAATGGCACTATCAATGATCAAAGACAATTTGTTTTTTTTAAATAATAAAAAATAGGAGCCTAATTCGTGTTTTTGGGGGCCAGAATTGGTGGAAACCATAAGAAATAGTGTTGTGGTACCCCTCAAGTACTACACTCCTATGTAATATAAGATTTGGACCGTATAAGCGAGGATAGCGGCGAGCTGAGCGACGCCTCGGGGAAAGGATCTGAAGGGTCCCCTCCATCGAACTCCCAAAGTTTCTCAATCGTCGCGACGGCCGTTGACAGACGGGGGACGAGGTGGAGGCACCTTTATATACCGCCCGGCTCGCCCAGCTCTTCATTCGACCCACCACACTCCGACCTGCGACTTCTCTCTCGACCACCTTACTCTCTCTCTCTCCTACCCTTCCTTTCACCTGCTGTGGTGATAACGGCGGGGTGCTCCCTCATCTAATACTCGCTGTGGAGATAACCTCGTATTAGCCTCCTTCTTCCTGGCGTCTGCTGTGGTGATAACCACGGGGCGCCTCTCTCTCCCCCAGCACTCGCTGTGTTGATAACCGCGGGACGCCTCTCTTTTCTCTACCATTCACTGTGGAGATAACCGTGGGGTGCTAGCCTCCTCTCCAACTAACGCCTGCTGTGGAGATAACCGTTGGGTGCTAGCCTCCTCTCCAACTAACGCCTGCTGTGGAGGCAACAGCCTCCTGATGAGCATGTAACGACACCTCATCATTGAATGATCACTGTGACTTCCTATTCACAACAAACATCTTCTTCTTCATTGTCCTTGTTCATGATGACTTGCTTGACAGTAGGTATTTCAGAAAGATTCAAGTCCCTAACTCACCTGAAATCCTCATTTTTCAAGGTTTTTGGAGAAATTTCTGGCAATGGTACAGTTGACCTTACCTAAATAGATTTTGCTATTTTTAGAGCTTTTCAGATTCACTTTACCATACAACATATGGAAATTATTAAGCCAAAACATATTGGGGGGGGGGGGTCCATTTTTCGTGCACTTCCTCTATAGTTTTCTTAGTTGTACGCAGTTGATGGGAGTTGAACATACCTGATTTTGCAGATTTTGACATGAGGTAGTCATGTAAGCCACCAGCCCCACTTCCGCGATGATGCTGCCGATCCTGTTGATTCTAACCATCAAACGCCTGTCGGGGTCCGTCAGAAAGAAATACCCGTCGCTGACAACCTGGCAGAACACGTACGACAACACGAACAAAATTTGATTTTTGTACACCGTATTCACGTCTTCGACCGAAGAAACGATTTTGTAATATTCGCTCAACAATCCACCAACCGTGTTCGCTTTGGATTTCAAATTTGTCGTCAAAATCGACATTTTTGGCGCCAAGTCTCCTACGAGAGCGGCGAACTGCACAACGACGATCGCCATGATGTTTCTCAAACTCACAAAAACCCAAAAGGCTAACGCTTTGCCTTCCTCCGTCGTCACAGCCCGATGGAGCCCGGTTAATTGAATGCTTAAAGTTTGCAAAATGGCAAATACTGCAGGAGTTGAAGATTTGATGCAGAAATGTTCTAAAATGCGGTCAATTTGTTCTTTGTTTTGGTATAGAGACTGGCATTGGCTCAGTAAACAAACATTTAAATTTACGAACAAACCAATTCGCAATAAGTTGCGTAAGAACGTCTCCTTATGGGCCAACCACTTGTCCAAGTTGATGTAGGCATCAACGATTACAAACACGGACGAACTGATTATGAAAATCACACTTACAACCGCAGGCCAAAATCGGAATTTTCGATTTGGGAATATCCCGAGGAACACTGATAACTTCAAGAGGAACTGAGCACCGTTTTGGGTGGTGTCGGACTCCGGATCGCCATAACGCGGCGGTTGGATTTTGGCTTTTGGTGCCTTCCGTTGAGGCTTGCGGTAGTACAGAACGTCCAACGAAGGACTGGTCGGCGCCTCGATGTGGAAGCTCGCCATGTTTCAAAAATACTGTTGGAAATAAGTGAAAACAATTGCCGTTATTGATCGAAACCCTTTGATGACAGCGGTTAAGACTTTACAAACGCGACTCCAAATCAATGAAGATTTCTCAAGTAGGTCTCATTTTTAAATATTCGCTGAACATTCGTGGAATACTGACATCAGAATGGAGTTGAAGTAGGGTGGAAGTATACGGACGTGAAGGGCCTGGTAGGCCCTCGAAGGTTTATGTTTTGTCTTTGTCCATAGCCGTGTCAAATTAGACTTCTGGTGTCGGTAGGTTCAGACAAACCTAGTAATGATTTTAGTTCACTTTGGGCATCCTAAATAACAGCAGTTCATGTTTTGCGACAGTTTCTGATTCGAGCCGGTGTTGAGAGCCAAAAAACCACGGAATTTTGGTACTGTTTGGCCAAGAAACACCCGGAAAATGCATCGTACAGGAAACATTTCTCTTACTAAAATTAAAGTGCAATAAATTCTGCGTCGAATGACCTCCTTGAACATTAATTTGGTTCATATGTTTGGTCAGAATCAGTCAAATATAGGCACATTTTTCCATTTTTGTCAGAAGTGTGTTGTGCTGTTTCAAACGCCTGTATCTCAAGAACGGTTATTCCAAATGAAAAATTTCATATAACTAAAGTTGTAGAGCATCAAATTCTGCGTTCAGAGCACCCCCATTTTTATTGAAATATTCTATTTAAAATGTGTAGTTTTTAGATTATTTCAAACATTTAAATTAAATATTTCAATAAAAATTTGTATGCTCTGAACGCAGAATCTGATGCTCTACACTCTACAACTTCGTTTTTATGAGATTTTTCATTTGTAATAACAGTTACAGGCTGTGAAACTGAGCATAACAGGTACTACTTCAGTAAAACAGGGGGAAAATTGACTATTTTTGACTACATACTGAACAAACCGCTGAACCACATTTGATGTTTAAGGAGTCATTCGAAGCAGAATTTATTGCACTTTTAGAACTTTGGGTTGACTCAGGAACTGCCGCGAAACATGAATTACTCTTATTTAGAATGCCCAAGTGAAACGAAATAATTTCCAGCTTTGTCTGAATTTGTCGGAGGCGACTTTTCGTCTAATTTGACTGATGAAATACCGATAAAATCGATTTTCGTAAGGGCGAATGAAGAGAAGACAAACTTACGAATATCGATACAATAATAAATCGAAAATCACCTTTACGAAGCATTCACTCTGTGGCATGTCCTGTTCAGCCGTTTGGTTGCGATTTATTACCCCCCCCCCCCCCTCCCTCAACCATCATATCTGTAAAATATGGATCGCATCTTTCCCAAGCACTTAGGTGGTACAGATATTACAGTTTTGAAAGATCAACAATGTTGATCAGTGACACAGAAATACACAGCTAGGTACAGCAGTGATACATGTTAGACAATACGTTGTTGTTCCTATTTTTATCATTTTAATTTCGATGCTCACAATACAGCCATTAAGTTCTACAGCGATAGAAATTTAATGGCGAAATTACGTGGGTTGAATCCAAAGTCAAAATTCAAAATGAGGAATCAAATACACGCAGCCGATTCCAACAATCGATATTCGTTCAACAAATTTTGTTTTAATAAGTACATGAACTTGCTGTTTACATTACTCACGGTTCCACCACTGATTTTGGTTCAACAAAAAATAGTTATTTTATTGAAACTGATGAGCCATTTTATTATGCAAATAGGTGAATTATTTGAGTAATAAATAATATTAAATTCATATACATATTTCGCTGAAGCGAATCGAAATTCAATGAAAAATTACATGAAAGACCAGTGAAATTAAACGGGATTAGGAAAACGATTCTCTTGACATTCATATCAACTGGTTTGGAAGATGCGAAACGGCTTCAGCGTCCCGCCATTTAATTGCCGCGTATATATAATAAATATAATTATGACGTATATATTCGACGAGACGTTCTCGACAAATTCCTTGGACGCCCTTAATTATTAAATCACTATAAATCGCCACTTCGACGCAAATACTGTTGAATCCAACAGGCTTTTTCATTTATTTGGCGGGAACTAACTTGATCGACAATGATTCCATAATTTTTTTTTTTGAAGAAAAATAAATAAACAGGATAAACATGGAAAAAACAAACAAAAAATGTATTTCACGCTTACGATTTATTTGACGCTTACGATTCTTTTTTTTCACAATACAAGTGATGTTTTTCCCAACCGTGGATTACAACAATCTACCGCTAAGTTTATATATATATAATTTATTAATAATTTACCGAGTAACACAGCCAGTCAGGTACCCCACTTTCGTTATTTATCGAGACCGAAACGGATAATCGAAACCAAACTGTTACGAATCCACCAATATGGCGGTTAAACGAATGAAATAATTATGTACACACCTACGTACGTTATTTAGACAGCTTCAGATTTGTACGAATGGAATTCGTTGATCCACAAAAACAGACTAGCTAGCTGACGAATCACTACAACTTGATCAACATGAGAACAGAATGTCAACATCGTTTTTATTCGAACAAAGTAACAATATCCAAGGGAACAAACTAACGTAATTTCTATCACTGAAAAGAGCGTACTTTTGGGCCCGAAATGAACGAAATTGAAATCTTTAATTTTTTTTTTTGAAAATAATATAACAATACCTCGACATTAAGTCGAGGTTTTTTTTTCTTGTTTATTGGGGTTTTTTTTTGGTACGACATTTTCATTAAATTTGATGCGTGAAGCGGTGTAAAGCAGTGGGTACCAGCTTTATGTACAATAGTTGATTCAAATCGCATGGAGGTGGTCGCTTTGCGGAATTAGACGGAAACTGACCTGAAATTGAGACCAGATACATATTAGGGAATAATAAATTCTGGAAAGACTATAATTAATCAAATATTCAAGTTCAAATATTTCGAATTCATTTCGTTCACATCAAAACAAACCCACACCGATCTACGGGCAAAGTAAAAATACGATATCGAATCAATTGTTCTTCAAACGAGGGACAGGTGGCGAATTAGATTAGAAATCACTAGATACTTGGGAGTTTTTATTGATCAATTCTTAAGATGGGAAGCCCACATTAATAAGGTATCAATTAGGTCGCGTAAATGATTATATGTATTTGCACGATTAAGAAATTGTTTGAAAATAACTTCACTGAAGTCTGTCTACTTTGCATTGGGACAATCTATCCTACAGTATGGGGACTAATACTACATTGCTGCCTCTTGCGAGGGCGCAGAAAAGCTATAATACGTGTAATGGAGAATGTTCCATGTAGAACGAATACTGCCCCTCTATTCGAATCTCTTGGAATTTGCACAGCTGATCAACTTTTTATTAAGGCATCTCTGCTACAAGTTAGGAAAGAAAAAAAGGTTAATTATTGTTGTAAATTATCCAATAAGTACCAGATCTCAAATGGAATTAATGTGTCTGATTCCCAGAGGGTACACCAGTCACTTTCAACGGCCGTACCTTTTTGTAGGATCAAAATTTTATAATACTCTTCCATTGGACCTCAAAAGTGCGATTAGTCAGTCCAATTGGAAGGGTCTGATCACTAGATTTCTATTAGAGAGTTTTTGCACCGTATCACGCCAAAACGAAACGGAAATGGTGGATAGGGCGACCGAAGTCAGATGCTAACCTTTTTCGGTTGTTTTCGTTCAGCTGGTGAAGTCACGCTAATGTTATGTTAACCTCTCTTTCATCCGTTTTACTCCGTGGTGAATACAAATCTATGTCCACACATGGCGTCAAGTCTGCATTAACATAGAAAGACCAAGAAGCAGCTGTGAATACGACGCTGGACATTTTTATTTTCCAAGGAAAACAGAAGAAGGTAGGTAGTGTTATACAGATGTAAGGTTAAATTACGTTTCGTCGTCCCAACTAGGGATGTGCGTTTCTGTTATTTTTGAGAAACGAAACGAAACACTTCGTTTATTGTATGAAACAGTTTTGGGAAAGCTGTTTCAAAATAACAGCTTTGGCAACTGTAACACTTCAAGAAATTTTGGTTGTCCACCAAAACAACAGGCACGTGAAACTGTTTCTTCGTTTTTCCTGCTAGAGAGTTGTCGCAACCAAAAATTGACGATCGGGAGAGAGAACGCAAACGCAAGTGCTACGTTCGACATGTAAGTTTTGGAGTTTTCAAGACTTGCGTTGCCCAGCACCACGTAACTATTGGAAAGATGCGTGCCGAGCATCTCAAAGCTATGTACTAAGTAACTCGATAAGTAAACTTCTTCGCGGATAACCAAATTCGATCTCCATGGCTACGCTATCGCATCACCCCGAATTTTATAGAAAGACAGGAGGAGCCGGTCTCGGGGAAGGTTTTCCGCCGTTTGAGTTGTCTTTTCTCTCCTCTCTTTAAGTATATTTGGCAGCTTGAACTTCATGTCGTTCGTGTATCTATTCATCTTGAGCATTGCCATCCAAAAGCCATGAGTACGGTAAGTGAGTGCCTTATAAATTAGCAAGTATTTTTCGGGTATATGAAATTATACGAAGGACCCAAGGTCTCACGGTGCCGTGAGTACGGTTTTACAGTAAAAGGGCACGATTGTTCTTCTATAAATTGTTCAAAACTCATAGAAACTATTACTGAATAATTATGTTACGAGCTAGTTTGAGAATAAAGAGGTTAACTTGACAGACAAATTATATATCATTGACAAATTATTACGTTAACGTCACTTCAAATATGTCCGGAGTTACGTAGACACGTAACTTTCTCATGGAACGTACGTTAGTTAGTTAGCATCCGAATTTGTCACCCTAGAACAGAGTTACGTTTTTCAGAAAATGGTTGCGACAACTCTCTGGTCTCTCGCAACGGACTATTGTCAATTTCGGGTCCCAGAGTTGCCAATATTGGACTACTGGCAATCTTGGGACCCAAAATCGAACCAAGACAGTAAAGTTCGTTTTGCCTGTGGCCGTTATTTTGAAACGGTTGTTTCAAGTTTTGAGAAACAGTTTCGTCGTTTCTTCTCAAGAAACAGTTCCTTCGTAACAGTCACGTCTTTTTGCCATCCCTAGTCCCAACATGACGAAAGCTGACACCGTGAGATCCCGGTACCTATTTTTCGTCGTCACAGTTCGTCAAACTTTTCGGTGTCTTAAGTGCGCATGCGCAGCACTGCTTTCGTTTCGTTCGTTTTGGCGTGAGGGTGCTGCAAAAACTCTTCAATGTCTAACCATGTAAGACGGATTTAATGTTTCTTCTCGTCTGAAGGTATAATATTTATATTAGTATTTATTTATTTTAATTTTATTAATCTATAAAAATAGTTGCAAGTAATTGAGTATTATTTTGATCTCATCTCCATTCTTTGCTTGCGAAGCATACTTACTAATTTTGTTTACCACTTAAGCCCTATCGGCGTGTAACTACGCAGTGATGTTTCTTTGAGTGATTTCTTGTTGTTGTGACTCCTCTCTCTGTGCACCCTGTGCACTCTCCTTTCAGAGAGAGTAATTTCCAGAAGATAATATGTACTTACAAACTCTGTGCTTTTTCACAACACAAATAATCTTTGTAGATGATGTAATTCATTTCTCGTTAGTTATTCGGATATGGAATTTAAAAATAAATAGATAAATAAATAAAAACGTCGTGATCCAGGGAAACCACCGAAGCCTCTTTCATAATTTAGGGAAACCGAAAACCTCCGAGGCGACCAAGAACACTGTTTAAGCGACAGAATAATTAGGGTTTACCCCTAATTATCAAGGCCGGTGACCGGTAGTGGGGGGGGGGGGGGGATGTGACATTAATGCCAAATAATCCGCAACACAGTGAGACATTTTCATGTTGTATCACAAGCTTTATCTTGACAGTAGTTAGGTAACGAAGAATCATTCTCGCTTGTTCTTTCTTCAACAGAAAAGAAATTATAACGTCGTTTGGTGTTACTTCTTAATTTTGCGCTCTTCGGTCCGCAACGGACTTCATTGGCAACCTTCTTCCTTTCGCGATAAGCACGGCACATGCGGAGTGATCTATCAAAAGGGAACATATCCATTTTCCAAAATTGTTCAGGAGGCGAGAAAAACGAATTCCGCTAAGTACCCGCCAAATAGTTTTCCAGTGTTTTCTGGATATAGTATTGAACACAAAGGCATCCCACATTATGTCCCAGAATATGAAATACTTATATCCAAAACTCTGGGAGAAATCGCCATTTTAAATTTGGATACGTGCCATTTTGATGGAAAACCGGTGTTGTGTCCCCTTTTGAAAGAAGAGCTGAATGTTGATAGCTAAACACGCCATATTTCACCTCACATCACCAAATCCAAGTATGCTAAGTAACTTAAAACTGGTGGATCCACTGACCAGGAGCTTAAGAGAAAAGTTGAAACTTGGTTCATGATAGCTCCAATAAACTCTACTCTTGGGATTGAAAATTGTGAAATTTTATTACAGTGGCAGACGTGTTCCTTATTATACCTTCTCATTAAATAAAAAAGAACAAAGGTAGGGTAATAAAAGCAATAAGACTATAATTAAAACAGTATAAAATTATTTTAATTTCAAAATTCACATAGAAAGTGAAAACATTCTTTTGATTTAAACTACTAACCTCTCAACGAAGAATAAAATTTGCTTTTTGAGAACATTGCAAGCTAAGCAGCATTGCATTAAGCTAAGACTAGCTTTCTGACAAGACAAAGTCTTCACAGTATTTTAAATTTGTTCAGAATAGGTTGCTGACCAGTAGTTTAGACATGCGTGTCAATGTCCTCTTCATTAAGACAGTGACATTCCCCATCGACTTCATGGTTCTCATGGCCGTCAGCATCTTCGACTGCGTGCTTTGCGATATCATTCCAACTTACATTAATGCACTGAAAGCCCTTTGAACCGTGGGTGCAAGGCCGTCCAATTTGTTTGAAGTGGTTCAAATTTGGATCTGGATTACAGTACTTCCCTTCTTTTGCTGCTTTACTTGAAAGTTCTGAAGGTTTTTTCCGCCGACAGCCAGAATTGAGATCACCCACTGTTACCGTCCATTACAACAGATTTGACTTACTTACACACAAGAAGCACAAATAACACAAAAACACACCAAAAACGCTGCAAATCCCTGCACAACGGTTTATTATTTTGTATAGAATACCCTTCTGTTACAGATCACAGCTCTATGTATAGATAACCCGTCTATAGGTTAGTACCTAACCCCGTACACGTTACTAGGTACCAACCTAAATCACGAGTTAAATGTTGCTAAAATAATTCTGCCGATGACAAACAGTACCTAACAAAAAGAAACACACATAATGAACCAGTACCAACAAACTCCAGCCCCTTCTACGTAGATGGTATAATGAACCGTTGTGTAATGATTTACCGTAGTAATAATTTACCCATCAATAATACTTCAACGTTTGTTCAAGTTTCACTACCTACCAACAAACTACAAAAGAGCCATCATTTTTCAAATTAAATAATATCACAGAACAACCAACTCGACTTCATACTCCGCCAATATAATCAGGTGATCCCTAGCAATGATTTCATCTCCGCCAAATGTCCTATTGTGGGCGCGTCTCTGGTTACGAGATTTGGTTTGAATTGTATACAATTTCATTCACACTGGAGTCGAAAATGCCTGTCGGTGCAAACTTCGGGGCCTTACTGTGAACGAACGGCTGGACGTACGACGCTCCGGATGGTCTTAAAAAACTCGCAAGTTCAAGAACTATTTAAAACCGTAAAAATATTCACGTAAAAAAAAGGTATAGGCGTTTTGAAAATTTCAACCCCTATTTTGAACCCCTTACAGATGACTCACAGAAACGTCGAGCTTCGAGGACCAACTAGACCCCGAACGGAACCTATAACCCGAATTTCATCAATTTTCTTTCATGGTAACTAAGAAAAGTGGCCCGTACGGCGTACGGCGGACAGGCAGAAATATTTTTATTGCAGTTTTGGATTCTACATACCTTGAAACGTAAACCATAAAATTTTGAGGGGGGGTTAGAATTTTTTTTTTCATGCTCGATTCCAATGGTTCATTATTGAAAATAATAAACCAAAATGACCGGCAGCGGGTGGCGCATGCGTGAAAACCATAAACTTGCTCTGGCTTATCTGATAACACGGTTGCCCAAGAAGGTTGTGAACGCACTCTAGTGGCAGTAGTATTAGTCTTCTAAAAGAAACACATGGAACATTACCTGCCACCTATCGGACCTGCAGTCAATATCTTAACACAAAACTCAGCCGCAAGGTGGCATCTCGGTAGTTTTGGATGTGCCCTTTTGAAAAAAAAATTTCTTCATTCAACGGCTTTAACCCTTTTGATCAAAATTTCCAGAAAAAATTATAGGGAATGGATATGTCACCTTTTGATTGAAAGGCGAGATTTCACGTTTAAAATAAACTAGGATTTGTTCCGTTTGGAGTGCTAGAGCCTGGGAGGGGGGGTTCAATCAAGCCGAACTAAAAGATACAGAAAATGCAAATAAACTAGTTATTCCGAAAAGTGGACATGTTCCTTTTGATAGATCACTCCTCACATGTCCGCATTCGATTTCTTGGGCTATTTCGCGGCCACATCAGTCATCAATTTCTTACGCGCACGATATTCTCGCTGTCATTCGGCTTGCAATTTCCTTTTGGTTTATTATTCTGTGAATAATATACCTATGTATTCGCTCAGCAAAAAATTTTTATAACACCCCCTCAAACTTTTTTCTTTTCCGTTTCAAGGTGCGTAGATTCCAAAAATGCAATGTCCGTCCGCCGTCCGCCGTATCACGTCTACAGGCTTCATTTTCGGTCCAAAAAAGTCGTTCTTTCGCACACATGCTCCATTTGGGCTCTAGTTGTCCCGAAACTTTTCAGCCCGATCGGAGTACACCCAGGGGTGTTATGAGTGAAAATGTGCACAAAATAAGGTACTTTTTGCGTTTTAGCAACATGTCAGTAACATGAGCTTCTGAGATATCGTTTTCCATGTTTTTGGGGACGAGAAGACCGAATATGAAGTCAATTTTGACCAAAGAGTGGAAAATTGTGTTCTACCAAATGTTCAGCTCCCAAAATTGATTTTTTATGAGTCAAAAACCTGCGAAATCGTCTGAAGTCACTATCAGTTTGTATAATAACACTGGAAAAAGTGTCAACACAAGACGATTAAATGGCACTACCAATGATCAAAGATAGTTAACAAAACAAAAAAAAAGGAGCGTACCTAATTTGTGTTTTAGGGGCCAAAATTAATGGAAACCATCAGAAATAGCTATTTCGATTATTACGCATGAAAGAAACAATAAATGAACGGCCAACATTTCTGTAGGTATGTCCAATAGAATAATAAACCCATGTGACAAGGACTTTGCAGCGTTTTCCTCTCTGACGACGATCGCGTTTGTAGGAATCGTTTATATTTTTCTTTGTCGGTGGCGTCTGACGAGAAAGGAGTATCGATAATGAACTGAAGAAACTTCCGACTCAACGTACGCTACGTAATCGTAATTTACAAAGGAACCTGTTCACACACAAAATGGGTAATCGCAACAAAGGAACATCTTCTTAATCTTAATCTTGATTCAGGACTTGAAAGGAAATAAAACAATTTAAGGATAATTTACGGAATCTTACAGGTTGCAAGGTCACCACGATCCGGGTTAAAGTGGTGAAGGTTACCACATTCGATACTAGTAAACAACGACTTTCTTCATTACCTGTCTATGTTGCTGACTTACTTGTTTACCCACCTTTTTTTCATCATGCTCAGCTCAGCTACCGCGCAAGGTACCTACGGGGGTACGGTTAACAAGAAAATATTCAATAAAATTACACGATTCCAACGAGTGGTGAACGATTTTTGTACGATGAAAAATGGCAAACATGAAGTTTCGTAGAAACGAATCGGTTGTAAGCGAAAATCATCAGAAATGGTGCATAACGCGTTTTCCTGTCGCTTTTTGGTAACGCTTTTTGAGTTTGTGTGCCAAAGTAAAGACATGAAAATGTCCAAAAACAAAGCATATTCGAATGACTGTATAAATTTGGCCCCTCCAGTATTACACTGGGCTGCCCAGTCATCTCCATGTGGTTTTGACAAATAACCAATTACATGAAATATATGACAACATTTGATAGAAACACACCACAACCACACAGAACAGCACAAAATACGCAACACTCCAGAAAACTCCCATCAACCTCAATCATTAGGCCGTGAGACGGGCGCGGCAACGACATCGACGAATCTGTACGGATCGAGAGAAGCTGGAAGGAGCAAACTTGAACAAGACGCGACAGGACAAAACATGAACGAAGACTTTGTTCCGACGGCCGCGGAAGACGTGTCGTCGATGGCAACGTCGGAAATACAGTCGCTCACCAAAATGCTCGACGCGGAAGTCAGGATAATGAAAAGCGAGAGGAACCGACTCCACCAGGAGATGCTGAGCCAGAACGTGAGATGCAAAGAAAACAAGGAGAAAATCAAGGTTTGAGCCGAGAAACAGAAAAGATCATTTCAAATCAATGGACCTACCATGGGATCAGATGGAATGCTACCTATTTCAACCCACTAGTTATATTTACACCAAACGTAGGCGTACACATTTTCGTAAGGATGACGCCACTGGTTTCGTCAACAAGTGACAATTTAAATATAATAGGAAATTTTCGTGGGTTACATATTCTCCTTTTGCCGGACAAATCCTGTTCAATAACGGAAACTTATTGACCAATGAAGTATTATTGACCACATAATAACGGAAACTTATTGACCACATAATTCTATAACGGAAACTTGAAGAGCCACATAATGAGGTGTAACTGACCACATAATACTGACACATAATTCAATAACCACATAATAACTGACCAAATAATTGACACACATAATAACTGACAATTAATAACTGACACCTAATAATTGACAACACACATAATAATTGACACCGCACATAATTCAATAACCGGAAACTTATTGACCACATAATTCAATAACTACATAATAATTGACCCCATAATTCAATAACGGAAACTTACTGACCACATGATACTGAGACATAATTCAATAACCACATAATAACTGACCTAATAATTGACAAACATAAAAATTTACAACTAATAATTGACACACATAACAACTGATACCTAATAATTGACAACACATGTATTAACTGACACCGCACGTAATTCAATAACCGGAAACTTACGGACCACATAATTCAATAACTACATAACAATTGACGATATAATTCAATAAAGGAAACTTATTGACCACATAAAGAGGTGTTACTGATCACATAATGCCGGAAAGTCTAGGCAGAAAACGAAGTGTGAAATTTGAACTCCTGTTAGAAATGACGTATGTATCAGGTAAATTGCAGAGTAGTTCAACTCAAATCCCGCTTAGAGCGCTAGTGCATCACTAAAGCTGCGGCGACACTGCCACCGGACTTGACTTGACTTGACCGGAGCCACCGGACTGGTGACCGCAGGTGGGTGCGACACTGCCGCAGGACCTGACTTGACCGGCGTCACTGGACTCCAACCAGTCCAGTTTGTTCTTAGACGTCACAAGAGTATGTCCTCCGAAGTGGAAGCCATTCTTTGGGATTTAGAATAAAAATCCGATTCTGATGAAGAAATAAAACTAGTGACAAGTTTTCTTTCTTTGAATAAGTCGTGGATGTCACCATATGTTTCCGAACGAGCACAATACGGTGAATTTCACACCCTAATCGCAAAAATTGAACGATGTTCAATTTCAAAACTATTTTAGGATGAGAAGAGAGCAATGGAGGCTGCTTTGGATGGCTTGTGGGTGTGCGAGGGGTTGAAAATCGTGGTAGAGGGGGGACCGGAGTCAGGCCTCAACCCATTCAGACCGGATCAGTACGAAGTCCGGTGGGTGGCTCAAGTCAAGTCAGGTCCGGTCACAGTCTCGCCGCTCCCCTTTGAAATATGAAGGATGGGTTCAGACAGGCACGCAAGTGAGGTCAAGTCAAGTCAGGTCCGGTCACAGTCTCGCCGCCCCCCTTTGAAATATGAAGGATGGGTTCAGACAGGCATGCAAGTGAGGTCAAGTCAAGTCCGGTGGCAGTGTCACAGCACCTTAAATAATAACAGAACCGCAAATGTAAAAAATAAATTTTTGTTATGCCCTCAAAATCAAAACGACGGGAGGTTCACGAAGTTCACGGCAAGCGTTCTTGAAGGTTTTGAGAGAGGTTTGCCATTTCTAATATTGATTTGTTGGCAGCATTGAGAACCTTTGCCTCCAAAGCTTCGCTCCGCCTCCTTGGGCCAACAGCCAATCAGAAGTCAAGAGACCTGAAGCCATTTTTTGCCGTCTTTTGGTTTATTATTCTGCGAATAATACACCTCTATGTATTCGCTCAGCAAAAAAGATTTATAACACCCCCTCAACCTTTTTTCTTTTCCGTTTCAAGGTGCGTAGATTCCAAAAATGCAATGTCCGTCTGCCGTACGCCGTACGCCGTATCACGTGTACAGGCTTCATTTTCGGTCTAAAAAATTCGTTCTTTCGCACACATGCTCCATTTGGGCCCTAGTTGTGTCCCGAAACTTTTCAGCCCGATCGGAATATACCCAGGGGTGTTATGAGTGAAAATGTGTGTAAAAATAGGTACTTTTTGCGTTTTAGCAACATGTTGGTAACATGAGCTTCTGAGATATCGTTTTCCATGTTTTTGGGGACGGGAAGACCGAATATGAAGTCGATTTTGACCAAAGAGTGGAAAATTGAGTTCTACCAAATGTTCAGCTCCCAAAATTGATTTTTTATGAGTGAAAAACCTGGGAAATCGTCTGAAATCACAATCAGTTTGTATAATAACACTGAAAAAGGGTCAGCACGTGGATCAAGACGATTAAATGGCACTACCAATTATCAAAGATAGTTAAAAAAAAAAAAAGGAGCGTACCTAATTTGTGTTTTAGGGGCCAAAATTAATGGAAACCATTAGAAATAGCTATTTCGATTATTAAGCATGAAAGAAACAGTAAATGAACAGCCAACATTTCTGTAGGTATGTCCAATAGAATAATAAACCCATGTGACAAGGACTTTGCAGCGTTTTTACTTTTACTTTTAAGGGCGACTACCGCTTATTTTTGAGAACGGGCTTCAAACAACCGTTTTTGAGTTCTGAATATTTCATTTCCAAAAAAAAAGTTTGAGCAAAAATTCCCTGTTGTTGTTTTTGCTTATTGGAATTTGCAAACTTTGACAAGGTGAACAAAGTAAGGCCGTACCTCGTGGCGAACATCGTTGAGGTCCTGGACGTGACCAACGATGAGGACGATGCAACGATGGAAAATACTGGAGTTAATGCAGAAACCGGTGAGAACTGAGGTTACATATTCAAAGGGATTAAGGAGGCGAATCAAATTTCAGAGCAGATACAGAGCATACGTTTTTAATAAGAATCGTGAATTCTGATTCAGTAAAGAGGAGAATATTTTCTGGCAGTACAGTATCGTTGATGTAGCGAATGACGCTTTCGGCTGGTAGAGCGTAAAGTACATAAGTAATATAAGGCACACCGTTACTGAATTCAAACTGCTGATCTCAACTGACGTGACGTAAGACCGTTAACTTTCTAATGTAGGTATTTTCAAACTTTTCAATGGGTAATACAGGGCAAACCGTAGTGGTCAAAACCACAATGAGACAAGTGCTGTACCTCCCGGTGCCGGGCCTCGTCGACGTGGAATCACTCAAACCTGGAGACCTCGTCGGCGTTAACAAAGACTCATTTCTCATCCTGGAGCGCCTGCCCGTGGAGTACGACCCGCGCATCAAAGCGATGGAAGTCGACGAAAAACCGACTGATACCTACACGGACATCGGCGGTCTCGACAAGCAGATACAGGAGCTGCTGGAGGCGGTGGTGCTCCCAATGACGCAGAAAGACAGGTTCAATAAGTTGGGCATTATCCCTCCGAAAGGTGTCATACTGTACGGCCCTCCAGGAACAGGTAATATATTCATATTGAATTGGAAGAACTGAATTATTGATTAGAAGGACTAGTCTGGAATAAATTATGCATCAAATTGTTAAATATAAATGTCCAGGTAAAACTCTTCTGGCAAGAGCTTGTGCTGCCCAAACCAATTCGACTTTTCTCAAACTGGCTGGACCTCAGCTCGTACAGATGTTCATCGGGGATGGAGCGAAACTCGTCCGTGACGCTTTCGCTTTGGCCAAAGAAAAAGCGCCAACCATCATTTTCATAGACGAAATTGACGCTGTAGGCACGAAACGGTTCGACTCCAACAAAGCTGGGGACAGAGAAGTGCAGCGGACGATGCTGGAGTTGCTGAACCAGCTGGACGGCTTCAGTCCGACAACCGACATCAAAGTCATTGCTGCAACGAATCGGATTGACACGCTGGACCCAGCTTTGCTCCGATCTGGTCGAATTGACAGGTGACAATCAGCACAATGCACAGAATTATGAATGTATTTAGTCAATGGAAGGGTGGTAGGAGAACTGGTAAGTGACTTGTCATGGTATCCTCCCAGAACCACTCCCTGTGAAATTAAGATCTCGCCAAATAAACATAGAAGTGGGGACGGAAGACGCAGGAGAACCGAGGAACCCAGTGGGGATCCCCAACATCCTCCACTAGCTGGAGGATGGAGGGAGATAGCCCTAAGGGCTATAAATACTCGTCTCCTTCGCCTTTCCAACCACTCTATGCTCTCCTCTAGTCGAAGACTACTCTCTCTCTCTCTCCTCACCTCTCTCCTCAACCTAAAAGATCCTGGGCATGGTGGTCGTTTAGCGCGATAACCAAACCAGGCAACGCCTCCTAAAAAGATCTTGGGCATGGTGGTAGCTCTGTTCTATAACCAAACCAAGCACCTATCCAAAAAGATCCTGGGCATGGTGGTAGCTCTGTTCTATAACCAAACCAAGCACCTATCCAAAAAATCCTGGGCATGATGGTAGCTCTGCACTATAACCAAACCAAGCACCTATCCAAAAAATCCTGGGCATGGAGGTAGCTCTGCACTATAACCAAACCAGGCAACGCTCCCGAAAAGATCCTGAGCATGGTGGTAGCTCTGCACTATAACCAAACCGGGCACAACCTACCCTAAACGCCTCTCGTTGTGGATGCGCGTCACCTACCCATTCACTACATGAATGTTCCTTAGAAATCCTCTAGTTTTTAGTGTAACACAAGGACTCAGCCAGATAGATAACTATTTCATGAGACAGCATATCAATTCTCCTGATTCTTCTAGAACTGTCCAGCCTCCAGATCATTTCAAGCCAGATAGGGTAGGTCCCTACCATGCAGTTTGAAATTGACGTTGCTTGGTTTTCATGGCGCCCGGTACATAGTTCAGTCTATATGGTATCAGGTTCGTTCGGACACAGTCCTGGACTCTTTCGGATCCTTCTATCCAAGCCACGCCCCCTTTTGTGCGTTCGGACAGTGCCAGAACTGGTTCTGGATCGACAGTTGGCTGTTCAGACAGAAAGTCCTGGTTGGCAATTCATACGGACCATTCAGGACTAGTTCCACAACGCACAGAATTATGAATGTATTTAGTCAATGGAAGGCTGGTATAGGAGAACTGATGACTGTTCCCTGGTAATCCTCTGGTTTAGCGTGACACAAGGGCTCAGCCAGATAGATAACTATTTCATGAGACAGCATATCAATTCTCCCGATTCTTCCAGAACTGTCCAGCCTCCAGATCATTTCAAGCCAGATAGGTAGGTAGGTTCCTACCACGCAGTTTGAAAATTACCTTGCTTGGTTTTTCATGGCGCCCGATAGACAGTTCAGTCTAAATGGTATCAGGATCGTCCGGACACAGTCCTGGACCATTCCGAACTGTTCTATCCAAGCCACGCCCCCTTTTGTGTGTTCGGACAGTGCCAGAACTGGTTCTGGATCGACAGTTGACTGTTCAGACAGACAGTCCTGGTTGGCAATTCATACGGACCATTCGGGACTAGTTCCACAACGCACAGAATTATGAATGTATTTAGTCAATGGAAGGCTGGTATAGGAGAACTGGTGAATGTTCCCTGGAAATCCTCTGGTTTAGTGTAACACATGGATTGAGCCAGATAGATAACTATTTCATGAGACAGCATATCAAATCTCCTGATTCCAAGCCTCCAGATCATTTCAAGCCAGATAGGTAGGGTAGGTCCCTACCATGCAGTTTGAAAATTACCTTGCTTGGTTTTCATGGCGTCAGGTACATAGTTCAGTCTAAATGGTATCAGCATCGTCCAGACACAGTCCTGAACCATTCCGGACCGTTCTATCCAAGCCACGCCCCCTTTTGTGCGTTCGGACAGTGCCAGAACTGGTTCTGGATCGACAGTTGGCTGTTCAGACACAGAGTCCAGAACCGTTCGGAACAAGTTCCAACATTCATTGACTTTTTTTTAAGGACCTCTGATCCTGTACATGCGCACTCGATGCTTCTACCTTCAGCTTATGTGGAAGTTTACAATGCTTCAGGTTATCCGTTCAGAATCACCAACACGCGTTCGCACATACACATTTCTGCACTCAATCCAGGACAGTTCTACCCCCTCATTTTCAGAACGCAGTTCCATCCTGGACTGGCCCAAAAAACCTACCAATTAGCTGTGTGGTGAAAGCCCATCCACATGCTGAGAAAATGCGGCAAATTTGTTTTGTCCTATTTTGATGTAATAATTATGAGCAATTAATTCTCAGGTGTGTGATGACAGCTGATATTTATATAAGCGATATTGTTATGAAACGTCAATTCTCGGTAACAACTTACGCCTTGTTCCCTTGTTCGTTCTTTACACTTTTATCCCCGTTCGGTTGAGCCAAATATGGTAGACTAGTTGGTTGTGAGGCGCCGGAGGCGCCCTTTGAACAGCCCCCCTCCTACTCTGCAACCTTCCATCCCCACCATTCCCTCTTCACCCTCCCCTCCCGCCATCCGCGATGAATGAACCCAATTTAAATAGTGTTCAATGTCAATTTAAGAAATCTGACACAATTTCAACACAATCATATAGAACTAGTCGAGATCGAACCTCATTACATTTTTAAAATGTTACCTAACTGGGTTCCTAATAAAAACCACGTGACTTTTTTAAAATTTACTTATTAAATTTATTTTGTTTACTTATTAAGTGTTTGTTTTTTAATTAACTGTTCTCCAGAATGGGGCAAAAGCCCGTACTGAAGGGGCAAAGACCCGCAGAGCAAATTCTCACCTAACGGTAATCCGATTGCATTGCAACCGTCAATGGCTATGAGCGAGGGCCTGATCTAACTTTATAATGGGCCGCTGAACGAATAATGACCTATCAGTTCATTCAAAAGACTTGGCATCTGTTGGAGTAAAATTCTTTGACATACGTCCTTTCAACTGAAATTCCCTCAACTGCTACCAAGTTTTCTAGTTTTTCAAAATAGCTTGACTTTTCCAGGATTTCAGTTCTGCTGAACCCTGCATAAATGAAAAGCCCAACGGTCTCAGGTGGAATAAACCGGTTCCCATGAGATCACCATAGTTAAGATACCTCGAGTCGGGTTAGTACTTGGATGGGTGACCGCTGTGACACGTGGTTACACGTCCACATATGACCCACGTAGCTGTTTGGCAAACCCCTCTCCACTCAAGGAGGCGAGGCAATGAGTAGCCAAATAAAGAGTGAAATGATCAGACCGAATTCTGATCCTCTCACTGGAGGACAGCTGATCATGTATGCGACGCTGGCAGGGCAGTCGAGCGAAAAGCCCCAGCCTCGAATGGCTGTTAACTTTACTTTACTTCAAAAGAGGAAATGAAACTCGATTTTATGTTTAGGAAAATCGAGTTCCCTCATCCGGCAGAAGATGCGCGCGTGAGGATACTCCATATTCACTCGCGCAAGATGAAACTCGCACCCAATGTCGACCTCGATGAGCTGGCGAAGAGTACCGATGGATTCAACGGCGCTCAGTGCCGGGCCGTCTGCGTCGAAGCCGGGATGATCGCACTGAGGAGGAATTCCAACATTGTCACTCACGAAGACTTTATGGATGCGGTTATCGAGGTTCAAGCTAAGAAGAAGTTCTTAATGGACCATTATGCCTAATGAGCCCAAATATCCAACATCATTTCTCATTTACAAAAACAAATCAATTTTACAAGAAGCCAATCACCTTGTTTTGAACATGTAGACCGAAAACCAACAGCAAAATGGCAGAAGGTAGACTTTTTAGGCAACAGAATACCCCTATGCTAGTATCACTAAGCAGTAGCTGATAGTGTAACGTAGGGTGTAACGTGTGTGCTGATGCAGCACATGACAGAACAGACTACTAGTGGTACAGGGTGGGTCACTGGAATAGAGCCAAAACAGACAGACACAACTCAGGATAATATATTAGATAGATGAACAACCATTTTCTAGCAGGGAAATGAGTGGCGATAAGTTTTAAAATAACGTCGATCATGTGGCGTTCATCTTGTTTGTAGCACGAAGCTAGTCAGCATAGAAAGTCTGCGAGAACGCGCTGCAGTAAGGGTTCACCAACTGATGCAATTTCTGCTCTTCGATGAAATTCTCGAGTTGGTCCGAAGTGTGGGGTTTTGCCACATAAACACGCGACTTGAGGTATCCCCAAACAAAAACTTCTCGCATCGTCACGTCAGCTGACCTACGTGGCCAGTGAACATACTCGAAGCCTGACACATGACGATCGGAAAACATCTTGAGTACGGCGGACGACAGCCAGTTACAACGGCTAAATAACTTCTCGAGACCCCAAGTTCCGCAGAAGAAAGCCAACCATCAACCCTTTGGATCTTGGGTTTCAACGACGGAGCACCTCCTCATACTGCCGTCGCCACAATGAGTGCCATACACAAGACGACGCTTCCCTATCGCCTTGTATTAGAGAGTTTTTGAAGCACCCTCACGCCGAAACGATAGCAGTGCTGCGCATGCGCACTTAAGACACCGAAAAGTTTGACGAACCGTGACGACGAAAAATACCGGGATCTCACGGTGTCACCTTTCGTCGTGCTGAGATGACGAAAGGTAATTTAACCTTGCATCTGTATAACGCTACCTACCTTCTTCCAGCCGGTAGATGCCAAAGCTGAACGAAAACTGAACCGAAAAAGATTAGCATCTAACTTTGGTCGCCCTATCCGCCATTTCCGTTTTGGCGGCGTGAGGGTGCTGCAAAAACTCACTAATATGTTTTGGGGATGGCCTCCTAGGTCACATGACTAGACGGTGTGCGACTTCTCGCTTTGGGGGATGGCCTCAAGTCGCGTGTTTATGCGACAAACCCCGCACTGTGGAGGAACTTAAAGATGCAATAAGAGCAGAAATTGCATCAATAGTCGAACACCTGCAGCACGTTCACACAAACTTTCTGGGCCCACTAGCTTCGTGCTACGAACAAGATGAACATGCTCTATGTTATTTTTAAAACTTGAAATGTCACTCATTTCCCTACCAGAAAATGTCAATAAAACGGCTGCACATCTATTATGTTATCCTGAGTTGTGTCTGTCTGTTTTGGCATTATTCTAGTGACGCACCCTGTACAACACAATTAATCCTCTGCATAGGAGTAGCATTCAACAACCAAAAGTTATAACAACTGTTACAGTATGTACATTATTCTACTGTACAGTTGGCACTCGATCGCGGTCGTAGCTGCAAAAATTATGCCATCAGCTGACTGTCCAGTATAAGAGCTATAGACGATCGAGTGTACTACAAGAGAGATTATGAATGCAGCTGAAAAAGTACATTACACTCCATATCACTGATATATATAACTTGTCTGCAATTGAAACAACAGCACAAACAGCTACTGCTAACGATATTGCACTACAGTACAAATAGAAAGTTATTTGGTTACGATAATTATGATTCTGACACGCAACGATTCCTGGATCACTAGTATAATTCAAATCATGACTGTAGTGATGACAGGGAAATGCAAATCATGCTCATACCATTCGAATAACCATCAGTTGACTGGATGCGGACCGCCAAAGCCATCACTACACATTCATCCACGCCCTGGTTTTCGAATAAATTCGTGGACACTACACCCCGATTACATGATCCGTGGATCTCCCCTGATCTTTATAGATCAACACCCCCCCGGTCACTATCCGCTCTTCTTCAGCCTTGTTCCGTGATGCTCTGCACGTACTACCTGCAGCATCGCCCCATTAACAGACATCTTCCAAGCTCGGCAATTATGCTGCTTGAAGTGCACACTGCCTCCCTTGTCTAGTTGAGGAGTACAGGTTTTTCTCCGATTTTCTTTTGAAATCTTACTAATTTCACCTTTCCATTGGTTTTTCTTTTCTTTCGCGTTGTTTTTTCGATTTTGTATTATTATTCATTTGCAGCTATTTGAATTTATTTGCTTTGTAATTGGGCTTTGTCCGTATTTGTATCAATAAAATAAAACAGATTTACCCAGAAGAATTATCGTGCTAGTCTAACCACTAATACAGCTCTACGGCCAAGACTTCATCTTGCGCGAATGCCATCTACTCATAGCACCAGGATGTCACAAGAGACAAGCACCGGATACCTACAGTAATTGGTGATGGGAGATTTGAATCAAGATGAAGTCACAACTAACCTACCTAGCGTCCTGTTCGGTACCGGGGGGACAAGGGTCCGTGCCGCTGCCGCTCGCCGTGGCTTTGGAGACAGCCGCAGTCTCCTCTTCGGTCATCTTGCAGGGCCCAGGGTGGCACAGGAGGCCGCACTTCTGCTTGCACTTCTGGCCGCAGCAGTGAGGGGTCACGCCAGGGGTCTGACAACCAGATGCCTCAAATAAGCAAAGCAATACAATTTTGAACCTACTTCAAACCTGGTATTTCCGGTTGTAAAACTTACAGGTTTAGGTTTTAGAAGGCGGCCACAAAGACATTTGTATCGCAGTCTATTTGGGGTACAGAATTTAGGTCTTCTACAAACTGGACATATCCACGCTCCGCCCATTTCTGTATCTAGAAAACGAAAAACGTATACAATTAAATTTGAATATTAAGCGAAATTGACAGACACAAAAGCAGCGATACACACAGCTGCCAATTATTCAACGGTTTGAGTTTAGTCCTAAATTATGGATTCAGGCCCACTTTCACAAGAAAATTATTTAACGGAGTTTAGCCAAACTCCATTAAGTTAACGTCGAGGTTTAAACCTGGAAAGGCAGCTTGCGTATTTCACCAACCCAAATGTCGGTTAAACCCAGTTTGAAATAACGGAGTTTGCCTGACGGAGTTTAGTTTAAAATGTCCAAGCAAAAGTTGGACAATATGACGCGCCGGACTATAAACTCGTCAAAACAACAACAACCACTCAGCTGATGTCGATTCCTGCTTCCATTGTTCCGCTGTAACAATAAACTGTAAATTGCCAAAGTGATTTCTGATTTACTTCGACTCCAGTCACGAGGTATAATATCACTGTGGAATACATAGTACAGAGTAAATACCAATACAATGCCAACTCGCGTTAATTCATTTCACCACCGTATAACAACAAAACCGAAAATCAGCTGTAAGGTAGACGGGGCCATATTGGGATCTCATGGCTAACGGAGATTAGCAACGTTAACTTGCCGGATTTCGGGTGTTAAACTCGAGCCGCCTCGGTGGGAGTTTAAACTCGCACAGAGCTCTGGTGAAAGACAGTGAGCCCTAAACTCCATTAATTTGCAACCTCTTCCGGGTTAAACTCGTTTCAAATTTTTGGTGAAAGTGGGCCTCAGATATTCAAAAGCAGCATGGCTAGGCGTTTCCTTACATTGGGAGGATAGGCAATAGTAAAACATCTTATTTATACTCAAAGAATATCTTAATATCATCCATAAGGTACAAAGTAGATACGAAACGGTGGTAACAGCGATAATATCGTTGAGATAAAACTGCATATGAGGAGCAATTCCTGTTATCATACGAGTCATACGAGATCTCATTGCACCGTACCGTACAGCTACCACGCCGTATCTCGATTTGGATGAAACTCCTAACTAACATAACGAAGATTTAAACAAACATTTACTTCGATTGGTTTTGGCCCACCGGCGGATGCAGGGGAGGTGGAAAATGTTGAAGCAGTTCTTACAGGGCCAGACAGGCTCTTCAACGGCGATGACATCCGTGCAGATTACGCACTCCGCCGTGTTCGAATTGAGCTCGTCGATCAACTTTGCTCGCTGGCAATCGACTGCGAAAACATCAAAAGCCAAAAATGTGAATAAAACTGTTCAATATACCGTCTGAACTCATTGCAGCAGTTTGGCAATGTCAGTTACCTGATTCAGGGACTTGACGGCGGGCTGGCTCCATGTTGTATCGCGGTGGAGTGAATCCTCTGAAACTGTTAAAACTAATTTTGACGTTTTCTTTGTTGATGCGCTATTTTACATCTATGATGGATATAGCAAGGGAGAACAAACTGCATAGAAAAGTACACAGTGATGGGGAACTTTCGATAGTTCCGATAGTATTGTTCCTAACTATCGATACTGTCGACGATATTTTTCTGCCTCCCCATTCCACAGTACCTGCTATGAAATCTACTACCTATAATCTACAATATGGAGACAATATATTGCCCATTTTGTTTTGTGCCACTTGAACTAGTCTCATTCTTTACTGTCTTAATATTCTTACCATTTCTTTGGAAAAAAATATGTAATTACGTAGGTACTTAGTAGGAGTACAATTTTTACATTTCTTTGGAAAAAAATGTGTAATAAGGGAAAAATATGTAATTCTTCAGGAAAAAAAATAGTAAGACTATATATTTTTACCACTGCTTTGGAAAAAATATGTAATACACCCTTATTAGTACGAGTATAACGATATCGAGTTACCTAATTGATATTTCGAGGGCTACAGTGCAACACGCCATAACGTCAATGTTGATGGTTTGGAGTTGTTGGTACCCCTAGACCCGCGATCTTACTACAGATCTGTTGAACTAGGTTGGTTGAGTGAAAATTCAATAGAGAGCGCTGGAATCGAGAAAAAGTGTTTACGCCATAACGTCAATCGTACTAAAAACACGCCATTACGTCAGTACAACGAGGGCGTCAGTGAGGAGAAAGCTGAGCTCCTTGAACCTCGGGCGAAAAGGTGAGTTTTTCATGGTTTTAAATGGAATTTTGTACTTTATTCTTGTTTCACGTCATAGTTGAATTGTTTCTTCATAATCTCGTCCATAGATTACTTTAAAATTGCCGAGTATTTGAAGGATTTTCGGAAGATGAATAGTGAAATGACGTTGTGGCTTGTTGAACGCTTCCAAAACGAGGCTTAATGACATTGTGGCCTGTTTGCAACATCGAATTGGAAGACGTTGTGGGGTGTTCTCTCAGAGTTTTGACATTGTGGGGTGCTTCTCATACGACTTGAGAGACATTATTTTAGCAAGAAGTATCAAAATAATAATTTTATTGGTGTGGGCCTGTGTATTAATCAAGTTTGTTATCCTGCAGTTACTGAAAATGGAAAGTGGGAGTGAGTACCACCCAAGCTCCGGCGAAGAAGATGACTGCAGCAGTGACGACTCAAGGGGGGTGATTTCTGAAGACGAACTGCTGGAAGCTGTTGGAGCTTCAGAACACTGCACCTTCCGACACTGTGGCAAAAATTCAGCTAACACTTTGATTGGGAATCAGTCACCTGTTCTATACAAAGTTCCTGACAAACTGACTGACTTCACGGCTGCAAATATCGTGTCGGTTGGACAAGAAGGCCTACTAATTGATTCTTCTGAAATGAATGACATACCATCTAATATAATTACTGACTTCACTAACCTTCAGGATTCTTTACCTGATGAAGAAATCCTCAAACAAGCCGATCTTCTAGTTCAAGAGTTTGCCTTCCAGGATGATTTTTCATCCTCCATTGTCAGCGAGCAAGCTGATGTTGGTGCCATTCCTGACAAAATCAATGCCGACTTCCTTTTTCAGAAGAATAGTGCAGACATCATTTCACAAAAAGATCATCTAGTCGAACGTGATGAAAATAACTGCCCAGATCTCCATCTTCCTGAAATAGCATCCTCCAATGACAGAGAGCAAGTCAGTGATCCTCGTTCACCTCTCACTGGAATAACACAACCTCGCAATTCCAGACCTGAAAACTCGGAGGAGAATCCAACTGTTGATCCCGAGATAGGCTTTGAAACACCCAGGAAAAAAACCTGCAATCGTGAACGACAGAGGTTGGCAAACAAGACTAAGAGATTGCATGGTCAAAGTTACCTTGGATATAAAAGAGAGTACCATCGGCTAACAGAGAACAACGAAAACTCGCCGTCTGTGCTGATTGCAAAGCCTTTCAAAGTTGTCAAAGGTATCCAGAGAGAAGCAAGAAGAATGGGACCTGCTTGTTCTTCGAAAGCATGCGCGAAGTACAAAAACACCATGAAATGCTCCTTACTGGCAGAAGAGGATAGAGCCAAACTGTTTAAGGATTTCTGGTCTTGGCAATGGGAAACTAAAATTATGTTTGTGCGCACAATGGTATCCAGTTCTACTCCAAAACGATGCCGTGATACTGCAAACCCCAGGCAAGTGAGTTTCTTCTACCATCTGCCTTCTTCTTCCGTAGGAGGTGAAAAATACCGTGTTTGCAAATGCATGTTTATTTCAACGCTGGGATGTTCAGTGGAAGAAGTTCGTTATTGGCTCAATAACAAGAACAATGGCAAAACCAAGGTGACGGGAGAGAGTTCTGTCAGTGTTGACAACCAGAATCCTGAAAAGTTGGAGCAGTATGAATGCTTGGCACAAGCAGAAAATGGAGCACAAGCCCAACATTCTACATCCAATGAGCTCAGCGGCCACAGGCATGGTCAGTCCAGAAGAGCAAGAAAATTCAGAACAGAACACTTGCATGGATGGTTGGAAATGCTCCCAAAGCTTCCTTCCCACTACTGTAGGAAGGAAACTAAAAAAGTGTACCTACAAACAGATTTTAAATCCTACTCCCAGTTGTATGATGAATATACAAGGCATTGCGCAGAAAATGACGTTGGTGTACTGTCAAAGACGCACTTTCACAAGAAACTGAAAGAAGAGGGCATTTCCATATTCACTCCTCGAAAAGACCAGTGCGACACTTGCAGTGCCTACCATAACAAAAATCTTTCTCAAGAGCAATATGAAACGCACAGGAAAAGGAAACAGGACGCCCAGAGAGAGAAGGAGATTGACAAAGTAAGAGCAAGAAATGGAGAGATTCATGCTATTGTTTGTGATCTAATGAGAGTGGAATGCCTTCCTCATATCAGCACCAGTGCTGCATATTATAAACTCAAATTACAAATTCATAACTTCACGGTATACAATTTGGGGACCCAAGATGTGATGGCTTATTGGTTCGATGAAACCACCGCAACTTTGCAAGCCACTACTTTCGCTAGTTTTCTAGTTGACTACGTTACGCAACTTCTTCAGGAGTCTGTGAAACCGGTAGTGATATTCTCTGATGGCTGCGCCTACCAACATAGAAATTCAGTGCTTTCTAATGCGATGCTGCACTTGAGCATCAAGTACGGAATAACTGTAACCCAGAAGTTCCTCGAAGTGGGACATACATACTCAGAGGGAGATTCGGTCCATGCTCGCATTGAACAAACTTTTGATAAAATGGACGTCCACTTGCCGAGCCAATTTGTCGAACTGTCGAAACAAGCAAGGAAGAACCCATTTCCGTACCGAGCAATGCTAATCAACCACGAATTCGTCAAAGACTACAGTCAACAAATGATCTTCCCATCGATTCGACCAGGTAAAGTCGCTGGAGATCCTACTGTCACCGACTTGCGGGTTATAAACTACAGTCCCAACCGTGAAATCAACTATAAACTTAACTATTTTGACGAGTTCTCGGAATTACCCCATCGCCCCCGAACTGTAACAGCTACTGCTCTCACTGACTTCCCTGTCATCCTAAATGGACCACTAAAAATACAGTTGGATAAATACAAGGACCTTCAGACGCTGAAGCCCATGATGCCAAGGGACACACACGCATTTTATGATAACCTTCCGCATGGTGAGAACAGCCTGAGAGAAAGCAGAAGAAAGCAAAAAAGTAATAAAGAGCTTGAAGAAACGTTGGTGGGAGAAGAAGGTGCTGGAGCCAATAAGGACAGAAGGAGAGTTAACGTAGGAGACTCTAATGCGGAACATGAGGATAAAGTTGGTTTAAATGACAAGAAAAACCAGAAGAAAGCTAAAAAAAGAGAATCTGATGCAGAACCGGGAAGAGAAGTTTCTTTAAAGAAAAGGATGAAAAATACGTAATTAACTAGATGGGCTACCTACCTACCACACGCATTTTTAAAACAATTCTTTCAACCGTGAGACTGATAATGATAAGATAATTAGTAACAAGTGAACTATGATTTTGTGTACATTAGTTTAAACCTCGTTCAAGTTGTGATATTCGAACTAGTGCTGGTTTCTTAAATACCTAATGATTATAAAAACTAAGTCACGATTTTGTGATAGGTAAATTGGTTACCTCGTTCAAGTTTGGTTATTTTTATTTATTCCTTCTGTTTATGAATTAAAAGTTATTCAACAAACCTGTTAATATTTTCTTTTTGTCCAATAAATTCATTATTCAAACTGAAGATCCTACTGTAGAACAGGAATGGAAGAAATTATTGGGACTCATGATCATAATGCATAAATTTTGCAGACTTGATTCAGTAATCACCCCATTACGTCACAGCTGTGATGGTCAACAAGCCATAATGTCACGTTCTTTTTTTAGAATGAGCTTGTTATGGAAAAATGTTAATCAGATGGTAAAAACTTTGGAGACGTAAAAAGCATCTAAAATGTGAAGTAAGTTGCTTGGGTAATGAGAAAATAATTTAAAACTGGTTTTTTGCCTCTCCTGAAAAGTAGCCAAAACTGACGTTATGGCGTGTTGCACTGTAGCCCTCGATTTGTAAGCTAGAAGTTCTTGAAATGATTCCTATAATTTAATCTGTAAAACCTATGGTAGCTCGTAATTTTTCAAGGACAGAGGTACCTACCTCAGTAGTTTTCTAAATGCTTTTTTCAAAATTGAACCACTTGCATTCAACTTATCCTTTTTATTTGCACTAGGTACCCTTAGTAAAATATATATTACCTAGCATTTTTTAATCTTTATTTACTATAATTTTTTACTCCATTATTTTTTTATTTCGTTTGGGAAATTCTGAACCTGATTTGGAAAACTTCTACAGATATTTTCTTGTGATTTTTTAAACTGATTTGCCGTCTGTTTCGATAGCGATCCTATCGTCAAAAACAATCGATAGTCTCGATAGACCAATACTATTGATAGCGCAATCCGAAGTTCCTCATCACTATGTATTAAGGCTCTGGTTTGTAGCGATGGATGTAGCTATTTCTTAGAGGCAGTTGCGTTGGAGAGTCTGAACTAAGCAAGAGTTTTAATGTTGTGCGTGCGCGTGCTTGTCCAAACCGGCAGTCCAGTCTCCTGTTGGACCACTTGCAGATTTATTTACCACTTTGCAAATCAATAAGCGTAAACCGGTAGGTAGGTTAACAGACTTTCACATGCGAGAGGTCGAGGGTTCAACCCAATCTTGGGTCCTACCATCCCGCTATTGGAAGGACTGATGGCGGACATTCGCCGAGCATCCTGACCTCAGACATGCTTGTCGTTTCTCCAGCCGAGTGCCACAGCTGGAGATGAGACAGCCAAATAGGAAAACCACACACACACAATTACAAATGGCAACAGAGTCTTGATTCCACTCCCCGATCAACAGAAAGTGTGGCGGTTTGACTGGACACAACAGTTCGAAAAAGTAATTAAATAAATAATTTAAGAAAGAAATAATTTATGAGAGAAATACAGAAATAATACCCTTCTCCTTGTCCAGCTGCATTTCTAGCTGCTGCGTTGGTCCTGAGCCTGTTCCTGATGCTCTCAGTGCGGTCGGCCAGCTCAGCCAAACTGCTCAGAAGCTCAACGGAGATGTTGTTGTGGAGGAAGATTATAGGATTCCCCGCGCTCCCTGCGGAACATTACATAAAATTCAGTTGAGATTCAAACGGCCAATCTCCAAACAAATTTGCGGGTTTACTGGTTTTTGGGCCGAATTTCGATACCTAACTGCCTAACTCCTGAACACTTTGTGGACATTTTTCGTGCTTTCGCAAATAACATCAACTTCTTGGATCAATACAATCCTTGAACAGATCTTGCACTCACTCATACTGGTGATTATGGCCCGTTCCAGCATCGGCGATCCGTCGTCGTCATCGTCCTCCTCGGCATCCCCTTCCTCATCGTGGGCGTCCGTCTCCGCAGATGACAGCGAAGGAGTCGGCGACGGGTGGAGAGCATTGAGCGACAGCGACACCAAAGAATGTGGCGATGCGGCTATCAAATAATAAAAGCATAAATCCCAAAATAATTTCTATAGGGTGTATCTAAACTTCCAAAACTGTCTCCTTCCGTAACACCCAATCGGAGACAGCATTATTGAAAAACTTTTATTGTGACTGGCTGTAAATTAAAACAATGTGTTTTATTTAAAAATGGCTCAGCTTTATGAAAAAAACTCCAACTACCGAAATCCATACTGTCAAGAAAGAAGGTATTACAAAAACTTCGCGACACATAGATATCATAGCTTGAATAGGATCTACTCATTTTCTTTGCTAATATTACAAACAGAAATTTGTTGACATAAATTTCACGGTTAAAAAAAATAATAAAATTTTTCCAAAGGTAGTTTTATGCTTCTTTTTTAAATTTAAATACTGAAGCGCGTGAAGAATGAAATAAAACCAGTTTTCTTGAACTTTATCTACATACCTGTTTGTCCTACCATGGTTTGTTTGCAACTAAGATTATTTTAAGGCAATTTTTAAAACTACAAAAACTCAAATTTGAAAGATTTCCAGAATTTTTGTGGCTAAATTTTGTGTCATCTTGACACTGACATCCTTCGCAAATTTCGATTCGAGAGCTTTTTGGGCACTCACCTAAAAATGGATTGCTCACAAACGAAGAGAGGTAAGGGAACTGCCTGAAGTCCGATCTAGCCGACGTCCCGAGTGATACTGAAAAGTTTTCAAATTCGAGTTTTTTCAATAGGTTTTAAAAATCGCCCAAAAAAATGGAAGAAGATGAGTTCAAATTATATTTTACAAAAGCCCCAAAGTTGTGTTGGAATGGGTGGATGCGCCAATATCGAATGGGGCTCTCTGACAGTAGTTTATCAGGGTTCGTATTTTTCATTATACTCAGGGTTATTTAGGTCGTATTTAGCGATACCTGTGGAGGCGGATTCGATGCTGTCACCAGAATCGGACTCGATGCGGTCGGTGTCTGAGAAGAAGACGTCGTCCGTGGACATGTCAGCATCCGACATCGTGCTGTCAAAGGCCGTTGAATCGCTGTCGCCTGAAACTGTAGAAAAAATAAATTAAATATATATAAATAAAAATTTAATATTAGATTTGTTGGGCGTGTAATTATTTGTATGATTCTGTCAACAAAAACAAACAGTCGCTGCGCTGCACACTGCAGCATCATTACGGCTCTGTGGTGTACATTTTGATGATCGTCATCAAAGCCATTGACGACTCGAATCTCGAAAGGTGGAAAGGAAGGAAAGGTTTCTGACACCGGGACTAGTGTAATCCATGGATTATTTAGCTTGGCCTAAAGGTACCTAGCCAATGTCAAGATACCATTTTCCGCCCTTTCACGACCTCCACTTGATAAGGTGCACTGTAACTGTGCACCTGTGTACCTGTGTACCGGTAAGGTGCAGGTTTGTGTATCTGTGCACTAGACAAGGTGCACAGGTACACAAACTATAGTTACAATGTTGAAAATCCTCCAGGAGCAGTGCCAGATAAGGTTCCACTTGAAGATGAGCCTAAAGGTTCTCACACACTATGCGGGAACAGGACAGCAAACGCCGTGGGTAGGAAGCGGGATGCCAGCCAGCTGCCGCTGTCCCATCCTGCGCCTATACTCACATGAGGCAGGACGTTCCTCAACTCTCTTTCCCCTACCACTCGACATGCTCCTCTCGTTTCAAGCAAGGGGTGAGAACGGGGAATGCGTGTGTAAACGTGTGGAACATAAACGTTGGAAGGTGGAGGGGGAACGTCCCCAATTTTTCACTTCGAGCGCGATCCCAGCATAATCTGTCCTGTGCCTACCCCATGCCGTGACTGCCACGCCCCACTTAAGGTTCTCACCAAACACTACGTGGGAACAGGACAGGAAACGCCATGGGTAGGACGCGGGATGCTGGCCGACCACCGCTGTCCCGTCCTGCACCTTGTGACAGAGTGTGACAGTGGTGGTGGACCCTCGAGAGTCCCACTCCTAGGCCAGCGAGATTATCACCGGTTAAGAAGGGATACCAATTAGGCTTCCCCAAGCGACACCCTCTCCAACGGAAGAAAAAATAGCTCGAGAACAGCCATACTGTCACACTCCTCCCCACATGACATACTTCTGGGTAACAGAAGTATGAGAGGGAAAAGGGGGAATGAAAAGTAGTATGAAGTTCTGGTTCAGGGAACAACATCTGAACAACTTAGGTGACTAACCTCCATCGTAATGGTACTAATTCGGACCCGCGCACTTATTCCACAGGTCTGCCCATGGCTTGACAGGAGGCACGGACAAGGGGATTTCTACATCACTATGTTCCTGTCGGGCCATGGATACTTCCGGTCCTATCTGCACAGAAGGGCGCTAGCAGACACCACAACGTGCTGGTACTGTAATGCACCAAACGACGACGCTGAACACAAGTTTTTCCACTGCAGGGAAAAGGAGATTCTAGAAGAACAGGAGGGCGAAATCACACCAACTAATGTGATCGGGAAGATGATCTCCAGGCAGGAAACCTGGGAGAGGATTGTGTCCTACATAGTCCGAATCCTCAAGGCAAAAAAGCTGAACGACCCGATCCTCAGGTGAACAATAAACTGGATACCGCAAGAAGAGATCAGAAGAGGGCGTGACACCGCCCAGTGATCGAACCCACTCCGAAGTAATGCTGAACAAGTGATTCCGGGGTGGATTAGGTCAAGAGGATCAGGGTTAGTGGGTTTTTAGTGAGTGAAACATCACACGGCTGCGGAGTGCGGACCCTCCAAAGCGCAAGTCTTTTTCAAGATTTTCCCACTGTTTCCCTCGTTTAAAAAAAAATTATATGGTACTACCTCAATAATATTTACTAGTGGAGAACAAAGCTCCTCCAAACGAGTATTGGCGGATAATGTTGTCAGAGGTTGTTGTCCAGTAAATTGTGCTCATCTGGGCAAGCTCTAGGTGATCAACCTCCATCGGATGGAACAACTACTATTGGGACTTGTAAATTGGGACATGGCATTGCTCGCCGTCAAATGAGCTCAATATATTATTATAATTATATACTGACACTCTAAAGGGGGAAAGGGGGTGGGGAAGCCAATAGATGTATGTATTATCAAAGGGACAGGTTGTTAGTAAAGGAATACTTCCGGGAAACCTTTGGGCTTATCCTTCTGGTAAGCCCACAAAAAGTGGATGGAGTATGGTGAAGTGCTCAGCGCATACTACCGAACCATGCTCTGCTACCACGTGACAGAGTGTGATGGTGGGGGTGGACCCTTGAGTCACCCTCCTAGACCAGCGAGATTATCACTAGTTAAGAAGGGATACCGATTAGGCTTCCCCAAGCGACCGGAAGAAAAAATGTATCAAGAACAGCCACAATGTTACAACCTACACCCCCACTGGGCAGGACGTTCCTCAACTTCTTTCCCCCACCACTCACCATGCACCCCTCATCACAAGCAAGGATGTGGGGGAATGCGTGCGTGAACCTGGGGAACATGAACAATGAAAGGTGGCACCGCCATTTTTCGCTTTGAGAGCAATCGTGGTGCCCCTCCTGTGCCTACCCCGTGCCGTGACCGTCTCATCCCACCTAGTATGCTCATCTCCATTCAAATACACAGAAGCCAAAAAACACGAACCGTGTCCCACGGCTGTTTCCTGTCCTGTTCCCGCACAGTGTGTGAGAACCTTAAATCACTTCAAGTCCGGTTCAGTACCTCAATAAGACTTGTCCTCCTCCACTGAAAGCGAAACTAAGCGATCCCATTGCAGTACATTAGGGGGCCTCCACCGCACGCGGATTAAGCGACGGCCTTTGTGTGATACCAAGCGACGAGGGACGGATCCCGTTTGGATGGGACCTCAGCTTCTCATCCCCTCGTCCTGTTGGTGCTCCTCCAAATGTCAACAGGTGTTTGTTCATGTTTTTACATGTTTACGAAAAATATCCGTTTCCATGGTATTAAGTGATCGATGTGTGTGCATAATAAATGTCTAATCCGTTAAAATGAATTATGAATGAATGCATGAATTATTATTAATTCTTTTCCACAAAAAGGCAAGTACAAGAACAGATTGCTGTTTTAAGGGAAAATACCCTCCCACTTTAAACCTAGGCAGGGTCCAAGTATCTGCAAAGCTTGCCTGAAAGGGACGAGTACTCGCTAACCTTCTCCAAAAGTGAGCAGATTTTACCAGGCAATTATTGGAAATTGTTCATTCTGATGTTTGTTCTCTGCCAATTATGTATTATTCTAAATACAGATACTTAGTGACATTTATTGATGATTTCTCGAGAAGAGCCACGACCTACTTCAAGAGGAAGTGGATCCATCCATACCAGCCAACCATGGATAAATAGTCTATGGTTTAATTCCCATGATGGCTTGATCTATACATATAATAAAACAGTGTCTGTTTGTTTGTCTGTTTGTTTGTTTGTCTCGGCATCAATTGAGAACGGCTGAACGTAGAAAGTTGCGGCTGGTACCATTTGACGCAGAATTTATCTGGGAAGGTTTATGAAAAATCCGCATTTGAATCTGTCCATCCGTTGAAACGCTATGAATGAAATACTACTAAAAAACGTGTTATAATCAATTCTATGAGGACGTTTATGCTTATAATAACTTTGAACGGTTAGACGTAAATCCGATTTAATTAGATTCTGGATTCAGCTCGACGAGTACATTCAAGTGGTACTTCAATCAGGATGTTAGTGGGAGGGGGGTACAGGTTATGAGGGGGGGGGGGGGTCTACAGAAATTTCAAAACTACTTGACCAATTGGAGTGCAACTTTGGGAATTTGTTGTGTGAACATTGAGGAATGTTTCTAACCAGGTAGGGAGGGTTCATAGGATACGGGGGGGGGGGGGGGTTAAAGGCAGTTAGGGTTGGCATTGGGGAAGGTTTCTGATCAGTTGAGGAGGGGGGGATACAGGGGGTGTCTATTCTACCGTTGCGAAGCGCGGGTACACAGCTAGTAATATAATAAAATTATTCCGAAACGTAGTCCCAAAAGGCCGTAAAGTCCTTGCCACATGGGTTTATTATTCTACTGAACATACCTACAGGAATGTTGTCTGTTAATTTATTGTTTCTTTCGTGTGCAATAATTGCAATAGCTATTTTTGATGGTTTCCACCGATTTTGGCCCCCAAAAACACGAGTTAGGCTCCTATTTTTGACCACTGATAGTGCCACTTAATTGTCTTCATTCTCCTGTTAATACAACTTCTAGTTTTATTATACAGATTTACGGTAATTTCAGAGTTTCCCAGGTTTCTGATTCATAAAAAATGAATTTTGAGAGCTAAAACTTCGTTAGAACCTCAATCCTTCACTCAATAGTCAAGATCAACTTCATATTTTTGATCTCCTCACGCTGAAAAAAAAAAGGAAAACGGTCCAACCTCACAAGCCCAAGTTCACTAAAACCTCAAAAAATACCCAATTTTGCACCCATTTTTCACCCATGATTTTTTACCCTTGGGTACATTCCAATAAGGCAGCAAAATTTCGGGACACAACTAGGGCCCAAATGGAGCCTGTATGCAAAAGAAAGAATTTTTTAGACCGAAAATAAAGGTAAATATGGATGATACAGCGGACGGACATCGCATTTTTGGAATCTGCGCACCTTGAAACGTATAAGAAAACATTTTGAGGGCGTGTTCGCATGTTTTTCTGAGCGAATACATAGGTGTATTATTCATATAATAATAAACCAAAACCACTTACGAGAGAAAGTGGGGTCGTTGGATCCACTATCTTCGTCTTCGTCAGTTCCAAAAGCTACTCTTATGTTGATCCCACTTCCATTGTGCTGTGAAAACAAAAAGCCTGTACTAAACATCTCCATACATAAAAATGTTGTTGTTACACGTTATCAACTGATACCCAATACGATCTCTGAGGACATTTTTGAAAAATTAAAGGAAACTGAATCCACCAATTGGCTCAACCTGGGAAAATACCTACAGCGAAACCATGCCGCAAATTACAGGGAATAAATGACATAAATCAAGATAGTGACACTTGAATAAAAAGAACTCACAGTCATATTATAAGTAATTTGATCATCTGCTCCTCTCGAGGAATCGTCGCGTCTGACACGAACGTTGGCAGTCGGCCTGGTAGGCACAGGCCTCGCCGTAGAGGCAGCTGATTAAGACACATAATACGATTTCAATACAAGAAAATAATTATCAAATGCTGTTGATAAATTGACCTACCACAACTGAAGGGGAAGAAAATTCAAAGTTTTTAACGAACCAATAATGTCATCAATAGTGGAATTCTCGCGACCACTAGAACAGAAAAGAAACAAATATTTGAACAAAAACAAATTGTTTTCAAGAGTTACCAATGTATACGAAAACTTGCACATCTTCTACATAACATCAAATAATTATAGCTTCACCTATCTACAAATATAATTTTTGGCTTGCAACTCTTTCGCAGAACGTATTTTGGAATAAATGAAAATCAAGTACATGTTTTGGAACAAGCCTTAGATCAATTTTACAAATGAAAATATAAATTATAAGTTTGGAAAGGCAAGGTACGGACGTTTGGGTCAGTATCATCATGGATACTGAATATCCCAATATATTATCCATGCAATCACGTGATTCGTGTTGTCCGAGAACGCCTCGTTACAATTATGCCAACCCCGAATACCTACCTAACCCAAGACAAGTAGGAGTAACTTTTGATTATGTTACGTACAAAAATACCGTTTACTCGAGCTAAAAATTTGTTATTTGGAGGAATTGCAATGAAATACCTGGACGAATTTCGGTGCCTGGAAGAGGATGCGCTGCCTTGTGCAGAACTTGAGGAACTTCTGAGGATGTTGGACCCACGAGATGGCCTGAAATTATTACAGGCACCGCAATATAACAGATATTTATTTGTTCCATTTATTTGTTGATCTGGTTTAGGATAGCATCAACGTCTCAGCTCTTACCGAGGTGGGTTGGCGGATCCCTGATCAGGTCGTCTCCCGTCACCGGTGAAGTCGACGATGCGGAAAATGGCTCTACGCTGCTGCGCCTCCCGCGTCCTGACTAGATCCAAAGACCTCATCATAGCCGAGAAGTTGTCCGACCGGGTCCTTGCTCGGGCGCTGGAGTTTGTCAGACGTCTGTGAGGGAGGGAGCTGTGGGAACGCACGCTGCTGTTGGGCATAAGAAACAAATGCATGAGAAAAATCATTTTCATCAACTTCAACAGCGAGAATAAATACAAAACAACCCGGCATGAGAACTGTGTGGATTGCTAAAAATCAGCCTCCTGAACTCCATACACTGGTATCAAGAAGAGGAAAATGCCCAAACTGACCAGGACTGAAATCATACAAGAGATTGAAGTCCAAAAGTTGAATCATTCGATAAAACTTAGGTGTCTAGTTTAGATTTTATGGTTGGATTAGAGGTAGGTACCTTGTTGATGGTCTGGCACGAGCCACTGCATCCAAAGCAGGTCTCTGAGCCCACGGAGCTGGGAACCTGAGAAACACGTGGCTGCCTGTGCTGATCCTGCCAGTGCGAGAGGTAGTGGTGCCTCCTGTGGTGGCATCCCGGCGACGACGTCCTTCGGCGCTCCCAGGCAGAGATCGCCCTCCGGTGCTCATAGCAGCATACCTTCTCATCCTCCCATTCAACTGGTTGAGGCGGGATTCCTCATTCCTGCGAGACTCAGACGACCTGGAACCACGTTACAATGCTTTATCATCTTTCATCGGAAGAAGCATTAATACAGCGCATACTGCCGACTATACTTGAAACCATGTGAGAAGTGCAAGACGGAGTAGAGTACACCATTCTGCTACAGCATACCTGGCACTCCTAGAACGGCTGGCAGCAGCATTTCTGGTCGCTCTGGTGGCCCTCGACCTCGCTGCCCCAGATGGGCCTGCGGTAGATGTGGAGGCCTCGCGGCTTCTCGAAACTGACGTTTGAGCTCTTGAGCCTGCTAGAAATCATACAAATATAGGTTACAATCCATAAAGCCCAGCTTAGGTATTAACGGCATCGGCAAGTAGCACAGATTATGAAGCAACTCGGCATCTAGCTTCTGACAATTCCATCTACCTGCTGCTCTACGCCTCCCGCTGTTTCTCTGTGGTTCCTGGACCCGTCCAGGGCTCCTGAGGTGGTCTTCCAAGCCCCTCGGGTACCTCCGGACTCTGACGAAGGGTATCCCCAGGACGCGGACGCCTGTGTTGGGGTTGATCCCATTTGCACTCCAGTAATGGCTCGTCCACCGGTCAGAGAGCGACCTCGTATTGTTTTCATCGTCCCTCATTGAGCTCCTCGTGTTATACCTAAACGAACAATTACGTACTGGAAAAACTCTACAAAACCACCAAAAATCATGGATTCGGTTTGAATTATAAGGATTCGACGCGTTTACTCAGATTATTCCAGATTCAGGAGTCAACTCCCCAATCAAGCAAGAATACCATTACACCAACACTTGATATATATATACAAGATGCAGCCAAAATAAATATTAGTGATTCGGAAGGAACAGCGTTTTTTGAATGCCAGTAAGGAAGATGCTATTATTAAAGACGGACGTATCCCAGGAAACGACAAACTGAGCATTCACGTATTAACGGAAATCAGGGATTTCATCCTCATCAGCCCTCTTACACACGGAGACAACAGAAGTTTCACTGTTTAACGTTATTTCCCGATATTTATGAAAAGGCAAACCCGGACCTTGAAAAGTGATTTTTGAAGGCTCTTGTTGAATAATTTGAGATTGTAGGAAGAGTGAAAAGAAAGAAATTTTTGTGACTTTTATAATTTTTGAGTTACTTGGAAAATAGGTGGCAACTACGTCAGAATTAACGACGGCATAAGAGATGGCAGGATATGTCGACATTTACTGAATCCCGCAAGGAACGGTTAAATGAGTGTAAAAATAGGGGTTTTCGATGGATTTTTGAGGTTTTAGTGAACATGAGCTTGTGAGGTATCGTTTTCCATGTTTTTTAAGCAAGAAGACCGAATATTTGGTCGATTTTGACCGATGAGTGAAGAATTGAGTTAAGCTCTCGAAATTCATTTCTATGAGTCAAAAACATGGGAAATTGTCTGAAATCACCATACATTTGTATAATAACACTAGAAGTTGTATGAACAGGTGAATCAAGACAATTAAGTGGCACCATCAATGATCAAAAATAATCTGTTGAAAGGAAAAGCCGAGCCTAATTCGTGTTTTTGGGGGCCAAAACTGGTGGAAACCATCAAAAATAGCCATTTCAATAACTGTACACGAAAGAAACAATAAATGAACAGCCAAAATTTCTGTACGTATGTCCAGTAGAATAATAAACCCATGTGACAAGGACTTTGCAGCGTTTTAAATCGAGGAGTGCTCCGCCTTTGTTTTTACAACTTTGAAGCTGTTCTCTATCAATAAAAAATAAAAAAACCACAGTCATGCAGCATGGCTATAAGAGCGAATTTTCGAAGAAATAACTGATTTTATGTAAAACTGTTTTATCTCAAGAAATAACCACGTTCCTTCATCTTCAAAGTGCTCCAGTTTGAGAACGGAATGAGATATCGCAATTCTGATTTCACCATCGTGTTCAGCGTACAAAAACCTTTAATTTGAGGTGTCACTCGTCAGACTGTTTCATTTTGGGAATTTATGGGTAATTTCCCCCCCCTAAAACTCCCCCTTAGAGTGACCCGATTCTGCCCATCTACGAACTTAGCCTGTCGATTGCCAAGACAGATTTTTCGTGCAAATTTGAACTTTTTATCTCAATTCTGTCGAGAGTTATCGTCTGGAATGACACACACACACACATATATATATATATATACATATAATTTTTGGTGTCTTTCGGCAGTGAATTCAGGATGGTCTGAAACGGATTTTGGTATAAAAATCTTTCGGAAATTCGAGTTTTAAAAATTTTGGACCAAGAACAATAGCTTCCTTTTCTTCGAAAATTCGCTAAAAACACAGAAAATCGTGCACATAGCCCATTGCAATAACCCTGGATCTTCGCAACGCAATCTTCATAGTAGGCTAACTCATCTAAAGGCTAAATCGTCGCAAAATTGCCATTTTTCTCCTTTTCCACGATCTTATTTTGCATCTGTGTACCTACGATCACCTTCCCTGCCCAAGATATTCACGAGAACTTACATTTTAGCAATAAACAACGATAATATATCATTGACTAGTGAAACAGTTGTCACCTTCTGCGCCGAACGGGTACTTCTTCGGGTTCTGCTTCATTCTCCGCCCTCCTCCTTCTCCTCCGGTCGCTCATCGTGGGGCGGAACACTTGCAATGTTTTGATGGGTTGATTTGAGATCTGGAAACAAGTACAGCTATGTAGCTATTTATATAAAGGTGAGTCAATTCTATGCCTCAAGAGCACCAAGAGATGGTGCTCGGTAAGACAAAATGGTTGAAAGTAGCGATGGGAGTTGAATAACGGAACCGCTTAGAATAACAGGTTATCGACCAAGAACCGTTATTGAAATAACCGGTTACCGGAAAACCTACGTTGTTGGTGTAACTACTTCGCTTCTCCTGGCAAGGGAGGTGGTTACCTTCACTACCCAATACCTATTGTGTCAATAACCACACACAGGTAACTGTCTCGCTCTCGCATCCTTTGATGTGGGGATGGTAGTGAGTAACTACCTGCAGCCGATAACGCTTTACCTCGTAACCAGTTACCCACTTCCTAACAGTTATCCATTAGCTTAGGAACTTTCGTTTCCCTTTGACTTGAGATGGTATTGGGCCCTATAGGACACAGCGTACCTATAGCGATCACTCTTTACCCTTTACTCGGGGTTACCTACCTATTTTAGGATGGTATCCCTCAGCTTAGTGCCCTTCAAAAAATTAAGAGTTATTCCTCATTCCCTCAGTTCAGTTCTAGCTATCTAGTAGTAACGTTAAAAATGTTGAAGGAACAAAAAAACTAATCCCATAATGTTTCGCAATCCAGTTTGTTGTGATGGGAAGTTCTAAAACATATTACCGATAATTAATTCAAGATTTTATCTACATATCACATTAACTATAGGCAGGTACCCACCCATAGTTACCGACCTACAAAACTCAATTTTATGAAATCCCGGGGGGACACGATTTTTTTTTTTTTTTGAGATTGCGAAATTCCAATAATTTTATTCCTCTATCAACAATTTATTTCTATTATATTTATTTTCAGCATTTGTATGCAAGCCCCATCAGTGTAAGTGACGGATTCACAAGATGAAGCAATACGTAGGTATCATCCGACGAACTCTTCATCATCAGCTGTCAGGTTCATGTTTTTCTCTCTACCCCCGCCAATAAACTGGCAACCAGATATAAGAATAACCGGTTATCGGAACCAGTTACTGGCCGATAACTGTTAGCGAATAACGCGTTATCAGAAAATAACGCTTTAGTCAACCACTAGTTGAAAGCCGCCCGGAACCAAAGCGAAAGCAACCCCATAAGTTTCAGTGAAGCAGCATGACCAAACGACCAACTGTATTATTGAAAATTTCCCACCGTGCACTCAAAACGACGAACTTCACGTTTTTTATTTTTTCCGAAAATTCTCGAACCATTACGAACTTTTCATGCGATTTACCTGAAACCAGGCAATTTTTCGATCTCCTCCCATCAATTTACTCACAAGTATTTTTCGTACAATTTATTAAGCTGCTCAAAACCGGCAAATCGCAAAACAGTTTCAGCTCACGATTCATTGTCAAACAAAAAAAAACCGATTTGAATTTTATTAACATACCACGAAGGTGCTTGAGACAAAACACTGCAAATTTCGTAGAGGTGTCAAAAATCACTCGCTTCGCTCACGCTCGCATCTGAAGATTTAAAAACATTCCCTCTACCCCGATCCATCCTTTTGGAAAACCATAGGTTAGTGGGGAAAATACTAGTAGGCCACCCTTCTGCATAGATGAGTGGTCTGATGTGTTGCTTCCCCCAATCAACCTAACAGTGAAAATAAAGAATAATTGGAGCAATTACGAAATCTGCTTTACAGGAAAACACTGAAACGTGGATATGTTTTGAGGCTAGACTTTGGCAACGTGAGATTTTATGATAAATTCCGAGCTTTCTAATTGGTGTTGAACGATGCTCGTGGAAAGTCAACTAACAGAGACAATTCCCTTAACTACGGACATTTCCCTAAAGTACGTAGAAATCATTATGACTGATTAAAAATATGACTTTTTTTAAAATTATTATTACATTTCAGTTATTAGTTTTTTTCTGACTTAATTTACTAAAATCAATCACAAAACGAATATACAGAACCTGTTTTGTACACTTTTTGTCAACTATTGAAACCCCGTTCGAACCCAGTTCCAGTTTCGAAACATTCATTGTATTCAAATATTCCACTATTAAAGTATGTCAAATTGTCAAATTAACCCCATTTTCCTATGACGAAGAACAGGAGTTATTCCAATTAGGTACACAGTTGGACGTTCTCAACTGCTTGTAAGTATTTATAAGCACGTATTTTGATAAGGATCTCGATGGTCAGTTGACTGATCCTCAAAATAATACTGATAAGGTGAACAATTTTCAAGTTTAGTTCAAGTTTTCTTTACAAACTTGATCAATATTTCATGCAAAAATATTAATTTTGTTTGAACTGATATAATTATTTTCTTGCCGAGAGTTAACATCAACTAGGTAACTTGATTTCTTTAAAATTGGGTTCAACTGAGTAAAATAATACTGATAAGGTGAACAATTTTCAGGTTTAGTTCAAGTTCTCTTTACAAACTTGATCAATATTTTCATGCAAAAATATTAATTTGGTTTGAACTGATACAATTATTTTCTCGCCGAGAGTTAACACCAACTAGGTAACTTGATTTCTTTAAAATTGGGTTCAACTGAGCAGATTACTAGAATTTTGTCAAGATTAATTAATTCAATGATACTGATTTCAAATGAAAATGTCAAGTCCGATTAGCAAGATTCAACCCAGAATAAAACGGTTCCACCAAAAAGGCTAGCCCCAAGTGGCGAAGCAGTATTTTCAAAGATGAAAAATGAAGCTAACGTATTTATTAATAAAGAAAATTGCACATTGACCTACTGACAAAAAACTTCCGTTGTGTCGATATCAAACTGCTATTGACTTTCATACTACTTCCAGCAGACCCACATCTAGTTACCAAGCCCATAGAATTATTATGACACTCGAATGATAACTGGAATTTATTAATTTTACGACCAGCACTGCACAGCAACCGTTTCTCTTTGGCTGACTCAAAACGCCACATCTTGATATGTCAAAACACAATACTTGACATACGGATTTCATAGCGTCACATTGGTGCGAACTAATACTTCACTTACCCGAGACCAAAAATCATTTATATCTATGAATGAATGTTCAAATTAAATCAGTGCAACTAAGAAAACTGCAAGACTCACCAATCAGCCATTCACGACATACAGCTGCGTTGCAAATGGCAGACGTCGAAGACGAAGTTGAATTTCTTCTCGCTACGAATCACACACGTTTCAAAAACTCGCAAACTTTCGAATTTGAAAAGAGATTTTTGGTTTCGGTAATTACGCGAGACAAATTGTTTTTCCACATCAAAAAGCGATAAGTGCAAGTGCATCAGAAAAATTATTGTCCTATCATCACAAAATAACGATGACACTGGCCGCTCGGAGCGCTGTAGTCCAACTTCTTGTACGTTTTGACTTTTGTAACGAGCATAGATAAGAGATTTGTGAATGGTATAAAACTTCTTGAAGGGATTTTTAATTTGGTCAAGTTTACCAACATTACGGGATATTCCCTTTCGATAGTTACTCAAATATTGTACGTACGATATTCCAGGATCCCTGCATTTTGAGCGCGCATTTCAAGCATCCAGGTTGGTATATATTATATAAGTAAGTACTAAAATGTTTAATAACTCAGTTTTTATTTGTAATGGATTTCCACGATTTTTCGTGAGAGAATTAGTTCGTAGATCAATCGGATTTTTCGCAAGTGATTTAGTTCGTCCATTCTGGAGTACAATGATGGCCTTATTTAGATAATTATGAAAATTTCTTTTACATGTATTATGATAGAATGTGTACCAGCAACGTATTAATTGGTATTATTGAATTTAATGATTCATTAAATGTTGGGCCACTATTTTGGTTTTTGGATAGACTTAGGTACATAGGTACTTACGTTTTTATGCACCATAGATACCTACTAGAAAAAACTCGAGTTATAGTAGCATTGTGAATTTTATGCGCGTATAAAATAACTCTACTTTATAAATCATTTTGACAAAATTTGTATTACCTACCATAGATAGGTACGGGATATTCTAGTATGATAGGTAATTAAACGGAGTTAAGTAGGTACCTAAAGAGAGTAAAAATGTTATCCTTCTGAATAGCAATAGCCCATAAAATCTCTTTCAACCTTTTCAGGTCTATTCATTTTTCGATATAAAATAGGTACATATACTAGAAAGAATAATCACATTGAGTTGGATCGTAAGGCTTTTTTTGGTACCTAATCGTCAAGTACCTAATGATCGTTTAAAGTACTTACCTCGGTAAAACTCGGAGGACATTTCACGATAATTTCGGGAACAATATTAGTTTTTCTTCGATTTTCAAACAAAATGAGGTGCCTTAAATTTGATCCTAAATTTTTAGGACCTAGGTACCCACTATATTCATGATAGGTAATCTGATGAGTTCCTTTCTAAATACAAGTTGTTTTGAGACACTTTTTGGTTTATTATTTTCAATAATGAACCATTGGAATCGAGCATGAAAAAAAAAATTCTTACCCCCCCTCAAAATTTGATGGTTTACGTTTCAAGGTATGTAGAATCCGAAACTGCAATAAAAATATTTCTGTCTGTCCGCCGTACGCCCTACGGGCCCACTTTTCTTAGTTACCATGAAAAAAAATTGATGAAATTCGGGTTATAGGTTCCGTTCGGCGTCTAGTTGGTCCTCGAAGCTCGACGTTACTGTGAGTCATCTCTAAGGGGTTCAAAATAGGGGTTGAAATTTTCAAAACGCCTATACAATTTTTTTACGTAAATATTTTTACGGTTTTAAATAGTTCTTGAACTTGCGAGTTTTTTAAGACCATCCGGAGCATCCTTCGTCCAGCCGTTCGTTCACAGTAAGGCCCCGAAGTTTGCACCGACAGGCATTTTCGACTCCAGTGTGAATGAAATTGTATACAATTCAAACCAAATCTCGTAACCAGAGACGCGCCCACAATAGGAAATTTGGCGGAGATAAAATCATTGGTAGGGATCACCTGATTATATTGGCGGAGTATGAAGTCGAGTTGGTTGCTCTGTGATATTATTTAATTTGAAAAATGATGGCTCTTTTGGAGTTTGTTGGTAGGTAGTGAAACTTGAACAAACGTTGAAGTATTATTGATGGGTAAATTATTACTACGGTAAATCATTACTCAACGGTAAATTATTACACAACGGTTCATTATACCATCTACGTAGAAGGGGCTGGAGTTTGTTGGTAGGTACTTTTGCAACTTTTTTCACTCCTCATCAACAATTTCTTTTCAGAACTTCATTATGTGTGTTTCTTTTTGTTAGGTACTGTTTGTCATCGGCAGAATTATTTTAGCAACATTTAACTCGTGATTTAGGTAGGTATCTAGTAACGAGTACGGGGTTAGGTACTAACCTACGGAGGGTCTGCGATCTACATAACATGCATATAATAGAATAGTACATATCATATTATATAGACGGGTTATCTATACATAGAGCTGTGATCTGTAACACAAGGGTATTCTATACAAAATAATAAACCGTTGTGCAGGGATTTGCAGCGTTTCTTATTATAATATTGCAGTACATAAAACCTGTCAAAGTTAAAGTAGATGTCCTGTTGAAGTAGATGTCTCTACTTTAATTTCTACCTACATTGTATATTCTTACATATATTTGATTTGATTTTCTTACTTGAAATAGGCACTCTTGTCTCTTGTAACTTCAGACTTCAGCCGGTTATCAAAAATCTTAAAAAATGCTTTCTAAAAATTGTACCTAAAACTACGTTTTTGCTATCTTGTAATGTAATTTGCTCTCGTAATTTGTAAATTTCTGTGTCTGAGCTAAGGGGCGAATATTTGCATACAGTCTATTTTTGTGAAAAAATTATAGTAAAGCTCCTATTTCTGTAAAAAAAATTCCTATTTCTGTGAAAAATGTATAATAAACCTCCTATTTCTGTGAAAAAAATTTATAATAAAGCTCCGGCCAGGCTCCACCTAACCCAAAAAATCCTCCACTTTGAACCCTCCTCATCACTAGACGTCATTATTCGGCATGTGCGTACCTGTCGTATGTACGTACATGTCCTGAATGGCGAGTTGGAATGATTTCAGGATATGGATATGAGGTTGTCCTTCATAACATCCGTTGGGCCTGTTCTAGTGTACCATCCGTTGCGTGTCAAATCACGTCGGGGTCGCCACTTTGTTGATGACTCAATAAACATTAAAGTAACCTATGTATATAATAATTGTTTTGAATTAATAAGACGTTAATATTTCAAACATCAAAACTGAATTCGTTTGTTCACGCATGCATTTCAATGGATATAACTCGACATTAGCAACAGTGTTCAGTTGTTTTCTAGTTTTATATAATATATTTTTTTTCCAAATTTAATTACTTATTTTTCACATTTACCTTCATCCACATCCTTCATCCATACACTTAACACATTCAAGACATTATACACCATTTCAACCGAATAACCCTTATTCATCTCTTCTTTGTGCTCGAATAAGGCTTCACCTGCGGCCATTTCGCTTTTCCACTTCTTGATTGTTGATAGCACTTCTTGATTTGCTGAGTCCCAGAATAATATCATTTTGGTTTATTATTTTCAATAATGAACCATTGGAATCGAGCATGAAAAAAAAAATTCTTACCACCCTCAAAATTTGATGGTTTACGTTTCAAGGTATGTAGAATCCAAAACTGCAATAAAAATATTTCTGTCTGTCCGCCGTACGCCCTACAGGCCACTTTTCTTAGTTACCATGAAAAAAAATTGATGAAATTCGGGTTATAGGTTCCGTTCGGGGTCTAGTTGGTCCAAGAAGCTCGACGTTACTGTCAGTCATCTATAAGTGGTTGAAATTTTCAAAACGCCTACACCTTTTTTTACATGAATCTTTTTACGGTTTTAAATAGTTCTTGAACTTACGAGTTTTTTAAGACCACCCAGAGCATCGTACGTCCAACCGTTCGTTCACAGTAAGGCCTCGAAGTTTGCACCGACAGGCATTTTCGACTCCAGTGTGAATTGTATACAATTCAAACCAAATCTCGTCACCAGGGACGCGCCGATTTTATTGGTGGGGTACCTACCTATGAAGTCGAGTTGGTTGTTCTGTGATATTATTTCATTTGAAAAATGATGTGCGTTTCTTTTTGTTAGGTACTGTTTGCAATCGACAGAATTATTTTAGCAACATTTACCTTGTGATTTAGGTAGGTACCTAGTAACGAGTACGGGTACGGGGTTAGGTACTAACCTACGGAGGGTGTGCGATCCGGCTGGATTTTGTTGATAGGTACTTTTGAAACTTGAACAACCGATTAAGTATTATTGATGGGTAAATTATTACACAATAACAAATTATTACACAATGGCAAATTGTTACACAACGGCTAATCTACCAAGAAGGGGCTGGATTTTGTTGATAGGTACTTTTGCAACTTGAACAACCGTTGAAGTATTATTGATGGGTAAATTATTACATAATGGCAAATTATTACACAACGACAAATTATTACACAACGGTAAATTATTACACCACAACGGCTAATCTACCAAGAAGGGGCTGGATTTTGTTGATAGGTACTTTTGCAACTTGAACAACGTTGAAGTATTATTGATGGGCAAATTATTACACAACGATTCATTATTCTATCTCCGTAGAAGTGGAACCTATACAGGTAAATTATTACACAACGGTTTAGGGAGGTACCTAGTAACGAGTACGGGGTTAGGTACTAACCTACGGAGGGTCTGCGATCTACATAATATGTGTAGAATAGTACATATATTATGTTATATAGAAGGGTTATCTATACGGAGACCTGTGATCTGTAACAGGAGGGTGTTCTGTACAAAATAATAAACCGTTGTGCAGGGATTTGCAGCGTTTTTTCCTTTTGGCCATAATCGCACATTTTAACTTTTCTCATCAAATTCCACATTACTACCATCAAATTTCCCTGCATCTGCATTTCTCCGCCCTGACAATCATCATCATAATTATCTACAAGAACTTCTACTTCATGGGATGGGCCCATCCACGCGTAGCCACATCAACTTCAAGGTACTGCGCAATCCTTCTTATTCTTCACCCATCCCCCCATACCTACCTTATTTTCTATTCACTTTTTCATAATTTGTAAAATTCATGTTTTCATAGATTTTAACCAGCACCTACAGTCATTGCTCCCATTGGGTAGCCTTAACGGGTTTCTCGGCCCTGGTCCTTCGCTTAAATTTACATTTAGGTACTTAAACCCCAACATTTTGGGAATTGGTTTGTTCACGCATGCAATTCGATGGATATAATTTGATGTTAGCAACAGTAACAATTAATTAGAGTGGGGCCACAAGCCGAATAGTTAATGGCGTCGAGTGATGAGGTGGGTGGGTTCAAAGTGGGGGATTTGTTTTGTGTAGATTATAGATTTGTGGATTTGTAATTTACTACAGCACACGCACAATTTGCAGCAGACACACAAACAAGCCTATTATTCCCCACAACAATCCCTAAGGGAGCCTTTGTCAACAAATTGATTGATTGATTGATAATTTACTTTTGTAGCTGGAGAAAAAGGCTATAAGTGACTGGATCGTTGTACGTGTAAGAACATCAGCAAAGACGTAAGTCAATTTCCATAGTTTTATGTAAAGTAGCAGTAATTATTACCAATTATAATGATATTAGGAGTAACATTATTTTATCCAGTTACTGATTATGGTCAGTTGAGATTCGATATCACTCTTGTGTGGGGCATGAATCTCATAAGCATGAGTGGACTGTTGTGGACGAGAAACTCGAGGGAATGGCGGAATCCTAGTTCGCAAAAGTGCCAAGTGCCTTTCTGTTGTGGGGAACAACCTCGTTTGTCATGAAATCGGCACGAAGTTCAGACTTGATTAATTTCATGATCTGACGTCCCCATAGAGAGGCGATGGAAGGCCCCTAGTTCTCAGGTTTCTTACAAGGAGAAACACTGTTAGAGATAGTAGAAGTGCCAGGTGCCTGCCTGTGGAAGCAAGCCCGTTTGCCATCAGGTTGGTCCAAAGTACAGACTTGATTGATATCACGTTCTGGCGTTTCCATAGAGGTTGAGGCAATGATGGACCAATGTGAAGGACCTCAAGTCTGGGTTTCTTGTCAGTCCAAACATCCTAAGAGTGGGCACCAGACAGGGTTTCTCACAAGAGAGTGGGCACCTGACGCCAAAAGAGCCAATATTCCGGGCCATTCCCTGGGACAGGAATAGATCTGAGTATAGGCACATCAGGTTCACCTGGTAAAGTTCTGTGGAAAAGGGCAGCTTTAATGAGTGGTGTAGGCTGCTAAAGCTTCCGTATGTGTCCCCACTTTGAAACCAATGGATGTCTATCATTATCCTATGAAGAAATGAATTTGACGAGTGTTTCAGAAACCTCAGAATCTCCTCTTTCCCATGGTTTCATGATGAATTCACTTTCTCCTGTGCATACATGAGAAATCTGGAATTAGAAAAAGTGGGGACACATACACATGCGGAACTATTACCACAGTCAAGAAGTTCTGTATGTGTCCCCACGCTGTTTGTGAGTCAGTAAGTGTAACAATGAACCCTTTTGTAGTTGAACTTCGATCAAACATCGTTGATGTTTATATTGTGTAGGATGTGATGTGTGAATGTAGGATTCATAGGATAATGACAGATTTGCATTGGTTTCAAAGTGGGGACACATACGGAAGTGCACCCAAAGTCAGGTCCTAAAAGAGTAGTTCTAGGTTAAGCTAGTCCTCGAGATCATCAACTGTCCACTCGTACCAGAAGGAGTATCCTTCTTTAAACCCTAGCAAGTGAATTTCACTTATTAGATCTAGATAAATTCAGGATTTCAACTCTAGTGATGTTTGAAGAATTCGTGCTAGTGATGAATTAGCATACTACTTCACGTCTGTACCAACCTACCTAAGACATCCTTAAATCCTTGTCCTGAAACAATTCGAACTCTTAGTTCGTAACAGTAAGGATCATGTTGCATTTGGCTCGAGTAATGGATACATAACTATGAAAGGGAATAGGGAAAATTAACAACAGTAAACAGATCAATTTATCATGTCGAATAAATCAGCAGTGTAAACGAAGTAGGAACCTGGAAAGTAGATATTAATGCAAATAAGTAATTTTGAAATCTCTTGGCCTCACTCGACGACCAACGTGGAAATGCTTGAGAGATTTGCTGAAAGAATCGTTTTGTAACCTGATAGCGTTGGATTTTGAACTGGTACATTTGTCTGTCTCGACTTCCAGTGCTTCAGTCTGAGGTTTCTGCATATCCAGTATGGTGTTCATCCAAGGTTCTGGACCTGATTCCTCGGATGAGTCTAGGTGTCTCGTTCCAAGGTATATTCCGTAGTCGTCGACACGTTTGCACCGATAGCGACCGATGCAGTCCGGGTACCATCTGGGGTCTTGGTCGTAGAACATCCAAGTCTTCCGGGTTGTTTTGGTCATGGGAGCGTAGATGCCCAGGACCAATTTCCCGAGTTTGCTGAAGAGTTTGCTGATTTCGTTCAGGTCCTGCAGGGCGCTAGCAGCAATAACAGGTGCCCCGCTCTTAAACAGCATCTCGGACATGGTTACTGGAAAGTGATATAGGATCAGTTATAGGTAAGTATATCAGTATGAGTATGGATGGGAAATAATATAGGATCAGTTCTGTGGAAGTAAATGTAAATTTGAGGAAAACTGGATCAGGCCCCAAAAATGAACTCCGAAGCTGACTGAGTTTATCAAAGGATGAAAGGAACTGTTGATTCAAGCACCCAAATGCCCCTCTAATGACTTGGCTTCCTCGATGACCACCACAGAGCTGAACCTGCTGTCTCAAGCTCCTAAGCGACCCTCGCAGATGACTCGGGCTACGGAATGGCTTAATGGGTGTCTGGGGCCACAAAATGCTGAATAATAAAATAAACCAACTCTAAAAGCTCCCTACTTTCTTCCTGGGCCTTCAAAGCTTGGTCATCAGCCGCAAGATCATGAATGTCCCAAATTGCTTACCAGCTGACCACCGCACATGAACCTCAGGCCTTAGACTACAAAATGGACCTCACAGCGGACTCAAGCTTCACCCAGAGATGCTACCACTGTAGGACCTCTGACCTCGGGCTACCAAATGGCCTTCAAATCGGACTCAAGCTTCACTCAGAGATGCTACCACTGTAGGACCTCTGACCTCGGGCTGTCAAATGGCCCTCACAGCAGACTCAGACTTCACCAAGAGATGCAGCCACTGTAGGACCTCCGATCTCGGGCTGCCAAATGGCCATCACAGCGGACTCAAGCGTCACTCAGAGATGCTACCACAGTAGGACCTCCAATCTCGGGCTACCGAATGGCTCTCACAGCAGACTCAAGCTTCACCCAGAGATGCTACCAATGTAGGACCTCCGATCACGGGCTGCCAAATGGCCCTCACAGCGAACTCGAGCTTTACCCAGAGGTGTAACCACTGTTGGACCTAACCACGTGGCTCCCTAATGGCTCTCACAGCAGAATCTATGCTGAACCAGGCCACCAAGTCACTGAGTGGCCACTAAATTGCTGACTCAGTTGACTCAAGCTCCAAAGCAGTCTAACAATCACCAAAGCATAACATACTGTTGAGGGCTACCAGTCGTTTTTGGGAGCTGGGGGCAGCTGTGTGCGCCTTTTGAGAGCCCTAGTCATATCATTGTGGGGGGGGGGGGGGGGTGGATAAAGTTGTCGGTGACAGCAGAAGCATCTGTGGAGATTCAAATGCCTGCTGAATACTCACTCAAGTCCCAAAATGGCTTCTTTTCACCAACAGCAGGATTTGGTTGGGAGGACGACTAGTACCTCGCGGTTTTCACCTACTGCAGACACAGCGAAGATGGAGGCTAACACCTCGCGGTTTTCACCAACAGCAGCTATTAGAGGGGAGGAAGGTGTCCCGTGGTTTTCACCTACCAGGAAGGGATATGCCCCGCGGTTTTCACCTACGGCAGGCGTGAGGAAGGGTAAGAGAGAGAGAGGGAGATGAGGGAGAGAGAGAGAGGGATTCGAGTGAGAAGTCGCAAGTCGGGGGTCAAGTCGTTGAATGCTGAGCTGGGCCAGAAGGGGTTTTTATAGGGACTTTTCCACCTGTCCCCAGCCCACAATCGTCCTTTACAGTGGGTTGAGGAGGCTGGCGGTTGGGGAAACCCCGGGTTGTTTACCAGCTCGACGTTCTCCGCGTTTATTTAGTAAAATCACACAATGTTACGGGAGTGGATTCTGAGAGGGAATCACAACAGACGTCATTGCTGCTTCTTTTTCCTCCGTGCTACGGCAGTAGTATCCAGTAGTATCGACTCATAGCTCACCCTAACGTCGTGGATTATAATATAAAACAAGCTGTATCCTTAGAAAGGCGGCAATGACGTCATCAAAAGTTTCACATTTAATTAAAAATGAACTACTCGTCTGTCTTCCAAGTGAAAAATATTGATCATCTCAACTCAGTGTCTACTTTCAAGCAGAAAATTTAAAAAAAAGTTATGTTTCCCCATTGCTTCTCAGTACTCCAATAGAACTCACTGCTATTTCTGGTTGCCATCTCTACCTCGTTGTTAATCAAACTATACAGCTGTTTGACTTCTTTTTTCGGCACGTAGCGCCTCAAGACGTTTGCAGGCAGCTCATTCACAATTCCCGTCAGGAATTGCAAAATGTGGTAACTTGAATTCACAGCTGATCGCGAAACGGCGAAAACTGTGCCAAAAACGTTGTTGGACTCGACGTAATGGAAATACAAGGCCGAAAACAAGACAAAACCACAGACCCTCATTTCTGGGGAAAGAGCTCAGAAACGTACTGACGCAGAATGACCAACATTTGCAATTATTACCAAGTCAGTTTTAAGAGATTATACACCATTAATCGCATGATCATTAAAATGCTACCGATGATCGCTGAAATGTTCAATTAGGTCGCATAAAGCACCGTAAAAACGATGCAAAGTCCTTGTCACATGGGTTTATTATTCTACTGGACATACCTACAGAAATGTTCGCTGTTCATTTATTGTTTTTTTTCATGTGCAGTAGGAAATAGTTATTTTTGACGGTTTCCACCAATTTTGGCCCCCAAAAACACGAATAAGGCTCTTTTTTTTACAAATTATCTTTGATATTGGATAGTGCCATTTAATTTTCTTGATTCACCTTTTGATACGACTTCTAGTGTTTTTCTACAAATTAATATATGGTGATTTCAGACAATTTGCCAGGTTTGTGATTCATAAAAAATGAATTTTGGGAGCTGAACCTTCGTTGCAACCTCAATTCTTCACTCTGGTCAAAATCAACTTCATATTCGGTCTTCTCGACCTAAAAAACATGGAAAACGATGCCTCACAAGCTTCTGACCACTAAAACCTCAAATAAAACACCAAAAAACCCCTATTTTACACCCATTTCTTTCCCCACTAAAACCCCCTTAATGTATTCCGATTGGGCTGCCGAATTTTGGAGCACAACTGGGACCCAAATGGGGATCCAAACTGTGTGCGGAAGATCGACGATGTTAGACCAGATTTTAACATAAATTTAATGCTGAAACTTCGTTAGAACCTCAATTTTTCCACTTTGACCAAAATCGACTTCATATTCGGTCACCTCGTCCTAAAAGACATGGAAAACGATACCTCACAAGCTCATATTACTAGAACAAAAAAAAACCTATTTTTACTCTCATTTTTCACAAGCTCATATTACTGGAACACCAAAAAAAAAACATTTTTACACTCATTTTTCACAAGCTGATATTACTAGAACACCAAAAAATCCTATTTTTACACCTGTTTTTCAAAAGCTCATTACCAGAACACAAAAAAACCCATTTTTACTCTCATTTTTGACAAGCTCATATTACTAGAAGGAACACCAAAAAACCCTATTTTTACACCTGTTTTTCAAAAGCTCATTATCAGAACACAAAAAAAACCCTATTTGTACTCTCATTTTTCACAAGCTTATATTACTAGAACACCAAAAAACCCTATTTTTACACCTGTTTTTCAAAAGCTCATTACTAGAACACCAAAAAAACAACCTATTTTTACTCTCATTTTTCACAAGCTTATATTACTAGAACACCAAAAAACCCTATTTTTACACCTGTTTTTCAAAAGCTCATTACTAGAACACCAAAAAAAAACAACCTATTTTTACACTCATTTTTCACAAGCTCATATTACTAGAACACCAAAAAAAACCCTATTTTTACTCTCATTTTTCACAAGCTCATTACTAGAACACCAAAAAAAACAACCTATTTTTACACTCATTTTTCACAAGCTCATATTACTAGAACACAAAAAAAAACCCTATTTTTACTCTCATTTTTCACAAGCTCATATTACGAGAACACAAAAAAAACCCTATTTTTACTCTCATTTTTCACAAGCTCATATTACTAGAACACCAAAAAAAACAACCTATTTTTACACTCATTTTTCACAAGCTCATATTACTAGAACACCAAAAAACCCTATTTTTACACCTGTTTTTCAAAAGCTCATTACTAGAACACCAAAAAAAACAACCTATTTTTACTCTCATTTTTCACAAGCTTATATTACTAGAACACCAAAAAACCCTATTTTTACACCTGTTTTTCAAAAGCTCATTACTAGAACACCAAAAAAAACAACCTATTTTTACACTCATTTTTCACAAGCTCATATTACTAGAACACAAAAAAAAAACCCTATTTTTACTCTCATTTTTCACAAGCTCATTACTAGAACACCAAAAAAAACAACCTATTTTTACACTCATTTTTCACAAGCTCATATTACTAGAACACAAAAAAAAACCCTATTTTTACTCTCATTTTTCACAAGCTCATATTACGAGAACACAAAAAAACCCTATTTTTACTCTCATTTTTCACAAGCTCATATTACTAGAACACCAAAAAAAACAACCTATTTTTACACTCATTTTTCACAAGCTCATATTACGAGAACACAAAAAAAACCCCTATTTTTACTCTCATTTTTCACAAGCTCATTACTAGAACACCAAAAAAAAAAACCTATTTTTACACTCATTTTTCACAAGCTCATATTACTAGAACACCAAAAAAAAACCCTATTTTTACTCTCATTTTTCACAAGCTCATATTACGAGAACACCAAAAAAACCCTATTTTTACTCTCATTTTTCACAAGCTCATATTACTAGAACACCAAAAAACCCTATTTTTACTCTCATTTTTCACAAGCTCATATTACTAGAACACCAAAAAAACCCTATTTTTACTCTCATTTTTCACAAGCTCATATTACTAGAACACCAAAAAAACCCTATTTTTACTCTCATTTTTCACAAGCTCATATTACGAGAACACAAAAAAAAACCATTTTTACTCTCATTTTTCACAAGCTTATATTACTAGAACACCAAAAAACCCTATTTTTACACCTGTTTTTCAAAAGCTCATTACTAGAACACCAAAAAAAACAACCTATTTTTACACTCATTTTTCACAAGCTCATATTACTAGAACACCAAAAAAAACCCTATTTTTACTCTCATTTTTCACAAGCTCATATTACGAGAACACCAAAAAAACCCTATTTTTACTCTCATTTTTCACAAGCTCATATTACTAGAACACCAAAAAACCCTATTTTTACACCTGTTTTTCAAAAGCTCATTACTAGAACACCAAAAAAACAACCTATTTATACACTCATTTTTCACAAGCTCATATTACTAGAACACCAAAAAAAAACCTATTTTTACTCTCATTTTTCACAAGCTCATTACTAGAACACCAAAAAAAACAACCTATTTTTACACTCATTTTTCACAAGCTCATATTACTAGAACACCAAAAAAAACCCTATTTTTACTCTCATTTTTCACAAGCTCATATTACGAGAACACCAAAAAAACCCTATTTTTACTCTCATTTTTCACAAGCTCATATTACTAGAACACCAAAAAACCCTATTTTTACTCTCATTTTTCACAAGCTCATATTACTAGAACACCAAAAAAACCCTATTTTTACTCTCATTTTTCACAAGCTCATATTACTAGAACACCAAAAAAACCCTATTTTTACTCTCATTTTTCACAAGCTCATTACTAGAACACCAAAAAAAACAACCTATTTTTACACTCATTTTTCACAAGCTCATATTACTAGAACACCAAAAAAAAACCCTATTTTTACTCTCATTTTTCACAAGCTCATATTACGAGAACACCAAAAAAACCCTATTTTTACTCTCATTTTTCACAAGTTCATATTACTAGAACACCAAAAAACCCTATTTTTACACCTGTTTTTCAAAAGCTCATTACTAGAACACCAAAAAAAAACAACCTATTTTTACACTCATTTTTCACAAGCTCATATTACTAGAACACCAAAAAAACCCTATTTTTACTCTCATTTTTCACAAGCTCATTACTAGAACACCAAAAAAAACAACCTATTTTTACACTCATTTTTCACAAGCTCATATTACTAGAACACCAAAAAAAACCCTATTTTTACTCTCATTTTTCACAAGCTCATATTACGAGAACACCAAAAAAACCCTATTTTTACTCTCATTTTTCACAAGCTCATATTACTAGAACATCAAAAAACCATATTTTTACACCTGTTTTTCAAAAGCTCATTACCAGCACCAAAAAACTCTATTTTCACACCCATTTTTCACCCATAAGACCCCTGGGTGTATGCCGATCGGGCTGCAAAGTTTTGGGACAGATTTAGGACCCGAATGGAGCCTGTGGAAGAACGAATTTTTTAGACCGAACTTGATATTTTGATTCTACCTTTCTTAATGACTTGAGAGCTCTCGTATAAGAAGCGATAGGTTACAACTTATAAAGCCTCATGAATTTTGTATTAGGGTTGTCGAAACTAGGCTTCCATTGTCTTCATCAACCTCCGGCCCCTAATTTTACTCGTACATTAGACGTCCCATTGTTTAATAGATAGACCTTCTTATGTTAAAACCACTGATAATTCAGGGTAGAAAAAGTTATTAGTAGACCTGACATGAATAAGTAGGATAGGTGATTAGAACTTCCAGTAATTATAAACGCTGCAAATTATTACACAACGATTTATTACTTACCTGTGATATTGTTTACCTGTTTAGATGCCTGCTCTGTCTAGGTCACTGAATTCTGTGGTCAATACCCTGAGCTCCCCCCAGGAAAGCCCTAAATCGAGTACTGGAGCCAGCCGGGCAATAACATTTCATAGATATGCGGTGGGTTCAAGATGTATCATATGATTTGTTGTTATTCATGGAGCATAACGTTTGCTCAAGCTGCAAAGGTACTTACCTACCTATCAACAAAATCCAAAAGATCCATCATTTTTCAAATGAAATAATATCACAAAACAACCAACTCGTCTTCATACAGCCATCCGTGATTATAATCAGGTGCTCCCTAGTGATGATATCTGTGCCTGATTTATACCGTTTCATTCACAATCATGTTGACGAAGCTTTTTTGTGCAAACGATCAGCAGGACGTACGATGTTCCGAGTGGTCTATAAAAATTCTCAAGTTCGAGATCAATTAAAAAACACGGAAAACGATACCTCACAAGCACATGTTCACTAAAACCTGAAAAAACCTCGCAAACTCCTATTTTTACAACCTTTTTTCTCCCATATCACCCCTGGTTGTATTCTGATCGGGCTGCCGAGCTTCGGAGCACAACTAGGACCCAAATTTGTTCCCAAATAGGGACCCAGACTGTGAGTGGAAGAACGATGATTTCAGACCAAAATTTAAAATAAATTTAAAGCAGAAACTTTGTTAGAACCTCAATTCTTCGCTCTTTGGTCAAAATAATGTCATATTCGGTCTCCTCGCCCTAAAAAAAAAAAACATGAAAACGATACCTTTCAAGCTCATGTTACTAAAACACCAGAACCCCTATTTTTACACCCATACACCCCCTGGGTATAATCCGATCGGGCTGCAAGGTTTCGGGACACAACTAGAGCCCAAATGGAGCATGTGTGCGAAAGAACGAATTTTTTTAGACCGAAAATGAAGCCGATACGCGTGATACGGCGTACGGCGGACGGACATTTCATTTTTGGAATCTACGCCCCTCGAAACGTAAAAGAAACAATTTTGAGGGGGTGTTACAAAAATTTTTTGCTGAGCGATTACATATGTGTATTATTCACAGAATAATAAACCAAAAGAAAAAAAACCACAGTCATGCAGCATGGCTATAAGAGCGAATTTTCGAAGTTTTCGGCATCTTCCTCCTCCGCCTAAAATTTTCTGAAAATTAATTTTCGGTCAATGTTTTCCCAACTTGATACCATACAAAATTAAAACAGGAGTAGTTTTACGCAAAGTAAAATTTGGGGTGGAAGGAGGGGGAGGGGGAAATCAAAAATGTTTTGAATACCAGAAGAGTAGGTATTGGGTACGTAGGTAACAAATTTTTTGTTCCATTTTTTGCCGAGTAACACCTCGGTTTGTAGATTTTCCAACGCTGAACACGATGGTGAAGTCAGAATTGCGATATCCCATTCCGTTATCAGATTAGAGCAGACGAACCAGGAAGAACATCTCAAGAAATAACCACGTTCCTTCATCTTCAAAGTGCTCCAGTTTGGGAACGGAATGAGATATCGCAATTCTGATTTCACCATCGTGTTCAGCGTACAAAAACCTTTAAAATGAGGTGTCACTTGTCAGACTTTTTCATTTTGGGAATTTATGGATAATTTTCCCCCCCTAAAACTCCCCAAAACTCCCCCTTAGGGTGACCCGATTCTGCCCATCTTCGAACTTAGCCTGTCGATTGCCAAGACAGATTTTTCGTGCAAATTTGAACTTTTTATCTCAATTCTTTCGAGAGTTATCGTCTGGAATGACACATAAATATATAAATATATATACATATAATTTTTGGTGTCTTTCGGCAGTGAATTCAGGATGGTCTGAAACGGATTTTGGTATAAAAATCTTTCGGAAATTCGAGTTTTAAAAATTTTGGACCGAGAACAATAGCTTCCTTTTCTTCGAAAATTCGCTAAAAGATCTGTAGGTAGGAAGTTCGTATATTTATTCTACCATGGGTAGGAGGTACCTACCTACGTAAATTGCCTTCGACCGTAAAAGAAAAGAAGGGAAGGGGAATGAGATAAGAAAATAAGATGAGATGAACTGAAGGGAAATGAGTGTAGGGAGTTGCGTTCAAACCGCTTGAAAAACTTTAGTAAGTATCGTGCCTACATTGAGGATTGATGTATGTATGAAGAGGAAAACATCGTACGTACGGTGTTATGTACGGTAGTTCTGATGTAGACGAGTCGGTGGCAACACTGCAGCACATGGATGCTTCCTTATAGCATCCACAACCCGAAATTTCCTCGTTCCCATTCCACGGATTTCAGTCATTCGAAATCAAACTCGCGTGTCGGTCGGGGGTGTTCGCTAAAACGCGCCTTATTTCACATATTCCGGCATCATTTCCTCTGAAGAAACGGTCAAGTTAGTTTTTTCTCCAGCTTTGGCGATACCGAATCCCGTGGCGGTTGTGTTGACAATCGGAGTTGCAAAGTGTTTTCTTCAGTCAGACGGTCCAAGGCGGGACCTTCTTCGCCTCAAACCCTCAACACAACACGGCCAGATATCCATGGAATGGGAACCAATGCGTCCAAAACTGGCAAAGTGAGTCGAATTACAAAGTAAAACGTCATAATTTCAAGAATTAGTGAACTTCTGTTAGCTGGTGAACGTCCTGTTCATCGTGCTCTGCAGAGAAATGTTGATGTACTTGACATTTTGATATAAATATTTACCTCCGTTCTTGGTCAGTGTTCTTAAGTTTTTGTTGACATTTTCGTTTTTCATGCGATGACACATTCGCCTGTGTGTTAACATCGAACTAGCCCATTCTTTACATAAATATTATTGTTTATGGACACGAGCAGCATAGTTGATTGATAATAATCATCCTCTATGGACGAAATCTGAACAAAACGTCTCCATCTCTGATAGGTAGCAGTCAGTTACCTAATATGATAGTTGGGATTAGTTAAACCTGTACCTCTTGTACAGGTCTATCAGTGACCTGTACAAGTAGGACAGAGAAGATTTACAATAACGAAAGCATTCTTAGAACATGACGTAAACAAACCAATACGTAAATGTAAACAAAACGTAGATGGCAGCGATTGGGTTCCAGAGAGAAAGCCCGTTGAAATTCCAAACATCTCAACATTTCTGTGTAAAACTCGGAAAATTAACCAAAACTTCAACAGCGTATTACAAGTCCACACATTCTATAAATTAATACTGTTGTTTCAAATGAAAGTCGATTAAAATCGCTAGTTTTGGACCCAATGGTTTCCGTTACATATCAAGAGATGGCAGTAGGTATTATTTCTAAGAAATAAATATTTTCTTTATTAAATACTTTTTTAAATTTATTAAAAAATTTATTAAATACCTACTGCCATCTCTTGATATGTAACGGAAATCATTGGGTTCAAAACTGGCGATTTTATTCGAATTTCAGCTGAAACAGCATTAATTTTTAGACCGTGTGGGCTTGTAATAAGCTGTTGAATTTTTCGTTAATTTTCCGAGTTTTACACAGAAATGTTGACATGTTTGGAATTCCAACGGGCTTTCTCTCTGGAACCCAATCGCTGCCATCTACGATTTGTTTACATTCACGTACTGGTCTGTTTACATCATGTTCTGCTGAGAAATGCTTTCGTTATTGTAAATCTTCTCTGTCCTACTACAGCATACCTTCGGTTTTCGTATGCATTTCAGTGACGAACGACACATTTGCCCGGGTGTTTTATGTCAGTGATTTGCGTAGAAAATTAATGTGGAAGGGGGAAATAGTGGCCTTTTGGGTACTTCTTCATTATCTGGTATACACCAAAAAAAATTCTCAAATTTTGATTAAATTATTTAATAACGTTTCTCAACAACAATTACCATTATCTCAAATACATCGATTGTTCAGTCAGACAAGACGGTGGGTGTACAAGAAGTTTAGTTCCCATTCCGCCGCTCGCATTGTCAAGCGATCTGGATGCTCGCTAGCGCTCGCATCTCAAAAAAGATAAACAATCCCAGAATATATCCCGTGAATGAGCAGGTTGTTTGGGACTTCTGAATAGATGGTACAAGTATGCAATAGTTGTTTTGTTGTTGAGAAACGTTATTAAATAATTTAATCAAAATTTGAGAATTTTTTTTGGTGTATACCAGATAATGAAGAAGTACCGCATTTTGCTTCCTCACTACCGATGGTAGGGAACCTTGGATTCGTGATTGAATAAAACAAATTTATGTCCTCCAAAACAAAAATTTCCATTTCGACATCGAGGAACATTTTTGATTCCTTGTCAGTCTCTCTGTGGTTCTTTGTAACGCCCATAACTACCCGAAATAGTGGTCGAAATGGGCTGAAATTTGGAGGGTAGGTGCGGGTTGGGTCACAATTGGTCCCATACGCGCAAACGTGAAATGTTGACAATTTCTTTGTAACGATTCTAACTACGCGAAAAATAGTCGTACAGAGCTGAAATTTTGGGGGTACACGACGGTTGAATCGTAGGTGGTCCCGTTTCAAAATCATGGAAATCATTTTGTCTGCACATGCGCAAACGGGAAATATTTGAAACGCCCATAACTACCTTAAATATCGTTGAAATGAGTTCAGATTTGGAGCATCGATCAGGAATAGTACTTTGATAGTTCCATAAAAATTTCTTTGGAATCGTACCGTAACTTTCGTCTGCGCATGCGCTAACATGAAGTATTAAACATTCATTTGTAACTCTTCTAAAAACGCGAAAAATATTCGTAGAGAGCTGAAATTGTGAGGGTACATGCGGGTTGGATCGCAGATGGTCCCGTATCAAAATGAACCTACCCAACTATTCTATACGTTCATGTGATTCAAGTGATGAAGCTATGCTCACGACGTTTTCATATGCCACCGTGATACTAATCAGTGGGTCTACTTGGGATGATGCATTTAAAAAAGCTGACGCGTTTTGATAAAGTATGCAACTAGCTCAATAAAAGTTTCATTATTAAATTTTTTTTAACCATGCGCTTTTGCCTCTAAAACCACAATACTGCCATCCGGCATTATTACATGATAATTTATTTAATGATCATCAGTATCATCTTTCAGAATCATAAAATTCATCTTGTCAAAAAATTGAAACAAATCAACACCTACCAATTATGTAGGTGTTGTCATAGACAAAATGTCCGTCCGCCGTATCATCATCGATATCCACCTTTATTTTCGGTCTAAAAAATTCGTTCGTTCGCACACAGGCTCCATTTGGGCCCTAGTTGTGTCCCGAAACTTGGCAGCCCGATCGGAATATACCCAGGGGTGTTATCGGTGAAAACTGGGTGTAAAATTAGTTGTTTTTGAGGTTGTAATGAACTTGAGCTAGTAAGGTATCGTTTTCCATGTTTTTTTTTTAAGGGTGAGGAGACCAATTTATGAAGTCCATTTTGACCAGAGTGAAGAATTGTGAGGTTTTAACAAAATTTTAACTCTCAACATTCAATATTTACGGATCAAGAACTTGTAAAAAAGACTGTAATTCCAGAACTTTGTATAATAACTCAGGAAGTAGTATTAACGGGTGAATTAAGGCAACTCAATGACAATATCACAAATCGAAAATACTTTGCCAGAAATAGCAACCTAATATTCGAGTCAAATTAGCTTTGTAAGTCTCTTCACTGAGGTCCCAATCGAGCCGTATTCAGTCGAGAATACAAATCCATGTGACAAGGACTTTGCCGCGTTTTTAAACCCATTTTTCACCCATAACACCCCTGGGTATATTCCGATCGGTCTGAAAAGTTTCGGGACACAACTAGGGCGCAAATGGAGCATGTGTGCGAAAAAAACGAATTTTTTATACAGAAAATAAAGTAGATTATGGATGAACGGGGGATGGACATTGGCATTTTTGGAAACTACGCACCTTGAAACGTAAAAGAAAACATTTTGAGAGGGTTTTGAAAATTTTTCTTTGCTGAATGAATACATAGGCACCGAATAACAAACCAAAAAACATCGAAAACGTCAATTTTTACACCCATTTTTCACCCATAACACCCCTGGGTGTATTCCATGTTTTTTAGGGAGAGGAGATCGAATATGAAGTCGGTTTTGACCAACGAGCGAAGAATTGAGGTTCTAACAAAGTTCAGCCGTAAATTTACCTTAACTTTGGTCTAAAATCGTAGTTCTGTCGCTCACAGTTTGGGTCCCCATGTGGGTCCCAGTTGTGCTCCGCAGTTCGGCAGCCCGATCGTTATACAACCAGGGGTGTTATGGGTGACATTTTTTTAAATTAATTAATTTTTTTGGAGGTTTTGGTGACCATGAGCTTGTGAGGTATCGTTTTCCGTGTTTTTTAGGGCGAGGAAACCGAATATCAATGGTCAAAAATAATCTGTTAAAAAAACGAGCCTAATTCGTGTTTTTTGGGGCCAAAATGGGTGGAAAGAAACAATAAATGAACAGCCAACATTTCTGTACGTATGTCCAGTAGAATAATAATACCCATGTGACAAGGACTTAGCAGCATTTTGGAATCTACGCATCTTGAAACGTAAAAGAAAAAATGTTTGGGGGGTTTTATAAAAACATTTTGCTGAGCGATCACCACTGTGAGGAAACAAGTTTTTTTTCTAAATTATTATTTTTTTTCCCCCTGTATACCTGACAAGTGGACTAACTTTTTATGACATTATTGTTCTGTGCAGTACTGAAGAGCCGTCATTTGCCTCAATTTGTTTATAGATTGTTTATAAACGAGTCAGTCACCCCCGAGAGGAGAACTAGAAACGCCACGAAGTTTTATTCCTAACGGGGGTATTAAGATTTGACGCTCACCTCCCGTTTCGCTCCAGACTTTTGGTTGTACAGGGAAAACTAGTAGGTAGACCAGTGCTGCCAATCAATCAATCGGGTAATTTCGCTCATTTGGATCATATATACAGTTACCTATCGTTCAACGCTATTACGAGATAACTAAGTACGTACCTACCTACTGAAATGAGATCATGTATGATCCTACCAAGATACCTAAGTGTAATTTTGGTTTATTATTCTGTGAATAATACACCTATGTATTCGCTCAGCAAAAAATTTTTTATAACACCCCCTCAAAATTTTTTCTTTTCCGTTTCAAGGTGCGTAGATTCCAAAAATGCAATGTCCGTCCGCCGTCCGCCGTACGCCATACGCCGTCCGCCGTACGCCGTATCACGTGTACAGGCTTCATTTTCGATCTAAAAAAATCGTTCTTTCGCACACATGCTCCATTTGGGCCCTAGTTGTGTCCCGAAACTTTTCAGCCCGATCGGAATATACCCAGGGATGTTATGAGTGAAAATGTGTGTAAAAATAGGTACTTTTTGCGTTTTAGCAACATGTTAGTAAAATGAGCTTTTGAGGTATCTTTTTCCATGTTTTTGGGGACGAGAAGACCGAATATGATGTCGATTTTGACCAAAGACGCGGAAATTGAGGTTTTACCAAAGGTTCAGCTCCCAAAATTGGTTTTTTATGAGTCAAAAACCTTGAAAACTGTCTGAAATCACCATCAATGTGTATAATAACATTGGAAAAAGTGTAAACAGGTGAATCAAGACCATTAAATGCCACTACCAATGATCAAAGATGATCTAAAAAAAAAGAAAAAAAAGCGTACCTATTTCATGTTTTGGGGGCCAAAATTGGTGGAAATCATCAGAAATAGCTATTTCAATCATTCCACATGAAAGAAACAATAAATTTAACAGCCAACAAGAATCTCTAGAACTCCAAGAGAATAATAAACCCATGTGACAAGGACTTTGCAGCGTTTTTTAAAATAAGCCAGCAATAAATTATTCAAGCAACTGAAGACTGTTATATGCGATGTGTATATAACTGAGATAAGTAGATAACTAAGTATGTATAAGATAACGAGATAACTAAGTATCTATAAGGTCCTAACCTAGATACCTAATTGTATGGAAATTTTTAAATATAAGCCACCAATAAATTATTCAAGCAACCGAAGGCTGTTATATGCGATAATATTTGTAGATAACGAGATAACTAAGTATGTGTAAGGTAACTAGATAACTAAGTATGTATAAGATAACGAGATAACTAAGTGTGTACCTACCTACTGAAGTGAGATCATATAAGATCGTAATCTGGATGTACCTAAGTCTAGTGAAGTTAAGTATAAGCCAGCAATAAATTATTCAAGCAGCTGAAGGCTGTTATATGCGATAATATGTGTAGATAACTAATATAACTAGATAACTAAGTATGTATAAGATAGCTAGATAACTAAGTATGTATAACGAGATAACTAAGCGTAAGATAACGAGATAACCAATATTATACCTACCTATTATACCTACCTACTGAAATGAGATCATAAGATCCTAACCTAGATACCTAAGTGTAGTGAAATTTTTAACTATAAACCAGCAATCAATTATTCAAGCAACTGAAGACTGTTATATACGATGTGTATATAACTAAGATAAGTGATAACTAAGTATGTATTTAAGATAACGAGATAACTAAGTATCTACTAGATAGATAGATAACCAAGTATAGAATAACTAAGATAGCGAGATGACTAAGTATGTACCTACCTACTGAAATGAGATCACATAAGGTCACCTAGATACCTAAGTGTAGTGAAATTTTTGAATATAAGCCAGCAATAAATTATTCAAGCAGCTGAAGGCTGTTGTATGCGATGATATTTGTAGATACCTAGTGTTACGTAAGTAAGTTACCAGCTACCAGAGTAGTATCAAAATCTGAGTAATCTATCTAACGTCACTGTGATTGAGATTTCCTGATTGTTACCATATTTTTTTCTAACTTGAAATTTTCCTAACTTTCATAACTTAAGAATAGTACAATAAATGAGCGTTTCCAATAATTATAGGTAGGTAGGTATAGGTATACATGTATACGTGATAAGCTAAAGGTTTATTTTTTATTTACTCCACATTGCAAGATGGCTTACCACATAAGGTGTAAAAAGAAATTCGATGAATTGATTGGTATACATACTTTTTTTCACTGGAACAGGGTAAGTGAAGGAGAATGAAAAATTACTGACGTTAATGAGGGACTTTATAAAGCACCTATTGATATTAGCAGAACCCTGCCATTAACTTACTGTGGTAGGTACTAAAGAAATATTTATGATAAATCATATGATATTATAATAGTGAGATGTGATAGTCTTCTTCTGATTTTAGTAGAAGGCTTGTGATGAATATTTTTTCAATTTTTTTTGTCTCGAATTTTTCATTTTCCAGTAGTTATCTGTGTTAAATTGTAAGATAACTCAAGATCGGGTAAAACAGGTAATTTGAGTCTCCTTCGGCTGGTTATTTCGAAGGGGGTGTTGGCAGCACTGAGGTGGACTCTTTTTCTAATCTTTGAGCTACTTAACTGGTATTTATGTAAGGTTTTAAGACAGTTTTGACTGGATGTTAGGCCTGACTCGTCTGACAGAGGATCAGATGGTTGGATAAGAAACCCCGATGAAAACAGATGTCGAGGAAGTAGAAGGGCAGATGAGTGTATTTTATGGCCTAGCAGTAAAAATGTAGAGTCAGACGATGTCGTTCGTTGGAGGGAAGCTCAGTATTGAGTAGATGTGACAACGCCATCATTGATATGACACAACCAGTAGCTTCATTTGAATAACCTGCATAACTACTCATCTCCGGTCGTCCATTTCGCCGTAATGTTTGTTATGACAAACGAAAGGATGAATTCGATGGAGAGCAATATTTTCAAAAACAAAACATGGGTCCAAAATCCCCAAAAAATGTGTAGGTACCTACATCTCTTTCAAAGAGGTTGGCCAAGTTCGAGATTTTAGAGGTCAAAAGTAAATCGTTGGTAAAAGTTACCAACGTTAAAAATTCGCTCATATGGGCGCGCTGGATGACTGGGATATTTTTTCTTTTGTCCATGGGGTTAGCTTTATTCAGGAGGAAATTCCCAATTTCGCCATAATAATTGTTGTGGCAAACGAAAGGTGAAGGTGAAGGGCAGTTTTCAAAAGCAAAATGCGGTTCAAAAATCGTTAAAAATAGTTGTTACCAAAAATGTGGTAATCTCTTCGAAAGACGTCGGTGTAATTCGAGTTTTTAGGGGTCAAAAGTAACCAAAAAATTAGCTCTACAAATATTCTCAGACAAAACAAATACTACGTAAACAAGCATGGGAATCAAAACAACGAGTGAATACTATTTTGTTAAAAATTGTGGCTGTTTTGTAGATGATCATGAAAGAGGCAAACATTGAGTGATAGATTTTATGTACATTGTTGTACTTACAATTTCGGGAGCAGGGAAACCTAATTGACACCTGATTGTTGCAGGGCTTGATAATGGACGTTTTAGGGCTTGATAATAGAATAAAATCATTTTTTGCGGCTTCCCCACTACCGAAGGTAGGGAAGCCTTGGGTTCGTGATTGAGTTAAAAAAAAAAATTGTCCTTCAAAATGAAAATTTCCACTACCATTTTGCGTTTTAAACGTCGAGGAACATTTTTGGTTCAGTGTCTGTCTGTCTGTGGTAATTCCTTGTAACGCCCATAACTACCCGAAATATTGGTCGAAATGTGCTGAAATTTGAAGGATAGATGTGGGTTGGATCACAGATGGTCCCATACAAAAAGCATTGAAAAAGCACTTTAACTTCCATCTGCGCATGCGCAAACGTGAAATACTTGAAACGCCCATAATAACCCTAAATATCGTTGAAATGAGTTCAAACTTGGAGTGTCGATCGTGATACATAGTTGTAAATGAGGGTACATTTTGAGGGTACATGTGGGTTTGATCGCAGGTGGTCCCGTTCCAAAATCATAGAAATTGCTCCGTCTGCGCATGCGCAAACGTGAAATACTTGAAACGCCCGTAATTACCTTAACTATCGTTGAAATGAGTTCAGATTTGGAGGGTCGCTCAGGAATAATACTTCGATAGTCCCATATGAATTACATTCGTCTGCGCATGCTCGAACATGAAACGTTCCTTGTAACGCTTCTAACTACGCGAAAAATAGTCGTAGAGAGCTGAAATTTTGAGGGTACACGAGGGATGGATCACAGATTGTCCATTATCAAAACTAACCTACCCAACTATTCTACACGATCATGTGATTCAAGTGAGTAAGCTGCACTGCCTACTCGAATTGGCAGACGTTTTTCCTATTATCTAATCTAAAAATAGAAAACAGATTTTCATTCACGGAACGAAATTTGCGAAACCGAAAAATCCTTATTCTGTTGTTAAGCTTGAAGTCACCGACATCGAAAATTCGCTCACACAGGCACGCTGCGTGACTGGGAGGAAGCTTTTCTCTTCTCTGTGAGTTTAGCTTTGTTCAGGTGGAAACTGCTCTGGACAGTCCGAAGTAAACTCCGTCAGTTCCATGGAAAAGGGATGATGAGCTCTCAGAGAGCTTGGGCCCTCTGTGGTTTCTGGCTCTCATGTGCACCACAGCTGATTCAGGATCCCAAATCGTATCAAACGAAAATTCTTTACTTAAAAAAAAAGAAACGCTGCAAATTATTACACAACGGTTTATTATTCACCTGTATAGATGCCCCTTCTGCGTAGATCACTGTTTTCTGTGGCCAATACCATCGAGCTCCCCTCAGGAAAGCCCTAAATCGAGTACTGGAGCCGGCCCCGGAATTAAAGTTTTTTTTACAAATGTGAGGGGTCCAATAATTCAATAATATTAATTATTTTGTAGTTATTCGTGAAACATAAGGTAAATGATAAACCGTTGTGTAATAATATTTACCTGTATAGGTGCCCCTTCTACGTAGATAGTACCTATACTAAACCGTTTTGCAATAATTTACCTTTGATTAATAATTTACCGTTGTGTAATAATTTGTCCATCAATAATACTTCAACTTTTGTTCAAGTTTCACTACCTATCAACAAACCCCAAAAGAGCCATCATTTTTCAAATGAAATAATATCACAGAACAACAAACTCCACTTCGTACTCCGCGATTATAATCAGGTGATCCCTAGCAGTGATAATCTCGGGCCAATTCCTGATTGTTTCCGTGTCCCTAGTGATGATATTTGTGCTGAATGTATACAATTTCATTCACCGTCCTGTTGAAAATGCCTGTCGGTGCAAACTTCTGGGCCTTACTGTGAACGAACGGCTGGACGTACAATGCTCCGGGTGGTCATGGTCTTTAAAAACTCTCAAGTTCGAGAACTATTTAAAACCGTTAAAAAAATTCGAGATAACGTCGTCCTGGAGATTTCAACCCCTATTTTTCACCTCTTAGAGATGACTGACAGTAACGCCGAGCTTCGAAGACCAACTAGACCCCAAATGGGACCTATAACCCGAATTTCATCAATTTTGTTTCATGGTAAGTAAGAAAAGTGGCCCGTACGGCGGACGGTCAGAAATTTTTTTATTGCATTTTCGGATTCTGCATACCTTGAAACGTAAACCATCAAATTTTGAGGGGGGGTTAACAAATTTTTTTGCATGCTCGATTCCAAAGGTTCATAATTGAAAATAATGGACCAAAAATTTTTGCTCCTTATGGCCTAATTACGGCCGTTCCAGGCCGTTTTGCACCACACGGTGTTTTACCTACCGTTTTTCCATCCGTTTTTCCCACGTCAGGATTCACTTGGGTTTTTCTTTCCCACTCAAACATCCCCGCCCTTCCCTGGATCCCATTGTTGGAATTGTAAAAGGTCTCGGAGCCATTGCACGGCGAAGGTTTCTTATTTCTTAACAAGAGAAAATGGAGAGTTTAGGCGGCGCACTGGGGCGAGACTTCCTCTTCCTCCGACCGCCAGATGCTCCGAAGAAAACGGTAGTTTCCACGGGATGCGGCAGCCAGTGACGCAGTTAGCTGCAGTTGTCGACTGAATCGCTGTGAAACAGTTGAATTTTATCGATAGAAAAATGCGTGGTTTCCAGTTATCTCTTGGATAAACGTGGACATCACCTGTTCGAGAAGCCGAATTGAGTGTGAGGTGCCATTTGGGTGGTCGAGACAGCAGAATCAGCGAAGAAAAAAACCAGTCATGCAGCATGACTTAATGAGCGAATTTTCAAAGAAATATTCGAATTAATGGCTATGGTTTTGAATAAAGGAAAACTTCGGTCTAAAATTTGGTTTTCTATGTATATTCTCTTCGTATTTATTTTAATTTGTACGTTTTGTCCATCCTGATTCTACCGTTTGTTATGAGTAGATTCCTTGTTCCTTCTGAATGGCCTTTCCTCTTGACTACGATTTCAGGCCTGGTATCTAAAACCAGTTCAAGATTTGCTCTACTAGGTAGGTAGATCCTTCCTTCTTCATTGATATTATTTTTATCATGTTAAGTACCTACCTACCTTTGAATATCAAATATTCGTATGATACTGATAATAAATTGATAAGATACCTACCTAACCTTCTTCCTCCTACTGTTAGTACCTAAATTGAATAATTTGAAATAGATTTTTTCTTTCGTCTTCCTTCTAGTAATACGTGGGCCGGTACTTGTCTATCTATGAAGGTATCATAACAATAAATTATATGTCAAATGGGAAATTCAAGGAGTTGTACTAATCGTTTGCCTCCCCCTTTTTTGCTTCGAACTCTCGTCTTCAATTAATACTTCTCACATTTTTCAATCTGACCACTCTAAGGGGGTGGGGGGGGGGGGGGGTAAGAGTTTAAAGATTATCCTAGTTTTGGGTAATTTTTGCGCACTTTAAATGCTCTAATTTAAGAACGGATTTATATATCTAAAATCCGATTTCACCATCGTGTTCAGCGTGCAAAAACCTTTAAAATGAGGGGTCACTTGTTAGAAAATAACATTTTGGGGATTTTTGGGTAATTTTTGCGCACTTTAAATGCTCTAATTTGAGAACGGATCAAGATATCTAAAATCCGATTCCACCATCGTGTTCAGCGTGCAAAAACCTTTAAAATGAGGGGTCACTTGTTGGAAAATAACATTTTGGGGATTTTTGGGTAATTTTTGCGCACTTTAAATGCGCCAAAACCCTCCTTAGAGTAGGCCAATTTCGCCCATCTTCGAACTTAGCCTTTCGATTGCCAAGATAGATTTTTTGTGCAAATTTGAGCTGTTTATCTCAATTCTATCGAGAGTTATCGTCTGGAGTGACACATATATATATATACATATAAAAAAGTGTTAAATTTCAGGAATCGTTTTAGAATGGTCTGAAACGGATTTCTATGAAGAAAATTTCCAAAAATTTATATTATTTAAATTTCGAAGCCATTGCAATAGCTTCATTTTCTTTGAAAATTCGCTAAAACGTGCAAAGTCCTTGTCACATGGGTTTATTATTCTTCTGGACAAACCTACAGAAATGTTTGCTGTTCATTTATTGTTTCTTTCATGTGCAATAATTTAAATTGCTATTTGTGATGGTTTCCACAAATTTTGGCCCCCAAATACACAAATCACGCTCTTATTTTTTCAAATTATCTTTGATCATTGATGTGCAATTTAATCGTCTTGATCCACGTGTTGACACTTTTTCTAGTGTTATTATACAAATTGATGGTGATTTCAGACGATTTCCGAGGTTTTTGACTCATAAAAAAATCAATTTTGGGTGCTGAACATTTGGTAGAACCTCAATTTTCCACTCCTTGGTCAAAATCGACTTCATATTCGGTCTTCTCGTCCCTAGAAACATGGAAAACGTTACCTCAAAAGCTCATTATACTAACATGTTACTAAAACACAAAAAGTGCTGTGACTTGTACTGGGAATCGTACTGTGACTTTCGGCTGCGCATGCGCGATCATGAAATGTTGACCATTTCCTTGTTACGCTTCGAACTCGAAAAATAGTCGTAGAGAGCTGAAATTTTGAGGGTACACGCGGGTTGGATCGCAGATGGTCCCGTATCGAAATCATTGAAATCGTACCGTAGCTTTCGTCTGCGCGTGCGCAAACGTGGAATACTTAAACGCCCATAACTCCCTTAAATATCGTTGAAATGAGTTCAGATTTGGAGGGTCGATCAGGAGTAACACTTTGATAGTCCCTTATGAATTTCATTGGAATCGTACTGTAACTTCCGTCTGCGCATGCGCGAACATGAAATGTTGAAAAAATGTTGAAATGTTTGATCCTATTATGATTGTTAGGTAATTTATCACTACTCTCTTTATTGCTATTCAATCGTTTTGACGCATCATTTTTTCTTTCTTACCAACTGATTCTGCACATCCATGTTACAGTAAGTGAGAAAGCTCACTGCCCACCCAACTTGGCAGACGTTTTTCCATTTTGACTAAAGTGTTACGCTCAGTTTCGGGCGCCTTTAACTAAAAAAACGGATGATTCCAAATGAAAAATTTCGTACGACTAAGGTTGTAGAGCATACAATTCTGCGGTTAGAACACCCCTATTTTTATAGGAAAATGTTTCATTTAAAATTTAATTTTCCCGTTGATTGAAATTTCGAATTAAATATTATAAAATAATAAAGAAATTTATAAAATATTATAAGTATTAAATACTATAAAATAATATTGTAAAATAATAAAAATGGAATAATAAAATTAAAATGAATGAAAACCAGTAAAATTTTCAAATCTGTTGGAGATTCTGGACAGCTGTGCCCACAACTCAAATGCGTCAACTGTAGTAGGTTCTGGACATGAGTATTTTGCATTCTGCCACGATACGATGCCGTATTGAGGCGAGTGGATCTCCCACGCACTCTCTGTTGTCCTGTCGATTCATTTCGGCCACAAAAATAACTGAATATTTCCAACAGTTTTATCTTTTCGATTACTCCTTGTCATGCACACACGGAGTATTCCTCTCCGATCAGTAAATATCACAATCCGCTCCTTGTTTTTGTCTTCATACGTAATTTAACGTAATAATCGTCTTTCACGAGGCGCTTGACCGGCTAATTCGAAATCCCGGAGCTAAATCAGCGCTAATTGGCCCGTTTTGGTTAGTTTGGGCCGGACGATAATTGGCGCAGTCTGAAACCATCGTAGATTTTTATCGTCAGCCCGATAGCTTCTGGGGACCGAACGTTTCCCTCTAGCGGATCCAGGATTTTCTCTCTTGGAATGAAACCGCCGGGTAATTGAGTTGGACCTTTTTTTTCCAGCGCTGCCTGGCTGACTTCACGCGCTCTTAATTGAATCCGTTTGATAAAGCGCTCTAACTAAATCTTTAGGTCAATATCGCCGTTCCTTTCTCTCCTGGTTGTGTATCGATAGAACGTTAAACGGTATTGTTGTGTATAACTTAAATCACTTGCGGCGGAGTATTCCATAGCAAAAACGCTGCAAATCCCTGCACAACGGTTTATTATTTTGTACAGAATACCCTTCTGTTACAGATCACAGCTCTCCGTATATATAACCCGTCTATATAACATAATATATACTTCTCTTTACATATTATGTAGATCGCAGACCCTCCGTAGGTTAGTACCTAACCCCGTACTCGTTATCACCTATCTAAATCACGAGTTAAATGTTGCTAAAACAATTCTGTCGATGACAAACAGTAACTAAAATGGCTAAAAGAAACGCAAATAATGAAGTTCTGAAGGAAAATTGTTGATGTGGAGTGAAATAGATGCCCCTTCTGCGTAGATCACTGTTTTCTGTGGTCAATACCTACCCTCGTGGTCAAGTATAATGCACCGGTATATTGCCCATCAATAATACTTCAACGGTTGTTAAAGTTGCAAAAGTACCGATCAGCAAAATCTAGCCCCTTCTTGGTAGATCAACCGTTGTGTAATAATTTACCGTTATGAAAAATTTACCGTTGTGTAATAATTTACCGTTGTGAAATAATTTACTGTTATGTAATAATTTACCATTGTGTAATAATTTGCCGTTGGCTCAACGGCCAATGAGATTGCACTACCATTCACTCGAGTTGTATAAATAGGAGCTCAAGTTTCCAGTAGTTTCATTCTATTGTGGACTGATGATGGTTTAACAACCGAAACCGGTCTACAGTTGGGTTAGCTTACGTGGAAATATACTATTCTATTTTTATCCTGTAGTTTTTTTTTTGGTATTGTTGTGAATGGATTGTCGGGGTCAGCACTGTGGTGAAAGGCTTGTAAGCCTGGGACAGGCGAGGGTATGAGGTAGTGGGGGATGTGCTTCGAAGGTTACCACCACACCCGTTATACCCGAAGGCTTCACCAGGCAGGTTACACCACTCTGCGAGATATTTTGTGAAGGAGGTGCTCGGAAGGTTCCACCACAGCGGTTATACCACAAAGGCCTCACCTGGGCAGGTTCCACCACTCACGAGGTCTTTTCGAGGGAAGGAAGTCAGTGAGAGAGAGATAAGTCATCGATTTAGAGGATTGCGTAGAATGAAGAAATCTGGTCGGGAGCACGGGTTATATATGGCTTGTTCCACCCTCCTCCGGTCCTCCAACAGTCCTTAGAGACTGGTGGGAGAGCCAGTGGCGGTTGGACGCCTCCCGTCTCACGTAGACCCCTTCCTTCCACTTGGTTTATCGAGTATAATCTGAACGTTACAGAGCTGATTGGTACAGGTGGGTACCACGACAGGTATTATTTTGTTCGTTATTTGCCAGTACAACTCGAATAAGAAGACCAGATAAGCAGCATGACCATTATCAGCGAATTTTTAAGCTGATTTGCCTATTGGTTTATTATTGGTGAATAATACACCTGTGTATTCACTCAGCAAACAAAATTTCGGAAAACTCCCTCAAAATTTTTTCTTCTGCGTTTCAAGGTGCGTAGATTCCGAAAATGCACCATTTCCTCCGTGCAGGGATTTGCAGCGTTTTTAATTAGGCATTTGTTACAAAAAACGCTGATCTGAATTGTTTATTTAATAAGCACCTACGTAATTTTCGGGTTACCAAACCATAAGTTTCACATCAAGAACTTTCCTCGGCCGTAACCCGCGATGCGTCCTATTCTCGTTAGTTAAACTTTTTCCTTATTCTTCCTTTAGAAAAGGATATACAACTCCATAACACCCAGTTCTTATTCTCGCCTAGAAAATTAAACCTTCAAGTCTGTGATAACACGCGGTGTTCTTTACGCCCACTGAATATCCGCAACGTAGTTCCACCTCAACTTTATTTCCTGGACGGGTTTCCTTTGTCATTAGAACAGCTTCGTGTCGTTACTTGGTATCGGGGAAAATGTGTAATTTTTCTGTATTAGTACTTGGACTATTGTCGTCTTTAATTGATTTTTTGTTTTTGTTTTACCTGCTGAATATTTCGAGAAACCTGGCGATACTTACTAACTAGGGACTGGTATTATATGCTCAAACTTTTACCAAAACATGCACTCGAAATGGGCAATATATGCAAAATATGCACCCCAAGCAAAATTACATTTTTAAAATTTAATAAACTAAATTTTACTGTGAGACGTACAGGTAGTCTATACATTGTTCCAGTTATTAACGCGTCCTTAAAAAAATATAGAAAAGGATCAAAGAAGAAAATGGAATGAAAATGTACACACCTTTTTTCTCGACTATACAATATTTACGTTTATACAAAAAATTATACAATTATAAATTTATATTATTATTATTATTATTATTATAAATTTATACATTTATAGCACTGGATCACAATTGATTTTTACAAATTGTCAGCCGTAAATCTCCTACGGTTGTCGCTGACACAACTGACTCCTGCGAATTTCTGAGACGAAATGAATTCGACCCATAAGGATGAGAGGTATTTTTGTAGGGATTAAAGGGTGAATGGCCTAATAATTTCCGTGACCCCTTTTCAGAAGGAATGAAATGTCGAAAAATAGGGAAATTCCCCAATTTCGACTAAAAATGCAGAAGTATGCACAAAACGGCCAAAATCTCCGAACGCGAACAAAATGTGCAAAATATGCTATTTAAATTTCAATTCAACACACGCTAAACGCTTCAGATACCCTCAAACCGGAAAAGTAGAACGATATACGCGATAAAAAACACATGCAGAGTATACAGATTCCAGTCCCTAGTAGGTACTAACGTGTTCCCGCCCCTCTAACCCGTTTATGGGTGCACTTCGAGACATTTATGTACTATTGTATGCCATACCTGATCAGATCAATCCCTGAAGAAATGAGGTCACCCACCACGAAGAAAAACGGAGTTATTGAAAAAATAGTCTATTTCCACTAATACACGAAAAAAAAGTCTGCCAATTCGTAGGTAGTACAGCTTCCTCACTTGAATCACATGAACGTATGGAATAGTTGGGTAGGTTCGTTTTGATACGGGACCATCTACGATCCAACCCGTGTGCACCCTCAAAATTTCAGCTCTCTACGACTATTTTTCGCGTAGTTAGAAACGTTAAAACGGTCAAAATTTCATGTTCGCGCATGCGCAGACGAATTAAATTCATATGCAATTATCAGGTTATTCCTGATCGACCCTCCAAATCTGAACTCATTTCAACGATATTTAAGGTAGTTATGGGCGTTTCAAGTAGGTACTTCACGTTTGCGCATGCGCAGACGTGACGATTTCCATGATTTTGAAATGGGACCATCTGCGGTCAAACCCGCGTGTACCCTCAAAATTTCAGATCTCGACTATTTTTCGCTTAGTTGGAAGCGTTACAAGGAAATGGTCAACATTTCATGTTCGCGCATGCGCAGACGAAAGTTACAGTAATTTTTCAATGATGTTTGTATGGGACCATCTGTGACCCAACCCACGCCCACCCTCCAAATTTCAGCCCATTTCGACCATTATTTCGGGTAGTTATGGGTGTTACAAGGAATTACCACAGACAGACAAGGAACCAAAAATGTTCCTCGATGTCTGAAACGCAAAATGGTTGTGGAAATTATCATTTTGGAGAACATGAATTTCTTTAAAAACTCAATCACGAATCCAAGGCTGGTCAACCTTCGGTAGTGAGGCAGCAAAAACGTGAAAAACACTGTTATACCGGTTTCGGTGATCAAACCATCGTCAGTGACAAACAATAACTGTTAAGGTGAATCAAAGCAATTAAATGGCACTGTCAGTGATCAGAGATGATTTGTAAAAAAAAAAAAATAGGAGCCAAATTTGTGTTTTTAGAGGTCAAGATTAATTGGTGGAAACCATCAAAAATCGCTATTTCAATTATTACACATTGTGGTGAGCGGCAGTTGAGGGTGAGATTTAAGAGGACTAACGCCCCGCGGTTATCACCACAGCAGACGCCAGGGAGGCGTCCAGCACCCCGCGGTTATCACCTCAGCGAGTATTAGAGGTGATAGAGCATCCCGTGGTTACCACCATAGTAGTTGAGAGGAAGGGTAGGAGAGAGAGTTTGAGTGTGAAAGAGGGAGGGGTGCAGGTCGGAGAGCGGCCTGTCTAATGAAGAGCTGGGCGAGCCGGGGCGGTATATAAAGGTGCCTCCACCTCCTCCCCCGTTTCAACGGGGGGGGGGGGGGGTATATAATGGTGCCTCCACCTCCTCCCCCGTTTCAACGGGGCGGTATATAAAGGTGCCTCCACCTCGTCCCTCGTGTCATTGGGGCGGTATATAAAGGTGCCTCCACCTCCTTCCCTGTGTCAACGGGGCAGTATATAAAGGTGCATCCACCTCCTTCCCTGTGTCAATGTGGCAGTATATAAAGGTGCCTCCACCTCGTCCCCCGTGTCAACGGCCGTGGCGACCGTTGAGAAACGCTGGTGGTGGAGGGAACCCTTCTGGTCCTTTTCCCGAGGCGTCGCTCAGCTCGTCTTTCTCCTCGTTTATTTGGTTAGATCTATTACACAAAGTGAGTGGTATCGCGTCTGAGGGTGCCACGACACACATGAAAGAAACAATAAATGAACAGCCAAAATTTCTGTACGTATATCCAGTAGAATAATAAACCCATGTCCCAAAGACTGCAGCGTTTTTTGTGCAGACTTCATCCACATATCAGATGTTTATTTATTTATTTATTACAGGTTTCTCTCATTGTGAAGCTTCAGTTTAATTTATTCAAATAAAGTTTTCTCAACGGCCACATCTGTAACTACAGTGGAAATCCCCCGAAGTGTAATATTTGACTATTCAAAAGGCTTTTTGGATTTTGCGATGATTTCGACAGAAGGTTGTTGGAAACCGAGGTTTGTTGGGTCCTCCCTTCGCCCCACCCTTTATAAAGGTAAATACGACTAAGGGAAGCTCCCTAACACTATCACCCTCGTGGGAACTTCCTGAGGCTAAACACCCTTCCGGAGTCCTCCCCTGTGTTTAGTGGGAGGGAAGGTTTCCTTTTCAGAAATTATTCAATAACCTGACGTTGCGGTTGTAGGGTTTAACTGGGGGGTGCCCTAACTGCAGGGTTTGCCCTGGTCCTGATGAGCTCCAAACGCAAAACTTGATTATGCCCCTAAATACAACCTCCCTTATAGTTTGGTATGCAAAAGTTACTAGAAATAAATTATTAATCCCTTAGCAAATTACACACACAAATTTACCGGTCATGAAAACACGAGCTGTGGGAGGCGGTTATAAATTCCAGTTCGCACTTTTCGGGCATTTAAACGTTCAAATTGTTCATAGTCTTGTTTTGAACAAAAAAAAAGAGATGTAGTTATGTCGATCTTTCATTGATTGCTTGCACTAAAATCGTTGTGTCGTCAAGGTAAATTGAAATTCTAATTGTTCATCCAGTCCATCGTTTCATTCAGTGAGTATTTTATTTCTAATTTTGGTTTATAATTATCTGAATAATACACCTGTGTATTCGGTTCGAAAATGTTTTTTGAGCACATCCTCAACATTTTTTAGCGAATTTTCGAAGAAAAGGAAGCTATTGTTCTCGGTCCAAAATTTTTAAAACTCGAATTTCCGAAAGATTTGTATACCAAAATCCGTTTCAGACCATCCTGAATTCCCTGCCGAAAGACACCAAAAATTATATGTATATATATATATATACTCGGCGCTCCGCGCCTCGCCAGGGGGCAAGCCCCCTGGACCCCCAATCTCTTATCTTCTATACTTTGTATAGAACGAGGAATTTGCAACGCAATTCGAGTCCGAAATACCAAATTACAGCTTCATAGCGTGAATAGCATAGAAATTTCATTGCTAGGGGATACAAACACTCTTTTTTTGCTATTTCGGACTCGAATTGGATACCATTGACAAACACTCTTTTTTTTGCTATTCCGAAATCCCTAACAACGGTATCGCGGGACAAAAAAGTGTGACAAAACAACTAGTTGGGGGTCGGGCTAAGAATTGCGTTGCAATTAATATATATTGGGAGAGGTGGTTTGACCAAACTAGACTTGTTTTCGGTTTTTTCACCTTTCTTTGATACATTGCTCGACGTTTCCACCTAGTGAGCTAGGTCCTATTCATGAGTCGTATGTAATGAAGATGTTCGAATAACTGAGAGTTGAGTAATTATGCAGATGACTCTTAAAGATTTAAAAATACAACAGGAAACAGAATACAACAGATAACAACCAATTGTTATCTGTTGTATTCTGTTTCCTGTTGTATTTTTAAATCTTTAAGAGTCATCTGCATAATTACTCAACTCTCAGTTATTCGAACATCTTCATTACATACGACTCATGAATAGGACCTAGCTCACTAGGTGGAAACGTCGAGCAATGTATTAAAGAAAGGTGAAAAAACCGAAAACAAGTCTAGTTTGGTCAAACCACCTCTCCCAACTTTACTTCTACTAGACAGGAAAGAACACTCAATTTATATATATATTTATATATTTATATATATATTTATATATGTATGTGTCATTCCAGACGATAACTCTCGAAAGAATTGAGATAAAAAGTTCAAATTTGCACGAAAAATCTGTCTTGGCAATCGACAGGCTAAGTTTGAAGATGGGCAGAATCGGGTCACCCTAAGGGGGAGTTTTGGGGAGTTTTAGGGGGGGAAAATTACCCATAAATTCCCAAAATGAAACAGTCTGACAAGTGACACCTCATTTTAAAGGTTTTTGTACGCTGAACACGATGGTGAAATCAGAATTGCGATATCTCATTCCGTTCTCAAACTGGAGCACTTTGAAGATGAAGGAACGTGGTTATTTCTTGAGATGTTCTTCCTGGTTCGTCTGCTCTAATCTGATAACGGAATGGGATATCGCAATTCTGACTTCACCATCGTATTCAGCGTTAGAAAATCTACAAACCGAGGTGTTACTCGGCAAAAAATGGAACAAAAAATTTGTTACGTACCCAATACCTACTCTTCTGGTATTCAAAACATTTTTGATTTCCCCCTCCCCCTCCTTCCACCCCAAATTTTACTTTGCGTAAAACTACTCCTGTTTTAATTTCGTATGGTATCAAGTTGGGAAAACATTGGCCGAAAATTAATTTTAAGAAAATTTTAGGCGGAGGAGGAAGATGCCGAAAACTTCGAAAATTCGCTCTTATAGCCATGCTGCATGACTGTGGTTTTTTATTTAACGTTTCAAGGTGTGTAGTTTCCAAAAATCAGTATCATCATCCATATTTACCTTAATTTTCGTCTAAAAAAATCGTTGTTACGCACACATGCTCCATTTGGGTCCTAATTGTGTGACAGGGTGTTATGGGTGAAAAATCAGGTGTTTTTGAGGTTTTAGTGAACTTGGACTTGTGATTTTCCATGGTTTTGTTTTCTAGGTGAAGATACCAAATTTGTCCATTTTGAACATTGAGTGAAGGGTTGATGTTCCAACGAAGTTTCAACTCTCAAAATTCAATATTTAAGGGTCAAAAACCTGTGCAAACTGCTGTAATCACCGGAAATTTGTATAAAAACACAGCAGGTAGTATTATCATGCCATCAAGGCAGTTCAGTGACAATTTCACTGATGGTCAATAATTTGTCAGAAATAGCAACCTAATATTCGTGTTTAAAACCGTCAAATTAGCTTTGTGGGTCTCTTCCCTGAGGCCCATATTCTGTCGAGAATAATAAGCTCGTGTGACAAGGACTTAGCAGGATTTTTAGTGAAAGGATTGAAATGAGTTCGTGTTTTATTTATTTACGTAATGTAGTAACTACAGTGATTTGAGGAAATATTAGTTAAAAATTCAGTGTTTTTCTAAAAATAGGGTGCTCTGAACGCAGGATTTGGTGCCCTACAATTTCTCTTATATGACGTTTTTCATTTGCAATAACAGTTTCTTTGTTACGCGCGTGTGAAACTGAGCGTAACACACTTTTTAGTCGAAGTGAAAAAAATTGCCTGTTGGTTTATTATTTTCAATGATAAACCTTTGGAATCGACCATGAACCCCCCCCCCCCCCCCCCCCCCTCTCTTTAAGGGACTTACAATAGGAATATCGAGTAAAAAAAAATCCGTCCGTTCGCCTTTCGCGGCTTTTTCCTTAGTTCCCGTGAACCAAAATTTACGAAATTTGGTGTATAGGTCCCGTTTGGGGTCTAGTTGGTCTCGAAGCTCGGCGTTACCTTCACTCAACTCTTAGGGGTGAAAAATAGTGGTTGAAATATGCCGAGTGTACCTGTCGCGGAAAATTGTATTTTGAGGTGTGGGTTTTCTCGCATTTTTAAAATTTTTTTTTCTGAATTTTGGAGACCATCCGGAGCGTTCTGCGATGTTGCCTTTTTTTTTAAAAAAAGGACCCCGCACACTTCTTATGGGAAAGTGGCTTCGGTCAAATTGGCTGAAATTGACATAATAATATATGTTATGTATTTTGACCTCCTGAACAAAAGTCTCAATGGGCACAAAAAAATCTACCGTCAGGATTTTGAGCTATGATCAGATTAAGCGCTTCAAGTTCGACTTTTTAAACACCTTCAATTGCTTATATCTCTCTAGGGATGCATTTTAGAGAAAAAAGTGCACGAGTAAAATCGTCCAAACAACTCGATGCCATAGGTACTTGTTTTAAGTCAAAAAATGTTTCTTAACGTTTCTTATATTTTCTTATACATAAGCACACGGGGACTTATTGGCCAAAAATGAAGAAACATTTTTTGACTTAAAACAAGTATGGCATCGAGTTGTTTGGACGATTTTAAGACGATTTTACTCGTGCACTTTTTTCTCTAAAATGCATCCCTAGAGAGATATAAGCAATTGAAGGTGTTTAAAAAGTCGAACTTGAAGCGCTTAATCTGGCCATAGCTCAAAATCCTGACGGTAGATTTTTTTGTGCCCATTGAGACTTTTGTTCAGGAGGTCAAAGTACATAACATATGTCAATTTCAGCCAATTTGACCGAAGCCACTTTCCCATAAGAAGTGTGCGGGGTCCTTTAAATAATAGATATATTTCATACAACCAGTAACGCTCAGTGAACTGAAAAATCAAATTCGCAATCTCAAAACGAACAGAGCTCCTGGATATGATCTCATTACAGGAAAGGCAATTAAGCAACTTCCAGAGGAAGGCATGCGAATGCTATTGTATCTGATAAACGCGGCATTGAGATTGAAATATTTTTACCCCGCTGCTGGAAAGTGGCAGAGGTTATCATGATACTGAAACCTGGGAAAGAATCCAAGAATAAAGAGTCCTACCGACCTATATCATTACTACCAGTAATATCTAAGCTCTTTGAGAGATTACTGATAAAGATTGAAACCAATCGTTCAAGAGAAAGAGCTAATCCCCGACCACCAGTTTGGATTCAGGGAAAAACACTCTACCATAGAACAAGTGCATCGTGTAACTGATGTAATAGAGAATTGTCTAGAAAAGAAACAAGTTTGTGCAAGTGTCTTCCTGGATGTTTCCCAAGCTTTTGACAACGTCTGGCATCAAGGGTTAGAGAACAAACTTGAGTGAGACTTACCGAAGCCATTTTTTCGAATTTTGAAATCATATCTTTCTGAAAGACACTTCAGAGTGAAACACGAAGGAGAGTACTCCAGTCTCAAGATGTTGCCATAAAATTGAATTTCCCCTAAACAACACCTTGTATGCAGGCATCGACCTGTATTGAGAGCGCACATCACTTACCTCGTGCCCCGTAGCTCAGATGTGTAGGGGTCGACCCATGATGAAGGTCGCAGGTTCGAATCCCGGCCGGGACCGAAAAAATATTTTTCACTCCGCATCAACAGTTTACCTTCGGAACTGCATCTGAATTTTGCCGTTTTACATACCGATTTTTATGAAACTGCAATTCCCGGGCCGGCTCCAGTAGTCGATTTAGGGCTTTCCTGGAGGGAGCTCGAGGGTAGGTATTGACCACAGAAAACAGTGATCTACACAGAAGGGGCATCTGTACAGGTAGATAATGAACCGTTGTGTAATAATTTGCTGCCCTTTTTTTCTTCTTTTTTTTCTGCCGATTCTGACCAAACCGGTGAACCAAATTTAATGTTCGAGCGGCATTCAACGCGAAACCCGGTCCTCTGCAATTATTTTTGGTGCGTTTCAATGATTTTGGACAGTTTTCAGAGATTTTTCGACCTAGAAAAACGTTATGAGCTTTCCTGACCTTCCTATAAATCTTCGAGTGGGGTTGAGCCACTTTGGAGATAAGTCCACCATCCGCTTCCCGCATCCCAGTTCCGCCGCTAACCCCCGTTTCTCTCCCCAAAACCAATTTCCTACAGCTTTTGCCCGTCTGAGCGAAGTAAAAACGTCTGCCAATTCGAGTAAGCAGTACAGCTTTCTCACTTGAATCACATGAACGTATATTTGGGCAGGTTCATTTTGATACGGGACCATCTGCGATCCAACCCGCGTGTACCCTCAAAATTTCAGCTCTCTACGATTGCTTTTCGCGTAGTTAGAAGCGTTACAAAGTAGTGGTCAACATTTCGTGTTCGCGCATGCGCAGACGAAAGTTACAGTACGATTCCGGTGAAACCCTTATGGAACTATCAAAGTATTATTCCTGATCGACCCTCCAAATCTGAACTCATTTCAACGATATATATAAGGTAGTTATGGGGTTTCAAGTATTTCACGTTTGCGCATGCGCAGACGGAACGATTTCCATGATTTTGAAACGGGACCATCTGCGATCCAACCTGCGTGCACCCTCAAAATTTTAGCTCTCTACAACTATTTTTCATGTAGTTAGAAGCGTTACAAGGTAGTGGTCAACATTTCATGTTCGCGCATGCGCAGACGAATGTTACGGTACGATTCGGATGGAATTCATACGGATCTATCAAAGTGTTATTCCTGATCGACCGTCCGAATTTGAACTTATTTCAACGGTATTTAAGGTAGTTATGGGCGTTACAAGTATTTCAAGTTTGCGCATGCGCAGGCGAAATTTACTGTACTTTCTCAATGATTTTTGTACGAGACCAATTGTGACCCAACCCCCACCTACCCTCCAAATTTCAGCCCATTTCGACCAATATTTCGGGTGGTTATGGGCGTTACAAGGAATTACCACATACAGACAAGGAACCAAAAATGTTCCTCGATGTCTGAAACGCAAAATGGAAGAGGAAATTTCAATTTTGGAAGGCATACATTTTATTTTACCCATTCACGAATCCAAGGCTTCCCTACCTTTGGCCTTCCGTTAAGTCGCTGCGGGCCTCCAATATCCGATATTTTCATTTATTACTCCTTCAAGCTTTTAAATTACACTCACCGCCCAGCAGGTGCTCAATTAATTCGACCCGCATCGGCCTGAAGCGAGGGCCGTTCCCGGTTAGTTCCACCCATTCGATGCTAACACAAGTTGTACCACAAGTTATATTCATTCGGTTCGTGTTAGGTTAAGTACAAAAGATTTGTGGCTTCGAGCTAACAATAAAATATCCGAAAAGTAATCCATTGGTTTCCTGTTTAATTCCAGATAACACTTGTATTCCAGAAAATTAAACAGAAAATTTTTGGGCGGTTTTAAACAATTTTAAACGATTTTTAGCGGTTTGTAACACCCGAAAACTCAACAATTTTTTTCAATTTTGTTTCCTTACTACCGAAGGTAGGGAAGCCTTGGATTCGTGATTGAGTTTAAAAAACGCTGCAAAATCCTTGTCACATGGGTTTATTATTTTATTGGACATACCTACAGAAATGCTGGCTGTTCATTTATTGTTTCTTTCATGTAAAAAAAATTGAAACACCAATTTTGGCCCCCAAAACACGAATTAGATACGCTTCTTTTTTTTTCAAAATATCTTTGATCATTGGTAGTGCCATTTAATCGTCTCGATCCACGCGTTGACACTTTTTCTAGTGTTATTATACAAACTGATGGTGATTTCAGACGATTTCCCAGGTTTTTGACTCATAAAAAATCAATTTTGGGAGCTGAACATTTGGTAGAACCTCTATTTTCCACTCCTTGGTCAAAATCGACTTCATATTCTGTCTTCTCGTCCCCGAAAACATGGAAAAACGATACCTCAAATGCTCATTTTACTAACATGTTACTAAAACACAAACAGTACCTACCTATTTGTATACACATTTTCACTCATAACACCCCTGGGTGTATTCCGATCGGGCTGCAAAGTTTCGGGACACAACTAGGGCCCAAATGGAGCATACTTGCGAAAGAACGAATTTTTTAGACTGAAAATGAGGCCGGTACTCGTGATTCGGCGGACGGACTTGCATTTTGGTTTTTTATTCTGTGAATAATACACCTATGTATTTGGAATCTACGCACCTTGAAACGGAAAAGATAAAAATTTTGAGGGGGTGTTATAAAATTTTTTTGCTGAGCGAATACATAGGTGTATTATTCACAGAATAATAAACCAAAAACCAATTTTTTCCTCCAAAATGAAAATTTTCACTACCATTTTGCGTTTCAGACATCGAGGAACATTTTTGGTTCCTTGTCTGTCTGTGGTAATTCCTTGTAACGCCCATAACTGCCCGAAATATTGGTCGAAATGGGCTGAAATTTGGAGGGTATACGCGGGTTGGATCGCAGATAGTCCCTTATCAAAATCATCGAAATTGTACTGTAACTTTCGTCTGCGCACGCGCAGAAGTGGTACTTTAAACGCCCATAACTACCTTAAATATCATTGAAATAAGTTCAAAATTGGAGGGTCATCAGGAATACCTATAATATTGAAGAATAATACGTCGAATACCTATAATATATTTATATAGGTTTGTTTATGTGCCACTCCAGACGATGTTCGACCTTGGGTACATGGTAAAAGTGCAACATTTCTCCAAAACGTTCTTACCTATTGCCAAACAGAAGGGTGAGTTCGAAGGTGAGCAATTTTCAAAAATTCTAAGGGGGCGAAAATTTGAGTTTTTAAGGGGTCAAAAATTGGTAAAAACGGCCAAAATTGCGAACAGTTGATGTAAATATCTCTGAAAGTGGTATGGAAAGGGTTAGTAAAGACAGACAAATACCATTTCAGTTGTTTTTCTTACAGAGAATATGGGTCAAATTTGGGTGGTCGAAAGTAAAATCGGTATCAGTTCACCTGACGTTGTGTGGGGATGGTGATTCACGACGGAAGGACTATTTCTATAATACAAATATTTTTCTCTCGCTTTAAAAAAAAAGCTCATATTTTTGGCTTTTGAGGGTCAAAAATATGTAAAAATGGCGAAAAAAACGCTGCAATGTCCTTGTCACATGGGTTTATTATTCTATTGGACATGCCTACAGAAATGTTGGCTGTTCATTTACTGTTTCTTTCATGTAAAATAATTGAAATAGGTAGCTATTTCTGGTTTTTTCCACAAAATTTGGCCCCCAAAACTTGAATTAGGTACGCTCGCTTTTTTTTTCTTCTTCTTTTCAAAATATCTTTGATCATCGGTAGTGCCATTTAATCGTCTTGATCCACGTTTTGACACTTCTTCTAGTGTTATTATACAAATTGATGGTGATTTCAGACGATTTCCCAGGTTTTTGCCTCATAAGAAATTAATTTTGGCAGCTGAACCTTTGGTAGAACCTCAATTTTCCACTCTTTGGTCAAAATCGACTTCATATTCGGTTTTCTCGTCCCTAAAAACATGGAAAAAGATACCTCAAAAGCTCATGTTACTGACATGTTGCTGAAACGCAAAAAGTACCTATTTTTATCCACATTTTCAATCATTACTCCTCTGGGTATATTCCGATCGAGCTGCAAAGTTTCGGGACACAACTAGGGCCCAAATGGAGCATGTGTGCGAAAGAACGACTTTTTTAGACCGAAAATGAAGCCTGTACACGTGATACGGCGTACGGCGGACGGACATTGCATTTTCGGAATCTATGCACCTTGAAACGTGTTGTGATCGGCTGCTCCTCCACAACCTACACTATGAGTAGACATGTATTCTCTCAGAGTGGGGACCCCCCGACCCCCCTCTGATCATGTCAGGGGGATATAAAAGAGCCGAGTGCCACCAATAAACAAACCATTCTCAATCAAGCGATCGACTCGTCTGTCTCCTCCTCAATCACTACACTGGTGACCCCGAGTGGTGACACGCAGCGCACAGCCTCCGCCCGCCTTCTGCGACCGCGGTGCGACGACAGCGCCTTCCGACGACGAACAACGCCGCTCAGCGCCCGCCGACCGTCTGCGACGAGCCCCACCTCCGCAGCACTACGCCCGGCACACGCGCCCCACAGCGCCGCCCCACCCCGACGCCAGCGTCAACGGAGACCGCAGCGACTCCCCGCTTCACCGCCCTACCCCGCGTTTTCTATATAACGCTCAGGGACGCCTGCGAGAGACACACTTCCAGACGACACCTCTCCGGGACTGGCGCCTACAAAGAGAACGAAAAAACGGACCTGAAACCACCGACACCCGCAGAAACAACTCCACCGACATCAACGCTCCAGCTCCGGCCGTACGACCCCGCATTCCCGCACGTCTGATTCGCCCAACTCGAGATCACATTGACTCACGAAGGCCTCACGACGCCGCATGCTAAATTCGCCCGCGCCTTCCTCGCCCTCGAGCCCCGACAAGCGGACCTCTACGCCGACCCCAACCGACTTCCGAGCACGAGAATCCGTCAGTCCACGCCCGCCGACTCCGTAGAGCCATCCCGGCCGACACACCGCAACGCGTAGAACATCACATCGTCACGAAGGGACCTCCATGCCACGCAGTGGCGTAGCCAGGATTGTTGAATGGGGGGGGTTATCGGAAAACGAAAAAAAGTTCCTGTCATGCAGCATGACTATAAGAGCGAATTTTCAGAGAAATATTCCTGCTATCGTGTAAAAAGATGATATAGCGAGAAACCATACCACTTTTCTTAAAATTATATGATTTTTCGTGATTTTAGCCATTTTTACCGATGTTTGACCCTAATAAAGTCAAATTTTACCCACTTGTGTTTGAGGTAAATAGTTTTACCATCCAAACAGTCCGTCCGTCGCGAATAATCATCCCACACAACGTCAGGTGAATTGATATTGATTTTAGCCATTATTCAATTTTTTACCCCCAAAAATCAAAATCTGACCCCTACTCTGTGTGAAAAACAACTGAAATGGTATTTTTCTGTCTTTACTCACCCTTCCATACCACTCCAGTGATTTTACGTCACTTTTTTGCAATTTTAGCCGTTTTCACCGACTTTAGACCCATAAAAACTTCAATTTGACCCCCTTGGAATTTTTGAAAATTGCTCATCTTCGAACTCATCCTTTTGTTTGACAACACAAACCTTTTGGAGAAATTTGGAATTTTTATGATTTACCCAAGGACGGATATCATCTGGAGTGGCACATAAATATATGTAGCGTCACTACAGTTGTTTAATTTAATTTAATTCATGATATTTCATATGTTCACAAGGATTCCCAAAAGTTTTTTTTCTCAAGAATTCAGTTCTCGATACATTTGCGCGGTTCCTTTTTTACCTTCAAGATTTTGCTAAAAAAAAGTTATAAGTTTGTATTATCGCTCAATAAAAACCAGGTCATAATTCACCGTTATTTTTGGAGTCAGATTTTATTTTTGTAGGGTTACGCACCCACAAAATTGGTGACCCCGACGTGATCTGAGCTCGTTTTGCGAAATGGATCCTCATCTGCCTCCCGGGCCAGCGTTTCCTCATCAGCCTGAGGTAAATCAACCGGTACCAACGGTACAGGTGAGTCGAGTGTCCGTCAAAGTTCCGCCTTTTTGGAAGACAAACCCAAAACTCTGGTTTCGCCAATTGGATTCGCAATTTTTCAATGCCGGGATTACCAGCGATGTAACGAAATACCACACTTTGGTCGGAGCTATTGAGAGCGATGTTCTCGCCTGCGTTAGTGACATCGTACTGCAACCGCCTGCCGAAAACCTGTACACGACTCTAAGGCAGCGTCTGGAAGACCACTATTCCGATTCAGAGGAGAAGCAGCTGCGGAAACTCCTCAGTGACCTGGAGCTCGGGGACAAGCGCCCTTCTCAGCTTCTACGGGAGATGAGAGACCTCTCCGGAGGTAAAGTAAGTGATGCTTTACTCAAGTCCTTGTGGCTCCAGCGACTTCCTACCCAAATTCAGGCCATCCTCACTACAAGTTCAGACGATTTAGGCCAGCTCACTACTATGGCAGACAAAATAAACGAAGTCTTTTCCATTTCTGGTCCTAGTGTAAGAGCCATAATGCAACAAAAGCCCAGTAGTTCGAGCGATAATAATAGCTTTCGTACCTCCCAAATTGCACAAAATTCTAACCGCACTACTTTAGATCAAATTTTGACAGAAATTCGCAACTTATCCTCACAAATCGAGGCAGCTCTGCAAGAGAGGACAACGCGGGCACGCAGTAAGTCCCGCTCTCGAGGAGGTTCGGAGCCCACTCATGTTGAAGGAGTGTGCAAATTTCACCGTCGGTACAGGCATAAAGCATTCAAATGTATTTCTCCATGTACCTTTTCAGCAAATTCTTCCAGCGACCAATCCAAATCCACCATCGAGACTCCGGAAAACCTCCACGGCCGTCGCTAGAGGCGACTGACGCAGCGGCCCATACTCAACGTCGCCTTTTTGTCTATGATAGGTCCACAGGGTACCAGTTTTTAGTCGATAGTGGCGCGGATATCTCAGTTATTCCTCCAACTAATCGCACTAGTATCACTCCAAAATCAGGCGAGTTCCAACTGTACGCTGCCAATGGGACCATCATCGCCACATATGGGCGGAAAATTCTCGAACTGGATTTTGGGTTACGCCGCGCTTTCCGCTGGCCTTTCATTGTAGCTGCGGTAGACAAGGCCATCCTGGGAGCCGATTTCCTCCATCACTTTGGTTTATTGGTTGATATCAAGGGTCGGCGAGTAATCGACAACTCTACTTCTCTTCACGTTTCGGGGATCCTTCAAGGCGTTTCATGCACTGGAATTCTACAGTAGGTCCGCCAAACAATTCTCCTTATCAAGCCCTCATTTCTCGTTTCGCCGATTTAACAAATCCAAATTCGGTAGGCAAGCGTCCTCCAAAACATTCTGTCACACACCATATTCTGACTGAGGGACCTCCCATCTGTGCACGAGTAAGGAGATTGTCTCCTGAAAAGGAGGCTATTGCACGAGCCGAATTTTCTTACATGCTCGAACAGGGTATTTGCCGACCATCCAACAGTCCATGGTCCAGCCCGCTGCACATGGTCCCAAAGAAAGATGGGTCCTGGAGGCCATGTGGGGACTACCGGGCCCTCAACGCCATCACAATTCCGGATCGTTACCCTCTTCCAAATATTCGTGATTTCACTCACACTCTCGCAGGGAAAAACATTTTTAGTACAGTCGACCTTGTCAAGGCTTATCACCAGCTTCCTATGGAGCCGGCAGATATTCCGAAAACAGCCATTATAACACCTTTTGGTTTGTTTGAATTCCCAGTCATGACCTTTGGTTTGAGGAATGCTGAACAGAGCTTTCAACGTTTTATCCATGCAGTGACGCAGGGTCTTGATTTTTGTTTCCCCTATATTGATGACGTGCTTGTGGCTTCAAAAAACGAGGAGGAGCACCTGGCTCATCTCGAAACACTCTTTCAGCGGTTTCGCCAGTATGGAGTTGTAGTCAACACCTCTAAAAGCACGTTTGGTCAGGCAGAAGTTAAATTCCTTGGGCATTTAATCACTTCCGAAGGTATCAGTCCACTCACAGAAAAGGTAGCAGCAATAAGGGACTATCCCAAGCCAGCAACCATTGCAGACTTACGTCGTTTTCTAGGGAAAATCAATTTTTACCGCCCATTTATGCCACATGCTGCCGAGAGCCAGGCCATGCTTCACGCGCTGCATGACGGGTGCAAGAAGCGAGACAAAACACCCGTTCAGTGGACTCCCGAGCTAGAGCTAGCTTTTAACCAGTGCAAGGAGAGTTTGGCTGGGGCTACACTCCTAGCACATCCGGTTCACGATGCCACTCTCGCATTATCAGTCGACGCCTCAGGCATTTCAATAGGTGCAGTGGTGGAACAGCTAGTATTGGCAACCATTGAGTTTTTACTCCAAGAAGTTAAGTCCATCCCAGAAGCTTTATAGCGCCTACGACCGAGAACTCCTTGCCATTTATGAAGCCATAAAGCATTTCAAGTACTTGTTGGAAGGCCGCATTTTCACAATCTTTACCGACCACAAGCCACTAACGTTTGCGTTTCAGAAAAATTTAGAAAGGGCGAGTCCGCGACAAGCTCGTCACTTGGACTTCATCGGCCAGTTTTCTACCGATATTCGGTTTATTTCGGGGAAGGATAACGTTGTCGCAGATGCACTGTCTCGAGTCGAAGCTGTCACCTCCATGAATGAAATCGATTGGGTCAAGCTCGCGGAGGAGCAGGAAGCCGACATTGAATTGAAGGGTTTGCTAGACTCCACCTCATGTAAGTTTTCCAAAATCTGCATGTACAATTCCAGCGTTCCAATTTACTGCGACACATCTACGGGACGTGTGCGCCCTTATATCACTCAAAAATTTCGGCAGGTCGCATTCAATATCGTCCATAATCTCTCCCATCCAGGAAACAAAGCCACGCTGAAGATGCTGAAGGCGAGGTTCATTTGGCCATCTATGACTCGTGATTGCCAATTATGGACCCGCGCATGCACCAACTGCCAACGTGCCAAGGTTCAGATGCATACAGTCAGCCCTCTGGGCGAATTCGTGGTTCCGGGAGAAAGGTTTTCTCACATTCACGTCGACGTCATAGGCCCACTTCCACCATGTCAGGGGTATTCGTACTGCGTCACATGTATCGACCGTTTCTCGCGCTGGCCAGAGTGTATCCCTGTGGCTGACTCCACAGCTGAATCCGTTGCTCGGGCTCTCCTTTGTGGCTGGATCAGTCGTTTTGGGGTACCGCTAAAGATTACAACCGACCAGGGACGCCAGTTCGAATCTTCGTTGTTTCGTTCACTTTCAAAAGTTTTAGGAATGCGCCACATCCACACGTCGCCCTACCATCCCGCGGCAAATGGTTTGGTCGAGCGGCTGAATCGCTCTCTAAAGACGTCCCTTCGTGCACATGCGTCTCCAAATTGGATTGAGCGCCTCCCAGTTACCCTCCTAGGCATCCGTTCTGCAGTCCATGAAGATTGGAAAGCTTCTACGTCGCAAATGGTATATGGTACCACACTTCGGCTGCCAGGCGAGTTTTTTGACACTCCGGCGGAGCAAGAAGCTTCACAGCTCGTTTCCCAGTTGCAGCGCACCATGGAACTATTGAAACCTGTTCCAAATAATCGGCACGGGGCAAGGAACACGTTTGTGCACCAGGACCTGCAATCGTGCTCGCATGTGTTCGTGCGGCATGATGCTCTCCGGCGACCGCTGCAAGCCCCTTACGATGGACCGTATCCGGTCATTGAGAGAACGGACAAGTTTTTTAAGGTGACAATCAAGGGTAAGGACACAACCGTCGGCATAGACCGCCTAAAGCCCGCCTACAATCTCGCACCGCTTGGGCAGTCTGTGGAGGCCTTGGAAGACCCACCGCCTCTTTCACCAAACACAACGGGAGCTCCAGGGACTCCAACTCGGCGGGTCTCTTTCTTCGAGGGGGAGTGACTGTAGCGTCACTACAGTTGTTTAATTTAATTTAATTCATGATATTTCATATGTTCACAAGGATTCCCAAAAGTTTTTTTTCTCAAGAATTCAGTTCTCGATACATTTGCGCGGTTCCTTTTTTACCTTCAAGATTTTGCTAAAAAAAAGTTATAAGTTTGTATTATCGCTCAATAAAAACCAGGTCATAATTCACCGTTATTTTTGGAGTCAGATTTTATTTTTGTAGGGTTACGCACCCACATATATTTATATACATAATACATACATTTTTGTTAAAATCTAGGGATGAACTGAGGATGCTCTGAAACGGATTTGCCTGTAAAAATATATCAAAAATTCATGTTCTGAAAACGTTACTCATAGCAATAGCTTCATTTCCTTTAAAAATTCGTTAATAAGGTTTGACTTTACAAATAAAGATGAATATAAATTAAATTAAATTTAACAAAGCACTAAATGTTACAGGTAACTTTAGGTAAGATAAATTGATGAAATAAAAAATTTGTTTGGCAACAATGTTCGAGAATTTTCAAGGAATGAAGCTATTGCAATGGGTCCAAAATTTTCAGAAAATAAGTTTTTGAAATTATGTTACAAGCAAATCCGTTTCAGAGCATCCTGATGTATCTGTAGATTTCAACAAAAATGTATACATATATTATATATATTTATTTGTGTCACTCCAGACGATATCTGACCTTGGGTATGTGAAAACCCTATTTTTGCACCAAATTTTACACCCAAAACACCCCTGGGTATATTCCGATCGGGCTGCAAATTTTCGGGACACAACTAGGGCCCAAATGGAGCATGTGTGCGAAAGAACAATTTTTTAGTCCGAAAATGAGGCCGGTACACGTGATACGGCGTACGGACATTGCATTTTTGGAATCTACGCACCTTGAAACGGAAAAGAAAAAATTCCATCCTTGATTATAATCAGGTGCTCCCTAGCGATGATATCCGGGCCGGATTTATACCGTTTGATTCACGATCGTGTTGACGAAGCTTCTCGGTGCACGCGAACGGCTGGACGTACATTGCTCTGGGTGGTTTCAAATAATTCTTTAGTTCAAGATCAATTTAAAAACCTCAAAAAAACAATACCCCTCTGTAGTGATCGGCTGCTCCCTATTAACATGTAATAGCGTCACTTGAGGTAGCGTCATGGCGGCTTCCCGGATCGGGGTTCCCCTACCCCCCTCCCGGTCTGTAATAAGGGGTATAAAAAGGCGATGTATTTAACCAATAAACAGTCAATCAAGTCACAACCCGACTCAAGTAGTCTTGTGTACTTATTGCTCCCGCTGGATCATCACACTGGTCACCCCGACGACGAACACGCAACCTTCACCGGCTACCGGCTTCTGCGAACAGCGTCTCGCCTTCTCGCCTCTAGCGACTGCTCAACGCGCACCTTCGCTGGCTTCCTGCCTTCTGCGAACTACATCCCGCCTTCTCGCCTCTAGCGACGGCTCGATACGCACCTTCGCCGGCTTCCTGCCTTCTGCGAATAACGCCCCACATTCTCGCTTCCAGCGACGGCTTAAAACGCACATTCGCCTTGACCTTCAACGGACTCACAAAGGTCCTTTTCAGGACCACTGTCTGTTTCAGCCTTTCAATTTCAGCCACCTCGGACTTTCGCGACCGCAACGCCGGCAGAGCAACGTACCCTTGCCCCGGCCATCTTCGGACTAACACCGATTCTTTAAGAACCATCGTCCTCTTGCGATCGACAGCGAACCCCCCACCACTCGTCACAACCAATCAGCGTCCTCTCTCAAGCGACCAACCAGCTATCGTCTCTTCAGCGAACCAATTAGAGACCATCTCACCCTTCCCGCTGCCTATATAACGAGAGCGACCATTAACGGAGCATTCATTCCTCAGATCTACATCCAAGAGAACAACCAAGAAGAAAATGGAGACCAGAGCTACGAAGACACTCGAAACGGCACCAGCACCTCTCATACTGCGGCCTTTTGACCCGGCTTTCCCGCACGTCTGGTTCGCACAGCTCGAACTAATTTTCGCCCAGGAAGGCTTGAAAAGTTCTGAAGCCCGCTTCACCCGTGCCTTCCTCGCGCTCGAGCCTCGCCAAGCGGACATCTGTGCCGACATCGTCGCCTCACACTCCGCAAGCTACCAGACGTTGAAAGACCGGCTTATCGCAGCTCATGCACCCTCAGATGGCTCCCAGCTCACAACTCTGCTTCAGCCTTCGGTGACAGACGAACTGCCTTCGGCCCTCGCCAGACGCCTTCAACGTGCTCTTCCCTCGGAAACTCCGACCTCGCTTCTCCGACAACTCTTCTTACGATCTCTACCTGAGAGCCTTCGACCCTTCGGCGGCCGCCGACCGCCTTATACCCTTCGTAACACATCCTCGTGTGGCTACCGTCGACGAGGAAGTTCAAGTGATCCAGCACCGCCAACAAATGCGGCCTTCTACGCAGCGACAATCACCCCCTCAACGACCGAACAAGACGTTCTGCTTCTACCATAGAAGATGGGGCTCCCGAGCGAAAAAATGCATCAAACCCTGCACCTGGTGAAACCAACCGACGGAAAACGCCAACACACTTCATCGGAAAGGAACACAACTGGGCACCCTACGAACGGCTAAAAGCTCGGAGATCAACACATACGACAACCACTGCGCCTCGGTACACCTACCGCCCTATGAAAGGACATTCACCGTAGCAGACGTCTCAACACCGATCCTCGGCCCCGATTTTCTAAGCCTCGTTGACCATCCGAAAGCCCGCCTCATCAACGCAGCCACTAGCCTCGTACGCCCGGGAAATTTCAGCTGCGCAACCTCAGATAACACACCCTACTTCCAGGCACTACTAGACGCACACACTCCTTCAGAAACTCCCTGCGAAGCACCAATCGAACAACATCAAGAACCTGGGCATCGGACCTCAACGGCCTTCTCCTCAGCCTCCACAACAGGCCCGGCCCCGACGGCTACTCGCCCTCACAGCAACTTTTTTCGGCGACTCCACGACTTCCAGAGAACCTGTTCACACAACCGCCTCCCTCAACTCCGATTGGTCAAGAAATCTCGCTCCCTATTGGCCAACCGAATTCTTCCGCGGGCCAACCCGGACCGCGACCCACGAAGGTCATTCTCCCTCACAATGGCACCTCACACACCTCCGAAACTCACTTCGAAACAGCAACTGCTGAGGGACCTCGCATTGACGCCTTCACCTCCGAGCCATCATCCTCCGACCACGACGGTACGAAAAGCTATGGCAATCACACGGGCCAACGCCGCCCCTATACCACCTCGGCCATTCATCAATCCGATGAATCACAAGATGAAGCCACCACAGGGAATCACCCCACTTCATGCCACGGCCACTCACAAGCAAACCATCACACTGATGCTCCCGCCTTTCGCCGGGAAGTGCTCCGACTGCTGCACACACGGCTGCCGCCGCCCCCAGCTCCAGAGCATCGGGATACAGGTGTCCCCCGACACAATTACCACTGGGACCCAGGCAACAAACAAGAGGACGCAAGAGGAGCCGCCAACCGCTGCAGCTACGCCGCAAGTGCGGCCCATTTCACCTCCTCCGGCACCTCCTTCCTCGCCGCCCAGCAGAGTCACTCCCGCCAGCCGCCCCTTCCAGAGGTCTCCCAGACGAGGCCCCCGACATTATCAGCGGAACCACCTCCGAGCACGCTCCCAGCTCCGAGCACGCTCACGGATCCCGCACCGCAGCCGCCGCTAATGCAGGATGACACCGCAACAGCAAACCAAGACAACACGCAGCCTCTTCTACCTCCACCGACGCCTCAACACAATTCACCGTCGAAAATGAATTTATAATTGCAGTATTTAACTTCAATTCTGGGGGGAGCAGTGTAGTGATCAGCTGCTCCCTATTAACATGTAATAGCGTCACTTGAGGTATAAGCCGCGTCTTGGCGGCTTCCCGGAGCGGGGTTCCCCTACCCCCCTCCGGGTCTGTAATAAGGGGTATAAAAAGGCGATGTATTTAACCAATTAACAGTCAATCAAGTCACAACCCGACTCAAGTAGTCTCGTGTACTTATTGCTCCCGCTGGATCATCACACCCTCTAATGACAGTTTTCGAGCTACGGCGTTCTTAAAATTTCAACCCCTATTTTGAACCCCTTAGAGATGACTGACAGTAACGTCGAGCTTCGAGGACCAACTAGACCCCGAACAGGACGTTCAAACCGAATTTCATTAATTTTGGTTCATGGTAACTGAGGAAAGTGGTCAGTACGGCGGACATATTGAAATTTTTTTATTGCATTTTCGGATTCTACGTACCTTGAAACGGAAACCATCAAATTTTGAGGGGGGGTTAGAATTTTTTTTCATGCTCGATTCCAAAGGTCGATTATTGAATTAAATAATCCAAAAATTTCTGTGCGTCACCCGCACATCGCACTTTTCTTAGTTACCGTGAACCAAAATTAATGAAATTTGGTTTGTAGGTTCCGTTCGGGGTCTAGTTGGTCCTCGAAGCTCGGCGTTAATGTCAGTCATCTCTAAGGGGTGAAAAATATGGGTTGAAATTTTCAGGACGCCGCTATCTCGAATTTTTTTACGGTTTAAAATAGTTCTCGAACTTGGGAGTTTTTTAAGACCACCCGGAGCAGTGTACGCCCAGCCGTTCGTTCACAGTAAGGCCCAGAAGTTTGCACCGACAGGTATTTTCAACAGGAGGGTGAATGAAATTGTATACATTCAGCACAAATATCATCACTAGGGACGTGGTAACAATCGGGAATTGGCCCGAGATCATCATTGCTAGGGAGAACCTGATTATATTCACGGTGTATGAAGTGGAGGAGTTTGTTGGTAGGTGGTGAAACTTGAACAATCGTTGAAGTATTATTGATGGGCAAATTATTACACAACGGTAAATTACTACACAACGGTAAATTATTACACAACGGTTCAGTATACCATCTACGTAGAAGGGGCACCTGTACAGGTAAATTATTGCACACCGGTTTATTATTTGCCATGAATAACTACAAAATAATTGATTTTTGAATTATTGAATCCCGCGCATTTGTAGGAAACTTTTAATCCCGGGGCCGGCTCCAGTACTCGATTTAGGGCTTTCCTGGAGGGAGCTCGAGGGCATCCATACAGGTAGATAATAAACCGTTGTGTAATAATTTGCAGAGTTTTTGTCTCGTAGCCATAGTCGGATATCGTCTGGAACGACTCGTAAACATTCCAGTTAGTATAAACTAATATTGAATGTGGGTATCCCAAATTTTTAGTAACCTTATGGAATTATGAAAAACGTTATTTTTACCCGCTCAAACGGGTCCCTGGATTTTCATGATGTTTGTATTTATGCACGAATTTGAGACGAACTTTCAAGTTTGTGAATATTAAATTTATTTGGCTAAATTTCGAATTTGCGTGCGTTCTCTGGTTGTTTTGTATTTAAATATTAGCCCTGGAAATTTGTTCAAAATGGATTCGTGCGCTACAAGGTCTCTTGGGACGAGCCCAGTTCGAGATGCACTCGGCGTCCGCCCCATGAATCGGCCGTTCGCCGCGTCCGCCCCATGAATCGCCCATTAGCGGGTGCCACCCCCCACCCCCCCCATGAATTCCCCCCTCCCCCCATGAATTTCCTTCATTTCCTCCGCTGAAAGGCCCATTTCAGAGCTTGTGATAGGACGCGGGGGAGGGAATCCCCCCGGAAAAGGTATCGATTCCCCTCCCCCTTTCCCCTTTCTGATGGGTTCCCGAAGGCGCTGCAGGGGGGGTTCGCCCTATTTCCAACGCCGCCGTCGAGGCGCTTCGCCAAGAGCCCTTTCGTCGGCCCCCCGCGGGGGGGGGGGGGGGGGGCTGCCTGCCCTCCTTTACACTGCTGTAACAATTCCCCCCCCCCCCTTCCTTTCACCACTACACTGCTGTTACAATTCCCCTTTGCCTCGCACACGACGACAAAAGCGCCGCCGGTTGTTTAGATGTGATGGGGGGGGGGGGGGGGGGACTCTTCCTCCGTCTCTCATCAAATCACTCAAAACCAGTTCTGCGGGGAAAAGGCGGCGGCGCCTCTCGAATTTACAACGGAGCTTCTTCTTCTTCACCCTCCTCCTCCTCTTCTTCTTCTTCTTTCTTCATCTCTACTTTTCTTCTTCACCTTTTGTCCGCTTTCTCAACCCCGACAATGGCAGGCCTGACTCCGGAAAAAATATATTCCCACATGCAGCATGACCATATGAGCAAATTTTCAACTTTTACAACTTGACTGCTTCTAGCGATTTTTGACCCCCGATAAACTGATTGGTAAAAAAAAGAAAATCCATTGTCAAAAAAAATTTGACTTTCGAGTTTTGTGGCGGTCGAAATTGGCTCAAATTGGGTCAATTTTGCTACAGTCATCGAGAGTTCTAATTTTACCAAAAGTATCAAACCTGAGTTCTTGGGGTGTCAATAATCGTTTGAAATCTTTAAAATTATCAGTAATTGATATGTAAATTGTCAAATAAATTGGACTTTCGAGTTTTGGGGTGGTCAAATTGGGTCAGTTTTGCTACAGTCATCAAGAGTTCTAATTTTACCAAAAGTGTCCAACCTGAGTTCTTGGGGGGAGGGGGGGTCAAAAAAGGTTTGAAATCTTTACAATGACCAGTAATTGATATTCAAATTGTACAGAAGTAGTATTTTTCTGTTATGTATCCTGTTCCACTGAATTCTGTATAATTTTTGATGAATTTATATAGCTCATTATGAATTATAATTATAAGCATATTTTTCAAAAAGCTCGTATTTTTCGGGACACCCTTCATGTACCTACGTGTATGTACTTATTACGTACCACTCCTGACTGCAAGCAAACTTCGCCAAAATGTTTGTTATGGCGAACTTAAGATGAGTTCGATATAGAGGAATTTTCAAAAACGAAAATTGGGCCAAATTGTGGTTTTGTGGTTCAAAAATCTGGGTAAAAATTACCTATGAAATAGCTACAAATTTTTCAAAACTGGAGGCTGTGAGTGAAAAAATAACCAGTCATGCAGCATGACTTAATGAGCGAATTTTCAAAGAAATATTCGAATTAATGGCTATGGTTTTGAATAAAGGAAAACTTCGGTCTAAAATCACATGATCTAAAAAATCACAGGATCGGTAGGTAATTACCAATATTGTGATTTTTTCAAAAGAAAAACCTCAAAAGAAAGTACCTATTGGTAGCTTTGGAACATAATTATTAGGTATATTCCTACTAGATGCCCCTGTTACTAATATTTTTTTATTACCTTGATTTCTAATTTATCCATGTGGTTATAATTTGTTATTAACTGCTACGAACTCTTTACACAATCATTTTGTACGTAGGTATTAATTTCATATAATTACCTACGTAATAATTATAAACTGTTATGAGTAGATTCCTTGTTCCTTCTGAATGGCGTTTCCTCTTGACTACGATTTCAGGCCTGGTATCTAAAACCAGTTCAAGATTTGCTCTACTAGGTAGGTAGATCCTTCCTTCTTCATTGATATTATTTTTATCATGTTAAGTACCTACCTACCTTTGAATATCAAATATTCGTATGATACTGATAATAAATTGATAAGATACTGATAACAAATTGATATGATACTGATAATAAATTGATAAGATAAGATAGGAGGAAGAACCTCCTACTGTTAGTACCTAAATTGAATAATTTGAAATAGATTTTTTCTTTCGTCTTCCTTCTAGTAATACGTGGGCCGGTACTTGTCTATCTATGAAGGTATCATAACAATTATATGTCAAATGGGAAATTCAAGGAGTTGTACTAATCGTTTGCCTCCCCCTTTTTTGCTTCGAACTCTCGTCTTCAATTAATACTTCTCACATTTTTCTATCTGACCACTCTAAGGTGGTGGGGGGGGGGGGGGGGTAAGAGTTTAAAGATTATCCTAGTTTTGGGTAATTTTTGCGCACTTTAAATGCTCTAATTTTAGAACGGATTTAGATATCTAAAATCCGATTTCACCATCGTGTTCAGCGTGCAAAAACCTTTAAAATGAGGGGTCACTTGTTAGAAAATAACATTTTGGGGATTTTTGGGTAATTTTTGCGCACTTTAAATGCTCTAATTTGAGAACGGATCAAGATATCTAAAATCCGATTCCACCATCGTGTTCAGCGTGCAAAAACCTTTAAAATGAGGGGTCACTTGTTGGAAAATAACATTTTGGGGATTTTTGGGTAATTTTTGCGCACTTTAAATGCGCCAAAACCCTCCTTAGAGTAGGCAAATTTCGCCCATCTTCGAACTTAGCCTTTCGATTGCCAAGATAGATTTTTTGTGCAAATTTGAGCTGTTTATCTCAATTCTATCGAGAGTTATCGTCTGGAGTGACACATATATATATAAATATATATATACATATAAAAAAGTGTTAAATTTCAGGAATCGTTTTAGAATGGTCTGAAACGGATTTCTATGAAGAAAATTTCCAAAAATTTATATTATTTAAATTTCGAAGCCATTGCAATAGCTTCATTTTCTTTGAAAATTCGCTAAAAGATGATTTTGACAATCAGAAATATTCGTCATACAAAAATTGTCAAGTTTGAGTTATATCCGGGTCATAAATGGCTTTAACAAATTGGGTCGTACTGCGTGACTGTAACTTTCTACCAGATTTTAGCGAATTTTTGTAGAAAGTAGGTGTGCCTCAGCTGCGAGATGAAAAATTCCATATTTTGCTCACATATTTGTTACATTTTGTCAAAATTTTTGTCAAATTTTCCAGAATTTCTGTGATGGCCTCCAAAATCGTTAAAAAGTTGAATCACTGAAGTTCGCATACACCAGCCAAAAAAACGGTACGGATTGGTCACTGAAAACATGAGAAGACCGTTTCATCAGTCAAAAATGTAATTTTTCTCAAAAATGTTCGGTCATTTCATTATTTTGATGCTCAAAAATAACTTATATAACAGTGCATACGCACGTTATATACCTACCATAATTTCAAGTAACACTAGTACCTGAAGTTGTTATGTAAGTTACCTTCTCCTGTGTGTACCTACCAACTCATATTCCTTGAAAATAACGAAATAACGCATCGAAACGTCGGAGTAAACTTCGCATTACTTCTCCGACCGAACCTCAATAATCATACAACTTCTCTGTATACCAACTGTCGATAGCACTTCTACAGTATGTAGGTATATATATATTTTTTGGCACAGATGTGTAATGAAAAATAGAGGCAGATTTGATATGTCGGCGTGTGCCTTTTTCAAAACGATTACTACATTTCGTTTTCAAAAAGGCACTCACCGAAATATCAACAAATAAGTCTTTCGTTAAAAAAAAAAGTCTTTAGTGTAAAAATCTTTATATCTTAATATATTTTTCGTTGCAGTCTGTGCCAAAAATGTACTGTCCCTCTGGAACTGTTTCAACACAAACTAAACAGTGTATGTAATACAGAAAGCTGAGTCTAATAGTGACTCGCAATAAATAAGTATTTCAATGCCTTGGTACTGTAAGGTACTGGGACTTGCTAGAGGAGGAAAATTTAAGGTGAACCATTTTAATAAGAGAGATTTTCTAACTGAACTGCTGAATTCCCAGTGATCTCACTGAAAATTTAATAATAAATTCTGCCGGCGAATAGGGCTAAGAATTGTTATCCCCACTCTCTGGCGATTCTGCGCGGAACATAAAAGCACACTTTGCACATTTATGACTGCACCTCTTTCTTCTTGGTTCTCCTTCCTTTTTTCCAGCAATTCTTTTTCTACCTCTCATTTTTGTAAATTCAATTTTGTTAAATTGTTTTCTTCAGTAAAGCAAATTTGTGAATGTTGACGGCCTCTAATATGTTGTAATTAACTATGTACGTAGCGCTTGGGGAGGGCTTAGGTCCTATGCTATGTGAAAAGCAAATAAATAAATAATCAATTTCCGCTGACCTTCCTAAAGGTAAGTTTATCAGGTTTGAGTAATGAGAACGAGTATTTGAGATTTCTTGTATTTCTCTTAAATTTCTTTCATAACTTGTATTTCTCTTATTTCTCAACAAATAACGAGTATTTGAGATTTCTTTCATTCTTTTATTTCTTTTATTTCTCAACAAATAACGAGTATTTGAGATTTCTTGTAGTTCTCTTAAATTTCTTTCATAACTTGTATTTCTCTTATTTCTCAACAAATAACGAGTATTTGAGATTTCTTTCATTCTTTTATTTCTTTTATTTCTCAACAAATAACGAGTATTTGAGATTTCTTGTAGTTCTCTTAAATTTCATTCATTCTTTTATTTCTTTTATTTCTCAACAAATAACGAGTATTTGAGATTTCTTGTAGTTCTCTTAAATTTCTTTTATTTCTCAACAAGTAACGAGTATTTGAGATTTCTTGTATTTCTCTTAAATTTCTTTCATAACTTGTATTTCTCTTATTTCTCAACAAATAACGAGTATTTGAGATTTCTTGTAGTTCTCTTAAATTTCTTTCATTCTTTTATTTCTTTTATTTCTCAACAAATCTCTTATTTATCAACAAATCTCTTATTCCTCAACACATCTCTTATTCCTCAACAAATCACTCATTTCTCAACAAATCTCTTCTCTCAAAAATCTCTTATTTCTCAGCAGATCTCTTATTTCTCAACAAATAACGAGTATTTGAGATTTCTTGTATTTCTCTTAAATTTCTTTCATAATTTGTATTTCTCTTATTTCTCAACAAATCTCTTATTTATCAACAAATCTCTTATTCCTCAACAAATCACTCATTTCGCAACAAATCTCTTCTCTCAAAAAATCTCTTATTTCTCAACAGATATCTTATTTCTCAACAAATAACGAGTATTTGAGAATTCTTTTATTTCTCTTATAACTTGTATTTCTCTCATTTCTCAAAAAATCTCTTATTTCTCAATAAATCTGTTATTTCTCAACAAATCTCTTATTTCTCAACAAATAACAAGTATTTGAGATTTCTTATATTTCTATTATATTTCTCTTATAACTTGTATTTCTCTTATAACGTGTATTTCTCTTATATATTTTATTTCTCTTATAACTTGTATTTCTCAACAAATCTCTTATTTCTCAACAAATAACGAGTATTTGAGATTTCTTGTATTTCTCTTATAACTTGTATTTCTCTTATATCTTATATTTCTCTTATAACTTTATTTCTCTTATAAAGGTTTAGGCTCTAAGTTCTAAGGGAGGATTCTAAGATTTAGAATAGAAGGGTCGAACCGCAAGGGTAAGGGACTGGTGGTTGTTAGGATGATATTCAAATGACTGAGCGATGAAAGGGCTTCAGGGCAGCTGACTTGCCCTCGGAGGTTCCGGAAGTGTGGAAGCCGAGGAACTGTTCCTTCGATGTCCACAGGCCCCAAAGAAACAGTTCCTGTCACAGTGCGCAAAAATATTTTTCCACAAAAAATGTGGGTTTGGAAGTTTTGGGGGTCAAAAATCGATTAAAATCATCAAAAATTTCTTCATATTTACGTAAAATGTACTATAATATAAAACGGTGACTGTAAAATTACTCGATACTTTGAAAATTCGCTGATATGGTCATGCTGCACGACTGGTTCCTTCAAAAATAAATCGACACCGTAGAATCGTCCGCGTTGTGGGTGCAATGCGCACATATCCGCAACAGTCTCCTTCAGGAACTCGGAAATTCCACATCCTGTTGTCTTAGTTGACCTGTTTTATTATTATACTTAGCAGGTTGTTAAATAATTAAAGGCTGAGGATTGAAGGCGTGACGGTGACTTCTCGAGTTTCAGATACGCTTCGCAGATCAACCGTTGAGGGGAGCGTTCGCTCTGCTCCTCCGACTTGTAGCAGTTATCGTCAAAGTTTTATAACGTTACTTTAAAGCCAGCGTACAAATCCCTGAAGTAGGGATGGGATATCGAAAGCAAATATCGATATTGATATCAATTGACGTATCAAATGAAAAAAATCTATATCGATGTAATATCGGATGCAAAATATCGATATCCGATGTTATCGAAAAAATTATCGAAAGAAATTGAAATACCGAATTAAATAATTAAAAAAAGTAAGCCACACATTATTATATTAAAATTAGGTTGGCATTTTGTAAGCCGAGGTCAGTAAACGGAGAAATACACATTTACTTGGACTTGATTGTATGTAGGCACAAAACAAATTGAATACAATTTTAGCAAAGTCTACTAATCTAATTTGAAGTAACAAAGTCTAATTTGAACTAACTAACTAACCTTTGAACTGATAACAAAATCGAATCTGAATCATAAATAATGAAACCACAATAAGATAGCATTTTGTGCGATGTGTATTTCTCCGTTTACTGACATCGGCTTACAAAATGCTATCTTATGGTTTCATTATTTATGATTCAGATTCGATTTTGTTATCAGTTCAAAGGTCAGTTACTTAGTTCAAATTAGACTTTGTTAGTTCGAATTAGATTAGTAGACTTTGTTAAAATTATATTCAATTTGTTTTGTGCCTACATAGAATCATGTCCAAGGAAGGTAGTTTTAAATTTTTGTTCAAATAATATTCAATTTGTTTTGTACTACCTAAATGTTGTGCAAGTGAAATATCTCCACGTTGGGTTCATTCCTTACGTCTTCAAAAGTTTAAAACCAAATTTGAGGACTTTTCTCGTCATAAAAAAAGAAGATAATAATGGAGGTAAATATCGATGTTCCGATATTATCGAAGTGAAAATATCGATATAAAAATATCGGGTATCGGAAGGAAAATATCGATATTTCGATAATATCGATATCGATACCCTGAAGGAGCCAATATCAAGGGAAATCCTACTGCCGAATGTGTGTTAACTGATTTCATGTCTGTGGGTTTATTTCTATTGGGCCTGAAGATGCCGTTCAGGTGCCAAATGTGCTTTCAAGTGTTGAAAGACAACATTTCTCTTCAAAAATGTTCCTGGCTGAAATCAGTACGAAATGCCTGAAAAATAAAGTAATATTTTGGGAAATTGTAGTGCTAGTGCTGCTATCAGACTCCAGGTCTGTAGGTCTAGTGGATCTGTAGCTACAGTTCAGTAGCCAGATGAGCTGAGTTGTCAAGTGTTTAAAGACAACATTTCTCTTCAGTAATGTTCCAGGCAGAAATCCGTACATAATGCCTGAAAAATAAATTAATATTTTGGGAAATTGAAGTGCTAGTGCTCCTATCAGACTCCAGGTCTGTAGGTCTAGTGGATCTGTAGCTACAGTTCAGTAGCCAGATGAGCTGAGTTGTCAAGTGTTTAAAGACAACATTTCTCTTCAGTAATGTTCCTGGCAGAAATCCGTACAAAATGCCTGAACAATAAATTAATATTTTGGGAAATTGTAGTGCTAGTGCTGCTATCAGACTCCAGCGCTGTAGTTCTAGTGGATCTGTAGCTACAGTTCAGTAGCCAGATGAGCTGAGTTGTCAAGTGTTTAAAGACAACATTTCTCTTCAGTAATGTTCCAGGCAGAAATCCGTACATAATGCCTGAAAAATAAATTAATATTTTGGGAAATTGAAGTGCTAGTGCTGCTATCAGACTCCAGGTCTGTAGGTCTAGTGGATCTGTAGCTACAGTTCAGTAGCCAGATGAGCTGAGTTGTCAAGTGTTTAAAGACAACATTTCTCTTCAGTAATGTTCCAGGCAGAAATCCGTACATAATGCCTGAAAAATAAATTAATATTTTGGGAAATTGAAGTGCTAGTGCTGCTATCAGACTCCAGGTCTGTAGGTCTAGTGGATCTGTAGCTACAGTTCAGTAGCCAGATGAGCTGAGTTGTCAAGTGTTTAAAGACAACATTTCTCTTCAGTAATGTTCCAGGCAGAAATCCGTACATAATGCCTGAAAAATAAATTAATATTTTGGGAAATTGAAGTGCTAGTGCTGCTATCAGACTCCAGGTCTGTAGGTCTAGTGGATCTGTGGCTACAGTTCAGTAGCCAGATGAGCTGAGTTGTCAAGTGTTTAAAGACAACATTTCTCTTCAGTAATGTTCCAGGCAGAAATCCGTACATAATGCCTGAAAAATAAATTAATATTTTGGGAAATTGAAGTGCTAGTGCTGCTGTCAGACTCCAGGTCTGTAGGTCTAGTGGATCTGTAGCTACAGTTCAGTAGCCAGATGAGCTGAGTTGTCAAGTGTTTAAAGACAACATTTCTCTTCAGTAATGTTCCAGGCAGAAATCCGTACATAATGCCTGAAAAATAAATTAATATTTTGGGAAATTGAAGTGCTAGTGCTGCTATCAGACTCCAGGTCTGTAGGTCTAGTGGATCTGTAGCTACAGTTCAGTAGCCAGATGAGCTGAGTTGTCAAGTGTTTAAAGACAACATTTCTCTTCAGTAATGTTCCAGGCAGAAATCCGTACATAATGCCTGAAAAATAAATTAATATTTTGGGAAATTGAAGTGCTAGTGCTGCTATCAGACTCCAGCGCTGTAGTTCTAGTGGATCTGTAGCTACAGTTCAGTAGCCAGATGAGCTGAGCTGTCAAGTGTTTAAAGACAACATTTCTCTTCAGTAATGTTCCAGGCAGAAATCCGTGCATAATGCCTGAAAAATAAATTAATATTTTGGGAAATTGAAGTGCTAGTGCTGCTATCAGACTCCAGGTCTGTAGGTCTAGTGGATCTGTAGCTACAGTTCAGAAGCCAGATGAGCTGAGTTGTCAAGTGTTTAAAGACAACATTTCTCTTCAGTAATGTTCCTGGCAGAAATCCGTACATAATGCCTGAAAAATAAAGTAATAGTTTGGGAAATTGTAGTGCTAGTGCTGCTATCAGACTCCAGCGCTGTAGTTCTAGTGGATCTGTAGCTACAGTTCAGTAGCCAGATGAGCTGAGTTGTCAAGTGTTTAAAGACAACATTTCTCTTCAGTAATGTTCCAGGCAGAAATCCGTACATAATGCCTGAAAAATAAATTAATATTTTGGGAAATTGAAGTGCTAGTGCTGCTATCAGACTCCAGGTCTGTAGGTCTAGTGGATCTGTAGCTACAGTTCAGTAGCCAGATGAGCTGTCAAGTGTTCAGTTGACCATTTCTCTTCAGTAATGTTCCTGGCTGAAATCAGTACAAAATGCCTGAAAAATAAATTAATATTTTGGGAAATTGTAGTGCTAGTGCTCCTATCAGACTCCAGCGCTGTAGTTCTAGTGGATCTGTAGCTACAGTTCAGGAGCCAGTTCAGCTGTCAAGTGTTCAGTGGACCATTTCTCTTCAGTAATGTTCCTGGCTGAAATCCGTACATAATGCCTGAAAAATAAATTAATATTTTGGGAAATTGTAGTGCTAGTGCTCCTATCAGACTCCAGGTCTGTAGGTCTAGTGGATCTGTAGCTACAGTTCAGTAGCCAGTTCAGCTGTCAAGTGTTCAGTGGACCATTTCTCTTTCAGTAATGTTCCTGGCTGAAATCAGTACAAAATGCCTGAAAAATAAATTAATATTTTGGGAAATTGTAGTGCTAGTGCTGCTATCAGACTCCAGGTCTGTAGGTCTAGTGGATCTGTAGCTACAGTTCAGTAGCCAGATGAGCTGTCAAGTGTTCAGTGGACCATTTCTCTTCAGTAATGTTCCTGGCTGAAATCAGTACATAATGCCTGAAAAATAAATTAATATTTTGGGAAATTGAAGTGCTAGTGCTCCTATCAGACTCCAGCGCTGTAGTTCTAGTGGATCTGTAGCTACAGTTCAGTAGCCAGATGAGCTGAGTTGTCAAGTGTTTAAAGACAACATTTCTCTTCAGTAATGTTCCTGGCTGAAATCCGTACATAATGCCTGAAAAATAAATTAATATTTTGGGAAATTGAAGTGCTAGTGCTGCTATCAGACTCCAGGTCTGTAGGTCTAGTGGATCTGTAGCTACAGTTCAGTAGCCAGATGAGCTGTCAAGTGTTCAGTGGACCATTTCTCTTCAGTAATGTTCCTGGCTGAAATCAGTACAAAATGCCTGAAAAATAAATTAATATTTTGGGAAATTGTAGTGCTAGTGCTCCTATCAGACTCCAGCGCTGTAGTTCTAGTGGATCTGTAGCTACAGTTCAGGAGCCAGTTCAGCTGTCAAGTGTTCAGTGGACCATTTCTCTTTCAGTAATGTTCCTGGCTGAAATCAGTACAAAATGCCTGAAAAATAAATTAATATTTTGGGAAATTGTAGTGCTAGTGCTGCTATCAGACTCCAGGTCTGTAGGTCTAGTGGATCTGTAGCTACAGTTCAGTAGCCAGATGAGCTGTCAAGTGTTCAGTGGACCATTTCTCTTCAGTAATGTTCCTGGCTGAAATCAGTACATAATGCCTGAAAAATAAATTAATATTTTGGGAAATTGAAGTGCTAGTGCTCCTATCAGACTCCAGCGCTGTAGTTCTAGTGGATCTGTAGCTACAGTTCAGTAGCCAGATGAGCTGAGCTGTCAAGTGTTGAAAGACAACATTTCTCTTCAGTAATGTTCCTGACAGAAATCAGTACAAAATGCCTGAAAAATAAATTAATAGTTTGGGAAATTGTAGTGCTAGTGCCCCTATCAGACTCCAGCGCTGTTGTAGGTCTAGTGGATCTGTAGCTACAGTTCAGTAGCCAGATGAGCTGAGCTGTCAAGTGTTGAAAGACAACATTTCTCTTCAGTAATGTTCCTGACAGAAATCAGTACAAAATGCCTGAAAAATAAATTAATAGTTTGGGAAATTGTAGTGCTAGTGCTGCTATCAGACTCCAGCGCTGTAGTTCCAGTGGATCTGTAGCTACAGTTCAGTAGCCAGTTGAGCTGACAAGTGTTCAGTGGACCATTTCTCTTCAGTAATATTCCTGGCAGAAATCAGTAAAAAATGCCTGAAAAACAAATTAATATTTTGGGAATTGTAGTGCTAGTGCTCCTATCAGACTCCAGCGCTGTTGTAGGTCTAGTGGATCTGTAGCTACAGTTCAGGTTCCAGTTGAGCTGTCAAGTGTTCAGTAGACCATTTCTCTTCAGTAATATTCCTGGCAGAAATCAGTACAAAATGCCTGAAAAACAAAATAATATTTTGGGAATTGTAGTGCTAGTGCTCCTATCAGACTCCAGCGCTGTTGTAGGTCTAGTGGATCTGTAGCTACAGTTCAGTAGCCAGATGAGCTGAGTTGTCAAGTGTTGAAAGACAGCATTTCTCTTCAGTAATGTTCCTGACAGAAATCAGTACAAAATGCCTGAAAAATAAATTAATAGTTTGGGAAATTGTAGTGCTAGTGCTCCTATCAGACTCCAGCGCTGTAGTTCTAGTGGATCTGTAGCTACAGTTCAGTAGCCAGTTGAGCTGTCAAGTGTTCAGTGGACCATTTCTCTTCAGTAACGTTCCTGGCAGAAATCAGTACAAAATGCCTGAAAAATAAATTAATATTTTGGGAATTGTAGTGCTAGTGCTCCTATCAGACTCCAGCGCTGTTGTAGGTCTAGTGGATCTGTAGCTACAGTTCAGGTTCCAGTTGAGCTGTCAAGTGTTCAGTAGACCATTTCTCTTCAGTAATGTTCCTGACAGAAATCAGTACAAAATGCCTGAAAAATAAATTAATAGTTTGGGAAATTGTAGTGCTAGTGCTCCTATCAGACTCCAGCGCTGTAGTTCCAGTGGATCTGTAGCTACAGTTCAGTAGCCAGTTGAGCTGTCAAGTGTTCAGTGGACCATTTCTCTTCAGTAACGTTCCTGGCAGAAATCCGTACAAAATGCCTGCAAAATAAATTAATATTTTGGGAAATTTGAGTGCTAGTGCTCCTATCAGACTCCAGGTCTGTAGGTATAGTGGATCTGTAGCTACAGTTCAGGAGTACAGTTGTCGCGTATTCCTTCATATCCAACATTTCTGCTTAACCGCACTTCTCACACGCACCAGCTATGTAAACGGAACCTGTCATCCCACAACTGAGGATTTCGTGTTGATATGAATCTAAATTAAACCCGTTTCGAAACATCTCGAGTTGGTTTGTTTGTTTGTTTTTTCCCCCGTCGGTCGGAGTGCGATGCCCTTCGAGATGATCCTGATGATGAGATACGGAAGAACCTCATGTACAGAACCTAATTAGAGATTTCAACATTTTCATTGCGACAGTACGAGATAAGTCTCGTGCTCTCAGAGATAAAAGGCGCCACAGGTGTCGAGGATGTGAACACTGTTGATCGATGCGGTGGATCCGTTTTTTTAATATCAGACGTGCGATACCAAAGAATATTCGATACCTGTAGTGCTCCATACTGCCATCGAAAAACATATTCGATACTACTCAAGTATTTCAAAAAAACTTCGATACTGATGAATACTCAAGTAAATTATCAAACAAAAAAGCTGCCATTTTAATATTTATAATTATTCTGTATTGAATAAGCATGAAATAAATAACGTGCAAGAACAATATGTATTTATTTACTTGATGAAATTTCGAAAAATTCAAAAATATGTTGAATAAGAAATATGTGGAATTTTTGGTTTATTTATCTGCGAATAATACGCCTGTGTTCGTTCAGCAAAAAAAATTTCGAACTCCCCCTTCAAAAGTTTTTCTTTTACGTTTCAAGGTGCGTAGATTTCAAAAATGCAATGTCCTTCCGCCGTTTCATCCATTTCTACTTACTTCATTCTTGGTCTAAAAATTTCGTTCATTCGCACACATTTGGGCCCTAGTTGTGTCCGAAACTTTGCAGCCCGATCGGAATATACCCAAGGGTATTTATTGGTAAAAATAGGTTTTTTTTGGGTGTTTTACTAACGTGAGGTATCGCTTTCCATGTTGTTCAGGGCGAGGATATCGAGTGTGAAGTCGATTTTGACAAACTATCAAAAATTGAGTTCTAACAAAGTTCCAGCCTTAAATTCACTTGAATTTTGGTTTAAAATCGTCGTTCATTCGCACACAGGCTCCATTTGGGTTCTAGTTGTGCTCCGAAGCTCGGCAGCCCGATCAGAATACACCCAGGGGTGTTATGGAGGAAAAATGGGTGTGAAAACGGGGTTTTTGAAGCTTTAGTGAACCCGAGCTTGTGAGGTATCGTTTCCCTTGTTTTGCAGGGCGAGAAGACCGAATATGAACTTGATGTCATTGACCAAAGAGTGAAGAATTGAGGTTGGAACGAAGGTTCAGCTCCCAAAATTAATTTTTTGTGAGTCAAAAACCTGGAAAATTGTCTGAAGTCACCATAAATTAGGATAAAAACACTAGAAGTATACACAGAAGAAGTACACTAGAAGTGTTAACAGGTGAATCAAGACAGTTAAATGGTACTATCAATGACCAAAGGTATTAGCCAAAAATGGTAGCCTAATTCGTGTTTTTGGGGGCCAAAATTGGTGGAAACCAAGCACATGAAGGGAACAATAAATGAACAGCAAACATTTCTGTAGGTATATCCAGTAGTATAATAAACCCAAGTGGCAAGGGGTTTGCAGCGTTGTAAAAAATGGAATCGCTTTTGGTTGTGACTATCACCAGTTTGAACATCAATCAAATTGCTGTTCAAAAAATTGGTGATATTTTACGTTTCAAACTTCATACCAAACCTTTGACAGTAGCCGATTTCTTTATGTACTTATTCGTTAATTTTGCGTAGTTTCTAATATTGCACCGCTGTAATTCTTGTTATACCTTCTCTGTGGACATCTAATTCATCTCGCGTGAACATCTGCTTGTGGCGGGGGATTTGGAAGAATTTATCAAACGAGAGGCCAGCAGGCCGGCGAACTTGTCACTTGCCCCTGAGGGCAATCACGTGAGTTAGATGACTCACGCCATCCTGCTTCAATTCAGATAATAGCTTTGATATTTCGTTTCTTTTTTTACCTTTCTCTCCTACCTCGCTAATGCCCGTCGCGAATATTGCGATTCTTCATCGCCTCGCTTCACGAGAAAAGCGTCCGGTTGAAAGGATACACGATGGAGTTGTTATCTGCGGTTTTGTCATTTTTCTCTTGTCTAAATGGATTTCTTGCGCAAGTTGGTTTTATGGGAGTTCAGTGGGTTTCAAATTTTGGTTTTTTTCGTTTGTTACAGCTGCAGAGGGAGTGCCTGGCCCGTGACGTCACAGACGCGAGCAAAGCGAAAGAAGAGGCGGCCATCGAGCGGCTGGAGCAGGCCAGGGTCCAGGCTGAGGGAACCGTCATGCGCCTTCACGCTCTGCAGCAGACTGTCAACCAGTGAGTTATCAACATAAATACCCGAAGCTTTGCTGCAGAAGCGTCCCGTCTGCTGGTTGTTCAGCAGCAAGCTTGCCATCAACCTCATTGTGGCTCGTACACTTTGGATAGTGTACTTGAGGATTTTATAGTATCCACAGAACGATAGTTCCTTTACCATACAAGGAGTTGATAGTATCCACAGAACGATAGTGCCTTTAGTTCATAAGGAACCATTGAGATGGAGTAAATTAATACTGCTTGAGGAGTTTATAGTATCCACAGAACGATAGTTCCTTTACCATACGAGGAGTTGATAGTATCCACTGAACGATAGTTCCTTTAGTTCATTAGGAGCATTGAGATGGAGTGAATTAATACTACTTGAGGAGGAGTTTGTAACATCCACAGAACGATTGTTCCTTTACCATACGAGGAGTTGATAGTATCCACTGAAAGATAGTTCCTTTAGTTCGTTAGGAGTCAGTTGAGATGGGGTGAATTATACTACTTGAGGAATTTATAGTATCCACAGAACGATAGTTCCTTTACCATACGAGGAGTTGATAGTATCCACAGAACGATAGTGCCTTTAGATCATAAGGAGCCATTGAGGTGGAGTAAATTAATACTAATACGGCTTGAGGAGTTTATAGTATCCACGGAACGATAGTTCCTTTACCATACGAGGAGTTGATAGTATCCACTGAACGATAGTTCCTTTAGTTCATTAGGAGCATTGAGATGGAGTGAATTAATACTACTTGAGGAGGAGTTTGTAACATCCACAGAACGATTGTTCCTTTACCATACGAGGAGTTGATAGTATCCACTGAAAGATAGTTCCTTTAGTTCGTTAGGAGTCAGTTGAGATGGGGTGAATTATACTACTTGAGGAATTTATAGTATCCACAGAACGATAGTTCCTTTACCATACGAGGAGTTGATAGTATCCACAGAACGATAGTGCCTTTAGTTCATAAGGAGCCATTGAGGTGGAGTAAATTAATACTAATACGGCTTGAGGAGTTTATAGTATCCACAGAACGATAGTTCCTTTACCATACGAGGAGTTGATAGTATCCACTGAACGATAGTGCCTTTAGATCATAAGGAGCCATTGAGGTGGAGTAAATTAATACTAATACGGCTTGAGGAGTTTATAGTATCCACAGAACGATAGTTCCTTTACCATACGAGGAGTTGGTAGTATCCACTGAACGATAGTTCCTTTAGTTCATTAGGAGCATTGAGATGGAGTGAATTAATACTACTTGAGGAGGAGTTTGTAACATCCACAGAACGATAGTTCCTTTACCATACGAGGAGTTGATAGTATCCACAGAACGATAGTGCCTTTAGTTCATAAGGAGCCATTGAGGTGGAGTAAATTAATACTAATACGGCTTGAGGAGTTTATAGTATCCACAGAACGATAGTTCCTTTACCATACGAGGAGTTGATAGTATCCACTGAACGATAGTTCCTTTAGTTCATTAGGAGCATTGAGATGGAGTGAATTAATACTACTTGAGGAGGAGTTTGTAACATCCACAGAACGATTGTTCCTTTACCATACGAGGAGTTGATAGTAACAACAGAAAGATAGTTCCTTTAGTTCGTTAGGAGTCAGTTGAGATGGGGTGAATTATACTACTTGAGGAATTTATAGTATCCACAGAACGATAGTTCCTTTACCATACGAGGAGTTGATAGTATCCACAGAACGATAGTGCCTTTAGATCATAAGGAGCCATTGAGGTGGAGTAAATTAATACTAATACGGCTTGAGGAGTTTATAGTATCCACAGAACGATAATTCCTTTACCATACGAGGAGTTGATAGTATCCACTGAAAGATAGTTCCTTTAGTTCGTTAGGAGTCAGTTGAGATGGGGTGAATTATACTACTTGAGGAATTTATAGTATCCACAGAACGATAGTTCCTTTACCATACGAGGAGCTGATAGTATCCACAGAACGATAGTGCCTTTAGTTCATAAGGAGCCATTGAGGTGGAGTAAATTAATACTAATACGGCTTGAGGAGTTTATAGTATCCACAGAACGATAGTTCCTTTACCATACGAGGAGTTGATAGTATCCACTGAACGATAGTTCCTTTAGTTCATTAGGAGCATTGAGATGGAGTGAATTAATACTACTTGAGGAGGAGTTTGTAACATCCACAGAACGATTGTTCCTTTACCATACGAGGAGTTGATAGTAACAACTGAAAGATAGTTCCTTTAGTTCGTTAGGAGTCAGTTGAGATGGGGTGAATTATACTACTTGAGGAATTTATAGTATCCACAGAACGATAGTTCCTTTACCATACGAGGAGTTGATAGTATCCACAGAACGATAGTGCCTTTAGATCATAAGGAGCCATTGAGGTGGAGTAAATTAATACTAATACGGCTTGAGGAGTTTATAGTATCCACAGAACGATAATTCCTTTACCATACGAGGAGTTGATAGTATCCACTGAAAGATAGTTCCTTTAGTTCGTTAGGAGTCAGTTGAGATGGGGTGAATTATACTACTTGAGGAGGAGTTTGTAACATCCACAGAACGATAGTTCCTTTACCATACGAGGAGTTGATAGTATCCACAGAACGATAGTGCCTTTAGTTCATAAGGAGCCATTGAGGTGGAGTAAATTAATACTAATACGGCTTGAGGAGTTTATAGTATCCACAGAACGATAGTTCCTTTACCATACGAGGAGTTGATAGTATCCACTGAACGATAGTTCCTTTAGTTCATTAGGAGCATTGAGATGGAGTGAATTAATACTACTTGAGGAGGAATTTATAGTATCCACAGAACGATAGTTCCTTTACCATACGAGGAGTTGATAGTATTCACAGAACGATAGTGCCTTTAGTTCATAAGGAGCCATAGAGATGGAGTAAATTAATACTACTTGAGGAGGAGTTTGTAACATCCACAGAACGATAGTTCCTTTACTATATAAGGAATTGATAGTAACAACTGAAAGATAGTTCCTTTAGTTCATTAGGAGTCAGTTGAGATGGGGTGAATTATACTACTTGAGGAATTTATAGTATCCACAGAACGATAGTGCCTTAGGAGTTAGTTCATTAGGGGCTAGTTTAGATGGGGTGGATATTACACAAGGAGTTTATAGTATCATGGAACGACAGTTCAAAGGAATAAGGAACGAAGTTGGCATCGTTCAGGAACTAAGTTGGTATCATATATTTATTTTCGTTCTAGTGCAGTGTTCTTGTCGTGTAATTGGAAACGAAAGGGAACTGGAACGAACCACTGAACTAACTCAATAGAACTGCTCCTTTCAAGGAGTGAACTAACTGAACTTGCGTCCCTCAAATGAACTACTCTTACCCACCAGCTACCATCAAACCTAGGTAGGTAGCAAAAATACCAGTAGTTGTACCTTTCTGAGTGGTGTTCCGACGTCATTTCTCTGCACCTCTGAGTTTCGCCTTTTCTGTTCTCAGTGGGGACCAAGCGTTTTGAGGATGTGTGTGCTCACTATCGCCGAACTCCACCATCACTAAGGAAAGATAGTTCCTTGAGTTCATTAGGAGTCAGTTGAGATGGGGTGAACTAATACTACTTGAGGAATTTATAATATCCACAGACTGATAGTTCCTTTATGCTTTACTACAAATGAGGGTTGATAGTATCCACTGAACGATAGTTCCGTAGATGTTAGTTCATTAGGGGCTAGTTCAGATGGGGTGGATCCTATATAAGGAGTTTGTAGTATCACGGAACGACAGTTCAAAGGAATAAGGAACGAAGTTGGCATCGTTCAGGAACTAAGTTGGTTTCATATATTTATCTTCGTTCTAGTGCAGTGTTCCTTTCGTGTTTTGGAAACTAAAAAGAACTGGAATGAACGACTGACTTAACTCATAAGAACTGTTCCTTTCAAGGAGTGAACTAACTGAACTTGCGTCCCTCAAATGAACTACTCTTACCCACCAGCTACCATCAAACCTAGGTAGGTAGCAAAAATACCAGTAGTTGTACCTTTCTGAGTGGTGTTCCGACGTCATTTCTCTGCACCTCTGAGTTTCGCCTTTTCTGTTCTCAGTGGGGACCAAGCGTTTTGAGGATGTGTGTGCTCACTATCGCCGAACTCCACCATCACTAAGGAAAGATAGTTCCTTAAGTTCATTAGGAGTCAGTTGAGATGGGTGAACTAATACTACTTGAGGAATTTATAGTATCCACAGAATGATAGTTTTCCTTTATACTTTACTGCACATGAGCAGTTGATAGTATCCACTGAACGATAGTTCCTTAGTTCATTAGGGGCTAGTTCAGATGGGGTGGATACTACATAAGGAGTTTGTAGTATCACGGAACGACTGTTCAAAGGATTAAGGAACTAAGTTGGTATCATATATTTATCTTCGTTATAGTGTAGTGTTCCTACCGTGTAAATGGAAACTAAAAAGAACTGGAATGAACCACTGAACTAACTCAAAAGAACTGCTCCTTTCAAGGAGTGAACTGAACTTGAGTCCCTCAAATGAACTACTCTTACCCACCAGCTACCATCAAACCTAGGTAGGTAGCAAAAATACCAGTAGTTGTACTTTTCTGAGTGGTGTTCCGACGTTATTTCTCTTCACCTTTGATGGGGACCAAGCGTTCCGAGGATTTGTGTGCTCACTATCGCCGAACTCCACCATCACTAAATTTAACATAAGCCTTGCACTTACGGGAATTCTTCACGGCACAAACCCATCTCTCCCCTCAATTTTAACATCTTGTGGAACACGTACACTGTAATTTCCTGAGACTGACAGCCTCAGGGAGTCAGTTGTGATGGACCTCTCGTCCATAGGTTTCGTTTTTGTTTCTCCGGGAGTCAGATGGTCGTCGCCCGCATTTCTGTATGATTAGATTTTGTATTCCTCAGATTTTGTATTCCTCACTTGGTTGCCCTTTGGTGCATTCCGAAGTGGCAGGTTTCCTTCGAATTTAACTTTTTCCTAATAACATCTTTTCAACCAGCCTGCGTATAATTAACTTTCATTTGCCGGATTTTGAACTGTTTGCATCGTACAATATTTCGTACGTGACCTCTCCCGAACTAAATCACTCGCGACGAAATCGTGGAAACCCATTTCAAAGAAAACGAAGTTATTGAAAAAATAGTCTATTTCCCCATTAATACACGAAAAAACGCGAAAAACACTGTTATACCGGTTTCGGCGATCAAACCATCGTCAGTATCAAACAGTAACTTATTGCAAACAATAACCCTAAGTTATTGTTTGTCACTGACGATGGTTTGATCACCGAAACCGGTATAACAGTGTTTTTTCGTGTATTAGTGGAGACTATTTTGGTTTATTATTCTGCGAATAATACACCTACGTGATCGCCCAGCAAAAATTTTTATAACACCCCCTTAAAAATTTTTCTTTTACGTTTCAAGGTGCGTAGATTCAAAAAAATGTAATTTCTGTACGCCGTCCGCCGTATCATTTCATTTTCGGTCCAAAAATGTCGTTCTTTCGCACACATGCTCCATTTGGGCCCTAGTTTGTCCCGAAACTTTGCAGCTAGATCGGAATATACCCAGGGGTGTTATGAGTGAAAATGGGTATAAAAGTAGGTACTTTATGTGTTTTAGTAACATCTTAGTAGTATGAGCTTTTGAGGTATCGTTTTTCCATGTTTTTGCGACGAGAAGACCGAATGTGAAGTCGATTTTGACCAAAGAGTGGAAAATTGAGGTTCTAACGAAGTTTCAACCTTAAATTTACGTTAAATTTTGGTCTAAAGTCGTCGTTCTTCCGCACACAGTTTGGGTCCTAGTAGTGCTCCGAAACCGGCAGCCCTTATCGGCATACACCCAGGGGTGTTATGGGAGAAAAATGGGTGTGAAAATAGGGGTTATTGAGGGATTTTTGAGGTGTTAGTTAGCATGTCCTTGTGTGGTATCGTTTTCTATGTTTTCTAGGGCGAGAAGACCGAATATTAAGTTGATTTTGACCGGAGAGTGAAGAATTGAGGTTGTAACGAAGGTTAAGCTCCCGAAATTCAATTTTTATGAGTCAAAAGCATCGGAAATCGTCTGAAATCTCCATAGATTCGTATGATAACACTAGACGTAGTATCAACAGGTGAATCAAGACAACTAAATGGTACTATCAATGATCAAAAATAGTCTGTTGAAAGGAAAAGCCGAGCCTAATTCGTGTTTTTGGGGGCCAAAATTTGTGGAAACCATTAAAAATAGGCATTTCAATCATTGGACATGAACGAAACAATAAATGAACAACCAACATTTCTGAACGTATGTCCAATAGAATAATAAACCCATATGACAAGGACTTTGCAGCGTTTTAGCGAATTTTCGAAGAAAAGGAAGCTATTGTTCTCGGTCCAAAATGTTTAAAACTCGAATTTCCGAAAGATTTTTATACCAAAATCCGTTTCAGACCATCCTGAATTCCCTGCCGAAAGACACCAAAAATTATTAATTGCTATGCAATTTTAACGCCGGGGGTCATGTGAAAAAAATGTCCTGTCACAATCCTGTCACAAAAACGCGTCACGCAAAGAGGAATGTGATGAAGATGAGCACAAAGAGGAATGTGATAAAGATGAGCACAAAGAGGAATGTGATAAAGATGAGCACAAAGAGGAACGTGATAAAGATGAGCACAAAGAGGAATGTGATAAAGATGAGCACAAAGAGGAACGTGATAAAGATGAGCACAAAGAGGAATGTGATAAAGATGAGCACAAAGAGGAATGTGATAAAGAATTACCAACGTTATCTTTGTTACCTATGAATAACTAGTTACCTACATTTCATGGTAACGGGCGCCGCTTGGCATTTTTTAATGTGTTTCTATGGAAATTGGCCCCGTATTGGCAACGGCTCGTTTGAATTTGGTATCTGCAATTGCATAGCAAATTCTCCTTTGTTATACGAAGTATAAGAACACATCCTTTGGGGGTCCAGGGGGCTTGCCCCCTGGCGAGGCCCGAAGGGCCGAGTATGTATATATATATATATATATATTTATATATAATTTATATATTAATTGCTATGCAATTTTAACGCCGGGGGTCATGTGAAAAAAATGTCCTGTCACAAAAACGCGTCACGCAAAGAGGAATGTGATGAAGATGAGCACAAAGAGGAATGTGATAAAGATGAGCACAAAGAGGAATGTGATAAAGATGAGCACAAAGAGGAACGTGATAAAGATGAGCACAAAGAGGAACGTGATAAAGATGAGCACAAAGAGGAATGTGATGAAGATGAGTACAAAGAGGAATGTGATAAAGAATTACCAACGTTATCTGTTGTTTAAACAGAATCGTTTTATTTTTTTGTGTGTTGGTTGTGTGGGGGGGGGGGGGGGGGGGGTAAATTGCATAGCAAATTCTCCTTTGTTATACGAAGTATAAGAACACATCCTTCGGGGGTGAGGAACGGCGAAGCCGTTCCGAGGGGGCGGAGCCCCCTTTGGGGGTCCAGGGGGCTTGCCCCCTGGCGAGGCCCGAAGGGCCGAGTTTATATATATATTTATATATGTATGTGTCATTCCAGACGATAACTCTCGAAAGAATTGAGATAAAAAGTTCAAATTTGCACGAAAAATCTGTCTTGGCAATCGACAGGCTAAGTTCGAAGATGGGCAGAATCGGGTCACCCTAAGGGGGAGTTTTGGGGAGTTTTAGGTGGGGAAAATTACCCATAAATTCCCAAAATGAAAAAGTCTGACAAGTGACACCTCATTTTAAAGTTTTTTGTACGCTGAACACGATGGTGAAATCAGAATTGCGATATCTCATTCCATTCTCAAACTGGAGCACTTTGAAGATGAAGGAACGTGGTTATTTCTTGAGATGTTCTTCCTGGTTCGTCTGCTCTAATCTGATAACGGAATGGGATATCGCAATTCTGACTTCACCATCGTGTTCAGCGTTGGAAAATCTACAAACCGAGGTGTTACTCGGCAAAAAATGGAACAAAAAATTTGTTACGTACCCAATACCTACTCTTCTGGTATTCAAAACATTTTTCATTTCCCCCTCCCCCTCCTTCCACCCCAAATTTTACTTTGCGTAAAACTACTCCTGTTTTAATTTTGTATCAAGTTGGGAAAACATTGGCCGAAAATTAATTTTCAGAAAATTTTAGGCGGAGGAGGAAGAAGCCGAAAACTTCGAAATTCGCTCTTATAGCCATGCTGCATGACTGTGGTTTTTCTTCGTGATCTCACCTTCTGAACGGGTGTTCCACGTCTTATCACTGCCGGACAACCAAGTGCACGCCCTGAAATACGACAAACGCCAATTTTCACTGCCTTTTTCGACCCAATGACGGTTACGAGTTGGCAGCTGGCGCTGTCCGGCTGAAATCGAGAAACGCTTCCATCATCATCACACCTCATTCACTGCATCGTGGGACCTAATAATTACCGTCGGGGCCAGTCCTGAAAATTATCCAAAACCCCAATTATCCTCTTTGAATCCTTTTAAAAAAGGCTGATTTTAAAAAGTCAGGCGAGAATAAGCAGTCGGGACCAACTTTATTGATTTGACGAATTAGCGATAATTTTTCTCAAAGCGTCGAGTCGGTCATTACCTTTTTGGTCGTACCGGTTTGTATGGACTCGGGTAGGAACGATTTAACAAGCTGAGCTCTTTTTAGCGAATTTTCGAAGAAAAGGAAGCTATTGTTCTCGGTCCAAAATTTTTAAAACTCGAATTTCCGAAAGATTTTTATACCAAAATCCGTTTCAGACTATCCTGAATTCCCTGCCGAAAGACACCAAAAATTATATGTATATATATATATACTCGGCCCTTCGGGCCTCGCCAGGGGGCAAGCCCCCTGGACCCCCAAAGGGGGCTCCGCCCCCTCGGAACGGCTTCGCCGTTCCTCACCCCCGAAGGATGTGTTCTTATACTTCGTATAACAAAGGAGAATTTGCTATGCAATTTACCCCCCCCCCCCACACCACCAACACACAAAAAAATAATTCTTTATCACATTCCTCTTTGTGCTCATCTTCATCACATTCCTCTTTGCGTGACGCGTTTTTGTGACAGGATATTGTGACAGGACATTTTTTTCACATGACCCCCGGCGTTAAAATTGCATAGCAATTAATATATTTATATATATATATTTATATATATATTTATATATATATTTATATATTTATATATGTATGTGTCATTCCAGACGATAACTCTCGAAAGAATTGAGATAAAAAGTTCAAATTTGCACGAAAAATCTGTCTTGGCAATCGACAGGCTAAGTTCGAACTCCCCTAAGGGGGAGTTTTAGGGGGGGGGGGGGGAATTACCCATAAATTCCCAAAATGAAAAAGTCTGACAAGTGACACCTCATTTTAAAGGTTTTTGTACGCTGAACACGATGGTGAAATCATAATTGCGATATCTCATTCCATTCTCAAACTGGAGCACTTTGAAGATGAAGGAACGTGGTTATTTCTTGAGATGTTCTTCCTGGTTCGTCTGCTCTAATCTGATAACGGAATGGGATATCGCAATTCTGACTTCACCATCGTGTTCAGCGTTGGAAAATCTACAAACCGAGGTGTTACTCGGCAAAAAATGGAACAAAAAATTTGTTACGTACCCAATACCTACTCTTCTGGTATTCAAAACATTTTTGATTTCCCCCTCCCCCTCCTTCCACCCCAAATGTTACTTTGCGTAAAACTACTCCTGTTTTAATTTTGTATCAAGTTGGGAAAACATTGGCCGAAAATTAATTTTCAGAAAATTTTAGGCGGAGGAGGAAGATGCCGAAAACTTCGAAAATTCGCTCTTATAGCCATGCTGCATGACTGTGGTTTTTTTTTATTGGTTGCGCGTCAACAATTGATGCATATAACCTAACCAGTATTGTTGCATGATGGATTGTTCACTGTAACATACAAATTGTATTTACACAATTCATTTCATTCATTTACCTGCAACATATCATTGCAAGGAGTTGCGATTATAAGCTACATTTTAAGCATTTCCAAATGGATTTCGACATTTCAAAATTGAATTCGACATTCTCCAAATGGATTTCTACGTTCTCCAAATGGATTTCGACATTTTCCAAGTGGATTTCGACATTTTCCGAATAGATTCATTCATTTTCCAAATGGATTTCTACATTCTCCAAATGGATTTCGACATTTTCCAAATGGATTTCGACGTTTTCCAAATGGATTTAGACGTTTCCAATTTGAATTCGACATTTTCCTAATGGATTTCGACATTTTACAAATGGATTTCGAGATTTTCAAAGTGGATTTCGACATTTTCCAAGTGGATTTCGACATTTTCCGAATAGATTCATACATTTTCCAAATGGATTTCTACATTCTCCAAATGGATTTCGACATTTCAAAATTGAATTCGACATTCTCCAAATGGATTTCTACGTTCTCCAAATGGATTTCGACATTTTCCAAATGGATTTCGACGTTTTCCAAATGGATTTAGACCTAACCAGTATTGTTGCATGATGGATTGTTCACTGTAACATACAAATTGTATTTACACAATTCATTTCATTCATTTACCTGCAATATATCATTGCAAGGAGTTGCGATTATAAGCTACATTTTAAGCATTTCCAAATGGATTTCGACATTTCAAAATTGAATTCGACATTCTCCAAATGGATTTCTACGTTCTCCAAATGGATTTCGACATTTTCCAAGTGGATTTCGACATTTTCCAAATGGATTTAGACGTTTCCAATTTGAATTCGACATTTTCCTAATGGATTTCGACATTTTACAAATGGATTTCGAGATTTTCAAAGTGGATTTCGACATTTTCCAAGTGGATTTCGACATTTTCCGAATAGATTCATACATTTTCCAAATGGATTTCTACATTCTCCAAATGGATTTCGACATTTCAAAATTGAATTCGACATTCTCCAAATGGATTTCTACGTTCTCCAAATGGATTTCGACATTTTCCAAATGGATTTCGACGTTTTCCAAATGGATTTAGACCTAACCAGTATTGTTGCATGATGGATTGTTCACTGTAACATACAAATTGTATTTACACAATTCATTTCATTCATTTACCTGCAATATATCATTGCAAGGAGTTGCGATTATAAGCTACATTTTAAGCATTTCCAAATGGATTTCGACATTTCAAAATTGAATTCGACATTCTCCAAATGGATTTCTACGTTCTCCAAATGGATTTCGACATTTTCCAAATGGATTTCGACGTTTTCCAAATGGATTTAGACGTTTCCAATTTGAATTCGACATTTTCCTAATGGATTTCGACATTTTACAAATGGATTTCGAGATTTTCAAAGTGGATTTCGACATTTTCCAAGTGGATTTCGACATTTTCCGAATAGATTCATACATTTTCCAAATGGATTTCTACATTCTCCAAATGGATTTCGACATTTCAAAATTGAATTCGACATTCTCCAAATGGATTTCTACGTTCTCCAAATGGATTTCGACATTTTCCAAATGGATTTCGACGTTTTCCAAATGGATTTAGACCTAACCAGTATTGTTGCATGATGGATTGTTCACTGTAACATACAAATTGTATTTACACAATTCATTTCATTCATTTACCTGCAATATATCATTGCAAGGAGTTGCGATTATAAGCTACATTTTAAGCATTTCCAAATGGATTTCGACATTTCAAAATTGAATTCGACATTCTCCAAATGGATTTCTACGTTCTCCAAATGGATTTCGACATTTTCCAAGTGGATTTCGACATTTTCCGAATAGATTCATACATTTTCCAAATGGATTTCTACATTCTCCAAATGGATTTCGACATTTCAAAATTGAATTCGACATTCTCCAAATGGATTTCTACGTTCTCCAAATGGATTTCGACATTTTCCAAATGGATTTCGACGTTTTCCAAATGGATTTAGACGTTTCCAATTTGAATTCGACATTTTCCTAATGGATTTCGATATTTTACAAATGGATTTCGAGATTTTCCAAGTGGATTTCGACATTTTCCGAATAGATTCATACATTTTCCAAATGGATTTCTACATTCTCCAAATGGATTTCTACATTTTCTAAATAGATTTAGACGTTATTAAACAGCGGAAATATAAAAAAAGTCATTGAATTGACAAGAGAAGGCTCGACGGAGCCTGCGTAGAAGGAACGGAAGAGTGTCGGTACTCCCGTTTTTCCACGCACCACCCACCGCGTTCATTATTCGTGTCTAACTGGTGTTTTCTCGAGCAGCCATTCAGTAATTGCAATAAATAATGAGTGAAAGTGACTCTGATGCTTCTTCGTAATTGGAAATTGGAAGAGCCTTCACTGAAAATTCAGTCAAAAATTCAATTCAAAATTCATACACTTCAAATTCGTTCATGGAATTTTTTCTGTTGAGTAGTTTTGTGAACCATTTTTGTCCTTGGTACCACCTCCTGCTTTGTAATGTAAAGGTACATCGATTTGTTATTTACCTACCTAAATTTCTGATGTGGGTTAATTTGTTTTGTGGATTTCCACTGTATTAAGCAATAAAGCCTTATTATAGAGTGCCATGGTTGTCTCTTGTTGAATTCGTCTCCGGTTCACGTAATGTCTGAATCTATTAATTGGGAAGTGTCGAAATCCATTTGGAAAATGTCGAAATCAATTTTGAAAATGTCGAAATCCATTCGGAAAATGTCGAAATCCATTTGGAAAATGTCGAAATGAATCTGCAATATGTATAAATCAATTTGGAAAATGTCGGAATTCATTCGGAAAATTTCGAAATCAATTTGGAAGTGCACAGTAAGTACACAGTATAGTTCACATCATGGCAATGGCGGCAATTTGGGGGGAACAAATCTGCTACAAAATGAAGGGTAGGTATTTTAGATGACTGAAACTGGGCCCTAGTTTGTCCCGAAACTTTGCAGCCCGATCGGAATATACCCAGGGGTGTTATCAGGGGTGAAAAATGGGTGGAAAACAGGGTTTTTTGGTGTTGTAGTGAACATGAGCTTGTGATGTATCGTTTTCCATGTTTTTTAGAGCGAGAAGACCGAATGTGAAGTCGATTTTGACTTAAAGAATTGAGGTTGTAACGAAGGTTCAACTCCCAGAATTCATTTTTTATGAGTCAAAAACCTGGGAAATTGTCTGAAATCACCATAAATTTTTATAATAACACTAGAAAATGTGTCAAGAGGTGAATCAAGGCAATTAGATGGCACTATCAATGATCAAAGATGATTTAAAAAAAAAAGGAGCGTAATTCATGTTTTTGGGGGCCAAAATTGGTGGAAACCATCACAAATAGCTATTTAAATTATTGCACATGAAAGAAACAATAAATGAACAGCCAAAATTTCTGTAGGTGTGTCCAGTAGAATAATACACCCATGTGACAAGGACTTTGCAGCGTTTTTGGAATCCAACCTTGAAACGTAAAAGAAAAAATTTTGAGGGGGTGTTATATACATTTTTTTCTGAGCGAATACATAGGTGTTTTATTCACAGAATAATAAACCAAAATCCATATGGGAAATGACCGTTCACCCGTTACCGTACGGGAAATCCAGCGGGTATTGTTTTAGATTTGTGGATGGAGTACCTTTCACTGAGCATTTTATGCAACACGATTTTTTCTCGGGTATCAATTCATAATGACAGTTAATTCTTCAAAACCAATCGAAACTTTCCATACCATAAAAAAACTACAAGGCTTTCCGCGGTAGATCGAGGTCAACTTTTACTCCACTAAAAACGGTACAGAAGCTCGCAATTCGGTTCTTTCTCTAATCGACTTTCACCTTCGATTCAATAACAGATAATTCGGATTTTCGCCCGGGAAAAATTCCGCTTTTTTTGCGCGGGTACCGGATAACAGATGGTTGCCCCGTCAATATCGGAGCGATCGCAAAGTTTTGGGAGAGAGAGAAAAAAAGGTTTTGTTTGACTCGACATCTGGTGGGCGATAGTGAAACCAGTGACACCCCGCGCTTTGTGATGGGATGGAGGGTTTGAATCGATAGTACGGATTTCTGAAGTGATTCAGAGTTTTTTGTAAAGAGTTAAATCGACCGAGTTGGCTGAGGATGAGATGGAAACAGCTGTTTCCTATGGGAAGTTCACCGAAACTTTGTGGGCCGCCTCCCCGCTAATGGGAAATCGCCTAATGTTTCCCGGTCTTTGACTCTCAATGGAAGGTCGTTGAGGGCCTTAGTTTGGGGGCTAACTGCTAGTGGCGAAGTTCTAAATCGCTGGTGATGTTACTTTGAGATATAACTCATGGAGGATATTCTGTGCTTATGCAGTCTGCTGAATACATCCCGTTGCCTGGGATCCTCGAGCTTCGCAATCACGTATTTGTCCAAGATGTTGATACACAAGGTGATGATTGCAGTGAGGGAATCGAAAATTTGGCAAGAATACTGCTTAGGCCTGACGTCAGCATAACTGCTGGCAGGGAAGATTGCTTACTGACCGGCGGATTCTAGAGATTTCTGTTCAGTTTCCACAATTTGTGCAAGAACTCAACTGCGCACAGGAGCGGTGCGTGGGCTCTGAAAACGTTGGGGCACCAAACCAGAACACAAAACCAACAGATTTGTCTGCAAAATACCCCAAGGCAACAACACCCTTCCCTTATTTACTGGTTGAGTGATACTCAGCAAAGCTTCTCTTTCAATCAACACTCTATCGTCGTATGAAAACGTCCACAATTTCCACTGCAAATTGGCCACCGAATAAAGGCAGAGAAAGGAAATGGTGTGAGTTGTTTGAGAAATATAGTTTTTAATAGAGAGCGACTTGTACAACAACACGGTTTGGATAAGAGTGACTTTCTTACGTTAGGAACAATTACTTAGTGGGATATGGATAGCAACAATCACAGCTAACTACCTATTGCCCAGTAATGATAAACTAATATAAATATAACGAAACAGTGACCTTTCGGCCGGTACCTACTTGAATGGTGAAGCTATTGACTTGAAGCTAGGTAGTTATCTGTGTGTTACGACGCCGATCAATCCACAAGACCACAAACAGGAAACAGAACAAAATGCATGTATGTACCACGAATTCAAATCTGTCATCAGAACCGGACCGAACGCAAAACGAGCACAATTTGACACAGAAAATTAAAAACCGACAACTGACAACAGAGAAAGCGAATATAATTCACGAGATAACAAAAACAAATCAGAAGACGAAGAAGCATCTTATCGAGATGACAAATTGAATCGAATGCACAAGAAGAAAAAACGCAACCTCTAACCACCACTGTCTGTGTTTCTTCACGGCACCCTCAAGAAAAACAACAACAACAACAACAAATTGAATCGAAGGGATTGAATCGATTGTGAAAACGAACGATTTTGGAGTAGAAATAAGATTTTGGAGGGGGGGGGGGCCAACATGGGCGTGGTGAACAACAATTTTACTCGACTGAGCATGCGCGGATGGGCCACTTTTCTCAGTTGCCATGGCGACACCAGGTCCCAGGATCCAGATCCTACCTGTCAGTTTCAGGAGCCTGGGTTTCGATTTCGATTGCAGGACATCGATTACTTTCGCTTTCGCTTTATTCCGATAACATGCTTGGTCTATGAAGCACTCCATGGATGCTCTACTATAATAATGAATATCCATAGAGTTTCCATTCCATAGCCAGAGAAATCTGGCGAGTCCCTGTTGAACTTTGTGAAAAATGCTAGGTACAGTTTACGGAGAGAAATTCAAATGCCAACTGAACAGTGGAGTTTTTTTGTTTACTCCTAGTGTTTTTGGGTGCCGGGGCAGTGGCCCAAGTGGCCTTATGGACGCAACACCCCTGACTAAGCATAAATAGTAGAAATGAAAGGTGGAATGGCTGAAGGCTGAGTTAATAAGGGTGTTCTGTTATGAGAGACGTCAGCATGTGTAAAAGTGGAGGATTTCCACAAACAGAACTGACAACAATTATTATAAAACAAAGTCAGCAAGTACCTTTGCACAAATAATGTTATACAGTGCGGAAAATTATCTCAATCTGCAGCTTGCAGCATATCTATGAGCTTAGATATTGGTACTGATACGTGCATTGAGGGAGTTGAAGGTAATTTATATAGAAAGCCTCTTTCAGAATCAGAAGCCAGGCTTCAGGATCGGCTTTATTTGTCGTTCACACAAGGTATATGACAATGGTCGACATATTTAAACATAAAAACTATAACTAGGAATGTATCACAGATTAAGTACTCAGTGAAGTCAAATACCACATATAATTTATTATAAATAATATTGTTGACGAATTTGAAATAATCATCAAACGTGTAGGGGACAGCTTGGATCATCAGTTCTTTGCAAATCTTTTTAAAAATATTATGCTTTTCTTGTCTTGTATACTGTGGCAGAGCATTAAAAAACTTGATTCCCCACCAGTTAGTCGAATTTTTACTGACTTTTAGACGGGATGATGCAAGCGAATCACAGTTTTTTGTACTATACGAATGGGATGGGCGGGGAAATCTCATTTTTATGGACATATATTAGGCACTCGAAAATGTAGAGAGCCGGGGTAGTCATGTGTAGTGAATGTATAATTTGTGCACATCCACTACGAGAGGTAAGATAGGTCGTGCCCAATTTGGTTATAGCTCAGGGCTACCACCATGCCCGGGATCTTTTAGGAGGCGTGCTTGGTTTGGTTATAGGCGAACTACCACCATGCCCAAGATCTTTTAGGGAGCGCTGCCTGGTTTGGTTACAGGCGAACTACCACCATGCCCAGGATCTTTTAGGTTTGAGGAGAGAGATGAGGAGTGAGGAGAGAGAGATAAGTTAGCGACTTAAGGAGAGCGTAGAATGAGGTGACAGGTGTAGCCAGCGGGTATTTATAGCGCCCACTCCACTCCACTCTGGTCAGGGGGACTAGTGGGGAGTGAGTGGGTCCATGCGCCTGCGCCCACCTAGGTCACCCCACCCGTTGAGTTTATTTACTTGGGCAGTCTTACAAGGTATGATGGTCTGGGAGGATCACGACATCATGACTTTGAGGTCCAAAAATACTTCTCGGCAATCACTCCGACAGGCAGTACCTGCAACGGCTCGCATTGCTCTCCTTTGGCTGCTGAGAATTAATTCGCTATGTGGTGAGTGACCCCAGCAAAGAATGAAATCTTGTGCTTCACTCTGGAAGACCGCATGATATGCCGACAATACTGCAGATTGGGGTAGTTTTTCTGTGAGTCGACGGAGCAGATATGCGATGCCATTCAAAAAGAGGCCAGTTGTTCACAGTGAACTTTCCAGCTCAACTTTGGGTCCACGAGTACTCCCAAAGTCCTAACCTTCTCTGGATTATCCTCAGTACCCGAAAGATCCCTAAGCCCAAAGATGATTTGTTCGGTTTTAGACTCATTGACCGCCAGGCGATTTCCGAGGAACCAGTCACAGATCATCTGGCATCAACCGTCAATAGTGTTGAGTCGTCTGCGAAGAGTATTGTGCGATTTGGAGTGCATTGGGGCAGATCGTTAGTGAAGAGCTACATATGCCTGCAAAACTGTCGACAGGGATGACCAAGAAGACCGGTGATCTGACCAATGATTTGACTAGTGGCTTTGCTTTGAATTTGCTGTAGTTTCGCTAACTGTTTTCTTGAAATAAATTATAATAATTTCTTGAAAGCTTGAACAGATAAATGACAAGACTACTGATGGCTGAAGTGACAATGAGGAGTACCCGTGACTTGGGTTTATATTGCTTTCCCATTTTTAAATGAAAGTAGATTCCATCCTAAGGGTTTTGAGACCAACCGCACGCTCATACCATGAATACTTCTTTTTCTATGAGTTTTCACATTTTCCGCAACAAGTGGCGTCGTTGCACCCTTCCCACCAGGGCGATTGCCCCGTTTGATGTCACTTATCGAAATTTTGACAGAAAAAGAACTGTTCATCACAGGAGAGTGTGGTTGGTATCAAATTCTCAGAATGGAATCGACTTTCATTTAAGGCTGAAGGAGACGACAGTTGTGTGCGAGAGGGAAGATACCCACAGTATATCTAGATTATCTCCACAACAGTTCTGTCGATTTTCAACTCTAAATACGTTTTTGAGTTCCTTTCGGTCTATACTTTCAGGGTATCATTAGGAATTTTAGTTTATTTCATTATTTTATGATGCTGCTGTTTTATTATTTCCATAATTCAGTTAAGAACAATTTTTTCCGCAAAAAAGCCTACGTCCGCCATTTGTACAGATGTTAGCTAGCTTTTATATCCATATGCAGTAAATATTATCGAGGTACTCCGTCGGAAAGAGACATTTTCGCGCAAAATTGGAGTTGAGAAGCAAGTCGGTGAGGGGAGAGCTGGTAGAGGGACGTGAGGGCTACACCGAAACCTGACCCCACCGATTTACACGCGTCTGTTGTTTTTTGTGATTACCTACCGACTAATTCTGCCATTCTGAGTGATATTTTCTGTTACTTCGTGTACCTTTTCATGCCGAATAAGTGATAGATATTCAGCGAAAAGTAAAAATCTACAAACAGTTGTATAGTTTTGCTTATAAATACACTGCACTGATATTTTTTTCTCTTCTTTTTTTGGTATCTTTTTACCGATGGATTGTAGATAATAGATTTTCCAAACGACGAACTTCGACAGGTTTTCGTTTTGTGTTTCGTGAATGTAGGTAACTTGTAGTTTGAATGTGAGGACTGAATGTTGTGGTTGTGTGTGGGTTTGGTGCTCCGGCCCCCTTGGCTTACCCTGTTTTGGGTGTAGGGAGTTCTCTCCAGAGCACTCGTTAGGGCTGCCTGTTCAGAAATGGACAGGTGGCCCCGGGAGCCGCCATGGTGGGTGGGTCCGGGCTGGTCGGGGCGCTCTGGCTATGACCGGCTACACTGGTGGGCTTCTTTTCCCCTCCTCGGATGCTTCTCCCTGCTTCCTTTGTCAGGCGCTGTTCTTCTATATACGATATATATTATATTCTCTTAGTTTAAGGTTCTTTTTTAAAATGGACAATTGCTATGCATTTATGTGAAGGCAAATAAAAATATATTCTTCTTCTCTTCTTCTTCTTGTGATTATTGTAGTAGAACGAATCGTTACATCTAAACCTCGCTGTATATATTTAGTCGTCAGAGATGCGTCTGCCCTGCTTTGCTCATCTAAACCAAAAGGGCTGATTATAAATAGATCACTCGTGAAATATCTTAGAAACAGTGAGTGCACTTCTTGAATTTGAAAAAATTATGTAAATACTTGAATGTCAGCAAAACTGCTCTTAGGCTGGCACTTCGCATTGATATGAAGCATGTCTGGCATTTTGTCCAGTGATTTTAAAATGCTGCCAACCTTTTTTTTTTTTTTTTTTTTTTTAAGAGTTCGCTGTTATGTTTTATCGAATAATTCCGTTGGTTTTGAAAGAAGATGTGGTAATTTTTGTGTAATAATTTCAATACCCAACGTAATAGGTTTACAACTTGTTTTGTAGCAACAAGTCCGTCCACCTGCCAGTGGCGTTAACTGCTTCACGCTCGACTACCTTTCATTGGTTATCACCTAGAATCGCCAGAGCGTTAATAAAGAGGGGAAACAGATACGTTTAAACCTACCAAAGCCGTTTGTTGGGGGAGGGGAAGGGGGGGGGGGCAGAAACACAAAAAAATTGTTTTATTGATCGAAAACAACCCGTGGGAGTCCATAAACTGTTCATGTGTTACAAGGCTCGTATTTCACGGGATATTCAGTTTGAGTCTGATAGGCCGGGACCGTTTTTTCCCGGCCATACCGGCTGGTACCGTTTCTTATCTATGGGAACATATATCGTATATTACTTCCCGATGTAGGAGGGCGACCTCATCATGGAGGAATAAGAGCGATGCGTTTGGGAAACCTGTCGCCCTCCCTATCACTTCCAACTGCGGTAAATTCAGTGGGAGGCGATATATTCGTGTCCCCTTCTATTTATCTGAGGGATACTGGTATGATCGATGCCTGATACGAAAATTGGCAATTTTCATGGGTTACAAATTCTTCTTTTTGTTGTGCTAAACTGAGCTCACTAACGGAAGTTAAAACTTATTGACCACATAATGACGTGTTTATGTCGGAAAGTCTTCGTAGAAAACGAGTGTGAAATTTGAATTTTGAGTTCCAGCTAGAAATGACGTATCAGGTAAATTACCGAGTAGTTCAACTCAAATCCCGCTTAGAGCGCTAGTGCATCACTTTAAACGCTGTTCAGAACCGCAATGGACGGATGGCTGGAACCGAAAATTTATAAATAAATGTAAAGAAACGTCTTCAAAATCAAACCAAATGAAGGTTCACGAAGGTCACGACAAAGGTTCTTGAAGGTTGCCACGATCGTTTCTAATGTTGGGTTGTTGGCAGCATTGATAACCTTCACCTCAGGGGCTTTGCTCCGCCTCCTTGGGCCAACAGCCAATCAGATATCAGTAGACCTGATACGTCATTTTTTGCCGCATTTTTACTTTCAGTCACCCAATCTTAACTTCCAATCATAATTTGATTCATCATAATTTGATAATTGATCATAATTTGATTCCATATCAATTTGTTCATTTTTTGGAGAACCAGGGGAAAAATTATTTGCTTCTTTTTTGTGCATCCAAGCTTGGTTTAAAAAAAATTGTTTTTCAGCGTTATTCAGCATTGTAAACACTCTATGGAGACTTCATTCCACTCAGAAGGAATCCATAGAGGAAACGAGAACCTTCCCGGTGTCCAAATAAACAAAAGCAATCCCTTTAAAGTAGGGAGGAACCCTCAGATAGCAGGTGACTTTTGGAAACCCTTTTGGCTGTTTGGTCTATGGGAGGGGTTGTATTGTTTTCACGTATAACTCACACACGTCCCCCTGTAGTTCGTTCTCTTGTATTTCCTCCTTATAAACAGAAGGGTCGCATGTTCAGGTTTAGTTCCGTGGGGTGTGTCGTACCCCGTTTCACTTCGGAAGACAAAAGGGCCTCGCAGTGGAGGGGCAACCCCGATAACCAGATAAGGTACTCCCATTGTTTGGTCGCTCCCTACGAAGTGTTCGGAACATCCGAGTTGATCGATGCGCTCGTGCCCTTAGGGCTTGTAGGTGCAGAGCTAGCGTTACATCCCAAACAGCTAATGGCCTCGTGAAGGGGGGGGGGGGGGGGGGGGGAGAAAACTTGAGTTTTGGTGGATTGATGGCTCATCGCAGGGTTTTGTGTGCACATCTCCGTCTCACTAAATCTGTGTGACAGCCATTGTCAGGAATTCTGTTTGTCTCGATCCAGATCCACCCCATTACCACAGTCTGGAATACAAATTCTGGAAATGATAATTTAGTGTGGTCACTCTGTATTCCATATTGATCATCAGATAACAGCATTTCATGGAAGCCTCAACTGTCAGCAGCTGGCTGATCTCATTTATCAGCTGCCTTCGTGCTTTGTTTCTAGCCAATTGAGGAGTGCATGAGGAGCCAAATGAGGAGTGTGTATTTTTAAAATGAAGTAGGTTGCATTTTGAGACCAACCGCACTCTCCTACGATGAACAGTTCTTTTTCTATAAGCTTTCAAAGTTTCAGCAGCGAGTGACGTCACACTGGGCTAGGGGTGCAATGACGTCACTTGTTGCCGAAACTTTAAAAGCTCACGGAAAAAAATTATTCATCGTAGGAGAGTGCGGTTGGTCTCAAACCTCTTAGAATTGAACCTGCTTTCATTTGAAAATTGGATAGTATTATAAACAGAAGTCATGGATACTCCTCATTGTGTTTAGTTCGAAATTATGAGTCTACTTCTGCGGTTATAACTTCCTTGGTGGATCGTCTGGTTGCTGCTCGAATAGAATTGCAGGTTTTACAGCAAGTTGACACATTCTGTGAGCAGGCATTTCACTTTTTTTGGCCTTCTTCTGTATCGGCTTTTCTAATAATACATATTGCAGTTTGCGATATGATGATCCAAAGCTTGAATAATCAGCTTGAATAATGCAAATAAACAATCATGCTGGATAAGGTAATTTACTGTTAGCGTGCCTAGTTTCACTGTCATACAACAGTTGGCAGTGTTTGGCTCTCAACAGCAGATACAAGCCTCATCAGTCAGTAGATACAAGCGTCGTCAGTCAGTTGGTACAAGCCGCATCAGTCAGCAGTTTTGCAGATCACAGTTCTAAGCTGCATTCGTTATGTTTTTCGCCAAATCACACAGATTGCGTTGTTGCTACGTTCACATTTCAGATTCTCCCTTCTGCTATAACTACCACCTTTTGCTGCTTCAGCACCTTTGCCTCTGTCGTCTGTTGATGTGTCGTCGCTGCTGCAGCAGAAATGCAGGTTTACTGCACCTTCGTAGTATTCCTTCAGCAATAAGTGTTACAGCAAGCTTGTTGCGCCTCATCCGTCTTAACTTTTCCCACAGTACATACTTCAGAAATTTGGATAAGATGATCCAAGCTTAAGCCATTCGATGAGACGACCAAGGCTGGAACTTCTAAGATCTGCTCGGAGATCAGCAGTCAGCTGAGTCATTTGTCCACCTGAGCCTGCAGCAGTTCCATTCTTTTCAACCCTCATTGTGCTGTATTTGATTCTACACCAGGGCATCACCAATTTAGCATCCTAAAACCTGTATTCTTTAAATCACTCGGAGTCTCAAATGAAGAAGAAGAAAAAATATATAAATAAATAAATGATAACTCCTTACACTCAACTTGTCCGGACCTTCTGAAAAACGGATCTAGTTGGATAATGCACGTCCGGAACAATTTCTTTAGCGCAAAGCCAAAAAGTTGCTATTTTTGTAGTTCTCCATCTCCACCTGTCTTCATCGTCTACTTTAGTTTTATAATAATTTCCCTTATAATAATATATTTCTTGGTGTTTTGTTTCAGTTTGGAGGACTCGCTCCGTGTTATGTCCACGTACAAAACCCAACACAGTTTGCTGCTTGCTGAAAACGAGAATCTCAAGACTTCCATCGAGGTAAACAATTTTATGCGCTTAGAAGAAGAATTTTGAACTTCCTTATGTTGATGTTGAGATTCATTCAATAATAATAATGGTCACTTCTGCACCTGTACCATTCGGTATTTTTACATATCACCGTCAGACATACAAGTCGCAGATTTGAAATTGGCTATATTATCGACAGTGAAGGATCGATGGTGTAAGTTGGGTCTAGAAATGAACTAAGCTGTACAATTAGACATCTCTTGAGAGAGGTGTAGGTCTTGATAATAACGTAGCCGTCATGGATCCTGTGAATTTACATTTTATGATTTAATTTTTAACTTCTAACATTGAGTTAATCTGAAACAAGAAAGCATATGCTGGTAATACCAAACCAGAACAGAAAGTTCGTTCTGCAGTCGATGCCTCAACTTGTCATTTATATTTTGGTTAGTTCAACTCTCAAAACGGTTCTCATGTGTTCTTGTCGATTTTGTGTGCTAAATGTTGTTGATTATTTTAGTTAATGCAGACGATGGCTCATCTCGAAAATAATATATCTTAACCAGATGGACAATTTTTTCTTTGTATACATATTGGTGCTTACCAGACAGATGATATTTTGCGCAAAAAGCGAAAGTCAACAGCCCTAAATGTAGCCAACTCCGTAGAAGGCGAGTTCCATTCCGAATGTGAAAGCTACTGGGTTCGATTCCTTACCCACAGTCTGATTGCCCTATGCCAAAATGAGGGTTCTGCGGTGCAAATGTGTTTACATCATTCTAAACAACGATGTCCGGAATGGGAAGTTGATGTATCCAATAGTAGGCATTTGTTTCATCATCATCGATACGGTTTATTGATCATCAGGGCTACAGAAGTTAAAATTTTTTTGTTTTTTAAATTTTTTAAAAATCAATATTGTACAATACATAAATGGCATTCATTAAGATATGTACAGAAAATTATTCCCCAGTATGGGCTAATTGCCCGAGTTAGGTGAAGAGTAGAGTCACTGGCCGTATTTTGCCAGCAAAAAGCCAGCAATAAAGTCGTTGATACAAAAACAAAAACGAAAAAAAAAATTAATATACCTCTTTTTCGTATGTACAGTCTAAAACATATGGGTAGATATTTATCGTAACTATTTCTTGTGTGCAACTATTAAATTATTTTTTAATTTTCCTTATGGTGTAAAATATGGCATTATTTTTATTTGCAAACCAATTGAAAAAAAGGATTTGGACCTGAACTATCAACAGTTGCTTCCAGAAATTGGCTAAGACATAAATCGTAGTAGATTTAAGGAAGGCAGAACTGGAATAGCCGCATCGTGCAGTTACCTATTACTGCAACCTATCGAAGGTTATTTATTGTTTAACCTATATTGACCTTTATTAGTTGTAGGTACTTGCACCTAGAAAAATCATGGAAGCACTCGCTTGGAGGTCTCCACGACTGAACTTTGTTGAAATTGAATCAACGAAAGATAACTTGAAATTGAAGAATGTTGCTCAGACAAGTTACGAAATCACATAAAATAACTAATCATACAAAAATTGCACCCAGAATTCTAGTAATTCACTTTCATATTCTAATAATAGCATTTTACTTGGATGAAGAATTTCAATATTCCAATTTTTCCCCTTTTTATAATTAATATAAAAATGTTAGAATTTCAAGATCCAAATTTTTTCCCTTTTTTATACTTTTGGGAGTCGCACGGCTAATTTGGGAGACGCCCGTCTAATAAGGTGATTCAACGTTCAAATTTGTTATTGCCCTTCCAGAAATTGATTATAACGGCAGAAGGAGGATTCTCACAGTAGAAATGTCCAACTCCACATCAAATAGCTGTGCAAAACCCCTTTTTTGCTGTGCAAACCCCTTTTTTGCTGTGCCAACCCCTGTGTGATTGAATAATACGCTGGTATTGATCACCTATTTAGCCGTGATTGGAGTCAATATTGACGTTTACTTTATGCTGGGAGTTTTACTTTTTCTGAAGTGAAGATAATCTTTTTAGATGGAGATTCGCAGAAGGGAAAATACCTTTTTTTCCCGTGCAGTTAAATATATCCCTTTTGGTTTATTATTCTCTGAATAATACACCTATGTAATCGCTCAGCAAAAAATTTTTATAGCCCCCCCTCAAACTTTTTTCTTTTCCGTTTCAAGGTGCGTAGATTCAAAAAATGCAATGTCCGTCCGCCGTACGCCGTCGCCGTCCGCCGTATCACGTGTACAGGCTTCATTTTCGGTCTAAAAAAGTCGTTCTTTCGCACACATGCTCTATTTGGGCCCTAGTTGTGTCCCGAAACTTTTCAGCCCGATCGGAATATACCCAGGGGTGTTGTGAGTGAAAATGTGTGTAAAAATAGGTACTTTTTGCGTTTTAGCAACATGTTGGTAACATGAGCTTTTGAGGTATCGTTTTCCATGTTTTTGGGGACGAGAAGATCGAATATGAGGTCGATTTTGGCCAAGGAGTGGAAAATTGAGGTTGTACCAGATGTTCAGCTCCCAAAATTGATTTTTTATGAGGCAAAAACCTGCGAAATCGTCTGAAATCACCATCAATTTGTAGAATAGCACTAGGAAAAGTTTCAACACGTAGATCAAGACGATTAAGTGGCACTACCAATGATCAAAGATAATTTGAAAGAAGAAAAAAATCGTACCTACCTAATTTGTGTTTTGGGGGCCAAAATTGGTGGAAACCATCAGAAATAGCTATTTCAATTATTTCACATGAAACAAACAATAAATGTAGGTACAGCCAACATTTCTGTAGAATAATAAACCCCATGTGACAAGGACTTTGCAGCGTTTTTGCGTTTTAGCAACATTTTGGTAACATGAGCTTTTGAGGTATCGTTTTCCATGTTTTTGGGGACGAGAAGATCGAATATGAAGTCGATTTTGGCCAAGGAGTGGAAAATTGAGGTTGTACCAGATGTTCAGCTCCCAAAATTGATTTTTTATGAGTCAAATACCTGCGAAATCACCATCAATTTGTAGAATAACACTAGAAAAAGTGTCAACACGTGGATCAAGACGATTAAATGATGGCACTACCAATGATCAAAGATAATTTGAAAAAAAAAAAAAAAAAAAGATCGTACCTACCTAATTTGTGTTTTGGGGGCCAAAATTGGTGGAAACCATCAGAAATAGCTATTTCAATTATTTCACATGAAACAAACAATAAATGTACAGCCAACATTTCTGTAGAATAATAAACCCCATGTGACAAGGACTTTGCAGCGTTTCTGATGTGTGATTGAATAATACGCTGGTATTGATCACCTATTTAGCCGTGATTGGAGTCAATATTGACGTTTACTTTATGCTGGGTGTTTTACTTTTTCTGAAGTGAAGATAATCTTTTTAGATGGAGATTCGCAGAAGGGAAAATACCTTTTTTTGCCGTGCAGTTAAATATATCCCTTTATACTTGATATAAAAAATGTAAGATACCTAATGTCCATTTTTCAACAATAAAAAAATTGTGCCAAAATCAGTACATAGTTTTGCTCTTATCAAAAGTTGTCAGAGTAAAATATCACTCTTCTTCGCTCTCTTTAGTGACTGGTGGACACATACTCTAGGAATTTTCACCAGTTTGCTCCATGTGACGAAGACACATGGAATGCTAGCATTTGAAGTTATAGCACCATGTCAAATATTTAGGTTCACAGTTCGATATTGTTGATATACACCTACCTAATAGGTCCACGAGCCTGGACAAGTCAGGCACCCAATTGAACGAATAAGCGGAGAAAGCAAAGTTGATCATCCAAAGGGCCACCAAATGGGCCATTGCTGGTGTATGCACTCGGATTTGACTCCACTGACTTCAGCTCACGCGGTATTGTGGCTTCCTTGAGTAGCCACATGACTTTCCTACGGGGGATCAGCACCTTGTCTATGCGAAAGTTATTGTGGCTACTAGTAGTATCCACTTACCGAAACCCTGTAGGATCACGCTTATTTTTTGTTCGATTTTTCCAAGATTTTTAGATTCCCAAACAAGAGAGGCCATCACTAACAAGAACTGCTTTAAAAAAAGGGTACTTATCGGTTAACGGGAGGCCTATTTAAATTATTATTTTCGTTGTCTGGATGTGTTTTCAGTCAGTGTCGAATGATGGCAAACGTGGAACGTGTGGCAGGCGGTACCAAGTTGGGTAAAGACGCGATTTTTTACAATTCTTTCAAATTTGTTTTACAAAAAAAGCTGAAGGTTGTTTGGGACTTCTGAATATATTAGTGGAATGCATTGTCAAGCGATCTGGATGCTCGCTAGCGCTCGCATCTCAAAAAAGATAAACAATCCCAGAAACTATCCCGTGAATGAGCAGGTTGTTTGGGACTTCTGAATAGATGAGTGGCCTCCCGTTAACCGATAAGTACCCTATAAAGAATAAATAAAAAAAAACAACACTAGTTGTTGAGGAAATGAGAAAAATGAAGTGGCTACTCTACTATCCACAATACCTTACACTCCACGACTTCTTACTGAAACCCTGCAGTGCTGTAAATGCTTAGGGACATCACTGAGTAGCCGCTTTCAGTTATATAACAATCACTTTTATTAACAATACTGACATAAAGGATGCTGTTGAAAGCAATCCCAACTCAAAAGCAATTTACGAGCAGAAAATGTCGAATGACAAAGTGGGAAATCGTCATCAGCGTCGCTATCTCCATCTCTCTCTCTGAATCAATCGCCATTTCGTCTGTCACACCTTCCTCAATACCGAATTTCTCCATCAATTCTTCAAAATCGAACCCTCCGACATCATCGATGTTTATTTTCAATGATCTTTTCGTCGACATTGTCTTCAATTTGCAGTTAATCTGAAGAGAGAGAGAAAAAAATAATATCAGTAACCGTCTAGTTCCCCAAGGACCTGTGGCAGTCAAACCCGCAATGCGTGCATACTTATTTTATCAGTTCAACAAAGGATAACATGTAAGCCGGTGCCCTCAAGACGATGCTCTGTGATCTGAAATCTCTCTGGGTATTCAAAAAATTATTGTACGGAAGGACTTTGAGGACTGATCAACACAAGACATTACATTGAAGAAAAACATAGCATGTGCCCATTACCATGCCATGTTTCCCAACTACTAAACCGAGCTCCCATAATAACTGCACGGGTATTATTGCTGTTTTGATTATTTTGTATGGAAGTTGAATAATAATGAAATATACTTAACCAGGGCGGCTTTCGTTGTGCGTTTCTGCAAAGCACTATAAAAAGAAAAAGAACAGAAAGCACACTTTGTGTCACACTTAGCAGCCACAACTGGAATAGCGGCTAGTGATAGGAACGAAAACGCACAACAGTGTTGCTACAACAGTTGCGGATAAAAAACGAAGCAACTGTTGTCAAGAAAAGAAAATAACAGTTGTAAATAACAGCTTACTTCCACAGTGGCGTGACAAACCTCAACACTCATAACAGATGTAAAACTGTTGTCAGAGAACTGTTACTTTGGTATTTACCTAGTTACCCAGTTTTTCCAGTTTGCAATAACCATGGTATTATAAAGAATGATTCCCTGGAAATAACTGACATTTCGGTGTGTGCGTGTGTGTGGAAACCTTCATTTGTTGTCTGAAGAAGCAACAGAAACTGATCGAGTGGGCTGTTCTTGGTACCAAAGCCAAACTGGGTGAGCTCCTGCAGTCTTCTGAACACCCTATACATATTTCACTGGAATGCCCCTTTCAAACGCTCATTTCATTCCTGTTAAAACGCTCTTTCTGACAAAGCAACTCTTTTGGTTTATTATTTTCAATAATGAACCATTGGAATCGAGCATGAAAAAAAAAATTCTTACCCCCCCTCAAAATTTGATGGTTTACGTTTCAAGATATGTAGAATCCAAAACTGCAATAAAAATATTTCTGTCTGTCCGCCGTACGCCGTACGCCGTACACCGTACGCCGTACGCCGTACGGGCCACTTTTCTTAGTTACCATGAAAAAAAATTGATGAAATTCGGGTTATAGGTTCCGTTCGGCGTCTAGTTGGTCCTCGAAGCTCGACGTTACTGTGAGTCATCTCTAAGGGGTTCAAAATAGGGGTTGAAATTTTCAAAACGCCTATACCATTTTTTTACGTAAATATTTTTACGGTTTTAAATAGTTCTTGAACTTGCGAGTTTTTTAAGACCATCCGGAGCATCGTACGTCCAGCCGTTCGTTCACAGTAAGGCCCCGAAGTTTGCACCGACAGGCATTTTCGACTCCAGTGTGAATGAAATTGTATACAATCCAAACCAAATCTCGTAACCAGAGACGCGCCCACAATAGGAATTTGTGAATACGGCCAATCATTGGTAGGGATCACCTGATTATATTGGCGGAGTATGAACTCGAGTTGGTTGTTCTGTGATATTATTTAATTTGAAAAATGATGGCTCTATTGGAGTTTGTTGGTAGGTAGTGAAACTTGAACAAACGTTGAATATTATTGATGGGTAAATTATTACTACGGTAAATCATTACTCAACGGTAAATTATTACACAACGGTTCATTATACCATCTACGTAGAAGGGGCTGGAGTTTGTTGGTAGGTACTTTTGCAACTTTTTTCACTCCTCATCAACAATTTCTTTTCAGAACTTCATTATGTGTGTTTCTTTTTGTTAGGTACTGTTTGTCATCGGCAGAATTATTTTAGCAACATTTAACTCGTGATTTAGGTAGGTACCTAGTAACGAGTACGGGGTTAGGTACTAACCTACGGAGTGTCTGCGATCTACATAATATGCATATAATAGAATAGTACATATCATATTATATAGACGGGTTATCTATACATAGAGCTGTGATCTGTAACAGAAGGGTATTCTATACAAAATAATAAACCGTTGTGCAGGGATTTGCAGCGTTTTTTTTTGTATTGCACAGTTATAGGAGTTGTTAAAACGAAAAATTTCCAAAAGCGTCCTAAACGAGAGGTGTTATCAACAGCTCATCAACAACAGCCTGTTATTAGTTAAGCATCGCAGAGTCATTTCCAAAAACACCGAAAACGAAAAAACGTCCACAACGAGAGGTGTTATCAACAACAGCCTGTTGTGTTATCAAAAACACTGAAAACGAAAAACGTCCACAAGGAGAGGTGTTATCAAAAACAGCCTGTTGTGTTATCAAAAACACCGAAAACGAAAAAACTCCCACAACGAGAGGTGTTATCAGCAACAGACTGTTGTGTTATCAAAAACACCGAAAACGAAAAAACTCCCACAACGAGAGGTGTTATCAGCAACAGCCTGTTGTGTTATCAAAAACACCGAAAACGAAAAAACGTCCACAACGAGAGGTGTTATCAGCAACAGACTGTTGTGTTATCAAAAACACCGAAAACGAAAAACGTCCACAAGGAGAGGTGTTATCAAAAACAGCCTGTTGTGTTATCAAAAACACCGAAAACGAGAAAACTCCCACAACGAGAGGTGTTATCAGCAACAGACTGTTGTGTTATCAAAAACACCGAAAACGAGAAAACTCCCACAACGAGAGGTGTTATCAGCAACAGCCTGTTGTGTTATCAAAAACACCGAAAACGAGAAAACTCCCACAACGAGAGGTGTTATCAGCAACAGACTGTTGTGTTATCAAAAACACCGAAAACGAAAAACGTCCACAAGGAGAGGTGTTATCAGCAACAGACTGTTGTGTTATCAAAAACACCGAAAACGAAAAAACTCCCACAACGAGAGGTGTTATCAGCAACAGACTGTTGTGTTATCAAAAACACCGAAAACGAGAAAACTCCCACAACGAGAGGTGTTATCAGCAACAGACTGTTGTGTTATCAAAAACACCGAAAACGAAAAAACTCCCACAACGAGAGGTGTTATCAGCAACAGACTGTTGTGTTATCAAAAACACCGAAAACGAAAAAACTCCCACAACGAGAGGTGTTATCAGCAACAGACTGTTGTGTTATCAAAAACACCGAAAACGAAAAAACTCCCACAACAAGAGATGTTATCAGCAACAGACTGTTGTGTTATCAAAAACACCGAAAACGAAAAAACTCCCACAACGAGAGGTGTTATCAGCAACAGACTGTTTGTGTTATCAAAAACACCGAAAACGAAAAAAACTCCCACAACGAGAGGTGTTATCAGCAACAGCCTGTTGTGTTATCAAAAACACCGAAAACGAAAAAACTCCCACAACGAGAGGTGTTATCAGCAACAGCCTGTTGTGTTATCAAAAACACCGAAAACGAAAAAACTCCCACAACGAGAGGTGTTATCAGCAACAGACTGTTGTGTTATCAAAAACACCGAAAACGAAAAAACTCCCACAACGAGAGGTGTTATCAGCAACAGACTGTTTGTGTTATCAAAAACACCGAAAACGAAAAAAACTCCCACAACGAGAGGTGTTATCAGCAACAGACTGTTGTGTTATCAAAAACACCGAAAACGAAAAAACTCCCACAACGAGAGGTGTTATCAGCAACAGACTTTTGTGTTATCAAAAACACCGAAAACGAAAAAAACTCCCACAACAAGAGATGTTATCAGCAACAGACTGTTGTGCCTTGAAAGACACAACAGACTGTTATTTACATCTGTTATTGACAACAGTTATTCTCGGGCAACCAACATCCTGTTGTCGTTTTCTGAAAATAGCAATAACGCCCACCACTAATAGCGGCTACTCCCAGTGGCCGCTATCACGATATGATAGCAAAGCAGTGTTGCCACCAACTTTTTCTTGCCTCTAATTTTACCAATTCTCTTCAGGATAAGGCTATGAGCACAAAACGACTTACGAGCCTCAAACCCGAAAATCGCAAGGACAAAAAAATTAAGTGGCTACTCCGAGTGCCCTCAATACCTTTCGCATAGACAAGGTGCTGATCCCTTGGAGGCAACTCTCAGTATCTGCAATACCTTGTGCATACAAACTGAGGTGAACCTTAAAGGGATATGCACTCGGATTTGATTCCACTGACTTCAGCTCACCACAGCCCTCGAAGTTTGACTTCCACTTCGGCACAAAAACTTGCGTCTATTTCGAAACACAGTGTCGTGAAATTGCTTTTACCTTTACCAAGTTCCACACCTTTTAGGCCGACATAGCAAATCGCAACGTTACTTCTTGTTTCTCCCTTTAAAAGCCTCACAAGGCAGATGTCTGCTGCATCCCAAGGCCTCCGTGCAGTCGGCATCTTCTTGTACAGAACAGAAAGGGAATCGGTTTGTAAAAACGAAGCAATTCGAACCCATCTCCTCTCTCTCAGCTGTAATTTTTTTATAGCACCTGTAATTGGTCGATCCTGGAGAGCCAGCCGGGAGCGATGGAAGGTTTTTTTATTTTATTTTTTCCCGTAGTCCTTCCCTGGAGATTGTGTAACAGCCTTACTGAGCCCGAAGGAGGCATCCGAAGGAGGTCATTAGATGGAGCTGCCCTACCGCTTGGGCTTCCCTCGATAAATTATGTTTTCGTTACCGTCGGCTTTTTAGCTGTTTTTCGAAAAAGTAAGCTGTTGCAGTCCAAAAATTTCAGTACCTTCATGAGTTTTTGAAAATAATTGTCTCTTTTCCGTTTTGGATCGTTTTGAATCGAATCGTAGATTTGTTCAACTCTTCTTATATGAACACTAGCCTGACCGCTCGCTTCGCTCGCTATCCAAGATTCGCTGTACGCAGTATCGTGGAACCAACAAACGACGGAAAAATCCCATAGCCTACCGGGTATTTGTGCCCAATTTTATCAAAATCCGTCAAGCCATTCAGGAGTTGACCATGGTCGACCATAGTTCCGCTATGGTCAGGGAATTAAAAATGCGCCTACGTTCAACTTGGGAGGCTACCGGATATTGGTGCCAAATTTGGTCGATATCCGTTGAGCAATTCGGGATTCGACCATGGAGGGGCCCATGGATGCGCTATGGTCGACCGCGGGGGTAGTCCGAAGGGTCGATCGTAGATAGAATTTCACGTAGATTACGAATACGCGATAAAAAATAGGGGTTACCATTTCAATTAACGAAGTTGACCATGGTCGACCATAGTTCCGCTATGGTCAGGGAATTAAAAATGCGACGTTGCACAACTTGGGAGCCTACCGGATATTCGTGCCAAATTTGGTCGATATCCGTCGAGCCGTTTGGCCGTGCATAGAAAGACACACAGACAGACAGACAGACAGAGATCCGTTTTTATAATATAGTAGGGATTCCGGACGGTTTCCGACCTTGGTTTCGAGTTTCTCCAAAATACTCCTCGCCGGGAAATATACTTGGCGGAGCAAAGCAGTTATACGAAGTATACGAACTTCACATGCAAATTACTAGTGCTATACAGAGCTATAGTATTGGAAACAGATCTGCAAGAAGCCAGCAAGCGATATTTCAGGCCAGTTCCCATCAAAAATGTCTCCTAGCAGTTTTCTTTTAAACCCTTAGTTTTCGTGTTTTTTGGCATAAGTTTTTTTCGTACATCACGTTTTTCCATATAAAACTCGCCGTAACACCCATTCATAAAGTTACGTTACAAAATACAACGGTTGACCACTGTTAGAAAGCTCGTTCAATTTCCTTTCAGAATGTGATAATTTGAGTAATTTTTGAGTGGTGTGAACTGAAATTTCGGAATTTGATTTATCTCAGAAAATACGAAAAACTTCACAGAGCTCTCCAGCTTTTAAACGGTACATGGTCATTTTTTAAATTTTGCTGCGTAATTAAAAGAGAAACTAGCGTTTGAATTTTTTTAAAACCTCGTTTTTGGTTTATTATTTTCAATAGTGAACCTTGTAATGGATGAGGGGTTTAACTACGCCGCCCATACAGCGTAGTTTCCCCCTCTCCATCCTCTATAAAGGTAGGGAGGCAGTGTGACAGCTGCCCCCGGAGACAAATGGTTAGATTATAACGCGTTGCCTCCAGGAGTTGATGATTCGTTTCCGTGAATCAACCGCCCCTTCAGCCGCGTGTCAAAAAGATCGGGAAGAGCCAGCATCCAAGATGGACGGGATTCCCATATACCGTCACACTCCTCCCCTTAAAAACATACTTCTTTGAAGAAGAAGAAAGCGTTATAATCTAACCATTTGTCTCCGGGGGCAGCTGTCACACTACCTCCCTACTTTTCTAGAGGATGGAGAGGGGGAAACTACGCTGTATGGGCGGCGTAGTTAAACCCATCATCCATTACATGGTAGCAGAGCGTGGTTGGTGGGTATGTGCTGGATTTTATCCTCGGTACCCCCTCCACTTTTTGAGAGCTTTTCCAGAAGGAATAGCTCTGAGGTTTTCCAGAAGGAATCCTCTTTTTAATAACCCTTTGTTTATCAATATACACTTCGGCCATTGGATTTTCTATTTTCAGCAAATCAAACTCATGATTATTATTATTACAATCAACCTCATGATTACTACTATTAATAATATCAAACCTCATGATATTATTCTTAAGGCTGTTATGCCTGGCGGTCAATGCCAATTTTTCCCCTTATTTTCCCAGTTGTTCCATCTTATGATGGGGGTTAGTCACCCAGAGGTTGTTCAGATGAACTTTCCTGAACCAGAACCTCTGACAACGACTTCTTTTCTTTTTTGTCCAAGTCGGCCAAGTGATATTGATAGGAGCTAAGTTCTCCACCAGTAACAATTCTCAGTAGTACCATTACGATGGAAGCTGTCAGCTTTGGAGTTTTTCAGATGAATCTTCCTGAATTAGAACTCCATACTACTTTCAGTCCCGTGTCTAACTTCACATACTTCTTCTTCAAAGAAGTATGTTTTTAAGGGGAGGAGTGTGACGGTATATGGGAATCCCGTCCATCTTGGATGCTGGCTCTTCCCGATCTTTTTGACACGCGGCTGAAGGGGCGGTTGATTCGCGGAAACGAATCATCAACTCCTGGAGGCAACGCGTTATAATCTAACCATTTGTCTCCGGGGGCAGCTGTCACACTGCCTCCCTACCTTTCTAGAGGATGGAGAGGGGGAAACTACGCTGTATGGGCGGCGTAGTTAAACCCCTCATCCATTACAACCTTTGGAATCGATCATGAACCAAAAGTCGCGAAATTGGGTGTATGGGTCCCGTTTGGGCTCTAGTTGGTCCTCGAAGCTCGGCGTTACTGTCACTCAACTCTAAGTGGTGAAAAATACGGGTTGAAATATCCCGAGTATCCTCGGAAAATTTTATTTTGAGGTGTGGGTTTTCTCGGATTTTTAAATAGTTCGATTTTTTTTAATGGATTTTCGAGACTATCCGGAGCATTCTACGATGTCGCCATAAAATTTGCTATGTAATTCGCTCCAAAGAGCAGCGTGTATGCCTATGCAGGCATCAAGCTGAGTTGAGAGCGCACATCACTTGTTCTTTCGGCCAGGTAGCAGCAGGAGCGGAGTGGTCTATGCGTCGGACTCTTTACACTCTTAGAAATCCGACTTACATACTTAAAATCAGAGGTTCGAACCCCGGTTCCGGGATCGAATATTTTTCACTTCACATCAACGATTTCCCTTCAGAACTACATTGGTGTTTCATTTGGCCATTTTAGGTGGTATTAATTTTTAGTGGCGAATGGGTACTCAACTACGGAGGGGCTGTGATCTATACAGAGAGCTGTTATCTGTAACAAAAGAGTGTTCTATACAGACGAAAACCCTCATTTTTTTCATTTTCAAGGAAATCAAGTGTTTTAGCGTTTTATACTACTCATCTCGACCAAGACATGACTGGCAGACCTGCTTCCAAGGCACCTTGTGAATTATGCACAGATGTGTGCGCAGTGCGCACTGTGTCCCGCACACTTTCTTATTCATGCCACATCATTTCATATAACTACAGAGAGTGTAATGGAGGTGTACCTGTTTCAACCGACAAGTCAGCTACAAATATGGCGATTGGAGGCGACGCCGCGAAACCTTCGTGGTGTGAAACGTGAAAGATATCAATACCTTCTCGATGCAAAGGCTAATGAATATAATATCTCGTCATGAGGCGAAAGTCTGGTCTACCAACGACCAAAAAAGTCGTCCGGATTGTGGTCGGAGGGCGGTAGACGTAATTCGAGCTTCCTCCACGGAGAAGGTATTTTATTTAGTTCTTCGGCGGGCATCGGACGGCTGGGGGGGTGCATCGAATCGGCAATGATGGTAAATGAAACGTGGGTGAGACCCTTTTTTTTGTGGTCTGAAGCGTCTGATGAACCTTTTGTACGCCGCTGAGGGAAAGGATGTTTCCATGGAGGTGGGAACAGTTACAACAGTCATCGCAGACTTTTGTTGGGGCTCAAGTGGCCAGTTGCCTTCTGATATTAACGCAAACGTGCGCTGGGACGCAGAAATAATTATGATGTGCGTAGGTGCACACGTTTCAAGGACCTGAAATACCTAAGTAAATGTCTTCATGCATTAAAATGATGGGTACAGCGAAAGCAAATTATTACACAACGGTTCATTATTTTCCTGTCGTCAATACCTACCGTCGTGCTCCCCCTCCCCCCCTCCCCCACAAAAGCCCTAAATCGAGTTCTGGAGCAAGCTGGGCAGTTACAATTTCACAGATATGCGGTGGATTCAAGAACGCTAGCCCAACAAATTCTAACAAATTTAACAAAATTTGTTCGAATTACAAAAGAACCCATCAACAAAATCCAAAATAACCCATCATTCTTCCATGATTACAATCATGAACAACCATCTCGAGCTCATACACCCATGCCTGATGTGACGGTATATGGGAATCCCGTCCATCTTGGACGCTGGCTCTTCCCGATCTTTTTGACACGCGGCTGAAGGGGCGGTTGATTCGCGGAAACGAATCATCAACTCCTGGAGGCAACGCGTTATAATCTAACCATTTGTCTCCGGGGGCAGCTGTCACACTGCCTCCCTACCTTTCTAGAGAGTGGAGAGGTGGAAACTACGCTGTATGGGCGGCGTAGTTAAACCCATCATCCATTACATGGTAGCAGAGCGTGGTTGGTGAGTATGTGCTGGATTTTATCCTCGGTACCCCCTCCACTTTTTGAGAGCTTTTCCAGAAGGAATAGCTCTGAGGTTTTCCAGAAGGAATCCTCTTTTTAATAACCCTTTGTTTATCAATATACACTTCGGCCATTGGATTTTCTATTTTCAGCAAATCAAACTCATGATTATTATTATTACAATCAACCTCATGATTACTACTATTAATAATATCAAACCTCATGATATTATTCTTAAGGCTGTTATGCCTGGCGTTCAACGCCTATTTTTGTAATTTTTCCCCTTGTTTTCCCAGTTGTTCCATCTTATGATGGGGGTTAGTCACCCAGAGGTTGTTCAGATGAACTTTCCTGAATCAGAACCTCTGACAACTACTTTCATTTATATTCCAGTTGTTCCATCTTATGATGGGGGTTAGTCACCTAGAGGTTGTTCAGATGAACTTTCCTGAATCAGAACCTCTGACAACTACTTTCATTTATATTCCAGTTGTTCCATCTTATGATGGGGGTTAGTCACCTAGAGGTTGTTCAGATGAACTTTCCTGAACCAGAACCTCTGACAACTACTTTTTTTTCTTTACTTTTTGTCCAAGTGCGCCAAGTGATATTGATAAGGAGCTAAGTTCTCCACCAGTAACAATTCTCAGTAGTACCATTACGATGGAAGCTGTCAGCTTTGGAGTTATTCAGATGAATCTTCCTGAATTTAGAACTCCATACTACTTTCAGTCCCGTGTCTAACTTCACATATACTTCTTCTTCAAAGAAGTATGTTTTTAAGGGGAGGAGTGTGACGGTATATGGGAATCCCGTCCATCTTGGACGCTGGCTCTTCCCGATCTTTTTGACACGCGGCTGAAGGGGCGGTTGATTCGCGGAAACGAATCATCAACTCCTGGAGGCAACGCGTTATAATCTAACCATTTGTCTCCGGGGGCAGCTGTCACACTGCCTCCCTACCTTTCTAGAGAGTGGAGAGGGGGAAACTACGCTGTATGGGCGGCGTAGTTAAACCCCTCATCCATTACACTGATTACAATCAGCTTTTCCCTGGCAATGATATATGGGCTTGATAATATTATATATACCGTGTCATTCACACTCATGTTGACGAAGCTTTTAGGTGCAAGCTTCTGGGCCTTACTGTGAACGAACGGCTTAAATACACTGCCATGGACATGGCACAGAAGCTTCCTCGTGGCCTTCACAGTGTCACCATTAAATTTTCATACATAAAGATTCAGATTAATTAAAGGATTAATTACCATAAAGATTCAGATTAATTAACGGATTAATTAACATAAAGATTCAGATTAATTAACATAAATATTCAGATTAATTAACTGAATTATTCAACTGTTATTTAATAATAAGGGTACCTAATTCGAAGTTAGTATTCATGCTTTAAGATAAAGTAATTAGTCCACGTATAGAACTGAGAACGCAAAGAGTCCCTTTCAAATTTCAACTTCCCAGGGTGAACAGGAGAGAATTTAGCACATCAGCTGAGCAGGGTCAGCAGGGGCCCGTCATGTCACTCGTCAACGCAGAGGCCCTTCCGGGTTTATTATAGTTCTATGGTCTGGAATGCTCGACGTTTGTAATGTACGCGGTACGTGCCACTGCCACCCCTGATTCAATCATGATGAATGTCGTATGGGAGCTCAAAATCATCCCTGAAAATCTGACCAAAATCCGTTCAAAATTGATGTAGTTATGACCGTAACAAGAAAATCTCGTTAGCGCCTGCGCAGAGGCTACCGTTGATTCGATCATGATGAAACTGATAGGGGACCATCTTGCGCTAAACCCACACAATTCCTGAAAATTTGATTGAAATCGGATCAAAATTGTGGAAGTTATGGCTGTGGCAAGGAAGTGTGGACAGACAGACACGAAACCAAATTTGTCGAGGAGGCCCTGAAACGCAAAATGCAAGTAGAAATTTTAATTTTGGAGCACACACAAAAATTTCATTTCGAAGTGAAAACAAAGCTTCCGCTGCCTTGCAGACTCTGAAGCAAAACGAATGTTTCCAAAATAGTGGCGTTCTAGGAAATGTCAAACCCTATTTTTCACTCCTTAGAGAGGATTGACAGTAACGCCGAGTAGCACGGACCAACCAGACCCCTAAATGGGACGCACAAATCACATTTCATGAATTTTGATTTTGAACATTGTTTAAAACAATTTTTTTTTTTCAGATAATTTTTTATTGCATTTCCGGATTCTACTTACCTTGAAACGGAAACCATAAAATTTTGAGTTCCCATCAAATCTTTCATTCATTTTTCCCACTAAGTAATTAAGTTCAATTTTTTAATTTCGTTCATTTGATTATCATTATTGAAAATAATAAACCGAAAATTAGAGGAATTGTAATTTCTCTATTTGTTTGGTACGTGTGAGCTAAGTAATACAAGAATTTGAATTTATGTCACCGGAAATGTATTTGTGCCAGTTGGTTAAAATATTGTTCTCTAGTTTTGTTCGACGATTTAAATTGGTGCATTTGGTTTTGATGAACTAAATCGTGGAAATCGCTTGGAAATTGCGGAACGCGATAATTCCATACAGATAAGGTGCATTGTTGTTTTATTAATGTGTTCCGATTTCGATTGTACGAATTAGAAAACGTGTTCTGAATTCTACTCTTAAGGCTAAAACCGAAAGTTGAGATTGGTTTGGAGTTTTTTGGATTTTACGCATGTCGGTTCGTGTCCGAAGTGCGTTCGTGTGTTGTGATTGTTTTCATTTCCTCTCAAAATTGAAAACAGTAGTTGCTCACCTCGTTTGAAAGGTTTGCGCCTGATGGGCGTCCCTGCCGTCTTTTATCATTCCGTTGTGGAGGTTCCGCGCTTCCGCAACAACACAGTTTTGCCATGTTCGAACTTCGAGTCGTTATGGTGAAATTGTCTACTTTCTCCGTACGAAATCGCCATTAAAAAAAATTTTCACTTTTTCGTTCAACCTTCGACAGGGCGCGAAGCCCGGCTGCGGAGCGATGGGCTCCCATGCAATCAACATTCCGAAGTGCATCGGCGCTTGCGCAATTCGCTTATTATTAGTTGGTTGGAAGGTGGTGGGTGGGGGGGGGGGGGGGGGTGTAGGAAGGTTGTTGTAGATAGTGGAGAAATAATTGATATAATGAGAGGTGAAAGAACTCGAAACCCCTAGGAGAGATCTCAAGAGATTTGACGATAGAAGATGAGCTTTGATGGACTCATGTACTGAAACAAAATGTCGGAGGTCAGTTACAGAACGTTCACCTTCGACCAAACACGGAAAAATCGTAAATTTCAAAATTTTCTTCTTTGTTTTATTAAAATCTAAAAATATCCCAAAGAAATCCTCTGCGACTTAACCGTAGTACATATTTATCTAATGGAGTATACCTATTCACACTGTCGTGGTGCCCCTCAAAATTCTACGTTTACCACTACGATGTAATAAGGTAAAGATTGAACAAAATAAATAAGGGGAACGGCGAGCTGATCGACGCCTTGTGGAAAGGAGGAGAAGGGTCCCCTCCATCGAGCTCCCCAACGTTTATCAACGGTCGCACCGGCCATTGACAGACGGGTGGTGAGGGGGGAGGTGGAGGCGCCTATATATACAGCCCCGCACGCCCAGTTCTTCATTCGACCAACCACTGTCCGACTTACGACTTCTCTCTCAACCTCCTCCTTCTCTCTCTCTCTCTCTCTCTCTCTCTCTCTCTCTCTCTCTCTCTCTCTTACCCTTCCTTGCACTCGCTGTGGTGATAACCGCCGGGTGCTCCCTTCTCGAATACTCGCTGTGGTGTTAACAGCGGGGTATTCGCCTTTTTCTTCTGCTGTGGTGATAACTGCGGGACGCTTCTCTTTACTCTAGCACCTGCTGTGGTGATAACCGCGGGGTGCTAGCCCCTTCTTCCTGGTGTCTGCTGTGGTGATAACCTCGGGATGCTTCTCTTTACTCTAGCACCTGCTGTGGTGATAACCGCGGGACACTTCTCATTACTGTAGCACCTGCTGTGGTAATAACCCGGGTCGATAACCACGGGACGCTTCTCTTTACTCTAGCACCTGCTGTGGTGATAACTGTGGGGTGCTAGCCTCCTCTTCAACTAACGCCTGCTGTGGTGATAACCGCGGGGCATTAGATCTCCTTCAAACTTACCCAAACCAACCCTAACCAATCAGTACACACACTGTTTTTTTTTAAAGGTAGATTTTATTCTGACAATTTCTACACCAACCGCACTGTCCTACGATATGTGTTCTTTTTCTATGATTTTTCAATGATTCCAGAAGTTCTGACGTAATTGAACCCCTCGCTTGGGCGGGACCCACTGTGACGTCACTTCTGGAAACTTTGAAAAATCATAGAAAAATAACTACTTATCGTAGTTGTTTCATTTAAAAAATAATATAAACCGCTTGTTTTGACCAGTCGGCATACCCCATTACCTATAAATTCATGTATAATGATGACTTCTAACCAACAAGTTAATGGAGTCTACTGGGCTTTATATTCGAACTTCATCAATCGTCTTTAGAAAAACGTCCCAAGTAAGTCTATTAACGTTTGAAGAATTGACGTCACTCCTGTTTTCTTTAGGCGGTCCTTTGATGTTCGAAGATTTAAACCATTTTTCACAAGCTGGCCGCGCTTAGAATAACAATTATCTCGATAATGTTACCTTGTGGGAGACCTTAGCATTCCCATTTTCAGTAAGAGCGAAAGAAGAAAAAAAAATCGTAGGTTCATATAAGGGGGTAGAGGTTCCTGCGGCTTAAGATTCCAGATGTGATGAGATCTGACCGGCGAGATGACCTTAATCGTTTCTTTTCAACTCGCTCGCGGTCTAAGCAGAATTAAAAGTTCGTTTAGCGGCGACGGAGAAAGAATTTCGTTCAATGAAGTCAGTTTAGTCATTAATAATTGATATGATACCTACGCAATTTGTAAACAGTGGGTGTCATAAATAAAATTCGGTGGTTATCATGAACAATCAATCAATTTATTCATTCAATTTATTCACAAAGTTCCTTTTGGGGTTGTTGTGGGGAATTCGGTCATCATAAATCATAAATGAAATCGGGGATCATTAATAAAATTTTGTTTTTTCAACAGGTTGACAATCCAAAAAACGCTGCAAAGTCCTTGTCACATGGGTTTATTATTCCATTGGACATACCTACAGAGAAAAACGGAGTTATTGAAAAATAGTCTATTTCCACTAATACACGAAAAACGCAAAAAACACTGTTATACCGGTTTCGGTGATCAAACCATCGTCAGTAACACACAATAACTTATTATTGTGTTATAACTTAGTTATTGCGTGTTACTGACGATGGTTTGATCACCGAAACCGGTATAACAGTGTTTTTTGCGTTTTTCGTGTATTAGTGGAAATAGACTATTTTTCAATAACTCCGTTTTTCTTTGAAATGGGTTTCCACGATTTCGTCGCGAGTGATTTAGTTCGTATACCTACAGAAATGTTTGCTGTTTATTTATTGTTTCTTTCATATAAAATAATTGAAATAGCTATCTCTGGTGGTTTCCACCAATTTTGGCCCCCAAAACTCGAATAAACTACGCTCCTTTTTTTAAAATAAATTATCTCTGATCATTGATAGTACCATTTAATCGTCTTGATCCACCTGTTGACACTTTTTCCAGTGTTATTATACAAATTGATGGTGATTTCATACGATTTCCCAGGTTTTTGACTCATAAAAAATCAATTTCGGGAGCTGAACACCTGATAGAACCTCAATTTTCTATTCTTTGGTCAAAATCGACTTCATATTCGGTCTTCTCGTCCCCAAAAACATGAAAAACGATACCTTAAAAGCTCATGTTACCAACATGTTCTAAAACACAAAAAGTACCTATTTTTATACACATTTTCACTCATAACACCCCTGGGTATATTCCGATCGGGCTGAAAAGTTTCGGGACACAACTAGGGCCCAAATGGAGCATGTGTGCGAAAGAACGAATTTTTTAGACCGAAAATGAAGCCGGTACACGTGATACGGCGGACGGCGGACGGACATTGCATTTTTGGAGTCTACGTACCTTGAAACGGAAAAGAAAAAATTTTGAGGGGGTGTTATAAAAATTTTTTGCTGAGCGATTACATAGGTGTATTATTCACTGAATAATAAACCAAAAACGCTGCAAAGTCCTTGTCACATGGGTTTATTATTCTATTGGACACACCTACAGAAATGTTGGCTGTTCATTTATTGTTTCTTTCACGTGAAATAATTCGAATAGCTATTTCTGAAGGTTTCCACCAATTTTGGCCCCCAAAACACGAATTCTTCTTTTTTTTCAATTTATCTTTGATCATTGGTAGTGCCATATAATCGTCTTGATCCACGTGTTGAAACTTTTTCTAGTGTTATTATACAAACTGATTGTGATTTCAGACGATTTCCAAGGTTTTTGACTCACGAAAAATCAATTTTGGAAGCTGAACATGTGGTAGAACCTCAATTTTCCACTCTTTGGTCAAAATCAACCAAATATTCTGTCTTCTCGTCCCCAAAAACATGGAAAACGATACCTCAAAAGCTCATGTTACTAACATGGTTCTAAAACACAAAAAGTGCTATTTTTACACACATTTTCACTCATAACACCCCTGGGTATATTCCGATCGGGCTGCAAAGTTTCTGGACACAACTAGGGCCCAAATGGAGCCTGTGTGCGAAATAGTGAATTTTTTTGACCAAAATTAGATTAGATAAGGATTATACGGCGTACGGCGGACGGATATATAGCATTTTTGGAATCTACGCATCTTGAAACGGAAAAGAAAAATTTGAGGGGGTGTTATAAAAATTTTTTTGCTGAGCGAATACATAGGTGTATTATTCACAGAATAATAAACCAAAACCGTCGGGAAATATAACTAATTGAACGATTTCTTATTCAAATTTGAACGATTTGGCGCCAACCTCGTACGAGTGAGAGAAGAAAGTGCAGTCTGTTGCTAGTCGTTTTTGTAGCCATAAAAAATCGTAAAGCGCCCCATCCCCATAGCAACCACCTATTTATAAGTACCCACTTCATTTCTCCCCTGATCCGTAAAGCTTCCATCATCTTCCTCAAGGTATTTCCCCAGTCTTCGGGCCTCGATGCCCTAGAGACCTCACCCTCGCCCGTTTACATTTCACCCTTCGATCTATCTATCACAGCACCTTTTTTCTTCCCCTACCACACATGTTATGATGGCGAAGAGGGGAGGAGGGGGTTCTGGTTAAGTCAATATTATTGTTTACTTCGTCTTCCCCTTCAGTGATAAAGCCCAGCTCCAACGCACCGCTTCCGAACTTGAGATAGGTCCCGAGTTCGGAGTTTATTATTCTTCATCACCGGCGGAGCCATCTGCAGCCCTCTCGAAACGTTAAAGAATTTTCGTATGAACCAAATTTTAATCCAAAAATATTCTTTTTGATTTTTGGACTGCGATGTACACACTGACGTACAGGACTCCAGAGCAGGTCCTTTCATCGCAGGAAAATCTGATACCTTTCATTTCTCTTGACTCATATTTCATGGTTTCACGTCATTCTCACAAGAAAAAAAACGTCTGCCAAGTTGGGTGGGCAGTATAGCTTCCTCACTTATTGTAACATGGACGCGTAGAATCAGTTGGTAAAAAAAATTGTGAGTCAAAATGGTTGAATAGCAATAAACAGAGTAGTAATAAATTTCCTAATATGCGTAATAGAATCTAACATTTCAACAATTTTCAACATTTCATGTTCGCGCATGCGCAGACGGAAGTTACAGTACGATTCCAATGCGATTCATATGGAACTATCAAAGTACTATTCCTGATCGGCCCTCCAAGTTTGAACTCATTTCAACGATATTTTCAAGGTAGTTGTGGGCGTTTCAAGTATTTCACTTTTGCGCATGCGCAGACGAAAGTTGCGGTCCGATTTCAATGATTTTGATACCTAAGGGACTATCTGCGATCCAACCCGTGTGTACCCTCAACATTTCAGCTCTTTACGACTGTTTTTCGCGTTGTTAGGAACGTTACAAGGAAATGGTCAACATTTCATGTTCGCGTATGCGCAGACGAAAGTTAAGGTACGATTCCAATGAAATTTGTTTGGAACTCTCAACGTATTATTCCTGATCGACCCTCCGAGTTTCAACTAATTTCAACGATATTTAGGGTAGTTATGGGCTTTTCAATTATTTCACGTTTGCGCATGCGCAGACGAAAGTTACCGTACGTTCTCACTGATTTTGGTATGGTACCGTCTGTGACCCCACTCGCACCTACCCTCCAAATTTCAGCCCATTTCGACCATTATTTCGGGTAGTTTAGGGGCGTCACAGGGAATTCACCACAGACAGACACGGAATCAAAAATGCTGCCCCTCGATGCCTGCAGAATGCAAAATGGTAGTGGAAATTTTCATTTTGGAGGACATGATTTTTTTTTTTTTTTTCTTTCTTTCTTCTCTCTCATTCACGAAGCCAAGGCTTCCCTACCTTCGTCGAAAAAAGAAATATATTCCTACTATTTTAGGTATCTATTTTTTATTTCAGCTCTGGGATTGGCAAAATTTTGACAAAACTTTGAACGGTTGATGGCAGCTAAAAGCTAATCTGAACTCGCAGTGCACCAGTACGCGGCTGTTCACTCAGCACTCGATGTCCATTCACGTTGTGGTATAACTTACTTATAACTTGGATCAGTCCTTGCCGACTGAAATTATATAAATGCCGCTGAATATTTTAGTACAGAAGGTCTGTTCCTTACGGGACTTTCAGCATTCATGTTTCTGCCAGTTTTGAGTTTCGGAAAAATTATTTAGCAAACGTTTTGCCAAAAACGAGTGGTTCTTTAGAGCTGTGAAACACCTTCTTGAAAACTGAAGGCGATCCTCCGTTTCGTTGTATTTCTAAGGGCCGGGTTTCACCAACGCGGACTAACCAGAGATTAAGGAGGTAAGCCATCGATCCTGAGAAAAGACAGTTTCACGAACGCCTAATCTCGGAATAACTCGCGCTATCGGCGCATCAAGTTAATACCTCGTTTCAGGTAGTTTAAACCTCAGATCTGCGGTTTATCTCAGATTCTCAGCGAGGCCATCGCCATTTTTAAAACCTTTTAACATGGATATGTTTTTGCCCTGGGGGGTCATTCTAAAATTTGCGACCGAAAAAAATGCAACGCTGCAACCGATAAACAATTTGGAGATGTGCGTGTGTAGTTACCGACAATACCCAGCGAAACAATAATGAAATGAGCACAAACCATTTTATTGAACGAATTGGAAGGTAGCGATTGGAAGGTAGCACCTAAAAATGTGCTATCCCAATTTCTGTACAATAAATTTCACCAATTGCACTTTTTTCATTATCAACCAATTCAAAAATTTATATCATTTTTCCACTTCATGGAAAAACATTGAAAAGTGGATGTGAAAATACAGCGCCCAAAAACATATCCATGATTCAATGTTTTTCCATGAAGTGGAAAAATTTCTCCTTCTGTAATTTTAATGCAGTTCAGCTAGAATGGAAATAGGTAGTGGAATTATCTATTGTGAAACAAAATTTTGTGGCCAACTAAAATAAAGTTCGTTTGAATGAACAAAGGATAAGCTAAAATTTTAATACAGGATCTAACCAAAATAATTTTGTGTGTATTTCTTCGTACTCGTGATTTTCATCAAACATTTTGTGTGATGAATCGTTTCATTCAAGTGTCCGAGTCATCTTCCGATGAAGATTTCAACGAAATTATGGAAACGGCGGTGCCAAATTCGCGAAGGGGTCGACCATTTCCTGAAATGATATGGCAATCTTTTTCGCAGGGTTACGCCTTCCCAACGAAGGGATGAGCTAAGTGCTCGATATAATAGAAAACTTCCTCGTTTTACAAACAAAAATAGGACCACAAATATGTAATAAATGTAATTTTACACCAACCAGGTAGGCAACAACATCGGACCCATCAGCAATTTATTTCTTCGAGTACCTAATACACAAACCTTCCTAGTATGCTGTAGGAACTTACGCACTGCGTTAATAAGTTCTTCAGGGGCATTTTTAAGGGTTCATATTTCGAAAAAAATTGGTTGGATTTTGGAAAAAGGTCGCTGCATTCATTGAATGGGTCAAGTTTTTGCTTTAGAAGACGGAGTCGTTTCTTGTTTGTATATTACTGTATTGTATTACACAGTTTAATGTCTCCGCAACAGTGGATGGCGGTCAAAACGTAAGTATCCATAGAAGAAATATCACAGATCCATCACTCATGGATGAGCATCTCTCCTCCATGTCATCTGCAATACGAGATTGGTGTTTCTGGGGATAGCAATGCTGATGCACACTGAACAATCTCGGCTAAACCAAATGGCTGAACCGCGGATCAAAAAGTTGGTGAAACTGTCGAAGCTCTGAACCGCAGATCAAATTTGATTCCAGGATTTATTGGTACCAAACCAATCTCGTTTATCGATCCCCAGAAACACAAAGCTCGTGTTGCACATGACATGTAGGAGAGATGCTCATCCATGAGCGGTGGATCTGTGATATTTCTTCTATGGATACTTACGTTTTGTCCGTCATCCGTTGTTGCGGAGACATTAAACTGTGTAGTAAAATACAGTAATATACAAACAAGAAACGACTCCGTCTTCTAAAGCAAAAACTTGATCCTAAACAAACGTACGTCTCTTGTGCATCGCACGGGTCATTCGACCAGCGGATGAAACCGGGTTACAAACTGGAAGCGGATCTTGCAGTGGAATGTCAAGAGTCACAACTGCAAGACTGCGACATCAAAACAGATTATACCGCCGGCCTTTTCCCGAAGAATCATCTCGCAGCTTATTCCCAACGTAAAGAGAGAAATTCCGATCCCCCTCCCATCGCGAGACCATCATTTCCAGCCCAGTTAACCCACTGCAAACACATCCCGTTCCCAACTTCTCTCGGAGTTGATGGCTTTCGAAGTTGGTATTTTCGCAATAAAAATATTTCCCGCCGCTGGCCCTCAGGTTTTTCTTTTCCTCGAACAGCAGACAGCTTTGGACTCGAGACCACTTGAATTGTCTCGACTTCGGTCGTATATTCAGATTAATGCTCGAATGAGTCGTCGTGGTGAAATTAGAAACGCTTCCAAGTCCTTGTCACATGGGTTTATTATTCTACTGGACAGACCTACAGAAATGTTGGCTGTTCATTTATTGTTTGTTTCATGTGCAATTATTGAAATGGCTATTTTTTAAGGTTTCCACCAATTTTGGCCCCCAAAAACACGAATTAGGCTCGGCTTTTCCTTTCAACAGACTATTTTTGATCATTGATAGTACCATTTAGTTGTCTTGATTCACCTGTTGATACTACGTCTAAGTGTTATCATACGAATGTATGGTGATTTCAGAAAATTTCCCATGTTTTTGACTAAAATAAAACATGAATTTCGGGAGCTTAACCTTCGTTACAACCTCAATTCTTCACTCTTCGGTCTAAATCAACCTAATATTCGGTTTTCTCGCTCTAAAAAACATGGAAAACGATACCTCACAAGGTCATGTTCACCAAAACCTCAAAAATCCTTCGAAAACCCCTATTTTTACACCCATTTTTCTCCCATAACACCCCTGGGAGTATGCCGATGGGGCTGCCGTGTTTCGGAGCACAACTAGGACCCAAATGGAGACCAAACTCTGTGCGGAAAAACGACAATTTTAGACCAAAATTTAACGTAAATTTAAGGCTGAAACTTCGTTAAAACTTCAATTTTCCACTCTTTGGTCAAAATCGACTTCATATTCGGTCTTCTCGTCCCAAAACACATGGAAAACGATACCTCAAAACCTCATGTTACTAACATGTTACTGAAACACAAAAAGTACCTATTTTTATACCCATTTTCACTCATAACACCCCTGGGTATATTCCGATCGGGCGGAAAAGTCTCGGGACACAACTGAGGCCCAAATGGAGCATGTGTGCAAAAGAACGAATTTTTTAGACCTAAAATGAGGCCGGTACACGTGATACGGCGGACGGCGGACGGCGGACGGACATTGCATTTTCGGAATCTACGGACCTTGAAACGGAAAAGAAAAAATTTTGAGGGGGTGTTATAAAAATTTTTTGCTGAGCGATTACATAGGTGTATAATTATTCACAGAATAATAAACCAAAATGCAATGTCCGTACGCCGTCCGCCGTATCACGTCTGTCGGCTTCATTTTTGGTCTAAAAAATTCGTTCTTTCGCACACATGCTCCATTTGGGCCCTAGTTGTGTCCCGAAATTTTGCAGCCCGATCGGAATATACCCAGGGATGTTATGAGTGAAAATGTGCAAAAAAATAGGTACTTTTTGTGTTTTAGTAAGATGTTAGTAACATGAGCTTTTGAAGTATCGTTTTCCATGTTTTTGGGGACGAGAAGACCTTATATGAAGTCGATTTTGACCAAAGAGTGGAAAATCGAGGTTCTAAAAATGTTCAAATCACAAAATTGATTTTTTATGAGTGAAACCCCTGTGAAATCGTCTGCAATCATCATCAATTTGTATACGAGACACTAGAAAACACTAGAAAACGTGTCAACACGTGGATCAAGACGATTAAAAGCACTGCCAATGGTGAAAGGTAATTTGAATACTTAAAACCTAATTCGTGTTTTAGGGACCAAAATTAATGGAAACCATCAGAAATAGCTATTTCGATTATTACGCATGAAAGAAACAATAAATGAACAGCCAACATTTCTGTACATATGTCCAATAGAATAATAAACCCATGCGACAAGGACTTTGCAGCGTTTATTGTTAGTCAAAAACATGGGAAATTGTCTGAAATCACCACACATTTGTATAATAACACTGGAAGTAGTATCAACAGGTGAAGCAATAGAATTAAATGGTACTAGCAATGATCAAAAATAATCTGTAAAAAAAAAGCCGAGCCTAATTTGTATTTTTGGGGGTCAAAATTGGTGGAAACCATCTGTCATGGTATCCTCCCTGAACCACTCCCTGCAAATATTAGATCTCGCAAATAAACTCGCAGAAGTGGGGACGAAAGACGCAGGAGCACGGAGGAACCCGGTGGGGTTCCCCACCATCCTCCACTAGCTGGAGGATGGAGGGAGACAGCCCTCAAGGGCTATAAAAACTCGCCTCCTAGGCCTTTCTAGCCATTCTACGCTTCCCTCTAGTCGCTGACTACTCTCTAACCTCGCTCCTCATCTCTCTCCTTCCCTAAAAGATCATGGACTTGGTGACAGCTTCTGTGTTGCAACCAGCCAGGCAAGCACATCCTAAAAGATCATGGACTCGGTGACATCCTCTGTGTTGGAACCAAACTGGCATAACCTAGCGCCTCTAGTAGTGAATGTGCGCAAACAATACATTCACTACACCATCAAAAATAGCTATTTCAATAATTGCACATGAAAGAAACAATAAATGAACAGCCAAAATTTCTGTAGGTGTGTGTCCAAAAGAATAATAAACCTATGTGACAAGGACTTTGCAGCGTTTTTTGGAGACAAGATGACGGAATATGAAGTCGATTTTGGCCAGAGTGGAAAATTGAGGTTTTAACGAAGTTTCAGCCTTAAATTTACGTTAAATTTTGGTTCAAAATCATTGTTCTTCCGCACACAGTTTGTTTCCCCATTTGGGAACACATTTGGGTCCTAGTTGTGCTCCGAAACACGGCAGCCCGATCGGCATAAAACCGGGGGTGTTATGGGAGAAGAATGGGGTAAAAATAGGGGTTTTAGTGGACAGGAGGTTGTGAGGTATCGTTTTCCATGTTTTTTAGGGGGAGAAGACCGAATATTTGGTTGATTTTGATCGAAGAGTGAAGAATTGAGGTTGTAACGAAATTTAAGCTCCCGAAATTTATTTTTTATGAGTCAGAATCTTGGGAAATTGTCTTAAATCACCATCAATTTGTATAATAACACTAGAAGTAGTATCAACAGGTGAACCAAGACAAATAAGTTGTACTATCAATGATCAAAAATAGTCTGTTGAAAGGAAAAGCCGAGCCTAATTCGTGTTTTTGGGGGCCAAAACTGGTGGAAACCATCAAAAATAGCCATTTCAATAATTGCACATGAAAGATACAATATATGTATTTCCAGCATTTCTGTAGGTATGTAGAATAATAAACCCATGTGACAAGGACTTTGCAGCGTTTTTACTTCATCGGATAGTTCAGAGGTTTCCGCCTTCACAACAGCTGTGTTTGTGAAAGAGAAAAAGCCCATTCGAAAGCCGCGGTCCGTCGGTTGCGGCCACGCGGTGAAGCTCGAACGATTACAGTTGTGCGCCTTTTATAAATCGGTGACCCGGTATTTTGCGATAATTTCAGGCTCTCGGACCCCACCGGCTTTTGAACGCGATGGATCTTAAAGATTTCTTGCCCACGCAAACCGCCTCGAGCTGTCGACTGGAGATAATTTTTCAACGTGGGCCCACAGGACTTCTCCGTCTCAAAACGTTATTACTATTCCCACTCCGTCCTCGTTCCGTGTAAAACTTATACGTTTTCGACTTTGGCTTTAAAATACAAATCGACCGTTTTTAGTTGATAATCCCGAGGTGACCTAATCTTGCAGTAAAAAAAAAATAAATAAAGCCGAAGGTTGGCGTTTCAACACGAGTTCTTTAAATGCGGAATCGTAAAATGATGTAATGCCAACCCACGTGAAGTTCGAGGTCTGTGACTTCATGTTTGTCCTCAAAAGTGAAGACCAACTGCAAAATGAGTTAATTTCAATGTGCGCTAATTGGCTCATCTACTCTTATCTGCCAACCTAACAGTGTCCCAGACATCGGTGGTCCAAGAATTCATTTTCCTTGTGGAAGGATTTTTTCAAGTTCTCCAGTTTTTCGAGTTCTCAAAGGAATATCAATATTATTTTGCGATGTTGCAACTGAATCTGCAGTTCCAGTCACGCAGCATTACCTTATAAGCGAATTTTGGCTCATTTTCAATAATGAACCTTTGGAATCGAGCATGAAAAACATTTTTAAACCCCCCCCCCCCCCCCGAAAATTTGATGGTTTCCGTTTCAAGGTATGTAGAATCCGAAAATACAATAAAAAAAATTTCTGTCTGTTTGCTGTACTTCGCACTTTTCTTAGTTACCATGAACCAAAATTGACGAAATTCGGTTTATAGGTCCCATTTGGGGTCTGGTTGGTCCTCGAAGCTCGGCGTTAATGTCAGTCATCCCTAAGGGGTGAAAAATAGGGGTTGAAATCTCCAGGACGCCGTTTTCTCGAATTTGTTTAAATAGTTCTCGAACTTGGGAGTTTTTTAAAACCAGCCGGAGCGTTGTACGTTCAGCCGTTCGTTCACAGTAAGGCCCAGAAGTTTGCACCGACAGGCATTTTCAGCAGGAGGGTGAATGAAATTGTATACATTCAGCCCAAATATCATCACTAGGGACGCGCTAACAATCGGGAATTGGCCCGAGATAAAATCATTGCTATAGGGAGCACCTGATTATATTGGCGGAGTATGAAGTCGAGTTGGTTGTTCTGTGATTTTATTTCATTTGAAAAATGACGGCTCTTTTGGAGTTTGTTGATACGTAGTGAAACTTGAACAAACGTTGAAGTATTATTGATGGGTAAATTATTACACACCGGTTCATTATACCATCTACGTAGAAGAGGCAGGAATTTGTTGGTAGGTACTTTTGCAACTTTTTTCACTCCACATCAACAATTTCCCTTCAAAACTTCATTATTTGCGTTTCTGTTTGCCATTTTAGCTACTGTTTGTCATCTACAGAATTATTTTAGCAACATTTAACTCGTGATTTAGGTAGGTACCTAGTAACCTGTTTGAAATAGGGATTCGCGATACTAATTTGTCACTTTGTAACTAATCTGTTTGAAATAGGGATTCGCGCTGTTGGCACGGTGTAGAATGCAATAGAGTGACGCCAAATATGCAATTAGGTGAAATTGGTCAAAACGGCACTTAGGAGGTTTTGGTATTGTGGTGACGATTATATATTTATCGTTGCGTACCTACCACGTAATAGTGTGGACATTCGCGGTGTTCAACCCCGGGTGAAATTCCATTTTGGTTTATTATTCTGTGAATAATGCACCTATGTAATCGCTCAGCAAAAAATTTTTACAACACCCCCTCAAAATTTGTTCTTTTACGTTTCAAGGTGCGTAGATTCCAAAAATGCAATGTCCGTCCGCCGTTCACCGTACGCCGTCCGCCGTATCACGTGTACAGGCTTCATTTTTGGTCTAAAAAAGTCGTTCTTTCGCACACATGCTCCATTTGGGCCCTAGTTGTGTCCCGAAACTTTTCAGCCCGATCGGAATATACCCAGGGGTGTTATGAGTGAAAATGTGTATAAAAATAGGTACTTTTGTGTTTTAGTAACGTATTAGTAAAATGAGCTTTTGAGTTATCGATTTCCATGTTTTTGGGGACGAGGAGACCGAATATGAAGTCGATTTTGACCAGAGTGGAAAATCGAGGTTCTACCAAATGTCCAGCTCCCAAAATTGATTTTTTATGAGACAAAAACCTGGGAAATCGTCTGAAATTGCCATCAATTTGTATAATAACACTGGATGAAGTGTCAACACGTGGATCAATGCGGTTAAATGGCACTACCAATGATCAAAGATGAATTGAAAAAAAAAAGGAGCCTACCTAATTTGTGTTTTAGAGGCCAAAAATGGTGGAAACCATCAGAAATAGCTATTTCAATTATTTCACCTGAAATAAACAATAAATGAACAGCCAAAATTTCTGTAGGTATGTCCAGTAGAATAATAAACCCATGCGACAAGGACTTCTCAGCGTTTTTCACCCTGGAAATCCACTCACTCAGAACCTCTTAAAAACGCATAAACCCCACGATATCCGACCCCTTTAAACATCCGATTGTTCGGATTCTTAGTGCGAAACCGGGGTAAATTATACCGATATATTAAATGGAAACGGCTCTCGCACATCCTCTGAACTAGCGAAAGTCAGGTGAAGGGATCCCCACTCGGGGAGGCAATGAAAACCAAGTTGGAATATACTCGTACATACTTTCAAACTCCCGAGGCGGCCTCTCGTTGTTTTAAATGTCAACAGGGCCCGGCATCCCGTTGGCAGCTCAATCGACTCTCGTACTCGTCGAGTTTCTACCGCAGCTACTCGTGTTGTTGTGTTGAAAACCGTTTTAGACATACAGTAGGTATGCCCGTGACACACGAGTATTCCTACCGTATGAACGTCAACCAAATCAGTCTCAGTTTCCAGACAAAACATCGAACGATGGCTCCGGTTAAGCCCGATTTTTGCCATTTTCAGTGAAGGATTGCGTATAATATTGTGTAACCACTTGTGCTCTGATATCTTCGGTCAATTCATCATAAACTGTCTGTAAAAACGATGCAAAGTCCTTGTCACATGGGTTTATTATTCTACTGGACATACCTACAGAAATGCTGGCTGTTCATTTATTGTTGCTTTCATGTGCAATTATTGAAATGGCTATTTTTGATGGTTTCCACCAGTTTTGGCCCCCAAAAACACGAATTAGGCTCGGCTTTTCCTTTCAACAGATTATTTTTTATCATTGGCAGTACCATTATTAATTGTCTTGATTCACCTGTTGATGCTACTTCTAGTGTTATTATACAAATGTATGGTGATTTTAGAAAATTTCCCACGTTTTTGACTCATAAAAAATGATTTTCGGGAGCTTAACCTTCGTTACAGCCTAAATTCTTCACTCTTCCGTCAAAATCAACCGAATATTCAGTCTTCTCGCCATAAAAAACATGGAAAACGATACCTCACAAGCTCATGTTCACTAAAACCTCAAAAATCCCTCGAAAACCCCTATTTTTACACTCATTTTTCTCTCATATCACCCCTGTGTGTATGCCGGTCGGGCTGCTGTGTTTCGGAGGACAACTAGGACCCAAATGTGTTCCCAAATGGGGACCCGAACTATGTGCGGAAAAACGACGATTGTAGACCAAAATTTAACGTAAATTTAAGGCTGGAACTTCCTTAGAACCTCAATTTTCCACTCTTTGGTCAAAATCGACTTCATATTCGGTCTCCCCGTTCCAAAAACATGGAAAACGATACCTCAAAAGCTCGTGTTACTAAAACACAAAAAACCAGTCATGCAGCATGACTTAATGAGCGAATTTTCAAAGAAATATTCGAATTAATGGCTATGGTTTTGAATAAAGGAAAACTTCGGTCTAAAATTTGGTTTTCTATGTATATTCTCTTCGTATTTATTTTAATTTGTACGTTTTGTCCATCCTGATTCTACCGTTTGTTTATTACGTAATTGTACTAAGTGCTTATTTATTTGATCGCTGTGGGTTCATATTCTCCCCCTTTTTTGCTTCGAACTCTCGTCTTCAATTAATACTTCTCACATTTTTCAATCAGACCACTCTAACGGGGTGGGGGGGGGGGGGGGTAAGAGTTTAAAGATTATCCTAGTTTTGGGTAATTTTTGCGCACTTTAAATGCTCTAATTTAAGAACGGATTTAGATATCTAAAATCCGATTTCACCATCGTGTTCAGCGTGCAAAAACATTTAAAATGAGGGGTCACTTGTTAGAAAATAACATTTTGGGGATTTTTGGGTAATTTTTGCGCACTTTAAATGCTCTAATTTGAGAACGGATCAAGATATCTAAAATCCGATTCCACCATCGTGTTCAGCGTGCAAAAACCTTTAAAATGAGGGGTCACTTGTTGGAAAATAACATTTTGGGGATTTTTGGGTAATTTTTGCGCACTTTAAATGCGCCAAAACCCTCCTTAGAGTAGGCCAATTTCGCCCATCTTCGAACTTAGCCTTTCGATTGCCAAGATAGATTTTTTGTGCAAATTTGAGCTGTTTATCTCAATTCTATCGAGAGTTATCGTCTGGAGTGACACATATATATATAAATATATATATACATATAAAAAAGTGTTAAATTTCAGGAATCGTTTTAGAATGGTCTGAAACGGATTTCTATGAAGAAAATTTCCAAAAATTTATATTATTTAAATTTCGAAGCCATTGCAATAGCTTCATTTTCTTTGAAAATTCGCTAAAAGTACCTATTTGCATACACATTTTCACTCATAACACCCCTGGGTATATTCCGATAGAGCTGCAAAGTTTCGGGACACAACTAGGGCCCAAATGGAGCATGTGTGCGAAAGAACGAATTTTTTTAGACCGAAAATGAAGCCGGTGCACGTGATACAGCGTACGGCGGACGGACATTGAATTTTTTGGAATCTACGCACCTTGAAACGTAAAAGAAAAAATTTTGAGGGGGTGTTATAAAAATTTTTTGCTGAGCGATTACATAGGTGTATAATTATTCACAGAATAATAAACCAAAATTGACTTGTGTCAAGAGATAATAATATGGAACTTGCGACGATTTCTAACTCAGGGATAGGACGTGAATAGCAATGAATCTTGAAAATTAAGCTTCGTCAATTTTGGAACCAAAAGTCAAGATTTTAGTGTTGCCACCATTTCGTAGGTACCTACCAAGCCAAACCAGGTACCTACGAAATGAAGAATTAAGTGTGAAAGTTTCAACCATTTCCTTTCTATTCTTTTATAGTTATTTTTATCCGAAAATTACGTTGTATAATTTATATACCTACTTAAATGCAAAAATATAATATTATACAACAAACTAAACAACTGAAATGAGATTCCACTGAAAATTAATTCCCCACATAGGCACCGGCCTGTGTTGGAAAATGAGTGCAATGTGTACACTCAATCTGAACCACCCTGGTCCCACAATTTTATATGTATGTTCTTATTCTATTTTATAGTACGGACCGTTCCTATTCAACCCTCATGAATTGCTTTTCATTCAAATAATATTTAATTTCAAAATTAATTTTTTCTAAACTCACCCGGAGGTTTGAGTTGTTTTATTAAAATAAATTGGGCCACCTTCCTATCGTTGCCGATTTGTACCAAAACCATAACTTGATGTTTCGTTTGGAAAACGGAATATCCAATTACCATCTAGGCGAGACAACGGAGTGGAAAGTGTAAGTATCGTGCAATTTCAGCCATATAGGTAGTATAGCTATCGTTTGTCAATTCGCGTACAAAATCCGAATTTTTTTTAAATTTCGCCCCCGGCGATCTACCTACCTACCTATTCTTGGCCCATTGGGATCGGTCGACTGATGGTTCTTGATTTGGAGTGAAAGGCAGTAAATTCAAATCCATCTGCCTATCGTTTTAGCGAATTTTCGAAGAAAAGGAAGCTATTGTTCTCGGTCCAAAAATTTTAAAACTCGAATTTCCGAAAGATTTTTATACCAAAATCCGTTTCAGACCATCCTGAATTCACTGCCGAAAGACACCAAAAATTATATGTATATATATATTTATATATATATTTATATATTTATATATGTATGTGTCATTCCAGACGATAACTCTCGAAAGAATTGAGATAAAAAGTTCAAATTTGCACGAAAAATCTGTCTTGGCAATCGACAGGCTAAGTTCGAAGATGGGCAGAATCGGGTCACCCTAAGGGGGAGTTTTGGGGAGTTTTAGGGGGGGGGGGGAAATTATACATAAATTCCCAAAATGAAAAAGTCTGACAAGTGACACCTCATTTTAAAGGTTTTTGTACGCTGAACACGATGGTGAAATCAGAATTGCGATATCTCATTCCATTCTCAAACTGGAGCACTTTGAAGATGAAGGAACGTGGTTATTTCTTGAGATGTTCTTCCTGGTTCGTCTGCTCTAATCTGATAACGGAATGGGATATCGCAATTCTGACTTCACCATCGTGTTCAGCGTTGGAAAATCTACAAACCGAGGTGTTACTCTGCAAAAAATGGAACAAAAAATTTGTTACGTATCCAATACCTACTCTTCTGGTATTCAAAACATTTTTGATTTCCCCCTCCCCCTCCTTCCACCCCAAATTTTACTTTGCGTAAAACTACTCCTGTTTTAATTTTGTATGGTATCAAGTTGGGAAAACATTGGCCGAAAATTTTCAGAAAATTTTAGGCGGATGAGGAAGATGCCGAAAACTTCGAAAATTCGCTCTTATAGCCATGCTGCATGACTGTGGTTTTTTTAATGTGGGTTCAACAATAAAATCTGTGGATTTCGTCTGCCGCCAACATTTTGGCAATTTCCTCGTGGCGGGCTGTTCTAGATTTAAATTGAATTGAAGAAAGCAATATCCAAAATACCGCAATTCGGGTATTGTTAATCAATTTGAGTCCCAAATTCAAAATCTGGATTTCGTCAGGCTGCCCCATTTGGCCTATTTGGGTTTGCAGGTTGGGTTTTCAAAACTTATAGTAAATTGCTAAATGGAATACCTTTGAAAATTTCATCCGTTTCACTATTCCTAACCGAGTTGAGGCCCTCAGATCATGGTCAGTCATTCGAATTTCAGCCATCATCCCTCGTCAATGTGGGTACGAAATTGAGTAATTTGAATTCCGTTTTCTGCCTTTTAGCGAATTTTCGAGGAAAAACTATTGCAATGGGTCCAAAATTTTCAGAATATGAATTTTTGACATTTTGTTATAGCCTAATCCGTTTCAGAGCATCCTGAATTCATCCCGCTAGATTTTAACAAAAATGAATTTATTTATATATGTGTCACTCCAGACCATATCTGACGTTGGGTTCATCATAAAAATGCCATATTTCGCCAAAATGTTCGTATGGCCACGCAAAAGGATTATTTCGAAGATGAGCAATTTTCAGAAATTCTAAGAGTGTCAACTTGGAGTTTTTATGGTGGTGGTGGGGGGGGGGGGGGTCAAAAATCGGTGAAAACGGCTAAAATTTCAAAAATTATTAAATTCATTAAAAGTGGTAGAAAGGGCGATTAAAGACAGAAAAATTCCATTTCAGTTTTAAAAAAATGCAGAATAGGGGTCGGATTCGGATTTATTGCGGTCAAAAATTGGTTAAGGGCTAAAATCAATATTAATTCACCTGACGACATCAGGGATGGTGATTCACCATAGACGGACTAGTTCGATTATAAAAATATTTTTTCTCAAAAAAAAAAGAGTGGGTCATATTTTTGACTTTATAAGGGTCAAAAATCGGTAAAAACTATTGCTAAAAATCATGAAAAAAATTATGCTGTTTCGCGAAAATAGATATGGTTTCTCGCTGTGTCATCTTCTTAAACAATAGCACGAATATTTCTTTGAAAATTCGCCCTTATAGCCATGCTGCATGACTGGACCTCCCCCTCCCCCGTTAGTCAGTCCCAATTTGAAGACTGGGTGTATTGAAGCGAGCTATTGGAGCTATTGGCGGTACTGTTTTCTGAACGGACAGAAAACGTACCCTACCCCCTATGCAACGCATGGTTGGTTCATTCAGCCGACAGTAAATCATTAAATTCTAATTTAGTATTTTAGGATCTTTATTATCTTTTATTTGCTTCGTGATTTGATGTTTAAGATGAAATTAACGTCGGAAACGTCTGAATGATCGCTTGTAATATTATGTGACTGTGAATTCAATATATATTTTTGTGTTAAATTTATCTTCCTTTTGATCCGAACGTTAATCCTTCTTAATGACAACCGACCTGGCTTATACCCTGTATAACTTATCTCCACAACTCTTCGACGACGATTTACAGTACATATGATGACGTCACAAAACTCCTTCTTAACCTTCGTCAAAGGGAATTGTTTGATGTCCGTACTGGGAGACACCCACTTCGACCCAATTGTGACCAATTTGGAGTTGTAAATGGTGGCGGGGAGGGGAGAGAGAAACCGGAAGCCTCCAAATGAAGGGGAGGAGAAAGACGCAGATATTCTCGAGCGTGTGCAGTACTATTTATAAACAAAACCGTCCTGTCCCGGGACTATCTCGATCCAACTCAAACATTCCTGACCGAGTATAGAAAAAATATTTTGAGTGTCAGGTACAGGTCCGAACCTCGGTAAAAGAAGAAATTCGGCTCGGAGAATAGTTCCAATCATACAGCAGGGCGAATTTTGTAAATTATAACTTAGTTTGCAGGTAACTCAAAATAACAAGCATCTCTCATTACGCAAATTTGAACACTCTTGCCCCCAAACTATTTTGATAACCTTTTCACGGTCAGAATTTTTTACCGTGTCAAATTATTAACTTCTCCCAATACTGTTAATTTTTTTTAAATTTAGACGGTAGTTGGGGACCGGCCAACTGGTGGCTTGATTCCGCTTGTAAGTTTCGAGTCGTCCATGAACTGCAGTAGACTCAAATTTCAAGTTTGGAACATTCGATTCTTTTTTGAAAACCTCGAATTTGATGTGGAAGTGGTATGCTGTGAAAAATCGCTCATTCTTATTGCTTCAAAAATTCTGTCATTATTATGGTCGTGCTGCATGACTGGAGCTTTCTTTTAGCGAATTTTCAAAGAAAATGAAGCTATTGCAGTGAGTCCAAAATTTTCAGAACATGAATTTATGAACATTTTTTTTTTTAATAGGCAAATCCGTTTCAGAGCAGGGGTGAAAACGGCTGAAATTGCGAACAGCTTATATAAAACCCACTGAAAGTGGTATGGAAAGGTTAGTAAAGACAGAAAAATACCATTTCAGTTGTTTTAGCGAATTTTCGAAGAAAAGGAAGCTATTGTTCTCGGTCCAAAATTTTTAAAACTCGAATTTCCGAAAGATTTTTATACCAAAATCCGTTTCAGACCATCCTGAATTCCCTGCCGAAAGACACCAAAAATTATATGTATATATATATATATATTTATTTATATATTTATATATATATTGATATATGTATGTGTCATTCCAGACGATAACTCTCGAAAGAATTGAGATAAAAAGTTCAAATTTGCACGAAAAATCGGTCTTGGCAATCGACAGGCTAAGTTCGAAGATGGGCAGAATCGGGTCACCCTAAGGGGGAGTTTTGGGGAGTTTTAGGGGGGGGGGGAAATTACCCATAAATTCCCAAAATGAAAAAGTCTGACAAGTGACACCTCATTTTAAAGGTTTTTGTACGCTGAACACGATGGTGAAATCAGAATTGCGATATCTCATTCCATTCTCAAACTGGAGCACTTTGAAGATGAAGGAACGTGGTTATTTCTTGAGATGTTCTTCCTGGTTCGTCTGCTCTAATCTGATAACGGAATGGGATATCGCAATTCTGACTTCACCATCGTGTTCAGCGTTGGAAAATCTACAAACCGAGGTGTTACTCGGCAAAAAATGGAACAAAAAATTTGTTACGTACCCAATAGGTACCTACTCTTCTGGTATTCAAAACATTTTTGATTTCCCCCTCCCCCTCCTTCCACCCCAAATTTTACTTTGCGTAAAACTACTCCTGTTTTAATTTTGTATGGTATCAAGTTGGGAAAACATTGGCCGAAAATTAATTTTCAGAAAATTTTAGGCGGAGGAGGAAGATGCCGAAAACTTCGAAAATTCGCTCTTATAGCCATGCTGCATGACTGTGGTTTTTTTTAAATTACAGAATAGGTACGAACTAAATCGCTCGCGACGAAATCGTGGAAACCCATTTCAAAGAAAAACGGAGTTATCGAAGAAATAGTCTATTTCCACTAATACACGAAAAACGCGAAAAACACACACAATAACAGTTATTGTGTGTTACTGACGATGGTTTGATCACCGAAACCGGTATAACAGTGTTTTTTGCGTTTTTCGTGTATTAGTGGAAATATACTATTTTTTCGGTAACTCCGTTTTTCTTTACAGAATAGGGGTCAAATTTTGATTTTGGAGGTCAAAAATTGCTTTGAAGGTGCAAGACGGGACTATCTCGGTGATAAAAATATTTTTCATGCAACACATTGGGTCACTTTTGACTTTAAAAACTGTAAAAAATCGTAAAATCGCGAAAAAAATCACTTAATTGTACGAAAAGTGGTATGGTTTCTCGCTATATCATCTTCTTACACAATAGCAAGAATATTTATTTGAAAATTCGCTCTAATAGCCATGCTACTTGACTGGAACTTTCCTTTTTTTTCCTATTTGACAGCGGATTAGGAGTTGAACTTTGAAATACGGATATATATCGAGGACAGGCCGAGGATAATGCGATACTGTTGTCCGCCCTTGATTAGGTCTCCAGATAGAGAAACTTGAGCTCTACTAAGACCTTTTGAGTTACGTAATTTCTGTCCCATTGCCTGTGTGTGTGTGCGCGCCTGTGTGTGTGTGTGTGTGTGTGTGTGTGTGTGTGTGTGTGCGGGGGGCTGGTGACAGCTGAAGAGGAAGTCAACCAAAATACGACAATAATGACCGAGTTGAGAAATGCACGACGTGATACTAATCCGATCGAGAGATTATATCAACGACGGTTTTGAAACTATAATAATCCACTAATGATACGTCAGTGATAAAACTTCCATATCACCCATTTTAAAATAACGAATTTCAGTGCTATGATTTTATTGAATTATTAGCGTGAGAATTGAACACAAATATGTTCGAGAGGATTCTGAGCCCATCCCTAGATTTTTTAGAGGATTTATCCAATGGAGGCTAGGAGATGAAAAATTCCAAATTTCATCAAAATGTTCGTAGGTAATCGCGAACCAGCAGATGAGTTCCAAGATGAGCACTTTCTGAAAAAAAAAGAAATAAAGTAAGAATTTGAGTTTTGTGGCCCAAAAATGTTTAAAAACGCTGCAAAGTCCTTGTCACATGGGTTTATTATTCTTCTGGACATAACTACAGAAATGTTGGCTGTTCGTTTATTGTATCTTTCATGTGTTATTATTGAAGTGGCTATTTTTGATGGTTTCCACCAATTTTGGCCCCCAAAAACACGAATTAGGCTCGGATTTTTTTTAAATAGATTATTTTTGATTATTAATAGTACAATTTAATTGTCTTGATTCATCTGTTGAGACTACTTCTAGTGTTATTATACAAATTATGGTGATTTCAGACAATTTCCAATGTTTTAGACTCATAAAAAATTAATATCGGGAGCTTAACCTTCGTTAACTCTTCAGTCAAAATCAACATAATATTCGGTCTTCTCGCCCTATAAAACATGGAAAACGATACCTCCAAAGCTCAGGTTTACTAAAACTTCAAAAACTCCTATTTTTACGCCCATTTTTCTCCCATAACACCCCTGGGTGTATGACGATTGGAGCACAACTAGGACCCAAATGTGTTCCCAAATGGGGACCAAACTGTGTGCGGAAAATCGACAATTTTCGACCAAAATTTAACGTACATTTAAGGCTGAAACTTCGTTTGAACCTCAATTTTCCACTCATTGGTCAAAATGGACTTCATATTCGGTCTTCTCGTCCCGAAAAACGCGGAAAACGATACCTCAAAAGCTCATGTTACAAGAACACAAAAAGTACTTATTTTTACACACATTTTCACTCATAACACCCCTGGGTATATTCCGATCGGGCTGAAAAGTTTCGGGACACAACTAGGGCCCAAATGGAGCATTTACGCGAAAGAACGACTTTTTTAGACCGAAAATGAAGCCTGTACACGTGATACGGCGTACGGCGGACGGACATTGCATTTTTGGAATCTACGTACCTTGAACCGGAAAATAAAAATTTTTGAGGGGGTGTTATAAAATGTTTTTGCTGAGCGAATAGATAGGTGTATTATTCACAGAATAATAAACCAAAAGAAATAAAATAAGAATTTGAGTTTTGTGGGGCAAAAATGTTAAAAATTGCGTAAAAAATGTATTACAAAAGTTATATATAATGGTGTCCCGAAACAGGAGAAAGCTATTCCGAAATTCTGGTTCATATTCGCTATTCCGACGCTATTCCGAAACGCATGGTTCATATTCGGGGTTTTGTGCGTCAACGCTAAAAATGGTCAGTCACCAACAGTAAGGAACTGCAGATCTATCGATTATCGATTACTATATTCTAAGTCCTCTAGTGTAATTGGGCTCTCCCGTAATAAAACAAATAAAACTGTTACTTGATGGTGAATCGAGACAGGAAAGGACATTTACGTAACAGTTTCTAAATGTCGTGCTTAAACATTCTAATCGTCGGTCATTATGTAATGTTTTCTACTGTTATAAATAATTTAAAAAATCCAATTTAACAGTTGCCCTCTCAACGTTTTAATTATAAAATCTAGTTATTGTTTATTGCAATAAATTACCACTCACCCTATTGGTTCATTATTTTCAATAATGAACCTTTGGAATCGAGCATGAAAAAATAATTTTTTAACCCAGCCTCAAAATGTGATGGTTTCCGTTTCAAGGTATGCAGAATCCGAAAATGCAATAAAAAAATTTCTGTCTGCTAAATTTTGCACTTTTCTTAGTTACCATGAACCAAAATTTACGAAATTCGGTTTATAGGTCCCATTTGGGGTCTAGTTGGTCCTCGAAGATCGGCGTTAATGTCAGTCATCTCTAAGGGGTGAAAAATAGGGGTTGAAATCTCCAGAACTCCGTTATCTCGAATTAGCGAATTTTCAAAGAAAATGAAGCTATTGCAATGGCTTCGAAATTTAAATAATATAAATTTTTGGAAATTTTCTTCATAGAAATCCGTTTCAGACCATTCTAAAACGATTCCTGAAATTTAACACTTTTTTATATGTATATATATATTTATATATGTGTCACTCCAGACGATAACTCTCGATAGAATTGAGATAAACAGCTCAAATTTGCACAAAAAATCTATCTTGGCAATCGAAAGGCTAAGTTCGAAGATGGGCGAAATTGGCCTACTCTAAGGAGGGTTTTGGCGCATTTAAAGTGCGCAAAAATTACCCGAAAATCCCCAAAATGTTATTTTCCAACAAGTGACCCCTCATTTTAAAGGTTTTTGCACGCTGAACACGATGGTGGAATCGGATTTTAGATATCTTGATCCGTTCTCAAATTAGAGCATTTAAAGTGCGCAAAAATTACCCAAAAATCCCCAAAATGTTATTTTCTAACAAGTGACCCCTCATTTTAAAGGTTTTTGCACGCTGAACACGATGGTGAAATCGGATTTTAGATATCTAAATCCGTTCTTAAATTAGAGCATTTAAAGTGCGCAAAAATTACCCAAAACTAGGATAATCTTTAAACTCTTCCCCCCCCCCCCACCCCCTTAGAGTGGTCAGATTGAAAAATGTGAGAAGTATTAATTGAAGACGAGAGTTCGAAGCAAAAAAGGGGGAGGCAAACGATTAGTACAACTCCTTGAATTTCCCATTTGACATATAATTGTTATGATACCTTCATAGATAGACAAGTACCGGCCCACGTATTACTAGAAGGAAGACGAAAGAAAAAATCTATTTCAAATTATTCAATTTAGGTACTAACAGTAGGAGGAAGAAGGTTAGGTAGGTATCTTATCAATTTATTATCAGTATCATACGAATATTTGATATTCAAAGGTAGGTAGGTACTTAACATGATAAAAATAATATCAATGAAGAAGGAAGGATCTACCTACCTAGTAGAGCAAATCTTGAACTGGTTATAGATACCAGGCCTGAAATCGTAGTCAAGAGGAAAGGCCATTCAGAAGGAACAAGGAATCTACTCATAACAAACGGTAGAATCAGGATGGACAAAACGTACAAATTAAAATAAATACGAAGAGAATATACATAGAAAACCAAATTTTAGACCGAAGTTTTCCTTTATTCAAAACCATAGCCATTAATTCGAATATTTCTTTGAAAATTCGCTCATTAAGTCATGCTGCATGACTGGTTTTTTTTTTAACGGTTTTAAATAGTTCTCGAACTTGGAAGTTTTTTAAGACCACCCGGAGCATTGTACGTCCAGCCCAGTAAGGCCCAGAAGTTTGCACCGACAGGCTTTTTCAATAGGAATGAACAAACGTTGAAGAGTTATTGATGGGTAAATTATTACACAACGGTAAATTATTACACAACGGTAAATTATTACCCAAAGTTAAATTATTGTGCAACAGTTCATTATACTATATACGTAGAAGGGGCACCTATACAGGTAAATTATCAAACAACGGTTTATTATTTGCCTTATGCGTCATGAATAGCTACAAAATAATTAATGATTGAATTATTGAATCCAGAGCATTTGTAGGAAACTTTAATTCCGGGGCCGGCTCCAGTACTCGATTTAGGGCTTTCCTGGGGGGAGCTTGTGAGTATTGACCACAGAAAACAGTGATCTACGCAGAAGGGGCATCCATACAGGTGAATAATAAACCTTTGTGTAATCATTTGCAGCGTTTTCATTTTTTAACGAGATTTATTCAGGCTTTGAGTAGTTATTTAGTGATTGGTTGTATCCTTGACCCACAGCGCCCCAAGCGACGAGGTTGATATTCCACTTCTACATTTCTCAACGTAAGAAGCACTTGAAAGGTACGTGAGAGGTCAAACTCGCGCTAAACGTTTCCGTCTCTACTTGAGAAAAGTCTTGAATAACATTTTCTCCGTCGAAAAGATAATATTGACGCTCACCACTCGACTTGGAGTGAGCACTTGAGTGACATGTTGTTTTTTGAACGGGGCGCTTCAAGGTGTTTAGTTTGAAAAATAACGCACGAGAAAAAAGTCGAACTCTTAAAACTCTTCTGTCGAGGAATCCTAATGAGTGAGTACCTTCACCTTCACCGCTGCAGCGACTGAGGAAAGACCAAGTATCAAGTACCAAGTAAGACTAAGTATCAAGTACCCATCAGGTACCCACCTATCTCCCTTAGATACCTGTTGTGCATTTGAGATTCTATTAAAACTGTCCGAAAAATAGTGTTTTGCAATGCGGTCTACGAGGTTGCACCTCGTTTGGAGCGGTCGAGGATTACTGGAGGTTTTTTGGTTTATTATTTTCAAAAATGAACTTTACCACGAAAACTTTACCATGAAAAAAATGTTTAACCCACCCCCTCAGAATTTGATGATTAACGTTTAAAGGGACGAAAAATACGAATATTGAATAAAAATCCGTCCGCATCCGCGGCTTTTTCCTTAGTTCTCATGAACCAAAATTTACGAAATTTGGTATATATGGGTCCCGTTTGGTCTCTAGTTTATCCTCGAAGCTCGGCTTTACTGTCGCTCAACTCTAAGGGGTGAAAAATAGGTACGTAGAAATGTCCAGAGTATCCCTATCTCGAAAAATTGTATTTTGAAGTGTGGTTTTCTTCTCGCATTTTTAAATAGTTTGATTTTTTCTTGAGACCATCCATCCCATCCATGTCAAGCTGCGTTGAGAGCGCACATCACTGGTCTCCTGCTAGCTGGACGATAGCGCAGTGATCTAACTAACGAACTGGTACGTCAGAGCTTTCCGAGTTCGAAACCCTACCCGGAATGAATATTTTTTCACTCCAGTCAACAATTTCCCTTCAGAACTTCATTATTTGTGTTTCTTTTTGCCATTCTAGGTACTGCTTGTCATCGGCAGAATTATTTTAGCAACGTTTAACACCTGATTTAGGTAGGTGCCTACCTAAATTGCATTTTGGATTACTCGTTCCAGTCGCGCATTTCGGATTAGACGTTCCAAACGCGCTGCAGCCGCCTATCTGACGGTCACAGAATGCCAGTGGAAAATTTTCATTGGTTACAAAATTGTCTTTTTTGCCAAATTCTCTTTTGCCAATAACGGAAACTAACTCTTATTTACCACATAAAGGGGTGTTTATGCCAGAAAGTTTAGGCAAAAAACAAGTTTGAAATTTGAATTTCTGAGTTCCCGCTAGAATTTATGTATCAGGAAAGTCGCCGAGTAGTTCAACTCAAATCCCGCTTAGAGCGCTAGTGCATCACTTTAAACGATGTACAGAACAGCAATGGATGGATGGATGAGACCGCAAATTTGTAAATAAATTTAAAAAACATGCCCTCAAAACCAAGTTGAGGGAGGTTCATGAAAAGTCACAGGAAAGGTTCTTGAAGGTTGCCAAGCAAGAAGGTTTGCCATTTCTAATGTTGGGTTGTTGTCAGCATTGAAAACCATCGCCTCACAAGGTTCGCTCTGCCTCGTTGGGGCCAGTAGCCAATCAGATGTCAGTAGACCTGATGCGCCATTTCTTGCCGCATTTTAGCGAATTTTCGAAGAAAAGGAAGCTATTGTTCTCGGTCCAAAATTTTTAAAACTCGAATTTCCGAAAGATTTTTATACCAAAATCCGTTTCAGACCATCCTGAATTCACTGCCGAAAGACACCAAAAATTATATGTATATATATATATATATATATATATATATATATATATATATATATATATATATATATATATGTATGTATGTATGTATGTGTCATTCCAGACGATAACTCTCGAAAGAATTGAGATAAAAAGTTCAAATTTGCACGAAAAATCTGTCTTGGCAATCGACAGGCTAAGTTCGAAGATGGGCAGAATCGGGTCACTCTAAGGGGGAGTTTTGGGGAGTTTTAGGGGGGGAAAATTACCCATAAATTCCCAAAATGAAAAAGTCTGACAAGTGACACCTCATTTTAAAGGTTTTTGTACGCTGAACACGATGGTGAAATCAGAATTGCGATATCTCATTCCATTCTCAAACTGGAGCACTTTGAAGATGAAGGAACGTGGTTATTTCTTGAGATGTTCTTCCTGGTTCGTCTGCTCTAATCTGATAACGGAATGGGATATCGCAATTCTGACTTCACCATCGTGTTCAGCGTTGGAAAATCTACAAACCGAGGTGTTACTCGGCAAAAAATGGAACAAAAAATTTGTTACGTACCCAATAGGTACCTACTCTTCTGGTATTCAAAACATTTTTGATTTCTCCCTCCCCCTCCTTCCACCCCAAATTTTACTTTGCGTAAAACTACTCCTGTTTTAATTTTGTATGGTATCAAGTTGGGAAAACATTGGCCGAAAATTAAGTTTCAGAAAATTTTAGGCGGAGGAGGAAGATGCCGAAAACTTCGAAAATTCGCTCTTATAGCCATGCTGCATGACTGTGGTTTCTTTTTACTTTCACTATCATTTAAAAAATGTCACTCATTTTTGAAAATGGGCTTCAAACTACCAATTTTCCAAGAGTTCTGTATATTTTTGTCCACAAAAATTTGTTGACGAAAATTCCCCATTATTGTGTAGGTATGAGAAAATCCATTTTTTCTGTATATTCTGTATTTTCTGAATATTGTTATTTGGAATAAAATAACTCGGTTAAAACGAAGAAAAGAATAGGTATTACGTAGTTCTGGAGTGGAGAAGACTAGGACTATAATCTCAGGCTTTTGGATAAAAGGCTTTTGTGATTTCACGTTGCCCTTTGATATAGCATGCCGTTTAGCCAGTGCTGCCAACTCGGGGGATTCATCTTATTTATTTGTCTCTCATTTATAATTTTTTTATTTAGTAACAAAAACGGGCCTTTGTTCTGCGTGTTGTTCGGTTAGCCTCACTGTACGGGGCGCCCCCGCGTCCCTATATAAAATTTCCTATCAAAACTCGTAGGTACCTGAATTTTTTTAAATCAACTTTTCAACCAATTTTTGGCTATTGTAAATTAGGTGAAAATGCCCTTGGACAGTTACTAACAGGGCATTTTCACATTCCGAATTTCCTATCAAAACTCATTCCTGAATTTTTTTTAAATCAACTTTTCAACCCCATTTTTGGCTATTGTAAATTAGGTGAAAATGCCCTGGGACAGTTACTAACAGGACATTTTCACATTCCGAATTTCCTATCAAAACTCATTCCTGAATTTTTTTAAAATCAACTTCAACCAATTTTTGGCTATGGTAAATTAGGTGAAAATGCCCTGGGACAGTTACTAACAGGACATTTTCACATTCTGAATTTTAAATTCTTCTACCCAGAACGAATATTAAGTAATATAATATATAACAGCCTAATTTACAACTTGTCATTATAGAAGAGTATGCGCCGTGGATTGTTTTCCTAGGTTGAAGATTTTGGGAGATGTGAATTTTCAAACCTCCCGGACAGCTAATTTGCGTCTTTTTTTTTTTTGAAAATGGGTCATCGCCCCCTCAAATCCTGAATCTACGATCAGCTCAGCTAATTTGTTCAAAATTGTACATCTCTCCAAGAATCGCCGTTTTTGTCCGTATTGTCTATCTACCTGTTTGAATTTTCCTCCGTAGATATATTACCCCCCATAAATCGCCCCCTTCGTTCGTATGACCCCCCCCCCCCACCTGTATCCACGTTCAACTCAGCTAATTTGTTCAAAATTGTACGTATCCGAGAATCGCCGTTTTTATCCGTATTGATTATTTACCTGTTTGAATTTTCCTCCATAGATATATTACCCCCCATAAATTAACCCGTTCGTTCGTATGACCCCCCCCCCCCACCTGTATCCACGTTCAACTCAGCTAATTTGTTCAAAATTGTACGTATCCGAGAATCGCCGTTTTTATCCGTATTGATTATTTACCTGTTTGAATTTTCCTCCATAGATATATTACCCCCCATAAATTAACCCGTTCGTTCGTATGACCCCCCCCCCCCCCCAGAATCAACGTTCAGTACAATTCATTTATCAAAATAACGCGTCACACAACACGCAACATCCCAGAAATGACCTCCGTTTCATTTTGTTTCCACTAAAAACTCCCATACAACTCGACATAAATAACCGTTTCAATCTTATTTTTAAACGTCATATCTTAGTATCTCTAATCTCGTCCTGTACTGCAGGAAGCAGCCTTGGGAATGACCTCACGAGTTCGTCCCCTCGAACTAAACATTACAACACGCGCCTTCATTACGAAAATAACTTTTCTTTATTTCTCTTTACCTTACACGTTTCTTCGTTTTGTTTTTCTCTCTTTCGACTTTTATAAAACAACTACGACGTTTTTTTCTTCTCTGTAACTTCGCGTGGGAAAGTCACGACGGGTCCTTCGAAAAACGTGGGCTTATTTGAGATCTGTGTGATTCGTGCTCCGGTATCTCGAGATTCACTCTCATGTTCCCGATACCTCGTGCGTTAGATGGTTCACTCTACTTTGTTACAGTTTCTCGTGTCTGATGTCTGATTGGCGGTATTTAGTCGATATTCGAAAATCGATTGACAGAAGCGTCAAATTCGCCCTGCTTTGGTGTGTCAGTCAACTGATATGGTGGTTGGGAGTTTTTTGGCACTTTTACTCGTAGCCAAGTTCAGATGTCGTCTGGAATGACTCTTACATATAATAAAATAATTGTTACATTATATTATTACATATTTAAATTATTAAATATTCATAAATTATTACATATTCTTAAATTATTACATATTCTTAAATTATTACATATTCTTAAATTATTACATATTCTTAAATTATTACATATTCTTAAATTATTACATATTCTTAAATTATTACATATTTAAATTATTGGGTAGGTATATATTTTTAAATTATTACATATTAAATTATTATTACATATTCTTATTTACTTATTTCATATTACATTATAATGTTATGTAATACCATGTAATATTAAATAATTACATAAAAATAATACACAAATACCGTAATTACATAATGTGATATGTAATAAGATTATGTATTATTACATTATGTAGTAATACATTATATGTAATAATAATCTAATAATGTTGTGATGAATTTGAATTTGCTAGTTTCATCAGGAGCGGTGTGAGGATATGCCCAGGCGGGTTATGAGCGAATCACCACCCTTATTCCTGGGATCTTTTTGGTTTGGTTTGGCTGGGGGTTATGGGCGTACCACCACCGCACACAGCTTCTTTTGTGGGATGCTGCCTAGGAGGTTATGGGCGAACCACCACCATCACTAGGATCTTTTTGGATATGCCCAGGCGGGTTATGAGCGAATCACCACCCTTATTCCTAGGTTGGTTTGGCTGGGGGTTATGGGCGTACCACCACCGCACACAGCTTCTTTTGTGGGATGCTGCCTAGGAGGTTATGGGCAAACCACCACCATCACTAGGATCTTTTTGGATATGCCCAGGCGGGTTATGAAGAGAGAGATGAGGTAAGGAGGAGAGAGAGTAGTCAGCGACTAGAGTAGAGCGTAGAATGAGGAAAAAGAGGCAGGTGCCGGGGTTTTATAGACCCGGGTGGCTGTCTCCCTCCATCCCCTAGTTTGTAGGGGATGGTGGGGAACCAGGCTGGGCTTCTACCTCCTGCGTCTTTCGTCCCCACTTCTGCGTGTTTATTTGGGAGATCTAAAGTTGGTGAATACAATGGTTGTGGGTCTGGGAGGAACCACGACAAATGTTATGTAATATTACGGTAGGTATTATTACATTGCATTGTTTGTAGTAATACATTGTATGTATAATAATGTTAGGTAATATTACGGTAGGTACCTAGGTATTGTTACGTTATGTAGTAATACATTATATGTAATTATAATGTAATAACATGTAACATGTAATAATATTATGTAATGTTACATTATGTAGTAATACATTAGGTATCATTACATAATAAGAATTAATTGTAATATTATAATTAGGTAATTACATAGTGTAGTATGTAATAATATTATGTAATATTGCATTATAATATTAGTAATAATATTATGGTAAAAGTACTTTTAATGTTATTTAATGCGCTGTTGAATGTGTTTAGTTTATATAGGTAACATTAAGTTTAGAGATGGTCTATCGAAAAACTCGTTAAAAATACTTGTATTATTAATGTTAGACCCGTTTCTATAGCTCATTTCCTCCTGAAAGTCGCTAATATCTTTCTGAAATCCTATCAAGCTGACTTTGAATAGGCAGCTGCACACCATCTTATACGGCTGATAACAAGGTGTTTCACCCATCTTGCTAAACTCGAAAGAGAAATCAAGATATCTTTCACTTCTCATTATTGCCGCAGAAAATCGGTTTCGCCTGTTCTTGACACTGATTTTCCCAGTTTATAACGAAACAATAGACAGATCTGCATACGTAACGTGTGGACGTCCTGTGACGCCGTTGAAGGCTTCAGGATCGTGAGATTTACGTAAGATGAAAGCTCCTACGTGAAATGAAAGCGTTTGTCTTATTTTACGTGATAATACAGTGACATTAAATTAAGAAGTGCTGATTGAATGTAATCAGATACAACAAATGTATGAGTTTGTCGAGTACTTTAAATTTATGGGTTTGTCAAGTATACTGACATGAAGGGTTCATTCAGGCATCCACTGTATCAGGTTGTGGATGTAATAGTTGAGTGTTACTATAATAAACTTATTATAATATTAGTGGTAAAATTATTATAAATAAAATTATTATAATATTAATTATAATAATTTTACCGCTAACATAATAATTTTATCTATTATATTTGCGTTTATCATATTAGTAGTTATTATAAAATTATTATAATATAATTATATTAGCGTTTATTATAAAATTATAATATAATTATATTAGCGTTTATTATAAAATTATAATATAATTATATTAGGGTTTTTTATAAAATTATTATAATATAATTGAATTGAATTGAATTTATTGACAAAAAGAAAGAAATTTAAACACACACAAAATGGCGCATACATGTAAAATATCGTACATAAAAAATATCATACATAAAAACACAAAAGAAGTGAATTTTATTCTGCCCACCAGCAATAAGTTCATAAGAACTTGTGGCGGCTGGTGGAGCAGATCTCAGCCAAAAATATTTAAGCAATCAAACATAATGTAACAAATGCCATTTACCCAAAGAGATTCAAACCAGAAACTCTCCGTAAATTAATGAAACTCTTTTATCCTGCTAAGAAATCTTCCCCTAAAATTCATAAAACTACTGAACATGTCAGGATTAATTTTACAGCATAAAAAAACTTTAAAGCTTTATAATATGCATTCTTTTTTGCACGCTCGGTTTTGAGCTTAGTCAACTTAACATTTGACGACACTGCATTACGCGTATGCGTGACACTGCCTCTATGGTCAGGCTGAATACCAGTCTTATAGACCAGCAAGCACGATTGAAGTAAAAATAATTGTTTTACATTGAGCACATCAAACTCTTGATCAGAGCCCTTCAAATGCCATATTGCCATGGCGCCATACAAAAATGCCATATTCTGCAGATTTTTTTGTAAAATGCCATATTCGGCCGATTTTTGGGAAAATGCCATGTTTGTGCCATGTTTTGCCTTTTTTTCGCCAAAATCCTTCAAAAAAAAAAAAATTGAATTGAAAATTTCTGAATGGCATGAGGTTTCTCGAACCCTGAGGCCATTAGTGTAGAGGGATTACTAATGCCTCTAACCCTTTTGGAATGGGGTGCTTCCACGGGTCGCCACTCTGTCTGGTGAGGAAGCCACTCTGAAGGAAGGCTGGGAACCTGCTGATGTCCTCTCTATGAAATACGCCCTGGCAACATCAGCTACCTCATCAAATACCTTCTGAGTGGTCGACGGCTGGGATTTTCAATGGAAAGCGTTGCAGCACACCTGATGTTGTTATTTAATAATAATAATAATAATAATAATAATTAATTTTTGTATAAAGCTTTGTAAATAAAATAAATTATTTAGCATAAATAACTTGTATGTTGTGATATTATCGTCTCAGAATAGCTGGGGTGGTCGGAGATGGTTGAAAAATAAGTGCCATATTGAGAGAAATAAGTGCCATATTGCCATATTTTTTAGGGCCCTATTTCACAAAAATAAGTGCCATATTGTGAAGGGCTCTGCTCATGATGAAGCAGTATAGTAGGGTATCGAGAGCTCTTCCGAAGGGCTATCTTAAGTAGTATAATATTATGCGTAACTTGCAAGGATCTTAGCTTTGTCTTACCCGCACTTCCCCATACGAAAATACCGTACTTCAGCGAAGAAAAAACTAATCCAAAATAAATAGTCCTCAGCCGCACAATAGACAGAAAATTTCGGGCTACCTTAAAAACATAAAATAACTTTCTCAGCCCAAAGCATCAATATCGAAATTATATTATAAAATTATTATAATATTAATTATAATAATTTTACCGCTAATGTAATAATTGTATTTATTATATTAGTAGTATTATAATAAAATAGTTGAGTTTCATTCATAGCGATGTGTCCAGCGTCACGTGGGTTGGTGGCCGTCTGGACTCGGATGTTTACCTTCGGTCCTCGCGGCCAACCGGCAGTCTGACCTATACAAACTCACACAGACGCACGACAGCCTTCCATCATTGCCCCCCCCCCCCCCCCCCCCGGGGATTCACAGTATCGAGGTCGACCGTCTCGAGATCACAACTGTCATCGAACGGGGGTTTCATAAGTATAATTTGGGAGGTCGCCCTCCAACTTGGATAGGTGAAGTAGGTTAGTTGTAGGTTTGGCCACAGACAGGCTTATCATTTCTACCTACGGAACCCGGCAAGAAAAAAGCAGTCAATCAGTGCAAGTGGGAGGCCATTTGGGGACTAGTTACCTACTGCCATTTGGAAATGACTGTGTGATTTCCCCTTGGAAAACCGACTCGATTGCAAATTAAGCTCTCCCTTGATGGGAACGACTTGAAGATCATGGATATGTCTTTCCCATCAAGGGAGAGCTTAATGTAACTGGTAAATGGTTCAAGCAATCTCTTAGCAATTTAATGATTTAAGCAATTTAAGGTCTCTCAAAATTTGAAGCACTGGTTAGACAAAAAGAAATTAATTTTCAAAATCACCAAATTTATATTTTAATTTACAGAAATATAAGTTCTATCAGTAATACTTAACAATGGCTTGAGAACTTGAGATGACACATTACAGTTTCACAGGATGAATAGCACAGAAATTAGCTTTTGGAGCCACTCAGCTGATCCGAGCCCTATGCATCGTCATGTAGAAGTCCTAAGGTAGACATGACAAATTTCAAGTCTCTACCACAACAGGATTCGGCCCAAAAAACGTCGCATTTTTTCCCTGTCGCAAAAATTTCACTGACCCCCAGCCAAAAAGACATATCCATGTCGAAAAACGTCTGCCGATTCGAGTAGGCAGTGTAGCTTCCTCACTTGAATCACATGGATGTATAAGAATACAGAGAATAGTTGGGTAGGTTCGTTTTGACACGGGACCATCTGCGATCCAACCCGCGTTTACCCTCAAAATTTCAGCTCTCTACGACAATTTTTCGCGTTGTTAGAAGCGTTACTAGGAAACGACCAACGTTTCATGTTTGCGCATGCGCAGACGAAAATTACAGTACGATTTCAATTATATTCATCGTAACCATCGAAGAATTATTCTTGATCGACCCTCCAAATCTGAACTCATTTTAACGATATTTAAAGTAGTTATGTGCGTTTCAAGTATTTCACGTTTACGCATGCGCAGACGAAACGATTTCCATGATTTTGAAGTGAGGCCATCTGCGATCCAACCCGCGTGTACCTTCAAAATTTCAGCTCTCTACGACTGTTTTTCGCGTAGTTAGGAGCGTTACAACGAAATGGTCAACATTTCACGTTCGCGCATGCGCAGACGAAATTTACCGTACGATTCCAATAAAATTTATTTGGAACCGTCAACGTATTATTCCTGATCGATCCTCCGAGTTTCAACTCATTTCAACGATATTTAGGGTAGTTACAGCCTTTTCAAGTATTTCACGTTTGCGCATGCGCAGCCGAAAGTTACCTTACTTTTTCAATGATTTTGGTATGGGACCGTCTGTGTCCCAACCCGCACCTACCTTCTAAATTTCAGCCCATTTCGACCATTATTTCGGGTAGTTATGGGCGTCACAGGGAATTGACCGCGGACAGACAGACAAGGAACCAAAAATGTTCCTCGATGTCTGAAAGGCAAAATGTTAGTGGAAATTTTCATTTTGGAGGTACTCAATTACGAATCCAAGGACCTTCGGTAGTGAGGAAGCAAAATTGACAAGCGTTGTAATAGCGATTTGAGGGTATGTGAGGCTCACTGGTCCGTCCGGTAGTCCCATCTAGCTCGCCAAGAAAACCGAAAAACTCCAAGAACACTGTTTACACGGCAGAACATGAAGCCCCCCCCCCCCCCCCCACCCCTACTAGGCTCCTAGTAAAGTGCCAAAAATAACTCATGTTTTTAGCGAATTTTCGAAGAAAAGGAAGCTATTGTTCTCGGTCCAAGATTTTTAAAACTCGAATTTCCGAAAGATTTTTATACCAAAATCCGTTTCAGACCATCCTGAATTCCCTGCCGAAAGATACCAAAAATTATATGTATATATTAATTGCTATGCAATTTTAACGCCGGGGGTCATGTGAAAAAAATGTCCTGTCACAATATCCTGTCACAAAAACGCGTCACGCAAAGAGGAATGTGATGAAGATGAGCACAAAGAGGAATGTGATAAAGATGAGCACAAAGAGGAATGTGATAAAGATGAGCACAAAGAGGAACGTGATAAAGATGAGCACAAAGAGGAATGTGATAAAGATGAGCACAAAGAGGAATGTGATAAAGAATTACCAACGTTATCTTTGTTACCTATGAATAACTAGTTACCTACATTCAGAAATAAATGTAAATAAATAACGTTTAAACAGGATCGTTTTATTTTTTTGTGTGTTGGTGGCGTGGGGGGGGGGGGGGGGGTAAATTGCATAGCAAATTCTCCTTTGTTATACGAAGTATAAGAACACATCCTTCGGGGGGGGGTCCAGGGGGCTTGCCCCCTGGCGAGGCCCGAAGGGCCGAGTATATATTTATATATTTATATATTTATATATGTATGTGTCATTCCAGACGATAATTCTCGAAAGAATTGAGATAAAAAGTTCAAATTTGCACGAAAAATCTGTCTTGGCAATCGACAGGCTAAGTTCGAAGATGGGCAGAATCGGGTCACCCTAAGGGGGAGTTTTAGGGGGGGGGGGGAAATTACCCATAAATTCCCAAAATGAAAAAGTCTGACAAGTGACACCTCATTTTAAAGGTTTTTGTACGCTGAACACGATGGTGAAATCAGAATTGCGATATCTCATTCCATTCTCAAACTGGAGCACTTTGAAGATGAAGGAACGTGGTTATTTCTTGAGATGTTCTTCCTGGTTCGTCTGCTCTAATCTGATAACGGAATGGGATATCGCAATTCTGACTTCACCATCGTGTTCAGCGTTGGAAAATCTACAAACCGAGGTGTTACTCGGCAAAAAATGGAACAAAAAATTTGTTACGTACCCAATACCTACTCTTCTGGTATTCAAAACATTTTTGATTTCCCCCTCCCCCTCCTTCCACCCCAAATATTACTTTGCGTAAAACTACTCCTGTTTTAATTTTGTATGGTATCAAGTTGGGAAAACATTGGCCGAAAATTAATTTTCAGAAAATTTTAGGCGGAGGAGGAAGATGCCGAAAACTTCGAAAATTCGCTCTTATAGCCATGCTGCATGACTGGGGTTTTTCTTGAGATGTTCTTCCTCGTTCGTCTGCTCTAATCTGATAACGGAATGGGATATCGCAATTCCGACTTCACCATCGTGTTCAGCGTTGGAAAATCTACAAATCGAGGTGTTACTCGGCAAAAAATGGAACAAAAAATTTGTTACGATCCAATACCTACTTTGTATTGGATACGTAACATACGTACTGTACGTATGTTGGATAAGTAACTGTACGTATATTGTAGTACCAATACTACAATATACGTACATACTTGAATACCTATAATTACCCAATAAGTTTAAGATTCCCCATATTTGAATGGGATATCCCAAACATCACATTTTACATAAAATCAGTTATTTCTTCGAAAATTCGCTCTTATAGCCATGCTGCATGACTGTGGTTTTTTTTTCATTTGTTTCAGGTAAGCTTATGCTTTGATTAGACATCAAGTTGTTTCATTTCACATGTAAGTAAATTACGTTAGTTCATTATACTACTTATTTAATACCAAAAGGCTATTATTTAATATCATCACGTTTCAGTTAATGCGACTTCTGTTTAAATTCTTATATTTTAAATTCTGTTTAGATTAAATTCTTCGGTTTTAAAATTAAAATTTCAAATTTAAAAAAACTTAATTTTTGAAATTGTAGAATTTTGAGACCGACCTCACTTTCCTACGATGAATAGTTATTTCTGTCGTCAAATGGCAAAATGTCATATGTCACTTTTTTGGTGAAATCGAGTTTCTCGTGGTTTTTTGGAATCCTCACATCAAGGTACCTACCTACCGTCAAATTATTATAACCCTGCGAAATTTAGTTCCGGAGGTATGAAATGTGGCAGTATGTGTCATATTATGTCAAAAAAATAATAAAACACAAGGTGGGAAAATTTCACGTGTCAACTAATGTGGTTCTGCCATCTGTGCATAAGGTTTTCTTTCCTAAACAGGAATATGGCAAAATGTCATAATTAGACATCTTCCTATAGTCATCTTTCAGAACGAAGAAATGTTGAAAAAAAGATAATCATAATTAAACGTTAAAATTAAACGATAAAACCCGGAGCTAAGCTGACCGCCATTTCATTCCCAAGTAAATTACCTAAATAACTGTGAAAAGACATATTTCAGTTAAACGTAATAGCCGAGTTATCATGGGGTAGAGCAACTTTAAATTTGCTCCCCCGTAAAATTCCAAAAAACGCTGCAAATCCCTGCACAACGGTTTATTATTTTGTACAGAATGCCCTTCTGTTACAGATCACAGCTCTCTGCATAGATAACCCGTCTATATAATATAATCTATTATATACATATTATGTAGAGCGCAGACCCTCCTTAGGTTAGTAGTTAGTGAAATAGATGGCCCTTTTGCGTAGATCACTGTTTTCTGTGTAACCTACCCTCGTGGTCAAGTACCGTTGTGTAATAACTTCCGAATCAATAATACTTCAACGGTTGTTCAAGTTGCAAAAGTACCTATCAACAAAATCCAGCCCCATCTTGGTAGATGAACCGTTGTGTAATAAAAAACATTGAAAACGATACCTCAAAAGCTCATGTTACTAACATGTTACCACAACACAAAACTACAGAAACGTTGGCTGTTTATTTATTGTTTCTTTCATATAAAATAATTTAAATAGCTATTTCTAGTGGTTTCCACCAATTTTGGCCCCCAAAACACGAATTAGGTACGCTCCTTTTTTTCTTTTTTTTTAATAAATTATCTCTGATCATTGATAGTACCATTATTTAATCGTCTTGATCCACCTGTTGACACTTTTTCCAGTGTTATTCTACAAATTGATGGTGATTTCAGACGATTTCCCAGGTTTTTGACTCATAAAAAATCAATTTTGGGAGCTGAACATCTGGTACAACCTCAATTTTCCACTCTTTGGTCAAAATCGACTTCATATTCGGTCTTCTCGTCCCCAAAAACATGAAAAACGATACCTCAAAAGCTCATTTTACTAACATGTTGCTAAAACGCAAAAAGTACCTATTTTTACACACATTTTCACTCATAACACCCCTGGGTATATTCTGATCAGGCTGAAAAGTTTCGGGACACAACTAGGGCCCAAATGGAGCATGTGTGCGAAAGAACGATTTTTTTAGACCGAAAATGAAGCCTGTACACGTGATACGGCGGACGACGTACGGCGGACGACGTACGGCGGACGGCGGACGACGTACGGCGGACGGACATTGCATTTTTTGAATCTACGCACCTTGAAACGGAAAAGAAAACATTTTGAGGGGGTGTTATAAAAATTGTTTGCTGAGCGAATACATAGGTGTATTATTCACAGAATAATAAACCAAAAGTGACGTATGATATTTTGCCATCTGACGACAGATTTATTTTGGTTTATTATTCTGTGAATAATACACCTATGTAATCGCTCAGCAAAAAATTTTTATAACACCCCCTCAAAATTTTTTCTTTTCCGCTTCAAGGTACGTAGATTCCAAAAATGCAATGTCCGTCCGCCGTACGCCGTCCGCCGTATCACGTGTACAGGCTTCATTTTCGGTCTAAAAAAATCGTTCTTTCGCACACATGCTCCATTTGGGCCCTAGTTGTGTCCCGAAACTTTTCAGCCCGATCGGAATATACCCAGGGGTGTTATGAGTGAAAATGTGTGTAAAAATAGGTACTTTTTGCGTTTTAGCAACATGTTGGTAACATGAGCTTTTAAGGTATCGTTTTTCATGTTTTTGGGGACGAGAAGACCGAATATGAAGTCGATTTTGACCAAAGACTAGAAAATTGAGGTTCTACCAGATGTTCAGCTCCCAAAATTGATTTTTTATGAGTCAAAAACCTGGGAAATCGTTTGAAATCACCATCAATTTGTATAATAACACTGGATTAAGTGTCAAAAGGTGGATCAAGACGATTAAATGGTACTATCAATGATCAAAGATAATTAAAAAAAAAGGAGTGTACCTAATTCGTGTTTTGGGGGCCAAAATTTGGGGAAACCACCATAAATAGCTATTTCAATTATTTTATATGAAAGAAACAATAAATAAACAGCCAACGTTTCTGCAGGTATGTCCAATAGAATAATAAACCCATGCGACAAGGACTTTGCAGCGTTTTTCTATGAAGTTTTGACAATAAGTGACGTCACACTGGTGAAGGGGGGGGTCCTGCTCAGGCGGGAGGGGGAGCAGTGACGTCACTTGTTGTCGTAACTTTGAAAGGTCACAGAAAAAGAACGGTTCACCGTAGGAGAGTGCGTTTGGTCTCAAAACTCTTAGAGCGGAACTTACTTTCATTTAAAAATGATAAAGTAATATAAACAAAATCGTGGGTACTCTAAATTGCATCTCAGCTTTTGCTTCAGAGTCTGCAAGGCAGCGGAAGCTTTGTTTTCACTTTCGAAATGAAAAATTTTTTAGTGCTCCAAAATCAAAATTTCCACTTGCATTTTGCGTTTCAGGGCCTCCTGAACCAATTTGGTTTCGTGTCTGTGTGTCCACACTTCCTTGCCACAGCCATAACTTCCACAATTTTGATCCGATTTCAATCAAATTTTAAGGTACTGTGTGGGTTTAGCGCTAGATGGTCCCCTATCAGTTTCATCGTGTTCGAATCAACGGTAGCCTCTGCGCAGGCGCTAACGAGATTTTCTTGTTACGGTCATAACTCCATCAATTTTGAACGGATTTTGGTCAGATTTTCAGGGATGATGCGGGTAAGGTACCTTGAGGTCCCATAGACATTCATTATGATTGAATCAGCGGTGGCATTGGCACGTGGCACTGGCATCGCGTACATTCCATACGTCGAGCATTCCTGTCCACCGTCTCTATGGCTACGGAATTCCATAATAACGTTTAAATCTTTTTTTCCCCCGTGCTTTGTATTGCCCAAAAGTGACGATTTTTTAATTTTTGGTTGCCCAGCATTCTATCGTCGTGAGCATGACGAACCGGTCATTTCTAGTTTTCTGAAAATTTAATGGTGACACTGTGAAGGCCACGAGGAAGCTTCTGTGCCATGTCCTTGCCAGTGTGTTTTGATTGGGGCTTGAGTTTACAGGTCTGACGTCATAATTCTTCAGACAAACCTGGAGCGAATTATTGGACGCACCTTTATTAAACACCCTGAATAGCTGATGATACCCCAATTAACGACGCCTCCCAAAGGACTTCATTTCAAACCCTAATCCCGTACCCTAATTTCCTCCTGGGACTTTCAATTCAATTCTGTACTCAATTTCGAGCCCTTCATATCCTGCTATACCCTCATCGCCTTATCTTCTAATAAAATTCGAGCCTCCTCGTCAACAACACCCTCCCTTCCTCCACGAGCGGGTTTATACCTCCTTTTTCGGTCCCCCTCTCCCCAAAAGGCTCGAAATTACTAAACAATTCCACCACGCTCCGCTTCCCACTGAATATCCCCTGCCCTATAATCTGGAACCCTTCTTTAATCCTAATCCTCCATTTTAATCCCCGTCACTTGAGTTTTCCGCATACCAGACTCCACCCATCCGCGCAGCCCTAAGAAATCGCGTTACGTACAAATGAACGAACTTTTCACCAAACTCAAGGGTACTTATAAATACAAATTTGATTATAACAACTGAATTAACGTGAATAATTCTTATCAGACTAATTTTGTAGTATGAATCAAAATTGAATTCCAACTTCATAATTATATAGGCAATCTGGACGCATTCGAGCGTTATATGACGCACTTCGAGTATTCTTCAGAATGTCGAGGATCTGATACGAATTACTTTCTTATGAATGCATCCAGAAGGGTAGAAGCTAATCTGCAGACGTCAAATCAAAACTTTCAGCCCTGCAGGTTTCCAGGACCATTCTGACATGAAAATTAGTGAAAATTCGCCAGATGTTGTAACTTAACAATTTCTTCTTTGAATTTAAAATTTCAGGAGATGTCCCTTTAGATAGGGAAAAGAAAGCTAACTTGCAACCAGTAGCTAACATTAGTAATTGTTGTGATCGGCTGCTCCTCCACAACTCAAATTGTGTCTGAACATGCTGTTACTCAGAGTGGGGACCCCCCGACCCCCCTCTGACCTTGTCAAGGGGACTATAAAAGAGCCAGGGTGCCACCAATAAACTAACCATTCTCAATCAAGCGATCGACTCGTCTATCAGACTCCCAATCACTACACTGGTGACCCCGACGTGTGAGCTCCACCGCCAGCGCCCGCCGTTTGACAGCGTCGCAGCCCCGCCTCCGCTTCAACGAGCCCCTCCACGCGCGGCCCCCACCGACGCCACAGCGGCGCCCCACTCCGACGCCCGCCTCGACGGCTATCGCAGCGCCTCCCGCTACTTCGCCCCACCATCACCGATCCTTATATAAGGAAACGGACGCCGGCGCCGAGCACACTTCAAGCTGACACCTCACCGGACTGGCACCGAAGAGAAACCGCAAAAGACACCCGAAGCGAGCGCTCCTTCGATTCTCAAGCTCCAGCCGTTCGACCCCGCATTCCCGCACGTCTGGTTCGCCCAACTCGAGCTCATTCTCGCACACGAAGGCCTCACGACGCCACATGCGAAATTCGCCCGAGCCTTCCTCGCCCTCGAACCTCGACAAGCGGATCTATGCGCCGACATCAACCCCTCGCACACCAGTAGTTACCAGACGCTCAAAACTCGCCTTCTAGCGACACACGCACCTTCCGATGGTTCACGGCTCACCGCCCTCCTCCAGCCGACATCCGACGACGAACTACCGTCGATCCTCGCTCGCCGACTCACCCGAGCACTTCCGGCTGACACACCCGCACCGCTCGTCCGACAGCTCTTCCTCCGCGCCCTACCCGAGAGCATACGTCTACACATAGCGGCCCGTGACGAACCCGACATAGTGAAACTCGCTGCGCTCGCCGATCGCCTCCTACCATTCGCCCCGCCTCCTCGGGTGGCTACCGTCTCCGAAGAGGTCGAAGTGATCAACGATAGACGACACCGGCGATCACCGACGAGAACGACAGCGAATGAGCCCCGGTTTCCAGCCCTTTTCGACGGCTACGAACCTTCCAACAGCACACGCGATGCGCCGAACCACGCACACGAGATCGTCACGAAGGGACCCCCGTTCCATGCGAAACTTCGCCGAAAACCCCCGGATTTCGGCGAATTACTAGCGGCGGGGGTCATTAAACCTTCCGAACCTGCATGGTCCAGATCACTGCATCATAGAGCCACACCACGAGCCGCTACGATTCTACGTCTTCAACTCGCCGCAAGCACAACAGAATCACGACCGCACGCTCACGTGGACTACCGACTCACCGCGCAAATTGACCCCAACCAACGCACGTTCCGTGGCCACACTAATTTGCAGCATCGAACCACTCCACGAGCCGCTACGATTCTCCGTCTTCAACTCACCGCAAGCACAACAGAATCACGACTGCACGCTCACGTGGACTGCCGACGCGCAGATTTCAACAGCACAAAACGCTACCACGAACGATCTACCGTACGCCACTCACGATCCATCAAAACGCCGCAACGCCCCCGACAACAGCGCCCGAGCTACCGCACGGGACACATCCGGCACCGGCGGGACATTTCGCGCCCACACCGGCACCCACGCCACTGATCGACCACAACCCATCGCCGCCCCACGACACCGACCACAGCAACCACCCGGACAGCCCACACGGACCCAACACACGCACCTCCCACGCCCGGCCACAGCCACAGCGACATCAAGAAAATTTAATTAAAATTGAAAATTACTTAAATTCTGGGGGGAGCAGTGTTGTGATCGGCTGCTCCTCCACAACTCAAATTGTGTCTGAACATGCTGTTACTCAGAGTGGGGACCCCCCGACCCCCCTCTGACCTTGTCAAGGGGACTATAAAAGAGCCAGGGTGCCACCAATAAACTAACCATTCTCAATCAAGCGATCGACTCGTCTATCAGACTCCCAATCACTACAGTAATACTATAAAGTAGTCTTCTCGAAATGGGTGAGTAGATACAAATAATTTTTGTGCTGATCAGGCGATAGTGGCTATAGTCAAGAGTTTTTCTTAAGATTTTTTCGAGTCGTTCATGTTTAAAGACTGCTATTTTGTTTTTTTCCGAAGTCAAATTGTTTTATCTGCGTTCCTTTAGCTTTACTTTACTCCTCAAATTTAAATTGTTGATTATGATCTCTTTTCTAATCGTCGAAAATACCTGTATGATTTTATGCAGTGAATTGTCTTTTCTTGATACCTAGCTGACATCATGTAGAGTGGTACATGTAGAATAAGAAAACACCTTGAGTGGTATTTACAACGTTCTCAACTAGGAGCAGTTCTAGTTATCCTTCTTTTCATGTTGGAAAATATGGTCATCTTAGCTGTACAGTCACTTGTATAGCTCCCAGGGGCGTTGCGTCCATAAGGCCGTTTGAACCACTGCCCCGGCACCCAAAAACAGGAGTAGAAATTAAATTAAAAAATACGTAGGTGTATTATTCACAGAATAATAAACCAAAATCCAGCCATACGTTCAGTTGGCGTTTGAATTTCCCTCACTGTACCTAGCTTTTTTCACAAAGTTTAACAGCGACCCCCTAGATTTATCTGGCTGTGGATATTCAATATGCTAGTAGAGCATCCGTGGTGGTTCTCTAGACCAAGCATGTTATCGGAATAAAGCGACAGTAATCGATGTCCTGCAATCGAAATCGAAACCTGGGCTCCTGAAACTGGCCGGTCCTGGGACCTAGTGTTCCTCCCATGGCCACTGAGAAAAGTCCCCCGTCTGCGCATGCTCAGTCAAGTAAAAATGTAGCTCGCCACGCCCACTTTGGGCCCTGTCTCCAGAATCTGGTTTCCACCCAAAAAATCCGTCCTGTTTACCACTAATCAGGATGGTTGAAATACCTTCCTCTAACTAAACCAAAAAAGGGTGACATAATAAAATGGCTTTCAGAAAAAGAAATTGAGCATAATCCATTGGTGACCAAACCTGAATTACTTTCAGTGGTAAAGCAGCATAAACACAAGTACAGGATATATGAAATTGATGCAATGGCGGAAGAAATGGGGCACACAGTGGTAAGACTTCCTCCATACCACTGCCAGTATAATCCCATTGAATTGATTTGGGCACAAGTCAAAAGGGATGTTGCAGAACATAATTCTACATTTAAAATAGCAGATGTGAAGCGCCTCACAGACAGTGCCCTAGAAAAGATCACGATACATGACTGGAAGAAATGCGTCCAACATGCGGAAAATATTCAAGAAGAAGTTTTCTTAAAAGCAGGTGTCCGCGATTCATCAATGGATCGATTGATTATCAATCTGAGAGAAGAGAGTGAAGATGATGCATTTGACAGCGAACAGTTTGGTGATGAGGAAGAGGAGGAGGATGGAGTGTTTTTATAATATAAGGAAATAAAGTACAAATTTTAAATGTAAATATAATGGGAATAACATGTATGTAAATGTAATATAATGTAAATAATAAATAGTGTACTTAATGGTGAATCAAACTTTTTTTAATTTTAAAAAACACCTCTAACAAAAAGTGTTTCTATTGAAAAGCTAGTTTCTATTGAATGTTGCTAATGAAATTAGTTTTCTTTCCTGTTAAACTATTCTACACAACTGCAATGCGCTTTATTTTTCAGTAATTTCCTTAACACGTACAAGGTTGGGATTTAGATAGGGAAACTTCAAACTATAGTTGGGAGTGGCCAGGATTGAGAAGTTAGAGGGAGAAGCGAAGAGGGGGTTCGTTTAAAGCAACGGAGAGGGGTAGGCCAGGTGCGGGCCGCGGTGCACTTTCACTGGACAATATTCTTGGAGCACACTTTAGTAAAGGAATCCTTCTGGGAAATCTTTGGGCTTATCCTTCTGGTAAGCCCACAAAAAGTGGATGGAGTATGTTAAGTGCTCGGCGCATGCTACCAAACCACGCTCTGCTACCACGTGACAGAGTGTGACAGTGGGGGGTGGACCCTCGAGAGTCCCCCCTGTATACTAGCGAGATTATCACCGGTTAAGAAAGGATATCTATTAGGCTTGCACCAAACGGCCCCGTCTCCACTGGAAGAAAAAATGTATCGAGAACAGTCACACTGTCACAAACTTGAATAAGTATGTACCTGATTTTGAAGAAAAAGAAAATAGTAGGATGGAAGAGAAAAATGAGAGAATACAGCAGGTAGAAGAGAGAGAAAATACTGTCAAACAACCAAGTTTTACTTATAATCTTTTGCTCCAAGATATTTTTGTAGGTACTCACAATTTTTTTCCATCTCCAAATTTTGGGTACGTCGACTTTTTTGGCTCACAAAATCAAAAATTTGGCTAAAATGTTTTATACATTTTTTCCCCCGAAAAAGCTGCGTAACCACTTCATGCTTTTCATGCTTTCCTGTATTGCTTCCGAGTCTGCGAAGCAGCGGAAGCCTTGTGTTCACTTTCGTGAGCCAAAAAATTTTTGTCTTCAGAAATCAAAATTTCCACTTGCATTTTGCGTTTCAAAGCCTACTGAACAAATTTGGTTCCGTGTCTGTGGGTCTGTGAGTCTGTCTGTCCGCATTTCCTTGTTACAGCCATAACTTCCACGATTTTGAATTGATTCAGCTCAAATTTTGAGGGATGGTGCGGATAAGGCCCCTTGAGGTCCCATACAAATTTCAACATGATTGATCGAGCGGTACGCCCTGCGCATGCGCTAACGTTAAATTCAACAAACACGCATAACTTTCACAATTTTGATTCAATTTCGCTCAAATTTTCAAGGGTTGTTTGGACAAGGCCTACTGAGTCCCAGTATGAATTTCAGCATGATCGGACCCTCGGTGGCCTCTGCGCATGCGCTGGCGTGAAATAGATTCAATTTCCTTGTTACAGCCGTAGTAACCAAAGATTTCACCCAATTTCAATGTAATTCTCAGGGATTAAGCGGGTAGGGCCCATTGAGGTCCCATATAAATTTCAACATGATAGAGCCAGCGGTTCGCCCTGCGCATGCGCTAACGTTAAATTCTTCAAACACGCATAACTTTCGCAATTATGTATAATGGACGTAATGTATTATGGACGTAATGTTATGTAATATGTATATTTCATGTAATGTAATGTAATGTTATGTAATGTAATGTAATGTTATGTTATGTAATGTAATGTAATGTAATGTTATGTTATTTTGTTTCCGAGTCTGTTCTATTTTATAATGGGTCACTCTGATTGTGACGAGGAAGCTCCTGTGCCATCACCTTGGCAGTGTATTTGCTTCTGCTTTTGGTCTGCACACGTCCAACGCTGTATGCACGTCATTTAGTAGGCGTTTTTGTTGCCATTCATTTTCACTGAGAAACTGAAATGTAATAACAGAAGTCTGCCGATACCAGAATACGATATCAGTATTCATGTTTGCTCAGGTGGCAGTTGACAATCAACGACAGCGCTCCGGGAGAACCAAGGGTGGCAGTTGTCAATCTCTGATCCATAGGTGAAACTGAAAGTAGTCGGCTGGGTGGCAGTTGTGACAGAGTGAGGAGAGTGACGGTGGACCCTCGAGAGTCCCCCCTGTATACTAGCGAGATTATCACCGGTTAAGAAAGGATATCTATTAGGCTTGCACCAAACGGCCCCGTCTCCACTGGAAGAAAAAATGTATCGAGAACAGCCACACTGTCACAAACTTGAATAAGTATGTACCAGATTTGTGCTTCTGCTTTTGGTCTGCACACGTCCAACGCTGTATGCACGTCATTTAGTAGGCGTTTTTGTTGCCATTCATTTTCACTGAGAAACTGAAATGTAATAACAGAAGTCTGCCGATACCAGAATACGATATCAGTATTCATGTTTGCTCAGGTGGCAGTTGACAGTCAACGACAGCGCTCCGGGAGAACCAAGGGTGGCAGTTGTCAATCTCTGATCCATAGGTGAAACTGAAAGTAGTCGGCTGGGTGGCAGTTGTGACAGAGTGTGACAGTGGGGGGTGGACCCTCGAGAGTCCCCCCTGTATACTAGCGAGATTATCACCGGTTAAGAAAGGATATCTATTAGGCTTGCACCAAACGGCCCCGTCTCCACTGGAAGAAAAAATGTATCGAGAACAGCCACACTGTCACAAACTTGAATAAGTATGTACCAGATTTGTGCTTCTGCTTTTGGTCTGCACACGTCCAACGCTGTATGCACGTCATTTAGTAGGCGTTTTTGTTGCCATTCATTTTCACTGAGAAACTGAAATGTAATAACAGAAGTCTGCCGATACCAGAATACGATTTCAGTATTCATGTTTGCTCAGGTGGCAGTTGACAGTCAACGACAGCGCTCCGCGAGAACCAAGGGTGGCAGTTGTCAATCTCTGATCCATAGGTGAAACTGAAAGTAGTCGGCTGGGTGGCAGTTGTGACAGAGTGAGGAGAGTGACGGTGGACCCTCGAGAGTCCCCCCTGTATACTAGCGAGATTATCACCGGTTAAGAAAGGATATCGATTAAGCTTCCACCAAACGGCCCCGTCTCCACCGGGAGAAAAAAAATGTATCGAGAGCAGCCACACTGTTACAAACTTGAATAAGTATGTACCAAATTTTCGGTGTTTGTGGTCAAATTTGTTGTTGCATGGGATAGCGACATTCATTGTTAGGCTCCCTCAGTCAATAATTCAACTGTGTCGCATTGTCGCTGGTTTCCAACACAGAAACGACTGTGCCAAGTAGTTCCGCTATTCACCGAATTCATCTGCATGAAGATGATTCATGTAGTCATCGACCACTGACCACAGGCCACCCATATCGTCCCCCCGTCCACGTTCGTTTCCTTCCATTTCAGCTTCGTTCGAAAATTTACAACCGCGCGTGTCCGCCATTCGGGAAAAAACGAGTCCCAGAAGAAGATTGGTGGGGGGTCCGAGCTAGCTATGAATATTAAGAATTTTTTGCGTCTCCACAGGGCGAAAGTGCTGAAGAGTTTGAGTGTACTGAACATTTGCATTTCACCTCCCATTGAATAATACGGGTTCTCTCCTACCTTACATTACAGGCAACGGAAGCTTGTGTGTCATGTAGTATGAACTAATGAGCGAATTTCGAAGTGAGTGAATGGAATTCATGAGCACAGACACAGAGAGCACGGTGTCGTGTATTTAGAGAAAGGTATTGGATAAATGGGGGTTCAATATCATAATGTGGGAATTCATCTTGCCATAATATTCGTCTTGTTTGGTGGACCCCCTGAAAGATGTAATAAACTTCGGTGGAACTCTTAGAGTATTGTTAGAAGTATTGAAATATGGTTTTTTGGTGTCTTTCCTGTTATCGCCCAGCCATTTATTTTTTTTCCGATCTATTGTCTTTATTTTGGCCTGTGCCCACAAACCTTCAATGGATTGAGTGTGTGCAAAGTATTGTGGATTTACGAAATTTGAGGAGTGGTTAACCGTCAGGTGTCTGTAGTTCGGGTCAATGTTCATTGCTGTTCGTTGGTTTTGGTTTATTATTCTGTGAATAATACACCTATGTAATCGCTCAGCAAAAAATTTTTATAACACACCCTCAAAATTTTGTCTTTTCCGTTTCAAGGTGCGTAGATTCCAAAAATGCAATGTCCGTCCGCCGTACGCCGTCCGCCGTATCACGTGTACAGGCTTCATTTTCGGTCTAAAAAAATCGTTCTTTCGCACACATGCTCCATTTGGGCCCTGGTTGTGTCCCGAAACTTTTCAGCCCGTTCGGAATATACCCAGGGGTGTTATGAGTGAAAATGTGTATAAAAATAGGTACTTTTTGCGTTTTAGCAACATGTTGGTAACATGAGCTTTTAAGGTATCGTTTTTCATGTTTTTGGGGACGAGAAGACCGAATATGAAGTCGATTTTGACCAAAGAATAGAAAATTGAGGTTCTATCAGATGTTCAGCTCCTGAAATTGATTTTTTATGAGTCAAAAACCTGGGAAATCGTTTGAAATCACCATCAATTTGTATAATAACACTGGAAAAAGTGTCAACAGGTGGATCAAGACGATTAAATGGTACTATCAATGATCAGAGATAATTTATTTAACAAAAACCACAGTCATGCAGCATGGCTATAAGAGCGAATTTTCGAAGTTTTCGGCATCTTCCTCCTCCGCCTAAAACTTTCTGAAAATTAATTTTCGGCCAATGTTTTCCCAACTTGATACCATACAAAATTAAAACAGGAGTAGTTTTACGCAAAGTAAAATTTGGGGTGGAAGGAGGGGGAGGGGGAAATCAAAAATGTTTTGAATACCAGAAGAGTAGGTATTGGATACGTAACAAATTTTTTGTTCCATTTTTTGCCGAGTAACACCTCGGTTTGTAGATTTTCCAACGCTGAACACGATGGTGAAGTCAGAATTGCGATATCCCATTCCGTTATCAGATTAGAGCAAACGAACCAGGAAGAACATCTCAAGAAATAACCACGTTCCTTCATCTTCAAAGTGCTCCAGTTTGAGAACGGAATGAGATATCGCAATTCTGATTTCACCATCGTGTTCAGCGTACAAAAACCTTTAAAATGAGGTGTCACTTGTCAGACTTTTTCATTTTGGGAATTTATGGGTAATTTTTCCCCCATAAAACTCCCCAAAACTCCCCCTTAGAGTGACCCGATTCTGCCCATCTACGAACTTAGCCTGTCGATTGCCAAGACAGATTTTTCGTGCAAATTTGAACTTTTTATCTCAATTCTTTCGAGAGTTATCGTCTGGAATGACACATACATATATATATATATATATATATATATATATATATATATATATATATATATATATATACATATATACATATAATTTTTGGTGTCTTTCAGCAGTGAATTCAGGATGGTCTGAAACGGATTTTGGTATAAAAATCTTTAGGAAATTCGAGTTTTAAAAATTTTGGACCGAGAACAATAGCTTCCTTTTCTTCGAAAATTCGCTAAAAAGGAGCGTACTTTATTCGAGTTTTGGGGGCCAAAATTGGTGGAAACCACCAGAGATAGCTATTTCAATTATTTTATATGAGAGAAACAATAAATAAACAGCCAACATCTCTGTAGGTGTGTCCAATAGAATAATAAACCCATGTGACAAGGACTTTGCAGCGTGTTTGAATGTGTAATGGTTTTATGCGAGTGTGAATTTATTATTATAAGTTAACTTTCTATATGTTGAGTATTCCATTCTTTTCCCATGCGGTGCGAAGGTGAGCATTAGAGGCGCACTGGCTGGGCGATAACAGGAAAGACTTTGATTGGGCTTTGTATTGTTTTATGATTAGTTTTAATAACGACCTTTGGAACCAAGCATGAACCCCTTTAAGTTGATGATTCCCGTTTCAAGGTACCTAGAATCCGAAAGTGGAACGTCTGTCCGTCCGCCGTACGTCATTTTTTAATCGACTTCAAAAAACGCTGCAAATTGAGCAAGTTCCCTGGCCGGTTGGAATACAGTGCAAGTTGCAACGAACTTACACTGGTGGCGGTTGGAATACGCATCGCCCTGCCTCGTCGTTAGTGCGCATGCTCGCTTGCCCTGGTGTAGCTCGGAGCAAGCGGATGGAAAATCCCTATTATTACACAACGGTTTATTATTTACCTCTATGGACGCCCCTTCCGCGTAGATCAGATGTGTAATAATTCGCTGCGTTTTTGTCTCGTAGCCATAGTCGGATATCGTCTGGAAAGACTCATAAACGTTCCAATTATTATAAATTAATATTAAATGTAGGGATCCCAAATGTTTAGTGCCTTCATGGAATTATGAAAAAAATTCTTTTTATCCGTTTGATAGCGGACGAATTGTACTCATTGGAGGTTGTGCAGCTCCCAAAATTCATTTTTTATTGCGTCAAAAATTTGGGAAATAGTCTGAAATCACCATAAATTTGTGTAATATCACTAGAAGTAGTATTAACAGGTGATTCAAGACAGTGAAGTGGTACTATTAATAATCAAAGAAAATTTGTCAAAAATAGGAGCCTAATTCGAGTTTTTGGGGGCCAACAAAAATGGCTGTTTTAAAAATAGCTATTTCACCATCAAAAAAAGCTATTTCAATTGTTGCACACGAAAGCAACAATAAATGAACAGCCAACATTTCTGTATATGTCCATTAGGGTGGTCACAAGGCAATAGGCAAATTTTTTTTTGAGAAAATCACTTCTGGCAACCCCCTTAAAGGTTCCATTTTACTAGAAAATGAGATTCGCAAAGTTTTAGGTCGATCGGATAACATAATTATTATAAAAACACAAATTTCTTCTATTCCTTTTATTTCTTTTTGAGTTAATAACAATTGATCTCTATAAAGATAAATTTTGTTCCATAATAAATATTTACGCCAAGGCATGGTTCAATGCCCCCAAACCTGCTTTGGCCCCTAAACAAGATCTGGAAATGTTGAAAGCATTAGTAGAGTATAGGAAAATTGACACACAAATAGCAGATAAGGCTTTGTCAAAATTTGTAAACCATCTGTGGCACCTCAGCTCAGAGAAAATAGCGTTCTCGTTTTTCGACCACACTTTAGACGACAACATTAAAAAAAGTATAGCCATGAAATTATTTTCACTAGGTGAACCCGATAGTGAAATTGATGGTAGGGATAGAAAAGCGATTTTAGATTTTGCACATGTAGAGCAAATTTTGGATAAGCAACTTGATTTTTTTGTCACCTCTCAAACCTTGAATTTTTTCAAGCGGTTTTCCATAGAGACAGATTTTTTAAACACCGATACACGCTTATGGAACAAAAATCCTCATTATTTGCATGCTAAAAACATAGTGAACGGTTTAAGGGTAGTCAACGACACTGCTGAAAGAGGAGTGAAATTGATACAAGACTTCAACTCTTGCTTGACAAAAGACGAAGAACAGCGCCAATTTTTATTACAAGTTGTGTCAGAATGTAGGAAAATTTACCCTGATGTCGATAAAGCCTCACTATCTAAGCCATTAATGTAGTTCTAAATTCAGTGGTGTTGGAATAGATATATTGTGTTGTAAAATAAGTTCCAGGCTATTATTTTCTATACAAAAAACTTTCAATTTGTATTATTAAAACACTTTTTACATCATTTTTATTGTTTTTTTGTGCATTTCATAGCACCCACCACCCAACCATCTCCCCACTACCCCCTCCATATATTATATATATTAGATTCAAATGTATCAATTTTCAATATACCAGAGTGATAAAGAAGTATCAAATTGCCTAGAGGTCGATTTCATTGACTGGAGTGTGTGGTTTTTAGGGGTATGCGTAAAAAGGCACATTTGCTGAAGCGGACCACGTTTTGAGATTGGAAAAGCTGAATAACTTAAAATCTATAGGATCTAGCGAAAAAATTATTGGAGTAAAAGTTGAAGAAGATAACATTTCAAATAAAATAAGACCAATTTCAAGTCTCTAGGACAAATGGTTACTATGTTATGAGGAAAAAATAATATTTTTATGAAAAAAACTGAGTTTTTCTAAACTTCAACCTCGATGCGGCACGGGTTAATGTTATCCGATCGACCTAAAACTTTGGGAATCTCATTTTCTAGTCAAATGGCACCTTTTAGGGGGTTGCCACGATTGAATTTCGAAAGTTGACTTTTTGTGACCACTCTAATGTCCATTAGAACGAGGACTTTGCACCGTTTTGGTTTATTATTCTGTGAATAATACACCTATGTAATCGCTCAGCAAAAACACCCTCTCAAAATTTTTTCTTTAACGTTTCAAGATGCGTAGATTCCAAAAATGCAATGTCCGTCCGCCGTCCGCCGCATCACGTGTACCGGCTTCATTTTCGGTCTAAAAAATTCGTTCTTTCGCACACATGCTCCATTTGGGCCCTAGTTGTGTCCCGAAACTTTTCAGCCCGATCGGAATACACCCATGGATGCTATGAGCCGAAATGGGTATAAAAATTTGTACTTTTTGTGTTTTAGTAACATGTTGGTAACATGAGCTTTTGAGGTATTGTTTTCCATGTTTTTGGGGACGAGAAGACCGAATATGAAGTCGATTTTGACCAAAGAGTGGAAAATTGAGGTTCTAACAAAGTTTCAGCCTTAAATTTACGTTAAATTTTGGTCTAAAACCGTCGTTCTTCCGCACACAGTTTGGGAACACATTTGGGTCCTAGTTGTGCTCCTAAACACGGCAGCCCGATCCGCATACACCCAGGAGTGTTATGGGAGAAAAATGAGTGTAAAAATAGAGGTTTTCGAGGGAGTTTTGAGGTTTTAGTGAACATGAACTTGTGAGGTATCGTTTTCCATGTTTTTTACGGCGAGAAGACCGAATATTTGGTTGACTTTGACGAAGGGTGAAGAATTGAGGTTGTAAAGAAGGTTAAGCCCCCGAAATTCATTTTTTATGAGTCAAAAACATGGGAAATTGCCTGAAATCACCATAAATTTGTATAATAACACTAGAAGTTGTATCAACAGGTGAATCAAGACAAATAATTAAATGATACTATCAATCATCAAAAATAATCTGGTTAAAAAAAAACGAGCCTAATTCGTGTTTTTGGGGGCCAGAATTGGTGGAAACCATCAGAAATAGCTATTTCCATAATTGCACATGAAAGAAACAATAAATGAACAGCCAAAACTTCTCTACCATTTTGGAATCAACGCACCTTGAAACGTAGAAAAAATTTCGAGGAGGCGTTCCAAAAGTGTTTTGCTGAGCGAATACATAGGTGTGTTATTCACAGAATAATAAACCAAAAGGGCTGGTGGCCGGGAGGCGACCTTGCGGAAAACTCCTGCCCTGGGGATGTTGGTGGGCGATGGACAGCCGTGTTGTTGTCGCCTGGAAAAAATAAATGACGTGTTTCCAACGGTCTGTTGGTTTGTTTTGTGGTCGTATGGTGGGGAGGGGGATGACTCAACACTCAACTCGAGCAACTGTGGCCCACGTGATGGTGGGGAAGGGAAGCCAGACAGCTCGACTACGGGCACACCTGTCAACCCTTCTTCCTTTACCCTTTGTCAGAAACCATTATTAGCGTGTTAATGAGTCTATGGGAGCGCTGCAGGATCGAGATGTCTTCTGGGTGGGCCCTGGTGGGCCTAAACGTGATGATATAGTTAGGGAAGGCAAAAAAAAAAAATTGAAACATCGATGCAGCGATGTTTTAACCATCGCCGGCCAACCATCGATGATGGTAAAACATCGGAACTAGTTGAGTAGATTCATCTCTCTACGACTGTTATTCCGTATTTAACAGCGTTACAAAGAAATATTCACATTTCGTTCGCGCATGCGCAGTGAAAGTTACAGTACGATTCCAATGAAATTTATGTGGGACTATCAAAGTATTGTTCCTGATCGACCCTCCAGTTTTGAACACATTTCAACGATATTTAAGGTAGTTGTGGGCGAACTAAATCACTCGCGACGAAGTCGTGGAAACCCATTTCAACGAAAAACGGAGTTATTGAAAAAATAGTCTATTTCCACTAATACACGAAAAACGCAAAAAACACTGTTATACCGGTTTCGGTGGTCAAACCATCGTCAGTAACACACAATACCTTATTGTGTGTTATAAGTTATTGTGTTATAAGTTATTGTGTGTTACTGACGATGGTTTGATCACCGAAACCGGTATAACAGTGTTTTTTGCGTTTTTCATGTATTAGTGGAAATAGACTATTTTTTTCAATAACTCCGTTTTTCGTAGTTGTGGGCGTTTCTAGTGTTTCACGTTTGCTTATATGCAGAGGAAATTTATAGTACTTTTCCAATGATTTTGGTATGGGACTATCTGTGTCCCAATCCGCACCTACCCTCCAAATTCCAGCCAGTTTCGACCATTTTTTCGGTAGTTATGGGTGTTACAAAGGAATTGACCACAGGCAGATATGGAACCAAGAATGTTTCTCGATGTCTGAAACGCAAAATGGTAGTGGAAATTTTCATGATTTTTTTTTAAAACTCAATCACGAATCCAAGGCTTCCCTACCTTCCTGTACTGCGGAAGCAGATGTTGGTTTGTTGGCAGCATTGAGAACCTTCACCTCCGAAGCTCCGCTCCGCCTCCTTGAGCCGACAGCGAATCAGATTCCAATAGACCTAGTACGGACGTCATTAATTTCTAGCCGCATTTTTGCTGTTAATCAACCTCATTAAAAAAAAATACCTGATTTTCGAAAACGGGCTTTCAACCACCATTTTTCTAAAATTTATGATTTTTTTTTTTAAATCATGCGTTGAAACTTCATCATGATGCTTCTTGGTCCACACAATGCAGATGCAGCTGCTGTGGTGCTCGTTGATTTGTTTGATGCGCTGTTGGGGAAATTTGCCTATAACTTCATCAAAGTTGGATAGGTTCGTATGGTATTTGAACTACACTGAAGGTATAACTACTGAAAACAACACTACAAAGGGAAATCCTATCGTCGGCCTCTCCCATATTTTCCGGTCGGTTTAAGCTCCGCTTTTCGCGGTGTTGAGCCGCCATAAGCTTCGCCCCAGATCCTCCCACGAAACTCTCACTTCGACCCACTTGAACGGAATCGCGCGTTTTAAGTGATTCGCAACACGCAAAAACTTCTTGGTACATTCGGTTAAACTTTGGTGCAACGAGTAAATATGAGGCGCTCAGAACCAGAAGGGCGAACTCGAAAAAAGTCGATTTTTTTTTTTTTAGAATCCGTTTCTATAGGTCCTTTACTACCCATGGCTACATTCACAAAACCGCAGTTCGCCCTTCTGGTTGTGAAAATGTACTGCAAAAGAAACGGGGAGCCTTCAAAATCATACGAAACTACTGAATCTGTTAAGAGCCATAAGGGCGAACTGAGCGCGCTGGCTCCCCCCTCTACCCACATTGCGAGGTCACCCCTCCGTTCTCCTACTTGGAGCTTCTGTGAACCACAGGACATAGTTTTCATTCGTCGTCATTTTAGCGAATTTTCAAAGAAAATGAAGCTATTGCAATGGCTTCGAAATTTAAATAATATAAATTTTTGGAAATTTTCTTCATAGAAATCCGTTTCAGACCATTCTAAAACGATTCCTGAAATTTAACACTTTTTTATATGTATATATATATATATGTGTCACTCCAGACGATAACTCTCGATAGAATTGAGATAAACAGCTCAAATTTGCACAAAAAATCTATCTTGGCAATCGAAAGGCTAAGTTCGAAGATGGGCGAAATTGGCCTACTCTAAGGAGGGTTTTGGCGCATTTAAAGTGCGCAAAAATTACCCAAAAATCCCCAAAATGTTATTTTCTAACAAGTGACCCCTCATTTTAAAGGTTTTTGCACGCTGAACACGATGGTGGAATCGGATTTTAGATATCTTGATCCGTTCTCAAATTAGAGCATTTAAAGTGCGCAAAAATTACCCAAAAATCCCCAAAATGTTATTTTCTAACAAGTGACCCCTCATTTTAAAGGTTTTTGCACGCTGAACACGATGGTGAAATCGGATTTTAGATATCTAAATCCGTTCTTAAATTAGAGCATTTAAAGTGCGCAAAAATTACCCAAAACTAGGATAATCTTTAAACTCTTACCCCCCCCCCCCACCCCCTTAGAGTGGTCAGATTGAAAAATGTGAGAAGTATTAATTGAAGACGAGAGTTCGAAGCAAAAAAGGGGGAGGCAAACGATTAGTACAACTCCTTGAATTTCCCATTTGACATATAATTTATTGTTATGATACCTTCATAGATAGACAAGTACCGGCCCACGTATTACTAGAAGGAAGACGAAAGAAAAAAATCTATTTCAAATTATTCAATTTAGGTACTAACAGTAGGAGGAAGAAGGTTAGGTAGGTATCTTATCAATTTATTATCAGTATCATACGAATATTTGATATTCAAAGGTAGGTAGGTACTTAACATGATAAAAATAATATCAATGAAGAAGGAAGGATCTACCTACCTAGTAGAGCAAATCTTGAACTGGTTTTAGATACCAGGCCTGAAATCGTAGTCAAGAGGAAAGGCCATTCAGAAGGAACAAGGAATCTACTCATAACAAACGGTAGAATCAGGATGGACAAAACGTACAAATTAAAATAAATACGAAGAGAATATACATAGAAAACCAAATTTTAGACCGAAGTTTTCCTTTATTCAAAACCATAGCCATTAATTCGAATATTTCTTTGAAAATTCGCTCATTAAGTCATGCTGCATGACTGGTTTTTTTTTGTGTGTTTGAACATTTTATTGATAGATAGATAAAATTTAAAGATGGGAAAATTTTTTCGTACACCAAGAATTACAAAGCCGGGTTTTTTATTCATAAATCCTACAATCTGGACTCCGCAAAAGTTGCAATAAAACTACAAAAGGGTAAGGGGCAAATATACGATCCTCAGAAATTTGACCTTTCACGTGTAGGTTTGGAACAGTTGTACACTGCTCCAGTACCAATTACTTCGGCCAAATTGCAAGACATCAAAGCCCTAGCTGAATTCGTTCCCCTGCCATGGATAACCTATTTTTTGAAAATTTTTGAAGATCAACCAGGAGCTTCAGTAGATAACAATGAGGAAGCTGAACCTAATGAAGATGATGATTTATTAGATTACGCTTGAGGTAAAGACGGTTGGTTGGTGCTCTGAGTGGATCGTGCAAAGCTTTGACATTTTTACTTTTTTTTCATCTTTGTTTTTCATTGTGGTTAGCGGTTGGCTTTTCAAATTGTAACTTTTTTTATTATCTTTGTTTTTGATTGCGGTTAGTGGTTTTCTGAAATTTGATGTTGGCATTAAATACTTGAATGAGTTTCAGTTTTCCATCTTTTGTTCATGTATTTGACCTGACATAAACAAGATAAGCACGTAATACTAGGTAAGTATGTAGCATGAGCACCTACCTAATTAGAAGGTAAGAATAAAGAGTTAGGTGCCCTGGATTCAAATATTAATAGCATTGCAAGGAAAGATATGGGATCAACAGAGAAGAGTAGGTAGGTACTACATGAAAATTCTGAAACATGATTCTAATAATATAGGTACCAATCTACCTAATCATTATGATGATAAAATAATAATTGGCAACCCCAAGTACGCCCTTCTGGCACTTACTAACAAACAGATAAGAAGTTCGCCCTTCTGGTCAATAAAATGTTTGAAGGCGAATTTCTCAAATCGCAATTCTGAAGTTCGCCCTTCTGGTTCTGAGGCCCTCATATGTATGCTGAGTGAACGCACCAAAACTTTTTTAAGTCGGTGTGAAGCAGCATGTGATGGGTCGGGCCTAAAAATTCAGTCGAAATCGGTTCAGTCGATCAGTGTGGTGATCGAGATTGTTGTCACCAAAAGATCGAATTTCTCTAATGGAAAGTCGGTTTGTCATTTAAAAGGTACAAGGCAGCATCAAATTAACCGAACTTCATCACTCCATCAAAATTTTGTCGTTATGCATCGAGATGGATGTGGGCATCAGTTTGGCAGGTACTGCCTCTCTTCATCAGCTCCCCAAAATGTCCCAGTTGAAATTCAAATTACATCCATCAAATTTGGGATGAGGGTAGTTTGATATATACGTGATTATATACAGTGAAACCCCTCGTAGTGGACAACCCTGTACAGTGGACACCCCTGTTAATGGACAGTTTGGCCGTGGTCCCGGCGTTAGGGATAGGAGATTCAATTTACTTGAACCCCTGAATAGTGGACAGTAGACCCGTTTAGATGTGTAGAAATTTTACATTTGTGTTATCTTACAGCTATGTTTGATCTGACTGAGTTCTTTTTCTGTTTATTTGTACACGTTTGTTTACCCTTACGAGTTCGTTTACGTTTAGTTTGTGAGTACATTTGCCATCGTTCGAATTCATTTTTTGTTTCTTTGATTGGCTATCATTTAAAAAAAAAAAAAAATAGAAAATGCATTTATTTCAATAATATGAACATATATACATGCATTTTATGCACTCAGATTACATCATGCTACTCCCCCATTTGAGGCAAACCTCGTGCTTGGGAGAGGAGTTGCTTACGGCAATAATTTTCTTAAAACAAATGTGCGGTAAGATATTGAACGTGAGTAGGAACTATGGCATCTTAAAAACAAAACCACAAGGAAATTATTGTACGATGGTTACCACAAAATCAATCAAACAACAATACAACGAATGCAAAAAAAAAACCATAGTCATGCAGCATGGCTATAAGAGCGAATTTTCGAAGTTTTCGGCATCTTCCTCCTCCGCCTAAAATTTTCTGAAAATTAATTTTCGGCCAATGTTTTCCCAACTTGATACAAAATTAAAACAGGAGTAGTTTTACGCAAAGTAAAATTTGGGGTGGAAGGAGGGGGAGGGGGAAATCAAAAATGTTTTGAATACCAGCAGAGTATAGGTATTGGGTACGTAACAAATTTTTTGTTCCATTTTTTGCCGAGTAACACCTCGGTTTGTAGATTTTCCAACGCTGAACACGATGGTGAAGTCAGAATTGCGATATCCCATTCCGTTATCAGATTAGAGCAGACGAACCAGGAAGAACATCTCAAGAAATAACCACGTTCCTTCATCTTCAAAGTGCTCCAGTTTGAGAATGGAATGAGATATCGCAACTCTGATTTCACCATCGTGTTCAGCGTACAAAAACCTTTAAAATGAGGTGTCACTTGTCAGACTTTTTCATTTTGGGAATTTATGGGTAATTCCCCCCCCCCCCCCAAAACTCCCCCTTAGGGTGACCCGATTCTGCCCATCTTCGAACTTAGCCTGTCGATTGCCAAGACAGATTTTTCGTGCAAATTTGAACTTTTTATCTCAATTCTTTCGAGAGTTATCGTCTGGAATGACACATACATATATAAATATATATAAATATATATATATATATATATATATATATATATATATATATATATATATATATATATATATATATATATATATATATATATATATATATATATATATATATATATATATATACACATAATTTTTGGTGTCTTTCGGCAGGGAATTCAGGATAGTCTGAAACGGATTTTGGTATAAAAATCTTTCGGAAATTCGAGTTTTAAAAATTTTGGACCGAGAACAATAGCTTCCTTTTCTTCGAAAATTCGCTAACAATGGTAATTAGAAATAATTTCTGGAAATTTTTGACTAGTATAAATACAAGCAGGTATTAAAAAAAAAACATTCAAGATGAACAAGGACACAAAAATAAAAATCTTATATATAAGTTAAATAACGTGGAATCGAAGTTCACTTTTTAAAAAAACTTTAATTCCAAATTACAACAAATTTATTTAAGTGCTAGAAACAAATACACTCGAAGATGGGCTGAACAGGACTGCCCGTACAATTCTTTCTAGGCGGCGAGGGTCCGCAGGGCGCTCGCCGGGGTTTTCTACAACATCAGCTATTATTTTTTATTAATCTGCGATCTACATTATATGTAACTCCTCCACCCTTAGATTTTGGCATCACCTGGAAGGTTGATGTCAATACAAGTTTTCTGTTCCCTCAATGGAGAGGAATTTAAATTTTTTGATTTAGAGTTCTTAGCAATATTAAATATAAAATACAGCATAAAAATCAGTAAAATACAATATAGTATAATGGTCCAGCAGCTAGGCACTACAATATGAGAAGTATCGAAAGTTTTGATTCTCTGCATACGATTCAATCTGGCATTGTTGAAATTAACATCCTTCAAATTTATTGTGAAGTCAGGTTCATGATTAAATTCCATGTCTACTTTTACATCTGTGATTATTTTCGGTTGCCCTTCCGAATTGCTTGTTGTAATCAACTGTTCGTTTCGGAAGTAAACTGCATTATTTTCATCATTTATTAAGTAAACTCCATTCAGTAATTTTAATTCGGTTTCTTTATCTTTTCTCAGTTCTATATTTTCATCTGTTATAAAAGTACCTAAATATTGATTAATTTCTGGAATGTATTCTATTTCATTATCATGTATCTCTAATTTCACATAAACACATTCTTTAGGAGTTTCACCCTGAAGGATTCTCTTTTCGCAAGTACAGTTGTAGCTTGATAGTAAATGGGTGGGACATAAATACGTACTTCCCATTATGCACATTCCTTTTAGAGGTTTAATTGTCGAATTATCTCTAGCTTTCAAAAGGTAAGATGTTTCTGGTATAATGGAGGCAAATCCGCCTTCCAGTTGAGTCGGAATAGGCCTTAAATAATATAAGTCAAACTCTCTGGGGTTTGTTAAAGGCAAGGTCAGAAAATAAATGATCTCGTCAGGGTGAACTTTACAATTTACTCTTATCATTGATTCAAGTTCTAACATGTTTTCGTATTTAATTTCTAGGGGTAATTTCCCCACATAGTATTTTTCAATTTTCTTAATTTCTTCGAATAGTTGTTTAGTCGATATTATACTTGGATGGAGGGTTCCCGTCTTACAGAATGTTAACGAATTTTCTATCTCTTGAACTACATGTAACATAAGATTGAACACGATCTGCAAATGGTTGACCAATTCTCTTGCTGCCCCTACTTCCGTCCTGAGAGAGTTGCTTCTAGCTAGATCATTTATTTCAATAATTTTATCATGAATCTCTTTGTGATTAAATTGTATGATTTTAACGTTTTGATTGAATTCATCTATAATTTCACTATTTATTGAGAACTGAGCATCAAGCTGATCCTGTAGTGTGAGTTGGTTATCTTTAATTTGTTCTATCAGACGGTCATATTTTTCCGCATCCGTTGTATCTAGATTTCCTGTGATCGCTTTAATAATACTACCTAGCCCATTAATTAATCCCCTCTTATTTCTAGGATTATGAATGATTATATTATCTAATTTTTCTTTAATTACCTCAATAGTGTAATTCGTAACTTTAATGTATTCATCTAATTCACTAATTATATTTACATTTTCCCCTAACTTCCTTATTAATTGTTCATTTTTTAGTTTGAGTTTATAAAATTCAGTAACCAGTCTGTCTGTCTTGTAGTAGTGAACGAAAGTGTGTTCAGTCGCAGTCAGTTTGGCAGTTCCCAGTTTGATCGGTAGTATTCCTGGGTTATGGCTTACATCCTTCACGCTTGTGGCCCTTGTGGCTGTAAGCCCGAAGGCCAGTAGTATGATTGCTGTCCACATGTGAGGGTTTTCGGACGGGTCGCCGAAAGGAGGGTACCTCGGTGGCGTAGCGTTGGCGAGTCTGTCCAACCTCTTCTTCTTCCTTCGACGGCTTCGATGGGTCGGCCGTTTTGGACGCGAATTCGTTCGGTGGTCTCCTTGCGGGTACGGTCTCCGAACTTATTCACGGGATTTCTACCGGGTGGTGCGAGCACGGTCTCCACAGTAGATTTCCGGAGCGTATAATCAAACTGAGTAGGTGGTGCTCACGAGGTGGGTGAGCACGGTCTCCTCTTCAATTTGATTTCGATTTGTCCAGGTGGTCTTCGTCAGGCTTCTTTAGGTGAGGACGGTCTCCAGGTTTTGGTGGTCTTCACAAGAAGCTTTCAAATCGAAGGCGGTCTCCGTAGACGAATCGAAAGTTTCGAAAGATAGCACTTGGATGTAGGTTGCTGCGGCTAAGTGTAGAAACACACAACAAATTGCTCACTTTTGATGTCAAATTGCTTCCGCAGGTCCTACCGACTGCGCCAGTTAAATAACGTGGAATCGAAGTTCACTTTTTAAAAAAACTTTAATTCCAAATTACAACAAATTTATTTAAGTGCTAGAAACAAATACACTCGAAGAAGGGCTGAACAGGACTGCCCGTACAATTCTTTCTAGGCGGCGAGGGTCCGCAGGGCGCTCGCCGGGGTTTTCTACAACATCAGCTATTATTTTTTATTAATCTGCGATCTACATTATATGTAACTTATATACAGAATATACCTACCGAATTTAGATTCATTTAACCCTGTCCCACTGAGACTCCTGCTGTACGGAAAGCACCTGTGTACGTTCTTTCCCTCGCCAGTCGCATGTTTTCGTTCGTGAGAAGTGTAGGTGAATCACGAACGGGAAATGACCGAATCGAAAATGAAAAAAACTCTTCGATTCTCCAATTTTTTTTTCACAATCAAAATTATAAAATTGTATTTATTCGTGAATTTATCTATTTATTCCTATATTTCTTACCTGGCAATACGCTAATTGTTGTGTAATTTTTATACATACTAATACATGTGTGTATCTGTATTTGATAAATGGCAGTTTTTGAAACCCCTTTATAGTGGACACTTTTCTTGGTCAGACGCGAGTCCACTATAAAGGGGTACCCCTCTATGGTGGACACCTCTCTACAGGGTGTTTCTTAAGTAGTGAACCACCCTTTCTAACTACGTTATTTTCAGGAAAATGAAAAAAAGCTTCTAAAGTAACCCCCCTTCATTTTTTACAATGAATTCAAATATCTCATTCCCGCACTTTGCGCATGCGCAGAAACATGCGCAATTGACACCAACTTCGGTTTTTCAAATGGGTACCCTAATTTTTTATTGCAGATTCAGATTCTACGTAAAATTTCATGAACATTTGACCCCTCAATCGATGAATTTGACTGCGCAGAACCTGTTCTGCGAGCGTGCAAAGTTGCTCAGCTGCCAAATTTCGCAAAACTTGGCGTCTAGTAATCCCCAAGTGTGGCACATGATTTTTCATTGTTTTTCAACGCTGATTCACATGGTGCTATCCGTTTTTTGATTTGACTCGATTTGAACGAAATAATGGCCATAAGTCGGTTATTTTGTACGAAAAAAAACGTGATTACTTCCTATGGGGTTACTTGAAGGACAAGGTATACAGTGCCCACCTTCCTCCAATCGCAAGCACTGAGGAGCTGAAGCAGAGGATCGTAGAAGCGTGTGCATCTGTACAGCCTCATTCCATTACGGGCGCGCTTAATGATGAATGGGTGAGGAGAGCGCAAGCCTGTGTAGAAGACAATGGACGTCAGTTTGAACGGATTATGTAATTTCTTATTTTATTTTAGAAGAAGTTTTCTTTTATTTTTTTTATATATTTTTTTTAAAGGAAAATTCCGTTTTATTAAGAAGAAAAATTTATTTTTAATCCCGCCATAGCCGGTTCCAAGCCTGAGTTTCGAAAGGGAGAGGAAAATTAAATTTATAAAAAATATTTTGGTTCGAGTAGGTAATTAATTCATGTGCAAACACACGCCTCAAAACACGTTTTTTTTTCGTACAAAATAACCGACTTATGGCCATTATTTCGTTCAAATCGAGTCAAATCAAAAAACGGATAGCACCATGTGAATCAGCGTTGAAAAACAATGAAAAATCATGTGCCACACTTGGGGATCACTAGACGCCAAGTTTTGCGAAATTTGGCAGCTGAGCAACTTTGCACGCTCGCAGAACAGGTTCTGCGCAGTCAAATTCATCGATTGAGGGGTCAAATGTTCATGAAATTTTACGTAGAATCTGAATCTGCAATAAAAAATTAGGGTACCCATTTGAAAAACCGAAGTTGGTGTCAATTGCGCATGTTTCTGCGCATGCGCAAAGTGCGGGAATGAGATATTTGAATTCATTGTAAAAAATGAAGGGGGGTTACTTTAGAAGCTTTTTTTCATTTTCCTGAAAATAACGTAGTTAGAAAGGGTGGTTCACTACTTAAGAAACACCCTGTATAGTGGACACTTATTTTGGTCCCGTGGGACGTGGTTTTGTCCGAAAAGTTCAAAAATCTGGATTTCAAGGACGTGGGAGGTGAGGCTTCCTTGAAATCGGTGCAGCCAGCAGGTGGGCGTGGCGTTTGTGAATTTTTACCTCAGGCTTCCTTGAAATCGGTGCAGCCAGCAGGTGGGCGTGGCGTTTGTGAATTTTTACCTCCTGTAGCTGTGTAAATAACGCAATTTTGGCAGGTTTTGCATCATTTGTGGCCCTAACAAACTGCTTGTATCACCGAAGGGGGGCTATGGAGCCAATGACCCCCTCCAAGACCAGGCCGACAACACCGCCACATCTGTCCTATCAGTTCAAAACTTATCGCGGGTTTCTTCCCCTCGCCCGTGAAATCCATCGATCGGGACCAATCAAAACAAGTTCACCGTCACAATGTGTAAGTGGGGAGATCCTCATGATTCACCACTCGGCAGCTCCCGGTCGATCCCTGAGGGGGCGTCCCGCGTTGTAGGGTATGCAGAGAGTCGGAGCAACACGTGCCGGAGGGCCGGTGAATGGGAACTAAACGAAGGGCTAAACCCAGTGGGGCTAAACCTTGATAATTTACTATAGCTGATGGTGGTAGGATTCCACAATCAATACAACCAAAATTAGGGTTTCACAAGCGGCATGACTGGCGATGTAGTACCTACAACATAAGTACATTGTGAACTGGGTGATCGCGATATTCAATAAGATATTTAAATGTAAAGATACATATAAATATATTTATCTTTATAAAAAAGTTCCTGGGTGCCCATGGAACTTTTTTGGAGTGGATGCAGAGCTACTTGTGTGGCCGTCAGCTCATCGTTCGTGTCCGGGGTGCTGTATCCTCTCCAATCCTTGCATCTTCTGGGATCCCGCAGGGCAGCCATCTGGGACCTCTCTGCTTCCTTTTGATGATTAATAGTGTGGTTGGGATCTTCGAACCTCGTATACGGTGCCTGCTTTTCGCGGATGACCTGAAGATTTTCTGTCGGGTCGAGTCTTCATCGGACTGTGGGGCTTTGCAGAGGGCAGTGGGTCGCCTGGAGGAGTGGTGCGACTCAAATCACCTATACTTGAATCCTGCAAAATGCTCGGTGGTTACCTTTCACAACGGAACTAGGCCGGTGGTCTCCAACTATATTCTCGGTGGTGCTCCTCTGCGAAGGTCGGATGATATGATCGACTTGGGAGTGCTTTGTGATGGCCGGTTGAGCTTTTCCCAGCACATCGAGGAGGTTGCGAGTAGAGCCATGCGTGCTCTCGGTTTCCTGAAAAGGAACACTAGAGAGTTCACAAGCATTCCCGCTATAGTCACGCTGTCTAAGGCACTGGTTCTCCCTATCCTCGAATATGCGTCAACTGTCTGGTCACCCATGTATGCTGTGCACAAATACCGCCTTGAAAGAGTGCAAAATAAATTCCTGCGCTATGTGGCTTTCAAGTTGGGTATCCCGTCAGCCGATGTTGATTACGAATTGTTGCGGCGGATACCCTCGAGAGTAGGAGATGCTTGGCAGATATGGCACTGCTCCACAGGGTCTTGAACAATACCATCGACTGTCCGCCGCTTCTCTCGAAGTTTTACATTTCTGCTCCTCGCATCGCCTCGCGCTCACCAATGTTGTTCCACGTCCCTTTCTCCCCAACCAACTATGTGAAGAGCCAACCCCTTCGTAGGCTCCCTCGGACTGCGAATTTATTTCTAACCATTAACCCGGAATTCGACTTCTTCCATTCCTCACTCTCTTCCTTAAAGACCTTGTTATATTCCTCCCCTATCAGTTATTCATGAAATATTTTAGTTTTAGCGAATTTTCGAAGAAAAGGAAGCTATTGTTCTCGGTCCAAAATTTTTAAAACTCGAATTTCCGAAAGATTTTTATACCAAAATCCGTTTCAGACCATCCTGAATTCCCTGCCGAAAGACACCAAAAATTATATGTATATATATATATATATATATATATATATATTTATATATGTATGTGTCATTCCAGACGATAACTCTCGAAAGAATTGAGATAAAAAGTTCAAATTTGCACGAAAAATCTGTCTTGGCAATCGACAGGCTAAGTTCGAAGATGGGCAGAATCGGGTCACCCTAAGGGGGAGTTATGGGGAGTTTTAAGGGGGGGAAATTACCCATAAATTCCCAAAATGAAAAAGTCTGACAAGTGACACCTCATTTTAAAGGTTTTTGTACGCTGAACACGATGGTGAAATCAGAATTGCGATATCTCATTCCATTCTCAAACTGGAGCACTTTGAAGATGAAGGAACGTGGTTATTTCTTGAGATGTTCTTCCTGGTTCGTCTGCTCTAATCTGATAACGGAATGGGATATCGCAATTCTGACTTCACCATCGTGTTCAGCGTTGGAAAATCTACAAACCGAGGTGTTACTCGGCAAAAAATGGAACAAAAAATTTGTTACGTACCCAATACCTACTCTTCTGGTATTCAAAACATTTTTGATTTCCCCCTCCCCCTCCTTCCACCCCAAATTTTACTTTGCGTAAAACTACTCCTGTTTTAATTTTGTATGGTATCAAGTTGGGAAAACATTGGCCGAAAATTAATTTTCAGAAAATTTTAGGCGGAGGAGGAAGATGCCGAAAACTTCGAAAATTCGCTCTTATAGCCATGCGGCATGACTGTGGTTTTTCTTTTTTTTTTCAAGTTCTTTATTGTATTATTTAATTTTTCACTCCTCTTGAATGTTATTATGTAATTGGGCTCGCCCGTGAAATAAATAAATAAATAATTGCACTAAAAAAGTGAAAATAATTTTTTCCTGGTTCTCTAAAAAAACGCTGCAAAGTCCTTGTCACATGGGTTTATTATTCTACAGAAATGTTGGCTTCTTTCATGCGTAATATTCGAAATAGCTACTTCTGATGGTTTCCATTAATTTTGGCCCCGAAAACACAAATTAGGTACGTAGGTAGATACTTTTTTTTTTTTTTTTTACTATATTTGATCATTGGTAGCGCCATTTAATTGTCTTGATCCATGAGTTGACACTTTTTCCAGTGTTATTATACAAACTGATGGTGATTTCAGACGATTTCCCAGGTTTTTCACTCATAAAAAATCAATTTTGGGAGCTGAACATTTGGTAGAACTCAATTTTCCACTCTTCGGTCAAAATCGACTTCATATTCGGTTTTCTCGTCCCCAAAAACGTGGAAAAATATATCTCAGAGGGTCATGTTACCAACACGTTGCTAAAACGCAAAAAGTACCTATTTTTACACACATTTTCACTCATAACACCCCTGGGTATATTCCGATCGGGCTGAAAAGTTTCGGGACACAACTAGGGCCCAAATGGAGCATGTGTGCGAAAGAACGACTTTTTTAGACCTAAAATGAAGCCGGTACACGTGATACGGCGTACGGCGGACGGACATTGCATTTTGGTTTATTATTCTGTGAATAATACACCTATGTATTCGCTCAGCAAAAAATTTTTATAACACCCCCTCAAAATTTTTTCTTTTCCGTTTCAAGGTGCGTAGATTCCAAAAATGCAATGTCCGTCCGCCGTCCACCGTACGCCGTACGCCGTTCGCCGTATCACGTGTACAAGCTTCATTTTCGGTCTAAAAAAGTCGTTCTTTCGCACACATGCTCCATTTGGGCCCTAGTTGTATCCCGAAACTTTTCAGCCCGATCGGAATATACCCAGGGGTGTTATGAGTGAAAATGTGTATAAAAATAGGTACTTTTGTGTTTTAGTAACGTATTAGTAAAATGAGCTTTTGAGTTATCGATTTCCATGTTTTTGGGGACGAGAAGACCGAATATGAAGTCGATTTTGACCAAGGAGTGGACATTTGAGGTTCTACCAGATGTTCAGCTCCCAAAATTGATTTTTTATGAGTCAAAAACCTGGGAAGTCGTCTGAAATCACCATCAATTTGTAGAATAACACTAGGAAAAGTGTCAACACGTGGATCAAGACGATTAAATGCCACTACCAATGATCAAAGATAAATTGAAAAAAAAGCACCATCGAGCGTACCTAAGTTTTGGGGGCCAAAATTGGTGGAAACCACCAGAAATAGCTATTTCAATTATTTTACATGAAATATACAATAAATGAACAGCCAACATTTCTGTAGGTATGTCCAATAGAATAATAAACCCATGTGACAAGGACTTTGCAGCGTTTTTAGAATCTACGCACCTTGAAACGGAAAAGAAAAAATTTTGAGGGGGTGTTATAAAAATTTTTTGCTGAGCGAATACATAGGTGTATTATTCACAGAATAATAAACCAAAAGTCTGCCAATTTGAGTTGGCAGTATGGCTTCCTCACTTGAATCACATGAACTTATAAAGTGGTTGAGTAGGTTCATTTTGATACGGGACCATCTGCGATCCAACCCGTGTGTACCCTCAAAATTTCAGCTCTCTACGACTATTTTTCGCGTAGTTAGAAGCGTTACAAGGAAACTGTAAACATTTCATGTTCGCGCATGCGCAGACAAATGAATTAATATGCAATTATCGAAGTGTTATTCCTGATCGACCCTCAAAATCTGAACTCTCATTTCATCGATATTTAAGGTAGGTAGTTACGGGCGTTTCAAGTATTTCACGTTTGCGCATGCGCAGACGGGACGAGTTCCATGATTTTGAACCGGAACTGTCTGCGATCATACCCGCGTGCATCCTCAAAATTTCAGCTCTCTACGACTATTTTTCGCTTAGTTGGAAGCGTTACAAGGAAATTCATGTTCGAGCATGCGCAGACGAAAGTTACATTACGATTCGAATTAAATTCATTTGGAACGATCAAAATATTATTCCTGATCGACCCTCCAAGTTTGAACTTATTTCAACGATATTTAAGGTAGTTATGGGCGTTTAAAGTATTTCACGTTTGCGCATGCGCAGACGATAGTTTCATTACTTTTTCAATGATTGTGGTAGGAACCGTTTGTGACCCAACCCGCACCTACCTTCTAAATATCAGCCCATTTCGACTATTATTTCGGGTAGTTATGGACGTTACAAGGAACTGACCATAGACAGACAGACAAGACACGGAACCAAAAATGTTCCTCGATGACAAACACAAAATGGAAGTGGAAATTTTCATTTTGGAGGGCATGCGTTTTTTTTTTTATTCAGTCACGAATCCAAGGCTCCCTACCTTCGGTAGTGAGGAAGCAAAATACAACAGCTACCTACCAGGAAAAAACAAGTTGATATGAAATCAAATCAAATGATGATAGTGACTATGAATGAAAGCGTGAAGCGCACGCAAATTTTAATTTATATTGAATTAGCGCTCCACATTATTAATACAGTCACTGATATCATAATTTGATTAAATTTCAATTCAACTTGTGCTTTTTCCTGGTGCCTACTTGTTGTATTTTTTGGAGAACAAGGGAAAAAAGTATTTTCTCCTTTTTAATGCATTTACGTGCATCGCGGTTTTTAAAGTGTTTATTTATTTATTTTTATTTTACTCTTTTCACTCATTCTGGTTTTTAGGAAATCCTATAGTCAATAAATTTTATGCTGCCTGAGAATATTGGGATTTTTCATTACTAAAAATTAAAGCGTGAGGCAGTAGTTAATTATTAATGAATGTATATTTTTTACGGTTGTTTCATGCGTTTTCCTTCGAAGATACTTCTTTTTAATTACCTCATTTATACCTTGTAATATGTTATAATTACCTCATTTATGCATTTATTACCTCATTTGTACCTAATAATTAGTTCGTTTTTATTATTGATTCATATATTGTCATCCAAGATAAGTAGATGAGACTATGCAAAATTTCAGCAAAATTGTATTATGATAAGGTTGGGAAGTGGTTAAAAAAATCGAATAGAACATTTTTTTAAATCATATAAATGCATTTATTTCACCATTGATACATGATAAGTGCAATAGTTATATGTATAACAAATAACAAAAATTTCTCAATGCTACAGTTCCCTGTAAGAAGTGCTATTTTGATGGGAACAGAAGCGTCTCATGTGGGACAAAAATAGTTTTTTCTCTGAAATGTGATTTGTTACATAAATTTCACTAGGTAGGTATTTTGATCTCGTAAAGTACCACAAAAATAAGACGAAAAAATCAGGAAACAAAACTGTGGCGATTGAAGTGTGTGCCTGGGATATGTGAGGTTGTGGTGGAACGTCAGGTATCGGATGACGTGCTCTGAAGGTTTCCACCACACTGGTTATACCCGAAGGCTTCACCAGGCAGGTTACACCACTCTACGAGATCTTTTCTGGAGAGTGTAGGAGGCGCTCGGAAGGTTCCACCACGCCGGTTATGCCATAAAGGCCTCTCCAGGCAGGTTACACCACTCTACAAGGTCTTTTCTGGAGAGTGTAGGAGGTGCTCGGAAGGTTCCACCACGCCGGTTAGGCCATAAAGGCCTCTCCAGGCAGCTTACACCACTCTACGAGGTCTTTTCTGGAGAGTGTAGGAGGTGCTCGGAAGGTTCCACCATGCCGGTTATGCCATAAAGGCCTCTCCAGGCAGGTTACACCACTCTACGAGGTCTTTTCTGGAGAGTGTAGGAGGTGCTCGGAAGGTTCCACCACGCCGGTTATGCCATAAAGGCCTCTCCAGGCAGGTTACACCACTCTACGAGGTCTTTTCTGGAGAGTGTAGGAGGTGCTCGGAAGGTTCCACCACGCCGGTTATACCGTAAAGGCCTCGCCAGGCAGGTTCTACCACTCCACGAGATCTTTTCTGAAGAGTGTAGGAGGTGCTCGGAAGGTTTCCACCTCACCGGTTATACCGTAAAGGCCTCGCCAGGCAGGTTCCACCACTCTACGAGATCTTTTCTGGAGAGTGTAGGAGGTGCTCGGAAGGTTTCCACCACGCCGGTTATACCGTAAAGGCCTCGCCAGGCAGGTTCCACCACTCCACGAGATCTTTTCTGAAGAGTGTAGGAGGTGCTCGGAAGGTTTCCACCACGCCGGTTTTACCGTAAAGGCCTCGCCAGGCAGGTTACACCACTCTACGAGATCTTTTCTGGAGAGTGTAGGAGGCGCTCGGAAGGTTCCACCACGCCGGCTATGCCATAAAGGCCTCTCCAGGCAGGTTACACCACTCTACGAGGTCTTTTCTGGAGAGTGTAGGAGGTGCTCGGAAGGTTCCACCACGCCGGTTAGGCCATAAAGGCCTCTCCAGGCAGGTTCCACCACTCTACGAGATCTTTTCTGGAGAGTGTAGGAGGTGCTCGGAAGGTTTCCACCACGCCGGTTATACCGTAAAGGCCTTGCCAGGCAGGTTCCACCACTCCACGAGATCTTTTCTGGAGAGTGTAGGAGGTGCTCGGGAGGTTCCACCACGCCGGTTATACCGTAAAGGCCTCGCCAGGCAGGTTCCACCACTCTAAGAGATCTTTTCGAGGGATATGGAAGGTAGCCAGAGAGAGAGAGAAGTCATCGACTCGAAGTGAATGCGTAGAATGAAGAAGCCTGGGCAGGAGCACGGTTTTTATAGGGCTTGTTCCACCCTCCTCCGGCCCTCCGACAGTCTTTAGGGACTGGTGAACCGGCTGTGAACGTTCCCCTTGTCACGTAGACCCCTTCCTTCTACTTGGTTTATTGAGTATAATCTTATCATAAGGTTTGAGTGGTATAGGCGGGGGCAGGTACCTCAACAAAAACAGTAATTGTTTGATCGGGAACTAAAAGCACTATGGAACTTCACTTGAACTGGTTTAATACAAGAACAATCGACTTGGATAACAATTTAAAATTACTTAATACTACTTCGTTCCAACTTTCTTCCTCGGAGGTTACACGCCATGTTGCCCTGCGAGAGGGGCTCAGGTTTTCAAAAAACCAAAGAACTACATGACCGATCGTATTTCATAACTGACCCGTCGGATCAAAATTGCACCGCCTATGGCTGACGTGAAGTTTGATGCAATTTACTGATATTCGTACAATTATATTCGTTCGTTCTAAAACCCCAAAAAACAGCATGATCCGATCGAACCCGCTAGCCGAAGCTAGCGCTCGTGCTGACACGAAACGCACTACTTCGGACGTTCATGTACGTCCACGCCCGAACAGTAATGATAGTTGTAAACATGATGCAACTGAGTACTAAGTTTCGGATATGTTGGCTCATTCTAGTAGAATACGTCGATATCGTATAATCAACGAGGGTAGTGGTTTCTGCTGTTGGTAGTTGAATTTGGTAGCCCATGCGGATAATTCGCATTATGCGCTATCAGCTAATCAAGCCGAGGATAAGACCTGAGCAAACAGGCATTAGCATAAGGTAAGTTTCCTTCCTAAACCTACGGGAGTGGTTCCACAACAAGCCTCTTGCCGAGTCGACACTTCGACGTATTACTATCTAGTACTTTGGTACTATCTATATCGTGACGTCACAGTAGCTGGGAGGGTATCAGTATAACGCAAACTGAACGACACTGTACTGCACTCGTATCAGCCAGCTGGTGTGATTTTATTTTATTTTTATTTGTATTCATTCAATACGGACTAGCCCAATACAAAATTAAGTTGAAATACCTAATAAGTTTCAAATTTGAAGAAGAAAATCTAATAGCAGGGAAAAAAACGTAACAAAAATTCCTAATTATAATAATAGTAAAATGCTTAATTCCTTAATAACAATATCACGAATCATCTTGGATTGACAAAACCTACGGAATGGGGTGCCTAAAGATGAAAGATACAGTCTGGCTCAATGCAGGCTATGGTTGTACTGTTAGTGAAGTATTTATTTTAAATAAAAATGAGGTCTGGCGTACCAGTGTTCATGTACAACAAATGACGTTTTTTTAAAGTCAACTTTAAAAATTGTTAGGACACAGTTTGACTTCGATTAGTCAAGGCAGTATTGAAATATTGTTTTTGTTGTGGGGTAGAGGGGAGGATTCAGCATTAATCCTAACACCCAGCAAATAGAAACTTGGATGAATACAATTCTAAAATTCCCAAATAAATTAATATGTTTAAGTAGAATAAATTAATTTATAATGGGGTGTGCGCGCCTATTTGTTTTATTTTTTTTTTTAAATGAAAGTATATTCCATCCTGAGAATTTCGAGACCAACCGCACTGTCCTACGATGATCAGTTCTTTTTCTGTGATTCTCAAAGATTCCAGAAGTTCTGACGTCATTGCCCACTGTGACGTCAGAACTTCTGGTAACTTTGATAATGTACAGCAACTTATCGTTGCTATAAATATGAAAATTTATATGAAAACTTATCGTTGGACAGTGCGATTGGTGTCAAAGTTCTCAGAATGACATCTACTTTCATTTTAAAAAATAAATAAAAATGGTATAAACTCATGCGCACGCATCATTTTGTGACTCATGCGCACATCCCGTTGTAAAGTTTTTTTCGGAAAACTCGCGATTTTTAGCTCGTTTCCTAGGTCTCCGATATCGTTTAAAAGATCACATACCTACAAATATAGGTATATGTTCACGTTTTGTAGATATGAAAAAGTTTTAAATGTTGAGGGTGCCTCAAAACAGATGCCAATGGAAAACCTTTTTTTTTTTAAACTCACTTATTGCATTTTTGAACTCATTGCAATTGCTTCGTTGCCAAAAAATACTTCCATGTTCTTCATAATAGTATTGAACCAACTTTGGCGGCAGGGGCCGCCCATTTCAGCCTGACTGGCCGCCAGTTTGAGTCATAATCCGTCAACTTGCATAGAAGTCTCACTTTCTGACACCGCACCAACATCATTTAGCTGGTAAACTAGAAAATGTTGGACCCATTTATTTTAGCGAATTTTCAAAGAAAATGAAGCTATTGCAATGGCTTCGAAATTTAAATAATATAAATTTTTGGAAATTTTCTTCATAGAAATCCGTTTCAGACCATTCTAAAACGATTCCTGAAATTTAACACTTTTTTATATGTATATATATATATATATATTTATATATATATTTATTTATATATGTGTCACTCCAGACGATAACTCTCGATAGAATTGAGATAAACAGCTCAAATTTGCACAAAAAATCTATCTTGGCAATCGAAAGGCTAAGTTCGAAGATGGGCGAAATTGGCCTACTCTAAGGAGGGTTTTGGCGCATTTAAAGTGCGCAAAAATTACCCAAAAATCCCCAAAATGTTATTTTCCAACAAGTGACCCCTCATTTTAAAGGTTTTTGCACGCTGAACACGATGGTGGAATCGGATTTTAGATATCTTGATCCGTTCTCAAATTAGAGCATTTAAAGTGCGCAAAAATTACCTAAAAATCCCCAAAATGTTATTTTCTAACAAGTGACCCCTCATTTTAAAGGTTTTTGCACGCTGAACACGATGGTGGAATCGGATTTTAGATATCTTGATCCGTTCTCAAATTAGAGCATTTAAAGTGCGCAAAAATTACCCAAAAATCCCCAAAATGTTATTTTCCAACAAGTGACCCCTCATTTTAAAGGTTTTTGCACGCTGAACACGATGGTGGAATCGGATTTTAGATATCTTGATCCGTTCTCAAATTAGAGCATTTAAAGTGCGCAAAAATTACCCAAAAATCCCCAAAATGTTATTTTCTAACAAGTGACCCCTCATTTTAAAGGTTTTTGCACGCTGAACACGATAGTGAAATCGGATTTTAGATATCTAAATCCGTTCTTAAATTAGAGCATTTAAAGTGCGCAAAAATTACCCAAAACTAGGATAATCTTTAAACTCTTACCCCCACCCCCTTAGAGTGGTCAGATTGAAAAATGTGAGAAGTATTAATTGAAGACGAGAGTTCGAAGCAAAAAAGGGGGAGGCAAACGATTAGTACAACTCCTTGAATTTACCCACAGCGATCAAATAAATAAGCACTTAGTACAATTACGTAATAAACAAACGGTAGAATCAGGATGGACAAAACGTACAAATTAAAATAAATACGAAGAGAATATACATAGAAAACCAAATTTTAGACCGAAGTTTTCCTTTATTCAAAACCATAGCCATTAATTCGAATATTTCTTTGAAAATTCGCTCATTAAGTCATGCTGCATGACTGATTTTTTTTAGCTGTCAGTTAGCCAAATCGAATGCACGAACTGCGCCAAAATGTGAGGATCTGCCCTACAATTGTAATTTATCCTGTTCTAGGAAAGTTGATGAGAAATTGCGTTTGGAAACAAAAACTGAATTTATTAACATCATAATTCATATAGGTAGTTTTCTCGTTTTTATGTTGCTACAAGTGAAATGTTCCAACAGTAATCAGATTGATTTTCAATGAAAGGTAGTAATGGATTGATTTTCAGTGAAAGTTAGTAATGGATTGATTTTCAATGAAAGGTAGTAATGGATTGATTGTCAGTGAAAGGTAGTAATGGCTTGATTTTCAGTGAGAGGTCGTAATGGATTGACTTTCAGTGAAGGGTAGTAATGGATTGATTTTCTTTGAAAGGTAGTAATGGATTGATTTTTCAATGAAAGGTAGTACACCTTTTCTTTTTTTTTTTTTGGGCATAGGAGGAGGGCGACTCCTAGTGGTCCCTGTGAACTCTTGAGGCTGGGACCAGCCCGGAACCGTTTAACACATTACTTCGGGCTGGCCCCCCCTCTCTTCGGCTTTTTTTTCGCCCCTTCTTTCCTGACTCTTCGCCCTCGGTCGTATCTCCTCCCTTATTTATTTATTGACCTTATCAGCATCCACTATTACTGTGAGCCATAAGTTCCCTACGTCCCCCCTGTGGGAGGTTCGGGTGCAGCTTCAGGTATCCTCCTCGTCTTCCTCATCGCTCCCGTCCGCGGACGACCAACTCCTGTCCAAGCTTCTAGAGCCACTGTCCTGCTCGCTCTCAGCGTCTTGAGCAACTCTTGAGTCCACCAATGCCTTCTTCCTTCGCAGCACGTCCTGCACATATTGGGCAACCATGTTCCACTTCCTGCCGCTTTCCAGCATGATATCCACTGCAGTCTCTGGTGTGAAGGTGGGGATCTCTTGGGACAGGCTCCCACGGCCATTTTCGTGTCCTGCACATGCAAAGAAGGTGTGCTCTGCATCATCCCAATCGGAATCACCGTACGGGCACTCTGGGCCCCGTGCCCTATTCATTCTGAACAAGTAGGCCATGAAAAGGCCATGGCCCGTCAGAAATTGCGTCAAAAAATAGTCTGTCTCGCCGTGATCCCTGGAAATCCAGCCCCGCAGGTCAGGGATGAGGCGCCTCGTCCATCTCCCCTTGTGTCCAGATGCCCACTGGACCTGCCACGCGTCCAGCGTTTTTTCCCGCTCCTCCTTCTTAGCCGTTTGCCTGGGGGCGCCATCCCTCCTCTCATGCAGAGCTCTCCGCTCTGCAATCAGGAGGTGGATCGGCACAACGCCTGCGACTACGGGTATTGCCTCCTTGGAGACCGTGCGGTATGAGCAGGCCACCCGCAGGGCCCCCCTACGCTGCACCGCCGCGAGAGGCCTCCTGTAGCATTCCCACTGTACCGCTTTGCCCCATATCTCTGCTCCGTACAACAGTATGGAGTGGGTCACGGCCATGTACAAACGCCTCGTCGGCTGTCTGGGGCCACCGGTATTCGGCATGATTCTGCTGAGGGTGCCCACAGCCTGTGACGCCTTTTGGGCTACACGCCTTATATGTTCTCCGTACTTCAACTTGGAGTCCACTTGGACCCCGAGATATCTGACTGCAGGCCGCGTCATGATCTCCTCCCCCGCCACCATCACTGGTACAACTAGGGGGACTCTCCGGCTTGTGATCATGACCAGCTCGGTCTTACTAGTGGCGAGGGACAGGCCGTGTGACATCCGTGTGAGTGAAAGGTAGTAATGGATTGTCAGTGAAAGGTAGTAATGGCTTGATTTTCAATGAGAGGTCGTAATGGATTGATTTTAAGTGGAAAGTAGTAATGGGTTGATTTTCAGTGAAAGGTGGTAGGTAATGGATTGATTGTCAGTGAAAGGTAGTAATGGCTTGATTTTCAGTGAAAGGTAGTAATGGATTGATTTTCAATGAAAGGTAGTAATGGATTGATTTTCAGTGAAAGGTAGTAATGGATTGATTTTCAGTGAAAGGTAGTAATGGATTGATTTTTCCAGTGATAGGTAGTAATGGGTTGATATGTCAGTGAAAGGTAGTAATGTATTGATTTTCAGTGAAAGCTAGTGATGTGTTAGTCAGTGAAAGGTAGTAATGGATTCATTTTCAATGAAAGGCAGTAATGGGTTGATTTTCAGTGAAAGGTAGTAATGGATTGATTTTCAGTGAGAGGTCGTAATGGATTGACTTAAGTGAAGGGTAGTAGTGGATTGATTTTTCAATGAAAGGTAGTAATGGCTTGATTTTTCATTTAAAGGTAGTAATGGATTGATTTTTCAATGAAAGGTAGTAATGGCTTGATTTTCAATGAGAGGTCGTAATGGATTGATATTTCAGTGAAAGGTAGTAATGTATTGATTTGCAGTGAAAGGTAGTGAGGTGTTAATGTCAGTGAAAGGTAGTAATGGATTGATTTTCAATGAAAGGTGGTAGGTAATGGATTGATTTTTCATTGAAAGGTAGTAATGGTAGTAGTAAGTAGTAATTTCATCCCGGTAGATATTTTTATATATCACAAGCATTGACCGGGTCAACGACCCGTCGTTTTCAAATGACTCGTTCGTTCGTTTGTTTTGGAACCACTTCAGAAGATCACTCGGAGAAGGTGGTCGGTCGGCTCCTCTTCAAAGGGCTCTCCTCTCCTGCCAGGTGAAAGTGGAGGTTTGCCAGGAAGCTCTGACCGCTCGATTTCTGAAAGGATGTGACGAATTCGTACCTCCATTCTCACTTTAGCAACACCCTCCCACCATCCATTAACATATCCCCACTGGGATGCTGGCTTTTAGTGTCAGAAAGCTGACTCAGTATCGTCAATCGCTTTGGAGGTTGACGAATGGAACGCAACAAAACGACTTTTCGGGACGCCCCTCGGAAATTATGCTGTTAGGTGTGGGGACCTATTGTTCTCGTTTTAGTAGGAATGTGGCAACCGCAACATGAGATGCCCACGTAAAATAATTACAAAATGTACATTTTACTATAATATTATCTACCTTTTACTCTTCCTGTCGGGGTTGTGAATTAGGTACCTACCTAGTAAGAGTGAATATAATTCAGCCGTAATGGACTATTTCCATTTCCGACAATTCCTTATGTTGGAATTGTTTATTTTGGTTCATTATTCTGTGAATAATACACCTGTGGCAAACATTTTTTATAGCACCCCCTCAACATTTGATTGTTTTTTTTTCAAGGTATGTAGAATCCGAAAATGCAATAAAAAAAATTTCTGCCCGTATGCCGTACTTCGCACTTTTCTTAGTTACCATGTACCAAAATTGACGAAATTCGGTTTATAGGTCCCATTTGGTGTCTGGTTGGTCCTCGAAGCTCGGCGTTAATGTCAGTCATCTCTAAGGGGTGAAAAATAGGGGTTGAAATCTCCAGGACGCCGTTGTCTCCAATTTTTTTTAACGGTTTTAAGTTTTTTAAGACCACCCGGAGCATTGTACGTCCAGCCGTTCGTTCGCAGTAAGGCCCCCAGAAGTTAGCACCGACAGGATTTTTCAACAGCAGGGTGAATGAAATTGTATACATTCAGCCCAGGTATCATCACTAGGGACGCGGTAACAATCGGGAATTTGCCCGAGATCATTGCTAGGGAGCACCTGATTATAATCACGGAGTATAAAGTCGAGTTGGTTGTTCTGTGATATTGTTTCATTTGAAAAACGCTGCAAAGTCCTTGTCACATGGGTTTATTATTCTATTATTTTATTGGTCTACAGAAATGCCGGCTGTTTATTTATTGTTTCTTTCATGTAAATTAATTTAAATAGCTATTTCTGGTGGTTTCCACAAATTTTGGCCCCCAGAACTTGAATTAGGTACTACGCTCCTTTTTTTCTTTCTTCAAATTACCCTTGATCATTGATTGTACCATTTAATCGTCTTGATCCACGTGTTGACACTTTTTCTAGTGTTATTATACAAATTGATGGTGATTTCAGACGATTTCGCAGGTTTTTGACTCATAAAAAATCAATTTTGGGAGCTGAACATCTGGTGCAACCTCAATTTTCCACTCCTTGGTCAAAATCGACTTCATATTCGGTCTTCTCGTCCCCAAAAACATGGAATACTATACCTCAAAAGCTCATTTTACTAACATGTTACTAAAACGCAAAAAGTACCTATTTTTACACACATTTTCACTCACAACACCCCTGGATATATTCCGATCGGGCTGAAAAGTTTCGGGACACAACTAGGGCCCAAATGGAGCATGTGTGCGAAAGAACGACTTTTTCAGACCGAAAATGAAGCCTGTACACGTGATACGGCGTACGGCGGACGGCGGACGGACATTGCATTTTTGGAATCTACGCACCTTGAAACGGAAAAAGAAAAAATTTTAAGGGGGTGTTATAAAAATTTTTTGCTGAGCGAATACATAGGTGTATTATTCACAGAATAATAAACCAAAATGACGGCTCTTTTGGAGTTTGTTGATACGTAGTGAAACTTGAACAAACGTTGAAGTATTATTGATGGGTAAATTATTACACAACTGTTCATTATACCATCTACGTAGAAGGAGCTGGAGTTTGTTGGTAGGTACTTTCGCAACTTTTTTCACTCCACATCAAAAATTTCCCTTCAGAACTTCATTATTTGCGTATCTTTTTGCCATTTTAGTTACTGCTTGTCATCGACAGGATTATTTTAGCAACATTCAACTCGTGATTTAGGTAGGTACCTAGTAACGAGAACGGGGTTAGGTACTAACCTACGGAGGGTCTGCGATCTACGTAATATGTATAGAATAGTACATATTATATTATATAGACGGGTTATCTATACAGAGAGCTGTGATCTGTAACAGAAGGGTATTCTGTACAAAATAATAAACCGTTATGCAGGGATTCGCAGCGTTTTTTCGTTAACTTTTCCAAAAATGCGATGTCCGTCCGCCGTACAACGTATCGTCCATATCTACTTTAATTTCTGTCTAAAAAATTCGTTCTTTTGCACACGGTGGTGCTTGTGCATCCATAATACCCAGGAATTATGGGGGGAAAATGGGTTCTGGGAGGTATGGGAAAGTGGGGAATTATGGTAAAAATGGGGTTTGTGAGGTATCGTTTTCCATGTTTTTTAGGACGAGGAGACCGAATATGAAGTTGGTTATGACCAAAAAGTGAAAAGTTGAAGTTGTAAAGAAGGTTCAGCTCCCAAAATTCATTTTTTGTTAGTCAAAAACCTGGGAAATTGTCTGAAATCACCATAAATTTGTATAATAAAACTAGAAGTAGTATCAACAGGTGAATCAAGACAGCTAAATGGCACTATCAGTGATCAAAGATAATTTGTCAAAAATAGGAGCCTAATTCATGTTTTTGGGGGCCAAAATTGGTGTAAACCATAAAAAATAGCTATTTCAATTATTGCCCACGAAAGACACAATAAATGAACGGCCAAACTTTCTGTAGGTATGTCCAATAGAATAATAAACCCACGTGACAAGGACTTTGCAGCGTTTTTGATCTTAGAATCGGATTTGTCACCCTTTAGAACAACCCGCTGACGATTTTCATCTCGAAACTCCGTGTAGCTTGGGTAGCGAACGGATAGAAAGAAAACAAAATGACGTCATAATTGGATTGCGCAGAGGGCTCCCCCCAGGCGGACGCTGTGGTGAGGGCCTTTACCATGTGACGTCATTTAGTTTTCTTTCCACTGGTTTACTCTTCGGATTCCCCTCATACAGCACCTTTTCGGAAAGCACTCGCCAAGGGCTTTTACGTAAGAAAATGAAAGAAGAGAAAATTTACCCATGAGAATTTGCCCATTAGGCAAAACCATTCATTTCTCAGTTTGCAAGCAAAATACTGATTTTGTGATTGTAGTTTCGTTGTTTTCTTCATATAATGACCTCGTCATATTTTTATAATTTCATGGCCTAAACATTTTGGACATGATACCGTTTTTAGATTTAAAACACCGTAGTATTAGGAGTTGTAATACTAAATATGTAATAAATTAATTAAATTGATTGATTTATTATAACGTTATGGTTTATGGAGTTGGAACGTTATGGTCGTAAGTTGTAGCTGTTGATAATAATCGTAACTAAATTTTGCTCAATCCTGTTTAGAAATAGTGTCGGTGCGCGGGCCATTCTCATATAATTTGACCATTCGGCTTTTCTGGACCGTAAAGTTGGGGGAAAAAATAAAGCATCTTTTTGAATAAAATGTTATCTGGAATGTTACTATAGATGTTCAGAATAACATATTTGAGCATCAGTTGTCAGTTTTTTCAGTATTACAGTATTACTTCAGTATTATAGAAACACTCGTGATGGTAACACTCGTGATGTTTTTACACAAAAAGGTTAATCTTAACCTAACGAAGTGCTGGACAGATATGAGGGGTCACCCAAAAATAAATGTCCCTAAACTACGTCTTTTGCAGTTAGCACTCGCATGTAATTGAACTATGTTAAATACAATAGTGGTAACACTCATGATGAATAATTTTTGTGACACCATGTTTTTCGATGAAAAATGCTGAAATGGCCTGCCAGCTCTTTCCTGGGCGAAGGCTACATGTGGACTGATAGCTGGTAGCACAAACAAACATAACCTGAATCTTTCCCGCCATTTTCAATGAACAGTGTTGCCCAGAACTGATGGTAACACTCGTGATTTTTTTTTTTTTTTTTTTTTCACCAAACAGTGGGACACTCCTGTTTTTCTGCTTTACATTTAAAGTATTAGAGGTAACTGAAAAAAACCTCCATAATTCGAAACAGCATCATGTAACAGTGAAATCCCTCGTGGTTCAAATTTTTTCATCTGCGAGTGCTTCATTTCAGATGGTGATGAACATCACACCCACCCCCTTGGGACAGTAACACTCGTGACGCTTTCAAACATTACATTGAAATATTTTTTCTTGAGGATGTGCCAGGTTCTTTTTAACGATACCACTGCATTCCTCTCCAAAAAACCTACAAATTGATACCAAAAACCTTTTTTTGAAGCTGAAACCCCGTGTAAAAAACGATGTTAAAGACTGCGGACATCAAATGGTCAAATAATATGAGAATGACCCGCGCGCTTGTTTTATTAATTGTCGAAAAATGAACGATTATTATTCATCTACCAGTCTGCGTAGGGTATAAATAATCCTAAAACTGGATGTATCCCGCACGCCTAGCAGGCACTGTACACTTTTCTCTCTCCCCTTCACTGAAGAGTCCGGTTGACCATCGTATCGGTCTTTATGGGCAATAAATCCGGGTGGCCCGTAATGATATTGTACGAGGATGGTCAATATGGGAAGAGGGGGAAACTGAGTGCAGGTCTTTACCCGGAGGGGGATGTGGCAGCTTTGACGGCGTGGACCACTTCCTCTTCCTATAAATAAATAAAAAAAAAAAGAAAAACAAAGATAGCCCCCGTCATAAAATTATATTAGAAAAACCACAAAATGCTGAACCAAGAGATCTTTATCCCTAACGTGCGTGCATCACTTAGTACATCCCGTTCTATTCCTTAATTGTCTGTTGTAATTATTGAACATCAAAAATAATATTGAATAAATCAAAATAATCATTGAAAAATCGATAAATATGCGTAAACAGTCATTGTTATGTGGACATTATCCAGTGGATGTATGTAATGTTATTTAAATGATCAAATCACCGAGTTGACCAAATATAATCCATTTGGGTTTCTCAGTTGTTAGAGAACATCGAATAGAACAGAATAGACTAGAACATAGAACTAGAACATAATAGAGTAGAACGTAGAACTAGAATAGAATGTACCAATCCTATTTATTGTTAGTTTTCCTAATAACAGCAACTAACCTCAACCCATATTTTTATTCGATTTTTGAAACAAAGTACATTTTTCGCTGCGATTTTCTGTACGAACTTGAAATTACCAGTATAGTTCTTGTTCTAGTCAGGTTTTGGTTTATTATTCTGTGAATAATACACCTATGTATTCGCTCAGCAAAAAAAATTTTATACCACCCCCCACCCATGCTCAAATTTTATACCCCCCCACCCCCCACCCCTGCTCAAATTTTTTTCATTTCCGTTTCCAAAAATGCAATGTCCGTCCGCCGTATCACGTGTACAGGCTTCACTTTAGATCTAAAAAAGTCGTTCTTTCGCACACATGCTCCATTTGGGCCCTAGTTGTGTCCCGAAACTTTGCAGCCCGATCGGAATATATCCAGGGGTGTTATGAGTGAAAATGTGTATAAAAATAGGTACTTTTTGTGTTTTAGTAACATGAGCTTTTGGTTTATTATTTTCAATAATGAACCATTGGAATCGAGCATGAAAAAAAAAATTCTTACCCCCTCTCAAAATTTGATGGTTTACGTTTCAAGGTATGTAGAATCCAAAACTGCAATAAAAATATTTCTGTCTGTCCGCCGTACGCCGTACGGGCCACTTTTCTTAGTTACCATGAAGGAAAATTGATGAAATTCGGGTTATAGGTTCCGTTCGCTGTCTAGTTGGTCCTCGAAGCTCGACGTTACTGTGAGTCATCTCTAAGGGGTTCAAAATAGGGGTTGAAATTTTCAAAACGCCTATACTTACCATTTTTTTACGTAAATATTTTTACGGTTTTAGATAGTTCTTGAACTTGCGAGTTTTTTAAGACCATCCGGAGCGTCGTACGTCCAGCCGTTCGTTCACAGTAAGGCCCCGAAGTTTGCACCGACAGGCATTTTCGACTCCAGTGTGAATGAAATTGTATACAATTCAAACCAAATCTCGTAACCAGAGACGCGCCCACAATAGGAAATTTGGCGGAGATGAAATCATTGCTAGGGATCACCTGATTATATTGGCGGAGTATGAAGTCGAGTTGGTTGTTCTGTGATATTATATTTCATTTGAAAAATGATGGTAGACACGTAGTGAAACTTGAACAAACGTTGAAGTATTATTGATGGGTAAATTATTACTACGGTAAATCATTACTCAACGGTAAATTATCACACAACGGTTCATTATACCATCTACGTAGAAGGGGCTGGAGTTTGTTGGTAGGTACTTTTGCAACTTTTTTCACTCCTCATCAACAATTTCTTTTCAGAACTTCATTATGTGTGTTTCTTTTTGTTAGGTACTGTTTGTCATCGGCAGAATTATTTTAGCAACATTTAACTCGTGATTTAGGTAGGTACCTAGTAACGAGTACGGGGTTAGGTACTAACCTACGGAGGGTCTGCGATCTAATAGTACATATCATAAATTATATAGAAGGGTTATCTATACATAGAGCTGTGATCTGTAACGGAAGGGTATTCTATGCAAAATAATAAACCGTTTTGCAGGGATTTGCAGCGTTTTAGATATCTTTTTCCATGTTTTTGGGGACGAGAAGACCGAATATGAAGTCGATTTCGACCAAAGAGTGGAAAATTGAGTTCTGCAAAATGTTCAGCTCCCAAAATTGATTTTTTATGAGTGAAAAACTTGGTAAATCGTCTGAAATCACCATAAATTTGCATAATAACACTGGAAAAAGTGTCAACACGTGGATCAAGACGATCAAATGGCACTACCAATGATCTAAGGTAGTTAAAAAAAAAAAAAAAAGTCGTGGGATTTCCAAGCCTCGCACCAGCGACCTAACGCAATGTCATGTAATACACGTCCTCAGCTGCTTTTGGCGTTTTTTCGGGTAGGTAGAACCCTCTCGGCAGTTTTCGGCGGAGTGGGGTCTGGCCATGCTCTCCTCGAAGTTGGTTGGCAGGAGTGCGGTAGAGGGAGAACTGTGCGGGCGATGGGGAAGGGAGCCGAGTTCACCTGGACTGGACGCGGACGTTTTCCAGCCTGGTTTTCTCCCGTAAAAACATGTTGGATGTTAAAAAAAAAAGCCGTATGTAATTGTTACTTGTGTGACTATCCTGCCTATAAACCTACTTAATATGACTATGTCAGGAATGGATGGCGAGCTAAGGCTGAAATTTGGCAGCGAAAAGTCTACAAGTAAATTACCTGGAGTTCGTAGGTTGGCAGCGGCCCCGTAGTCAGCGTTGCACAGGTTCTGACTTCGGGTACAGGTTATAGTACGGCTGTAAATCCCTAATAGAAAACTAATAATTTGGAAGCCTTGTGGCGGTTCGAAAGGTGACTCGAATGTTCTCAAAGGATGTGAAATAGTCGCAATACGTGTAGGTGGGTGACTGAATTTATTATACGAAGCAATAACATACGATGGGGTCGCGAAGGCGCAAAAATCAAGTACACAAGTAAATTAGGATGAAAATGACTGACGCGAATTACGGAGTTTACATGAACGGGGAGAAGCTATTAAGGTAAGTGTCAGATAATTGTAATGCAAGATTGTAGAGAATGTGGCACCAGAGTCGAGGGTTCAGGCTGGGTTCAGACGTTCGCTGATACGAGGGACATGGGACGATTCTTGGGGTCAAAGATGTGGAGAGTTCTGGAACAAACGGGTATAATCCCTTTTGTGACTCTCGTATAGGAAGTGTGATGCACAAAGCCTGAGGGGCGCTATTACGCGAAGGATATCGCTTAGATAAGGATAAGTAAGAATGGTAATGATTCCTACCTCCGCTGGAACGGTGGTCCAGGGATGGTCCTTCCGGGCTTCTGGTCCAGGGGATGGTTTCCTGGGGCTCCGGGGTTGCTGTGCGAGATGATGGTGTTCCTGCAACAACAGACTTTCCACGGCAGTACTGAGTTTACGTCTGGGTTCAGACGTGCCTTCAGGTGGGGTCTTCTCTCCTCCTCTCTTGCTCGACTATTATTAAGAATGTCCGAAATTGAAAGCCGTTTCCGTTGCCTAGTCCTCTCGTCTTCGTCACAGGGGTCAATCGTGGGGATGGGGAAAACTAACTACCACTCTCTTTCTCTGAACCAACACAACTTCTCTACACCACTGTCTCAATCTAACTCAACTCAATAATCAACTAAAGGGGAGGATCGCAGGTCTGTTCTCAGGTAGATCTCGGTGAACTGTGTCGAGGTGTGGGGAGCGGGGGTATTTATACCATTCCCCTCCCTTGCGCGTAGGGGAGGCGCAGAAGGATCCGGTTCCTCATGGTCCAACGCTGAAGCGGCGGAAGGGACCGCCCGAATCGGAGGGAAGAAACCGCCCGAGTCAAAAATCGCGGGAAGCTTCCCTTTTTCAAAGGTGACCAATTTGACTACACGTACCTAATTTGTGTTTTAGGGGCCATAATAGCCATTTCAATAATTACGCACGAAAGAAACAATAGATGAACAGCCAACATTTCTGTAGGTGTGTCCAATAGAATAATAAACCCACGTGACAAGGACTTTGCAGCGTTATTTTATTTTATTTTTATAAAATCTATTATTATTTTATTTTTTAAAATATATTTATTATTATTTTAATCTACTTATTTAATCTAAAATAATAATCTATTTATTATTATTTTAATCTATTTATTATTATTTTAACCTATTTTTTTCTCTGAAATTTTTTTCAAGGTTGTATGTCTAGATTCTTAGGTATTAGATCTGGATCATAGGATGTTCTGCATCACATTTGAAATTCTCGTTCAAGTTCGCTAGGTAGTAGTTGACTTTCGAAATTCAGTTAGCGGCATCTTCCCATCCGACCCGCTCCCATGACCCAATTCCATCACAAAGTTCCCTCCTTCCAGAATCGATGACTCGATAACGATCTCGATAGGTTTTTCAACGCCCTTAGCGACGGAAAACGCTCCCATTTCCACACCCTGGAAACACATTTTCCTACGAAACCCTCCACCTTCCTGTAGCGATGTTGTTATTTCTAAATATTCCCCATCGATTTTACTCCTCAACCTTCACTCGGACGACCTACCCTCACTCCCTTAGCTCAGACTTCCTTGGATACTGCGGCTCAGTCTGGGCCGACGCTGGATCGGTTCTTCCAATAGCTCTCTCCTTAACAACACCGATTATCGTTAATTCAAATCATGAATCCGCTCGAGTCAGCTCGTTATTTGCGTAAATTCAAAATTTGAACAGTGTTTGTCTTATTTATAACTCATCATGAACACCATAATGTGAAATATGCCGAAATAGTGCAACGATGTTTCTACAAAGTTTGTCCCGCACGAAGCTTCTCAGTTTTCGGGTAAGCAATGACTCACAGTTGTTGTACTTGCAGTGTGTTAGTACGTATCATTAATGTCCTTTCAAAATTAGGGCAAAAACGGATCAACAAAATGCATATTCTTTAAATACATAGTCACTCAAAAACACCAAGGAAAATGTAAACGACCATTCTGAATCATCTGAACCTATTGTTTATTTCATGCGCAATAATTGAAACAGTTATTTTAGATGCTTTCCATCAATTTTGGCCCCAAAGACACGACCAGCTCCATTTTTTTCTTTTTTTTCCTCCATTTTATCTTAGAACATTGGTAGTGCCATTTAATTGTCTTGATTCACCTGTTGATACTACTTCTAGTGTAATTATACAAATTTATGTTGATTTCATACAATTTCCCAGGTTTTTGACTCATAAAAAAATGAATTTCGGGAGCTTAACTTTCGTTACAACCTCAGTTCTTCAATCTTTGGTCAAAATCAACTTCATATACGGTCTTCTCGCCCTAAATACATGGAAAACGATACCTCACAAGCTCAGATTCACTAAAACCTCAAGAAAACCTCGAAAAATCCCTATTTTTACACCCATTTTTCCCCCCACAACACTCCTGGGTGTATTCCAATCGGGCTGCCGAGCTTTGGAGCACATTTAGGACCCAAATGTTTTCCCGAATGGGGACCCAAGTTGTGTGCGGAAGAACGTCGATTTTACACCAAAATTTAACGTAAATTTAAGGCTGAAACTTCGTTAGAACCTCAATTTTCCACTCTTTGGTCAAAATCGACTTCATATTCGGTCTTTTCGTCCCAAAAATATGGAAAACGATACCTCAAAAGCTCATGTTACTAAAACAAAAAAATACCTTTGCATACACATTTTCACTCATAACACCCCTGGGTATATTCCGATCGGGCTGCAAAGTTTCAGGACACAACTAGGGCCCAAATGGAGCATGTGTGCGAAAGACGAATTCTTTAAACCGAAAATAAAGTAGATATGGGTGATACGGCGGACGGACATTGCGTTTTTGGAATCTACGCACCTTGAAACGTAAAAGAAAAAATTTTGAGGGGGTTTTATACAAATTTTTTGCTGAGCGAAGACATAGACGTGTACTATTCACAGAATAATAAACCAAAATGCACCACTAATTCTGCGTAAAAATTGATTTTTGAAACCGAAAACCACCGTGAGTTTTTAATTAATAAGGCGAAAATGCCTCCTTCTTTCCTCATTGTCTTTTATAATATTTTCACATAGAATTAAACATTTTTTATTTACTTTCATGTAAACCTTTTTAGATCGAACTAACCCTGTTTCTTAGGTACCTAAGTATTTTCGAAACATTTTCATGTTAACAAATTATGTAAGTAGCTGATTCACAAATATTTAGGTACCTCATTTTGGTTTATTATTCTCTGAATAATACACCTATGTAATCGCTCAGCAAAAAAATTGTATAACACCCCCTCAAAATTTTTTGTTTTCCGTTTCAAGGTGCGTAGATTCCAAAAATGCAATGTCCGTCCGCCGTCCGCCGTACGCCGTCCGCCGTCCGCCGTATCACGTGTACCGGCTTCATTTTCGGTCTAAAAAATTCTTTCTTTCGCACACATGCTCCATTTGGACACCCAGGGGCTTCTTTAGGTTTTATTGAACCTGAGCTTGTGAGGTATCGTTTTCCATGTTTTTTAGGGCGAGAAGACCGAATATTTGGTTGATTTCGACCGAAGAGTGAAGAATTGAGGTTGTAACGAAGGTTAAGGTCCCAAAATCAATTTTTTATGAGTCAAAAACCTGAGAAATTGTCTGAAATCACCATACATTTGTATAATAACACTAGAAGTAGTACCAACAGGTGAATCAAGACAATTAAATATCACTACCAATGATCAAAAATAATCTGTAAAAAAAAGCCGAGCCTAATTCTTGTTTTTGTGGGCCAAAATTGGTGGAAACCATCAAAAATAGCCATTTCAATAATTCCACATGAAAGAAACAATAATTGAACAGCCAAAATTTCTGTAGGTATGTCCAATAGAATAATAAACCCATGTGACATGGACTTCGCAGCGTTTTTTAATTTTGAAAGATCGTCGTAGGTTATTGTACTCCACTTTCGTTCCTGCTACCTTTCGTAACACCTGCTTTCCTTTATTAGTTTGGTGAGAAGTTAAAGAAGGTCGGGATTTAAAGAGAAAGACAAAGTTGAACTTGACGAAGTGAAAGTGACTGTTATTGATCCTGCGGCATAAACCCACAGAGCAGCCCCCCCCCCCTCCTTCCCCTCTCGTATCGAGTTTCCTCAACTTCTACCACTGAACAGTTTAGTTTCAAGTCCTTAATACCATAAACTAGCCCCCCCCCCCCCCCCCCTCCCCCCGATTTCTCTTTTAATTATTTTGACGTTCGAATTTCTGTCAGAGTGAAGGGCAGGTTGGTTATGTATCTGGAAAGCGTCCAGTTATCCCCGCAGTACCTCTGAAGATCAATTAGGGCGATGGAAGACATTGAAAACTCCTGTCGAGGTTTCTGACACCTCAGTAATCCCATAGGTTCAATCATTCGTACCAATTTAGGTCAGTGTGAATACATGAAAATTTTTCAAAAACGCTGCCAAGTCCTTGTCACATGGGCTTATTATTCTGTTGGACATACCTACAGAAATGTTGGCAGTTCATTTATCGTTTCTTTATGTGCAATTATTGAAATGGCTATTTTTGATGGTTTCCACCAATTTTGGCCCCCAAAACACGAATTAGGTACGATTTTTTTTTCTCCAAATTATCTTTGATCATTGGTGTTGCCATTTAATTGTGTTGATTCACCTGTTGATACTACTTCTAGTGTTATTATAGAAATGTATAGTGTTTTCAGACAATTTCCCATGTTTTTGATTCATAAAACATGAATTTCGGGAGCTTAACCTGTGTTACAACCTCAATTCTTCACTCTTCGGTCAAAATCAACGTAATATTCGGTCTTCTCGCCCTAAAAAACATGGAAAACGATACTTCACAAGCTCATGTTCACTAAAACCTCAAAAACCCCTTGAAACTCCTATTTTTACACCCATTTTTCTCCCAAAACACCCCTGGGTGTATCGGGCTGCCGAGCTTTGGAGCACAACTAGGACCCAAATGGTTCCCAAATGAGGACCCAAACTGTGTGCGGAAGAACGACGATTTTAGAAAAAATTTAACGTAAATTTAAGTCTGAAACTTTGTCAGAACCAAGTTTCCATCTTTGGAGTCATCCTTTCCAGTATGGCCAGTACAAATATTTTGGCGAAATTTTAACTCAACTCGTAGCCAAGGTTGTAAATGGATTAAAGCTAGGGATAATCCTATTTATTATTTCTGAAATTATTTTCTTTTTATCATTTTTCTGGGCATTTTTTCATAGTAGTTTATCCCCAACTATCGAAATTGGGATAATATGACCCCCAAAAGGAATTACAACATTTATACCTTCCGCATTTACATTGGCTGATTCCGGATAAACAAGTGGGGCTTTCAAGAGGCACCAATTTTGTTCACCTGAAAATGAATGTACTGCTGGAAGAAACCATAATTGAATTCGTATGGGACAGTCTTACCTTATCGTCAGGCATCCTAAGGTATCTTCTACGCATGTGCGACCACTTTGTCATATTTATAGCATTTCCAAGTCAAATTCAACCTTTTCCAAGTCAAATTCAACTTTTTCCTCTTCAAATTGAACTTTTTCCATTTCAAAAAATATGAAGTTATTAAAATGAATTTGTGAACCCCATTACTAACTTCATTGCTAATCGGAACACAACAGTAAAATAATCACACAAGAAGTTCTAGTCGTGCAGCATGACCATATGCGCCATTTTGGTTTATTATTCTGTGAATAATACACCTTTGTATTCGCTCAGCAAAAAATTTTTATAACACCCCCTCAAACTTTTTTCTTTTACGTTTCAAGGTGCGTAGATTCCAAAAATGCAATGTCCGTCCGCCGTACGCCGTCCGCCGTACGCCGTCCGCCGTACGCCGTCCGCCGTATCACGTGTACAGGCTTCATTTTCGGTCTAAAAAAATCGTTCTTTCGCACACATGCTCCATTTGGGCCCTAGTTGTGTCCCGAAACTTTTCAGCCCGATCAGAATATACCCAGGGGTGTTATGGGTGAAAATGTGTGTAAAAATAGGTACTTTTTACGTTTTAGCAACATATTGGTAACATGAGCTTCTGAGATATCGTTTTCTATGTTTTTGGGGACGAGAAGACCGAATATGAAGTCGATTTTGACCAAAGAGTGGAAAATTGAGTTCTACCAAATGTTCAGCTCCCAAAATTGATTTTTTATCAGTGAAAAACCTGGGAAATCGTCTGAAATCACCATCAGTTTGTATAATAACACTGGAAAAAGTGTCAAGACGTGGTTCAGGACGATTAAATGGCGCTACCAATGATCAAAGATAGTTAAAAAAAAAAAGAAAAAAAAATAGCGTACCTAATTTGTGTTTTAGGGGCCAAAATTAGTGGAAACCATTAGAAATAGCTATTTCGATTATTACGCATGAAAGAAACAATTAATGAACAGCCAACATTTCTGTAGGCATGTCCAATAGAATAATAAACCCATGTGACAAGGACTTTGCAGCGTTTTTTTCTAGAGACTTACGTAGGTATTACTAGACTACTAGACATAGTAATGGTGGGTACTAATAGACATTTTCTGTTCTTTCTCCCCAAGCGTTTTTATTACAAAGTCAAAATGGTTCATTCTGTCAAACTAAATGAAGAAAAATACCAAATATCGCAAAAATGTTTGTACCATATACCTAGTTTTAAACGAGAAGATGATTCGGAAGTGGAAATTTTCGGAAGTAGTTTTTCTAAAAGTCTAAAAAGTCTGTAAAAATAGGCTTACCCCGTCAACTCGTGTCATTAAAAAGACTTTGGAAGTGAAAATAAATTAAGGTTTGCGGAAAATTGCTCGACGGAAAAATATTTTAATAGTCTACAATATTTACCATCAACAAATTGGGTAAATTGGGTTTTTGTGGGCCAAAAATCGATAAAAATGTCACCGAAATACCATGTCCCTGAATAAATTCCTACAAAATATTCCAAAATGTTGACTCGAAACAAAAGAAATCTTTTATAATAATCAACAATAGATGTTATTTTTTTTATAAAAAAGTTTTGGGTCAGAACTAGAACTTACCTAAGAAACTGTATGGTTAAAATTGTTGAAATTTGTTGGTACTAATGAAGTAAATTCAAGTGTAAATTGAGTAGGTCCGTTATATATTTTGAAAATCCGCTCGTGTGTTGGGAACTTTTGGGTAGTATAACACCGATATCTGCACTAAAAGGCTTGCGCACCTCTCTCCACCGCGCTCCCAACTCGTCTCGCATTCAACGCGACGAAGACCACCGATATATTCGGTTTTTATTAAGCTCAATTATAATTTCATGGTTAATCCTTCTCCTTCTGGTTTCTCAATTCCCCGCGTGTGAACAGTCCCCCGCGCCGGAAGGACGAAACAGCACTAATAGGTAAAATCCATTGAGTTGAATTTACAACCGTCTGACAAGACTTTTTTTTTTAACCTGCTTAGCGAGTAACAATCTTCATGAAACGATAAAAGGCCGATAGAATCGAGTGCAGCAGTTAAGAAGTAGGTAATTTATTTTATTGGCAGCATAATGTACAGGTAAAAGCAATGATGAAACGGAAATAAAATAGAACAGAAAACGCATTTTCATTAGAGGAAATATTAGTTTAATGAATATTAATAATCATAAGTACCCATAAGTAACCATTATACGTAACACAAAAGAAAAATTTTAAATTGTAATGAAAAAATAAAAATAAAAAACACACATACCTAGTACCTGCACTGAACCATTATGAGTGTTGTTTAATTTAAGCATTAAATAATGGGACAAATAGTTAGTAATGGGGTTCACAATTCAGTTTATTAAACTTTATATTCTTTGCTGAAGTCGGGGAAGGTTGAATTTGAAATAGATAAAGTTGAATTTGTGACAGATTGTGACAGTGGGGGTGGGTCCCTCGAGAGTCCCCCTCCTAGACCAGCGAGATTATCACCGGTTAAGAAGGGATATTGATTAGGCTTCCCCAAGCGACCCCGTCTCCACCGGACCGAAAAACGACTCGAGAAATGCCGTACTGTTACAGACTTCGAAAAGTTGAATTTGACTTGGAAAAGTTTAATTTGGTTTGGAAAAGGTTGAATTTGGTTTGGAAATGCAATATTAAATTTATAATAAATGTAGACGATCTTGATGAGTCTTCCCCTCTCACTAAAACTCCCCTTTATCATCAACGATTTCATTTCAACCCTTCTCAAATATACGGAGAAAAATACACACACCCCCTCATCACTAGGGGAATCCTAATATTCCTTAAAAACCAACCCCTGGATGCTAATTAGCGAAATTAAAACTCACAAGAGGACTTTCCTGTTCAATTCCCCCACTCCCCCTATTGGTCAATTTCAACATGATCAAAGCGTTGTTTTTTAAAGCTAACAAAACGGATTTTTAATTTCGTTGATTGATATTTGAGAAGCTGTTTGTGTTTCATATATCAAAAACGCTGCAAAATCCTTGCCACTTGGGTTTATTATTCTATTCTTTCATGCGCAATATTTGGAATTTTGGCCCCCAAATACACAACCTCGGCTTTTTTTTCCAAAATGTATTAACAGATTATCTTTGACCATCGATAGTCTTGATTCACCTGCTAATACTACTTCTAGTGTTATACAAATTTATGGTGATTTCAGACAATTTTCCAGGTTTTTGACTAACAAAAAATTAATTTCGGGAGCTCAACCTTCGTTACAACCTCAATTCTTCACTCTTCGGTCAAAATCAACTTCATATTCGGTCTTCTCGCCTTAAATACATGGAAATCGATACCTCACAACCTCAGGATCGCTAAAACCTCAAAAAAAGCCAAGAAAAACCCTATTCTTTCACCCATTTTTCACCCATAACACCCCTGGGTGTATTCCAATCGAGCTGCCGAGCTTTGGAGTACAACTAGGACCCAAATGGGGACCCAAACTGTTTGTGGAAGAACGCAGACCCAGCGGAAGACCCAGATTTAACGTAAATTTAAGGCTGAAACTTAGTTAAAACCTCAATTTTCCACTCTTTGGTCAAAGTCGACTTCAGATTTGGTCTTCTCGTCCTAATAAACATGGGAAACGATACCTCACAAGCTCATGCTACTCAAACACAAAAAACACCTATTTTATACCAATTTTTCACTCATAACACCCCTGGGTATATTTCGATCGGGCTGCAATGTTTCGGGACACAACTAGGGTCCAAATGGAGCATGTGTGCGAAAGAACGAATTTTTTAGACCGAAAATGAAGCCTGTACACGTGATTCGGCAGACGGCGTACGGCGGACGGACATTGCATTTTTGGAATCTACGCACCTTGAAACGTAAAAGAAATTTTTTTTGCTGATCGATTACATAGGTGTGTCATTCACAGAAAAATTAACCAACAAGCCGGGAACGTGCTGTCCGATCGAAGGTGCCCTTTCTGTTCAACACGCGTACAAATTTGTCTACACTTAGAAATCGATTCAAAATGCTCTGAAACGGAAAACAAACGACCAATTTGTTCGTAAATTCGCGCACTAAATTCGGGTCCCGTGAACAGCTTGTTTTCTTCGCGAATTGCGGTATAAATTTCAATTTGTTCACAGTAAATCTGGCGAATAAATGCAAGGTCCCGACCAGACACCCCTCCCCGTGTTCGACTGTATACCGTTACCAAGGGTGACAACTAACTCCCCCACAGGGATCAGCTGTTTCCACAAACTGAAGGGGCAGATAAGCCTTGCGAAGGGCCTTTAAGGGTGGAGGGGGGCAATACGTACGTGACTCTGCAACTGTCTGCTTGTTTATGTCTTTCTGTAAATTAAATCGACGACTCTTATAAATTAGGTAGGTTTTCCTTTTGCCCGGTAGGTAGTTAGGAAGCAATTTGAATTTCCAATTATCTCGGAAAATAAACCTAGACCTCTCCACGTAAATGGTGTTCTACATCAAACTGTAACCTTTGTAGTTGGATGTGCAGGTAAATAGTGCAGGCATATGCTTTTGTTTATTTATTTATTTATATTTATTTTAATCTTTCGTTTCTTCTCCGTTTCAGAGCATTCTGAATTCATTTCTGAACTCAGAATGCTCGTAGATATGAAAATCTACGAAATGACAGTGCGATGTATTATGTCAGGCAATAAATTATCAGTTTGACCTTGGCTAAAAAAAACCAAAAAAAAACCCACCAAATAGATTTGAAAAATCTGACATTTTGTCCAAATTCCGATGGCTGCGTCAAGTTGCGAGACAAAGCGATGACACACCAAACAAATGCCATACTGGATGGACCCCGGAGATGAGGACGACCAAAGTGAGGTGGATTGACGATGTTGGGAAGGACGTGCGGAAGTTGGGCGTAAGGAAATGGAGGACTGAGGCGCTGAATAGAACGAGTAGGAGGCCAAAGTGCACCCCGCACTGAAGAGCCAACCAAACAAAATGAATAGGAGATGAACTGGCCTCAGTGATCTCACAGCTGATCGAGGTGAATATCTACACTATCATTCTCACCAAGCTGTACCAAGGAGGCCTCATGTCAAATTACAGCAGTGTAGGTTGAATAGGAGAGAAACTGGCCTCAGTGCTCACCCAGCTGATCGAGGTGAATATCTACACTATCTTTTCCATCAAGCTGTACCAAGGAGGCCTCATGTCAAATTACAGCACTGTAGGTTGAATAGGAGAGAAACTGGCCTCAGTGCTCACCCAGCTGATCGAGGTGAATATCTACACTATCTTTCTCACCAAGCTGTACCAAGGAGGCCTCATGTCAAATTACAGCAGTGTAGGTTGAATAGGAGAGAAACTGGCCTCAGTGCTCACCCAGCTGATCGAGGTGAATATCTACACTATCTTTCTCATCAAGCTGTACCAAGGAGGCCTCATGTCAAATTACAGCACTGTAGGTTGAATAGGAGAGAAACTGGCCTCAGTGCTCACCCAGCTGATCGAGGTGAATATCTACACTATCATTCTCACCAAGCTGTACCAAGGAGGCCTCATGTCAAATTACAGCAGTGTAGGTTGAATAGGAGAGAAACTGGCCTCAGTGCTCACCCAGCTGATCGAGGTGAATATCTACACTATCTTTTCCATCAAGCTGTACCAAGGAGGCCTCATGTCAAATTACAGCACTGTAGGTTGAATAGGAGAGAAACTGGCCTCAGTGCTCACCCAGCTGATCGAGGTGAATATCTACACTATCTTTCTCACCAAGCTGTACCAAGGAGGCCTCATGTCAAATTACAGCAGTGTAGGTTGAATAGGAGAGAAACTGGCCTCAGTGCTCACCCAGCTGATCGACGTGAAGATCTACACTATCTTTCTCATCAAGCTGTACCAAGGAGGCCTCATGTCAAATTACAGCACTGTAGGTTGAACAGGATAGAAACTGGCCTCAGTGCTCACCCAGCTGATCGAGGTGAATATCTACACTATCTTTCTCACCAAGCTGTACCAAGGAGGCCTCATGTCAAATTACAGCAGTTTAGGTTGAATACGAGAGCAACTGGCTTCAGCACTCACACAGCTGATCGAGATGACTGTCTACCCTATCATTCTCACCAAGCTTCACCAATGAGGCCTCATGTGAAATTACAGCAGTGTAGGTTGAATAGGAGAGAAACTGGCCTCAGTGCTCACCCAGCTGATCGAGGTGAATATCTACACTATCTTTCTCATCAAGCTGTACCAAGGAGGCCTCATGTGAAATTTCAGCTTTGTAGGTTGAATACGAGAGCAACTGGCTTCAGCACTCACACAGCTGATCGAGATGACTGTCTACCCTATCATTCTCACCAAGCTTCACCAATGAGGCCTCATGAGAAATTTCAGCTTTGTAGGTTGAATAGGAGAGAAACTGGCTTCAGCCCTCACACAGCTGATCAGGGTGTTGGCTCCCTTTCTACCAGCCCTAAACAAATCTATGACTATAATATGAAAATTTGAGGTAAAAGGGTATTGTTGACGAGGTCACGTTCCCAGCTGGTACTAAGCGCCTCTACCGAGATTTGAACCCAGGACCCCGGAGTTTGATGCACCCAGCCATCTCGAAAGCACAGCGCCTTAGTCCACTCGGCCAACAATCCCTTATAGTCTCTCTAGCAAAAACATTATCATCAAGTGCCAGTTTTTCAGTCCAAGATTCAATAACCAACTCGGATTTATGGTTGAACACGAAGAATTCAACGTGTATTGTCAACTATTTTTCTGGTGTAACAGAATATTTTGGTGAATAATCGACCTACCTAGGCACCTGTCAGTCGACACACCTCGTATCGATGTTCTCAAGCTGTATACTTCAGGATGAGGCCTCATGCCAATTTCACCATTGTACGTTGTGTAGGAAAGAAACTGGCCTCAGCACTTAGGCAGCTGTATGAAGGATGCCTCATGGCAAATTTCAGCATCGTGGGCTTCTTAACAGAAGAGAAACTGGTCTCATCACTCACCCAGCTGATCAAGGCAACTCACTACACGATCATTCTCACCTCGTTATACCGTGGAGGCCTCACGTCAGTAGGAAACAAACTGGCCCCACCATTCACCCAGCTGTACCAAGGAGGCCTCATGTCGAATTTCAGCATCATAGGTTGAATAGGAGAGAAACTGGCCTCAGTGATCCCCAATAACTTGAGAAGCGTGGTTAGGAACGAAAAAAAAGGCGTCAACTTCAGGGACATGGTTGGAACTGCGCAGTTTTCCTCAGTGGATTGCCGGTGTCGTGTGGAGGCTCGATCTGGCTCCGGCAAACCTCTGAGGATTTCCTCTCCGGAAATCCTCACCGTGTGTACCCAGCCTTACAGTAGTAGGAAAGAGGCAAGGCTGGGGAAAGCGTGACAGCTTCGCAGACAGAGGTCCAGCCATTAAATATATTCACGTTAAAAAGAAAGAGAACTGTGTTATAAATTATATGCACTCAACGGCATTTTTCTTCAAGCGGAATTAGTCAGAAACCTAATTTGCAGCAAAATCCACCTCATTCTGAATTTGCTGAGGACTCCTCGAAGGGTATCCATCCGTAGTTACAATAAACATTCCTCCGGGTGGACAAGTACGGTTTTCTGGCGTGGTACGAGTATGTAGGCGGTGTATCTACTACACCTTGACGTTAAACAAGACGTTAAAAGTAGGTAGTTGGTTCTAATCGAAACACGTAAGTTCGCCATCTACGGAAGTTCCCATGAAGATCTCAAAAAAAAAGATGAAAAACTAAGAGAAGACTCCCGAAGAAAATGCCACAAGGTTCTTAACTTTTCTCTCTCATCCTGGAAAATCCGATCGGACCGAATCGATTTGAACGGAGATTTTTTTTTTTTTTTCTCCCTGTTCGCCTTCTTCGGCTTCCTTTGTCGACAGAGTTTGAATGTCCACACGTCCGGGTGTGTACCAGACTGTCCTATTGTTGAGAGTTTCATGGAATAGGGGGGGGGGGGGGGGCTAATGTCGGTTTGATACAAAATTAGGTAACCTGTTAGCACTTGTTATGTACAGGTACAGTCGATTATAAAATCCACATGAAAGGGTCTTTATCTGGAAATCGATAACTATCCTAGCAGAACTACAATAAAATCCTGGAGCGCTTTCCTTATTTAGATAAGAAGAACGCGGATTCGTGTTCCAAAAAGCTGCAAATCCCTACGCGGCGTTTTATTATTTTGTATAGAACACTCTTCTGTTGCAGATCACAGCTCTCTGTATAGATAGCAGTTCTGTATAGATCACAGCCCCTCTGTAGTTCAGTACCTATTGGCTACTGCAAATTAATACGAGTATCATGCGTTGATGTTCAATCAGTACATAGCTAAAATGGCAAAGAGAAACACAAATGTGGTTCTGAAGGGGAATCGTTGATGTGAATTGAAAAATATTCGGTCCCGGGACCGGGATTCGAACCTCGAATTTCACGTGTAAGAGCCAGACGCCTAGACCACTCCGCTACGGCGACCACCTGGCCGAGAGAAAAGTGGTGTGCGCTCAGAACCTAAATTTAGAAACATTTGAATTTTGGTTTATTATTTTCAATAATGAACCATTGGAATCGAGCAAGAAAAAAAATTCTTACCCCCCCTCAAAATTTGATGGTTTACGTTTCAAGGTATGTAGAATCCAAAACTGCAATAAAAATATTTCTGTCTGTCCGCCGTACGCCGTACGGGCCACTTTTCTTAGTTACCATGAAAGAAAATTGATGAAATTCGGGTTATTATAGGTTCCGTTCGGGGTCTAGTTGGTCCTTGAAGCTACGTTACTGTCAGTCATCTCTAAGGGCCACTTTCACCAAACTGCCTCTAATGTCTGATTAACCTAACGAAATCGTAACGGGAACAAGCAGGTTAACCGGGGCGTCAGAGATTTACATTTCACCACACTAATCAGGGCATCAGTTTGATGTCGGCGTCAATTTGATGGCGGCGTTAAGGATTCGTTAAGTTAACGATGCAGTGTTGCCCGCCAACGGTTTTTGTGTCCGTTTTCGACGAAACGATGCCTCATCGGGACAGTAAACGGGTGAAACGACATCAAAATCAAAACACTTTGTAGGTACTCGCGAACGACTTCCGACTGACATACGAATGCCGTCGCCTTTCAACTCAAACTCAAAATAGGACTTCACAGCACAAAACGTAAGTATAATTTCAGAGGTTTCTTTTCAATATCCTACCAAGCACTGCTGGCAATGCGTTCATGTATGCTTACATGTAGTATCTAAGTACTAAGTAGGTACGTGTATTATCTGGAGGATCTGACAAGAATCAGAACGCAAACTAACATGTAATATCCTTTATAGTACATGTACCACCACAATTATACACAATTTTAGGGAAATATAACTTGATATTAACCTTAACGTGACCACTTTGCCAGCGCACCCCAAAATTGGTCAGCTTCTGCTGTGTAACTCTTATGCCGTTTTTGAAAATATGAAACAATACAATCTGAATCTATTTCTGACGTGGTCTTGGTTGTTCCAGGAATGGAAAAAATATGCTCCTAGAAAACCGTGGGCCCCCACTTCTGCAAACAGGAAAAACTTATTCGTTACGATGTTTTGATGTATCGGTTGTGAGGTTATTTTGGTTGCTGTACTTCCTTTTTTGAAATACAATACATTTTGTTCTGTTAATAAATAAGCATTATTATCTACGACAGAGGTGCTCCTTGTTAAGTATAACTTCCTCTCCTTTTGATTTATTATTCTGTGAACAATACACCTATGTATTCGCTCAGCAAAAACATTTTTTATAACACCCCCTCAAAAGTTTTTCGTTTATTCAAAATTTGTGGAAACCTTAAAAAATGCTATTTTAATTATTGCACATGAAATAAACAATAAATGAACAGCCAACATTTCTGCAGGTCCAATAAAATAAATAAACACGTTCATTTGACCTCATATAGGGAAGGTATGTTGGAATGTAATAACTACTCACTAGGTAGTAGATACATTATTTAAAAAAATTTATTGTACATCTACTCAAAGCATAATATATACATAGAAAGAACTATAATATGTATATAATATACATTATATACATGCTGCTAATCGTCCGTTAACCTCTTAATTGGTGGAGGGTTCACCAATTAACTTTAACGAAATCTTTAACGGGCACGTTATCCCTTCTCCTTAAAGTTTTGGTTATCTTGGGGGTGGTGAAAGGAAAATCGCTCTGATGTCCGATTAACCGAGGCCGTTAAAGTTAATCAGGTCGTTAAATAGCTGGTGAAAGAGGCCCTAAGGGGTTCAAAATAGGGGTTGACATTTTCAGAACGCCGTATCTCGAAAACTTTCGATTGAAGGGTATTGTTTTTTTTTACGTTATTAAATTTGTCTTGAGCTAAACAATTTTTTGAGAGCACCCGGAGCACTGAACGTCCAGCCGTTCGTGTGCACCAAAAAGCTTCGTCAACACGATCGTGAATCAAACGGTATAACTCCGGCCCGGATATCATAACTACGGGGCATCTGATTGTAATCAAAGATGGCTGTATGAAGTCGAGTTGTTTGTTCTGTGATATTATTTCATTTGACAAGTGATGGACTATTGGATTTTGTTGGTAGGTACTTCTGAAACTTGAACAAACTTTGATGTATTATTGATGGGCAAATTATTAAACAATGGCAAATTATTACACAACGGTGAATTATTACACAACGGTAAATTATGACACCACGGCAAATTATTACACAACGGTAAATTATTACACACCGGCTCATCTACCCAGAACGGGCTGGATTTTGTTGATAGGTACTTTTGCAACTTGAACAACCGTTGAAGTATTATTGATGGGTAAATTATTACACAATGGCAAATTATTACTCAACGGTAAATTATGACACCACGGCAAATTATTACACAACGGTAACTTATTACACAACGGCTCATCTACCCAGAAGGGGCTGGATTTTGTTGATAGGTACTTTTGCAACTTGAACAACCGTTAAAGTATTATTGATGGGTAAATTATTACACAATGGCAAATTATTACACAACTGCAAATTATTACACAACGGTAAATCATTACACAACGGGAAATTATTACACAACGGTAAATTATTACACAACGGTAACTTATTACACAACGGCTCATCTACCCAGAAGGGGCTGGATTTTGTTGATAGGTACTTTTGCAACTTGAACAACCGTTAAAGTATTATTGATGGGTAAATTATTACACAATGGCAAATTATTACACAACTGCAAATTATTACACAACGGTAAATCATTACACAACGGGAAATTATTACACAACGGTAAATTATTACACAACGGTAAATCATTACACAACGCCTCATCTACCAAGAAGGGACTGGATTTTTTTGATATGTACTTTTGCAACTTGAACAACCGTTGAAGTATTATTGATGGGCAAATTATTACACAACGGTTCATTATTCTATCTCCGTAGAAGGGGAACCTATACAGGTAAATTATTACACAACGGTTTAGGTAGGTACCTAGTAACGAGTACGGGGTTAGGTACTAACCTACGGAGGGTGTAGAATAGTACATATGTTATATAGAAGGGTTATCTATACAGAGAGCTGTGATCTGTAACAGAAGGGTATTCTGTACAAAATAATAAACCGTTGTGCAGGGATTTGCAGCGTTTTTTTTTTTTTTTTTTCATTTTCATGGTTGATTCCAGAGGTTCATGATTGAATATAATAAACCAAAATCCGGATAGGAACCGGTATATTGCAATCTGTTCAAAATGTTCAGTATACACGAACTTTTGAAATAAGAAATTTCTTTCTTTTCCCTTTCACAGCAGTCGAACTTTCACCAAAATGTTGGTAGTGCAAACAAAAGAATCAGTTGGAAAATCGAAAATTTGTTAAAGGCACTAAGTCCTAACTTTTTCTTTTCTAACTTAAAACTTAATCAAATCAAATTAGAGTTTTTGCGTCAAAAATAGCTAATGGAATCACTAAAATTGGTGTAGAACAGTGAATCGGATCAGAAAACGACTATTTCCGTATTCCAAAAATACTGCCAAAAAGTGATCGATCAAAAGTGGGCTATCAAATAGTTGTGGGCCTCAAATTGCCTGTGTTAGGTAGAAATGGCAACAAAAAAACACTAAAAGAAGTTGCATACATGAATGCAGCGACGGGAGACCATTTTCATGTCTACGAGTGGCATCGGTAAACTTTAAAGCTAGGTTCACATGGAGATGCAATTCCGGACGGCAATCCGGTACATACAGTAAGTCGTTCTGCAATGCTATTGGCCAAAGGAAAGTGGATTATTGCAATGCCATGTCATGGCTACTGTCGTGATCCTCCCGGAACATCACTTATTGTACCTATTAAATAGTGCAAATAATAAACGCAACGAGTGAGGTGGCGTACGTGACCAGAGTCAGAGAGACCTGCAGCTCCCCCACCAGTCCCCAACGGAAGTTGATGGACTGGGGGAGAGTAGACAGGTAGACATAAAAACTCGCCGCCTGCGCCTGTCACCTCATTCTACGCTCTCCTCATGTAGATGACTTATCTCTCTCGCTTTCTCTCCTCTCATGCCTCCTTACCTATTCACCCAAAAGAACCCGATTGGTGGAACCAGCCTTGGTGATAACCGGCCTCGAGTGGCAACCACTGGGCATAACCCTCTAGCGTCTCTAGTGGTAACCTTCCTGGGTTTGCCATAGGTGTTAACCTTTTAGACGCTAGATCCAGCAACCTTCTCCTTCATCACACTCACCTTACCTCACCTCACCACCACCTCTCTCAACCTAGCCACCACAGATACTATATCAAAATCTCCAGATATTTTCCGCTGGATCCGTTGCCGTATATGCGCAGAGGTTACTGCGCACACCTTTCCTGTTTGGTTGTTCAGCCACATTGGAATTCGACATTGCTGGTTGATTTTGCCGGTTAGATTTCCGGTTATGATTCCGCTGCCATGTGAACGCCTCTGGGGAAAAAAATATGGGGAACCCGTTGCCGTACCGGATTGCCGTCCGGAATTGCATCTCCATGTGAACTTAGCTTAAGTATGCGACTCCAATAGAACATTATGGCGCTGGTGAGCACTACTTCTGATGGTAGTCCTCCAACCATAATCTGCCATCATGTTCCTTTTGGAAACGCCCCGCTCTCCAAACATGTTTTTGCATCACACCAAGCTCGTAATCAGTGCTACTCAGGGATGTATGGAGGAGGAAATTGGCAGCGTCAGATGTGGTGATGATTCATATAAATCAAGAGCTTTCCAACGAGTGGTGAACGATTTTTGTACGATGCAAAATGACGAAGATAAAGTTCCATAGAAACGATTCGGTTGTAAGCGAAAATCATCATAAAAGTATCCGTCAGCAACGATTGTTCTTGAGCAATTTTCAGTTGATGTGCCAGAGCTAAGACTTGGAAATGTCAAAATGTCGCCGGCTGGTATTCGAAAATTGACTCAAATGGCTGCTGCATTTCAACAGTTTCTTCGTCTCTCGCACGGGCTCCGAACCCCGTTGCCGGGTCCTACGACTTCGATAAGATCGGTTTCCTCCTCCTAATCACCTCCCCCGCCTTGTGGGATGGGTCCCAACAGTCAGAGATTACTCGGCTAATCTCTTTGGCACCGTTCACGAGGGAACTCATCCGTCTTCACGCCCACGACGAGCATAACAGACGCAAATCCCTCAGGTTGTGGCATCTGGGCGAGTGCAAGTTACATGAGGCCCCGGGTTACGTCGGTGATACACATTGATATGGTCGTGTCGTAACGTTCACGCCTCAGATTTCCATCGTCTGACGTCATTTTTGACGGTTTTATTGGGTGCAGCAGCTTCAAAACCGAAAGTTACTGAACCGATACGAACTGAATCACTCGAGAAGAAATTGTGGAAACCCATTTCAAAGAAAAACGGAGTTATTTAAAAAATATTCTTTTTCCACTAATACACGAAAAAACTCTGCAAATCCCTGCACAGCGGTTTATTATTTTGTACAGAATGCCCTTCTGTTACAGATCACAGCTCTCCGTACAGATAACGTTCTATAAAATATAATATGTACTATTCTATACATATTATGTAGATCGCAGATCCTCCATAGGTTAGTACCTAACCCCGTACTACCCCCCCCCCCCCCCCCCCCAAATCACGATTTAAATGTTGCTAAAATAATTCTGTCGATGACAAACAGTAACTAAAATGGCTAAAAGAGACGCAAATAATGAAGTTCTGAAGGGAAATTGTTGATGTGGAGTGAAAAAAGTTGCAAAAGTACCTACCAACAAACTCCAGCCCCTTCTACGTAGATGGTACAATGAACCGTTGTGTAATAATTTTAATTTTTAATAATAAAATACCTCATTGCCAAGAGACATTTTCGGTCGAAAATTACCTGAAAAATCGATTCCTTGCTTCTTGCATACATTGATGAGGCCCTCTGATCTGCGGAGTCGAAAATAGAGCTCGTCGAGTCGAGAATTGAGCATCTGGTGACTGCCTGAATTTTTGTAAACAGGTTTTTTCCATGTATTGGGTTCGGCCGTTTATAAAAAAATAAAAAAATAAAAAAAATAATAAAATCATCTTGGTCGAAATTGACTGAACCAAATTCGTCCCAATCATCAGTCTCCTAAACCTAGTTGATTTCCTCAAGTTTGGTCGAAATAGGTAGCTTAGGGAGACGTACTTAGACTTGATAGCAATGGACATCGTGTCTCGCCGACACGCTTACGGTCCATTTACGAATAGGTTAATTTATGTAGATAATATAGTAACTTCAAGAGTGCGTGTATGGAAAATTGAAAATGTTCAGTATTTAACGTTCTTCTGTTTTAACTCTAGTTCGACTTGTTATTAAGAAAAAACCAAGTTTTTCCAGCTGAAGAATCCGGGAACTTTGAGGTCTTCGGCTGGATCATCCCAGCGGAAGATAATCTCAAACCGCCTCCCAGACGATCTTTGAAGCTCCAAGTAAATAGAGGCGGAGGTCTCTTCTTTTTCCTCGAGACCCCCGCCACTTTATTTTTAATTAAAAAGGGCCGAAACCCCCGGTAGGCGTGGTAGATGCCGCTCTGTAGTCCCGAGGAAACGGCTATAACTTTTGGAAAAGACCGAGCTTCCCTCCTCTTCCGCAACCCCCCGAAGAGGTTTTCGGAGGACGAACCCGGAAGATTTCCCGTCGTAAAAGCGATGAAGGAAAACCGCTTGTTCTTCGGACGGAAAAGGGGGTTTTCGCCGGAGGGAAGCGATTTCTGCATGCTCCATTTCCTTTTTCAAACGCAGCTTTTTCCTTTTATTCCACTCGGATTGTGGTGCGGCGAGGGGGTCAGACCCTCTCTTTCTACATCCATCCTAAACCCTCTCTGCATTTACTTTGAAGTTTTTTCGAACGCCTCCCTAAGCCGGATCAACAATCCCTTGAAGGAGGACCGCTGAAAAGCTTGTGACGAGTCCGATGACCGTCAAATAACTGAAAGACCAAGGAAAAGTAAATAAAAACGACGGACATGCCATACTCAAGGCGTTATTCTACTTTAAATTCCAATTTTCAGGATGGCTTATGCTTTAGGGCAGGGGTTCAACCGGTGGTACGCGTACCACTGGTGGTACGCGGGAACGTTTCAGGTGGTACGCGTGGGTGATGTGGATTTTCTGAACTCTTGAACATAAAAAATAAACATAGAAGCAGAATAAGTGTTGAAGATGACTTAAGAGTGAAGATAAGTTCCATTACTCCTAATGTTGATATTTTAATCACAGGCAAACAACAACAAGTTTCGCACTAAAGACTATAAAAGTTGTATGATGGTTAATTTTTTGCTGACTGTACTAATTTTATATTTGTATGTTTTTAGACCCAAATAGGGTAATTACCATTTTAATATTTTTATTTCTCCTTTATTATAAGCGTGTTATTATAAATAAACAAATATCTAACCATTAAATATGAAGTTTTTTCAGGAATTTAATTCAAAAAGCCTTTGAACACTTTTAGAAGAGTAGATATTACACGTTTATTAAAATATTTAGGTCTGGTGGTACCCCAAAATTTCTCAAAGTCAAGTGGTATGCAGGTGCACAAAGGTTGGGAACCCCTGCTTTAGGGCGTTAACTACCCAGAAAAGGGCAGTTCTTCGTACACACTGATATAAGTAAGCCTACTTAGTCCTGGATGATATCATGTACAGTTTCAGCCATGCAAAATGTACTACTGGATATCATGCAAAATATACTACTGGATATAGGTATATGTGATGGAATGATCATCATAGAAACCCCGACCTACCTCTACCTATTTTTGCTCGAATAACACAAAAGTGTCGTCCTTAGCTGCTCTTGTTACCCGTCACGGCACAAAAATCGACGATCGCAAAAAATTGCTTCAGGAGTTGAGGGCCTTGTCTTTCAAAAGGCCAAATGACAATGATGATGGTAGCTCTGGTCCGTCAAAGAAAACCCAATATAATTCCCCATCAACATCTTCAACTACCCAAAGCTTCATCCCTCGTTGTGGCCGATGCAAACGGACTGGACACAAAACTTCTGAATGCAGATCACCAACTTCAGGATCCAACTCATCCAATCAGCTACCCAAACAATCCAAAAACACTTCATGTTTTGCCTGTAATGAGAAATGAGCCTGCCTACTGTCTGAGCTTCCGAAACGTAGTACTCGAAAGAAATGAGCCTACCTCCTGAAACGCTTCTGAAACGTAGTACTCGAAAGAAATGAGCCTGCCTCCTGAAACGCTTCTGAAACGTAGTACTCGAAAGAAATGAGCCTGCCTCCTGAAACGCTTCTGAAACGTAGTACTCGAAAGAAATGAGCCTGCCTCCTGAAACGCTTCTGAAACGTAGTACTCGAAAGAAATGAGCCTGCCTCCTGAAACGCTTCTGAAACGTAGTACTCGAAAGAAATGAGCCTGCCTCCTGAAACGCTTCTGAAACGTAGTACTCGAAAGAAATGAGCCTGCCTCCTGAAACGCTTCTGAAACGTAGTACTCGAAAGAAATGAGCCTGCCTCCTGAAACGCTTCTGAAACGTAGTACTCGAAAGAAATGAGCCTGCCTCCTGAAACGCTTCTGAAACGTAGTACTCGAAAGAAATGAGCCTGCCTCCTGAAACGCTTCTGAAACGTAGTACTCGAAAGAAATGAGCCTGCCTCCTGAAACGCTTCTGAAACGTAGTACTCGAAAGAAATGAGCCTGCCTCCTGAAACGCTTCTGAAACGTAGTACTCGAAAGAAATGAGCCTGCCTCCTGAAACGCTTCCGAAACGTAGTACTCGAAAGAAATGAGCCTGCCTCCTGAAACGCTTCTGAAACGTAGTACTCGAAAGAAATGAGCCTGCCTCCTGAAACGCTTCCGAAACGTAGTACTCGAAAGAAATGAGCCTGCCTCCTGAAACGCTTCCGAAACGTAGTACTCGAAAGAAATGAGCCTGCCTCCTGAAACGCTTCTGAAATGTAGTACTCGAAAGAAATGAGCCTGCCTCCTGAAACGCTTCTGAAACGTAGTACTCGAAAGAAATGAGCCTGCCTCCTGAAACGCTTCTGAAACGTAGTACTCGAAAGAAATGAGCCTGCCTCCTGAAACGCTTCTGAAACGTAGTACTCGAAAGAAATGAGCCTGCCTCCTGAAACGCATCCGAAACGTAGTACTCGAAAGAAATGAGCCTGCCTCCTGAAACGCATCCGAAACGTAGTACTCGAAAGAAATGAGCCTGCCTCCTGAAACGCTTCTGAAACGTAGTACTCGAAAGAAATGAGCCTGCCTCCTGAAACGCTTCTGAAACGTAGTACTCGAAAGAAATGAGCCTGCCTCCTGAAACGCTTCTGAAACGTAGTACTCGAAAGAAATGAGCCTGCCTCCTGAAACGCTTCCGAAACGTAGTACTCGAAAGAAATGAGCCTGCCTCCTGAAACGCTTCTGAAACGTAGTACTCGAAAGAAATGAGCCTGCCTCCTGAAACGCTTCTGAAATGTAGTACTCGAAAGAAATGAGCCTGCCTCCTGAAACGCTTCTGAAACGTAGTACTCGAAAGAAATGAGCCTGCCTCCTGAAACGCTTCTGAAACGTAGTACTCGAAAGAAATGAGCCTGCCTCCTGAAACGCTTCTGAAACGTAGTACTCGAAAGAAATGAGCCTGCCTCCTGAAACGCTTCTGAAACGTAGTACTCGAAAGAAATGAGCCTGCCTCCTGAAACGCTTCTGAAACGTAGTACTCGAAAGAAATGAGCCTGCCTCCTGAAACGCTTCTGAAACGTAGTACTCGAAAGAAATGAGCCTGCCTCCTGAAACGCTTCTGAAACGTAGTACTCGAAAGAAATGAGCCTGCCTCCTGAAACGCTTCTGAAACGTAGTACTCGAAAGAAATGAGCCTGCCTCCTGAAACGCTTCTGAAACGTAGTACTCGAAAGAAATGAGCCTGCCTCCTGAAACGCTTCTGAAACGTAGTACTCGAAAGAAATGAGCCTGCCTCCTGAAACGCTTCTGAAACGTAGTACTCGAAAGAAATGAGCCTGCCTCCTGAAACGCTTCTGAAACGTAGTACTCGAAAGAAATGAGCCTGCCTCCTGAAACGCTTCTGAAACGTAGTACTCGAAAGAAATGAGCCTGCCTCCTGAAACGCTTCTGAAACGTAGTACTCGAAAGAAATGAGCCTGCCTCCTGAAACGCTTCTGAAACGTAGTACTCGAAAGAAATGAGCCTGCCTCCTGAAACGCTTCTGAAACGTAGTACTCGAAAGAAATGAGCCTGCCTCCTGAAACGCTTCTGAAACGTAGTACTCGAAAGAAATGAGCCTGCCTCCTGAAACGCTTCTGAAACGTAGTACTCGAAAGAAATGAGCCTGCCTCCTGAAACGCTTCTGAAACGTAGTACTCGAAAGAAATGAGCCTGCCTCCTGAAACGCTTCTGAAACGTAGTACTCGAAAGAAATGAGCCTGCCTCCTGAAACGCTTCTGAAACGTAGTACTCGAAAGAAATGAGCCTGCCTCCTGAAACGCTTCTGAAACGTAGTACTCGAAAACACCAATTGTGTCGCCACTAGCCGCTTGTAAATCCCCTCGAGGTACTTTAACAAACTACTGAAAACTGGAGGGGAGCGCTCACCCTGAGGCCCCACTCCGCAGTCTGTTGTGAGTAGTTGCTCTGTTAGTCGCATTTTTATAACAGCAAATTATTACGATCAGTTTACGTTACAAGTACCACTGTGAGTACCTTCGAGGGGGAGTGTGCTATCGAGTTTTCCCATTTTAACAGTCCGAATCAAAATAAATTAGTTTTTAATCATATCGCGAGTGTTTTGCTTGTGTCTCCCCATGGCATCTGAGTGTGAAGAAGGGGAAATATCAGACCCCGAACCCCAGGACATCATATATATGATGTCCTGGGGTTCGGGGTCTGATATCTCCCCTTCTTCATAATCAGATGCCATGGGGAGACACAAGCAAAACACTCGCGATCTGATTAAAACTAGTTTATTGCTTCCGAGTCTGCGAAGCAGCGGAAGCCTTGTGTTCACTTTCGTGAGCCAAAAAATTTTTGTCTTCAGAAATCAAAATTTCCACTTGCATTTTGCGTTTCAAAGCCTACTGAACAAATTTGGTTCCGTGTCTGTCGGTCTGTGAGTCTGTCCGCATTTCCTTGTTACAGCCATAACTTCCACGATTTTGAATTGATTCAGCTCAAATTTTGAGGGATGGTGCGGATAAGGCCCCTTGAGGTCCCATACAAATTTCAACATGATTGATCCAGCGGTACGCCCTGCGCATGCGCTAACGTTAAATTCAACAAACACGCATAACTTTCACAATTTTGATTCAATTTCGCTCAAATTTTCAAGGGTTGTTTGGACAAGGCCTAGTGAGTTCCAGTATGAATTTCAGCATGATCGGACCCTCGGTGCGCTCTGCGCATGCGCTGGCGTGAAATAGATTCAATTTCCTTGTTACAGCCGTAGTAACCAAAGATTTCACCCAATTTCAATGTAATTCTCAGGGATTAAGCGGGTAGGGCCCATTGAGGTCCCATATAAATTTCAACATGATAGAGCCAGCGGTTCGCCCTGCGCATGCGCTCTGTCTGTCTGTCTGTCCTTCTATGCACGGCCAAACGGCTCGACGGATATCGACCAAATTTGGCACGAATATCCAGTAGGCTCCCAAGTTGTGCAACGTCGCATTTTTAATTCCCTGACCATAGCGGAACTATGGTCGACCATGGTCAACTTCGTTAATTGAAATGGTAACCCCTATTTTTTATCGCGTATTCGTAATCTACGTGAAATTCTATCTACGATCGACCCTTCGGACTACCCCCGCGGTCGACCTTAGCGCATCCATGGGCCCCTCCATGGTCGAATCCCGAATTGCTCAACGGATATCGACCAAATTTGGCACCAATATCCGGTAGCCTCCCAAGTTGAACGTAGGCGCATTTTTAATTCCCTGACCATAGCGGAAATATGGTCGACCATGGTCAACTCCTGAATGGCTTGACGGATTTTGATAAAATTGGGCACAAATACCCGGTAGGGTATGGGATTTTTCCGTCGTTTGTTGGTTCCACGATACTGCGTACAGCGAATCTCGGATAGCGAGCGAAGCGAGCGGTCAGGCTAGTTATGTATAATGGACGTAATGTATTATGGAAGTCATGTTATGTATAATATGTATATTTCATGTAATGTTATGTTATGTAATGTAATGTTATGTAATATGTATATTTAACGTTATGTAATGTAATGTAATGTAATGTAATGTAATGTTATTTTGCTTCCGAGTCTGTTCTATTTTATAATGGGTCACTCTGATTGTGACGAGGAAGCTCCTGTGCCATCACCTTGGCAGTGTATTTTTATTAGGACGGTTAACTTGAAAAAGTCGAACTTTAAATTAGGAACTCGATAGCACACTCCCCCTCGAAGGTACTCACAGTGGTACTTGTAAACTGATCTTAATCATTTGCTGTTATAAAAATGCGACTAACAGAGCAACTACTCACAACAGACTGCGGAGTGGGGCCTCAGGGTGAGCGCTCCCCTCCAGTTTTCAGTAGTTTGTTAAAGTACCTCGAGGGGATTTACGAGCGGCTAGTGGCGACACAATTGTCGAGTTGACATTTGTTAATTATGTCACTTAACGCTTATTCATTATTTTCATTTACATAACTTTTAATAAACCTCTCGTTCGACCCTTTCGTGTGTGGTGTAACTCTGTTACCATGGATTTCCACTCCGATTTAGAAGATGGACAGTTTATCGAAGGAAACCGAATTAGCCCAGTGGGGCTCTTATCGGGCCCTCCCTCAGAACAGGGAGAGACTCCACCAGACGGGGTAGTAGCGCCCGCCTGGCTCCACTCCCTAGCGACCGCGACCAAGGGGGCGAACCCAGCAACAACCAGCAGGGAAGAGAGGACCCCGCCGAGCCCGGCCACAGCCCGGCACCGCAAGGGGAACAAGAGGCGCCCCGCACTAGCGGTGGGAGAAGGCACGGCCCAGCATGGCACAACCCCGACGCATCCCGCGCGAGGCAAACCACACTGTAACCGTAATCAGCACACTGTAATCAGCGGGGAGGGGGGGCCCTGTTGGGCTTGGCTCTGGCCTGGTGCTGTAGGGGGACATGAGGGGTGTAGAAGATGGACAGTTGGAAGAGGACGACGAAAGGTATGACATAACATAATATACAGGGTGGATGGGGATCAGTGTGAAATTTTTTGGGTAAAACTACATCGAAAATGGAGTAGAATGCCGCCAGAGTGGGGGTCCTATCTCAGTCCATTGGATAGTTATGATTTTGGTTTATTATTCTGTGAATAATACACCTATGTATTCGCTCAGCAAAAAATTTTTATAACACCCCCTCAAAATTTTTTCTTTTCCGTTTCAAGGTGCGTAGATTCCAAAAACGCTGCAAAGTCCTTGTCACATGGGTTTATTATTCTATTGGAGTTCTAGAGATTCTTGTTGGCAGTTAAATTTATTGTTTCTTTCATGTGGAATGATTGAATTAGCTATTCCTGATGATTTCCACCAATTTTGGCCCCCAAAACATGAAATAGGTACCTACACTTTTTTTTCCCCCCCAGATCATATTTGATCATTGGTAGTGCGATTTAATGGTCTTGATTCAGCTGTTTACACTTTTTCTAATGTTAGTATACACATTGATGGTGATTTCAGACAGTTTTCCAGGTTTTTGACTAAAAAAAAACCAATTTTGGGAGCTGAGCCAATGGTAAAACCTCAATTTCCGCGTCTTTGGTCAAAATCGACTTCATATTCGGTCTTCTCGTCCCCAAAAACATGAAAAACGATACCTCAAAAGCTCATTTTACTAACATGTTGCTAAAACGCAAAAAGTACCTATTTTTACACACATTTTCACTCATAACACCCCTGGGTATATTCCGATCGGGCTGAAAAGTTTCGGGACACAACTAGGGCCCAAATGGAGCATGTGTGCGAAAGAACGAATTTTTTAGACCAAAAATGAAGCCTGGACACGTGATACGGCGGACGGCGGACGGCGGACGGCGGACGGCGTACGGCGGACGGCGTACGGCGGACGGACATTGCATTTTTTGAATCTACGCACCTTGAAACGGAAAAGAAAAAATTTTGAGGGGGTGTTATAAAAATTTTTTGCTGAGCGAATACATAGGTGTATTATTCACAGAATAATAAACCAAAATGCAATGTCCGTCCGCCGTATCACGTGTACAGGCTTCATTTTCGGTCTAAAAAATTCGTTCTTTCGCACACATGCTCCATTTGGGCCCTAGTTGTGTCCCGAAACTTTTCAGCCCGATCGGAATATACCCAGGGGAGTTATGAGTGAAAATGTGTATAAAAATAGGTACTTTTTGTGTTTTAGTAACATGTTAGTAAAATGAGCTTTTGAGGTATCGTTTTTAATGTTTTTGGGGACGAGAAGACCGAATATGAAGTCGATTTTGACCGAAGAGTGGAAAATTCAGGTTGTATCATATGTTCAGATCCCAAAATTGATTTTTTATAAGTCAAAAACCTGGGAAACCGTCTGAAATCACCATCAATTTGTAGAATAACACTAGAAAAAGTATCAACAGGTGGATCGAGACGATTAAATGGTACTATCAATGATCAGAGATAATTTGAAAAAAAAGAAAAAAAAGGAGTGTACCTAATTTGTGTTTTAGGGGCCAAAATTGGTGGAAACCACCAGAAATAGCTATTTCAATTATTTTATATGAAAGAAACAACAAATAAACAGCAAACGTTTCTTTAGAATCCAATAGAATAATAAACCCATGTGACAAGGACTTTGCAGCGTTTTTTTAGTGTTTTCACGGTCAACTCCGACCTCACGTCATGAAATCGAGTTTTCTGGAACACTGAAGCGTCCATTTTAATTTTATCATACATTTTCGGATTCAGCATTAAATTTCCTATAAGATAAACATAATTTCAACCTTATAAAATTTCGATAACTCTGTTCATAATCGCAGTGAAAGAGAAAATTTAAAAATTTGAAATTTTTCGATAAAATTCGAAACAGAGCCGATGTTCCAAAAATAGGCCAAGAAGTTGTCAAATCTCATAAAAACTTCCTCATTTCATGAGCTTTCCAACGGTATACTCAATTTCAGGATTACGACATTTTTTCTTGGAGAAATTAAGTTTCAAATACAAAAAAACCAGTCATGCAGCATGACTTAATGAGCGAATTTTCAAAGAAATATTCGAATTAATGGCTATGGTTTTGAATAAAGGAAAACTTCGGTCTAAAATTTGGTTTTCTATGTATATTCTCTTCGTATTTATTTTAATTTGTACGTTTTGTCCATCCTGATTCTACCGTTTGTTTATTACGTAATTGTACTAAGTGCTTATTTATTTGATCGCTGTGGGTTCATATTAGGTAGGATAGGGTAGTTAGGACTTTTGACTTACCTACTCAAGAGGCATAAAGGAGTTGTTATAGAAAATCATGAGTGCTTCAAGTGCAGGTTGTTTTTCATGCAGGCTCAATCTTGAAATAAACTATGAAGGAAGGATGTGGTTTCTGGAAGGATCACTTGGAAGAACATGTGGGTTCTCTTGATTGATCTTCAAATTTGAACTGCAATGTGAACAATTCAAACACAAAAAAGTATGATGTAATAGAGTTTTTTCGGGCTAGTGAAAGCGTTTGCATAGAACGGGATCAGGCGATCGAGTGAATGAAAGAGAAAAGGAAGCTTGGATGCCGCCGCCATGCAGAAACACAAAGAAGGAATGCCTTTTTAAATTCCCGTCAGCTCAAGAAAACTAGTAGGTAGGCAACGGAAAATATTGTATTAAGTAGGTTCCTTATAATACATAAATTTAGTTAATTTATTGTTAAAAAAAATCACATGATCGGTAGGTAATTACCAATATTGTGATTTTTTCAAAAGAAGGTCAGTACCTATTGGTAGCTTTGGAACATAATTATTAGGTATATTCCTACTAGATGCCCCTGTTACTAATATTTTTTTATTACCTTGATTTCTAATTTATCCATGTGGCCTTTCCTCTTGACTACGATTTCAGGCCTGGTATCTAAAACCAGTTCAAGATTTGCTCTACTAGGTAGGTAGATCCTTCCTTCTTCATTGATATTATTTTTATCATGTTAAGTACCTACCTACCTTTGAATATCAAATATTCGTATGATACTGATAATAAATTGATAAGATACCTACCTAACCTTCTTCCTCCTACTGTTAGTACCTAAATTGAATAATTTGAAATAGATTTTTTCTTTCGTCTTCCTTCTAGTAATACGTGGGCCGGTACTTGTCTATCTATGAAGGTATCATAACAATTATATGTCAAATGGGAAATTCAAGGAGTTGTACTAATCGTTTGCCTCCCCCTTTTTTGCTTCGAACTCTCGTCTTCAATTAATACTTCTCACATTTTTCAATCTGACCACTCTAAGGGGGTGGGGGGGGGGGGGGGGGTAAGAGTTTAAAGATTATCCTAGTTTTGGGTAATTTTTGCGCACTTTAAATGCTCTAATTTAAGAACGGATTTAGATATCTAAAATCCGATTTCACCATCGTGTTCAGCGTGCAAAAACCTTTAAAATGAGGGGTCACTTGTTAGAAAATAACATTTTGGGGATTTTTGGGTAATTTTTGCGCACTTTAAATGCTCTAATTTGAGAACGGATCAAGATATCTAAAATCCGATTCCACCATCGTGTTCAGCGTGCAAAAACCTTTAAAATGAGGGGTCACTTGTTGGAAAATAACATTTTGGGGATTTTTGGGTAATTTTTGCGCACTTTAAATGCGCCAAAACCCTCCTTAGAGTAGGCCAATTTCGCCCATCTTCGAACTTAGCCTTTCGATTGCCAAGATAGATTTTTTGTGCAAATTTGAGCTGTTTATCTCAATTCTATCGAGAGTTATCGTCTGGAGTGACACATATATATATAAATATATATATACATATAAAAAAGTGTTAAATTTCAGGAATCGTTTTAGAATGGTCTGAAACGGATTTCTATGAAGAAAATTTCCAAAAATTTATATTATTTAAATTTCGAAGCCATTGCAATAGCTTCATTTTCTTTGAAAATTCGCTAAAAACCAAGGTGGGGGCGTCAATCTTGGTAGGGAAGGGGGTGCAAGGAGTTAACTCACGTCCTCATTTCTTTCTGTTTCTTTATTCTTATTTTCTGTTAAAAAACCTGCAAATTACAAAAAAAAAATGAATTTAGGTTAACATTTGTTCGAACTGACGTCCCCTGTTACGAATGCACAACCTAGCTCGTTTTCGAATAGCTCCCACAGTAACTGAGAGTGTTAACTTCTCCTGAAGTTTTTGAGCTGCTGCTACAATTTTTCCCCTCAACTCTTCTTCGGTGTTCACCTGCGCTTTGTAGACTTCTTGTTTCAAAAATCCCCAAACGAAGAAGTCCAAGGGGTTGAGATCAGGGGACCTCGGCGGCCACGCATTGGTACCATCTCGCCCTATCCATGTGGAAAACCGTTCTGATAGCCATGTTCTCACTGCCGTAGAATAATGCGGTGGGGCCCCATCTTGTTGGTAAATCAATTGTTGAAAGTTTTTGAGGTTGAAAATCTTGCAACAGGATCGGTAAACCGTTTTGGAGGAACACCAAATAAGTCACTCCATTCAAATTTCGTGGGAGAAAATGAGGTCCTATCAGTTTATTCCCGACTACAGCAGCCCACACGTTAACAGAGAAACGTCGTTGAAATGAGGATTCCCGAGATGCATGTTGATTTTGTGAAGACCAAACATGCATATTATGGGTGTTGAATACCCCCTCTCTAGTATGCGTGGCCGCCGAGGTCCCCTGATCTCAACCCCTTGGACTTCTTCGTTTGGGGATTTTTGAAACAAGAAGTCTACAAAGCGCAGGTGAACACCGAAGAAGAGTTGAGGGGAAAAATTGTAGCAGCAGCTCAAAAACTTCAGGAGAAGTTAACACTCTCAGTTACTGTGGGAGCTATTCGAAAACGAGCTAGGTTGTGCATTCGTAACAGGGGACGTCAGTTCGAACAAATAATGTTAACCTAAATTCATTTTTTTGTTGTAATTTGCAGGTTTTTTAACGAAAAATAAGAATAAAGAAACAGAAAGAAATGAGGACGTGAGTTAACTCCTTGCACCCCCTTCCCTACCAAGATTGACGCCCCCACCTTGGTTTTTTGTATTTGAAACTTAATTTCTCCAAGAAAAAATGTCGTAATCCTGAAATTGAGTATACCGTTGGAAAGCTCATGAAATGAGGAAGTTTTTATGAGATTTTACAACTTCTTGGCCTATTTTTGGAACATCGGCTCTGTTTCGAATTTTATCGAAAAATTTCAAATTTTTAAATTTGTCTCTTTCACTGCGATTATGAACAGAGTTATCGAAATTTTATAAGGTTGAAATTATGTTTATCTTATAGGAAATTTAATGCTGAATCCGAAAATGTATGATAAAATTAAAATGGACGCTTCAGTGTTCCAGAAAACTCGATTTCATGACGTGAGGTCGGAGTTGACCGTGAAAACACTAAAAAAATCATAACTATCCAATGGACTGAGATAGGACCCCCACTCTGGCGGCATTCTACTCCATTTTCGATGTAGTTTTACCCAAAAAAAATTTCACACTGATCCCCATCCACCCTGTATATTTACTATGCTGAAGAAGTGGTCAAATTCCATTTGCTGTGACCTGCCAGCCAAAAGAAACTCACAAAATCGTGTTATGCACTTACCTCCTCGTGCCTTTATAACCAAATACAAGTCAAAAAACTACAGGACAAAAATAGAATAGTCTGTTTCCTCGTAAACCAGCAAACTGTAGACCGGTTTCGGTTTTTAAACATCACCAGTACACAATAGAATCGGCCGCTATCGTGGATTTTCTATTGTGTACTGATGATGCTGTAACAACCGAAACCGGTCTACAGTTTGTTAGTTTACGTGGAAATAGACTATTCTATTTTCATCCTGTAGTTTTTTGCTATGGGTTACCACTACTCCGCCGCAAGTGATTTAAGTTATACAAATACAAGTCATCAGTTTATCACCTTGAGCTTTGTTTTGACCTAATTTGGTGTAACTAAGTTGAAATGACAAGGTGAGGTGGGCCTGAACACGATCAGCTGAGTGAGCACTGAGGCTAACCCCCCATAATTCAACCGACGACGCTAAAATTTCACGGGATCCCATGAAGAGCTTGTGCACTGCCATAATATTACTAACCTCCTTTATTTTGTTGTTTCGGCAGGTTTCATTCCAATTTCGACTTTCTTTGCGCGGCCCGAAGAAGTGAAATTGTACAAGTTTAGAAGAAAAATAATAATAATAATAATAATAATAATAATAATAACTTTATTTCCAAAATAGGAAAAATGTTCCCGCCTAGCTTTGGAATGCTCAAAGTAACTTATATATTTATTATAAAAGAGTACAGAATTTAAATGGAAGGGAAAGGAAAACCGAAAACAAAATAACAAATTTCAGTAGAAAATGAAGAAGGTGAAGAGGAAAGAAAAGAATGGAAGAGGAGATGAAAGAATGGAGAAGGAGGAGTAAAATGAAGGTAGATAAATGGAGAGGGAGAAGGTGGTGAAAAGAAGGGAATTGAAGAAGGAGGTGAAGAAAAAGAAAATAGTAGAATGGAAGAGAGAATGAAATTATGGGTCTACAGCAGGTAGAAGAGAGAGAAAATACTGTCAAACAACGAAAAACCAAGTTTTACTTATAATCTTTTGCTCCAAGATATTTTTGTAGGTACTCACAATTTTTTTTATCTCCAAATTTTGGGTACGTCGACTTTTTTGGCTCACAAAATCAAAAATTTGGCTAAAATGTTTTATAAATTTTCCCCCCCGAAAAAGCTGCGTAACCACTTCATGCTTTTCATGCTTTCCTGTATTGCTTCCGAGTCTGCGAAGCAGCGGAAGCCTTGTGTTCACTTTCGTGAGCCAAAAAATTTTTGTCTTCAGAAATCAAAATTTCCACTTGCATTTTGCGTTTCAAAGCCTACTGAACAAATTTGGTTCCGTGTCTGTCGGTCTGTGGGTCTGTGAGTCTGTCTGTCCGCATTTCCTTGTTACAGCCATAACTTCCACGATTTTGAATTGATTCAGCTCAAATTTTGAGGGATGGTGCGGATAAGGCCCCTTGAGGTCCCATACAAATTTCAACATGATTGATCCAGCGGTACGCCCTGCGCATGCGCTAACGTTAAATTCAACAAACACGCATAACTTTCACAATTTTGATTCAATTTCGCTCAAATTTTCAAGGGTTGTTTGGACAAGGCCTACTGAGTCCCAGTATGAATTTCAGCATGATCGGACCCTCGGTGCCCTCTGCGCATGCGCTGGCGTGAAATAGATTCAATTTCCTTGTTACAGCCGTAGTAACCAAAGATTTCACCCAATTTCAATGTAATTCTCAGGGATTAAGCGGCTAGGGCCCATTGAGGTCCCATATAAATTTCAACATGATAGAGCCAGCGGTTCGCCCTGCGCATGCGCTAACGTGAAATTTTTCAAACACGCATAACTTTCGCAATTATGTATAATTTTTTTTTTTTACCCTACGCCGATCAGTCACGGCTCTTGAGCCATTAGTTGACTTCTGGCAGCCCAATATAGTTTTGCAATTTTCGACCAGTTGGTGTCGTCAGCAGTAAAAGCAAGACGTATGTCCTCGAGTTGTGGACAGTCAAAAAGGTGGGTGGAAGTCATGGGCTCGGATGTGCTGCATAGAGAGCAGGACGGGTCATCCCTCATCCGAAGTCTGTGGAGGTGAGAGTTCAGGTAGTCATGGCCAGTGATGGATCTGAAGGCTGCTACCGATTCATGACGGGGGAGGTCGGGCGGAATAAGATCGGTCGGACTGAGGAGAGCAGCCCATTGCTTGCACTCCGCCGAACGCTCGTGGCCCTGCCGAATTTTGTCGTCAATGCAGGATTTAATTAAAGATCTGGCTGCGACAAAGCTGACTGGTGCATCTGGCATGGGCATCTGGGAGCCTTCCTTGGCTAGCGCATCTGCACGTTCATTTCCCCAGATTCCAACGTGAGACGGGATCCACTGTATAGCCACAGTAGCTCCCGTTGCCAGCAACCGCTCCACCAGGCACCTTCCCTCCAACACATCCCGGGAGTCTGTCGGGCTATTGGTGCAGAGGCTGACTATGGCTGCCTGGGAGTCACACAGGATGACAGCACGGGCAAATTCCATCGACAGAAGCATGTCAAGAGCAAGGACCACGGCGCGAATCTCTCCATCAAAATTGCTGGCAAGTGCACCAACTGGTGCGGCAATTGATCTTATTGCCGAGTACACTCCAGCGCCTCCATTCCGCCTTCCTCTAGCTGCTGAACCGTCAGTAAACACCCGCAGCCATTCGTTTTCAGGAAAGCGGGTGTGCATGGTCTCCAAGGCAATGGCCTTCAGCTCGGCAGCAGGGGTGGTATGCTTTGAGACAGGCGTAGTCAGCGTTGTGAAGTATGCGGCAGTACAGCGCGGTACTTGATCCCCAACTGTTGGGAAAAGCTCGGGGTTGTGGAGCAAACCCGCAATGCCGTACTCATCCCGCAGGAACTCAACCTTAGAGAGGAACGTCGTTTGGGTGACAAGCCGACCGGTAGCGGGAGTGTAAGACCGCCAAAACCCGACATCATTTCTCTTCAGCCGCTCACCAAAAGCTAAGGCAGCCGACTCCCGCCTCGCCCACTGCGGCTCTATCCCAGTTTGTAACTCCATTGCTGGGATTGGGGTCGAGATGGCTCCACCGGTAATAACCCTGAGCGCATGGTTCTGAGCAACATCTATCTTTCGGACTGTGGACTCGGATGCAGTGACTAGAAGCTCATTTCCATATTCCATTATGGGCCTGACATACGATTTATAGGTCATAGCCAGCACGTCCTGCGAGGCTCCCCACTTCGTGCCTGTCAGCCGTTTGAGGAGACCCAACCTCTTCATTCCGCTGGCAGCGCTGCTATTGGCTTGCGCGTTCCACGACAGCCTTGAGTCCAGCTTGACGCCAAGGTAGGTCGCACAGTTTGTCTGCCTCAAAACATCCCTATCAAGCAGTAATGAGACAGGCTGACTCTTAGTTGACAACGTGAAGAGTTGGAATTCAGTTTTCAGCGTGTTAACTTCCATCTCGTTATGAGTTGCCCATTGAGATAGGTGTCCCAGGGCAGCATTTAGGGCTGACTCCAGCGCGGGAACAGAGCTTGACGTCGCCCATATAACCAGGTCATCTGCGTAGAGCAGTGCATTTACTCCTGGGACGGAGGAGACTGCAGAGATCACATCGTCAATCATGATGTTGAAGAGCGCCGGGCTCAGAACAGCACCCTGGGGAACACCGTTTCGGGTCTGCCTGAACGATGATGTCTCGTCCTGGTAGCGAACTCTAATGAATCTCTGCGCCAGAAAAGACCTGAGCGCCGCAAACAGCCGACCGCTCAGTCCCATGCTAAAGAGCTTTTGCACCAGCGACTCACGATATACACGGTCGAATGCCGTTTTAAAGTCAACAAAAACAGCCAGGGTGCTTTGCTTGTGGTGGAAACCATCCTTGATTTCTTGGGTTAACCGCAGGACTTGCTCCATGGTGCCCCTATGCTTCCTAAACCCTGCCTGCTGCTCAGATAGAAGGTTGTTGCGGTCAAGGTACTGCTGCAATCGCCCCAGAACCAGTCTCTCAAAGACCTTTGAGAAGACGCTTGTAAGAGCTATCGGACGGTAACTTGCCACACTGTCTGCAGGCTTCCCCTTCTTGAGGAGAGGCACTATCTCAGCCTTCCTCCACTTGTCTGGAAACCGCTCTCTCCATACCAAATTCAGTAAGGCCAATACCGCAATTTTGGCGCTTGAACCAAGCTTGATCAGAAATTCAGGCAGCAGCTCATCTGGACCAGCACTCTTCCCCTTCTTAGTAGACTGCAGTGCCGCGTCGACCTCGCTGAGCGAAAAGTCCTTGTTAAGCAGCTCATGATCCCCCTCACGCGAGCATGTCGGAATTTTGGCAGTCCTTGGAGCATTAGCCTTAGCCCTTGGACGAAAATTGCTTACTGCCGCATAATGCTTGCAGAAGAAACGGGCGATGTCTCTGTCTGAGGTGAGGACAGCTGCGCCTTTCTTGATGGGATTTTTCCTAGGCGGAGCGTCGTTGTTCAACCTGGAGATGCAATGGTGGGCTCTGATGCCATCCCTGCGAAAGTCCAGTCCTTGCAGAAAACTTCTGAAGGCCGCCGTTTTAGCGGCAACTATCTCTCTCTTCAGAGTGGCTACTTTTTGCTTCAGAATGATCTGGTCGGCAGGGGATCTTGATATCCTGAAGGCTGCAGCTGCTCTATCTCGATCGATCTTCATGGCCTCCAGGTTTTCATTCCAGAAAGGTTCATATTCCTTGACCTGACCCCGCGGAACACTCCGGAGAGCCGCCTGCAGTATGGAGTTGGTGACATTCTCGAGGGACTCCTCGAGTTTGGCGGTCACTAGGTCGATTGTGACAAGCCAGTCAGATGCCAGAGCAAACTTGGTCCAGTCGGCTTTTTTGAGGTTCCATCTGGGCCTCCTTTTCTCCTTCAGGACGTGATTTGTAAGTGATTCGCTAACCACCAAAACATTGTGTCCAAAAGCTCCTGGCGGGGGGAGAAGGGCAATGGATATGTTTGGTGCAATTGAAGAATGGGCCAAAATTGCATCCGGCCTCGATGTTGCTCCGGTGTATGCCAAGAAGGTGGGACCGCCATCTGGCGTTTCAATGTACTCGGCCAGATTTTCATCAATGAAGTCCTCCCAGGTCCTCCCTACGGGCTCCGTGCGGCCATAGTCCCATCTGGTCGAAGGCGCATTTATGTCACCACAGAGGATGCAGTGCCGGTCCCAAGCGTCCTCAAGCCAAGTCAGACGAGGATTATTTCGGGGAGGATTATAAACAAAAAAGAGACGTCGATGGGTACGTCCCTTCCACACTTTGAGCTCCACCGCTTCCAGCCTGTCAAGGTTACCCATCTCCTTCCACACGGCAAACTCCACTGTCAGGGTTGACTTGGCAGCTATTAACATGCCCGAAGAGCATTGACGGCTTCTCGGCAGGGCATAGGTTTGGTAACCGTTGTGATGAAAGCTAGCGATGCTGACTGAGGCCGCTCCCGCCTCCACAACTGCAAAAACATCAACGTCCTTTTCTTTAATGTGCAGCTGGAGCTCGGAAAACTTGGCATCAGTCAGCCCGCCAGCGTTCCAGAAGAGAGTCTTCAACGTGGCCTTGGGTCGCGTTCGGGGTGTGCGGGTTTGTTGGCCTTGAGAAAGGCCGTTGAAATTGTTTGCTTGGTTTTGCTGGCGGAGGCCGTTAGGCAGCCGACGGTTTCGGCTCATGATGTCGCAATAACGTTTGGGCTGACGTGCGGCGACGGTGCATACGTTCAGTATCCTCTCTACAGGGGTGTGCGACTGTAGAGTGCAATGAGGACGTCCAGGGGCACGACGTGGACGAGTATGCTTCACCCCCAAGTTTACAATTATATATAATGTATTGTAATTATGTATAATGGACGTAATGTATTATGGACGTAATGTTATGTAATATGTATATTTCATGTAATGTCATGTTATGTAATGTAATGTTATGTAATATGTATATTTCACGTTATGTAATGTAATGTTATGTAATGTAATGTAATGTAATGTAATGTTATTTTGCTTCAGAGTCTGTTCTATTTTATAATGGGTCACTCTGATTGTGACGAGGAAGCTCCTGTGCCATCACCTTCGCAGTGTATTTTTGTTGTTGTAACATCAGGTTTAAAAAAAAAAGTATACGGTACAAACAATAGTACTTGAAAATTATAAAATTAAAAGTACAGTACAAACAATAGTAATTGAAAATTATAAAATGAAAACAACTTGTGCATTAAATTGTTTACGAACTGCATTACAAACAATAATACTTAAAAATTATAAAATTACAAGTACACTGTCCTGTAAAATTACCAGTACAGTGCACAGTACACATTTTGTACAGTATACAATGCAAACAGTAGTACTTAAAAATTATAAAATGAAAGGACTTGTGCATTAAATTATTTACAAACTGCAATACTCCATGATATTACTCCAAAAGGGCAAACTCGCGTATTGTTCTTTGATCCAGCACGAAAGATATACATTAACAATGGTACTATGAAGTATTATATTATTTAGATCCTAATGCTGAAATAACACGCAAAGTTTGGTTATAGATAGCAAAACTTACATGAGAATTTCAATATTACAAAAAATATACATGTACATATTTATATGGACTAGGTATATTGATACATGTATACAGGGTGTTTCTTAAGTAGTGAACCACCCTTTCTAACCACGTTATTTTCAGGAAAATGAAAAAAAGCTTCTAAAGTAACCCCCCTTCATTTTTTACAATGAATTCAAATATCTCATTCCCGCACTTTGCGCATGCGCGGAAACATGCGCAATTGACACCAACTTCGGTTTTTCAAATGGGTACCCTAATTTTTTATTGCAGATTCAGATTCTACGTAAAATTTCATGAACATTTGACCCCTCAATCGATGAATTTGACTGCGCAGAACCTGTTCTGCGAGCGTGCAAAGTTGCTCAGCTGCCAAATTTCGCAAAACTTGGCGTCTAGTAATCCCCAAGTGTGGCACATGATTTTTCATTGTTTTTCAACGCTGATTCACATGGTGCTATCCGTTTTTTGATTTGACTCGATTTGAACGAAATAATGGCCATAAGTCGGTTATTTTGTACGAAAAAAAAACGTGTTTTGAGGCGTGTGTTTGCACATGAATTAATTACCTACTCGAACCAAAATATTTTTTATAAATTTATTTTTCCTCTCCCTTTCGAAACTCGGGCTTGGAACCGGCTATGGCGGGATTAAAAATAAATTTTTCTTCTTAATAAAACGGAGGAAAACGAGGACCACTTTTAGAACGGATTATGTAATTTCAGGTGCAGCTGCAAGGTGTTATTATTTTATTTTACAAATTCCTTCGCTTCTGTTGAGACTGGAAGAGAGGATGGGAATAGCAAATTATGTAATTCATGTGCAAACACACGCCTCAAATCACGTTTTTTTTTCGTACAAAATAACCGACTTTTGGCCATTATTTCGTTCAAATCGAGTCAAATCAAAAAACGGATAGCACCATGTGAATCAGCGTTGAAAAACAATGAAAAATCATGTGCCACACTTGGGGATCACTAGACGCCAAGTTTTGCGAAATTTGGCAGCTGAACAACTTTGCACGCTCGCAGAACAGGTTCTGCGCAGTCAAATTCATCGATTGAGGGGTCAAATGTTCATGAAATTTTACGTAGAATCTGAATCTGCAATAAAAAATTAGGGTACCCATTTGAAAAACCGAAGTTGGTGTCAATTGCGCATGTTTCCGCGCATGCGCAAAGTGCGGGAATGAGATATTTGAATTCATTGTAAAAAATGAAGGGGGGTTACTTTAGAAGCTTTTTTTCATTTTCCTGAAAATAACGTGGTTAGAAAGGGTGGTTCACTACTTAAGAAACACCCTGTATAGGGTCTCCCATCATATCTACAATTTTTTTCACAATTTCAAATTTTGAAATTATCAAATGTTCCAACTGATATTGGCCAGCATTTTAAGTAAATCTGACCATTGAAAACAGAAGAATCTTACAGGAAATATAACATTCTTTCAAACGGTGTAATTGGATTTGTTGTAGTCTCAATATTTTCGAATTTATTAGCGTTTTTATGTGGTTAGGTAATGAAAAGTTGAAAAAAAAACAAATTGTCGGATATCTTTAAAACGAAGATATTTCCGAAAAATTTCTACTGATCATTTTTTGTTCCAAATTAAGAGTAGAATCGATTTCCTGAGTTTCTCCAGAAGGAACTGGGACACCCTGTTATATTGAATTTGTAGACCCACAACATTTCATACGTGTTCTAGTGCGATGTACTCGGTATTATATTAGTGTATAGCGTAGACTTCATAATTAGGGCACAAACATCCTACAACAACGTCTTCGCGTCAAAACGAATTATTCTAATGCTTAACAACCTGGATCCTTTTACTTTCAGTGATTACGCCAGCGCAAATGAGATTTCAATGAAACTCGCGTTACCTAACTTCACACTTCACTGAGAATGCGGTAGGCACAGTTTTACTTGGCTTCCACGAGTCAGGTTACCTACCATTCCCGAAAACAGTAGGTCTGGGGAATTAGGTAGGTAGCTGAATGGAAGAAAACTACTGACACGGACGTAAATACCGCCAGAACCAGTTGTTCTGGGGATATTGCAGATTATCATCTAAAACGTCTGCCAATTCGAGTAGGCAGTACAGCTTCCTCACTTCAGTCACATGGACGTGTAAGAATAGTTGGGTAGGTGCGTTTAGATACCCGCGTGTGCCCTCAAAATGACAGCTCTGTACGACTATTTTTCGCCTAGTTAGAAGCGTTACAAAGATATGGTCAATATTTCATGTTCGCGCATGCGCAGACGAAATTGACATTACGATTCAAATGAAATTCATTTGAAAGTATCAAAGTATTATTCTTGATCGACCCTCCAAGTTTGAAATCATTTCAATGATATTTAAGGTAGTTATGGGCGTTTCAAGTATTTCATGTTCGCGCTTGCGCAGACAAAACGATTTCCATGATTTTGAAACGGGGCCACCTGCGATTCAACCTGCGTGTACCCTCAAAATGACAGCTCTGTACGACTATTTTTCGCCTAGTTAGAAAGAAGCGTTACAAAGAAATGGTCAATATTTCATGTTCGCGCATGCGCAGACGAAATTGACATCACGATTCAAATGAAATTCATTTGAAAGTATCAAAGTATTATTCTTGATCGACCCTCCAAGTTTGAAATCATTTCAATGATATTTAAGGTAGTTATGGGTTAAGGTAGTTATGGGCGTTTCAAGTATTTCATGTTCGCGCTTGCGCAGACAAAACGATTTCCATGATTTTGAAACGGGGCCATCTGTGATTCAACCCGCGTGTACCCTCAAAATGACAGCTCTGTACGACTATTTTTCGCCTAGTTAGAAGCGTTACAAAGATATGGTCAATATTTCATGTTCGCGCATGCGCAGACGAAAGTGACATTACGATTCAAATGAAATTCATTTGAAAGTATCAAAGTATTATTCCTGATCGATCCTCCAAGTTTGAAATCCTTTCAACGATATTTATGATAGTTGTGGGCGTTTCATATATTTCACGTTTGCGCATGCGCAGACAAAAGTTACGGTACTTTTTCAGTGATTTTGATATGGGACCATCTGTGACCCAACCCGCACCTACCCTCCAAATTTCAGCCCATTTCGACCATTATTTCGGGTAGTTATGGGCGTTACAAGGAATTATCACAGACAGATACTGAACCAAAAATGTTCCTCGATGTCTGAAACGCAAAATGGAAGTGGAAATTTTCATTTTGGAGGGCATGCATTTTTTTTTACTCAATCACGAATCCAAGGCTTCCCCATCTTCGGTAGTGAGGAAGCAAAAAATATGGTCTCTATTAAATAATAAATATAACTTGTTTGTTGTGAGAAGTTACGTGTAACAAGCCATTCACTCCTCTGTGAAATTCACATGTAAAAGAGATAGCGAGTAGTTATTGCAGCATTTTGAAGTTATGAAACGGCTTCCTCAGCTTACTGGTGTTCTAAGGTCGCTTATGTTATGTAAGTGATAATTTATTATTACTTATTTTGAATAAAATAATTTTAATGTTTTTTTTATCTTCTTTTGTTGCAGAATAAGACTGCACAGTTTCAGTCGGCCCTCAATCGACTGAGCGCTGAAAACGAAGACCTCCGCACGCGGCTCCACGCTCTGGAATCGACGGTAAGTTGCAGGGTTCATAAAGAGTGAACTTTTATGGAATAATTCGCATAATGTTATAGGTATAATCTGTATATTAATCTGAAACGTGTTTTTTTACTGTATCCACTAAATTGAGAGAACGGCTGGGCGTAAAAATTCGGTTGAGGTGTCTAAAGAAACCTCTTGGTCTGTAGATGTTTCATCAAAAGAGAAAAATTGAAAAAATTGAAAATTGAAAAATTAAAAATATGAAACGTTGAAAATATTGAATTTTGTACGACTAGTATATTAATTTATAACTTACCAAATAGTATAACACATAACATAACCATTTTTGTTCCCGTTCTATTTTATAAGAGTTTAAACAGTTTCTAAATGTTTGACCTATCTGTGTGTACCTATATAATAAGCGTGGTTTTAACGTGGATAAATGGTTCCGACATTTTCTTGTCTTTACTTTGGCACACAAACTCGACCAGCGTTACCAAAAAGCAACAGAAAAACGTGTTATGCACCATTTCTGATCGATTTTCGCTTACAACCGATTCATGTTTGCCATTTTTCATCGTACAAAAATCGTTCACCACTCGTTGGAATCGTGTGATTTTATTGAATATTTTCTTTTTAACCGTACCGCTGTAGGTACCTTGCGCGGTAGCTGAGAACGATGAAAAAACGCTGCAAATCCCTGCACAACGGTTTATTATTTTGTATAGAATACCCTTGTGTTACAGATCACAGCTCTATGTATAGATAACCCGTCTATATAATATGATATGTACTATTCTATACATATTATGTAGATCGCAGACCCTCCGTAGGTTAGTACCTAACCCCGTACTCGTTACTAGGTACCTACCTAAATCACGAGTTAAATGTTGCTAAAATAGTTCTGCCGATGACAAACAGTACCTAACAAAAAGAAACACACATAATGAAGTTCTGAAAAGAAATTGTTGATGAGGAGTGAAAAAAGTTTCAAAAGTACCTACCAACAAACTCCAGCCCCTTCTACGTAGATGGTATAATGAACCGTTGTGTAATAATTTACCGTAGTAATAATTTACCCATCAATAATACTTCAACGTTTGTTCATGTTTCACTACCTACCAACAAACTCCAAAAGAGCCATCATTTTTCAAATGAAATAATATCACAGAACAACCAACTCGACTTCATACTCTGCCAATATAATCAGGTGATCCCTACCAATGATTGGCCGTATTCACAAATTCCTATTGTGGGCGCGTCTCTGGTTACGAGATTTGGTTTGAATTGTATACAATTTCATTCACACTGGAGTCGAAAATGCCTGTCGGTGCAAACTTCGGGGCCTTACTGTGAACGAACGGCTGGACGTACGATGCTCCGGATGGTCTTAAAAAACTCGCAAGTTCAAGAACTATTTAAAACCGTAAAAATATTTACGTAAAAAAATTGTATAGACGTTTTGAAAATTTCAACCCCTATTTTGAACCCCTTAGAGATGACTCACAGTAACGTCGAGCTTCGAGGACCAACTAGACGCCGAACGGAACCTATAACCCGAATTTCATCAATTTTTTTTCATGGTAACTAAGAAAAGTGGCCCGTACGGCGTACGGCGTACGGCGGACAGACAGAAATATTTTTATTGCAGTTTTGGATTCTACATACCTTGAAACGTAAACCATCAAATTTTGAGGGGGGGTAAGAATTTTTTTTTTCATGCTCGATTCCAATGGTTCATTATTGACAATAATAAACCAAAAGGTGGGTAAACAAAGAAAAAAAAAACCACAGTCATGCAGCATGGCTATAAGAGCGAATTTTCGAAGTTTTCGGCATCTTCCTCCTCTGCCTAAAATTTTCTGAAAATTAATGTTCGGCCAATGTTTTCCCAACTTGATACCATACAAAATTAAAACAGGAGTAGTTTTACGCAAAGTAAAATTTGGGGTGGAAGGAGTGGGAGGGGGAAATCAAAAATGTTTTGAATACCAGAAGAGTAGGTATTGGGGACGTAACAAATTTTTTGTTCCATTTTTTGCCGAGTAACACCTCGGGTTGTAGATTTTCCAACGCTGAACACGATGGTGAAGTCAGAATTTCGATATCTCATTCCGTTATCAGATTAGAGCAGACGAACCAGGAAGAACATCTCAAGAAATAACCACGTTCCTTCATCTTCAAAGTGCTCCAGTTTGAGAACGGAATGAGATATCGCAATTCTGATTTCACCATCGTGTTCAGCGAACAAAAACCTTTAAAATAAGGTGTCACTTGTCAGACTGTTTCATTTTGGGAATTTATGGATAATTTCCCCCCCCTAAAACTCCCCAAAACTACCCCTTAGAGTGACCCGATTCTGCCCATCTACGAACTTAGCCTGTCGATTGCCAAGACAGATTTTTCGTGCAAATTTGAACTTTTTATCTCAATTCTTTCGAGAGTTATCGTCTGGAATGACATATATATATTAATTGCTATGCAATTTTAACGCCGGGGGTCATGTGAAAAAAATGTCCTGTCACAATATCCTGTCACAAAAACGCGTCACGCAAAGAGGAATGTGATGAAGATGAGCACAAAGAGGAATGTGATAAAGATGAGCACAAAGAGGAACGTGATAAAGATGAGCACAAAGATTAAATTCCAAAATTAAATCCACAAAATTAAATTCCACCCATTACATTATTTCGACCGACCACCCCGAAATTGAAATCTCAAGTAGGTACCTACTCAAGCAAAAATTAAACATACACGTAATGCTCAGGGAAGTAATTGACAAAGAGCATTCATGCCAGCCTGTACGTGCTCATAAATAGCGTAATTATCAAGGTTTATTAAAATCATAAAACATTACGTAGGTTTATAGGTTTTTCTACCTGCGCATCTATCAGAAGAATAAGATTTCAGGAATGTGATGATTATTACCAGACCTAATGTCATATGGATATGCATGTATTTTCGTTTATTAAAACAGTAGAAAGGTGTTCAAGCGTTGATCCAAAGCTTTTGGAAATCAAAGCTAGTATAATAAAATACTATAGCATTTCCAAGCCAGATTCAACCTTTTCCAAGTCAACTTCAACCTTTTCCAAACGAAATTCAACTTCTTCCATTTCAAATTCAACTTTTTTCCATTTCAAATTCAACGAAAGTGAATGATTTAGTTCGTTTGAAATTCAACCTTCCCCGGCGTCAGCAAAAAATAAAAATTTTAATAATCCGAATTGTGAACCCCATTATTAACTGTTTGTTGCGTTATTTAAGGCTTAAATTGAACGACACTAGTGGTTCAGTGCAGGTACTAGGTACAAAGAAATACTGTAAGAGCCACAGGAAGAAAAACTATTTATTAACTGTAGGATTCCTATAGTTAAGTATAAAACTGTCAGAAGAATCACATTTTCTTTCAATTCAGTTGTTTTAATAAAATGGTAATTCTTCCAGCGGCACTGTACAGTATTTCTTTGTACCTATTACCTGCACTGAACCTAGTGTTGTTCAATTAAATAAATCACTCACTTTCGTTGAATTTGAATTTGAAAAAGTTGAATTTGAAATGGAAGAAGTTCAATTTGAAATGGAAGAAGTCGAATTTGGTTTGGAAAAGGTTGAGTTTGGTTTGGAAAAGGTTGAATTTGTTTTGGAAAAGGTTGAATTTGGTTTGGAAAAGGTTGAATTTGACTTGGAAAAAGGTGGAATTTGACTTGGAAAAAGGTTGGATTTGACTTGGAAATGCTATATATTATAAAATAATATAGTAAAGACCTCTGTAGGGCTAAGAAAATGAAATTCGAAATGAAGCCTCTGTAGGACTGCCGAGTTAAGAATGACGAGGTGGGGGATCCTCCCAAATCAATTGGGGGATCCTTTCTTCAATTCCAAAATTTGTCCGTTTATCGTCTCAAAAAAAAATCATACCACATTTCGCTTTTACGGAAAAACATTGAATGTGGATATGCCGTACGGTAATGTCAATTCGTGCGTCCAAAACATATCCATGATCCAATTTTTTTCCGTGAAAGCGAAGAAAATGCGTTTTAAAAAAAGTTTTTTATTATTATATTTTGCTTCCTCACTACCAAAGGCAAGGAAGCATTGAATTCGTGATTGAGTTTAAAAAAAAATTCATGTCCTCCAAAATGAAAGTTTCCACAACCATTTTGCGTTTCAGACATCGAGGAACATTTTTGGTTCAGTGTCTGTCTGTCTGTGGTAATTCTTTGAAACGCCCATAGCTACCCGAAATAATGGTCGAAATGGGCTGAAATTTAGAGGGTAGATGCGGGTTGGGTCACAGATGGTCCCGTACAAAAAACATTGAAAAAGTACATACTGTAACTTTCGCCTGCGCATGCGCGAACATGAACTGTTGACCATTTCCTTGTAACGCTTCTTACTACGCGAAAAGTAGTCGTAGAGAGCTGACATTTAGAGGGTACACGTAGGTTTGATCGCAGATGGTCCCGTTTCAAAATCATGGGAATCATTTCGTCTGCGCATGCGCAAACGTCAAATACTTGAAACGCCCATAACTACCTTAAATATCCTTGAAATGAGTTCAGATTTGGAGGGTCGATCAGGAATAATACTTGGATAGTTCCGTATGAATTTTATTCGTCTGCGCATGCGCGAACATGAAACGTTGATCGTTTCCTTGTAACGCTTCTGACTACACGAAAAATAGTCGTAGAGAGCTGCAATTTTGATGAGGGTACACGCGGGTTGGATCGCAGATGGTCCCTATCAAACCGAACCTACCCAACTATTCTTACACGCCCATGTGACTGAAGTGAGGAAGCTGTACTGCCTACTCGAATTGGCTGAAGTTTTAGCGAATTTTCAAAGAAAATGAAGCTATTGCAATGGCTTCGAAATTTAAATAATATAAATTTTTGGAAATTTTCTTCATAGAAATCCGTTTCAGACCATTCTAAAACGATTCCTGAAATTTAACACTTTTTTATATGTATATATATATATATGTGTCACTCCAGACGATAACTCTCGATAGAATTGAGATAAACAGCTCAAATTTGCACAAAAAATCTATCTTGGCAATCGAAAGGCTAAGTTCGAAGATGGGCGAAATTGGCCTACTCTAAGGAGGGTTTTGGCGCATTTAAAGTGCGCAAAAATTACCCAAAAATCCCCAAAATGTTATTTTCCAACAAGTGACCCATCATTTTAAAGGTTTTTGCACGCTGAACACGATGGTGGAATCGGATTTTAGATATCTTGATCCGTTCTCAAATTAGAGCATTTAAAGTGCGCAAAAATTACCCAAAAATCCCCAAAATGTTATTTTCTAACAAGTGACCCCTCATTTTAAAGGTTTTTGCACGCTGAACACGATGGTGAAATCGGATTTTAGATATCTAAATCCGTTCTTAAATTAGAGCATTTAAAGTGCGCGAAAATTACCCAAAACTAGGATAATCTTTAAACTCTTCCCCCCCCCCCCACCCCCTTAGAGTGGTCAGATTGAAAAATGTGAGAAGTATTTCTTTGAAAATTCGCTCATTAAGTCATGCTGCATGACTGGTTTTTTTTATTATTGCTTCAGTCATTGGGACATGAGTCTTCTAGAGAGATCGTTCAGGGGTGGTGACAATTCCCTAGGTCCCAAGCATCGGATTATACTGAAAGAAACAGGTTATAAAAAAATACCATTGTATATTGGACATACATTGGATGGTAATGGTCCTCCCAGATAGGTACGTACACAGATACGAGTATACGTACCCACCCAGTTAGAGCACTTCCCCGGATAATCTGAATGTATAATCGAATGTTCCGCGCATCGCTATTTCCAAAATGAACTGAATGGTGACTTAATCGAGTTGAATCGAATTTGAAATTCTGGACGTCGCCCGCAAGAACAAGCTTTGCACGTTAAAAGGGCTTAACTTCCTAAATTGGCTCATCCCGAATCGAACGCGACAGACGGAAAATCGTTTTATCCGCTTTTTTTCTGGAGCTGAAGCAAAAACGTCGGCCTCCAGCGCTTGAAAGCTTTTTTTTTTACTTGATCAGCCTTTGACTTTTTTTTTCAGGTAATAAATTTGGTGGAGGGGAAGAAAATTGAATCGTCGAAAAGGAATCGAATGGTGGGTCCTGGAGGGTGTGCAGATATGGTTTTGACGTTTTCTATTCGAGTTGATGCGATCTGAAAGAAACGTTGTTAAGAGTGGAAGGAAAGAATTTTAGCAGAAGTGAAACAGTCGTTCACAGTGCAACGAAATACCTACGGGAAGTGACTGGCGGGGTTGTTGTGACCCCCTGAAAAGGACTGCTGTACCTGGTGTGACCGGACGTCCTTCTTTTGGAAGGGCGGTACTACTTTTCAACCCCTGGTCCTGCTGTCCTCCAGACCTCTTGGAAAGAATAATAATAATAATAATAATAATAATGGTTGTCCATTAATTCACAAGGAGTTACAAAAAAAGTATACAAAATAACAATGACATGGTAGGAGATTAAGAAAAAATACAGAAGGTTACATAATTATTTTCAGTACGAGATAGGGAAAAACAAATTTAATATTCTTAAAACTATGAATTAATTGAGAAGTAAAAATGAAAATTACGAAAAAAAAGGAAAAAAAAACCACAGTCATGCAGCATGGCTATAAGAGCGAATTTTCGAAGAAATAACTGATTTTATGTAAAATGTGATGTTTGGAATATCCCATTCAAATATGGGCAATCTTAAACTTATTGGGTAATTATAGGTATTCAAGTATGTACATATATTGTAGTATTGGTACTACAATATACGTAAAGTTACTTATCAAACATACGTACAGTACGTATGTTACGTATCCATTACCTACTCTGTATTGTATTGGATATTGGTAAATTTTTTGTTCCATTTTTTGCCGAGTAACACCTCGGTTTGTAGATTTTCCAACGCTGAACACGATGGTGAAGTCAGAATTGCGATATCCCATTCCGTTATCAGATTAGAGCAGACGAACCAGGAAGAACATCTCAAGAAATAACCACGTTCCTTCATCTTCAAAGTGCTCCAGTTTGAGAACGGAATGAGATATCGCAATTCTGATTTCACCATCGTGCTCAGCGTACAAAAAACTTTAAAATGAGGTGTCACTTGTCAGACTATTTCATTTTGGGAATTTATGGGTAATTTTTCCCCCTTAAAACTCCCCAAAACTCCCCCTTAGAGTGACCCGATTCTGCCCATCTACGAACTTAGCCTGTCGATTGCCAAGACAGATTTTTCGTGCAAATTTGAACTTTTTATCTCAATTCTTTCGAGAGTTATCGTCTGGAATGACACATACATATATAAATATATATATAAATATATAAATACATATATAAATATATAAATACATATATAAATATATAAATATATATATATATATACATATAATTTTTGGTGTCTTTCGGCACTGAATTCAGGATGGTCTGAAACGGATTTTGGTATAAAAATCTTTCGGAAATTCGAGTTTTAAAAATTTTGGACCGAGAACAATAGCTTCCTTTTCTTCGAAAATTCGCTAAAAGTATACAAAATAACAATGACATGGTTGGAGATTAAGAAAAAATACAGAAGGTTTACATAATTATTTTCAGTACGAGATAGGGAAAAACAAATTGAATATTCTTAAAATTATGAATTAATTGAGAAGTAAAAATTATGAAAAAAAAACCACAGTCATGCAGCATGGCTATAAGAGCGAATTTTCGAAGTTTTCGGCATGTTCCTCCTCCGCCTAAAATTTTCTGAAAATTAATTTTCGGCCAATGTTTTCCCAACTTGATACCATACAAAATTAAAACAGGAGTAGTTTTACGCAAAGTAAAATTTGGGGTGGAAGGGGGAGGAGGGGGAAATCAAAAATGTTTTGAATACCAGAAGAGTAGGTATTGGATACGTAACACATTTTTTGTTCCAATTTTTGCCGAGTAACACCTCGGTTTGTAGATTTTTTAACGCTGAACACGATGGTGAAGTCAGAATTGCGATATCCCATTCCGTTATCAGATTAGAGCAGACGAACCAGGAAGAACATCTCAAGAAATAACCACGTTCCTTCATCTTCAAAGTGCTCCAGTTTGAGAACGGAATGAGATATCGCAATTCTGATTTCACCATCGTGCTCAGCGTACAAAAAACTTTAAAATGAGGTGTCACTTGTCAGACTATTTCATTTTGGGAATTTATGGGTAATTTTTCCCCCTTAAAACTCCCCAAAACTCCCTCTTAGAGTGACCCGATTCTGCCCATCTACGAACTTAGCCTGTCGATTGCCAAGACAGATTTTTCGTGCAAATTTGAACTTTTTATCTCAATTCTTTCGAGAGTTATCGTCTGGAATGACACATACATTATATATATATATATATATATATATATATATATATATATATATATATATATATATATATATATATGTTTATAACTTCGGACACAAAAAGAGGACACAGAGAAAGAAACTTACACTACGTCTGAACGTTTCGCACTCAGCGTCGTCGGCAGACCAGACATATAATTTTTGGTGTCTTTCGGCACTGAATTCAGGATGGTCTGAAACGGATTTTGGTATAAAAATCTTTCGGAAATTCGAGTTTTAAAAATTTTGGACCGAGAGAACAATAGCTTCCTTTTCTTCGAAAATTCGCTAAAAGTATACAAAATAACAATGACATGGTTGGAGATTAAGAAAAAATACAGAAGGTTTACATAATTATTTTCAGTACGAGATAGGGAAAAACAAATTGAATATTCTTAAAATTATGAATTAATTGAGAAGTAAAAATTATGAAAAAAAGGGAAAAAACCTCGTTACCTACTTCCAAAGGACGATTCTGACATGAAAATAAATGAAAATTTGCTAAAACACGTAACATACCTAAATTTTTCTTGAGTTTATTATTCTGTGAATGTATTCACTCAGCAAAAAAATTTTATAACCCCTTCAGAATTTTTTCTTCTACGTTTCAAGGTGCGTAGATTCCAAAAATGCAATGTTCGTACGCCTTGTCATCCGTGACTGCTTCATTTTCGGTCTAAAAAATTCGTTCTTCGCACACAGGCTCCGTTTGGGCCCTAGTTGTGTCCCGAAACTCTTTAGCTGTATCAGAATATACCCAGGGGTGTTGTGGGTGAAACATGGGTATAAAAATAGGGGTTTTTGGTCTTTTAGTAACGTGAGCTGGTGAAGTATCGTTTTCCATGTACATATGAAGTTGATTTTGACCAAAGAGTGAAGAGTTGAGGTTGTAACGAATGTTCAGCTCCCAAAATTAATTTTTTATGAGTCAAAAACCTGGGAAATCGTCCGAAATCAACATAAATTTGTATAATAAAATTAATATAATTAGTGTATTTATATATTTATATAATTAGTTCACCAGGTGAATCAAGACAATTGAACGGCACTATCGATTAAAGATAATTTAAAAAAAAAAATGGAACCTAATTTGTGTTTTTGGGTGCCAAAATTGGTGGACCCCATCAAAAGTAACTATTCCAATTATTGCACATGAAAGAAACAATAAGTGAACAGCCAGAGCATTTCTGTAGGTAGGTATGTCCAGTAAAATAATAAACCCATGTGACAAGGACTTTGCAGCGTTTCTTAATTAAAATTTGCAGGCGACGTACCATGTAGGTGGGGAGTAGGAAGCTAACTTCTAGCCAGTGGGCTAACATTATTAATACTATACATTTAGGCTTCCCGAAATAGGTAGGTACGCTTAAAAATGATTGTGTTGAGCAGGTGGTAGTTAGTACTTAGTCAAAAGTTTTCTCTTGATTTAGATTTTTCTTAAATAGTTTATGGTTTAAACCCGCTATTTTGGTTTTCCCCGAAGTCATGTTGTACCTGTTACTTGCGTTCCTTTACTTTAGATTACTTCTCGAATCGACGTCCTCGATTATGATTTTTTTTTTAAATCTTCGAAGACATGCGGATGCAATGAGTTGTGTTTTTCTCGATACCGATGTCCACAAAACATCAGCTTAAACGTACATGTAGAATAATAAACACCTTAAATGGTATTTACAACGTTCTCTTGGTAGATACGTTGCCAGTGGTCCTTCTTTTCATGTCGGAAGATAATTACTATGGTCATAGTAAACACCTTGAATGGTATTTGCAAATAATAAACACCTAACTTGAAAATAATTTACAGCTAGGTAGGTACTTTACAAATAATTTAGGTATTTTAATTACAGTAATAGGTAACCTAATTGTAATAATAGGTTACCTAATTTAGGTAGGTAAGTGAATGACAAATAATTTACACCTAATACAAATAATTTACTAATAATAAACACCTTGAATGGTATTTACTAATAATAAACACCTAATCTTAAACACATAATTTAAGTAACTTAATTACAATAATAGGTAACTTAAATATAATAATAGATTACCTAATAATAGTTACCTAATTTGGATAAGTTAGTTACAAATAATTTACCCCTAATTTAGGTAACTTAATTACAAATAATTTACACCTAATTTACTAATAATAAACACCTTGAATGGTATTTACAAATAATAAACACCTTGAATGGTATTTACTAATAATAAACACCTTGAATGGTATTTACTAATAATAAACACCTAATCTTAAACACATAATTTAAGTAACTTAATTACAATAATAGGTAACTTAAATATAATAATAGATTACCTAATAATAGTTACCTAATTTGGATAAGTTAGTTACAAATAATTTCCCCGTAATTTAGGTAACTTAATTACAAATAATTTACACCTAATTTACTAATAATAAACACCTTGAATGGTATTTACAAATAATAAACACCTTGAATGGTATTTACTAATAATAAACACCTTGAATGGTATTTACTAATAATAAACACCTAATCTTAAACACATAATTTAAGTAACTTAATTACAATAATAGGTAACTTAAATATAATAATAGATTACCTAATAATAGTTACCTAATTTGGATAAGTTAGTTACAAATAATTTACCCCTAATTTAGGTAACTTAATTACAAATAATTTACACCTAATTTACTAATAATAAACACCTTGAATGGTATTTACAAATAATAAACACCTTGAATGGTATTTACTAATAATAAACACCTTGAATGGTATTTACTAATAATAAACACCTAATCTTAAACACATAATTTAAGTAACTTAATTACAATAATAGGTAACTTAAATATAATAATAGATTACCTAATAATAGTTACCTAATTTGGATAAGTTAGTTACAAATAATTTACCCCTCATTTAGGTAACTTAATTACAAATAATTTACACCTAATTTACTAATAATAAACACCTTGAATGGTATTTACAAATAATAAACATCTAATTTACTAGTAATTTACAAATAGTAAGCATCTAATTTACTAATAATTTACAAATAATAAAAACCTTAAATGGTATTTACAAATAATGAACACCTAATTTGCAAATAATTTACTAATATTTACTAAGATCTAGGTAACACCACCACCACCACTAGGGTTCACTAAGATTTAGGTAACTTAATTACAGGAACAGGTACCTTAATTACAGTAATCAGGTTACCTAATTTAGGTAACTTAATTACAATAATATGTAACTTATTTACAATATTTTTAGGTAACTTGATTACAACTAATTTACACCTAATTTAGGTAACTGAATTACAAATAATTTACACCTGATTTACAAATAATAAACACCTTGAATGGTTTTTACAACGTTTAAGGTTTTTACAACCGTAGATTAGGTATACTTAGAAAGTTGTTTCTTAAGAGATTATCTGTTGGAAGTATAATCAGTTAGTACAGTACGTGTTAATATATCTAATTTTTTTTATATATATTTTTATGGTGTATAATTTTATTATATATCTAATATATTATGTTAATTTTTTATTATTGTACTATTTTAACTATACCATTTACGATTTTTATTGAAATAACTACTCAATTTTCAGGGTTCTGAGCGAGAGGCGGCGCTTTGGAGGCGGCTGAGGGCTGCGGAAGAGGAAAACGCCCGTCTCACCGCCGAGAGGGACAAATGCGAGAAATGTCTGGACCAGGTGGCCCACGGAGTGGTCCAAGCCCTCCTCTCTCAGAAGGTAATTTTGGGTGTTCTTCGTTACTGACCCCCATTTTAGTTTATTATTTTCAGTTAAGAACCTTTGGAATCGAGCATGAAAACTATTTTTACCCCCCCCCCCCCCTCCTCATTATTTAATGGTTCCGTTTCAAGGTAGGAGGTGCGTAGAAAAGCGCAAAAACGGAATAGAAAAGCTGCACATTATTACACAACGGTTTATTATTTACCTGTATAGATGCCCTGTTCAGCGTAGGTCACTGTTTTCTGTGATCAATACCTACCGTCGTGCTCTCCCCCAGGAAAGCCCTAAATCGAGTACTGGAGCCGGCCCGGGAATTACAGTTTTATAGGAATGCGCGGGATTCAATAATTCAATAATAATTATTTGTTGTTATTCATGAAGCATAAGGTTTGTTGCAAAAGTACCTATAAGTACGAGTAGATAGAAATACGTTCTGGCGCAGGCGCCAGCCTTCAAGACACGTGATACTAAGGCCGCACGACACAAACCCACAGCACATCACGAATTTTTCGAAAAAGTTTATGTAATTTTAGTAAATTAGGTTTGGGTAGTGTCGTGAGTCCCTCCCGGAACCACTCCTAGCAGACTTCAGTTCTCACAAATAATTCAATAGCCAACTTTAGTTCCTGTCAATAAACGGTACGAGTGGGGCACAAGCCACAGGAGTCGGAGCACAACCTGGGTCCACACCATCCCCTACCAAATAGGGGATGGAGGGAGACGACTTCCAGTAACGTAAATACTCGCCTCCTTCGCCTTTTTTCTCATTCTACGCTTCCTCTAGCCGCTGGCTACTCTCTCTCTCTCTCCTTACCACATCTCTCTCCTAAACCCAAAAGATCCAGAACATGGTGGAGGTTCGCCCTTAACCAGAACTGGCAAACTACCCTAAAAGATCGGTGGAGGTCCGCCCTTAACCGCACAAACATCCAAAAAGATCCAGAACATGGTGGAGGTATCGCCCTTAACCAGAACTGGCAAATTCCCTAAAAGATCGGTGGAGGTCCGCCCTTAACCGCACACATATCCAAAAAGATCCAGCACATGGTGGAGGTATCGCCCTTAACCAGAACTGGCAAATTCCCCCCTCGCCTCTCGTGGTGAATTTTACGCCAATTTAAATTCATCACAGGTAGGTTGTAGGAGAGGAGGATGTGCTCCCTGGGAGTCTTTTCGGATAGCTAACGCCCCGCTATCATCACAGCAGGCGTTAGAGTAAGAGGCGTCCCGTGGTTATCACCACAGCAGATGCCTGGGAGAAGGGTATTAGCACCCAGCGGTTATCTCCGCAGTGAGTGCTAGAGGAAGGAGCATCCCGCGGTTACCACCACAGCAGACGCTAAAGGAGAAGGATGATGACATGTGGTTGTCACCACAGGGAGTGTTAGGCCCTCCGCACACGGGTCGACGCTCGAAGTGGGAGACGCGAAGCGCTCGTCGCTCGTCCTGGGCGATCCGTGCGACTCGCGCGTCTGCTTACCGCACACGGGGTCGATTTCATCCAGTCGGTACGCGTCTTTCGAACAGGAAGGAACCCAAAAAATGTGGTTCTTCGAGTGATGAGGAGAATGTCGTTTTATATTTGTGGTACAGCCGGATGAGAAGAAGGCAAAAACGAAGAGTGGAAGCTGGGTGCATCCGTACATTGAAAGAAATCGTCTCACTCGCTTATATGTTGGTGCACGAGAAATGCAAGAGAGTGACAGAATCATACGTTCATCTTGTTGAAACTCTTGCTCCAGCCTTTCCACCTCCCCAACAAATTTGATATTGAAAGCCTGGAAATAGAAGTGCGTTCAACAAGTGTCAAATAAACTGAAAACATTCAATGCCTTCAAACCTCAAAGAATGCATTCAAATTATGGTAAGAACAAGATAAGCATGACAAGAAGTACGGAAATTTACCTCCATGAATCGCGCGATCCACTCGAAACGTGTGACGCTCGAACTTCCTTCCCAGTCGCACGCGTTTCAAAACGAGCCGATTCAAAACGAGAAGATTCTAGACGACCACTAATCGACCCGTGTGCGGAGCACCATGCCGTTGCCTAAGAAATGAACTGGAGGGGAGAGACGCGAGCGGCTAGAATCGCGTCTTCCACTTCGAGCGTCGACCCGTGTGCGGAGGGCCTTAGAGGAGGAAGCATACCTCGGTTGCCACCACAGCAGATGCGAAGGGAGGCAAAAGGTTAGGAGAGAGAGAGAGCAGGCGTAAGGTGAGTGAGAGAGAAGTCGTAGGTAAGAGCGAGGTCTGTCTAATGAAGAGCTGGGCGAGCCGGCCGCCTTAAAAGGTGCCTCCACCTCCTCCCTCGCCTGTCAACGGTCGTTAACGGCCGTTGAGAGTCGTTGGGAATTCGATGGAGGGGAACCCTTCTGGGCTTAGGCGTCGCACAGCTCGTCTTTCCCCTTGTTTATTGGTTAAATCTATATTTACAAGTTATATGTGAGTGGTATATTTCGCTGAGGGGTACCATGACAGTCCTAATATCTGATATTCAACCCCTTCAATAAACAGACCCCGACAGAACCCGCCCCATGTCGTTGATTACGTTAAAATGTTCTGCCGTGAAGTTCAAAATGAACTTTACTTGGGGTGAAACCAACTTCTGACAGAGTTCAGATGTCAGAGGAGTGAAAAATGCTGAAATTCCTTCAAAAATCCCAAAATGGTAAAAGTTGCCCTGTTTCGACTGCCGATGTAGGTAGTTTATACCACCTGCTCGAATTTCAACTTTTCGGTACCGAATCGACGCACAGTTTAATGTTCTTTCATTTTGAATGGAGTGGTTTTTGCGAAAAACGCTTTGTTTTAGCGAATTTTCGAAGAAAAGGAAGCTATTGTTCTCGGTCCAAAATTTTTAAAACTCGAATTTCCGAAAGATTTTTATACCAAAATCCGTTTCAGACCATCCTGAATTCCCTGCCGAAAGACACCAAAAATTATGTGTGTGTATATATATATATATATATATATATATATATATATATATATATATATATATATATATATATATATATATGTGTCATTCCAGACGATAACTCTAGAAAGAATTGAGATAAAAAGTTCAAATTTGCACGAAAAATCTGTCTTGGCAATCGACAGGCTAAGTTCGTAGATGGGCAGAATCGGGTCACTCTAAGGGGGAGTTTTGGGGAGTTTTAAGGGGGGGAAATTACCCATAAATTCCCAAAATGAAATAGTCTGACAAGTGACACCTCATTTTAAAGTTTTTTGTACGCTGAACACGATGGTGAAATCAGAATTGCGATATCTCATTCCGTTCTCAAACTAGAGCACTTTGAAGATGAAGGAACGTGGTTATTTCTTGAGATGTTCTTCCTGATTCGTCTGCTCTTATCTGATAACGGAATGGGATATCGCAATTCTGACTTAACCATCGTGTTCAGCGTTGGAAAATCTACAAACCGAGGTGTTACTCGGCAAAAAATGGAACAAAAAATTTGTTACGTACCTAGGTATGCCCATATTTGATGCATACCGAATTAACCGAATAGCGTCATACTTGAATACCTATAATTACCCAATAAGTTTAAGATTGCCCATATTTGAATGGGATATCCCAAAGATCACATTTTATATAAAATCAGTTATTTCTTCGAAAATTCGCTCTTATAGCCATGCTGCATGACTGTGGTTTTTTGAGTTATTCCCGTAAAAAAAAGGGAAGAAGTCAAAAATTGCATAGTGTTTTTGACATAGCACCTAACGCTCCAGTCGGTAAATAAGGTCGGGAAATAAGGCGAACTCAGATTACTCCTATTTGGGATGCTCAAATTGGCTTGAAAATACATATCTTGCGTCGTTTTAGAATTTTCGGGAGGCACGGTCTTCTCTAGTTTGACAGGGCTAAAATTCCAAACGTTTTGGTTTTATTTTCAGGGTCTTGGAGAGGAGATCACTTCGTTGAGAGAGAAAGTCAAAGAGCTGGAAAAGCAGAACTACGCGCTCAGCTCGCTCCTCCTCCACAACGTGCCTAAAGGTCGACCTGTACACTCTTTGGTAAGTCACCAGTATGGCTCCAACATCTTGCATGTATCTGATTCCGGGAGTTACTGGGGAAATTGGCTCAATTTCCTGAACTCCTAACGTAATAATGTGTATACGCCTGCTGCGAAGGACTTGTTTCAATGATAGATAAATGGATAACAATTTATTTCTAGCCAAAAGGTATTACAAGGTTGGTAGGTAAAATAAAATGCACAAATCAAAGAGTTGTATTAAAAATAGATCAATAGTTTTATTAAAAATAGATCAATAGTTTTATTAAATAATGATTAATGTTGAATGTTAATTAATGTTATGTTAATGCTAAATTTTAATGATTAATGATTAAATTATTAACATAGATAGGCATAATGAGTTTTATTAAGTGATAGATAAATAGATAACATTTATTTCTAAGAGCCAAAAAGTATTAGGTACAAGGTTGATCAATGATAGATAAATAGATAACAATTTATTTCTAGCCAAAAGGTATTACAAGGATGGTAGGTAAAATAAAATGTACAAATCAAAGAGTTTTATTGAAAATAGATCAATGATTAGTGTCGAATGTTAATTAATGTTATGTTAATGCTAAATTTTAATGATTAATAATTAAATTATTAAAATAGATAGGCATAATGAGTTTTATCAAGTGATTAGATAAATAGATAACATTTCATTTCTAAGAGCCAAAACGTATTAGGTACAAGGTTTGTAGGTAAAGTAATATGTACAAATCAATGATTTATTAGGTAAAATTAAATGTACAATTCAATGAGTTTTATCAAAAATAGGTAGGCACTTTATTAGAAAATAATCGGGACTTTGTTTTTGCTTGCGCAGTGTCTGTAGAAGAACTTGAGCTGCAGTATAAAAATAAAAATAGGTCACAGGTCTCAAATGCATTTTAGCCAGGTACCAACAGAAAAGAGCAGGTCAGTTGTAAGAGCAGGAAACAACGAAGTCATGGCTAGGAAAAAATGTACACTAAACATCAAATTCAAGAGTACAAAATAGGTTGGTAGGTACATGAGTATATTTCATTCCTAGAGCTACAGTAATTTAGTTAGAGTTCACTCCCCCCGCCGCGAAAAAAATCTGCCTCAACATGGGACAAAAAAACCACAGTCATGCAGCATGGCTATAAGAGCGAATTTTCGAAGAAATAACCACGTTCCTTAATCTTTAAAGTGCTCCAGTTTGAGAACGGAATGAGATATCGCAATTCTGATTTCACCATCGTGTTCAGCGTACAAAAACCTTTAAAATGAGGGGTCACTTGTTAGAAAATAACATTTTGGGGATTTTTGGGTAATTTTTGCGCACTTTGAATGCTCTAATTTGAGAACGGATCAAGATATCTAAAATCCGATTCCACCATCGTGTTCAGCGTGCAAAAACCTTTAAAATGAGGGGTCACTTGTTGGAAAATAACATTTTGGGGATTTTTGGGTAATTTTTGCGCACTTTAAATGCGCCAAAACCCTCCTTAGAGTAGGCCAATTTCGCCCATCTTCGAACTTAGCCTTTCGATTGCCAAGATAGATTTTTTGTGCAAATTTGAGCTGTTTATCTCAATTCTATCGAGAGTTATCGTCTGGAGTGACACATATATATATATAAATATATATATACATATAAAAAAGTGTTAAATTTCAGGAATCGTTTTAGAATGGTCTGAAACGGATTTCTATGAAGAAAATTTCCAAAAATTTATATTATTTAAATTTCGAAGCCATTGCAATAGCTTCATTTTCTTTGAAAATTCGCTAAAATTATTGAGTGGCCATGTACTTACTCTGCACGTCTGGTAAATCTAGGGTGGAAGGTAGCCGGTCAGTTGACAGCTGTTCTGCCCCGAAAAGGGCCCTAAGAGACTCTTTGAACATACATCTGCGTAGAAAGTGAGCAATGGAGTCCGCAGTTCATTAGCATTACAAAGAGGGGCAACTGATCCGTCGATCAAAAACTAGGTGTACCTACTTTTTAAAATGGGGCATTCCAGTCAATAACAAACAAAAACAAAAAAAGAAAAAGAAAGAAAGAAATCCAAAGTAGGTGTATAGCGTGCGGTCAAGGAAAATCGGGTCTGTTCATCCAGAAAACTTTAACATAAAGTTAGAGAAGCAAATAGAAATTGGGAGTTTGAAAAAAGGCGTGCGTGACGTAGGGGTAATCCACTGCCTCCTCAAGCTTCACAAAAACGCACAACCGGGAACAGACTAAAACGGAGTAAACAAGATCGAGATGAAATAATATAATAGCTGAAGTTTCCTCTAACGTAACTTGACCATTTTCGAACGATTAAATGTTTGTTTGGACAAGGAGTTCTGAACCGTTCCCAACTGACCACTCCCATTTTTGGCTGTTTGGACAGCGGCAGTAATTAGTTCCGAAAGATCCCTAACTAGAAGTTCGATGTTCGGGCAAAGTAGTTCGTAACCAGTTCGAGAGGTTCGGGATTTTCTTTGGAACTGGTAGTTCGAGGCATGCGCAGTAGTCGTTTTCACCTGCTACCGTTTCAAGATACGTAGAATCTGAAACCCGAATTGGAAAAAAAATTCATCCCTCCTCCGTCCTTTGCTTTTCTTCGAAACTAGACCTAAATCAATGAAATTTGGTAGGTATAGATCCATTTGGAGTCTAGTTGATCCTCGTAGTTCGGCATTTCACTCACTTACCACTAAAATGGGTGAAAAATAATAGGGTTTGAAATTCTCAAAAATTAATAACTCGAAAAATTATAGTACATACAATCGGTATTTTTTTCGCCTAGTATTTCATGAATTATGACGTTTTTAGTCAAAATTTTGACCAAAAATTGTGGTACGTAAGGTTCAGGTGGCTTTAAATGACTCCTATGTATTTAGCAACTAGTAAAAACAATATATGCGTTTTTGTTAAACTTTTTTTGAGTTATGTAGGTATTGATAGGATGACGCCTGCCTACTTGGCACGTTTTTCATCTGTTTCGGATTAGGAACCTGTGGTTTCGAAAACCCAATAAATACTTAGCCCAACTCATCCTCCAGTTATTTTTCTCCTTCTACCTAACAGTTTTGGACAGGGTAGGTAGAAGGGACTGTCGGTAGTTGTTATTCCTGTTATCAGTTATGAACTAGTTCGAAAAGAGCTCGGACGGACAGAGTTAGAACCGAAAGTTCTGAACGGTTCTCATCCCCCTCCTTTTCACTTCTATTCACAACTAGTTTGATAGCGAACTGATTAGAACTGCTTGTCCGAACATAATTTACGTAATGTTAATGCCCCTCTACACAATGGCCCATGCTACACCAGCCTCGGCCGTGATACGCCGCTGCCATATGTGTGAACACCAGTGACCATGGAAAAGCTGGCGATGGCCGGTGCATGCTGAGACTGGTCGGCAGTCACCTCCGTCGCGGTTTTTCACGGAAGATCAAAGGAAGCCAGCATGGGCCAGGATCTGCGCGCACAGGTTTTTGTGTTGCCACGTCCTCACAAGAGGCCATCGTCATCGACATTTACAGTCCAGCGACGGTGGCACGTGATTTCGTCACCATCGAAATGGGCCAGCGCTGGTGGCCATTCTAGGCCATCAAGCTGGGCCAGCACAGACCATTGTGTAGAGGGGGCTGCGATCAAGGTCTGATCACAGAGATCTCTATGGATACTATATAATGACTTACCTACCGCTTCTACGCACACGCACATAGACCTGCGGTGACGTAGATGTAGGATCCGCGCTTTTTCAACATCTGACACCTGTCTGCATTTCGCATTCCCTTCCTTTTATTACACAGTATATGACCATTACACGATGTATACCTATCCTTATATTACACAAAATCTTTTTTTGGGGAGGGGACTCACTGGAGTACCGCACTTGGTATACCTACTGGTTAGTTTCGCATCGACTTCACCTTCAGTACGTAGCTCGGCTGTTAAACGTTCAACTACCACTGGTAGGTTTCGGTCATGTAAGTGGCCGCTACACCCGCTGACCTGTTGCTTTGTTTGTAGGATGCTGTGATTCGGCCGTTGAGCTGCGACGATGGACGTCTCCGGTGGAAAGACGACAGTGGGATACTCTGGAGTCACGCGCACCGCCCTTCATCCCTCAACCTGGACGCCCAGCCCTCCCTTCTTGCCACCCTTACCGGTCAGTAATATCATATCATGTTCTGATCATTCCTGACTCCGAAAGTAAAGTTCCTATTAGATAGAGTTGGATAGAAAATGATACGACGGTGCCTATCATATTCCAAGATGCAACTGCGAATCCACAGAAATTAGTCGTATGGTATCATATTGAGGTTTTGAATTCCCTCCCACCAACATGAGGAGGTTAGAGTTGATTTCTTTTAGTTAATTATCAGTAGCGGTGCGTGGGGTCTGAAAACGGTGGGGCACCAGACCAGAACACAAAACCAACAGATTTATCTACAAAATACCACAAGGCAACAACACCCTTCCCTTATTTACTGATAGCAGTGATATTCAGCAAAGTTTATCTCTTTTAATCAACACTCTACCGTCGTACAAAAACCGACAATTTCCTGCAAATTAGCCGCCGAATTCATGTGTTCTGAACTCATGTGTTCTGTTAAATATAGCAAACTAAAATACAACATAACAATGACCGGTCGGCTGGTACTTACTTGAATCTTGAGTGGAGAAGCTATTGACTAGAAGCTAGGTAGTTATCTGTGTGTTGAAGCCGATCAATCCACAAACAGCGAACAGGACAAAACGCACGTAGGTACCACAAATACAAATCTGTCATCGGAGCCGGACTGAGCACAAAACGTGCAAAATTTGACGCAAAAAAATTGAAAACTGACAGAGAAAGCTAATTTGATCCAGAGAAAAACAAATCAGAAGAAGAAACATCTCTTATCGAGATGACAAATTGAATCGAAGGGATCGAATCGATTGTGAAATGAACGATTTTGGGGTTGAAATCAGATTCTGGGGCTTTGGCCCAAAGTGGGTGTGGCAAACAAAATTTTTACTCCACTCAGCTTGCGCGGATGGGCCACTTTCTCGGTTTCCATGGTGACACTGTGTCCCCAGGACCTGGCAGTTTCAGGAGCCCAGGTTTCGATTTCGATCGCACGACATCGATTACTGTCGCTATATTCTGATAATATGCTCCGTCTGGGGAGCTACAGGGAGCCAACATGACGGAACCACATATTGAATATCCATAGCCAGAGGGCTCTGTGGAGTCGCTGTTGAACTTTGTGAAAGATGCCAGGTACAGTTTACGGAGGGAAATTCAAATGCCAACTGAGCAGATGGTTGGAGTTTTTTTTTTAACTGTTTGTGTTTCTGGGTGCCGGGGCAGTGGCCCAGGTGGCATTATGGACGCAACGCCCCTGGTAATTATGATAAATTTGACAACGTTATTTTAACCATTGAATCCGAATTAGTTATTTCTGCGTAGCATCTCACATTAGGTACAACCTAAATGATATTGGAACATTTTATTTGTTCATCATAGTACAATTATTATTGTAGGGTCGTAGTAGTTTGCACAAAGACAACCACGTAGTATGACCACCATGGCCGTGAATCCAAATTACTAGGAATTGTATAAGTTAAAACGCTGCTAAGTCCTTGTTGTCACATGGGGGTATTATGGTGTATTTTTTTTGCACCCAGACCGGAATATACCCAGGGGTGTTATGGGTGAAAAATGGGTGTAAAAAATAGGGTTTTTTGGTGTTTTAGTAACATGAGTTTGTGAGGTATCGTTTTCCATGTTTTGTAGGACGAGGAGACCGAATATGAAGTGAGTTTGGACCAGAGAATGGAAAGTTGAGGTTCTGACCAAGTTTCAGCCTAAATTTACGTTAAATTTTCGTCTAAAATAGTCGTTATTCCGCACACAGTTTGTGTCCAAATTTTGGAACACATTGGGTCCTAGTTGTGCTCCGAAGCTTGGCCGCCCAATCGGAATACACCCAGGGGTGTTATGGGAATGGTAAACGGGTGTAAAGATAGGGGTTTCTGAGGTTTTAGTGAACATGAGCTTGTGAGGTATCGTTTCCATGTTTTTTGATGGCGAGATTAGTTGGTTATGACTAGAGAGTGAAGAATTGACGTTGTAACGAAGGTTCAGCTCCCAAAATTCATTTTTTATGAGTCAAAACGTGGGAAATTGTCTGAAATCACCATAAATTTGTATAATCACTAGAAGTACTATCAACAGGTGAATCAAAACACTTAAATTGCGCTATCAGTTATCAAAGATAATTTGTAAAAAAAAGCATAATTCGTGTTTTTGAGAATCAATAAATGAACAGCCAACATTTCTGTACGTATTTCCAGTAGAATAATAAACCCATGTGACAAAGGCTTTGCAGCGTTTTTTCCCCCTGATAATCAGTAAGTCTGAGAAAAATTAAAATTCTGCAAGCCCGGTTTTAAATAGTAAGTCTGAGGAAAATTGAAATTCTGCAATCCCGGTTTTAGATAATCAGTAATTGTCTCCCTACCAAAGACATCCGCGTACGTGGCCATATCTCCTTTGCAACTTCTCCTGTGCATCTCATCTGTCCTGTATACTCACTCGTTTCTATTTTTGCAACATTTAGTCAACCATTTGGACCACCCTATGTCAGTGGAATGAAATGAAAGTGCGTAATGTACCAAAAAATATCTCTCCCCCGGTTTCTAAACCTTCCCCTAATCGTCTTGGTTCCACCCATCCCATCAACTTCCCAACATTCTTTCTTTATTAATTTCTGTTGCCCCTCTTGAAAATAATTCCACCCCCCCCCCCCCCCTCATTTCCCCATCACACTTCATTGGACCCCCGAAAAGAAGGTGGGAATTTCATTTTCAGCTGCTGTAATCTTTGTAATAATTGCCCGAGGGTTTTTCGCATTTGTTGGTACTTACTTTTTTTGATTTAGGGCTAAGTGCTCACTCATTTGCTTTTTATTTTCTCGTCCCGTTTGAAAATATTGGGCGAAAATGATATTGAAACTTTAGAGTAAAGTGACTTCTTCAGCTTATGTGAGGGTTACAAAATTATTTTTAAAATAAGCTTTGTAGAGGAGGGTAGTTCCTGAGTGAATTGCTCTTGAAGAACTAACTCCTCCAACTGAATGAACTACTCCTCGACTTAGTTCACTTCACTGAACGTTCGTTCACCAGGACCAAAGAGTTAAATAATCAAAAACCCAGTGTCTAAAGATTGTTGTAGGAAGGTGGAACAAAGAACTATCGTTCTATGCATTATGAACTATGAGCTAGTAACTCAAAAATCGAGGTGAGTTAGTTCTTTAGTGCTTGTAGTTCATAGGTGGATACTACATGAGGAGTTGATAGTATCCACTGAACGATATTCCTTTAGTTCATTAGGAATCGTTCAGGTGGGGGTGAATTAATGAGGAGTTTATAGTATCCACGGAACGATAGTTCCTTTACTACAGTCATGAGGAGTTGACAGTATCCACTGAACGATAGTTCGTTTAGTTCATTAGGCGTATTTCTTTTGTGATTGGAAACGAAAAGGAACTGGAATGAACTACTGAACTAACTGAAAAGAACTACTTTCAAGGAGTGAACTAACTGAACGTGAGTCCCTCAAATGAACTACTCTTACCCACCACTAAAGCTTTGACGATGAGAATGAAATAGGTCCATTGGAGAGATCTATTCCAACATTTTTAAGGAATGACAGTTATTACTTTGGTCTGAATGACTGTTTGGATCCCTTCCATGTGCAGGTGTATGTTGGTACACTTTTTTTAGGTATCTGGGGGGTAGTGAGGTTTTGTTTCTTTATCATTATTTATGCAAAGTTGTATAGATAGTACATCGGAAACGTCATATTTTTATATATTAAAATTACGCACTAAACAGAGAGAGCACAAGAATAGAAAACACAATATTATAAAAGTCTGGTTACTATGGGATCACAATTTTCCAGTAATCGTTCACGCTGTATAGGCTGTATTCAGGAGCACTTTTCGGACCTTCTTCAGGCAGGTGGGTGAGCATCCTGAGCCCCAGATAGGACCAGTGCTTCTATCTTCATGAGCCTAGTCTTTGACATTTATCATATCAGTTGACTCTTATGATACGTGCTAACATTTCTACGCCTGTGACGAAGTGGCTGTTCTCGAGCCATTTTTTCTCCCGGTGAAGACGGGGTCGTTTGGTAGAAGCCTAATCGATATCCCTTCTTAACCAGTGATAATCTCGCTTATATAGAGAGGGGGTTCCACCATCGCTCTCCTCTCTATGTCACTCGCCGAACCTGCGATGACAAATCTTTTGATTTTTTCTATCACCTCCATCACATATACATATAGTAGAGGGCCGTGATAAAACTTGGCAGCTGATGGTAGAGGCCGAGCATGTGTTCTTCTCGGTTTCTGGAACGACTGGCACAGAGATAGGCTTTTGCAGAAGAAATATTCCCTGGGCTCGGACGAATTTCCCCAAAGTACGTCATTTTAGATGAAAATAATCCGTGGTATGCCAGCAACATAGTGTCGCCATTAATGTCTGGCCTAAGTTTTCTGAGGCAGAACAAGGCTGTCAATATGAGGCGTTTTCTCCTGTGGGTCAGGCCAGTTATCGTTTGTGTACAGGAGCGTTTTGGTCATAGTAATAAATTGTGGCAAATAACATTCCACAGCTTCAAAATCCGACGTCAATATTTTGTGTGCTCTGAACTAACGCTAAATACTACTGACATAATATTCCATAAAGCTGCACAGTTCAACGGTGGTGGTAAGTAAATAGGGAAAACGGTTGTTTCCTCAGTTATCTGTGCTTGTTATAAGTTTGATTTTAAATGTTTGGGTTTTTCTGTTATTTTTTTAGGTGAATGCCACAAAGACGAAGGCTACTCAACGATGTCCAGCGAAGTCCAGGACGGAGCACCATCGCAAGGACAAGGGCCTCTTGAGAGGCTGCAGGAAGAGAATTGTGGCAGGTGAGCATTTTCTATATAATTGTGCCTATCGGCATTTCTATAAATTAATAGTAAGATCCTTGTTGTGATTCCCCTCACAGTAACCACTCCTATAATATTGTTACAAGATTTAACCAAATAAACGGGAAAGCTGGGCCAACCAATATGTTGAGCTGGGCAGCGCCAAGGGGAAAGTAGCTGAAGGGTCTCTTCCATCAACTGCCATCACTCCTCATTCCTTCTGGCCAGCTCCTCATTCGACCGACCGACCCTCGACTTACAACTTCTCTCTCGACCCTCTCTCTCTTTCTCCCTCTCTCTTACCTTTCCATGCACTCGCTGTGGTGAAAACCGCTGGATACCTCCTTCTCCTCTGGCACCTGATGTGGTGAAAACCGCGGGGTGCCAGCCTTCATCTTCTAGATGTCTTCCGTGGTAAAAACCGTGGGTTGTTAGCATCAATCTTCCTGGTGTCTGCTGTGGTGAAACCCACAGTGCACCTTCCTATCCTCTAGTACCTGCTGTGGTGAAAACCGCGGGGTACTAGCACCCATTCCAGGCGCCTGCTGTGGTGAAAACCGCGGGGAGCCACTACCTCTAGCGCCTGCTGTGGTGAAAACTATGGGGAGCTAACCTTCCCTCCAGACTAGCGCCTGCTGTGGTGGTTAGCACAGAAGACTCCTACAGAGCACCTCCTTCCTCATACATCTTCATCTGCCTTCATCCAACCTCACTTCATCTTTCATCCAACTCGCACCCGCCATTTCGTGAGCACACAGTTCCGTTACAAAAAAGGGTGAATTGGGAGGAGTGAGTAGGTTTGAAGGCGACTTGGTCAGGTTAGCTCTTCCTATGCTCCCTCAGATAATGGAATCAGACCATTCAAGTTATCGGTGTTTACACCATTGCTGTCGACAGATTACAACTTCTGTAGGTAGCGTTGTCATGGCAATGGCACCATTGGCACAGTTCACCCTGCATGTCCCCGCTTCTCCCCACACTACCAGATACAGTCATTGTCTGTTTGCTGGAACATCACTGTAATTTAGAATTTTCGCCAGTTCCAAATAAACAGAGTAGGACCACCAAATGGGCTGATGGGCAAGCATTTTGTTGTTGTTTTGCTTAGACTGGGTGAAGACACCGCAGACGACCTTAGGAAACGGTGTAAAGTCCATAGAAGTTCTTCCGACTCCGCACTCCTCGCTCTGGGCTCTCACATGAGTCCTCTGGGCGGACCTTTGCTACCCCTCTGCCTCCTGATCTGCGAGGAGGTTGTGAACGACTGGTGGGAACCTGCGCTTTGCTGTGAACCTGACGACGATGCTGTGCCTCCGCCTCCGGAACTTGAAGAATGGAACATGGACGACATTCCAGGTACATAAAAGCGAATATTTTTTTTTCTCTTAAGAAAAACTGTTTTATTGAATCTCCTCACTCCTGATAGGTCATCAACAGAAGAGGCTCTAGTTAACAACGACCTACATCGTTTTACCAATGATTGCCTTTTTTTTTGGTTGTCAGTGAACTATGTCACTTAGGGGAATTTCTCTGTTTCACGTGGGAATGGCTTTTCGATATTTTCTTAATTTTGGCGCCCACTAGCTGTATTGTGATTCGCCCTCATATTTTCACCCTGAGAGGGAGGAGACATAGTTGTTGGAGCCGCTACTGACGATGCAAAGGAGAGGTTCCTATTGGAAGAAAATTACGTCATGTTACCCTCTCGTCCTACCCCTTTTTCCTTATTTCGAGGGCTGTATGCTTGGGACGCGTTTAGTTGCATCTATCGAGGCAGTCACGAAGGACCTAGAAGTAGTTATTAATAAAAGCGAATATTTTTGTTTCTCTAAGAAAAACTGTTTTATTGACTCTCCTCACTCCTGATAAATCGACATATATTATAATACTTCACGTAGTAGTGGTGGTACCTTTGATACATATATGCCCAGATATCTCATTCCAGTCTATGGCTAAGTGTAATCAGCCATAAACAGTTGACTGTTCCATTCCTGCAGGTATATCGTTCTTAGACCTGGACGAGGAAGACGTCTGGTCTGCCGTGGACAGCTGGTCTTCTGGGCAGACGACAGCCTCTTCATCTCTGGGTGCCACCAATGCCACAGGCACCGGTGGTTGCCTCTCAAAGAGATCCAGTGGTGCCGACTCCGCCGCAACTGGTGTCAGTGCCATGACCCCAGGTGACGGTGAAGGCGTAGGCACGACTTCCTTCACCCGTGACTTCTACCGTCTCGTCAAATTCGAATCCAACAAAAGCCTGGCGTCTACGTCGTCCAAATCCCAGATATCCGAATGCGGTGGCGGCAGAGACTCGAATTTCCAAAAGTAACTGTCCCTCAAGACTTCATGAAATTCCATTCATGATCGATAAAATAGATTCTCCATTCACTGACTTCATACGAATCTTTCTTTCCAGCGTTTTGCAATTCATCGCGCAACAGCAATGTGTGGACGATACAAAAGAGAGCGATAGTGAACCTTTGTCCCTGTCTGACCGACCAGCTTGCACGACTGCGCCAACCATTGTAGATACAAGCGGAGGTTAGTTATATCGATAATTATCTTGGACATTTCCATTGAGTGCAGCTGGTCAAGATGATAGGCAAATTGCGATGCTGTTAACTTGTGTGATGCCAGAGACCATTTCCATTGTTGATGTAGATGCTGATTAACAGATCATCAGAATCTATACAAACATGTAATAATAAACTTTGATACATCGTTTGGTCAGCCTTAAGGATGATTTTTTACTTTTGATTCTGACTGATCTGTGGAGGCTGACAGTCTTTCCAATCAAATTTTAATGGACTTCATAGCACGATCGCCTTGGAAAGTTATTAGGGTAATTTTCAAGACATGACTATTAAAGTCTACTGTAATCAGCAAGGTTTTTCCCCATATTTTCATTCAAACAAGTTGAATAACCGATGTCTATTTGCAGGTAACTCCATCACCATTGTGACCAATGAAGAGCAGATCCTGACAGTCAAGCCCAGCGAGTCCTGGGGTCTCCTGACCGTTCCCGAAGAAGAACCGGAGCAGGACGGTTTGGACAAGGCCCCCAGGAAAGACTCCGGGAACCTGGAAGAGTCACCGCTCCGAGCTGCTAGCACTCTGGCGGAACTCGAGCAGATGGTGGCGACTGATGGCGTAGAAGAAGAGGATGAAGACAGAAAGACAAAGGAACCCGAAGAGGAGAAGGTGGGCGGGAAGGAGTGGCGGCCTACAGGATGGGTTCATCTGCACAGAACAGAACTGAGTGATCCAAAGGTGAGTTTCCAAAAGCAGCAGACACCAGTGACTTCCTCATACCCCAACCACTGCAATACCTATTCAGCAAAACCATACATCTGTAAAGATAGTTCGTTATTTCAGTCAGTCAATCAGTAGAATTTTTATTCACAAAATAATTCAAATTACAATCAAATAGTCATATGGCATAAATATACATCACTTATATCTTGTCAGTAATTTCATCGACCCGTCCAGGGATTTATTCAATCGTCTACTCGTGTCTGTGCAATCTGTTGCTTATGATCTCTCTTATCCTCTCTTCTTAATTAATGAGCGGTGGATACAGTAGGTATTTTTGTCTTACCAGAACTACTTGTAAACTAATAAACATAATTGAGGCCAAATAGTTTCAGATATTCCGCAAACAGATCTTGAGTATAATGATCGTTTTACGCGTTAGATTCCTTTTATATTATCTCGCGCTAATAGAACTATTTTTAATCACCTCAGGTAGTGCTGAGTATAACTTCGGGATTAGCCGTGAGGATTGTCGAGTAAAAAAAAGTCATTGTTCGGGCGTGGTATAGCGATTAAGGTTTGTGAAGTAGTTCTTGTTATACGTGTTACATTACGTGCAGCAAATGATTGTTTTGTTATCTGGGCATAAATTAACGAACGAAACACGTAAGTTAGCCTAAGAGGAAATACCTCAAAGGTTTTGTACAGGTCTTCAATTCTAGTCCGACTTCGGGCTCTTCTTAGGGTGAGTAGGAATGAGTTGCAAACCACGTTTAGACAGCAGAAGGTGGAAGCGTAAGCAAACCCCTGTATTGTATGTTGTATATCAGTGCTGTATACACAGGCGTACATACCCCGAGTATTACAAAGAAGAAAAAGATTTTCGTAACTTATATACTGCAGAGTCTATATATATGGTCTTTCCATTTTAAATGACAGGTTCCAAGCCTAGGTATTTAATAGTTACTATTTACTCTTTAAATTTTGGGGCAAGCACATGTATCTAACATACCACATAGTTCGTCGTGGATTTTCAGATACCAGAATTCAGGTTGCCCCGCTTTGGTGGTAGAAAAGGTCGCATAATTAGTTTTGAACGTGTTCATCGTCAGACTATTTGTGGAGAACCATCCTACGCTTGATTTTTTTGTTAACTACGTCCCACGAGGAATCTGCTGTCGTTAGTGCTATGTCGTCAGCAAACGCTACAGTTGATCAGGTTGTCTGTAGTTGAAATACATCATTTACGTACACCAAGAATAAGAGAGGGCCTAACACCGAACCCTGAGACACTCCGTATACAATGTTCTGTGTGCAATTCAAGACCACCTGTTCTGGAAAAGTCTGAGATGTTGTGGAAAATACCAATTAGCGATCCGGATAGGTTTGCTGTTAGTATCAGTAGGTGTTCCGGGTTCAAATCTGAACCCACCGTCATGCAGTTAAGCAGCTAGGAAATATGCAGATCAACTCAGATTATTTTTTCCTTACTCAAGTGAACCTTGTTGCACCTAAGTTCCTGAGCTGAGCACTCTGGCAGTCAGTTTTGCCTTGAAAGTTGATTTGTCACATTTGAAAGCTGGCTGCACCGTAGATGCGGATAGTCAGCATACAGAGCAACAGAAACCTACTCATACCTACCATTTAACGTTGTGCCACTAAACATACTTAGCACTGTCAGTGCGTCTCTGAAATATTGATCTACCCCCACTGACTTTAATCATTTTTGGAATGCAAATTGACATGGGCTCCATTCTTTTTGTCTTCTAGTAATAAATATAAGTGTTCGGAGCAAAATAATCTATTTTTTTAAGAGTTTTCAGTAATGATATGACTCAGCTGGTGGTCAGTCGGGAGGCGTAACTTGACCATGTAATCCCGTAACACACGATCCCGCATGTGCTCCGTTTTTTAGTGCCCCAGAAATTATTCTCTTACGTACATGTGAACCAAGGATAAAATGAAGAGCCTAAGTAAAGAATATTCAATATAGGTATAATATGTATTTATAACGAAAAATTGAACATTCAAACATTTTGGTGCAGGTAAAAATTGTTACATTCCAACATTCTGGCATAGATAAAGAATGGCATCAAGCCAAAAAAATGAGAAATGTAGGTGTAGGCATACCTATGTGAACAACAGAATTATAAGTGGTTGAAACATTCAAATCTCTAATATTTACCGTGAATCACAATGCGGGAAAACAAAGGAAAATACGTGTAAAATAAACTGCAATTAGCCTGGAAATAAAGTATAAATATGTAGATCTACATAATACGAGTATAAAGGCTAGTTATGTGAAATCATTGAAAATAATAAACGAACGAATTCATTTACAAGTGGTAGAAAGGATTTGAAGCTCGAGAGGTACAAACGATTTGAAGCTGGAACATTTACTGTGAATATGGCTCGACGGAAGGCCACAGGACCTGGAGTATAAAGAGCAAAGAATGAAAACAGATAGCAAAATCATGAGAAAACAATCAAAAGCGGGCCGATTCACTTTCAACGGGCCAGCTTTCAACGGAGCTAGGGTGAACTATGATGTTTCCCCTCTTTTTCGACAGAGATCATGGCTGGCCACATTGTTAGTGAATGGAAAAAAACGGCTGTGAGGTTATGAAATACCGTTCACAAAAGATGAAGGGAAGCGTGTGTGATAGGGTCAAACACACTGAATGTGCTAACACGTAGATTAGCTGTAATGTCCGCAGTATCGCCATGAAAGGTGATGTGCGTATTTCAAGACTTGGTGCTCTGAAAAAAACATTTGTTGAACCTAGAGGCAGGTTGGGAAATAAACTCGTTGTCTCTATTTTGCTGCAATGTAGAATTCAGTGGCGTTTCAGTATCACGTGGATGTGTCTCCAGCTGTTATCCATCTTTTTTGCCTTCTTCTGTTATTTTGAGCTATGATTTTTGTCTTCCGTTTGATAGTTTGAATCCGTTTCTTTCTAGACACGAGCCAACTACGCGGATCTGGTGATGCTTGCTAGTCGCAGCTCCAGCTCGTGCAGCGGCAGCTCGGAATCCGGGGACGACCATTCCCCGTACTCGCAACTTCATCGACTCCATCGCTCGAGACGACATAAGAAAGGTGAGTGATCGAGCCGTACAAAATTCCGGTCTTCCCAAATCGTCATCCTCCTAAACTGATTCGCATCGCGTCTTTTTTGTAGCTTCCGCCACGAGAGACGGAGCCATCCGCATCCACGTCACCCCGAGGCTGTCCATCGTCGGGCGGGAAGACATCTTCACGAGGTTCGGCGCCAAAGAAGCTGAGGCCGTTGCGTCCTTCGACTTCCTCGAAGAGCTCGAAGCTGAAACTCCGGTCGGCCTCAACTGAAAAGCCAAAAAATTTTCATTTTCTTGCCTCGTCATTTCATAATTGAATTATCCACATCATTCGTTACTAGTTGGGGGACGAGGTTGCTTTGGGTACATGAAACGGAACAGACGTGGGTAGGCATTTTGCGTATTGGACTCCAAAATGGGGTTTTCTCTCCGTCGGATCAAACTGTATTTGGTTTTGGAGAAAACAAGTTGGTTGGTTGACATTAGACAACAGAATAGATAACAACTCCTCCGTGTCGGTGCGTTGCCTCAAGTAGTTAGGTTATTCCTCCAAAAGGTGAGGGAACTTGAATCAGCATCACCATGAAATTCCTAGCATAAAAATCTGGCTCTTCTTGTTGAATACTTACATTACAATTACATCTGTGGAGGTTCGGTGCAAAACCAACAAATTGTTGGACTTGAGTTTTCGACTGTATATATGCACGTTAATTAGTTAAATTATGTTAGGTTAATTCAACCGTGAAAGATGTGCATCTTCGACTTTAAAGGGTTTAAAATCGACGTCTGAAAGTAGGGCGCCAGAGCAAACCCGACTTTATCCACTGTTAGGTTTGGGCGAAAACCGACTCTCCAATCAGCCTATCAGAGAAGCTTCGCTGTTGATATATTATAAAATTTTAATGTTCATAGAAGAAATGTTTCTGATTACGGCCATTTTTGCATTATAGGTGAAGGGTGTCAGAGCAGTATTTGAGTTGAAGAAAACTAAAAACAAAAGGCTCTTAATTTTGACTTTTTGTATGATTTCAGAGAGAAGTGATGTCAGGTTTTATTCCTAATGGGTGGAACAAAACCGACTTTATCCGTATTTTTGGTGCAAAGCCGACTTTTTTTTGTTCGGAATGTTTGGTGCATAACAGACTTTCTCCAGCCATTTCTGAGCAAAACCGACTTTATCCGTACTTTTGGTGCAAAGCGGACTTTTTGTATTTGGAATGCTTGGTGCAGAACCGACTTTCTCCAGCCATTTCTGTGCAAAACCGACTTTTTCCGTACTTTTGGCGCAAAGCAGACTTTTTGTGTTCGGAATGCTTGGTGCAGAATCGACTTTCTCCAGCCATTTCTGTGCAAAACCGACTTTATCCGTACTTTTGGTGCAAAGCCGACTTCTTGTGTTCGGAATGCTTGGTGCAGAACCGACTTTCTCCAGCCATTTCTGTGCAAAACCGACTTTATCCGTACTTTTGGCACAAAGCAGACTTTTTGTGTTCGGACTGCTTGGTGCAGAACCGACTTTCTCCATCCATTTCTGTGCAAAACCGAATTTATCCGTACTTTTGGTGCAAAGCCGACTTCTTGTGTTCGGAATGCTTGGTGCAGAACTGACTTTCTCCAGCCATTTCTGTGCAAAACCGACTTTATCCGTACTTTTGGTGCAAAGCAGACTTTTTGTGTTCGGAATGCTTGGTGCAGAACCGACTTTCTCCATCCATTTCTGTGCAAAACCGACTTTATCCGTACTTTTGGTGCAAAGCCGACTTCTTGTGTTCGGAATGCTTGGTGCAGAACCGACTTTCTCCAGCCATTTCTGTGCAAAACCGACTTTATCCGTACTTTTGGTGCAAAGCCGACTTCTTGTGTTCGGAATGCTTGGTGCAGAACCGACTTTCTCCAGCCATTTCTGTGCAAAACCGACTTTATCCGTACTTTTGGCACAAAGCAGACTTTTTGTGTTTGGAATGCTTGGTGCAGAACCGACTTTCTCCAGCCATTTCTGAGCAAAACCGACTTTATCCGTAGTTTTGGCGCAAAGCCGACTTTTTGTGTTTGGAATGCTTGGTGCAGAACCGACTTCCTCCAGCCATTTATGTGCAAAACCGACTTTATCCGTATTTTTGGTGCAAAGCCGACTTTTTGTGTTCGGAATGCTTGGTGCAGAACTGACTTTCTCCAGCCATTTCTGTGCAAAACCGACTTTATCCGTACTTTTGGTGCAAAGCTGACTTCTTGTGTTCGGAATGCTTGGTGCAGAACCGACTTTCTCCAGCCATTTCTGAGTAAAACCGACTTTATCCGTATTTTTGGTGCAAAGCCGACTTTTTTTGTTTGGAATGCTTGGTGCAGAACCGACTTTCTCCAGCCATTTCTGTGCAGAACTGACTTTATCCGTACTTTTGGCGCAAAGCGGACTTTTTCTGTTCGGAATGCTTGGTGCAGAACCTACTTTCTCCAGCCATTTCTGTGCAAAACCGACTTTATCCGTACTTTTGGTGCAAAGCCGACTTTTTTGTTCTGAATGCTTGGTGCAGAACCTACTTTCTCCAGCCATTTCTGTGCAAAACCGACTTTATCCCTACTTTCGGCGCAAAGCCGCCTTTTTGTGTTTGGAATGCTTGGTGCAGAACTGACTTTCTCCAGCCATTTCTGTGCAAACCGACTTTCTCCGTACTTTTGGCACAAAGCAGACTTCTTGTGTTCGGAATGCTTGGTGGAGAACCGACTTTCTCCAGCCATTTCTGAACAGAACCGACTTTATCCGTAGTTTTGCCGCAAAGCCGACCTTTTGGGTTCGGAATGCTTGGTGCAGAACCGACTTTCTCCAGCCATTTCTGTGCAAAACCGACTTAATCCGTACTTTTGGCGCAAAGCCAACTTTTTGTGTTCGAAATGCTTGGTGCAGAACCGAATTTCTCCAGCCATTTCTGTGCAAAACCGACTTTATCCGTGCTTTTGGTGCAAAGCCGACTTTTTGTTTTCGGAATGCTTGGTGCAGAACCGACTTCCTCCAGTCATTTCTGCGCGAAACCGACTTTATCAATACCAGATCGTTGAATATTTCAAAATGGGTGATTTTTCCATTTACTTCTGCGAAATATACAGGACAGATCTATCAAAAATATACGAATTCAGAAAAAAAAGCGTTTGCTTTAAAACTGAACTCGAAAAAAGGTTTTTGTTAATACTCGTACCCGGCATTCTGATTTGGGTGAGAATTTCGGGTTTTGCGCCGAACCTCGTAGTGCAGAATGTTACAGGATGTAAAGCTATAGTTGTCTTCAGTGTTGTTTGTACAGGCGCAGTCGTACTGTGTTGAGAGAAACCGAGCTGGAGATAAATAGACACAGATATCTCTCTAATAGTAGTGGGTCCGCCTGACCAGTAGCCTCACTCGTATCTCTAGTAAAACGAATACAACGTCTGTCTCACACAAATTAGTTTTTGGATTTTTGGCCCCACTGACTGGCCTCCATCTTGGTACCAAAACCTATAGAGCGACACCTGGCAGTATATACAGAAAATTTGTACTAAGATCCCACTATTACGTGTGTTTTGGCTCTTGTGGCGCCACTTCCAGCACCGTGGCGCCTCTCCAATGCGTCATCGAGATGCCAAAACCTATATACAGCAAATTCTGGGGGCCCACGGAGTGTATTATCAAAATTCCAGATTTTTTTACGGTTCCAAGGGTCACTTTTCGCGGTACAGACTTACGTACATACATATTTTACCCGCCTGCAAATGTCTTAATCTAGCAAGTCTAAGCAAAAGTCTAAGAAGAGCCTCACTGATGTTCAGCAATCAGTCGGCCGTTACGGTAGGGGTATTGGTGATTGAAATCGGAAGTCGGACTGTGTAGGATGTCAACTCGTCCCGTGGGGTAACACTGATGCACCCCACTTTTTTAATTTGATGGTTTTTACCTGCAACACTCCACGTAGAAGTATTGCATTCCTTGTTCGTGGATACAGTCATACAACGCATCCAATATAGAACCACGTCTGTTCCCTGGGATTCCATTTCCATATATTACTGAAATAATCAGAGTCTGTAAAAACACCCTGCATTATTTTAGTAAATCGAGGAATGGACGTGTCGGAATTTGCTGCTTTTGACCTCAGAATCCAATTCAGCACTCACAAACACCTGTATCCCAATTTTCAGCTCCTAAATCCGATTAGTTTGGCGGGAATATCCTTTAAAAAAAGCGTGACGTCATCTGGTATGAATCACTCGGTTCCCTTGTGCGGAAGCGAGAGGGCAATACCTACCAGATGACGTCACACGCTTTTTCCCCTTCCCCCTTTTTTTTACCCACTTCCCTTGATTTCCGACCCATCATACAGCACCTTTTTGGAAAGCTCTCCATTAGACCTACAATTTAAAATAGAAAAACAAATGCACGTTCGTTCCTCATTGAAAAAATGTACACCTCTGCCCCAACGCAACCTCATTTATGTATTTACTTTTGTATTTAATTTAATTTTGTGATACAGTTGTTATATGAACATCACAAATTTCCTCTCTCAGTCCTTCTGTAACGTTATGCCCTCTCCCTCTCACATTTATGTTTTTAGTTATTTGTTCCTAATCGTTTATTAATTTTTTTTTGTACTCCGTTAATTTTTCATCCACCCTGTACAAAACCCGTTTGTCGCTCACTATAATGCATAATGCTCACGTTCGACGAAGTTCCTTGGAGAAGTTATACAAAATAACCTGAATTAAACAGTGATGAATTTAGGTTAGTCCATTTTTTGTAGGCAATAAATACCTAATTTACTGGTTTACGAACGTTTTTGAGAGGTAAAAATGTCAAAGAATTTGTGTGAAGATGGAACAAAAAATTCCGGTATTTTCTTTGTTGGAACATGAATGGATAAGAAGTCTAACTGATGAACATACTAAGTCACGGTGGCCTTGGTTGGGTCGAATTCAGTTATTATACACAAATTAAACTAATACTATTAGAACCGATAAAGCATGGATACTATAATATATATATGGAATGTAGGGGCTAGAAGAGAGCTGCTTTCATGTAGTACTGTTGGCAACCCTGTGCTACTCGTGAATACTATAAGATCTAATAGGACTATGAGCTACTTATGAAGGATCTGCAGCACTGAGTTCGGGTACATGTAGAACAGTGACATTTGACGGTTTTTCACAATTGCAATATCCGAATTAAATTCACTATTTCAGATTGTTGTGAGAAACTTCAATTTGGATATGATTAAATGTTGAAATTTCAGACAAGTAAATATATATCACTGTTGAAGCCTCTTATTAAGTACCCATCAGAAACCGTTTCCAAAATCTGGAGCCACCCGATATCGAACCGAAGCTTGAAACGCGGTAGTCGCCATTTTCAAAAGTATTGTAGCACCCGTAGAGTTGGCAGAATGAAATTATCCCCACAAAAATCAATAAATTATGGTACTTGTGCAGTATTTAATGCGCTACTAAAATGAAAATATTAATTAAACCGAAATATTGTATTCAGATAGAAATGACTTGATTCGTACAAAAATAACCGTTTGGTACAAATTTTTTAAAAAGATAAACTTTGATGCACAATGTGGAATGTTAAATTCATAATATTTAAACATAGATACTTTAAAGATTTCAGTCTGCTTCCATCGTTGACGAATAAGATTTAAAATCCAACCATATTTATTACTTAGTCCAGGATTTTACCCCCCTTATTAATATTGTAATATGCCCTAATGTATTATCTATTGTAAACTTTTATTAAATACCCATTACCCCTTGTATTATCAAAAAACAAATTGTTATTGAAAACAAAACTGTTATTTTCGTTTGGTAGATTTGATGGTAGACTTTTCTTGTGAACGATGAAAATGGTGGTTTTTTCATGTTTTAATTGATTAGAAAAAGAAGTGCATGGGTGATAGATTCGAGGTAGATGTATATTAACGTTTGAATACGGTGAAATGATTTTATAGTTGTTTTTCCGTAGGTACTCGTAGAACACCGTGAAAATTGTAACCTTTAGACTGGTTACCCACTGTGTAGAGATGGGTGTGCGATGGAGTACCAAGTCTCGGGGAGTCGTGTTTTAGAAGGATTTCCTCAGCTGATCTGACAGAACTACAAATTGGCAGAAAAAACAAAAAAACAACGAATGCTAAATGTAGATACCGTACATTAGCGCAAATTCAGATGATCTGATTGTTACTGAATTTTACATACCTACTTACTTGAAACATTGCATATTACTACTTGATGTCTCTACTCTATGGGTAACCTATTGTAGGAGGTTACCCCTTGGGTATCTTGTGCATGTTTTGGTAGGAGCTCTAAAGAACATTAATTTTCAAATAAATACCCGAAGAAAAATCCCTTAAAACTTACGATTTGTAACAAATAATATTTTAGACCTCGTTTCATTGTTTTCGAGTTTCTATTATTTTTCCAATTTAAATTAGAGTGATATACCTAGAATGCCCACATTTTGAATAGTATGTGAGATAAAAATGATATATGGATTGTAAATTAAAGAAATAGAAAAGCGCCTCTTCTTAATATTATACGTTTAAAACATAATGTGTGTTGAGAAACTCCTTTTATTTTTATATTAACGAAGTTATTTAAATATTCGAGTAACGTTAAAGTTGTACATAGTGAAATGGGCGCCTTCGTATATGTAGAGACGTATGTAAATAAAGTATGACGTAAAATGGTTTAAATGGTTGTTTTGATATTGATGACCGTTCCTAATCCCATCCCGCACCTTATTGTACTTTTGTCAGAGACCTGCTAATACGGGATGTAGGCGAGTAAACGGTTGTAGCAGCAACGTTAAACAGATATCGGCATATCGATCAAAAACTGGTGAATTTTTTCCTTGTGCAGTATTTTGTTTCTGTATTATATATTATAGGTTGATATTGATGACTAATGAATGATCTCGACGCCTAGTTTGCACCTAGAGTATCAGCAGATTTCATCAAATTGCGTCAATGAGTCAATTTTGAATGGCCCAAAAAGCTCGTTTTCTTTGAAATTTCGTGTACCTGCTCTTATTTTCATTAGCAAAGAGGAATTCTCTTCATGAAGATGCGAATATTTCACCGGTTTTCACCATTTCAAAGGCTTTAAAAATGAATGATACGAGCATATCGATTTTTCACAATATCGATATTTACAACTTTCATTAGGAAAGAGGCTTTAAAAATGAACAATACGAGTAAGTCAGTAAGTAACGAGTAAGTAACTTATGTCGGTATTTTTTGGTCGATTTTTCAAAACAGATATTTACAACCCTAATTTGTAGTACCTACAGTAGAGACTCGATAAGACGAATTTCATGGGACAGGGAAAATCAGTTCGTTTTATCGAAAATTCGCCTCATCAAGGCAACTGTTCGTGGTATCGAGTTTGAAATAGTCATTTATTAATTAACTCGATTTTTTGGTTTTTGTTTATCATGTTGTGTATTCACTGAAGCGTTGACCAGTGACAGCCAAGTTCCCTGTAGCTGTCTCCCAGTCAGCAGCGTCTACAGTTTCCACATCCTGTGGCTTGACGGAAGCTCCAAATCCACATTTTTGGAAGCAATGTAGGATGGTAGAGGGTGTCGCCATGTTTCCACAGAAGAGATGAGACAGCATGTGGCGAGGAAACGTTCAATCTGACACCTGATTCAACATCATGAATAACCGACCTGGCTACGGGCTGCCCACCCATGAAGGAGCGTATCTGCAACGGAGTTTGCTACAGTTCGCCTTATTGAGTCTATGACAATGTAAGCGGGTGAAGCTGTTGCGGATTTCTTCCGCCCCCAGTTGGTCCAGCGCCTTCAACGCAGAAGTCACGTCTCCGGAAGGGAGGCAACCCTGCAGGACTTCGGAAGGGAGGCAACCCTGATAGGACACCTGCGCCGCCTGGTGGGACCTCCGAGCACCACCAGCCTATATAGCTGCCGCTCCCCCCTCTCACAAGCCATTCATCGCTGTCTTGTTGCTCCGAGCCGACGCGGAGTCTCACTATCCTTTTCCAACTGCTGGGTACGCGTACCCGTGTGTAACGTGAAGTAGTGGTACAGTGAACGTACCGTGGGTGGTAGGTGATACAGCGTCTGTCGCTGCCGCGTGATCGTAAAGAACTATTTGCAGTCCTCCGACTGGTGTAGAAAGAGACGGGAACCGTCGAACAATTGGTGTGTACCAACAGTAATACTCGGTACGTTGTAAAATCTCCCTAATAGAATTGTACCCTCAGCATCTGTAAATCAGCCAATTTGTACTCACCTTTTAACTTACTTACTTAATTAATTAACGTAATTAATCTACTTATTCAATTCTGGCCAGTAGGAGTCGTTATAGAGTCATAAGCGATTACGTCAAAACTCTTAATTCTCAAATCCTACGGTACAAACTACCAAAAGTCCTAGAACCATTTTCCGAAGGCTGTCGTTCGCCTGCTACCTCTCTTTGTTAATCATTGCAATTGTAATTATTGTCTTCTTAAATTCAATTATAAATTTAACACCATCTCTGGTTATTTTCTTCATAGCCCTGTTTCCTGGAGGTGTCCTACAGAAATGAAGGTGGTGGCAGCAATCCATTATTATTATCTCAGTAACATTTCATACATCCGCAACCCTTTGGCTAACCCTTTCTATGGGCTTCACCCCGAAAGGTCGAGGACAAAGGGGTTACTGACGACATCAATTTGACTGAAGCTAGGCTCACATGGAGACGCAATTCCGGACGGCAATGGCATTTTTGCCGCAGAATCGTTCACAAGGCAGTGGAATCGTAACGGAAATCTAACCGGCAAAATCTACCAGAAATGTCGAATTCCAATGTGGCTGAGCAACTGAACAGGAGAGGTGTCCGCAGTAACCTTCGCCCAGATACGGCAACGGATCCGAAAGCGGAAAATATCTGGAGATTTTGATATAGAATCCATGATATTGCGTTGCAATAATCCATTTTGCGTTGGCCAGTAGCATTGCAGAACGAATTGCCGTCCGGAATTGCGTCTCCATGTGAACTTAGCCTGAGTCTACGAGGTCCTGCCATTCGCCTTATGTATTGAACCTTTTTCAAACAGTTCCCGCAACTGAGTCAAAAACACATAGGTTAAGATAGGAATGTTACGGGACCGGAGCTTCAGTTTGCCGTATTGAGCCAGTTCGCCTTACCGAGTCTCGACTGTAGTAATGTTGTTCTGCTACAGATGAAACACAACAGTGGAAGGAAACTAAAAACACAGCAGATGTCAATAAAAACCGTGTAATCCATAAAAATCAGTCGAAATAATCCCTTCCGCTACCATATTTTATTGTGTTTTCTAATAATAATACGGCGACGCGTCCGAGGGATTGGACTGTACCCTGAGGATGACGGGAACAGACGTGCAGGGGAGGATGGCGAGGTCTGTGGCGACGGCGTCGACGAGAGTGGGGGGCGTCATGTCGTACATGAGGCAGATGGAGGGAGGAGAACTGCCTTTGTCCTGCGGTCCTGGAACAACGAGGATGTGATGATAAACCAACACACGGAGGGGTGGGAGGGGGAAGGGGGGGGGGAGGGGAGTGTGACGAAAGACTCCTGGTACCGTGAACATAGAGTAGACCTTCCCATTAGCGAATTTTCAAGGAAAATTGCAATGGATCCAAAATTTTCCGGAACACGAATTTAAAAAAAAAAAAATTTTTAGGCAAACGAAAGCATTTTGGATTCATCCCCATTTTAACAAAAATGTATATGTATTTATATATTTATTCATGTCACCCCAGACGATATCTGACCTTGGGTAAATGATAAAAATTCCAAATTTCACCTAAATGTTCGTATTGCCAAATAAAAGGATGAGTTCGAAGATGACTAATTTTCAAAAATTCGATGAAGGCCAAATTTGAGTTTTCATGGGTAAAAAAATCGTAAAAAACGGCTAAAATATCGAACAATTGATATAAAATCACTGAACTAGTATGGAAGGGTGAGTAGAAAGAAAAATACCATTTCAGTTGTTTTTCATACAGAATACAGGGGTCAAATTTGGATTTTTGTGGGTAAAAAAAATTGTATTAAGGGCTAAAATCAATATTAGTTCACCTGGTGTCACCTGGAGTTACTATTTCGATAATAAATATATTATTATAAAACAATGAGTGGGTCAATTTTGACTTTATAAGGGTTTTATAGGTAAAAATGGCTAAAATAACGAAAAAACGTCTGGCAATTCGAGTAGGCAGAACAGCTTCCACGCTTGAATCACATGGACGTATAGAATAGTTGGGTAGGTTCATTCAGTGGGCAGGTCGAGTATCTGTGTATGACTGATACGGGACCATCAGCAATACAACCTGCGTGTACCCTCAAAATTTCAGCTCTCTACGACTATTTTTCGCACAGTCGGAAGCGATACAACGAAATGGTCAACATCTGATGTTCGCGTATGCGCAGACGAAAGTTGCAGTATCTTTTCTATGATTTTTACCTTTTTATGGGACCATCTGTGACCCAACCCGCACCTACCCTCCAAATTTCAGCTCATTTCGACCATTATTTAGTTATGGGCGTTACAAGGAACTGACCACAGACAGACACTGACCAACAAATGTTCCTCAATGTCCAAAACGCCAAATGGTTGTGGAAATTTTCATTTTGGAGGACATAAATTTTATTTTACTCAATCACGAATCCAATGCTTCCCTACCTTCCGGGAGTGAGGAAGCAAAATTATATTAATTTTACAACAAGTGGTATAGCAAAAGTGGTATTTTTTTACACGAATTTATCTTTTGAAAATTCGCATTTATAGCCATGCAGGATGACGGGAACATCTTGAAATTTATGAGGACAACAAGTATGTCGTACACGTCCCTAAAATTGTATTACCTAATTCATTGTGCACAAAAGCGTCAGCTTGGACCCGCTCGCAGAACTTGTAAGTTTCGCAGCAAACGATGACCGGGACGTTGTGACTTTTGGCCAACATTGCAACGACTGCCGTTCCGGAGCGGGACATCACACATCCGTTGGCGAGCAGAGCGTGCGCCCCCAGAAGGACTTTGGTTGTCTGTAACAGGAAAAATGAATCATTCAAAGATTTCAATGTAAGTTTGGCAGCACGAAAGCAGCTGTCAGAGGGCCAGACAGGAGTAGGTACCTAGAAGTAAGCTGTGGAAGGCCAGACAGGAGTAGGTACCTAGAAGTAAGCTGTGGAAGGCCAGAGAGGAGTAGGTACCTAGAAGTAAGCTGTGGAAGGCCAGACAGGAGTAGGTACCTAGAAGTAAGCTGTGGAAGGCCAGACAGGAGTAGGTACCTAGAAGTAAGCTGTGGAAGGCCAGACAGGAGTAGGTACCTAGAAGTAAGCTGTGGAAGGCCAGACAGGAGTAGGTACATAGAAGTAAGCTGTGGAAGGCCAGAGAGGAGTAGGTACCTAGAAGTAAGCTGTGGAAGGCCAGACAGGAGTAGGTACCTAGAAGTAAGCTGTGGAAGGCCAGACAGGAGTAGGTACCTAGAAGTAAGCTGTGGAAGGCCAGACAGGAGTAGGTACCTAGAAGTAAGCTGTGGAAGGCCAGACAGGAGTAGGTACCTAGAAGTAAGCTGTGGAAGGCCAGACAGGAGTAGGTACCTAGAAGTAAGCTGTGGAAGGCCAGACAGGAGTAGGTACCTAGAAGTAAGCTGTGGAAGGCCAGACAGGAGTAGGTACCTAGAAGTAAGCTGTGGAAGGCCAGACAGGAGTAGGTACCTAGAAGTAAGCTGTGGAAGGCCAGACAGGAGTAGGTACCTAGAAGTAAGCTGTGGAAGGCCAGACAGGAGTAGGTACCTAGAAGTAAGCTGTGGAAGGCCAGACAGGAGTAGGTACCTAGAAGTAATCTGTGGAAGGGCAGACAGGAGTAGGTACCTAGAAGTAAGCTGTGGAAGGCCAGACAGGAGTAGGTACCTAGAAGTAAGCTGTGGAAGGCCAGACAGGAGTAGGTACCTAGAAGTAAGCTGTGGAAGGCCAGACAGGAGTAGGTACCTAGAAGTAAGCTGTGGAAGGCCAGACAGGAGTAGGTACCTAGAAGTAAGCTGTGGAAGGCCAGACAGGAGTAGGTACCTAGAAGTAAGCTGTGGAAGGCCAGACAGGAGTAGGTACCTAGAAGTAAGCTGTGGAAGGCCAGACAGGAGTAGGTACCTAGAAGTAAGCTGTGGAAGGCCAGACAGGAGTAGGTACCTAGAAGTAAGCTGTGGAAGGCCAGACAGGAGTAGGTACCTAGAAGTAATCTGTGGAAGGCCAGACAGGAGTAGGTACCTAGAAGTAAGCTGTGGAAGGCCAGACAGGAGTAGGTACCTAGAAGTAAGCTGTGGAAGGCCAGACAGGAGTAGGTACCTAGAAGTAAGCTGTGGAAGGCCAGAGAGGAGTAGGTACCTAGAAGTAAGCTGTGGAAGGCCAGACAGGAGTAGGTACCTAGAAGTAATCTGTGGAAGGCCAGACGGAGTAGGTACCTAGAAGTAAGCTGTGGAAGGCCAGACAGGAGTAGGTACCTAGAAGTAATCTCTAGAGAAGTAAGTACCGAGGAGTAAGCCATCATATTAATAGGATTTATTGAGTTTTGGCATCATCAGTTTTTGGCTTATAACATCTAAATGGTGCATCTTACAGAAAATAACTGAAATTTACAATTAAGTAAAGTAATAAACATAGGGGTGCTCTGAATGCAGAATTCGATGCTCTACAACATTTTTCACTAGGAACAACCGCTTCTGTAGTCCGTGCACTAGAATATTACCCTCCGACCCTGCCATCTGACGGAGAAGGTGGAAATCATTTTCAACACGGAATTCCCCGTTTTTTTGGTTTTTTCCCTGTCCAGTGGCAGCACTTTCCCCCTGTAATCCTTTTTCCAGCTGAGTGTGTGAACCACCATAAAAACAACTTTTTTCGTTATAAAAAATGATACTGTCATAAGAGCCATAGGTACCTACGATAGTGAATGAACGTAGCATTTTCCCGATTTTTGTAAAATCGGACCCTTGAGCGCGACTCCTTTGAGCTGACAGACAAACTCGTTGTAATAGGATTTTTCTATGAAATGTTTTCTTGAAAATTAGGAGTACTTTTTTGAAAAGGTACAATGAGGTAAATAAGGAAAATTTTTTGAAGGTAGGTAGGTATAAAAGGAAAGATTGGAAACAAATGTTTTTATTATTTATTTATTTAGTACATATTATTATTCATTTATTTAGTACTTACGTAATTTAACTGTGGTACGTAAAACTTCTAATCAGAAAAATCCGAATCCTCATCGGAACTGCTATCAGTATCAGAAGCCCCCTCTCCAACATTAATGATGAAACTATCGATCTCCGATTCGACTAAGTGATCTTTTTGACGGTAGTCGTCCTCAACTTTTTTCGGCTGCACTGACATTTCTTCCACCTGAAACCGCTACTAACCAGACATTTCCGAAGGTAACTTCTACCATACTCGAGAACTCCGTCACTCGCCGCACAAACTGTTTTCAATGAAGGGCACTCCTTCCGAACAATGTAGAATTCACGTATCTTGTTTCGTGTAGCAGCATCGGTGAATTCATCAGCATGGATGACCTTCTTGTGCAGTGTGGACTTGGTTGGCGTAACAAACAAAGGTCTCGCCCGATCTGATGTTGTTTGGTTTCCAGCTTCCTTCATAATGTTGCCGACTGTTCTCGCCGAGACGCCCATCGCTGCACTAGTCACATCGCGAACATTGTATTTCGCGTCATCCTCTTTCTTCTTCCTCGTAAAATACTGGCACACATTGTACACAATTTCTCGTGCCTGACTCCTTAGAGCCCTGTCTCTTGCGATAGCAGGTTTCTGGTTTCTTGCTGACGATGAAGGTTGATCTTCCATCACGAGATTTGTGTAGGCGACACACGGAAACTGTCGGGTACGGGGGATTGTGATGATACTCAGTTCAAAAATAGGATGACGGGGATTATGAAATAAGACACAGTTAAAATAAGAAGGGTTAATACGACGATATAGGTAGGATGGTGAAACGAAAAGCAAGATGCAAACGAGGAAAACACGATACGGGAACAGAATGAGCTGGCTTGGAATGGCAGCATGGCTGACAACATAACAGAGTAAAAGTCCCAACATTGCATCCCACTCAGGCTGTCGAGCCCTCAGCTTCTCCCATCCTCCTATAGAGTGCAGGGTCGGAGGGCAATATTCTCGTGCACGACCTACAGTTACATGCGCGTGAAACTTGGCATAACCCATTTTTCAGTCGAAATGGAAAAATGTGTATTTTTCACTGCCAGATTCCACTGATCCAAATTTAACGTTTAAGGAGCTCATTAGATGCAGAATTTAATGCTCTTTAATTTCATTTAGGAGTGGAATTTCCTGTAAGATGAGCCGTTTAGATGTTGTTAGCCTACAACTGAAAAAACTGCCAACATTTCATGGTTTTTTGGTTTCCGAAAGCTCCGAACGTTGGTAGTTAACCTCAGAAACCGTCACTAACTCATACTACTCTTATTTCGGTTGCCCTAAGTGGTTAAAAATAATTTCCAGCTTCACGCGATTTTTCTGGAGGCAAAAGTCAAATTTGCTAGGGCTATGAAGAGCAGTAGAGCGTAAGCAGTAGTGTAGTCGGCTGGGGGGATTTGTGATTTCTAAACCCACACAGTCGGCTATTGACCCAAATGAGCAGGCTTACTCGTATCCAGTACTCTCAAACAAAAACTCACTTGTCCAACGATGTAGGAGAACGCGGGAAGGAGGACGTAAGTGCATTTGATGTTTTCGCTCACAAGCCGTCGACACATTTCCCTGCCTTCGTAGAGGGGTCCGCCGTCCACGACGACAACTTCGAAGTCTTTGCCTTCGTTGTGGCTCTCAACGAGGATACGAAGCAGCAGCGAAGAGCTGAAAAATAAATAGGTTAGGGAAAGTTGGTTGACAAGTGGAAACCAATGTAATTTATAAAGCAGTGAGAGCCGTTTGGTTTCATAGCCGATCACCAGGCCCGATTACGTGTCAATTCACCTTCAAGGTGGGTAGTTCTGACTGAACTGCTCTTGAAGAACTAACTCTGCCAACTGAACTACTCCTTGACTTAGTTCACTAGTTCCACAGAGTAAAAGAATCAAGGACCAATGTCTAGAGATGGATACTGGATATAGGAAGGGGGAATAAAGAACTATCGTTCTGTGCATTATGAACTAATGAACTAGTAACTCACTCACTCACAAGGTGGTGAGTTAGTTCTTGCAGTTCATAGGAATGGTGGATACTACATGAGGAGCTGAAAGTATCCACTGAACGATAGTTCCTTTAGTTCGTTGGGAGTTGTTAGATGGGGTGGATACTGCATAAGAAGTTCATAGTATCACGGAACGACAGTTCAAAAGAATAAGTAACTAAGCTGGAGTCGTTCTTTGTTCTGGTTCAGGGTTTGTGTAATGTGACCTGAAAACACAAGGAACTGGAATGAACTACTGAACTAACTCAAAAGAACTGCTCCTTTCAAGAAGTGAACTAACTAGAGTCCCTCAAACGAACTGCTTACTCTTATCCACCACTAAATTCACCAACAGCGTTTCGCCTATGGCCATCTGACCTAGTGAACACTACACCTAAGCCTGGCCTACACTACCATTTTACCGTCTACGTGGGACATAGCCTAAGACAGCAGGACGGCGGCCATGGAAGATGGAATCCGCTATGGAGTGTGTAACAACTCACCTTCCGAAGCAACCAGCCCTGAAAATGGATGGCGCTTTAGCGTCATGTCTCATACACCGTCGTCAACGGCAACGCAGGCAGTCACCTCACAGTGACCATGCTGTTACGCCTTGACCAGTAAGATGGCCGCGGGGATGAGCGACATGTTGGCACTTTTTTCAGTTTTTGGCTTACAAAATCCAAACGGTACATCTTACAGGAAGATTTACTCCTACAGAGATTAAAGAGCATTAAATTCTGCGTGTCATGAGCTCCTTAAACATTCAATTTGGTTCAGTAGTTTGGTCGGAATCGGCTGTGAAATACAGGAGAAATTTTCTATTTCAACTGAAAAGTTTTCTCACGCCTGTAACTAAACGGTTGTTGCAAAAGAAAAATGTCGAATCAAAAAATTACCAGTGGTGTAGAGCATCAAATTCTGCGTTCAGAGCACCCTTATTTTTAATAAAATATTTAATTAAAAACGCTAAAAAATGGTGGTACTCTGAACGCAGAATTTGATGCTCTACATTGGCTATTTGAAATCTTTCTTTTGGAATAACAATTTTTTAGTAACAGGCGTGTGAAACTGAGCAGAAGACACTTTTCACTCAAAATGTTCCTATTTTCGACTCTCGATTCCGACCAAACCATTGAACCAAATTGAATGTCTAAGGACCTTATTCGACGCAGAATTTAATACTCTCCAATTTCGGTTCGAGTAAAATTTTCTGTAAGATGCACGGTTTAGATGTTACAAGCCAAAAACTGAAAAAAAGTGCCAAAATTTCGCGGTTTGCCAAAGTGCCAAAGTTTGGCTCGCCTCAGAAACCGTCTCCAACTCATGCTATTCTGATTTGGGATGCCGAATGTGGATAATTCAAAAACATTTCCAGCTTACGCGATTTTTTAAGGCACTGCCTTTTTTGCCGAATTTGCCTTGGCTAACGGTGACAGAGCCAAGAACACCAAACAATGAGCTCCGAGAGTTCATAATATAGTGGGAAGGCCAATCTAAGCTCGACCATAAATCCGTGCGTAACCAAAATTCATCAGATCAAGATCGATAAACAGATTTATTTACTCTCGATAAACAGATTTATTTACTCTCGATAAACAGATTTATTTACTCTATCAGTTCATCAGGTTCCCGACAGATCACCAAAGATACCTCGAGCGTGGTTAGTACTTGGATGGTTGACCGCCGTGACACGTTGCAACACGTTTAAGTATGACTCATGTGCTGTTGGGCGAACACCCCTCCACTCAAGGAGGCGAGGCAGTGGGTAGCCAAGTTAAGAGCGAAATGACCAGACCGAATTCTGATCCTCTCATTGGAGGATCAGCCACAACGCCTGATCCCGTCCGTGGACAGCTGATCACGTCCACGACGCTGGCAGGGGAGTCGTACGAAAAGCCTGGAAATGGCTGTTTACTTTACTTTACTTTTTTTTACTATCAGTTCATCAGCTGTCACGGCAAAGAAGCATGTGACGTAGGTTCAAAGAAAAATTAAATGCAACTCGCCAGCCGTAAATAGCGATGGTGTCTCCGTCCGAGATTTTCGGGGCGACCGCCAAAGAAATAGCTTGCCCAGCAACGTCGATCTCTTCTTTGATGAAGGTGTCTATGACCTCGCAGAGTTTCTTCCTCGCCTGTTGACATGGAGACATCAATCAGTTTCTTTGTGTCCTAATTTTGGCAGACCCAGCGGCAGGTTCCCTACAGCGAAAGAAAAACATCGTCGGGTATAACATTGGCGTGATACCGGTTTCGACAAAACAGCAGAGGCGATGAGTCAATAAGGCCACTGCCCCGGCACTGGCACCCAAAAACGCTGAGTAAAAAAAAAAAAAAAAAAAATCCACCCATGTATTCAGTTGGCATTTGGATTTCTCTCCGGACACAGAACCTAGCTTTTTTTAAAAAGTTTAACAGCGACCCGCTAGATTTCTTTGGCTATGGATATTCAGTATTCTAGTAGAGTATTAATGGTGGTTCCCTAGACCAAACATGTTATTGGAATAGAGGAACAATAATCGACATCCTGCAATTGAAATCGAAACCCAGTCTCCCAAAACTGGCAGGCCCTGGGACCTAGTAACTGAGAAAAGTGGCCCGTCTGCGCATGCTCAGTCAAGTAAAAATGTAGTTCGCCGCCCCCACTTAGGGCCCTGTCCCCAGAATCTGATATACACCCCAAAATCGTTCCTGCTCACAATCGATTCGACCCCTTTGATTCAACTTGTCACCTCGATACGAGATTCTTACGTCTTTCGATTTGTTTTTGCCGTCTCGTGGACCACATTAGCTTTCGCTGTTGAGTCTGTTGTCAGTTTTCCATGTTTTGCGTTGAATATTGTGCATTTGCCTTGGGTCCGGTTCCGGTGACAGATTTGTATTTATGGTACTTGGATGCGTTTTGTCCTGTTTGCTGTTTGTGGTCTTAAGGATTGATCGACGCCGTACCTGTGACAGTGTGGTTGTTCTCGAGTCGTGTTTTCTTCTGGTGGAGACGGATCGTTTGGTGGAAGCCTAATCGATATCCCTTCTTAACCGGTGATGGGGGGACTCTCACAGGTCCACCATCACTCTCCTCACTCAGCCACATACCACACAGATCCTAGCCTTCTAGTCAATAGCTTCCACATTCAAATAGGTACCGGCCGACTGGTCAAAGTTTCGCTGCATTTTAGTTTACTATATTTTTGTACCACATGAACTGGGTGGTTAGATTACTGTCGAAATTTTCAACATTTTCGTACGAGTGTTCATCAAAAGATTAGGAAGAGATGAAGCCTTTGCTGAATGTAACTCAATAAATAAATAAAGGGAAGGGTGTTGTTGCCTTGAGGTATTTTCTAGAAAAATCTGTTGGTTTTGTGTTCTAGTTTGGTGCCCCGCCATTTTCAGAGCCCACGCACCGCTACTGCGACGATATGCTTTTCTTTCGCCGTGGGAAACCTGCCACTGGATCTGCTAAAATTAGGACACTAAGATATATCAACCACTCCGCGTTGTACTGATAATAATCAATCAGTTTCTTATTTGTGACACTTGTTACCTAGTATATAAAGCTCTTGACTATCAAAGCGTTATTCCAAACTTACGTCGTCATCCGTCGTCTTTTCCATCGTCAGTTGCGTCAGGTGTGATTTTACGTGTTTGAGGGCGTTGGTCATCGAAACGGAGCTCTGTCTGCTGGCGTTGAGGTAGGCCATGGAGTCATTCAACCGAGCTTCCATCGCTCGGGAGAATTCTTTTTCACGAGGCGTCACAAAATCGACGATCACCTACAAACAATACGCAACAGGTTTTAGACAGGTTCACATTAAGACATGTTGATGCAGGGAGCTTCCACTACGTACTCCTGTTGATACAGTGAAACTTCCTGTTAAGGAGGGGATTCCCGAACAGCGCACGGTCGTGCGGCGGGCGAAAATGTAACTAGGGGTTGAAGAATTCGCTACTACCTGCTGATTTGTTCAGACATACAGTCCTGGACCAGACTGTAGATTTGACACATCTCCCGTTGCTGACAAATTTCGCAAAAACTCTTGAAAATCAGAACCTGAGCCCAAGATATTCGTGTTCAGCTGTTGTTTTTACAGGGCGCCCTGCCCGTCGATTTTCCAACTTCCATCCCACATTCTGACAAATTAGTGTGAAAGTGCAAACAAGTAGGAACTACTAAAATGAGAATCTTCGATGCTTAATGTCAGGACGCGAATGTTCACATCCGCATCAGACTATCAGATTTTTTCCCCGTGAGAATCATGCGACTAGACACATTTCCAAGAATAAGGCGACAGCAACAAAATTTTACGTGAGAAACTCAACACGATAAGTTTTCCCTACAGGATCCGGTTTCCCACCGAAACAGGGTCCAGAACTTCTCTTTGTTGGAAACAGCGAAAAAGACGTGGACCACGAAAAACCTTGAAGCTACGCGTGGACCGAAAATTCGACACCCAAGCAAAAATCCCTCAGATCTGTAATCGCTTCTGATTGGGCACAAGAAACGCCTATTGGAATCACAAATTGCGACTGGACAGATCAGAACAAGTGGGATCCGAACTTTCGTCCCCTGAAACCAAGTCTCCGCCCACCGGAGATTTCGTTAAAGCTGATGAAATCAGGAACGATTGTCTCTCCAGTGCACCTGCTTAGGCAACAACTTTATCCAGTTTCGTGGCCCAATTCTGCGGAGGTGCACTGATTGACCGCACGTCCTCAGGCCGCTCTGCCTAGCTGAGGCGTCCACACGGAGAAGGAGTCCGTAGCAGGGAGGTACTGCAGCGCAGCCACCTTCAGTGCCAACTCCACACACGGGAGCCTGAGGTAGGCCACCAGGATAGTTCGCAATTCACACAAAATCTCAATATCAATCCGACCAATCTGACCATTTGGTCAGGGCATACCGCCATTTGCAAACCTACACCTTCGCGAATATACTTACCCGCAATACTGCCGTTAGATTGCTTCTGAAGGTATAGGTAGGACTGCTTCGTTCTAGATATAAGTAGCTCCTAAGCCCTTATTTAATATTTCAAAAGCACATCATATAACGTAAATTCGCTGTCAATAAACTCTGCCTAAAGGTTCTCACACACTAGGCGGGAACATGACAGGAACAGGACGGGAAGCAGCCGCGGGACACAGGTCGTATTTTTTCGCTTCTACGTATTTGAATGGAGATAAGCATACTAGGTGCGATGCGGCGGTCACGGCATGCGGTAGGAACAGGAGGGGTTCTGCCACGATCGCTCTCAAAGCGAAAAACGGCGTTTCCTGGCACAGAACGTTCTCCCTCCACCATCCAATTTATCTCCACGTTCATGCTCGCCTTCCCCACGTTCACCCTCACACCGGTGCCTTTCTTTCTGATGCCCTCCCCCGACATCTTTATTCTCTCAGGTTGTTTGGTTGAGAATGGAATTTACTGAAGAAACCCTCATTGTAGAGGTGGAAAAATACAGAGTGCTGTATGATCTATCACACCGTTTATATTACGATACAAAGATCAAAGAGAATGCCTGACAGGTTTGTATTACAATGATGATGAATCACTCATGAATTAAACTTGTATGACAGACAACACAATAAAATGAAACCACTCTCACTCTGAGAAGCAAATGGGAACTAGGTAGTATCTCGTGGACAAAAATGTTTGAGAACCATGAGAGCTTGAAACGAGGGGAGTATGGCGAGCGGTGGGGGAAAGAGAGTTGAGGAGGGGTAAAGGCGCAGGACGGGACAGCGGCAGCCGGCCAGCATCCCGCGTCCTACCCATGGCGTTTCCTGTCCTGTTCCCGCATAGTGTGTGAGAGCCTTCAATCATCTCACAATTAGTCTGCCATCAATTCATAATCTCTTTCCTTTCTTTCACAATTAATTGCGGACTTGTGTCCTTCAGTACCCTCGTTAAAAACTTGACACTTGTTACGAGGTGGATTAGGTCGTGTGCATTACACTCGGTAAAACCCGACCTACATTAGTCATTAGCTTGCCTGGTATGGGTGGTCCCTAGGATTGCTAGGGTCAGCAGCTCAAGAATTTAACCGCAATTAGGTGGGTTATAGGTTTAAAAAAAAAACCATAATCCACGCACCTGACACTTAATTGCCGATTTCCTGGACCATTTTTCAGAAACCGAACGACATAGCACCCAATAGACTCAATAAATACCAAAAGGCACCACAGGAATCTGTCAATAATTGGCTTCATAGATTGTCGGCAGAAAAATGCATTGGTTAGCATAGGGGCCGCCGGGGAATGCTTAATGGACAGCATGGGTAACGAGAATTTGTCTGTTAGAGGGAAATGTCTGCTAAGGAGGACCCTTTGACTCCAAAGCCGGCCTTTTCGCGTAAAAACAGAACGCCCTCTGGAGCCGACACCGTCGTTTTTGTGTACAGACGAGTGGGGGCCTCTGGAGCCGAAGCCCGTCTTATCCTGTGTTCTTTACTTGAAGCAACTATTCTTATCATATGGGTTAAGCATGGATTTGTTCCTCTTTATATCATCCATATGATCATTATTCGATCCACAGGTTCCCGAAAAATCGTGGAAATGGCACAACGAGGGTTCACTCCTTAAAAAGCTTCTGCTGGGGACAGATGGGCAGGCGCCACGTGTTTTGGCTCCACAGATGCTAGCACGCCATATACAAAACTGAAAGGCAAAACAGTAAAAGGCCCACAAAATGGGGTCCCCTCCACTTAAACACCACCGCTTTCAAGAACACGTTCCTAAATAAAAACCACAGTCATGCAGCATGGCTATAAGAGAGAATTTTCGAAGTTTTCGGCATCTTCCTCCTCCGCCTAAAATTTTCTGAAAATTAATTTTCGGTCAATGTGTTCCCAACTTGATACCATACAAAATTAAAACAGGAGAAGTTTTACGCAAAGTAAAATTTGGGGTGGAAGGAGGGGGAGGGGGAAATCAAAAATGTTTTGAATACCAGAAGAGTAGGTATTGGGTACGTAACAAATTTTTTGTTCCATTTTTTGCCGAGTAACACCTCGGTTTGTAGATTTTCCAACGCTGAACACGATGGTGAAGTCAGAATTGCGATATCCCATTCCGTTATCAGATTAGAGCAGACGAACCAGGAAGAACATCTCAAGAAATAACCACGTTCCTTCATCTTCAAAGTGCTTCAGTTTGAGAATGGAATGAGATATCGCAATTCTGATTTCACCATCGTGTTCAGCGTACAAAAACCTTTAAAATGAGGTGACACTTGTCAGACTTTTTCATTTTGGGAATTTATGGGTAATTTCCCCCCCCCAAAACTCCCCCTTAGGGTGACCCGATTCTGCCCATCTTCGAACTTAGCCTGTCGATTGCCAAGACAGATTTTTCGTGCAAATTTGAACTTTTTATCTCAATTCTTTCGAGAGTTATCGTCTGGTATGACACATACATATATAAATATATAAATATATATATAAATATATATAAATATATATATATACATATAATTTTTGGTGTCTTTCGGCAGGGAATTCAGGATGGTCTGAAACGGATTTTGGTATAAAAATCTTTCGGAAATTCGAGTTTTAAAAATTTTTGACCGAGAACAATAGCTTCCTTTTCTTCGAAAATTCGCTAAAATTCTCCATAATGAATGAGAGGCATGACCACAACTGGGCGAAATTTAGGGAATCTTAAAATAGAAAGTGAACACAAAATGGCGGTGATACATGTAAAAGAAGTGCGTTGAAGAAGGGTCGTGAGCTTGCCGGCTGTTCGTTGCAGGGAGAACAACTAGTGATAACCTATATGAAACAGTGCTGACTCCCTGTCCGTGTCAGTTACAGTGTCAATTAGAAGTATAAGGCACGTAAAAACCAATGGAGAACAGTCGGAGAATCTGGAACAGTCCGCTGTAGAGGCATGTCCATTAGGAGAAATTTCACTGTACTTGCTATTGGACTTTGAGGAGACACTTCACATCATTATGAAGGGATTTTTCCTTTTTTTCGCAGGGGGGTGAGGAAATCTGCAAGCTCCATAGATAAATTGGATTTGGAGGGGAACACTCCTCCAGGAAACTACTACAAACTCCCATTATGTTAAGTTCGATTCGTTCTCTTCCTGTTTCAAAAGGTTCAGATAATGTTCGATCTAGAACGGCCCAAATTAATTACACTAGTGGGTCCGCTGACCGCGCCTCACGCAATTTGGAAAATAACCTCAAATTGTGTCTATGCACCATGCTCAATGATGGGCAGCTATTTTCCGTTAAGTGTAATGGCTAAATATTTATCAATGTGGTAAGTATGATTGCTAGAGCTTTGAAAGTTATTCCATTCGATTCAGCGTGATAGGAAAAAAATGAGAACTACCAAACAAAACATTTTCCTGACAGATATCACTGGTGACAGCACGGCACTGTTCCCTGGCACCATGGTGACACCAAAAACTACACAGCAAATTCTGGAGGCCTAAACCACTTTTCTGACTGATGGCACCTCAACAAAAACCGTACAGCATATTCTGGAGGCCTAGGGAGTATGCTGTCAAAATTACAAGGATAAATTCCCAAAATTGCGGCTTGTAGCGTGGTACAGACATACACACATACATGTTTATATTAATTGCTATGCAATTTTAACGCCGGGGGTCATGTGAAAAAAATGTCCTGTCACAATATCCTGTCACAAAAACGCGTCACGCAAAGAGGAATGTGATGAAGATGAGCACAAAGAGGAATGTGATAAAGATGAGCACAAAGAGGAATGTGATAAAGATGAGCACAAAGAGGAACGTGATAAAGATGAGCACAAAGAGGAATGTGATAAAGATGAGCACAAAGAGGAATGTGATAAAGAATTACCAACGTTATCTTTGTTACCTATGAATAACTAGTTACCTACATTTCATGGTAACGTTTAAACAGAATCGTTTTATTTTTTTGTGTGTTGGTGGTGTGGGGGGGGGGGGGTAAATTGCATAGCAAATTCTCCTTTGTTATACGAAGTATAAGAACACATCCTTCGGGCGTGAGGAACGGCGAAGCCGTTCCGAGGGGGCGGAGCCCCCTTTGGTGGTCCAGGGGTCTTGCCCCCTGGCGAGGCCCTAAGGGCCGAGTTATATATATATATATATATATATATATATATATATATATATATATATATATATACATGAACTCTAGTAAGAGCCTCACTAAGGCCCACTTTCACCAAAAATTTGATACGCGTTTAACCCGGAAGAGGTTGCAAATTAACGGAGTTTACCGCTCACTGTCTTTCACCAGAGCTCTGTGCGAGCTTAAACCTCCACCGAGGGGGCTCAAGTTTAAACGCCCGAAATCCGGCAAGTTAAAGTCGCTAATCTCCGTTATCCATGAGATCCCAATATGGCCGCCTAGCTCACAGCTGATTTTCGGTTCCGTTGTTATAGAGCTGTGAAATGAATTAACGCTAGTTGGCATTGTATTGGTATTTACTCTATACCATGTGTTCCACAATGATATTATAGGTACCTTACCTCGTGACTGGAGTCGTTGTAAATCAGAAATCACTTTGGCAAATTACAGTTTATTATTACAGCGGAACAATGGAAGCGGGAATCGACATCAGCTGAGTGGTGGTTGTTGTTGTTTTGACGAGTTTATAGTCCCGGCGCGTCATATTGTCCAACTTTTGCTTGGACATTTTAAACTAAACTCCGTCAGGCAAACTCCATTATTTCAAACTGGGTTTAACCGACATTTGGGCTGGTGAAAGACGCCAGCTGCCTTTCCAGGTTTAAACCTCGATGTTAACTTTAACGGAGTTTGGCTAAACTCCGTTAAATAATTTTCTGGTGAATGTGGGCCTAAGGTTACGCAATTATGCAAATCTCATGCACCTTCTGCTCCAATTTTTAATACTGGAGTTCGTTGCTTTGGAAAAACCGTCTACAGCGGAATCACCAAACAAACTTGCAACCCATGCAGCAGCACAAATATTGACATAACAATATGATCAGGTGTACACAAAACAACAGACCTCCTACAGCAGTTTGTGCTGCTTCTGCTGCAGTGGTTGACACTAACATTTGTGCAATCTCTGGAAATATTTTGCAGAACAGCGAGCGAACAATCTGTTTTTCAGCTGTACCGATGAAGAATTGAATCTCAGCGGTAATCAAACAAGAAAACTCACTTTTTTGAGAGCTTGAAGTAGAGCGATGCACCTGGCGTTGGAGCCGCTGACAACTCTTGCTGCGTATTTGGCACCCAACTCAACGATAGCAGGATGCACATTTCTGTCAAAAATCACCAAAACACCACTGATGAACTAGGGAGACTTTCACTAATAAAATGAACAAACCAGAAAATGCTGGTTATAAAGCACAACAGAAAAGGACGACGGAAAGAGATTAAAAAAACCACAGTCATGCAGCATGGCTATAAGAGCGAATTTTCGAAGTTTTCGGCATCTTCCTCCTCCGCCTAAAATTTTCTGAAAATTAATTTTCGGCCAATGTTTTCCCAACTTGATACCATACAAAATTAAAACAGGAGTAGTTTTACGCAAAGTAAAATTTGGGGTGGAAGGAGGGGGAGGGGGAAATCAAAAATGTTTTGAATACCAGAAGAGTAGGTATTGGATACGTAACAAATTTTTTGTTCCAATTTTTGCCGAGTAACACCTCGGTTTGTAGATTTTCCAACGCTGAACACGATGGTGAAGTCAGAATTGCGATATCCCATTCCGTTATCAGATTAGAGCAGACGAACCAGGAAGAACATCTCAAGAAATAACCACGTTCCTTCATCTTCAAAGTGCTCCAGTTTGAGAACGGAATGAGATATCGCAATTCTGATTTCACCATCGTGTTCAGCGTACAAAAACCTTTAAAATGAGGTGTCACTTGTCAGACTGTTTCATTTTGGGAATTTATGGGTAATTCCCCCCCCCCCCTAAAACTCCCCCTTAGAGTGACCCGATTCTGCCCATCTTCGAACTTAGCCTGTCGATTGCCAAGACAGATTTTTCGTGCAAATTTGAACTTTTTATCTCAATTCTTTCGAGAGTTATCGTCTGGAATGACACATACATATAAATATATAAATATATATATAAATATATACATATATATACATATAATTTTTGGTGTCTTTCGGCGGTGAATTCAGGATGGTCTGAAACGGATTTTGGTATAAAAATCTTTCGGAAATTCGAGTTTTAAAAATTTTGGACCGAGAACAATAGCTTCCTTTTCTACGAAAATTCGCTAAAAAGACTACAAATAAAATGGAGATAGCGGTGGTGACCTTGTCCACATAATCTGCAGCAGACTGTAACCTGCAAGACCTGCATAATCTGCAAGAACTTACTGATAAATATGTGAAGGTAGAGGCTTGCTGTCTGTCAAAAGATGGCTCAGCAGTTTTGGCTGTTGACTACTAGTTTTGACTGCTGTTTTCGAACTATGAGTTTTGTTTTGTGCTTTTGCGGCAGACTTGTTTGTGTTCTTCTGGAAAACGGAAATGATTTATATGGAACATCTATCTGCTTCAAATTCGAAGGCATCAGCTGTCAACTGTACAGTGGGATACTCACTGGACTTGCAGTTCGTTCCAGCTTGGCTGGCGGTGGTTTGACAGCAGGTTTGGCCTTCTCGGTTTCTTTCTTCAGTCCCTCTTTAGCAGCTCTTTGGGCTTCCTGAAAAGCAGATTGAAACGTCTGGTGATTCCATAATCTGGTCCGGACTGCAAGGGATGATTTTAGCAAAAAACCACTGAACATCGTATGCCGCGGAATTGGTAGGTACCTGTTTAGCTCTCCTTTCAGCTCGCAGGGCAGCTTTGCTTTTCTCGCTGGGAGGGCCGTCTTGAGCAAGGTGGTTCACCTCATTCTGGACGCTCTGTGGCGGAGATTCCTCGCTCTTCTTTGCTTCCGGTGCAGGTTTTGCCGTTTCAGCAGGAGTTTCTTTAGGTTGAGCCGCAGTACTGTCCTTCTTCTTGTTTTTGGCTGCTAGTTTAGCTTGCTTCTTTACCTCCCTCTCCGCTACGACTTCTTCCCTGGATTTCTCAGTTTTATCGGAAGCTTGATCTGTAAGAGGTGTCACGAGTGCAGACTTTGGTACAGATTTGGGTGTCACGGGTGCAGATTTGGATGATGCGGTTGCAGCATTACCGATTTTAACAGCAGGCTTGACGATCTCTCCGTCGACATGGTCCACAGTAAGTTGGTTCAACTGTGCTGTAACTGCTGAGACGGGAGCGTCATTTCGAGAGCTCTGCTTGTCGTCAGAAAGTTGTACCTTGGACTCCGGCTGCTTTGCTTTGGGATCAGCCTGAACCGGTGCTGTCTTAGCTCCTCCTCCTGTTGGAATCAAATCAAGTTTGGTCATGTTCATGTAATTATACAATCATTTATAATAAAATTAATTTACACTATGGAGAACTTCGTCTGAAAACCCATATAGCCATAAGCTCCAGATGTTATGCAAGCATGCAGCAATACCAAATGGGTTCAGCCAGTAAAGCGTAATGGGCAATTTTTGTGGGTTACAACTGTCTTTTTTTTTTTTAAACAAATTCTGTTTAATAACGGAATAACGGAACACTCAGTGACCACATAATGAGGATTTTATGTCGGGAAGGTCAGGCCTAAAACAAACAAGGGTGAAATTTGAATTTCTGAGTTCCTGCTAGAAATGACATATTCAGGTAAATCACTGAATATTTCAACTCATATTCCGCTTTGAGCGCTAGTGCATAACTTTAAACGATGCACAGAACAGCAATGGACGGATTGAGACCTCAGTACACAACTACGAACTTAAAAATCTTGCTACACGTTTTACTCGTTCGTAGAGAGCGTTAGTGTCACAGGTGCAGTAGGAGGGGTAGTCGGGGGGAAACGAGGTGAGAAGCGTGGGTAGATAAAGGGATCGTGGGCTATGAAATGTCAAGGCTTTCGTAAATAAAATAATTTAGGAGGGATAGTTTTCCTCTGATGCCGATACGGCCAGCCTGACATTCCACGGTCCCCGCGTGGAAAGGAAAATTTAGGGATTCATACCCAATAAATGACATTTGGCTGCCATACAGCAACATTGCTAACAATGCCCTAATAAACCATAATAAGCAAGTAAAACGAACCTGTCTTATTCTTCTTGGCCAACTTAGCCAGTTTTTTAGCCTCCCTCTGTGCCAGCACTTCGTCCCTCACAGATTTATCTGTTTCCATCACAACACGACTCGCTTCTTCTTGCTTCAAATCTGGTTTTGACGCCACCTTTTGATCTTCTGCAATGTTCAATTCTGGAGCCTTTATTTTATTTTGCTGCGATTCCACTTCTGTATCTTTCGAAATATTCTGATTGGAACCTGCTTTCTTGGCTTTTGGCTTTGATTCTCCTACAGATTTTTTAACGGGTTTCGTGTTTTTCGGCGCCTTTTCTTCCGAATTTTTGGAAATCAACTCAATTGTAACAGTTTCTGTTTTCTCAAAGGTTACATCAACTTCGGCAGATTCCGTAGAGCCTTTGACTGTTTGTGAGATTTCCGTCGAACCTTTCCCTGCGGTTTCAATCTTTTTTCTCTTTCTGAGTCTTTTCTTTTTGGATTTGCTCAAAGCCGTCGACCCATTTTCACTGGGAGCACCGGCCGGAGATGTGAGGTGGGGGCATTGGGTCCCGCTGTTATCTGTCGTTAGAGTGAGCTGTAAACCGATGGAATGAAACGTTAAATCATGAAAGGAACAATATTTACGATTCAGTTGTGTTCAAAGCGGGATGAAATTAGACATGTATACAAAAAGTCAGGGAGATAAGGGTTTGGGCAGATCAGAGGCAGTGCTGCCAACCCGTTTCAGTAAAAAAAATCTCCCCAAATCCATGAGAAAGTCCCCCAAATTTCCCCCCTAGTTTCACATGCCTAAAAAATGAATTTTCAACACAATACTGATAATTTCCCAAGTTGGGTTATTATTACCGGCCTATAATTCTCAAATATGTAGTAATTAGTTCATTATTTTATCGAAGAAAAAATCCACCAATATCAACCATGGTATAACTTAAATCACTTGTGGCGGAGTAGTGGAAATCCATAGCAAAAATCTACAGGATAAAAATAGAAACAGTCTATTTCCACGTAAACTTGCAAACTGTAGACCGGTTTCGGTTGTTACAGCATCATCAGTTCTATCGTGTACTGATGATGGTGTAAACCGAAACCGGTCTACAGTTTGTTAGTTTACATGGAAATAGACTATTTATATTTTTATCCTGTAGTTTTTTTTGTTTTTTTTTAAATCAACCATGGTGCTCACGTTGACAAAACACATTTCACATTAGTAAAATTTAAATGGCACCAACTCTCTTGGTTAAACCTCTTCGAGTTGCAGGCCCACGTATTTGGAATGCGCTTCCTTAGCGGTGTCGTTCAACAGCAGATTTTGCCACCTTTCGGGACCTGATAGAGCGACACTTCTGTACCGAAGTTGATTTGGTTTAATTTATTTTTCCTTGACCACCACAAGCCCCCAATATTTCTTCTGTTATATAATTTTATTATCTTCTTTTTCTGTACTTCAATGTTATTTTTTCAATAAGGAATTAAATAGATCATGAAAAAACTGGGAACCTACAACTAAGACTAGCAGGTAGGTACCTAACGGAAACAATTTTTTTTTTTAATGCAAGTACATACATCGAATTAACAAAATAGTTACAATAATGCGGTATGACAATAAGAACATTTTCGAAGCACACATAATATACATTTTCATGATTTATTGGCAATTTGAAAAAAAAATGTATACCGCAACTTATGGAACGTGTAAACTCAGCCATCAATAAAATTATGTCAAAAGGTACTAAGGATCAGAGTAAGTTAATTACAATAATTCTAGCAGCAGATCTTGAAATACAGGTCTAATCACAATCTAATATTTGATAGTTGAGCTAATAGTTCAGTAAATACGGCCTGTACTGGAGGGATCATTTCACTGATTATGATGACATTCGCAGGGCCGTTGATTCCATAGCTTCATATTTTCATATTCTCCATACATTCATATTTTCCATAGCTTTGTCAGTCGAAAAATGACAGAAATCAAGTGTTGGCAGTGAAGCAAGAACCCCCCCACATCACACACCAAGGCTGTGAGAGCTCTTAAAAATACACCGAGTTGGTAGCATTTACCTGTCCATCCCTAAGGCAACCATTCAAAAACAAGGTTCCAATTTAATTTACGTTCATAAAATGCGATTTTTCTAACTCAGGTATTGTTTATCCCCCCCCCCCCCCCCCCACAATGCACTATATGCAATTCAAGGTACCTAAGTAGGTATTGTTAGCGGTGAGTCTCAGGGGTGAGATAGCGGATTATACACATAATTTTGATCATACCTACAAAATTATTTCAAAGGTGGAACCAGTGGTAAGAAAACTGCGTTAGAATTCATGGTTTACACACAACAACAAAGAAATTACAAAGAACAATATTTGATCAAGCCACTGCACTTATGGTTGAATCGCGAAAAAAGCGTAACAAAATCCGTCCGCACTTCAAAACAAATTCAGATAATATGAGGTGCTTCTTCACCGGATGATGCTATCACAACAGAACCAATAAACTAATCATTTAAACGTTAAATGGAATGAGCGAGCGGTGATATTACGAATGGTTTATAAACAAGTCAATTCACAAAACAAAAGCACATGCAACGCAAACAAAGATAAAAGTACTACCTCCACTCCTGCCATATTCTGAAGAGCATGAAAAAGAAATCGAAGTTAACATCGCTCATACTTGGAAAAATGAGAAATTACAATTTGGGTAGGTACTCAAGCTTTAAGAGCTACCAATGTAAGTATGTACCTAATTAATTCCTTCACAGAGAATTCCTGTAGGTATAACAAACCACAATGTTGGGCTCGGAGAATGGAAAAATCATTCTGGGGGGATCTAGCAAGCTAGCACACCAAGGTAGTATTGAAGATTTATTTAGGTAATTTGATCTTCATAACGTGGGCCTCCATCAGACACGTCATGCAACTTGCAACTGGAGGACCCATTGAAAAGGAAGAACTAACATTTTCCAGTACTTCATGACAGGTTTTTCAATTAATGTACTCCTTCACAGATGAATCGAAGATGATTTCAGGAGATCAATATTACGACTCATACCCTCCATAGAGAAAAGCAACTTGTGAGCGAAAAGATGATGCAATAACCATCAGGTTAAATTTACGACTTCAAACCCATCGGCACATGAAGAATTTTCTAATGACAGCGAGTCGTATCACATATGAAAACTTGAATACATCATTAGATATAATAATACAGAATAAAAACTAACAGATATCAATATAACTCTGCTTGTTCATTCATTAGTGTGGCTCTCTAACCCACAGAAACCCCAACATGAACCCACCATAATTTTTTATACAACTTACTTCTGAATATTCATAACAATTTACGTACCTTGAGAGATCTGTCTGACGAAAAAACGTGAAGATATGAGAAAAATGCCAATAATTTTCGAGAAAAAAATGGAAAATTTGCGCAACTCACACGCACTTTCACAATTTCACAAAAATGACAACAAACCGATGTTGTCAGTTGCCATTGAGAAGGAACTCACTATCACACTTCTTATCACTTTAAATTAAAAGTGCAAAAATCTCATACTCTTATACAAGTACCTAGTGTTCTATTCTTCTAATTGAAAAATCAAGCTCCTTAAACAAATTTTCGTGGATTTTTTTTGTCTATTTTTTCATGGAAATAGGCAGTTGACCATATTTATCCGACCAAAACTACATCCAGCAGGTATTGTTCCATCATGGATCTTACACTATGTATCGGGGATCCATGGTAGAATAAATAACTGGGGGATCCACTAAATATAGTCTGAGATCCACAATGAAAAAAAGTTCCTAAAAGAACTTTAAAAACCTCATCTTCAATTTAGTTTGATATTTGGTATATTTAAATTTAACTAGTGATTTTTTCCACTTTATTTACTTAGTATTCAAATGTTTGTCAAGCGTTTTTCCCGCTATTTGCAAAACGGGTTTCCAAAGTTGGCAACCTTGTCCCAAACGCCAGCTGTCTTCTGTTGTGTTGATTTCTCGTTAATTGAGGGTGTTTTATGAGCTTTTTTTGTTAAATTAGTTTATTTATTCGCGTTTTTAAAGAATTACTCTTGTTGGAATTTATCTGGTTGAAGTTTGAAACAGACGGGGCGCGATGCCGGCGTTCCTACAAAGTATAGAAGTCGAGAACTTCAAGAGCTACAGAGGAAAGTTTACGATCGGTCCTTTGAAATCGTTTACGGCGGTCGTCGGGCCCAATGGATCGGGTAAGAATAATAAATTCAACTTTAATGCAAAAAAATATTCACAGATATTTCGTCGTTACTTCGGATGTTCAGTGAATATTAGAAGTCATTAGTTAGTAGGCAGCCTCGAGGTGGTTTGATATCCGAAGTAGGTAAATGAGTAATAATAATAATGACTCTTTATTGTGCTTGAGACTTCACAGTCTGTATGAAGCACACATGAATTACATGAAGTGAAACGTTTTGAGTTGTTGAATTTAACGAAATTGCCTACTTACTAAAGTAAATCAATTTAGCTGGAGGAAATTCATTTTTATATCCCATAGTGTATGCTTTATTCTATTTACAAATGAACTGGTAGTAAGTGAAGTGTAATATATCTAAGGTTATGATAATTAGGTAGCTACTCAGTTTTGTTATTACCCGCTGTTAGTTTACAAAAAGCAATACATAATTCAAGTTCCTGTTATACATAATAATAACGTAAGCATTACATCGTTCACAAGCTTTCGCTTACTAAATCCAAGAAACTAAAAACAGTTTTTGTACTAACTTACACTAGGGTACAAAATGGCTCATTGAAGAGGCGTGAAAACCCATTGAAAATCAGGGTGACATACGTATCCTCCTGGTTCGAAATAAAGAGGAATTTTCGTCAAAAAATTTTGTTGGAAAAAAAATATTCAGAACTTCAGGAAAAATGGTAATTTGAAGCATGTTTACAACAATAAGCGGTATTTTTTATATGAGGGCCATTGAAAGTAAAATTTGGCAAGAAATGACATCTGATTGGCTGTTGGCCAAAGGAGGCGGAGCAAAGCCACTCATGAAGGTTCTCAATGCTGCCAACGTCACAACATTAGATGTGGCAAACCTTCCTGACAACCTTTAAGAATCTTTGCTGTAACTTTTCATGAACCTCTCCTCGGTTTGATTTTGAGGACTTTTTTAAATTTATTTATAAATTTGCTGTTCCATCCATCCATCCATCAAGGTTCTGTACTTCGTCTGAAGTGATGCTGTAGCGTTCTAAGCAGGATTTGAGTTGAACTGCTAAGGCTGGACGTCCACTGGAAGCGGTTTCGCGCGAAGAGAGGTAGCGCGAAAAGGCGGGAATTCGCGCGAACAGTTCGCCCAACTGCGAGGACTAGTTTCGTGCAAATAAGGGCGAATGAGAAACATTTCAATCAAGCTTGAATTTAGACGTGCATTATCAGGCAAAAGCAAGGGTGGAAATGGGGAAATTGATTATTCTTGTGCACGAAAAACCTCCAATATGGGATCAAAAGCTGTCCCAATATCATGTGAGGAACGTCCAACAACAATTGTGGGAAGAAGTCGGATTCGAAATGAATGAAACAGATTCCCTCATGCTCTTACTAACGTCTTATTCTTCTCACGTCACGTCTTGCTCTGACCAAAATGTGAGATTCCAATGCATAGAGTTGCACTAAAACCTCCGCAAGTGGCATTTTACAGTAAGAATGTCAACTGCAAAGAATTATTCACAAACTGCATCACAAAACTGAAGTGAAATTCAGTTCAGTTCTGTTCAGTTCAGCCGGAGTTCGCCCGAATTTGCGTTCACTGGATGGACTTCTGACGCGCGAAATCGGGGACTGACGAACACGCGAACGACTTTTCGCGCGAAATCGCTTCCAGTGGACGCCCAGCCTAAGCGATTTATCTTATACGTCATTTCTTGCAGAATTCAAAAATCAAAATTTCACACTCATTTTCTGCCTAGACCGTCCGTTATAAACACCTCGTTAAGGCCGGGGCACACATATGGCTGTGTGTTGGACAACACACGGATGGAAAGTTACATAAAGGAAGTTTACCAGTAAGTCCCCACCTTTCCGCACCGACACCTCTCTGACACCTCCTTTCCGTGCCAGCACCGCATCAGACTAGTTCAGTTTAGTTTTCTGCGGACACGGTGCGGATCAGGATTTCCTTCCCTAATTTTCTCCAGTAATTTCAGTTCCAGCTGGTAGAATTCGACATTCTAAAATATTTGTAAAACTTCGTCTGATCTGCGCATCAGATGAGGCAGCAGCGAGACAAACTCCCCATCAACCCATCTTTTCTTCCAAGCACTGTGAACCCACATTCATCTTTGGGAACGAGTTTGCCTCCAGCCCTCGTCTTCTCCCTCTGCGAGTGCCAAAATACACAAATCCCTGAAAAATTCCTGAACATATCTGCGTCTTGGAGGGCAAATGAATATGAGCCGGAACCATATGTGCAGCCGACACTGGGAACTGTGTGGCCTCTCACCTCCGTCACCGACACTCGGCCGTGATGCGGAGAGGGCTCGGTACGGCCGTGGTGCGGATATGTTTGTCAACAGGTGTCATTCCGTTATTGAACAGAATTTGGCCAAAAAATAGGGAATTCGTAACCCACGATAATTGTCCACTGTTCCTATTTGCATGGGAATCAGCCTAGTCTATGCTCATATTTCAGTAGGTACGAATAAATTGAAAAAAATAAAAATTTTCCTTACGAATATCATGTTAAAATACCATCTCTGGAAGTGGAGTTGGTGTCAATAATTCGGGAGATAACGGAAGTCACAATTTCTTGCTCGGAATAGCCAACCATTTTGTTCCACTTTTGGAGATTTGGAAATAGTAAATGCAAAAACAAAACAAAATTTTAGTTCACACTTCCCCGCTGTGAGCGTCAGAATTGCTAGAAAACCCACCAGAGGAGTCCATCAGTGGAAAACCCTCATTTTGGCAGAAAATTGAGTTTGTGGGTTTTCTATTGCCCACCGTCGCTGTTCACTTTTTATTTGGTTCTTTCTGATATTGTTTCGTTCGATTCAGGTAAATCGAACTTCATGGACGCCATCAGTTTCGTCATGGGGGAGAAAACCGCTGCCCTCCGTGTCAAGAGGTTGAGCGACCTCATCCACGGGGCCTCCGTCGGCAACCCCATCGCCCGTGTGTGAGTTACCGTTTCCATCTTAATTCACCATAATTATTTACAATTATACTTACTCTTAACCATAGTTATTTACAATTATACTTCCTGGACACAGGGAATATTTCCACAAAAACTTTCCTGTGAACTTTGAAAATCCCCGGGAATATTTCCCGGCATATAAATTCTTATAAAAAATCGGGAACTTTCGAAATATCGCCATATACATTATTCTGGATTGTTTTAAAATAATCATCATAAAATATAACGAGTAGATACCTACCTATGTAGTAGCACAAAAACAAAATTTTGAAGGCAATATGTATCATTGAGCCTTGTCAATAAGAAAAAACATTGGAGAAGTTCATGGAAGCCGTTCGAATTATAGGATAAACCTTCTTGAGCAAGGAAGTTCACAACCACCACGTTCGTTTTTGTTCATCAAATTAAGGTTGGAAACTCAGTCGAAAAGTATCGATTTTCGATAGGTCGAGGAATCGCAAGGCAATGTATCGATTCCCAAAATATCCAAACCGTTCCCCAAGGATACTAGTAGCGAGGAACCCACTCCGGCACAATATGGCTCAGATTTTGAATAATTTTCACAGTTTTTACATTTTTACAGTTTGGTTCATTCGTTTTTTGACAAGAAATTTGTTTCAGGTCTTTATGTCCTGTTTCATCTGGAAATATAGATTAATATAGATAAATGAATCTATATTTACCCATATTTCAGTCTATGCTTGCTACATTTAGACATGTTTTTTTCATTAACAAATATTATAACTGAAGGATCTATGCAGTGTTCATTGGTGTTATCTCAAGTGGGAAGCAGAATGTTGGTATTCAAAACAGTAGGACTGGATAAACAATATTCGAACAAGTGTTAAACCGATTTCTCAATACAAAAACGAAAATTCCCTGATAAATTCCCGTTTTGGAAATATTCCTGGGAATATTCTCCTGAGTTCCCCAAAAATAAGTACCTGGAAATTTACCCATCACTGCTCTTAACTTATTTGTTATGGACGTAGTGTAGAGAGATTGGTGAGGATAAGGAAAAGAAGGACAAGATTTATGCACAAATCTGGACATTCCATATCACCGTTGATACCATCATTCTTCATTGTTACGATATGGAGGTTTTATGATGGTTTCCCCAAACTGCGACCTCTGAGCAGACATGGAGGACAGTAGTCCACAAAATAATGGAGTGATGATGAAGAATACAAGAATATGGAGTGCATTTATGAGAAGTTATTTATGATAAATTACTTCGATTTACTGTCATGAACACGATCTACTATTTAAGCTACTTCCACTGTACTAATTTATAGGTCAATAAAGGGGGAAGAAAAGATGATTTTTCCATATTTCTGTGTTTTATAGAGCTTCAGTCACTGCGGTATTCCTCATGGAAGATGGATCAACCAAACGATTTACACGGACTGTCCAAGGGTCGTCCTCCGACTACAAAATCGACCGCGAGGTGAGCGCGTGTTTTTAGGCTTGGCTCCTCAGAGTTTTTACACGTTTTATATCATTTTAATTATTTTGAAGGAGGGAAAAAGGGATATCCCCATTTTTGACCAAGCTGAACACGAATCCATCGAAAAAAATTGAAATTTCAGCCCCTTCAAGTAGTTGAGTAGGTATCTGTGTGTGCGCATTTCTGCGAACCGCCGTAACTCACGACCCAAGGGTCCAAATTGGCTCAAATTTGGTGGTAGTACGGGATTAGGTCCTAGTTGGTTCCTTGTGAATTTTGTCGTATTTTGATCAGTAATAGCGACTGCGCGTGCGCAAACGCCATAACCCACAGCCCTGTGGTCCAAACAAACCATCTTCTTTAATGGCCCGGATTGTTAATTGAAAAAATCATCTCTTTCGAACTGTCCTAGTAAATATTCTGCAAAATACTACCTATTATGAACACAGACAACTAATTCCACCTATAGTACAAAGGCCGAGCCATGTAAATCCGTGGATTACTGTAGGTTGTAGACTGTATTTGTTACTTGTGAGGGGGAAAGTGGAAAGGGCTTATCGGCTAAGTTGATTTCAAGGTAAACGCCAAAACATAGATAAAGGTCAAAAATATGGTGTCGTGGATTCCTCCCAGAACCACAACTCTTTTACATTGTAAACATAAGTTCTCGCAAATAAACTAGCAGAAGTGGGGACGGAAGGCACAGGGGAGTCGAGACACAACCTGGGTCCCCACCATCCTCTAACAGCTAGAGGATGGAAGGAGACGGCTTCCAGGCTTATAAAAATTCGCCTCCTGCGCCTTTCCAGCCATTCTACGCTCTCCTTAAGTCGCCGACTTATCTCTCTCTCTCCTAACCTCATCTCTCTCTCCTATCCCAAAAGATGCTGTGAATGGTGGTGGTCCACCCATAACCAACAGCCAACACTCCTAAAAGATCTCGGGCATGGTGGTGGTCCGGCCATAACCAAACCGAGCAAAACATCCAAAAAGATCCTGGGCATGGTTGGTGGTCCGCCCATAACCAAACCAGGCAACAAACCTAAAAGATTCCGTGAATGGTGGTGGTACGCCCATAACCAACGGACACCTCCTAAAAGATCCCGGATCATGGTGGTGATTCGCTCATAACCAAATTCCGGGCACATCCTCCCTCACACCGCTCGTGATGAATGCCCCAATTTAAATTCATCACATACGGATTTCTCGCTAAGTATCGATAGTTGTTCCTTGGAGTCTCCCGAATACATTTACATAGGTTAGAACATCGAACTTAATCGATTAAAATAGCCTATATCGATTTACTCGGTGTAAACAGATGTCGATCGACGAGGTCCCTTTTCATTTTTCGAGGTTTTAGAGTTCTTCCAATAGAATAATGGTGCAGATGAAATCTCACGCGAATACTTATTTAATGTAGGTACCTACCTAACATTAGTGAAAGGGAAGACGGACAGTGATAGCAGATTTATATCAATCTTACCGCTGGATGTTCGAATTAATTATACTCCCTGACATGAAATTGAGAGCTCGGTTTCCAAGGAAAGCATAGGGGGTTTCCTTAAGCATAAGAATATGCTTTTGCCATTGCTGTTCAACCTATATTCGGAGGAGATGTTCCAGGAAGAGCTTGCTGACAAGACAGAAGGTATTGTAGTGAACATTGCAGTCATCAGTAACCTGAGGTAATGCTGACGACACTGTTACTCACATCTGGTTTGACAGATCTTCAGGCAGTATTGTCTGGTGTGTCGGACCACAGCTTACGCATGGGCCTGATGAGGAATGTGAAGAAAACTAAATGGGTGCTGGTCTCCAAGCGTAAGCCTGCGATACTGTCCTTTCTTGATGTGGGTAGAGTCACGACTCAGCATGTGGAGTCGTGCGATCTTGGTTGCACTCTGAATGAGGATTGGGATTATTCACAGGAGATAATATGCCGAATCGAGTAGGCCAGGAGTTCATTTATGAAGATGGGAAGAGTTCTCACAAGTCGGCACTTGAGGCTGGGCTTTCGTTTGCGGATCCTGCGCTGCTTGTGTATTATACTGTGGCATGGAGGCGTGGACGCTGACGGAGGCCCTGAGTAAGAGGATTGAGGCATTCGAGATGTGAGCGTATTGCCGGATTTTGAAATCGCCTTGGAACCAGTAGCGGTGCGTGGGCTCTTGAAACAGTAGGGCACCAAACCAGAACACAAAACCAAGAGATTTGTCTACAAAATACCTCGAGGCAATAATAAACACCCTTCACTTACTTACTGATTGGTATTAAGCAAATTCCCTTTCAATCAAAAATATATCATCGTACAAAAACGTGTGTTATAAAAATATAGTAAACTAAAAAATATACTTAACAAGAATAACCCGTCGGCCGGTGTAGTTGTATAAATTGTATAAAAACTTAGCCAGTTGTTGAGCTGCGAAGCAGTAGTAGGTATGAAGTTGTTCATAAATCAATGAAGAGTAAGAAAATGGTGCTAAAGCAATTTTCAAAAACGCAGAGAAGATGTCCGTTTTCGCTTTCCGCCTCACATTTAGAGGTCTTGTTTCATTCAGTAGTGTAGTTACTTTTAATTGGCTAAATATGCAACATGATTTCATTTCACTGTATTTCAAGAGATGTCCAAATCGTCTTTCTAGCCAGTTACTACACAGAAGTATTTGAGCGATCTGGAACAGCTTGGGATCAACGTGAAAGCCAAGAACTTCCTCGTCTTCCAGGGTGCGGTAGAGTCTATCGCCATGAAAAACCCTAAAGAACTGACGACTCTGTTTGAGGAAATTTCTGGGTGAGCTGCGAGAAAATCGCTCTGTGTCAATATTGAATATTATGGCAGGGTTGCGTCTAGAACTAAATTGTTTTTCAGGTCCGGAGTCGTGAAAGACGAGTACGACCGTCTCAAGCAAGAAGTTCTCAAAGCTGAGGAGGAAACGAATTTTTCGTATTTGAAGAAGAGGGGAGTCGTGGCAGAGAGGAAGGAAGCCAAGATGGAGAAGGACGAAGCTGAGAAGTACCAAAGGCTGAAAGATGAGCTGGTGAGTGGGGAGTTTAGAAAGTGCATACCTAATGACCCTATTGAATATGCTCCTAACGCAACCCCGGGGAGTTATGCCTAATGTCCTCTAAATGACTCACATAGATATTCTACCGTGTACCTCGTTGAGACACTAGTCTCCTGTACATTGATAAATAAATAAATAAATAAATATTCATAAAAAATTAATTTAAATAATTGTTATACTTGAGAATTGTGTAACATTTTAATTTTTAATTCAATTAAATTTAAATAAGTTCTAAATAAAACTTGCTTGAAGTTTGGTCATACCATAGAGCCCTCTCATTAAAAATATGTGTGGTCGTCAAAAACCAATTCACCACATACGAACAGCAGTTTCATGTGTTGATGTTGAAGTGGGGACAGAGCTTATATGAAACTTTTCTGACAAAGTTTAAATACACATGTAAAATATCCTCGGTATATATTACATCCCAGCCGTGTATGTATTGATTGCAGAGGTGCTGAGGTACCAGGGGCATTAGGACATATTCCAGTAAGTTTCGCCTAATGCTCCTGAGCTGTGAAAGTCCCTCCTTATAAATAAATCGCATAGATATTTATAAAATTTTTAAATAATTGTTGTAGGTACATAAGACTTCTTTTTAAAAGCTTGTTGTAAAATAAATCCCACTCGTCGTCAAAAGCAAACTCAATGGTTTGTGTGTCTGTGTTGCAGTGGGGACAGGTCTTATACGTCAAGTCAAAGCCTTCCTTTTTGAACACGTCCGCCCACTTTTCAGTTCTTTTTTAACACATTCAATACGAGACCTGGAGGACAAGAACTTCCAGGAAAACGGTGTCCTTTGAGAGGGCATCATCCAACGAAGGCCTATGGAAAATTACACTACTATCCAGCCACGCTGGGCTTCAAAACAATTCATTGAAAATAAACAGAACGAGAACGCCCATTGGCGTCATGCCGTCTTCTTGGATAGGGATGGAATGACGCCGATCGGCGTCGTATGCAACGTGTTAACACAGTTTTAAACAAAATTGCCCTAGGTATATATGACGCCCCCGCCTTTTCACCCGCCTCCTCTAACCCAAAGAGTTAAAATGGAGTTATTGAAAGGTCCATTAGTACACGACAAATACACTGTTATACCGGTTTTGGTGATCAAACCATGTCATTAACATACAGTAACTTATTACTAACAATAACGTGGTTGTATGTTACTAATGATGGTTTGATCATGGAAACTGGTATAACAGTGTATTTTTTGTGTATTAGTGGAAATAGACAACCTTTCAGTTGCTCCATTTTGATTTTTCATTCTGTGAATATACACCGATGTATTCGCTCGGCAAACATTTTTTTACGCCCCCTCAAAACATTTTCTTTTACATTTCAAGGTCTAACCGTCACTAGTCACTGTGTTAACAGGTAGAGAAAGAAATCGAATACCAGCTCTTCAGATTGTACTACAACGAGAACGACATCCAGTACTACGAAGGGGAACTCGTCAAGAAGAAGAAGGAAGTTGAGAAGATTGAGAAGAAGAAGGAAGCCGCCGAAGAAGTTCTCAAAGAGAAGAAGAAGGACCAGACCAAAATGAATAGGGATTTGGCCAAGATCGATCAAGAAATTCGAGAAGTGGTATGTGGACTATGTATTTATCTGCACATATTTGATTGGTAGGTGGCTTAAGTTTAAATTGCAGTCAGCCGCATTGTCTTGATTCTTTTCATCTTTCTTTATTTGTTCGGTATTTTTTTTAACTGTGCTCCAGTTTCCTCTGGTTCTGGTTGTTAGTCTTCAGACAAATGAGACCAGAATTAATTTCCTTACGGAATATCTTGCTGATGCCAACTTATCTAACTAGTTGACTTTAATAATAATAATAATAATAATAAACCATTTATTGTACAAAGGCCGAAAGGCCCATTAGGTACACAAGAATTACATAGAATAGTGAATTACCTAAAATTAAGTAGAAAAGCTAATATACAGCGCAGGAGAAAGTTACATAACAAGAGGCCGCTTTGCGAAGAAAAGTAAAGAATTAAAAACTAAGAACAAGATCACACTTGACGAATTTAAGAAAAAAAATAATGAAGAAAGGGGGGGGGGGGACACTATTCACTATTGGCAAACAATTCAGTAACGACTGTCCTGAACCGACCGACCGTAGGTAGAGACCTGAGGCGCAGAGGAAGAGCGTTCCACAGCCTAGCCCCTACAACACCAAACGAGTGGGCGAAGATTTTTGTGGTGTGGCGAACTATCAGGAGGGCATTAGAGCGGGAGGATGATGATTTTGAAATAATATTGTGCAGATAGGATGGTACGGAATAGTTATTCAAAATTTTGAAGACAAGAATGAGGTGGCGGAGGTCGAAGTATTTATGTAGAGGGAGGGAAAAAAGGTTTAGATTACCAACTGAATTACGAGGTTTGATATTATGAATGAAACGAATGCAGGCGTTATGGGCGACTCGCAATTTTCTGGCACACGAAGAAGAGAGGGAATGGGAGAAAATAGAATCACAGTAGAGAAAATGGGGTGTAACTAACGCAACAACCAATTGTCGTTTAAGGTTGGGGGGGATGAATTTGCTAAGTTTGCGAAGTGGGTGGAGAGAGCTATAAATTCTCCTACAGATTTGCCCAATGTGCTGGTTCCAGGAGAGGGTATCGTCAATGACTAACCCAAGGCTGACAACTGACTTAGCATATGGGATGACAGAACCACTCACAAGTATGGGTGGAACAGAATCAGAGGGTACGGAATTTTTGGAGATAATAATTGCTTTAGACTTAGCTGGATTGATGTTGATTCCATTCCTCTGAGCCCACACCGAAACGGCAGAGAGATCAACATTTAAGAGGTGGATGGTGTTGACAATATCATCGATGCTGCCAGAAAGATACACCTGGAAGTCGTCGGCAAAGAGGTGATATGAGCAGTGAAGGAGGACAGCGGGAAGGTCGTTGATGAACAAAGAGAAGAGAATAGGCCCAAGGACAGCACCCTGGGGCACACCGGTATGAACAGGGAGGAAACTGGATTCGGATTGACCAAAGACTACTTTTTGGATGCGGGAGGATAAATAGGAAGCGATAATTTGGCAGGAGGAGGAGGAGAAGTTGAAAAAGCGTTTTAGTTTATTGATTAAGAGGAAGTGAGAGACCGAACCAAAAGCATTACGGAAGTCAAGAAGAACCAGAACTGTGCAAAATGATGAGTCTATGGAGAGTCTTATGTCTTCAATTATGCGTAAGAGAGCAGTTTCGCAACTGTGAAAGTTGTGAAAACCTGACTGATATTTACACAGCAGGTTATGGGGCAAAATGTGTGAATTGATTTGGGAGAGAATTAAATGTTCAAATACTTTACTAAGGAAAGGGAGAATACTGATGGGCCGGAAGTCAGAAGGAATAGATGGATTGTTAATTTTAGGTAGTGGTTGGATGAAGGCAGATTTCCAAGCTGTTGGGAAAGAAGAGGAAGTTAGAATGAAGTTGAACAAGTAGGTGATGTGATGAAGAAGAATTGGCAGCAATAACAGTAAAAATCGACGCGATATTTGGTCGGGGCCAACTGCGTTAGAGGAGACTTTCTCGAAGGCCTCCAGCACGTCTCCAGGCTCAACACACCGAAATGAGAATTCAGGGATAGTTGTAGACACTGGGGGTGCGTCAGGTAAAGGTACAGCGGACGGGGCTTCGGTAGTGGGACCACCTGCGAAAAAAGAGTTCAGGACGTCGGGAACAACAGTTGGTATACATGGTTGGTCCCCTGATCTGGACAGACCCAAGCTCCTCACATTAGCCCAAAGATTACGAGAAGGAAGCTTAACATCAAGTTTAGAGAAGTGATGAGATTTCTTAGCCCTTCGTATCATTTTTTTAACCCAATCGTGCAGCCTATTGTACCTACTCCGATCAGCTGGATCGCCAGATGCCTTCCACTCGAAAAAAGCAGCATCTTTCATTGATATTGCGAATTTAATTTCTTGAGAAAACCAAGGATAAGAAAATTTCTTGGGAGTAAAAGAATGCAAAGGAGCATGGGAGTCGAGCAAATCCAAAACCAGAGAATTGAAAAAATCAGTCATGGCATCCGCATTACAGAAAGAATAGAGTGGGGACCAATCACGAGCGCTGGCATCAGCAGCGAGGGCATCCTTGTTGATCTTATTCAGGCTTCTACAAGTAATTGGTTCTTTTCTAAATCTGAATATGGGGTATTTGTAGCTGCAAACCAAAAGTTTGTGATGGCCAAATGCGGGAACCAATAACTGATTGAAATTGATAACACGGGAGGGATTTTGCACAAAGCAAACATCAATCCAGGTTTGGGTAGAGGTTATGTGAGTTGGAGCTGAAGGGAGAATGGAGAGATTGAAGTTACTGAGCATATCCATGAGCTTGGAGGACGAGCTTGTGTCTCGAAGCAAATTAGTGTTCAGGTCGCCCAGAAAAATTGAGTGGGAGTAACAGCCAACCAAACTAGATAACGCCTCCTCGAGTTCAGTGAAATCCGTAGGAGTTCTAGGAACATAAATTACTCCGATTAGAAGAGTATCATGAGGGGTTTTCATTTCTACAAAGAGATATTCGAAAAACGAACCAGGAGGGCTGGAGAGAATGAGTTTGGTTTGAAAGTGGGAGAGGTAGTAGAGGGCAACACCACCACCACGGACTCTAAATCGGTCATTTCTAATAAGCGAATATGATTCTAGAGAAACAGCTTTATTGGGAATAGAAGACTTCAGCCAGGATTCCGTGATGGCAATGAAATGAGGTTTTGAAGGTTGGAGGTAGTAGCGCAACTCTTCAATTTTACTAGTTAAAGACTGAATGTTAATACAGCATACGGTGAGAGTGTTCTTAGCAGGTTTTACAGCGTCTGAAATTAGAGGTAAAAGGTTAAGAGAACCAGAATGAGCAGAGGAGTCAATACATTCAAACGAGGTGTCTGGGGAGGCCGCGAAAGCGCCACCGTCAGCCGCCATCAGGGCAGCATCCACGATCGGTCAGAATCAACACAGTAGTAGAAAGCTGGGCATGGAGTATGTCAGCGGGTGAGTGCTGAGGTCGTACTTCGAATGAGCTGACTGACTTGGCCGATCAAGGTCTGCAGACTGAACTTGAAAAATAGAAATTGTGTTTCAACTCATCAACAGCTTATGGAGAGATGTCTACTCCATAAGCTTAGTGGTAGCCGCACAAAGCTAGTATCGGTGAATGGTGGGGATTCTGGTAAGAATTGGGTAGTTGTACGAATTTAAAACCGCATTTGATTGGCTGCAACATGGCAGGGTATGTTGGATTGTGATTAGCTATGTTGAGATGTTAGGTATGTGTCTGTGACTGGCGATTTTGAATGTGAGACAAATAGTTTCCTTTTCTATTCTGTAGGAAGCAGAAGTGAATAGGAAGAGGCCTTCGTTCATCAAATCCAAAGAGCGGGTCGCTCATCTCCAAAAGAAGCTCAACACTGCCAAGAAGTCTCTCGAGGAAGTCAAATTAGCTGAGAAGGCCCACGCTGAAGATAAGAGACTGCTGGAAGAAGAACTCGCTCAGGTTTGCACACCAAAAAAAATTGATTTTGGTATTTCAGTGTCAGAGGTACTTCAAGCCACAAATATGGAAACGGAATGTCTACCTCCATCACCCTTTCATTGAAATTAGATGGAAATAAGGATGGTGGATGGAGGGACATTATGATGTGGACGTACGTTTATTCTATAACGGATTTGTCAATAAATGATGTTATGTTATCTTATGTTATAGGTGAACAAGGCTCGAGAAGAGTACGAAAATGGTGAGATAGATGCATCGCAATCACAAGGACGTGATATTCACCTTGAGGAAACTCAGGTTTGTGCTATGATTTTTGAATTTGTTCTTACTAGGATTGAAGAGTTTCTCATTTGTGATAGTAGGCTGCTACTGCAAACTGCACAGATTGTTCTGTCGGTTATTATAGGTCCAAGAATACAACAAGCTCAAGATCGAAGCTCAGATGCGGTCGGCACAGTACATGCAGGACCTCGATTCCATCAACAGGGAGCAGAAAGCGGACCAGGACAAGTTGGACAACGAGGTCAGGATGAGAACGCAGCTTGAGAGCCAGATCAGACAGAAGGGGCACGAGAAGGACGAAGCGCAGAAGAGGGTAGACAAACTGACTGATCATATCAGGTAAGATGAACAGAAATCATTGAATAGGGCAGAGCAGGTGGCGAAGCTGCTTAAGTAGCGTGGATAGAGACTTGCATCAAAGCGACCTAGTGGTCTGTTGTGAAGCTGCTTTTTCGTCATCCGCAATGGTATTGGGTGATTCCTCATGCTGGAAACAACGATTTCTATGTCTTTGAGTCGTTTTAGTTAGGTCTTACACAGGGTGGATACAAGAAGGAGGAGGCAGCAGAGGGTCGACAAGCTGAATATTATCAGGTATCCTTGGTGCCACAAAATGTATCTCGCTCTTCTCTGGTCTAGCAGGCTGGGACTTGAGGGGTTGTGCAATTCTATATCTCAACTAGAAACAAATGTTCATAGTCGACTGGATTCAACTTTACACGTAATGCCAACAAAATCTTTGCTTTGACCTAAGGATTGATTCATGCCTGGCGGTGTAGTAGAGTAGGGTCCTCCAGTCAATTTCTGTTATAAATATCCACATTTAGTTTATTGGGCTATTGCAGATCTAACGATTATTCGAAATTCCGACTTCCAGAACCAGTGAGCAGAGTCTGGAGGAACAGAAGAAACTCCAGATGGACCTCCAGTCAGACGTTGGATCGTCCAAAGATCGTGTGAAAGAGCTCCAGACCGAGCTGGAGAGTTTGATGGAGCAGCTCGGAGATGCCAGGGTGGACAAACACGAGGACTCAAGGAGGAAGAAGAAGCAGGAGATTGTGGAAAATTTCAAGAAGAACTTCCCCAACGGAGTGGTAAGTTGTGGCATCAAGAATTTGATATTGTATGTTCAGCGTACTGTGAATGCATTTGTAAAAGAGTAGGCTAATTTCATTCACGATTTCTGTTCCAGTTTGACAGGATGATCAACATGTGTCACCCGCAACACAAAAAGTACAACGTTGCTGTGACCAAAGTCCTTGGGAAGTACATGGAGGCGATCGTGGTTGACACAGAGAAAACCGCCAGGCAGTGCATTCAGTACCTCAAGGAGAACCTGCTGGACCCCGAAACCTTCCTGCCTCTTGACTACATCCAGACAAAACCTTTGAAAGAGAGACTGAGGTAAAATTTGATCGGGAATCCTTATTCAGTGGTTCGGATCTACTTACCTAGGGTTAAATTGTGAGTTAGTCCATTCAAGATAGCCGTCTCATTGTCTTAGTAGTTTGCGTCATCTGCAGACTGTGTAGTAACGATTAGTAGGAGTTTTAGGGATCATGTAGTTGTGATAGGGCTTAATGGAGACACATCTACATCTGTTGCAGATATCGTAGGAATTCAATACACATTATCCCATTTCCAGGGCCATCAAAGACCCGAAGAACACTCGACTGCTCTACGATATCCTCAACTTCAGTCCTCCTGAGATCAAGCAGGCCGTCCTCTTTGCAACGAACAACGCCCTCGTCTGTGACACTCCGGAAGACGCCATGCGCGCTGCGTACGAGATCGACGGCTCCAACCGCTACGACGCTGTAGCCCTGGATGGCACGTTCTACCAGAAGTCTGGCATCATGTCTGGAGGTTCTCTTGATCTCGCCAGAAAAGCCAAGAGGTAAGATGTTCCCTGCGATCTCTGCCCAGGGCGTGGCTTTCACCAGAAAATGTTGTGCTAAATTCTAGAAATACCGTCTAAGCACTAGTAAATAATCTCATCTCCATTGCTCTCATCTGCAAGAGGATTTATGGAAGTTTGCACTCCTTACAAACGCTATCCAAGCTGGCACCTCCCAACTTGAAAGAATCTCTCATTGCAGCTCTCTTCATCCCGAACTTCTTGTACTGTGATACCATTTCTTCTTACACATTCAATGAACAACGGACATGGGTCGGAATTAGCTGCTTCTGACCACAGAAGAGGATTCAGCGCCCCCGTAAACCACTGGACCCCAATTTTCAACTCTGAAATCTGAGTAGTTCGGCGAGAATAATCTAAAGAACAAACGCATGACGTCATCTGGTATGTATCTCCCACTCACTCGGTTCCTGTGTGCGGGAGTGAGGGGGCAATACACAGCAGATGCCGTATTGTGAGTTGAAGATCCTGAAACTCATATGTTCGTGTTACGAAGAAGATGGTTGTAAACGTTCCCCTTAGTTACTCCTGAAAAAATATAGTTCAGTATTATTATCGACTTAAACGAAGCTCTACTTTTCTAAAAGGTTATCGGGACCAGACGATTCCACTGCGCCAAATATAGGCAAGTTCTTTAGACGTTCAAGGTCGCGAGAATGGATGTCAAACTACAGATAGATAAGTTGGAAGGTCCAGAAGATTGGGTTCGCTGGAAGAAGGAGGTAATGCTTCTGTTAAGACACAGCAAGGTGATGGGTATCGTTGATGGTACAGTCACAGGGCCTGTGAGGCCTGAAGAGGGCGCCGAGGCTGTTGAAATGCAAGCGTACGAGACCGACTTAGCGAAATTCAGTGAGAACGATGTTCTGGCACATTTAGTTTTAATAAAGAGCTTGAGTAGGGCTAACGCCGAGCTGACCAATACTTGCACTTCCGCTAGGCAGGTATGGCTAAAACTATTGTCCATTTATGAGCAAAGTTCCGGACAGAGACTTGATCGACTACTAGAACAGTTTTTTAGCTATTCGTTTGACAACTCAGAAAACATGGTATCTCACGTATCTCGTCTCCAGAGAATTTTCGTAGAAGCAAATGAAGAGTTGGATAGATTGACTTCTAAGACTATGCCTGATCTAGTTTTAATGAGTAGAGTAATGTCAACATTGCCAAACGACTACTTCGAGTTCAAAAGCGTGTGGGAATCAGTCCCCATGGAGAAACGCACGATCGAAACACTGTCGGAACGATTACGTTTGATAGAAATGAGACTTCCAAATAAGGGGGGTGAAAATTCCGCGCTTACAGTGAAAACTGCTGGATTTAAGAAGAAACCACAGGTCGTCAAACATAAGCAGGAAGGTGGAAGGTGTAGCATTTGTAGGTCTACCGAACACTATGCAAGGCATTGTGACAAAAAGAAGCCTGAACAGTCTAAACAGAGTGACCAAGGCACTGCATTTGTATGTGAGACTTTTGTATGTGGGTCAACTGACGTATCTGAGTCAAGCTTGTGGATTGCCGATAGTGCATGTTCCGTTCACATGACTAGTTTTCAAGACAATTTTCGAACATATACAGAGTTTTCTCAACCGAAAAAAGTATTTGTCGGGAATGATGACGTCATTTATGGCTTAGGAGAAGGCACTATTGATGTTGAAATGCTCATAAACGGAAAATGGGTGAGAAACCATTTGCAGTCCGTTTGGTATGTTCCGAGTATTGGTAGAAATCTGTTATCAGTAGGATCGACCGTGAGTAAGGGCATGACATTTACTGCAAATGCAACTGAGTGCACCATAAGGAAAAATGGGGTCGTCATGATCGTAGGAAAACAAACTCCGAACAAACTGTACAAAATGTCGATGCGTACTGTAAAACCTGAGAAACAGGTGGAGGCGTTTTTCACTACTCCCTCAGATAATTTACAGTTGTGGCATGAACGCATAGGGCATCAAGGCAAAAGGTACGTTCAAAATTTTCTGAAAAACCGGGGTATAAATTTGAAGTTTGATTCCTCGCTGTGTGAAGCCTGTGTGATGGGTAAACAGCCACGTCAAAGCTTTGGTGATCGTACGATATATAGGCCAACTGAATGTGGTGGGCAAATAAATGTCGACGTTTGTGGACCAATGGAAGTGGAATCCATAGGTGCGGCTCGCTATTACGTAGTCTTCAAGGACGACTATTCGTCGTTTCGTCGTGTTTATTTCTTGAAGAAAAAATCTGAAGTTCCCTCAGTTCTTCAGAAGTTCTTGGCAGAAGCTGAGATGGCAGGGCATAAGGTGAAGCAAATATTGAGCGACAATGGCACTGAAATTAAGAATGTGCAAGTCAAAAAGTTGCTTGAATTGAAGGGGATAAACCATAGATTCACTATGACATATACGCCTCAGCAAAATCCTGCAGAGCGAGAACATCGTACACTCTGTGAGTCTGCACGGTCAATGATGTTAGCGGCAAAGGTCAGCAAGTCCTTTTGGGCAGAGGCAGTGAACACTGCAGCCTATTTACTGAATTTGACAGGCCCTACGCCACAGGAAGATAAAACTCCTTATGAACTTTGGTTCGGTAATGATAGAGTTCCAATCGACCACTTGAAGGTTTTTGGCACTGAGTGCTTTGTTCAGATTCCCAAACAAAAGAGACAAAAGTGGGACACGAAGTCAATGAAAGGGCTCTTTGTAGGATACTGTGACATCAGAGATGGGTATCGAGTTTGGGTGCCTGAAAAGAAAGATGTTATCTCAAGTCGGGATGTTGTATTTAGTGAAAACGTGTTGTCAGTTACCAAGTCTGAAAATAGTTCCAATGCTGCAGAGTTCCGTTTAATTCCGACAGAAAACGAAGTGCAGTTGGAAAATGTAATGCAGCAGGACGTTGAGCAATATTCTGGGGAAGAAAATGAAGATGATCATTCCGGGGAAGATAGTGACCATGATGAGAGTCTTTTCGCACCAATTCCAGAGCCAGGGTGTTCCAACGCTCAAGGGGTACCAAATAAAAACAACAATCAGAGGCAACTTCGCGATAGGGGCCAATTGAAAGCACCTGATAGACTGGTCTACGACAAGTTGGGTGACAATAATATCGCAATGATGGCACTAAGTGAACCGACAACATATAAAGAAGCTATGAAGTCGGAGGAAGCTTCTCAGTGGAAAGCAGCCATGGACGATGAGATGAGATCATTGGCTGAAAACCAGGTGTGGGAACTTGCTCAGTTACCTCCTGGGAAGAAAGTGGTCGATAGTCGATGGGTTTTCAAGCTGAAAAGAAAACCAAATGGAGAAATAGACCGATTCAAGGCAAGAGTAGTTGCAAAGGGGTATGCTCAAGTCCCAGGCATAGACTACAATGAAACGTTCAGTCCAGTAGTGAGATTTGACACTATCAGAACACTGTTGAGTGTATCAGCGTGTGAGGGATTGAAACTCTTGCAATTCGACGTCAAAACTGCATTTCTCTACGGAAATCTTGACGAAGAAATTTACATGGCTCAGCCAGATGGTTACCACGATGGGACGAAACGGGTATGCAAGCTCACAAGAAGTCTTTACGGCTTGAAGCAAGCACCTAGATGTTGGAACACAAGGTTCACCAATTTTATCAAGTCTCAAGGTTTCAAGGCCAGTCATGCAGATCCTTGTCTGTATCATCGCGAAACGGGGAAGACAAAGATGTTTTTGGCGATATACGTTGACGACGGGATATTGAGTGGCTCAGATTTTGATGAAATGACCAGATTCATGAATCACTTGCGTGAAGAATTTCAAATCACAGAGAGTCCGCTTGGAAGCTATCTGGGAATGGAAATTACGCAGAATAAGGACGGGTCAATTTTCTTAAGTCAAGAGCACTATGCACTGAAAGTTTGCAAGCATTTTAACATGGAAAAGGCAAATCCGGTTACAGTACCTATTGGGCCAGAAGGTCAGAGCCAGAATGATGTAGATCTGGGACCAGATGTGCCTTACCGCCAAGCAGTTGGGAGCTTGATGTACCTTGCTACTGTCACGCGACCCGACATTGCTTTCGCAGTAGGTGTTGTGTCACGGAAAGTCTCAAAGCCCACTGTTTCCGATTGGGTAGCAGTGAAACGAATCATGAAGTACCTAAGTGGCACTTCTTTGTTGGGCCTGCTCTACAAAAAGGGGTACAAGCCTGGAGTTCTTGAGAGCTATTCTGATGCTGATTATGGAGGTGATGCGCTCACGAAACGGTCAACATCAGGGGCTGTAAGCCTGTATGGCGGTGGAGCGGTGTCCTGGTTGAGTCGAAGACAAAAATCTGTGTCTTTGTCGACAACTCATGCAGAGTATGTAGCCGCAAGTGAAGGTACCAAAGACCTGATATGGCTCAGTCGACTGCTGAACGAGCTCACAGTTTTGAAAGGGAAGCCCACTCTTCTAGTCGACAACGAAAGTGCTTTGAAACTTGTGAAAAATCCCGTATTCCACAACAGATCGAAGCACATCGAAATTCGATATCATTTCATTCGGGAAAAATACGAAGAAGGCGCTATGGACATTCAACACGTTGAAACGAAGTTGCAGATTGCAGACGTTATGACGAAGCCTCTACCAAGGGTCAGGTTTGAATGTCTACGACAGTTGTTAGGGATGGAGAAGAGTTCCTGAGTTTAGGTCTTCGGAGGAAGTATTGTGAGTTGAAGATCCTGAAACTCATATGTTCGTGTTACGAAGAAGATGGTTGTAAACGTTCCCCTTAGTTACTCCTGAAAAAATATAGTTCAGTATTATTATCGACTTGAACAAAGCTCTACTTTTCTAAAATGCCGTCGCACTCTTTTTCTTTCCCCCTTTTCGCCCACTTCCGGTGTTTTCAGACCCATCATACAGCACCTTTTGGTTTATTATTCCGTGAATAATACACCTATGTGTTCGCTCAGCAAACTATTTTTATAACACCCCCTCAAAATTTTGTCTTTTATGTTTCAGTGTATGTATATTCCAATAGTGCAATGTCCCACCCCATATCTACTTATTTTCGGTCTAAAAAATGCTTTCTTTCGGACACAGACTCCATTTGCGCCCTGGTTGTGTCCCGAAACTTTGCAGCCCGATCAGAATATACCCAAGGGTGTTATGGGTGAAAAATGGGTGTAAAAATAGAGTTTTTCGAGATTTTTTGAGTAAGTAAAAAGCGAGAGGAGATCAGTAGAATACAAGCGGAAGGCAAGGTGAAATAGAAAAAGGCAAGACTTACAAGTGCTGACCATAAACATAATAAATTACTGATAGAGGGGATACCTTCCAAAAATAGTACGGAGGGTAGAGTGATAGCTACAGGTTTGCTGTGTCCTACAGCGTACAGTACCATCTCACGTGAAAGGGAAGAGAAAGGTCCCAAGCTGATGGATAACTTTCAAGAAGTCGGTAACCGGTTACAATAAAGCACTATCGGCGGCCACCCCCACATTAAAGGGTGCGAGAGCGAGACAGTTACCTATGTGCGGCCAGTCGAGAGGTAACTGCCCAAGCCTCTCTTTAGTACTGCCCAAGCCCAATGCCAGGAGAAGCGAAGTAGTTATTCCAATAATGTAGGATTTCTCGTAACCGGTTATCTCAGAAACAGGTTCTTGGTCGATAACCTGTTATTCTACGTGGTTCCGTTATTCAACGCCTGTCACTAGTGTGGGCCTACTGTCCTAATTCTTAATGAAGCATTTTTATCATTACCACTCTTGCAATTCATTCATTCGCATTGTGTCCTTTCAAGGTGGGACGAAAAGCACATGTCTCAACTCAAGGCGCTCAAAGAGAAGAAAACCGAAGAGCTGAGGGAGGCCATGAAGAAGTCGAGGAAGGAATCAGAACTGAACACTGTCGAGTCGCAAATCAGAGGTCTCGAAACTCGTATCCGCTATGCCAAAACCGACAAGGAGAAGACTCTGAAGCAGATCGAGGAATTGGAGAGGGAGCTGCGGGAGCTCCAGAAAAGGTGATTTGGTACCTCTGATACTGTAATGAAGTGTTCATCAATGCCAACTTAACGGTCAGATAGCTATCCCCTCGTATGACTGAAAAATCTTGTTTTATAACTGAATATAATCTAGTATAACTGAAAAAAGATAGTTTTTCCCATGGATGGTGAAACTGCGGCTGTGGCAACCTCAGCAGAACCTCTCAGTTTCTGGATGGTGTTTTTACAGATTTTGTTTTTTAGCTGTTGCAACTTTCCATTCAGTTTTTTCTCCTTTAGAACTGGTTTGCAGCAAACGGAATGTGTAAAAGTAAAGTGTACTGGGTGTGTGTGAGTGTACTTTCCAATCCCAACCCACGTGATAACACCTTCTCTTCCAAACACGGTACTGTAAACAGGATTTCGTGCGCACACCACTGACTTGTTGTACAGCTCTTCAACACCTGTGCGAGTGTGCCAACACCTGTGTCACAGTGTACCAATTGTTAGCATATCAGCTATCAGCTACAAGTTGGTGGTTTCCGGAGTCGCTGTACTCGAATCAACGCTCAATTCTTGAGTTGTTGAAGATCGATCAGTAAGAAGACACTGGCCATTGAGAAAAATAGCCTATTTCCTTTTTGGTTTATTCTTCTGTGAATAATACACCTATGTATTCGCTCAGTTAAATTAACTCCCCCCCCCTTCCACCCCCAACATTTTTTCTTTTACATTTCAGTGTGCGTAGATTGCGTGTGCTATGTCCGTGTCATCCTTATTGACTTTATTTTTGGTAAAAAAAATTCGTTCTTTCGCACGCTGGCTTCATGTGGGCCCTAGTTGTGGCCCTATCGGAATATGCCCAGGGGAGTTATAGATGAAAAATGGGTGTAAAAATAGGGCTTTTTTTGGTGTTTTAGTAACATAAGCTTGTTGGGGAATGACAGAAATCCCTCCATCTCCAACCCAACAACCAACCTCGAGTAACGGATAACAATTGCAACGGGCGAAGAAGAAAAACGATGGATGATATCTCATATAGCATCCACGGGGGACATTACAAGTGACGGTTTCTACGCCTTAGCGATTGGTTTATTTTTGTAATTTGATTATTTCAATTAAAATTAGTTCACTTGAGTCCACAGTGGTTTTTATCAAAGTTCCGGAAATGTCCAGTCCCGAGGATAATAAGGAAGTTCCTCCATCAGAAGTGGGATGTGGATCAGGCTCACAACAAAAGGAGGATGCTGATCAGGTAACCTTACCCGGCGGATTGTGGCGGCAGTTTCTGGAGACCCAGAATGATCAAATCCTTCAGTTATTGCACGCCGGTTTGAATCCATCCAAATCTAAAGGTCAACAAATTTATTTACCTGATTTCGACCACCCACAGAAAAAAAAAAAAAAAAAAAAAAACCCACCCACAAAAAAAAAAATCAGACCCACTTGCTTGGTGCTCAACTGTGGGGCTTTGCATCCAAGAAAAGCCATTGGTTGCAGATGGAGGGGTTTCTGTAATTCCCCGACAAGCTTGTGTTTCTTTTTTTCGTGTTTCTTAGGGCGAGAATACCGAATATGAAGTCGATTGTGACCAGAAAGTGGACAATTCAGGTTCTAACGAAGTTTTAGCCTTAAACTTACGTTACATTTTGGTTACAAACGTCATTGTTCCGCACACAGGTTGTTTCCCAATTTTGGAACACATTTTGGTCCTAGATGTGCTCTGAAGCTCTCGGCAGCCCGGTGGGAATACATCCAGGGGTGTTATGGGGGGGAAAAATGGGTGTAATAATAGGGTTTTCGTGGTTTTAGTGAACATTAGCTTTTGAGATATCGTTTTCCGTTTTTTTTAGGGCGAGAACACTGAATATAAAGTCGATTTTGTCCAAAGAGTGAAGAATTTAGGTTGTAACGAAGGTTCAGCTCCCAAAATTGACTTTTTGTTAGTAAAAAATCTGGGAAATGGTCTGAAATCACCATAAATTTTGTATAACACCAGAAGTAGTATCAGCAGGTGAATCAAGGCAATCAAGTAGCACTTTCAATGATCAAAAGATAACTTGTAAAAAAGGGAACCCAATTTGTGTCTGTGGGGGCCAAAATTGGTGAAACCATCAAAAATGGCTATTTCAGTTATTGCGCATGAAAGAAGCAATAAATTAACAGCCAGCATTTCTGTAGAATAATAAACCCACGTGACAAGGACTTCGCAGCGTTTTTTACTTTATTGGCCGGCTGAATCTTCCTAGCTAACCGTTGGTAAACCCGGCCTAAGTCATATTTCTGTATATCGAACTCGAGTAAGTCAAATCCTTCTAAACCTTCCGAGTTTCCCCACAGGTACGAGGAAACCGGCCCTCGCCGTGAAGCCATCGAGAAGTCCATGGCCGAAAGGGACATCCAGATCCAGGAGATGAAGGAAAGGATGAACTCCGTCGAGGACGTTGTCTTCAGGGATTTCTGCCGTAAGATCGGCATGGAGAACATCCGCCAGTACGAAGAGCGGGAATTGAGGTTCGTTATTCCTATGCAGCAGTGATGATATTCGTTACATGTCCCTGCAGTTTGCCTGTGCCTTTAAAATTTTGTATCGTGCATTTCTAAAACTGTATTTGGTTTTCAGATCTCAACAGGAAAGGATGAAGAAGAGGATGGAATTCGAAAATCAAAAGAACCGAATCATCAATCAGCTCGAGTTTGAAAAATCCAAAGACAAGAAAGTGAAAGGTAATATGGCGAAATCTCTGCGTGGAAGAGAACTTGGAGAAATTATTAGGAACAGCGAGGTGATTACGCCTCCATCGAGGCGCCTCAACCCTCAATTTTCCGTTGTGCCTTTCGGAGCACACCTCTTTTGAGGCCCTATTTTCGCCTTGAGAGTAAAGGTAACACGATATTTAAGGCTTGGTTTCCTCCAGAGACTTCCCTTAAGGAGGTTGGCACCATTGGACGTCCGCCAAAATCTTTGGTAACGATAAAAAATTATAAAAAATTGTGCCGGGTTCAGGTCGCTTCACCAACTGTGGCCAACCAAAATGTCGGGGTGAGTTTTTAACACGTCCACTGCGGCACGGGACTTATTGACCTCATGCAGCTATTAAGACAATCAGTGCGGGGCCATCAAAAATAGCTATTTCAATTATATTATTACATACGAAATAAACAACAAATAGCCAACCTTCCTGCAGTAGCAATAATGGTAAACCCACGTGACAAGGACTTTGCAGCTTTTTTTAAGGGTTCTGATCATTTATTTGCCTGGTTTTGGTCTGGAAAATGGTTGTATTCCTCAAAGTAACATCTAAATGAGCTTGAAAAAACCAAATATGTAGTTGATTCTGACCGCTAAGAAGAAGGTTTGAAGTTGATTTGGATTGATGTTCTAATGATGTTTTAACTCAAAATTCAATATATATATATTATATATGGGTCAGAAACCTTATAAAATGGCTTTAATTACTAGACATATGTATAATAACACAGGAAATAGTATTAACAGGCGAATTAAGTGGCACTATCAATGATCAAAAATAATTTGACAGAAACAGCAACCTGATAATCGAGTTTCGTCAAATATAGCTTTGTGAGTCTCTTCAGTGAGGTCCCAGTCGTGCCGTATTCAGTCGAGAATAATAACTCCATGTGTCAAGGATTTGGCAGCGTTTTTATTTTTCTTCTTTGCTAGTTATGAGTTCAAAAACGTGGGGGAAAATTCAGAAAAACTGCTGTGTGATGTGGTCTCAAGTCCAAAGAATAAGGCATGGGGATCTCCCGCGCTGCTTCCTTATTCGTTCACTGGCTGGCCACTGCCACGCCAGGCGCCCTCCTCCCATTTCTCCGACATCGACTTATTACCTTCCGCGTATTTTGAGTCAGTTCCCGGTAACTGCGAAGACAGGTAATCAGGCAAGACAGGTGATCAGGGGTAACTACATCTGATTTGCCACCGCTGTCTGCAGATTCCTGTCCGAAGAAGACGCAACGGGTTTCTTTTATCCTCTCCTACTTGAACCATTCCATATGACATCGGCTCTGGGAAAGCGTAGGTAAGGTTTGGGCTGCATTCGTTTTGAGCTTCACCGGTCCTCCGTAGTGAATATCTGCAGTGAGGCAGCTAGAGCTGGATTCCCTGCATCCCCCCCCCTCCCACGGCCACTGTTTTCCGCAAAAATGGTGAAGTTTTGCATTAATTTCCAGTAATTATTGTGTGTCCGTTTCAGCCGAGTTACGAGCTATGATGTTGATTTTTTCGATTTTCAGTCTATTAGGATATTAATTTATAAGGCTTTGTTGTTAGATAATGTGACGAGGTGGGAGAACGCCGTGAAGGACGACGAGGAGGAACTGAAAATCGCGCGTCAAGCGGAGGCGAAGCAGCAGGCCGAACTCGAGAAAGAGATGCGGCAGATTGAGGAACTCAAGAGCAAGAGGTTGGGATTCAAACAGGAAGTGGACAAAATGGAAGAAGCCATCGGGAAGGTAACTGCAGAATTTGCCTTAATGTTTTACATTAGTTTGTTTGATTTATTTTTATTATGGGAGAACCCAATTGCTCGAAAACAGGTACAGTGATAGTAATTAATAAAATAAAAGAAGAGAAAGAGAGAGAAGAGAGAGTTGAAAGAAAAAGTACACAATATGCATGAGATGCGCCAAAGTCGAAAAATAATGGAAATCAAACAGATATCAACAGATATTAAAACAAAAATAAATAAATAAACAAATAAATAATGGAGGTTAGAAGGTTGGGGAAGATGTCATTGTGGATTTGAAGGTATTGAATGAAGATGAGAAGAAATCAAGTTCTGGGTGGAGGTCTCCAAGAGGCGGTGGTCCTGGGAAGCTTGCGCATCGGCCAACTCATGAGGTAGTTTGGGGTGAGAACGGTATGGAGAAGAGGATGTACTGTCCACCCCGAGGTCCTGGGAAGCCTGCGCATCAGCCGACTCATGAGGTAGTTTGGGGTGAGAACAGAATGAGAAGAGGACGAACTGTCCACCCCAAGGTCCTAGGAAGCCTGCGTATCGGCCGATTCATGAGTTAGTTTTTGGGTGAGAACGGTATGGAGAAGAGGACGTACCATCCACCCCGAGGTCCTGGGAAGCCTGCGCATCGGCTGATTCGTGAGGTAGTTTGTGGGTGAGAATGGTATGGAGAAGAGGACGTACCGTCCACCCCGAGGTCCTGGGAATCCTGCGCATCGATTGATTCATGAGGTAGTTTGTGTGAGAACTGTTGGGTGAGCCGGTGGAGAACTGACGGATCTTGAATGATATACAGAAGGGGAGGTCTGGTGAGTCGATCTGATTGTTCAATAGTTATTATGTTATTTGTTCAATAGTTATTGTTATAGTTATTATGACGTACCGTCCACCCTGCCCATTAATGCTTTTTATCCTGGCAGGTATAGGCCTGTCTTTAGTGTACTTAGTATTTTCTGGGTCTATCTGCACAACACACAGTAGGTACATTGCTGAATTGAAGAAGCTCGCCGACAAACTTTGTAATGCTTGAAGCACGCTTTTGATTGTTTTTCGTTGGTCACGTGGAAAACCTTTCAGATCGTGGTTTGTTTCAGGCTCGACGCGAAGTGGGAGCTATCGCCAAAGACATACAGGCAACCCAAAAGTCGATCGCTAACTTGGAGTCAAAACTGGAAATGAAAAAAGCCGATCGCCACAGTATACTTCTGCAATGCAAGGTGAGTAGTTGAATCATACAGAGTTTTCGAAGGAGATGATTATGTATGACTCGGATGAAACAGACGGTGTGTTGTTGTTCACACGCTGATGCGCTCTAAAGCTTCGTTCCAAGCGAGCTGAGTTCAACAGTTTGGGTGCAAGAAACTCAATTCATGAGGAACTCTGTTCATAAATGAGGGGGAGGGGGGGGGGGGGGGTGCAGCACGGGTTCAGGGAAGTTTTGGGTTCATGAACTCAGTGCGGCACCGATAAGAACACAACGGGATCGGAACACAGTTCAATGTACAGTCCGGGTAGGAAGTAAACTTTGGGTCCATGAACCAAAATGCTTGGAACGCACTGCCCGATGCGCCGAGCTTCTGTGCAGAACTGTTTGATGAGTTCAGCTCGCTTGGAACGAAGCTAAAATATAGATTTCCTGAAATATTCATGTAATATACCTGCGCCTTGTGGTTTTGCAGATGGATGACATTCAGATACCTATGACCAGAGGCAACATGGAAGACATCGGACAGGAGGCAAACGGTGATTCGCAGATGGATTCAACAGTTGTCAACGACAGAGAGAGCAGGTACTTGCAGGATGCTATAGCCTCCTTATTTGTCTTTTTGGGCATTTAAAATGGCTTTAAAACAAATCAATTCCAGTAAGGTTATGGCACTTGAATCTTTCAGTTTCATTTTAGTCACCTGTGTATTTGGCAGCGATTATTATTATTTGTCCAGCGAAAACTTGCGGCTAAATAAACTTAGTAGGTAGGTAGGTACCTACTCGCTAATAAAATAAAGAACGTATCAATCACAATCAGTCGTTCATTAAAATATTATTATAGTAGCTGTACAAATCATTAGTATATCTAGAAAATTATGCTTTTGAAGCCGTGACGCAACAAAAACTAAACTTTCAAAAGTTTAGAGGGGAAAAGAACTTTTGTTATAAACTGAGGGGTGAAGTAGCGATCTAGTGCGTCGAAAAATATGACGCAAGCATTGGGCTGCCAAAAGACCTGCATCAGGCCTTGTGATGAGCACTAACTTGATGTGAAGTAGTAGCTAGGCAGCCGAAAACGGCCGAACACCCTCAGTAGGTATCGGCGGATTGGGCTGTGGCCAGACGCTTGTCCACCGAACCAACTTGGTTCCGGCGTTCCTCCTTCCTTTTCCTGGATGAAGTTGGACCGTGTATGGGGCTGTCGTTCCAACTTCACCATCTTTTGTTCCCCCAGTTTTGTGTCCGTTTGTTGTGGACACAACATCAAGTTGGGGGTGGCCACCGGTCAGGAAAAAGTCAGGGAGAAAAATGTTACTCAGGGAAGCCGTGAAAAAGTGAGGAAGATCAGGCGAGGGAGGGGGTCAGGGCACGTCACGTCACCAAGCGAGAGATTAGGCGTCCTGGGAACATGTTTTGGAGAACTGTCATCGACGCATTTGCAGTGTGTGCAGTTGCGCTGCCTTGCTGAAACCAAACGTTATTGAGAGTTCTTCGTCGTCTGCGTGGTGCAGGCTGTAGGAAAGTCGTAATCATTTGGATGTAGCGCTCGGAATTGACAGTTACTGTAACCCCCATTTTCCTCAAAAAAAAATAATAAAAGCCGATTACCCCCAATGATGACACGGGGCACACCGTACCGTTACACTATCGGTGTGTAGAGGCCTTTGATGGATTTGTCGGGGATTTTCGTGTGACCAATACCGACAGTTCTGTTTGTTAACTGACCCACTCAAGTGAAAATGAGCTTCATCACTCATCAGCTCAATTTCGTTTTCATTATCATTAAAAATTATTTGCATAGCCACTGCATGCAAAATCTTCACGCTGGGCATGATCTGTTGCCTTCGGTTCTTGAGTGACCACAATTTTGTAGGAATGGAACCTCGAATCTTTCTGAAGAATTCTTCTTACTCCCTCTCTGCTCGTGCATAGTTCAGCAGCATCCTTTCGAGCTGATCGGCCAGTGCTCCGAATCAACACTTCTCTTACTCTAACAATGTTTTCAGGAGTCCTTGCTGTGTTTAGTGGTCCTGGTGGCTTCTTCTTCATTAAACTCCCTGTTGTCTCAAAGTCCCCCCCCCCCTCGTAAAATGGTACTCCTTGAAGGGTAGGCACGGGTGTCGGCCAACATTAAATTCTCGACGGAACTGCTGTAGAACTTCACTCACGTTTCTGTCACTTCTCACATATGCTTTGTACGCGAACACTCTATTTTGAAGGGTCCAAGTTTCCATTGTTACTAGAAGGGCATGTCGTAAGGAAGAGAATGAGACCGTCCCCTCCCCTATTTGTCGACCACCTGCTATGTACTACCCATTCAAACACCATTCGGTTCCCGTGAGTCACCCTGTACTTCTTTTTGACTACTTATGGTTTCATTGTTGTAAATAAATGGCGTTTAATAAAATAAAATATAAAATAAAAATGAAAAGTATACAAAATGGTCCAAGTGTAAGCAAGAAAAAATTGGTCTGAGCGGATCAAATTGGTCTTTGTGTGTGGATTGCCGTGTTGTCCGACCATTGGAGGGGCGCATTCTCGGCTCTCCCCACCCCAATCGTAGGCCATGGCCATGGTTGTCCCGCCAGCTGACTGAGACCAGCCACACAGTGTACTTCTTAGTACAGCGTGGATGTACAGCTACTTGGTGGTTTCATTGGAACCTGCTTGAACAGACGGATATGTGTTGTTCCAGGATTGTCATAGACTACTCCGGCCTCTCTGAGGACTTGAAGGACATCGATGAAGACGACGTGAAGAAAGTCGGTGACAAACTGGCGAAACACATCTCAGACCAGTCGCTCACTTTGCAAAGAATCCAGGCCCCCAACATGAAGGTAAGATCTGCATTTTCTGTGTAGCTACATCTGTAAGTACATATATATTTTATTATTCAACCAGCTTAGATAACTGGGATTCAGTGGACAGTAACCATCGGTTCGTTCGCACCAGCTTTTTCTGACGGTTAGCTGACTCCTAGAATACAGTAATCCCATATGATTCAGTGTCATTGATGAGCGTTTGATAATCGCTGAGAATTGAGAACCCGGCCAGTTCTCGTCCGCCCGATTTTCTGTGGGTGGGAGTGGTGGTCAGAAAACTGGTTTGGATAGTCGGGAAACATAGTCATGGATACTAAACAGTCAGAAAATAGTCCGAGAATCACTGCAAATGGCCCAACGCCTTTCTGATTGGTAACCCAGATGGTCACTGCAAACAAACCTAATATTATACCACTTACCTGTATTAATATTGGGTCTTTCTTTCCTGACCAACAACACTTAATGATATTATGTTCCAATTTCACTCTTGTCAACAGGCCCTCGAGAAGCTTGAGCTCGCCCGGGGTAAACTCCAAGTGACGAATGAGGAATTTGAAAATGCGAGGAAACGAGCGAAAAAAGCCAAACAGAACTTCGAACGTATTAAGAAAGAGCGTTACGACAAGTTCACAGAATGTTTCGAACACGTGTCCAACGGCATTGACAACATTTACAAGGTTTGTTATCGATGTTTTTGGGGAATATGTTGATATTCTTCAGTGTTAAGGATTAGGTTTTCGTATGTATTGTATAGTACCTACACTAACGTCCCGATTATCGGAAATCCGATTAACCGGGTCCGGATTAACTGAATCGAAAAATGAAATGAAAATTTCTTATCGCTTGTGCAATGATTTTCAGAGCTTTCGTCGCAGATGGTAAGGCCCACTTCTGTGACTCTACATTTATTCTGTATTTCACCGTTTTAAAACCTTCATTTCAAAGCCTGCTTTCACCTTGATTTGTATATGGTAAACGAGTGTACTTTCGAATTTAAGGCGTCAGTGCCGTACACCCATTTTATGTCAGAAGGTTTCAGGATTAGGTATCCAAATTTTTGATTAACCGGATGACCCTGGTCCCATCTTCTTCTTCAGGTTCGTTCCAACACGCTTGAAGTCATGATCTATTTTGGCGCAATCGATCTGTGCAGGCCTTTGGCTGCCTGTTAAACGTTCCAGTGAGGTTATTTCACGTACTGTTTTACCCGCCCCGAGTTCTTGAACTGGTAAATGAACTTCTTGCTCCAAACGGAGGGCAGGGTTGTGAACTGAAAACTTGAAGATAACCTCGCTGATGCGTACAACCTAGGGATGGGAAAAAACGTGAAACCGTTTCGAAGAAACTTTTTCAAAAGAACGGCCACTGACGAAACAAGTGTTATGGTGTTGATATGGTTTCGGATCCCAAGGTTGCCAGTAGGCCAGTAATAATTGTCATAATGTCTTGGTCTATTCCAGAGGTTCGTTGCTGAAAATGATAAACCAGAAAAAAACTAAATTCTGTTGGAGGAAAAAAACGGGTGTTAAGGCAGGGATTCAGTGGGAGTGTCTACGTCCGCGTCCCGCATCCGCGTCTGGACGCTTGCCATTGCTTCAAGGTTTTTTAATGGAATCGCATTCTTTGAGCGCGTCTGGCGTCCGCGTCTAGAATTGGGACGCCCGCGTCCACGTCCCGACTGCTCAGGGGACCAGTCCAGCCGCGCGCCTACGCGTCCGGAGGTATGTGACCCGCAACGACAACGTTGGAAACCCCGTGGGGGCTGGGATTTACAGGAAAACTACTTGTTCAAAGAGGGGGGAACTGTGGATCACATCTACAAGACTGTGATGCACGGTCATTACTTTATTATTGGAACTGATCAAAATTGAGCCTGAAAAATCTTCTGAAAGTTTCCTCGTCATTCTCAAAGTGATAACGAGCTGCTGAGTACCACCCCTCCTCTCTCCTCTTCTTGTACATTGGGGCATTAGAGTTCCTCTTCAATGAGTGTAAAAAATCCTCATCCTCTTCATCTTCCAACAATAACAGAAGTGCTACCTTCCTCTTCAGCATGGTGTATACTACTAAAATCGATGTAGGCACAACTAGTGGACACAAACGCGGACGCTCCTACCGAATACAACCCTGCCGGCGTCTGGAAGCGGCGGTTCGGACGCAGACGCGAGATGCGGACGCATACGCTCCCACTGAATCCCTAGCTTTACGAAACCATTTCTATTGCGAGAGACAGCTTAGCAGGAAAAAACTAACAGTTTCGTCTTTCTTTGGTTCGGCCAACAGCCAAAATTTCTTGAAGCGTGATTGTTGCCAAAGCTGTTATTTTGAAAGAGCTTTCCCGAAACTGTTTCATACAATAAACGGACTGTTTCGTTTCGTTTCTCAAAAAGAACGGCAACGCCCATCCCGAGTATAACCTCCCCAAAACTTTCATGTATCTGGTGTTCAAAGGCGAATACTAAAATCGTTTTCTACCTTGTCCCTCTATCTTGCCCTAGGGGCACCCTCTCGGTCACGTACGCTCGGTTTTGAGGTCAAACACGGGTTTTACATTTTTGTTCCCCCGAACCATTCAGCCACAAATTTCGATGCTGAATTAAGGGCCGTCTTAGAGCCAGCTATAAGGCTTCACACATCACCAACAGAGATCGGGGGGCGGGCTGCCTTTTTCATTGACTCGCAGGCAGCAATACTTGTATTATGTTCCTCGAATGCAAGGAGAACCCTTGGATCCTTATCACCAAGGGACGGAAAGTCGCTCTCCAGTGGATTCCATCCCACTGAGGTGTAAAAGGAAATGAAGCTGTAGGTGTACTGGCTACTGGCAAAGAGAGGAAGCGAGTTGCCATCTGCCGAGGAACCAAACGTAGCCAGGCCATGACTGAAGCCCAAAGCAGAGTAAAAGAAGAAGAGCTTTGCGATATAGAACAGTAGCTGAGGGAAAGCAGTGGGATCCACTGCACTCACACAGCCTATCCCAACCAACTTGCCTTGTCGAGACTTCATTGCGAACTTTCGCATGGTGACGGGTCACAATTTTTTTTGCAGAGCCACTTACAACGTATTAGCATGACTACTACCCCGACATGCCCACTCTGCGACACTAATTCTATAATGGACGCTGGGCACCTTAACCAGTGACCTAGATTAATACAATTTCGACTGGGCTGCTAGGAAGGGGATGAGATGGCCGTGCGGCCTCCAACTGTCGAATGACTAAAAAAAAACTATTTTTACATGCTGATAAATTTTCATTCTCCACACGTGGCCGTACCAATTAAGACGCATTGTATGGATATGGACAGAGATAGAGGGTTCATTTTATAGCTCAGCAAGCTCTCGTTTTTCCTCCTCCAGGTTCCACCTTCACAAAGATCCTCGTTGAGACTTCTTGCAGTCCAGTTTCTTGCCACGTGTTTTTTTGAGGACCAGTCTCACACCTGAAAGTTGCGACTGGTCTTATAAGAGTCTTGTAATTACGTGGTTTGGTCATCCGAGACAGATTCCTGTTCTTGACGAATGCTAAATAACTCCAGTTAGCAGCAGCAATTCTTCTTCACCTCAGCATCTTATTCGCATCTCCGCGTGATCAGTGGTCCCAGATGCACAAACTCATCCCCAATTTGGAACTCGTGGTTATGGATGGCTGTACTTCCCAGTTACTACCATCACCTCAGTCTTATCATCATCAACTTCTTCTCGGTCCCATTAAGTTCGGATAATCGGGAATAGTGTAGGCCTTTGTGGGTATGCAGCAAAGACAGCTTTTGACGTCGCCGCAACAATATGAATCCATTAGGTTCTAGGTTATTCTGTTACTTTGACATCCACATGTTTTGCAGGCGTTGGCAAAAAACGACTCCGCCCAGGCCTATTTGTCCTCCGAAAACCCCGAGGAGCCTTACCTTGACGGTATCTCTTACAACTGCGTCGCTCCTGGCAAAAGGTTCCAACCGATGTCCAACCTGTCGGGAGGAGAGAAGACTATTGCTGCTCTTGCCCTCCTCTTTGCCATCCACAGGTAACTTATCAAAGTGTAAACGCACTAAATAGTGTTAGATCAGATGGTATGGACATCAGGGCGACCTACGTTGCGCTCCCACTGGGCCACTCCAAAGTGAAAGTCCACTCGGCCGCATTACGATGCGCTCGTGCTCGTTTAGAGTGGACCTATTGAACTTTTTATCTTGCGCTCCCAATAAGATAATATGCGGATAATGCAGATCAGAATGCAGTGAGGCTCGTTTGGCCTGAGGTTGTGTTGGTGGGATGCAGATTTTATCAGGCATGGTAGGTAAAATTATGGTAAAAATACAAATACAGTTACAGTGGGTAAATAAATAATTACAATAAGATAGGTATACGACTATGACTACACGTATAAATAATATTACAATAAATTACGACTACGACTAGACATATTACAACCAAAATTGCAGGTATAGAAGAATAGAAGGTCTTGGGATGACATCCGTTTACAAAAACGAGACAAGTAGTGCGAATGGCTCCATTGGGTTTTTGGGTTCCCTTATTGTCATCCGCACGAAGTTGACGATGTTTTCTGCGAATGGGTAATGGACAAACCCTGCCTACCTTATGCTCAAGAGTTCTTAGAGAACATCCACGACACCTACATCGCCGACAACTCTCTTTTTTCATCTCAGATTTGGGAACGCAAGTCAAGCGACGTCACACGCACCACAAACGTGTGTGAATCTTTCCATGCTTTCTATAACAAAGACGTCAACTCTCCTCACCCGAATATTTTCCTGTTTTTTTGATGAGTTGGAGCAGGTACAAGCGGAAATTTATCCTAAACTAAATTCCCTGCACGAGGCTAATGAAACAGATATCTCTGTATACAAGCTCGTCAAAGTACTGTCCTCCAAACTTCACTTCCGTACTTACTGGCTTCGAAACTGTGCAATTTTTCCATTGTACGAGGCGGCTCATGAAACTGACATTGGGATATTCGAAATTCGTAGTTTTTATTTCATTTGTCGAGGTGCATCGTAATAGCGGGAGCGTATGATATAACTTTTTCAGGAGTGCATCGTAATAGCTGGAGCATATGATATAACTTTCTCAGGAGTGCATCGTAACGGTTTGCCTGGCCTGGGAGTGTAACGTAGGACTCCCGGACATCAGAGGTACCTCTCATATGTAAAATTGGATATTTGTGTTCAGTTTTGATGATTGATTTGATCTTTTTATATATTTTTTAAAGCTACCAGCCAGCTCCGTTTTTCGTCCTTGATGAGATAGACGCCGCCCTCGACAACACAAACATCTCCAAAGTGGCCAACTATATCCACAGTGAGACGTCCAATCTCCAGACGATCGTCATCTCCCTGAAAGAGGAGTTTTTCAGCCACGCAGACGCCCTCATCGGCATCTGCCCTGACGTGAGTAGCCGTACGGTTAGGAAGAGCTCAGCCTGTCAAGTCATGACGAGGCTGCCTTCAAGTACAAAACAAAAACACTTGTAAATATTGCAGCCGGCAACAAATGGCACCCACATAACCTTGATGTATTTATTTAACAAAAGGTCCAGTACTTGACGAACAAAAGTTCTTCATATATGAGGCGAATCAGCTGCTGATAATCAGTCCCTACCCTAGAAAACATTGGTAGTGTCATCTGCAGAGCCTACAATTTTGCCACCAACGATATATATAACAAACCGTTCACCTATAAAAGGAACAAAACTGGCCCCAATACAGTGCCTTGACGTACTCCGCAGCTCACAGTTTCCGACCTAGTATAATTACCACTTCTTGTCAATTGGGGGCAACCTGTGATCGAATTTAGATTTGATTAAAACAAGTGGCATCCCTCATACACCAAAATTGCAAAGCTTAGTTAACAAAACATCCTGCTGGATAGAATCGAATGCTTTTCTGACGTCAAGAAAAATTCCTACTACAGAAAACCCCTGATCAAATTTTGTCAGAACAAGCTTGTCTAAGTTGTACGCCTTATGGCTTGTGCTCAATCCTTTTCTGTAACAATCAATATGTTATAACCCCAACTTTGCCAATTTTGGCGAATGTGGGGCGTATGTTTATAGGATTAGTATCTCAACAGTTGTTCCATCTAACGATGGAGGTTGATCACCTAGAGGTTGCCCAGATGAGCACAATTCACTGGACAACAACCTCTGACAACATTATCCGCCAATACTCGTATGTAGGAGCTTTATTCTCCACCAGTAAACAGATTATTGAGGTAGTGCCATTATGATGGAACTTGGTCTCCTTGGTTGTTCAGATGTCTTTTCCTGAACCAGAACTTAATACTACTTTTTAACCCCCCCTTTTCCCCTCTTATACTTCTTGTGGTGGTTTGAGGTGAGGCTTGGATAGGTAAAGGTTGTTAGATGGAAGAGAAGGTGATGGAGCTATCGTTTAAACTGTTAACACCTATGGCGAAGCCAGGAATGCCCACCACCACTAAAAACGCTAGAGGATATGCCCAGAAGGTTACCACCTGGTCGGTTATCACCGAACCGGTTCCACCACTCCGAGTTCCTTCCGGAGAGAAAGGTAAGGAGATAGAGGGGGGGAAACAAGCCGTCTCCTTCTTCTCGGCGCATTCTGCCGTCTCCTGTCACGCAGACGTATCAAATAGTCGACGTAGTCGTCACCCATTATTTGATAAAATGGAATATAATATAAAATGAAAATGAGTAGAAACTGAAAATTAACACGGAAATTGTGAAATACGTCAGGTCAGGGGCGTTGCGTCCATAAGGCCACTGCCCCGGCACCAAAAAACTCTCTATAGGTAAGTTAAAAAAACTCCATAGTTCAGTTGGAATTTGAATTTCCCTCCGTACACTGTACCAAGCATTTTTCACAAAGTTTGTACACTTTACCTAGCATTTTTCACAAAGTTCAACAGCGACTCACCAGACTTCTCTGGCTATGGGATTGAAATTCTATGGATATTCAATATTATAGTGGAGCATCCATTGTGTGCTCCATAGACAAAGCATCTTATCCTAATAAAGTGACAGTAATCGATGTCCTGCAATCGAAATCGAAACCTAGGCTCTTGAAACTGGCAGGTCCTGGGACCTGGTGTCACCATGGCAACTGAGAAAAGTGGCCCGTCCGCGAATGCTCAGTAGAGCAAATAATGTTGTTTGCCACACCCACTTTGGGCCCAGTCCCCAAAATCTGATTTTTACTCCAAAATCGTTTGTTTTCACAATCGATTCGATCCCTTTGATTCAATTTGTTGTTGTTGTTTTTCTTGAGGGTGCCTTGAAGAAACACTTCATGCCGACAGTGGTGGTTAGAGGTTGCGTTTTTTCTTCTTGTGCATTCGATTCAATTTGTCATCTCCATAAGAGATACTTCTTAGTCTTCTGATTGGTTTATGTTGTGAATTATATTCGCTTTCTCCGTTGTCAGTTTTTAACTTTTTGCGTCAAACTGAGCGCATTTTGCGTTCGGTTCGGTTCTGATGGCAGATTTGTATTCGTGGTACCTACTTGCATTTTGTCCTGTTTGTGGTCTTGTGGATTGATCGTCGTCCTAACACACAGATAACTACCTAGCTTCAGGTCAATAGCTTCTCCATTCAAATAGGTAACGGCCGATGGGTCATTGTTTTGTTATAGGTGTTTTAGTTTACTATATTTTTATAACACGTGAATTCAGTTGCCAATTTGCAGTAGAAATTGTGGACGTTTTCGTACTATGATAGATTGTTGATTGAAAGGGAATTTGCTGAATACCAAACAGTTAATAAGGGTGTTTATTGTTGCCTCGAGGTATTTTGTAGACAAATGTCTTGGTTTTGTGTTCTGTTTGGTGCCCCACCATTTTCAGAGCCCACGCACCGCTACTGCGTCAGGCACTATGCGAACTAACTCAATGCTATGCAAAAATATTTCAGGCACCGGGCTGGAACCTGCACTAAGAACGGCTTAAGTGTGGAAAGAGCCACACTTACCACAAAGTGTCACTTTACCGAAAGTCCAACTTCGTTTTAAGCGTAACTTTAGTTAAAGTGTGGTTCCTGAAAAGGATTTTTTCTTAAGTACGGCTCCGAGCTGCACTTAGCTAAAGGTCACACTTAGTTCGGTTTGTGAATACAGCCCAGAGAGATGTCATCGACTTGAGGTTTGAGCATAGAATGGAGAAACGGGTGAGAACGGTGGGTTTTATAGAACCCTTTCCACCCTCCCCCAGTCCCTTGACGGTCGTTACAAGCCGTTGGGGGACTGCTGGAGGGAAGGAAGGTCTACCCTGCGTTGGTCACGTACACCTTCCATTTGTTTGGTTTATGTGCAATCTAAAATAGGTTTAAGTAACATTTCTGGGAGGATATCACGACACTACACCCAGAGGTTTGTCTTGTGGGGAGGAGCGTGATGGTTTTTCCGGTGAAGGTGGGGTCGTTTGGTGGAAGCCTAATCGATATCTCTTCTTAACCGGTGATAATCTCACTGGTCTAGAAAGGGGACTCTCGAGGGTCCACTGTCACAACTTACTAGAAAATTTGCTTCCCTGCATCCCTCATTCTGTTCTCCAAAATGAATACTGGAGATTTCCCCTTTGCCCGGAGGATTTGAAATTTTCCTTGATGTGGGGGGGGGGGGGATCTATCCCACGGGCCCGTCATGTATTTGCAAGGCCCCGGTTACACTGGCTTCTATCATTAGGAATCACTTGAGACCTAAAATGCGCGTCACCAGCTCTGCAGTAGTTTCCATTCAGGTGCCTACTCCTTGTTTCAGGCTGGCGAGTGTTTGATCAGCAGAGTCATCACTCTGGACCTCGAGCAGTTCGAGCAGCACTGGTGAATCGGCCCATCGCAATCCACCGAGTTGATGCTCTGTGAAATTTATTAATTTATTCCAGTACAAACCACAATAGAACGTTGTTGTCTGTAATCTTAGTGTTTTGTTTCACTCGATAAAATATTTTATATGAATAAAACCAAGTTTTTAAATGTGATTTCAGTCCTCGCAAAACCCCTGTGCCTTTTTGTAGGCGTGTGGCCGGTGTATCAGATATCGATATCAGATATCGATACTTTACAAGCGATATTAGGGGTATTCATGGTTTTCTCGACTGTTAAATCGAAAACTCAAAACTGTGGGAATCATGAGGCCTGTTATGCTGTTTGAGCAGCGAGCTATTTATCTACTTGTATTGTGGTCTGTGTTCAGTTTTTGGAATTTTGAAGGAGAAATATCAAAGAAAAGCTAGTTAAGTAAACTAAGAAGTAATTAGACATATCAAAGACGCTCTCGGCCTCAGCTGTTCGCCATATTGTATAACAGTCTAACGTTGTTCAAATTCAACATACCCTTAACATACCGTATCACCGACTTTTGTGAACAGGTTTCCCTAAACTCCCCGACCATGAATACCCCCTACTTATATCAGCATACAGTTTTCACGAAGAGGAAGATGCTTCTGCCAGTACCACTCGAAACAGGTCAGCTTGCTCTGTAGATGACCTTGAGGGACACTGCAATCCTATCAGCTGATGATGTCAGCCTGGACCCATCCAACACAGAATCCTTATACAAACCCAGTGTCCAGCCTAGTTTTTCAGTGAATATACAAATGTGAGTGATCAAACTTCACTTATTTGTCAAAAACAATTTCACATTTACAGTACTCCCTCTGTAATCCGGTAGATATCGGACCAGTGCACTGCCGGATTACTGGAAAATATCGAGAAAAACGCAGTTATCATTGAAAAATCAGTTTTAATTACATACATTGTACTGTCAAAATACACTACATATATGTGCTTGCGTACACGGAACAGATTGAGAACTAAACGCAGCATGACAGTTACTAAGACTGACGGAGAGTGAGTGAGTGGGGCATGAGTCATCGCTTTGTTTACTCAGACTCCAGTCCAAAGTCAAATCAATTGTTGAGCTCATACTCGAATACAAAACGCCGGATTACTGGGAGTGCCGGACAGCTGAGACGCCAGATTACAGAGGGAGTACTGTACTTTTTACCCAGAACATAGAGGGATGTTTAGTAAAACAAGCAATTTGAAGGTAGGTATCCTGCCTTTGTGGAAGAACAAACCCAGCGTCCGGCCTAATTTTTCCGATGGTTTTAGTGAACATACACGATTTTTACAGCAATGCTATCACTTCATAATAAACAATTTATTATGTTTAACCGTACTACTTTTGCTATTAACTACTAGATAACAACAAATTAATGTACAGTTATGTTTCGTACATAACTTCCGCACTAGGAGCGCTGCTGCCAGTAAACAATCTCTTCCTCCAATTACCTATATTATAATATATAATTTCCATCGACTTTCCCAGAAGGTAAGTTGATTGTACAATTAACCATGGAGTAAAATGGATGAAAGAGAGGTTGACATAACGTTAGTGTGACTTCACCAGCCGGTAGACGCCAAAGCTGAACGAAAACTGAACCGAAAAAGGTTAGCATCTGACTTCGGTCGCCCTATCCGCCATTTCTGTTTCGTTTCGTCACGAGTGTGTTGCAAAAACTCTCTATTAATCATTAACAGGACGAACAGGTCGTTTTCCATCACGTCACGAGCGTCATGTTGTTGTTACTATGGTGGTCCGCTGAAAATTATCTTAGAATAGGCTCCTGAAGCTAATTTCTATGCTATTCACTGAATGAAGCTGTAATTTGGTAGGTAGCGTCTTTAGGAATTACACTTTAAGCAGCATAGGGCCGGGATCAGCTGAGTGGCTCCTAAAGCTAATTTCTATCCTATTTACGCTATGAAGCTGTAATTTGGTATGTAGCATCCTTAGGACTTTACTTGACACTGCCCAGGCCCCGGATCAGCTGAGTGGCTCCTAAAGCTAATTTCTATGCTATTCACTCTACGAAGCTGTAATTTGGTATGTGAGCTCCTTAGGACTTTAACTTGACACTGCCCAGGCCCCGGATCTGCTGAGTGGCACCTAAAGCTAATTTCTATGCTATTCACTCTACGAAGCTGTAATTTGGTATGTGGGCACCTTAGGACTTTAACTTAACACTCCCCAGGCCCCGGATCAGCTGAGTGGCTCCTAAAGCTAATTTCTATGCTATTCACTCTATGAAGCTGTAATTTGGTATGTGGGCACCTTACAACTTCAACTTGACACTCTACGAAGCTGTAATTTGGTATGTAGGGTTGTAGGCTCCTTAAGACTTCAACTTGACGCTGCCCAGGCCCCGGATCAGCTGAGTGACACGTAAAGCTAATTTCTATGATATTCACTCTATGAAGCTGTAATTTGGTAAGTAGCCTCCTTAGGAAATTTTGGCGAAACAAACGTTAATCTTTATTAAATGATCTAACTGTAGAACCGTAGGTCTACCGTCCATTTTTTTCTTTCTCGAAGAGTTTTGTAAGCTTGCATTATTCCTACTTAATGATATTTGGTAAGGAAGGGTTCTTGAATAGAAATGACGAAGAACATTTTTCATCTTTTGTGATTTTTTTGTAGATTTTTGTACAAAATATTTTTTTTTGTTTAAAATTTAAAAACTGAAGGGTCAAGATCACTTTTTGACGGCGGCCTCATCCTCCCGCGCATAGGCCTGCATGATCTCCTGCTTCTTTGTGGCGATCCTCTCTTCTCGCCTCTTCTTCGCCTCCTTGACCTTGAGACGCCTGGCCTCCGCCTGGTCCCTGTTGGGAGAGAAAGAGTTTATTTAGTTCATGTTGGACACCACCTCGATGGCCATATTCACAAGGAGAGGGCATCATCCAACGGAGGCCTACAGAAAATTACACAACTATCCAGCCACGCTGGTCTTCAAAACAATTCATTGAAAATAAATAGAACGAGGACGCCCATTGGCATCATACAGTCTTCTTGGATAGGGATGGAATGACGCCGATCGGCGAAAACGGTGCCCTTTGAGAGGGCATCATCCAACGAAGGCCTACAGAAAATTACACAACTATCCAGCCCCGCTGGTCTTCAAAACAATTCATTGAAAATAAATAGAACGAGGACGTCCATTGGCGTCATGCCGTCTTCTTGGATAGGAATGGAATGACGCCGATCGGCGAAAACGGTGACCTTTGAGAGGGCATCATCCAACGAAGGCCTACAGAAAATTACACAACTATCCAGCCACGCTGGTCTTCAAAACAATTCATTGAAAATAAACAGAACGAGGACGCCGATTGGCGTCATCCCGTCTTCTTGGATAGGGATGGAATGACGCCGATCGGCGAAAACAGTGCCCTTTGAGAGGGCATCATCCAACGAAGGCCTACAGAAAATTACACAACTATCCAGCCACGCTGGTCTTCAAAACAATTCATTGAAAATAAGTAGAACGAGGACGCCGATTGGCGTCATGCCGTCTTCTTGGATATGGATGGAATGACGCTGATCGGCGAAAACGGTGCCCTTTGAGAGGGCATCATCCAACGAAGGCCTACAGAAAATTACACAACTATCCAGCCACGCTGGTCTTCAAAACAATTCATTGAAAATAAATAGAACGAGGACGCCCATTGGCGTCATGCCGTCTTCTTGGCTATGGATGGAATGACGCCGATCGGCGTCACGCTGTACGCAAAGTGTCGAGTGGAACAACTGGCGTTGAAACCATTTGCTCATTGCATGGCAATAGGCCGGTGCAGGGCGACTTGTCCAGTGAATGAACACGTGAGGTCGAAGAAACTTGTTCCCGTGAGATCACCCCATTTAAGATACCACGAGCGTGGTGGAACAACTGGCGAGCGTGGTGGAACAACTGGCGTTGAAACCATTTGCTCAATGTATGGCAATAGGCCGGTACAGGGCGACTTGTCCAGTGAATGAACACGTGAGGTGGAAGAAACTTGTTCCCGTGAGATCACCCAATTTAAGATACCTCGAGCGTGGTTAGTACTTGGACGGGTGACTGCCATGACACGTCCAAGTATGACCCATGTAGCTGTTGGGTAACCCGAGAGGGGTACCCCAACAGCTCATTGCTCATTGCCTCACCCCCTAGAGTGGAGAGCACTCAAGAGGGTAAGGCAATGAGCAGCCAAGTAAAGAGCGAAATGATCAGGTCGAATTCTGATACTCTCACTGGAGGACAGGCTGATCACGTCCGTGAGGCTGGCAGGGCAGTCGGACGAAAAGCCCCAGCCTGAAATGGCTGTTACTTTACTTTACTTTTACACCTGAGCCATGTGACAGTGGGCAGTTCTCGAGTCGGAATATTGGCACCAACAGCACCGATTTTGATCCAGTTCTCAGGCAGTTATCGACGAAAATCGAAAAAATCAGAAAACCTGTCATAACTCCCTAATATTTCCACCAAGAAAGCTCGTTCTCATCTCAAATTGAAGAGATTAGATTAGAGAACGATTTGAATAAACCCAAAAAAGGAAATCTTAAGAAGACCATATTTTGAGGAAGTGTTGACCATTTGAAGTTCCACCATACATACATACATACATACTCGAAAATATCTGAGAATTGTTCTAATACATGTTATTATGTAGACAGCTGTGATTGATAGAGTGACTGTCATTAACATTTGATCAAGTCAAGATGGAATTTATGTTGATTAAAAAGTTGAAATGCATGTGACTGAAGCTGAACAAGTAGTTAGTCAACGTCTAATCAGTGTCTAATTATTAAATAATCACATTTTGACTGAAATTTGTCTGAATTTGATCAAGGAAAGAGTTTTTTTCTAGATGTAATAAAATGGTTTGAAGCAAGTTTTTGTGATTAAAACCCTTTTGGAAGCATAAACGCCGGGACATACATATCCGCACCGTGTCCGTACCGAGCCCTCTCCGCATCACGGCCGAGTGTTGGTGACGGAGTTGAGAGGCCACACAGTTCCGAGTGTTGGCCACGCATATTATGTTCAGGAATTTTTCAGGGATTTGGGTATTTCGGCACTTGCATAGAGGAAGAAGACGAGGACTGGAGGCAAACTCGTTCCCAAAGAAGAATGTGGGTTCAGTGCTTGGAAGAAAATATGGGTAGAAGGGGAATTCGTCTCGCTGCTGCCTCATCTGATGCCCAAATCAGACGAAGTTTTACGAATATTTCAGAATGTCGATGTACATATTCAACCAGCTGGAACTGAAATTGCTGGAGAAAATGAGGAAAGGAAATCCTGATCCGCAAACACTAGTCGGGTATGGTGCGGACACGGAAAGGAGGTGTCGGCACGGAAAGGTGGGGACTTCCCGGTAAACTTCCTTCTTGTAACTTACGATCCATGTGTTGTCCAACAGACGGCCGTGATGTGGTGCGGATATGTGTGTCTCGGCCTCAACACGTGTATTTTCAAGAGTAACTGGTTTTACACTACCCAAAATTTCAACGATCTCAAAATCTCAAAACTGACCTTTTCTTTGGATTAGCATTAAAATAGGGCCCAGGGTTCGAAATTTCTGTGTCCACCAGACAGGCTACATCTAGTTGAAGACTGCTTGCACTTGACTTCTTCCATCAAGTGTCACAGAGGGGGTAAGAAGACGACCTTTTTGGTACCAGATTGTTACCCTACTTTCCTCTACAACAGTAAACTGAATCGGATCTCACTCGCATGTCAGTGGACCGAAAATATCCACCGGGATCATTCACGATACTTCGCGAAGATGATGATCCGGGACGATACAAAATTAGATCGCAATTGCGGTAAACTTGGGTGAAACTTACTTCAGCATCTTCGTTCTCGCCTTCTCGGCCTTCTTCTTGTGAATGAAGTCCATGAGAACTCGCTTGTTTTTGAAGACGTTACCTGAAATAGGGAACAGGTAGGTGAAGATGATATTCCAACATCAATAAACAACCTCTGGATACATTGAAACTTACCATGAACATCTATTCCTCGTGAATAATAAGACAGCATAGACATTATACAGTTACCCTCACTGACTCTGAGACACTGATGGGGGAGGGTGACTGAGAGGAGCATGAAGGGGTGGGTGGAGGGTGAGGGATGCAGGAGGAGGGGGAGTAGTAAAAAGGGAGAGGGGTGGGGGATGTTATGGGAAAGGGGTGGTAGGGGAAAAGGGTGGGGGTGGAAGAGGAGAGGTGGGCTGGTAGGGGAAAGAGGTGGGGGTTGTAGGGGATAGGGTGAGGGGGGAGTAGAGGGAGGAGCTTTTTCAAAGGGCTCCTTATTACAACCAAATAGTTTTAAATGTTGACAGAATAGTCACCTTTGGCTTTCATGTAAAGGTCGTGGTACATCTGCCTATCGATCTTCTTGACTTCTCTGTATTTTTTGAGAAGCCGCCTTAGTACTCGCATCCTGTTGACCCACAGGACCTGCAAGAAAGAATCACACATTTGAAAATCTGACCATACTGCAATCACAATGGAATTAGCATGGGATGTTTTTCAATTTTGAGATGGGAGCGCCAAACCAAAGGGGCCTGAAAGGGAAATGAAGCGGTTGTCCTGAAGGCCGACAAATGGAGGGCACGAATCCTCACAATGGAGGTCCTTTTTTGTGTAGGGGTCGATGTAGCCTGAATACAATACACAACACAAGCTTCACTGATACATTACCCACATGGGGTTAGGGATGAGAAAAAAACGTGAAACTTTCAAAGAAGTTATTTCTTAAAACCTGAAACAGCTGTTTCAAAAGAACCACCACAGACAAAACATACTTTTACAGGGTTGATTCTATTTCGGCTCACAAGGTTGCCAATAATTGCCAACAGACAGCTTCACAGCAGGAAAAACGAAGAAACAGTTTCGTGTTTCTGTTGGTTTGGCCGAGCCGAAATTTTTTGAAGCGTTATGTGGCCAAATCTGTTTTTTCTAACAGCTTTCCCGAATCTGTTTCATAAAATAAACGAACTGTCTCGTTTCTCAAAAAGAACAGAAATGCCCATCCCCACGAGGGATTGGTGCTTCCTTGTCAATGGCCTTCATTCATTGACTAAGGCCCACTTTTCACCAGAAAATTATTTAATGGAGTTTAGCCAAACTCCGTTAAAGTTAACGTCGAGGTTTAAACCTGGAAAGGCAGCTGTTGTCTTTCACCAGCCCAAATGTCGGTTAACCCCAGTTTGAAATAATGGAGTTTGCCTAACGGAGTTTAGTTTAAAATGTCCAAGCAAAAGTTGGACAATATGACGCGCCGGGACTATAAACTCGTCAAAACAACAACAACCACCACTCAGCTGATGTCGATTCCCACTTCCATTGTTCCGCTGTAATAATAAACGGTAATTTGCCAAAGTGATTTCTGATTTATGACGACTCCAATCACGAGGTAAGGTACATATAATATCATTGTGGAACACATGGTATAGAGTAAATACCAATACAATGCCAACTCGGGTTAATTCATTTCACGGCTCTATAACAACGGAACCGAAAATCAGCTGTGAGCTAGGCGGCCATATTGGGATCTCATGGATAACGGAGATTAGCGACTTTAACTTGCCGGATTTCGGGCGTTTAAACTTGAGTCCCCTCAGTGGAAGTTTAAGCTCGCACAGAGCTCTGGTGAAAGACAGTGAGCTCGGTTAATTTGCAACCTCTTCCGGGTTAAACTCGTTTCAAATTTTTGGTGAAAGTGGGCCTAAATCGATTTCAGATCTCTGGTGAGTGCAACGACTAAAGGAGAGAATATCGTCAAACAGGGATTTTGGGCAATACCTATCAAAACAGAAGGTAACAAACCTTTTGCGGCATCCTGGCGTTGGCAGTACCTTTCCTTTTACCAAAACCGCAGTGACGACCCTTTCGTCTCGCTTCCGTGTTTTTACGGACGCGGGCTCTCGAGTGGACGGCGACGGGCTTCTTGATGATGAGACCATCCTTGATCAGCTTACGGATGTTTTGCCCTGGAATATGGAATGGGAATTTTTGAACGGACTGATCAACTGAATACAAAATGTGACCTTAAATGTAATAAACTTCATCTAGGTAACTAAAATAAGGTCAACAATGTTGGATATTTCAGTGGACTTCAGGCCTCAGCAGGCACGGTGGAATTAATACTGACATCAGTAAACTCAGAGCAACAAATATTCCTGTTCATCCCGTTCACTGGCCAAAATGTGTTAGTCAATTATGTCAGGCACAGAAGACAAGTTCAAAAAGGAATTAGCCTCAGAACTGAAAGGTGTGGTTCGCATCTTCAGACTCAGAGCAGCAAATACTCCATTGATAACCTGTTCATCATTGGCTAATTCCTGACAATTACTCGCTCTGGTAAGTGGAGTACATTAGGGTCGAATGAACGGTCAGGGCAGGATGCTGTCGAAATGCTTCAGTTATGTCCAGGACCGAGAAAGAGACCTGTGGAAATAGGCAGCTCTCTAAGACCTGGCTTTTTCCGCAGGGCCATGTACAGCTTTCCATCCGGGACAAGCAAAAAAATCGTAACTGCAGTATTTAAGTTCTGCAGCCCTGCCTCATCAGTTCTGTATCTGAGTGAACCCTGGCAACGGCAGCTGAAGCGCATTAACTGACATAGGAAACTAGCCTCAGAATCGAAAGGTGTAGTTCGCATCTTCAGACTCAGAGCAGCAAATACTCCATTGATAACCTGTTCGTCACTGGCCAATTCCTCAGAAACTACACTCATTCTGGTAAGTGGAATGAACACATTAGGGTCGAATGAACGGCCAGGGCGAGATGCTGTAGTTCCATCGGATATGTCCAGGACTGAGTAAGAGATCTATGGAAATAGGTAGCTCACAAAGAACTGGCTTCCTCTGCAGGAACACATACAGCTCTCCATTCAACACGATAAGAAAGCAATAATCGCAACAGTGCATCCACAACAGTGTAAGTTACGCATCTGCCGCTCTGCCCAAAAGACCTTATTCCTGGTACCAAGAACCTGTAAGCCTACATCTGTGGCAATACCCCATCAGCCCTGTACCCAAGCAAAGCTGAAGCGCATTAACTGAGATAGGAACGAACTAAATCACTCGCGACGAAATCGTGGAAACCCATTTCAAAGAAAAACGGAGTTATCGAAAATATAGTCTATTTCCACTAATACACGAAAAACGCAAAAAACAGTCAGTAACACACAATAGCTATTGTGTGTTACTGACGATGGTTTGATCACCGAAACCGGTATAACCGGTTTTTTGCGTTTTTCGTGTATTAGTAAAAATAGACTATTTTTTCGATAACTCCGTTATTCTTTGAGATAGGAAACTAGCTCAGAATCAAAAGGTGTAGTTCGCATCTTCAGACTCAGAGCAGCAAATACTCCATTGATAACCTGTTCATCATTGGCTAATACCTGACAATTACTCGCTCTGGTAAGTGGAGTACATTAGGGTCGAATGAACGGTCAGGGCAGGATGCTGTCGAAATGCTTCAGTTATGTCCAGGACCGAGAAAGAGACCTGTGGAAATAGGCAGCTCTCTAAGACCTGGCTTTTTCCGCAGGGCCATGTACAGCTTTCCATCCGGGACAAGTAAAAAAATCGTAACTGCAGTATTTAAGTTCTGCAGCCCTGCCTCATCAGCTCTGTATCTGAGTGAACCCTGGCAACGGCAGCTGAAGCGCATTAACTGACATAGGAAACTAGCCTCAGAATCGAAAGGTGTAGTTCGCATCTTCAGACTCAGAGCAGCAAATACTCCATTGATAACCTGTTCGTCACTGGCCAATTCCTCAGAAACTACACTCATTCTGGTAAGTGGAATGAACACATTAGGGTCGAATGAACGGCTAGGGCGAGATGCTGTAGTTCCATCGGATTTGTCCAGGACTGAGTAAGAGATCTATGGAAATAGGTAGCTCACAAAGAACTGGCTTCCTCTGCAGGAACACATACAGCTCTCCATTCAACACGATAAGAAAGCAATAATCGCAACAGTGCATCCACAACAGTGTAATTTACGCATCTGCCGCTCTGCCCAAAATACCTTATTCCTGGTACCAAGAACCTGTAAGCCTACATCTGTGGCAATACCCCATCAGCCCTGTACCCAAGCAAAGCTGAAGCGCATTAACTGAGATAGGAACGAACTAAATCACTCGCGACGAAATCGTGGAAACCCATTTCAAAGAAAAACGGAGTTATTGAAAATATAGTCTATTTCCACTAATACACGAAAAACGCAAAAAACCGGTTATACCGGTTTCGGTGATCAAACCATCGTCAGTAACACACAATAGCTATTGTGTGTTACTGACTGTTTTTTGCGTTTTTCGTGTATTAGTAAAAATAGACTATTTTTTCGATAACTCCGTTATTCTTTGAGATAGGAAACTAGCTCAGAATCAAAAGGTGTAGTTCGCATCTTCAGACTCAGAGCAGCAAATACTCCACTGATGACCTGTTCTTCACAGGCCAATTCCTGAGAAACTACACTCATTCTGGTAAGTGGAATGAACACATTATGGTCGAATGAACGACCAGGGCGAGATGCTGTAGTTCCATCAGATATATCCAGGACTGAGTAAGATGTACAAGCTCTCCATTCAGCACGAATAACAAATCAGTATCCGTAATAGCGCAAGTTCAGCATCTACAGATCTACCCAACAGACCTTATTCCTGCTCCATCAGCTCTGACAAAACAGCAGCTGAAGCAAATTTTAAGTGGAACAGGATACTAGCCTCAGAATCAAAGGTGTGGTTCACATCTTCAGACTCAGAGCAGCAAATACTCCACTGATAACCTGTTCGTCACAGGCCAATTCCTGAGAAACTACACCCATTCTGGTAAGTGGAATGAACACATTATGGTCGAATGAACGACCAGGGCGAGATGCTGTAGTTCCATCAGATATATCCAGGACTGAGTAAGATGTACAAGCTCTCCATTCAGCACGAATAACAAATCAGTATCCGCAATAGCGCAAGTTCAGCATCTACAGATCTACCCAACAGACCTTATTCCTGCTCCATCAGCTCTGACAAAACAGCAGCTGAAGCGAATTTTAAGTGGAACAGGATACTAGCCTCAGAATCAAAGGTGTGGTTCGCATCTTCAGACTCAGAGCAGCAAATACTCCATTTTCAACCTGTTCATCATTGGCTAAATCCTCATAACTTAAAACGCATTACAAAATGATTTCATGTGGCGAAAGGACCTCAGAAAATTGTTTTTTCAGCAGTGCATCAGCAGTAGCAAATACATAAACATCACTGGCCCTGTTCACACATGGAGTACAAAATAAGTAGGTACTTGGGTAACTTTTCGAAAAAGCAGCGTATTACTGCTCGGTTCACATATGATGTTGGTTAATTAAAATGAATAATATTGTTAAGGATGAATGAAATGGGAGAATCAATGTTGAACCAATGGATTGCAGTTTTTATGCTGGCTGAACCCATAGCTCCTCCTGAACATGAGAGCAGCGTCACTCATATGCCTTCCTATAGCGTTTATAGGATTTGTCAAAGTATGCAGTTGAGAACTACAAGGCCTCGGTAGTGCAGATGAAATCATTCTACTTCATATAGCAAATACTCCATAATGTTGGTTTCTTCATAGGCCAAAAAATACTGGGCGACCATAATAAATTATTGGATGAAATTTATATCAATAACTGCGAATTAATTACAGAAAAATAAATTACGGTGGTTTTCTGAAACTATTGGGCCTATGTTCACTTCTTGAGGATGGACAATAAGGATCACCAAAATTTGAGGTGCTTCAATACTGCAGCAACTCCATTTGAAGCAATCCCTTTATATTTACATGTTGCTAAGCGCGCAGCAGGATATGGATACAGCCAGCCTGTAATTCGATGGATTTAGTTTGCATTTAACCATGCATTAAGCTAATAGAAGTTTTGTGTGGTTCTGGTAGTTAATTTACAAGTTATTAATTGGTGAAGGAAGATAGATGGTGGGAGTTGAAAACGTCAAATGGAGTTGCTAAATGCAAAGAAGTGGCAGGATCTTCAAATATTAGGAGTACACGTGACTTCTGTTCACATTTTTAAACGAAAGAATTTTGACAGCAACCACACACTCCTACAATGAACAGTTATTTTTCTAGGTTCGTTCCGACAGACAGTTCGAAAAAACGGAATGTTCTCGGAAAGAGGGGCTAGAACTGTCCAGGATTGAGTCCAGAACTGTGTCTGTCGAACGCCCACTGATACTGAGTGGATAACCTGCAGCACTGTAACCTTCCACATAAGCTGAAGGTAGAAGCATAGAGTGCGCATGTGCAGGAACAACAGTCCTCAAAAAAAAATGTGGGACTGTTCGAACTAGTCCCGAACGGTCCTGGACTGTCCAAACAACTCTCGATCCAGGACCAGGTAGCTACCAAAGAATTGAATAATATTAATGTACCTACATTTAGAATAGCTTGTACTATTATTTAGATAAAGAATGTTACATAACAATACAGTGGGCCCCGCTTATTATGATCGCATTGGGACAATTTCGTTTGATAACAATAAACGGATGATAAAAATATGCGGGTCCTCTCGAAAAAATCAAAAATTACTGTTGTAAACCATTCTGTGAGCGCTTTCTCAACATCACCATCCTTCCCAACCCTCTTCCTTTTTCTGTTCTTGTTTTCATTTTCTATGCATGCCAACTCTATTTCGTACCTCGACTTTAGAATTTTGTTAAGCAGTGGTTGAGAAATCCCGAGTCTTCCCGATGCCTCGCGCTGGCTCATCGCCGTCAGTTGATCATACGACTTCAACAGATCGCGCTTCTCCAAAACACTCAAATCACGTCTCTTACTCATTTTAGCAACGCACAGCTCACTGGAGGACGGAACAATACAAACTGACTGTTAATTCACGAGTGAAAAATAGCCGTCACACAGCGTCTTGTTTACACAATTGCGATAACACTAAACGGGGCAACGATCACATTAACAGGGCAATATTCAATGTAACATTATCCATGGGTTTCGGTTCCGACTGTTGTGATCACAATAAACGGGTGATAACATTTGTTGTGATCGGCTGCTCCTCCACAACTCAATCTGTGTCTGAACATGCTGTAACTCAGAGTGGGGACCCCCCGACCCCCCTCTGACCATGTCAGGGGACTATAAAAGAGCCAGGGTGCCACCATTTAAACAACCATTCTCTCAAATGCGATCGACTCGTCTATTCGACTCCTCTATCACTACAACATTATCCACGGTCACATTAAGCGGGGCCCACTGTATATAGTAATAAATGCAGTAAGCTGAGGTAATGTACAATTAGGCAAACTTATGAAGTCCTTCCTCCATAGCAACAGGTGTGGACATGAAATTATATGACATGCCAGGTTAGGAGGTTAGTGTGTTATATGTGAGTTATGTACCTGAGGATGCTCGGAACTCGAGTGAAAAAAGCTTCCTGCTAAATATAAATGTGTAATAAACGGAAGGTTTATTTGTCTTAATATTCCAAGACGTAGGACGGCTCACCACAGAAGGTGTACAAGTGTACAATTAAATTCGGTGAATTGATGATCCAGTAATAACTGGAACAAGCGAAATTTACACGGGTACAGGCAGCAACCTCAGACAATGGTGATCAACAGGCAATCAGTAGTAGCAAATACTTGAACATCATAGGTGTGCTGTGCATGATTTATCGATTGCTCTCATTAACCCTGGCAGATCACAGTAAATAGGTACCTAGTGATGTATCAAGGAAATTCCTATTGCTAGTAGGACATATATAGCTGGTATAGCACTATATTCCAGGACAATTCAATAACCAAGTAAAATTTTTTTGAATAATTGGCACGTTGAAAAAAGAGAACCACTTTATTTTTCATAGATCATGGTGAGTTACATAGCTCAAACCAAACTCTGCAGAAATGCCCTGTCAGGCTGCCGACATCTCTCAGTGTGCACAAATTACAATTGCCCTCAGAGTTTCCACTTTCATACATGAACTTCAGATAGCAAATACTCCATAGAAATGGTTGTCATCACAGGGCAGAACGTGAGGCTCCAGTCCAGCACAAACGGCAGTTCCAAACCCGCTGCAGAAACCTTGTCACATGGGTTACCTATTCTAATGGACATTCGTACAGAAATGCCGTTTCTTGTTCATTAACTGTTTCTTTCATACAATAATTGAAATAGCTATTTTTGACGGTTTCCACCAATTTTGGCCCCAAAAAAACACGAACTATGCTCCTATTTTTGATAAATTATCGTTGACCATTGATGGTGCCATTTTTTTGTCTTGATTCACCACTTGATACTGTTTCTAGTGTTATTATACAAATTTATGGAGATTTCAGACAATTTCCCAGGTAACATTGACTCATACAAAATGAATTTTGGGAGCTGAGCCTTCGTTACAACCTCAATTCTTCACTGTTTGGTCAAAATCCACTTCACATTCGGTCTCCTCGCCCTAAAAAACAAGGAAACTATACCTCACAAGCTCATGTTCACTAAAACCTCAAAATCCCCTCTTTTTACACCCATTTTTCATCCACAACACACCTGTGTGTATTCCGATCGGGCTGCGGAGCTTCGGAGCACAACTAGGACCCAAATGGAGGCTGTGTGGGGAAGAATGACAAGTTTAAACCAACATTTAACGTAAATTTAAGGCTTAAACTCTGTCAGAACCTCAATTCTTCGCTTAGGAAGTCAGTAGGTTTCACTGTTATCTGTGTTTACGCGAGTTATGTACCTGAGGATGCTTGAAACTTGAGTGAAAAAAAGCTTCCTGCTAAATACAAACTTGTGGTAAACGGAAGGTTTATTTGTCTTATTATTCTACGCCGTACAATGGCTCACCACTGAAGGTGTACAATTAAATTCGATGAACTGATAATCAAGTGATAATTGGAACAAGCGAAATTTACACGGGTGCAGGCAGCAGACCTCAGAAAATGGTGGTCAACAGGCGATCAGTAGTAGCAAATACTTGAACATCATAGGTGTGCTGTGCATGATTTATCGATTGCTCTCATTAACCCTGGCAGATCACAGTAAATAGGTAGTGAGGTATCAAGGAAATTCCTATTGCTAGCAGGACATATATAGCTGGTATAGCATTATATTCCAGTTAAGTAAACTTTTTTTGAATAATTGGCACGTTGAAAAAAGAGAACCACTCTTTATTTTTCAAAGATCATGGTGAGTTACTTAGTTCAAACCAAACTCTGCAGAAATGCCCTGTCAGGCTGCCGATATCTCTCAGTGTGCACAAATTACAATTGCCTCAGAGTTTCCACTTTCATACATGAAATTCAGATAGCAAATACTCCATAGAAATGGTTGTCATCACAGGGCAGAACGTGAGGCTCCAGTCCAGCACAAACGGCAGTTCCAAACCCGCTGCAAAAACCTTGTCACATGGGTTACCTATTCTAATGGACATTCGTACAGAAATGCCGTTTCTTGTTCATTAACTGTTTCTTTCATACAATAATTGAAATAGCTATTTTTGACGGTTTCCACCAATTTTGGCCCCAAAAAACACGAACTATGCTCCTATTTTTGATAAATTATCGTTGACCATTGATGGTGCCATTTTTTTTGTCTTGATTCACCACTTGATACTGTTTCTAGTGTTATTATACAAATTTATGGAGATTTCAGACAATTTCCCAGGTAACATTGACTCATACAAAATGAATTTTGGGAGCTGAGCCTTCGTTACAACCTCAATTCTTCACTGTTTGGTCAAAATCCACTTCACATTCGGTCTCCTCGCCCTAAAAAAACAAGGAAACTATACCTCACAAGCTCATGTTCACTAAAACCTCAAAATCCCCTATTTTTACACCCATTTTTCATCCACAACACACCTGTGTGTATTCCGATCGGGCTGCGGAGCTTCGGAGCACAACTAGGACCCAAATGGAGGCTGTGTGGGGAAGAACGAAAAGTTTAAACCAAAATTTAACGTAAATTTACGGCTTAAACTCTGTCAGAACCTCAATTCTTCGCTTAGGAAGTCAGTAGGTTTCACTGTTATCTGTGTTTACGCGAGTTATGTACCTGAGGATGCTTGAAACTTGAGTGAAAAAAAGCTTCCTGCTAAATAAAAATTTGTGATGAACAGAAGGTTTATTTGTCTTATTATTCTACGCCGTACAATGGCTCACCACTGAAGGTGTACAATTAAATTCGATGAACTGATAATCAAGCGATAATTGGAACAAGCGAAATTTACACGGGTGCAGGCAGCAGACCTCAGAAAATGGTGGTCAACAGGCGATCAGTAGTAGCAAATACTTGAACATCATAGGTGTGCTGTGCATGATTTATCGATTGCTCTCATTAACCCCGGGGCAGATCACAGTAAATAGGTAGTGAGGTATCAAGGAAATTCCTATTGCTAGCAGGACATATATAGCTGGTATAGCATTATATTCCAGTTAAGTAAACTTTTTTTGAATAATTGGCACGTTGAAAAAAGAGAACCACTCTTTATTTTTCAAAGATCATGGTGAGTTACTTAGTTCAAACCAAACTCTGCAGAAATGCCCTGTCAGGCTGCCGACATCTCTCAGTGTGCACAAATTACAATTGCCCTCAGAGTTTCCACTTTCATACATGAACTTCAGATAGCAAATACTCCATAGAAATGGTTGTCATCACTGGGCAGAATATGACGCCGGAGCCCTGTACACGCGGCACTTCCAAAACCACTGCAAAATCCTTGTCACATGGGTTACCTATTCTACTGGACATTCGTACAGAACATTTCTTGTTCATTAACTGTTTCTTTCATACAATAATTGAAATAGCTATTTTTGACGGTTTCCACCAGTTTTGGCCCCAAAAAACACGAATTATGCTCCTATTTTTGACAAATTTATGGTGATTTCAGACAATTTCCCAGGTAAGATTGACTCATACAAAATGAATTTTGGGAGCTGAGCCTTCGTTACAACCTCAATTCTTCACTGTTTGGTCAAAATCCACTTCACATTCGGTCTCCTCGCCCTAAAAAAACAAGGAAACTATACCTCACAAGCTCATGTTCACTAAAACCTCAAAATCCCCTCTTTTTACACCCATTTTTCATCCATAACACACCTGTGTGTATTCCGATCGGGCTGCGGAGCTTCGGAGCACAACTAGGACCCAAATGGAGGCTGTGTGGGGAAGAACGAAAAGTTTAAACCAAAATTTAACGTAAATTTAAGGCTTAAACTCTGTCAGAACCTCAATTCTTCGCTTAGGAAGTCAGTAGGTTTCACTGTTATCTGTGTTTACGCGAGTTATGTACCTGAGGATGCTTGAAACTTGAGTGAAAAAAGCTTCTTGCTAAATACAAACTTGTGGTAAACGGAAGGTTTATTTGTCTTATTATTCTACGCCGTACAATGGCTCACCACTGAAGGTGTACAATTAAATTCGACGAACTGATAATCAAGTGATAATTGGAACAAGCGAAATTTACACGGGTCCCGGCAGCAGATCTAAGAAAATGGTGGTCAACAGGCAATCAGTAGTAGCAAATACTTGAACATCATTGGTGTGCTGTGCATGATGTATCGATTGCTCTCATTAACCCCGGGGCAGATCACAGTAAATAGGTAGTGAGGTATCAAGGAAATTGCTAGTGCTAGCAGGACATTATATAGCTGGTATAGCACTATATTCCAGGACAATTCAATTTGAAAACAAAGTAAACCTTTTCTGAATAAATTTTTTATTTTTTTATTTAAAGATCGTGGTGAGTTATTTAGTTCAAACAAAACTCTGCTGCCCTGTCAGTCAGTCAACTACACACCTTTTCGAGCACCACAAATTACAATTGCCCTCAGAGTTTCCACTTTCATACATGAACTTCAGATAGCAAATACTCCATAGAAATGGTTGTCATCACTGGGCAGAATATGACGCCGGAGCCCTGTACACGCGGCACCTCCACTTGAAATAGCTACTTTTGACGGTCAAAATCGACTGCATATTATTTGGTCTCCTCGCCCTAAAAAACATAGAAAAACGATACCTCACAAGCTCATTTTACTAGAACACCAAAAACCACTATTTTCAATAATTTTTCACCAGTAACAACCTTGGGTATACTCCGACCGGGTGCAAAAGTTTCGGGACACAACTAGGGCCCAAATAGAGCATGTGTGCGAAAGAACGAATTTTTTAGACCGAAAATCAGGTACTTAGATATGGATGATACGGCTTCCAGTGGACGGACGTTGGGTTTTTGAAATCTACGCACCTTGAAACGTAGAAGTGGAACGTGTTCCAAAAATTTGTTGTTGACAAATACATTGGTGTATATTCGCAGAATAATAAACCAAAATCGTCACTTCTACATTCAACTTTTCAGCAATGATTTTGAATTCTGGAACAAATCTGACACATAATATCATATCAAGATTTCTAAATTCACTGACCAGTTTTTTCCTTTCCCTGACAAATATCGGGTTTTTCTTAATGGGAGTATACAAATATTTCAAGTAACGCTATGGCTGACATCAACGAAATATGATATACCTAAATTTGATTGTTTATTATAAGTGAATGAGAAATGAATTACCAATTTCAAGTTCGTTATGTATTATGCAAAAATGTTTCTATTATTAAGTAATAGCTTTGTTCCAGCCGACGCGAGTTTTAATAAGTTCTGTGCACAACCCACTGCACACAAAAACTGTGTTCCAACCACACTGAGTGTTGAATGGGTTTTACCTATAAACTGTTCCAATGGCGTCAGGTCTGGGAACTGAGCTCGCTGAGTGCGCAACCTTTTGCACCCGATTGGGGATGGTTTGTTTTTCCCAACAGAACTGAAGATAACCCTGCTTGGAACCTTCCCAAAATGTCCAACCTTCAAGAAAGGGATCTCTGGTCTCTGTGGTACCGACTCAGCTATTTTTCGGCCCTTAAGTCTCATCCCAGCTCTTTGCCACGTTTCCAAGGCGTTCCAGCCGATGAGTTCCCGAAGTGAAACAGTTCTAAAATTCGTCCCCACCCTTCAGAAAAACTTGGGTTCTCGTTTTAAAACTGTTTAAAACCAGTTCTGGTGGCTTGAACATACCTACCTATTAGACAGTTTTTGTATTTCCCGTCATCTTTACACGTTCAGCCGTGGGACTGATACGGGAAGACGGACCAATGAGCTTAAAGCGTTCTCTACACGTATACGCGTAGTTCCCCCCGTGTACGTGAAGAAGTAGCTCTTCCCGTATATGCGAAGAACTACACGTTACGGGAGGAGAATGCTTCAACCTCACTGGTCCGTCCTCCCATATCAGTCCGAAGGTCGAACGTGTAACGATGAAGTACAAAAACCCCAATGGTTCCTGGATGATCCGTGGAGAGCCAACTTTGTCTAAAACCACTAGGAATACCTCCGAAAGAAACGAAAAAGAAAAGAACAAAATTAATTCACTTCGACAATTCGCGCTTTTCCTTACTTATCGCACAACCTCAAAAGAACAACTCTCTATCGTCCTCCCAGGCTCGCATGATTTCGTTGGCGGCAGCTATCTAACGGTGTCCCCTGGAAGTTCCTATTCCAATAATTTTTATAATAGTTGATCAATCATGGCATCACAACGCCCGACGGATTACCAACGTGACATCAGCCTCCTCCCGGGAACAAAAAGGACGTTTGATGAGGAGAGGTTCCCATCAGTTATGTGGTTGCAACCTGGTGGATGTATGGCAGCAGGTGAAAACTATCACGCAGTTTTCAAAAGAGATGATGTTATGTCACGTTAGCAATCGGAGGGCGCTGTGCTGAGGACGTCCTGAGGTCTTTGTTGTTATAAATGGGAGATCTACTGGGCTCGTGTGAATGATGCGTGACAAGTTTCTCCTATAGCAACTAATGGCACATTAGTTGCTAAAAAAATTAAATTAAATTTACACTGTAGATGAACATGAGTGAAATGAATTGTTGGTGTCACTTCTCAGCACTTTGGTGCGCTCACTTGCCACTCACTGAACACATCGTAGAGCACTTGTGATGAGGAGGTTGTGCTATCTGATGAAAATGAAATTAATTTGCTCGTGGATACCTTTCTTGTAATACCTACTGGTTTAATATTGGAAATTATAGTGTTTCTTTTCGATAGTTACAGAATCGTTTAAGTATGAAATACCTTGGGTAGGTAGTTGTAGGTTTACTTTTACTTTGATATTAGTTTGTAGTAGATACTCGTAATATTAATATTGGCTGTCATTATTATTGTCATTTAGTTTATGTAGATTTAGTATAGTTTTAGTTGTAGAAAATAATTTTACTCTTGTATTGTTTGCTTCTTAAGGAATTACATTAAATATCAAATTTCTCATCAGGATCTCTGATCACGACAAAGTTTTAGTTGCGATACATGAGCAACCTTATGGGTGTTAGAATCGTGGACATCTCGAAGTAGGTACGATACGTCAGACAATAGTTTCATAATCTCATATGGCCCACGGTACTTGGTAAGTATGATACACTTGCCCTTTGCCTGGAGGCTTTGCAATTTTGGTGGAGGGGGGGGGGGACCTGGCCACGGGGCCCATCTTGACTCTACACAACCTTGAGTATTGGAATAAAAATAATAGAATTCCCTGATTTTCGCCAGTTTTACGGAATTCCCTGTCTAGTCCAGATTTTCTCTGACTGGCAGCCACCCTGAGAACCTTCCAATCCCAAATGGGTTTCATTCGGAAAAATCATTCGGATTTACTGCGGAAAATTATACAAATCAGTTTGTCATGAAGCACAGCCGGAGATGAAGTGGATATGCGCGGATTAGTGGGTCAGCTACAAGCCAAGGACCTCAGAAAAATGGTAATCAGCATTCACATCAGCAGTAGCAAATACTTGAAGCATCACTGGTCCGAAAATACATTTGAGGACGAATAAAATAGGAAGTGAGGAATATTTTACAAGGGTGCGAACACGCCGTATCACATGGTAAATTACTGCACAACGGTTCATTACACTACCTACGTAGAAGGGTTCATTACACTATACAGGTAAATTATTACCCAACGGTTTATTATTTGTCTTATGCATCAAGAATAACTACAAATAATTAATAATTGAATTATCAAATCCCGCGAATTAGTAGGGAACTTTAATTCCGGGGCTGGCTCCAGTACTCGATTTAGGGCTTTCCTGGGGGGAGCTCGAGGGTATTGGCCACAGAAAACAGTGATCTACGCAGAAGGGGTTTATTATACAGGTAAATAATAAACGTGTGTGTAATAATTTGCAGCGTTTTCATGCTGGTGGGCCATTGTTTTGGTATTAATATGATGACGAAACTATGATATTGAAACATAGTTCACCGATTAGAATGGTTTCAGGTTCTTGACTCGATAAGAGTCGATGGACAATCAATAAGATGTTAACATAGGTTGAGATGTCCTCAATACTTGAAGGATTCCCTCATCAACAGAGAAACCAGGGTTCGATTGGGGTGTTCTTGATGTAGCACAGCGTTCACGTTCCTTCAATATGACAATAACTGAAGCAATGAGTAGGCTGTGCGAAGTTCCTAATTTGAAGATCACTAATCCAGAAAGAGATGTGAGATTTGTTTAACATGCCCGCACTCGAAATTGTCTTTCAATACTGCAAAGATTTACTTGAGGAGCATTCAGGTCAGCAGTCATCAATGGTCCAAAAAGGTATTCGATGATGAGCAAATTAGAGCAAGGGTGACAACACACCATATCACATGGTTTACCAACAAGGCAACAAATTATTATTTAAAAATAATAAATCTCGTTATTATAAGCGGCACTATCTCATGTTCAATAGAATTTTTAGTAGTAATAATATTGTTACCATGGTGTGACAGTAGGCATGTTCCATCCACCACAACTGGCTCTAAAAAGTTTCAAAACCAGAACCCAAGTTCTTGTGAAGGGTGGGGATGAGTTTTAGAACTGTTTCAATTCGAGAACTCATCGAATGGAACGCCATGAAAACGCGCCAAACAACTGCGATGACTTCAGGGCCGAAAAATAGCTGAATATGTACCACAGAGACGAGAGATCCGTTCAACTTGAAGGTTGGAGGGAAATGGGATTTTAGGAAGGTTCCAATGGGGTTATCTTGAGTTCTTTCAGAAATACCCATCCCTCATCAGGTGGAAAACTTTGTCGATAAAACCTGTAACAGTGAACAGTTTCAACACTCGATGTGGTGCAAGCAAAGTATTTATGCGCAGTGGGTTGTGCATAGATCTCATTGAAGGTCACACACTAGGCGGGAACAGGACGGGAAACAGCCGCGGGACACGGGTCATATTTTTTCGCTTCTGAGTATTTGAATGGAGATAAGCACACTAGGTGGGACATGGCGGTAACGGCATGGTGTAGGAACAGGACGGGTTTCGCCGCGATCGCTCACGGCGTTTCCTGGCATGGGACGTTCTCCCTCCACTGTTCAATATTTACCTTCCCCACGTTCACGCACCCTCACACCCTTGCTAGTGAAGAGGGGAGCATGGCGAGCGGTGGGGGAAAGAGAGTTGAGGAAAGTCCTGCCTAATGTGGGTATAGGCTCAGGACGGGACAGCGGCGGCCGGCCGGCCATCCCGCGTCCTACCCACATTTACATGCAGGTAGACCTGGTCTATGTTATATTCTTAGCTTTATAAATTACCAGCTGGATAACCCACGCATAGCACGTTGAACAGTAAAAAATTGCTCTCAGAGCCCGTTCAGCTATCAGGGCGGGGACCTACTCTGTCATTCTCACCCAGCAGTCCCACAGAACGTCCATTCCAAATTTGAGCACCCTAAGTAGGTTGAAAAGGAAACAAATTGGTCTCAAGAGCTCATTCAGCTGTTCATGTAACCTATAAACGACCCACTAGTGTTCGAAGAGCATGCCAGAAAAAAACCACATCAAGATCTGTTGTCGTTTGGTATAAAATAAATCAAACAAAAAAAAGTATAAAACTCGGTTTGTATGAAGGCGCCTATTTCTTGAGTGGATGGACGGACAACCAAATGAACAATATCCTATCTGGCACATGCTTTCTAAGAAATAAGTAGCAGTTGTGTGATACCTCTCTGTGATTTTTAATTTCTACGTGATATTCACCCAGTATATTTATGAAAAGATTTCCGTTCGAACCTATTTCTGCTAGAAATAGATCTATAAAAATAATGTAAGGTAAAGCCATGCTACTTCGTTGTTGATATCTTAAGTCAATAAAACGACTGATTATTATTTTTTGGTTCATTTTGGTTTTTCGGTGCACTTTTAGACTCTTCCTGCAACATTCCTCGCGGTTGGGCTTACTTTCTGAGCAACATCTATAAATCGGGTATAACGATATTTTTGCCGATATTATCGATTAGGTAATATCAAAAACTTCCGATACTATCGATGGAGAAACTATCGATATTTTCTGCTCGACATGCATCCCTAATATCTCTCAAGAGTACTCTGACTGAAAGGAACGGTTTTAGATTCTTGATAAGAGTCGCTCCATGGACAATCGTTAAGATGTTAACATAGGTTGAGATGTCCTCAATACTTGAAGGATTCCCTCATCAACAGAGAAACCAGGGTTCGATTGGGGTGTTCTTGATGTAGCACAGCTTTCACGTTCCTTCAATATGACAATAACTGAAGCAATGAGTAGGCTGTGCGTCCTCTTTTTTGGTCACCCTAACTGTGCAAAGTTCTCGGTTAAAAACGTCTGCCAATTCGAGTAGGTCTTCCTCACTTCAATCACATGAACGTACAAAGTGGTTGGGTATGTTCATTTTGATACGGGACCATCTGCGATCCAACCCGCGTGCACCCTCAAAATGTCAGCTCTCTACAACTATTTTTGGCGTAGTTAGAAGCGTTACAAGCAAATGGTCAATATTTCATGTTCGCGCATGCGCAGACGAATGAAATTCATACGCAATTATCAAAGGGTTATTCCTGATCGACCCTCCAATTACGGGCGTTTCAAGTATTTCACGTTTGCGCATGCCCAGACGGGACGATTTCCATGATTTTGAAATGGGACCATCTGCTATCAAAACCGCGTGTACCCTCAAAATTTCGGCACTCTACGATTACTTTTCGCGTAGTTAGAAGCATTACAAGGAAACGGGCAACATTACATGTTCGTGCATACGCAGACTAAAGTGACATGACGATTCCAATGAAATTCATTTGGAAGTATCAAAGTATTATTCCTGATCGCCCTCCAAGTTTGAACTCACTTCAACGATATTTAGGGTTGTTATGGGCGTTTCAAGTATTTCACGTTCGCGCATGCTCAGACGAAAGTTACAGTAAAGATTTTCGTATGGGACCATCTGTGACCCAACCCGCACCTACCCCCCAAATTCAGCATATTTCGACCATTATTTCGGGTAGTTATGGGCGTTAGGTATAAGGAATTACCACAGCTTGGAATGGTTGTGGAAATTTTCATTTTGGAGGACATGCATTATTTTCAACTCAACCACGAATCCAAGGTACCTTCGGTAGTGAGGAAGCAAAATTAAAAATAAGAGATTTGGGAATTAATTATCACGCCAGCACTCGAAATTTTCAAACCATTGCCAACATTTACCGAGTAACTAGCAGAGACATAAATGAAGATTCATTAATAACGATACAAACTAAGCACTCAAGTAGGTGACTTACGCGAGTTAGTATTAGCGATCTCCTGGATTTCATTAGGGTCCAACCAAACTTTCTTCTTGCCGCATCTCATAACCGAGGCGGCCAGCCTCTTCTGTAGCTTGAGCGAACTGTAATAAAATACGGCTAATGAGCGTGGAAATGATTAATCAAGACCTACATAAGCCTAAAATACCTACAGAAATACCCTTGAAGGTACACAAGTGGTGGACACGTGAAAATATAATTAATGGACATGTCCAGGGAAACAGGGACGAACGGCAATACACCTTGAGCGTGGGGGACTTTCGGGTCTCATCAAATCTGAGAACTAACGAGGAATAAGCCTAAGCCGTCCGAATGAACCTTTAGTACCGATAAATAAGGACAACTGCAGCAAAATAGGGACAAATGGCTAAGTGGATAGGCAGGTTCAGAAAAAGGTGTCCCACCTTCATCCGTCAGGACGCTCATCATATATTTTTTTGACAGGCAAATGGATCTGTGATGTATCACTCATACTATGATGTAAGTATGTTAGACGATTCTGTGTATTTCTATAAATTCAGATTGGTAAAATTCCTGCAGAACTACCGATTTACCTACCTGCAAAAAGTGCCATCTCTTTTCCATGTTACAAACCAGAACAGCCTGACTGATGGAAGGGATAAGATGTTTGTCAACAAGAGTATTCACAGTATTACAAATTTAAACTGCTCGAATTCCCAAATAGCACGAACTATGAGCCATGTATTCTCAAAATTCAAAATTTCCAAAATCAATAAACAGGGCTTTCCGCAGCGGAACCCCTCACATGTGACATGGCCACGTTTGTGTAAGGTTAGCCGACGATAGATTTCCACGGACAAACGAGAACAATCCAAAGAAAAATTCACGGATGCAATAGAATCATCGGAAACTCGGTCATTTAACTCAGAAACTGAATTTAAAGTTCAAATGTTGCATAAATAACAAGATAAATGGAAACGAAACTAAATAACTCACCTCATGGTCGGACGAAGAGATCCACACTTGGGAAAGGAAGATGGCGAACGTCTACAAGTTACGTTGCGGCAACACTGCGCTTCGTGAAATTTTGCGGAAGTTTTATGAAAATTAATTTTTTGGCTTAATTTTCAAAGGTTCCACTCTTAAAATATTTCAAGAAGGGGTGAAAATTACTGAAATCCACGTATTAAGTCTGGGACATTTTTGTGGTGTGCTTCTACATGCAGGAGGTATGGAACTGAATAACTGAATGATGGACTGGAATGAAGGGCGGTCAGTATGTAGGGGTAGGTGGGCACCCAGCAAAACCAAAGGGAAGCTGGGCCGATCCTCAGTAGGTACACGGTTTTGTATATTTTTTTCTCACGATTACTTAGGTAAGTAAATCAAAAACTTGGAAGTACTTATTACTTTTTTTAATAGGTATTATCAAACATATAACTAGGAACTTACTAGGAAGGCACGTAGCATGGTAGAATAAAAAATATACCTACTGTGGGACCATGTAATGTCATCACTAAATATATTATTATTATTATTATTAACAGGTAGGCCGTCGCGCAGATGACCTTGAGAAAGATGGCAGGTCGACCGATAAGCTGATGTGATGACGTCAGCCTGGACGCATCCCACACAGAATCCAATCAAACCTCAATTAGTGTTGAGCCTAATTTTTCCGACGTTTTTAGTGAATATACACTTGTCTGAGCTCCCAACCTTTATTTATTTGCCTTAGATATTATTTCATACATTTACTTTCTTATTTAATACCTAGAAACCAAGGGATATTTCATAATACACGCAACTTGAAGGTAGGTATCCTGATTGATGGAAGAACACCCTAGCGTCCAGCCTAATTTTTCCGATGTTACTTCATAATAAGCAGTAGGTATATTATGTATGTTTAAATTTAAATCAAACTAATTTTGTTAGTAACTACTAGATGAGTATAACAACAAATTAATACAGTATTGTTTCGTAAGTTGGGTACTAAATTAGGAAGGTAATTAACCACAATAACTTTCAAGTGTAGCTGTAGGGATGTTTTTAATTTTATATAAGTAATTAAGTAAATCCCTATTTTATTCATGGTTTTATTAGATTTGCACTTGTACGAAGGTACCTTCCTACCTTTTACCTGTTGAACACATGTACCTGTTCAACTTTTATTATTCCCTGCGCCTTGAGGAAGTTAATTTATTTAATTTAGTAGACGTAGCTAATTAGTATCTGTGAATGTGGAATACCAGTTTATGGTAATGTCTGTGTATTTAATAGTAATGAGTACCAACGTTAATTGTAATGAATAGGCATTTTTCACTGTAGAAATATTACTTACTCCCAAGAGTAGTTCTCAGGCTGGTATTATGCATCATACCCCAAGTAAGTAATTTGAGGCAAGTAAAATAATTTATGGACAAGAAATAATAGGAATAAATCAACTTATTTATGTATAGCTATCTCGAGATGAACGGTCTATATATTATTTACTTTACCATGGAGCCAAAAGTGACAGGGCTTTGTCTAATAAATTGAAGTTTGACTGTAGGTACTTAGGAAATGGGTATTCAAAGAAGAAACAGAACAGAATTAAAAATTGTTTTTATTAACTCAAACCAAACTATCTACTGTTTTGTGTAATATTTTGGGCATACCTATTTTTCAGGTTATATCACGCCAATCCTCCCTATTAAAATGTACACTGCAGATCGTAGCACATTTAAGATTAACAGGATCTTAATCTTTCTTCCCACGGAAATTTACCCATTTGCTACGGAAAGGTGTGGCAGTCGGAAATTTATAAAACGGTACCCGATTCGAAGGTGAAAACTCGGCGTTTTTCTTGTTGAGGTCAGAGCACTGCATTATGAGAAGTGTTCAAGAATTTAAAACGAAAAAAAAACCCAGAAAAGAGTAAAATAATAAGGTTTGGAAAAACGACAAAAATAATCGGAAATAGAGAGTAACTTCTAATCTGAAGGCCGTTTGGGGGGTATGAAGGGGATCCAGTGTCGAGGCTGACGTCACGGCTACCCCCACTCCCACCTGCGCAGAAGGGTTGCATTTTCGTCTTTGAATTCGGCCCCCCCTGGGCAGGTAGTGTGCTTTAATAAACCAAAGATAGGTCTTGGAGTAATACATACTGTCACCATTCCCCCTCAGAAATCACTCCTATAATATTCCAGATACAACCAAACCGCAACGGAAAGTATGCGAAGGGTCCTTCCCAGACAAACAACCCTCTACTGCCAAAACGACAGTAACGGCTGACTCTGGATGGGGGATGGGTGGGAAAGACCCTATAAAAACAGCCCTTCTGGCCCAGCTCTTCATTCGACGATCCGACTTCTATCTCGAACCTCTCTCCCTCAATTCTTTCTCTGTCGAATCCCTCTCTTACCCTTCCTAACGCCTGCTGTTGGTGAAAACCGTTGGGCGCCTTCCTTCCTTGGCATCTGCTGTTGGTGAAAACCGTGGGATACCTCCCTCTCCTGTAACACCTGCTGTTGGTGAAAACCGCGGGGTGTTAGCCACCATCTTTCCAGTGTCTGCTGTTGGTGAAAACCGCCGGGTGTTAGTCTCCATCTTCCCAGTGTCTGCTGTATGTGAAAACCACGGGGTGCTAGCAATCCTTCCAAGTAACTCCTCCTGTTGGTGAAAACCGTGGGGAGTTCGTCAAGACCCCATAGCAGCGCATCCTACCACATCCATTCTCTCACTTCTCATTTCCATCTTTCTTCCTCTCCTATCCGAATATCGTGGTTCACTCACTACTTCCTGGTGACCCCTTCTCTCCATCCGACAGCTGAGCACCACACACCCGCTCACGTTACCTACTTAATGTTACAGCTACATATGCTCTTGAAAGGTGGTAGGTACCTATTATATTGTGTAGTTCATTGTTTCTCCAAAACCTCTTGGAACTACGAATTATTGTTTTTTCCCCATCACCACCAGGCCATAGGCAGCTCTGCCATTCGACCTCTTGCAGCCCAATACAATGTTGACATCTTCATGAGATGAGTTATTGTAAATGATTTCCTTCATACTTACTGGGTTTGTCACTGTGTAATTTTTAATGAATACAAATACACCGATGTAAATTGTAATAAATATTGGATGGTATATCAAAATTACCCTCTATACATCAGAAGGCACAGAAAATACATTACGTTCAACTAGTAAGTACCTACATACCTGGGTAAAGGTGTAGGTACACCAAAGGGGCATACATCTTCGGGCATTGAACACTTACAAGGTTCAGTCCTGGTCCTGCTTGATTGGTCAAATGCTTCGGATTGCCAAGCTTAGGAACAACTTTAAATTTTCATCCTCAGCCTGTAAGCTGATCCTCTCTTACCTCACTGACAGATTTCAAAAGATCAGATTTAGCTCCGTTAATTCTTCCCGATCTCAGCTGACGTGTGGTGTGCCTCAAGGGACTGTACTGGGTCCGGACACTCTGTCACCACTAAAATTTACAAACCTGATTTAGTGAATGATGTACAACCTAAAGACCACTGTGCCTAATTGTACAATAAACGTTTTTACTTTACTTTACTTAGTTACAAAGCTGCTAGGTATTTCACCAACTAACACTATAGATATACCTGGAACAAATTCTTGTTCACTCGTAACAAGCTCTTTGGTAGGTAGGTGTCCTTTTCAAGTTCCTGTATTACTAGGTATGTACTGTGTTGTATTTTGTCTTATTGTGAACAGAAAATCAAGTGATCCGTATTTTTATTATCACAAAAGTCACAATACACAACTGGAATGATTTTTCATACAGAACAACCTTTTGGGAAATTCTGAAATGGTTACATAAACAATTTTCAGTAAACAATTATGATAATGAACAGAGTCAATCACAACACTTTCCCTCATTAGATAATTGTTCAACCATCTGATTCTGCACGTCCTAATCCTAGTCCCATTTTGACGCAGAGAGCCTGGAGTCTTGGTTTGGGCATTGGTTTGGTCGTTTCAACCAAAGGAGTTCTCTAGCCGCCTCACTAGCTGCCACAATTTCGGCCTCAGTCGTTGAGAGAGCTACTGATGGCTGCCTCTGGCTCAACCAGCTTACAGCTCCTCCGGCGTAAACACAGACCACTCCAGTGGTAGACCTTCCTGTCACTTCATCTCCCCCTAGGTCTGCGTCACTGAAACCCTCCAGAACACCGGTTCTGTGGTTTCTCTTGTAGGAAATTCCATATTCCAACGTTCCTTTGACGTATCTGAGAAGCCTCTTCACCAACACCATGTCACTTCGTTTTGGATTTTCCAAGGATCGTGAAGCCACACCAACAGCATATGCTATATCTGGCCTTGTTCCTACCATTAGGTACATCAGCGCTCCAACAGCCTGTCGATATGGAAACTTTACATCTTCTGTGAGGTCTTCTTCTTGTTCTTCAACTTTCCCTGCTTCTGAACCCTCTTTGATCATAGGCGTAGTCACAGGTTTACAATCGCGCATTCCAAACTGCTCCAGCACCTTCCTGGCGTAGCCCTTCTGACTGTTATCGTTCCATCAAGCCTTCGATCAATTTCAAGTCCCAAGAAGTATGATGCTTCTTTCTCAGTGATTTTAAACTCCTCCATTAATGACTTCATAAACTCGTCCAGCTCATTCGTGTCTGTAGCAGCGACTAATCCATCATCCACATAAAGAGCGATGATGGTCTTTTTCCCTCCTCTCTCTCTAATAAACATACACGGATCAGCGTCGCTAGCCTCAAAACCGACGTTCATCAGAAATCGCCCGAATCTACGATTCCAACACCTTGGAGCTTGCTTTAAGCCGTATAAGCTTCGTTGTAGTCGACACACACGCCCTGAAGCATCATCATACCCCTCGGGCTGCTCCATATAAATCTCCTCCTCCAGTTCGCCATACAAGAACGCAGTTGACACATCAAACTGACGAAGACATAATCCCTCATTTGCTGCTATACTCAACAGCGACCTGATGGTGCCCGTTTTTGCTACTGGACTGAAGGTCTGGTCATAATCAGTCCCTTTCCTTTGCGAAAAATCCTTGATAACCAACCTCGCCTTATACTTATCTATCGAACCGTCTGCATTCCGTTTCATCTTATACACCCATTTACATGGTATAGCTTTCCTTCCCTTTGGCAAGAACTCAAGTCTCCAAGTCTTGTTAGCATGAAGGGAACCAATTTCATTCTCCATTGCTTTCATCCATTCTGCTTTATCTGGTGTATCGACTGCTTCCGGGTATGATGATGGCTCACTAAAATCTGTCACTGTAGTCATTACATAATCATCAAATCTCTGTGGTAATGCAATTTTACTCTGATCCCGAAGTTTCATTTTTGTTCCAGCTGGTTCTTCTTCCAGACTTCCATCACTGTCTTTGTTATCTTCAATTTCTCTATGTGCAACGTCCTTGCTCCCATCGAGATGACCATCAAAATCTTCTTTTGTCTTCAGTTCTGCCCCAACTCGAAGAGGTTCTTCTTTAAAAATCACGTCTCTTGATCGTATTATTCGTTTATTTTCTTTACACCAAATTCGATATCCTTCGTCACCGTCATAACCCACCAAGATTCCTTTTTGAGCTTTTGAGTCCATTTTATGTCTGTGAAAATCGACTTCAGGGAGTTGAATGCTGAACTTATCCCATATTCTTCGTCAAAACTGGGATTTGACTCTTGAACCCACCACCTACCATCTGTACGTAAATCTACCATCTGCACCTTCCATCTGTACGTAAATTTACCTACACCATCTGTACGTAAATCTACGGACTGTATATTTTTCCTATGAGGACTTCAGTGCTAGCTCTGAACCGTGGATGGCCAAATCAGACTTACGTGGACACCACCATCTTTCCCTTGACACCCTCTCGGGTAAGAGTATAAAAACAGTTCCAGTCAAATTAATTTATTTTACCTATAGACATTGAAGATTACAGTATTCACAAAATGTTTTAGTTCGGGCTGAAAATTGAAACAGGAAACATTCCCATTGAAATGTACGATTAGGTACCAGAACTCTATTTGATGATAGTGTGCGGTGATCGACAGTAAAAATGAGAAACCAAGAAAAAGGCAATTTGAAATTTAAGTGGCCTATTTTATGGCATTTTCAAGGGAATTTTAAGTAAAATTAAAGGACGGCCTAATAATAACAGCACAATTAAAGCAATAAATTTCAATTTTCACATTAAAGTGAACTTAAATAGTTTTTGTTTGATGGTAAAAGGTACCATTGTCATTTATTATAGATTTAATGAATAAAAAATACAAAGAGTTTGATTCCACTCGATTTGAATTTGTTATAATGGTAGATATCTGTCGAAGTATGGGGACAGTTATAAATTCGAAAAGGGACAACAATTTTGAGCCAAAACCCTTATGAAATACTCCATTTTGTAATAATTACGTGTACGAATACAGAATCTAAGAACCCTAAATTGCGTTATAATGAATTTTCAATTTGAAGAGGCTTGAATTCAAGACCCAACACAACGTTGTCAAACCGCTCAAAAACAATCTTAAATTTTAATGACTTGCGTTATTTTCCAACTTGTTAAAAAGTCTATTTTAAAAGTAATGAAACGTTCGCTGAGCACAACGAAACTACTCATTACGATACTATAATTACGTAATGATGACGATTTTCATCAATACAAGACGATTTATTTATAATATAAACGATTTTCAAGAACACGAAAAACAAAAAATCACGCAGGCAAAATGACCCATCACAAAACCTACCAGTTTTAAAATAACAGAAAAAAATTACCTAATAAAGAATACATAATACATCCAAAATAAAAACAAAGTACCTACTTATGGAGGTGGCAAAATACAATGAAGTTAAAGTAGCATGGAATGCTAAAAAAAGACGTTTTTATTAATAGACAAAGCGCATCAATTGTATGTTCTATCTGTTAACGCTCTTCCAAAGATCCACAAAGCTTAGTTTTAATATAAAGCAATATTTATAAAGGAAGGGCAATATCAACTAAAATTTGGGGGGGACTGTGAGGGCGAAGGGAGATGGTGAGCGCTACGGCTGGGGTGCAGTGGAATACAGGTAAGAGACATAGATCACGTGGGACATAGGGAAGGTTTAGATGAGGTTTTACTGGATGCTGCAGTGACCCGGAGATATCCCGACTCGCTCCCTAAGGAACGCTGCCGACTGCCGAATGTAAGAGCCTATTATATTCAACCAGAATGTGGAACAAGCCAAACATAAAATACAAGCAAACTGGACGAATCTTCACGCAAAGCCACGGCAAAAAAGTGAGAACTTTAACCAGGGAGCCTATCTCGAAGTCTCTGCCCAGAAAGGAATCGTGGCCAGTTTCCGACTAACGACAGACCAGGATTCCCTTCAATCTCATCTTCGCAGGATTGGTATCAAGCCCTTTGCAACCTGTCCACTCTGCAACTCAGACAACGACATGGACGCCAGCCACCTTAACATGTGTCCCAAAATCAGCCAACTCCACGACATTTAAGAGAAAAAGCCAACTGTACTAGGCTGCCAGGAGGGAAATGGCAATGCTGCACCGGGCTTAGCATTAAAAAAAACCAAAAAACAACCTGAACTGCTGTGAAAAACATTTGGAGAAGAGTGCGTTGAACGAAGTCCTGGTTCTCAGCAGCAGTAAGCTGAGGCTGCTCGATTCGTGTTTAGCACAAGTCGGTGAGACGAACTTGAACACCCATTCTGGTAGGTACTGCTTGAATGTCCACTTCTAGTTCGTCACGATGCACTGGCTTCGCAGAACATGAATCAAAGGATAGCTCGAACAGGAGCTAGTTATAGCAGGGCAGATAAACCAGGAAAATGTGTCTTAACATGATTAAACTAGAGACATTCAACACGACCTTGTCCTCTTCACTAGGGCAATACAATGTTGTCTTGCAATAATATCTGTGCATCAATAGGGGGGAATAAACCAGGGTCCTGGCAGGGTTCTAGATAAATTGCTGGGAGATGGGACTCAGGATCTCACACTGAAAAGGTTGAGTATCTGGCAGAGGGTGTTGAGTGTCCTGCGCGATCAGATGGCAACTGAGTTTCAGGCAAAGGTCGGACCGCATGACACGTTTCCTGCTGTACAGAGACCTGCATGGTGTCCTGAAGCGACCTGTGTAAGTATAAGCAGATAACAACTCCATTCCCTGGTGGGTAGGTACTCTCATAGTGCTCAGAGTACCTGGGTGGGGGCAAAGCAGCACAGTTTACTGTAGGAGACACGCGACATGTACATTCAACAAGCACTGCGATAGCCAGTGCCTGATCTCAAGCTCTGCAAGTGGTGAGATCCTTCACCGCTGACACTGGTGGGAGGGGAAACTCATATTACGGCGAGTTAGATCCACAACCAGAATACGTAAATAATACACGGCTCGACTCCTGCAGGTGTGCTCCACCATGGTGTACCGGCCGAACTATGGATATATCAGGGTGATTCCTTGGAGTAAAAGTACTGGTTCTGCGTTCACGGATGCCATTTCGATGGTCTCACAACCGCAGCAATTGATCATGGAACTCGTTGACATGCTCTGCCTATATCGACGACCTCCACTGCTGGAGGACCAAAGAACCAACCAATGCCATTCGTTAACTGATATTTTGACAGTAAACCACAAGGAAGTGAAAGTACACTTGTCCCTCTGTGATCCGGCACTTAGCCGATTTGGCCCCTTCAGTAGTCTAGAGTTTTCCAAGGCCGGGTGGACAGCATAAAAGGGGAAACATATTCGGTTTGTACAAAACCGTAATAGGCATACCTACCTTATTTCTAGAGAAACATTAAAGAAAAAGCTAAATTTTTTGACTGAAAAAGTACTTGTAAAGTGGCATTGCAAGCAGAGAAGCAAAAGAAAATTGAATTTTTTTAGGCCTATTTTCTCAAAGGACTCCATTAAGTAGGTTATATTAGATATATCACAACATGAATGTATATTGTAATTTTTCGTAAAAATGGAAATGAACAAATTTAATTTGAATTATGAAGTATACAGAAGTGAAGGATTCTCGTTCCTTTTAACATAAACCTATTGTAGGCCTGGTTAATTAATTTTTTAATGGAATATATGTGTATGTTTTGTGTAGTGAACATAGATTTTACTATTAGAATGCATTTAAAAAAATTAAACTCCACTAATCCGGCGTTTTCATTAATTCGGCAGTCTTCTGGTCTGATATCTGCCGGCTTACTGAGGGATTACTGTAATAAAATCTATGAATGAGACAGGAGGCACGTAATATTCTCATTTATGAGCAAATCATCATCGAGGTAAATATTTATATATTTTTTTATTGTTGGGAAAGCTGGGGGTCACATCGACGCGTAGTCGACGTGTAACGCGTAACTGAATTTGAATGGCTCATCAGATTTACGCTCTTTACGCACGACGACTTTTGAACCGGAGTGTCCAAGATAAAAAAAATCCAGATATTTAAGCGCTGTACGGATCTGCGTGTGGGTTCTGCGCAAGTGGAGGCTGGAGCGCAGGCTTTATCTCGGAGATTACGCGCTTTACGTCCGTAACTAGTGCTGTCCATGTGATCGGTTTGACGTTTTTACGTGCTTCATAACCTTTACGGCCTTCGTGTTTTACACGCTTTACGTCAATTACGCATCAATGTGAGCTCAACTGTTAAAAAAAAAGAAGCCAATGAGAGAAACCAGGGGATAAAAACGAAGTACAGCACAGCAAGTGTTAAACGTGCGTGGGATTAATGGGAGGGGGGTGGGTGAGGATTATAAGGGCAACCACATGTAAAGGGACACAGAACAAACATTATGTACGGACAAGATTCAAATAGATTTTGCACTACCGACTCCGGACTAACAAGCATGATAAAACAATGTGAGATTTAATAAACTGAAATGAGTAAGGTACCTTGAATAGTGCTCCAGTGAATCGAGTTGTTAATAAATATTTAGCACTAGAGTAAAGAGAGATTTATATTGCACTAAAAAGGAAGATGTATTTGGGATCAATAAGGCCGGGCAAAATTATGTTTTTTGGTCAACTAGAATCCCAAGATGGAAATGAAATTTTATAAATAATAATATTTTATTCTTCACTACAATAAATATAGGAAAGGAATGGTAACAGCTTCTTTCTGAGTTTAATAAGTAGGCAGCTGTTGTAAAAACTCTACACATACTGATGCTAGAATTTGTGGTAAAAATGTGTTTCCCAGAACGTGAGAACCCAACAAAACAGGACAATTCACGGATACGGGAGGGTATTTATGATGACCCTAAGGAGCGTTTTGAATGCAGAGATCGACCAAACCCTAATCATATCCCCAGTCAATGCAGCCAACCACAGCAAAAGAAAAATAACACAGGTTAAAAAAAAAACCTAGTTTCCACATTCTGCGTTGAATCGGTGGGGACACAGCCCGATAGAAACTTGTAAAACGTCCAACAAGATCGACCAAATGCAGCTAGGTACCAGCACTGCTGCAGATGTGACATAAAAATAGCCTTGCATTTTGATCCTTACAGATTTTCAATAAATCTTGGCTAGCCCGCAGTCAAAACCCAACCATAACCTCTTGAATGTGGCTGATCTCAGTAACAGAAATTTCCCCAAAGTCTAAATTAATGAGTTGATCTTTGATAGATTGTAGACTGTGATTGTAATATATGAAATGAATCTCAGGTTTAGTATTCTAAATAACGTTTCTTTTCCCTACTAAGACCTAAACAGAGTTTTTAAAGAAGGGAGGGATTTTTATAAAGAAAAAAAATTAAGGGAGCACGTTGGGCGTGTGGTTTTGGTTTTGGTGATAACCATATCACAGTTCGTCTCTGAGGAGGGTGTAGCGGTTGGGGGAGGGCCCAAGTTTCTTGAAAGTCGATTCGGGAGGCGTCGTGTTGGGGTCTTTCTGGCCGTCAATCTGCATAACGTCATTGGGATCGGGGCCGTAGTGATACTCCCTGTGGAGCTTCCCGGAGTAGAGGTCCTGGACGAACTGCTTGAGGCGGCCGGGCACATCCATCAGTTTGATGTCCGGGAAGAGGTACATATGGCGGAAGGAGTCGATGGCGATGAGTGGGAGGTCGCTCTGCGACTTGCCCAGGTGGTGGAGGGGGTGTGCGAACTTCTCGCCATCGGCCGTCAGGAAGTTTATGTTTTCTGGGGAAAAGGGACAACATTACTTTCAGGCTTCGTGGTAAAGGCTCTGCGTGGCTGTTCAGACCCCACTAAAAGCTAGGTTTGGTATTTGTTCTAAAAGGTTATTTCCACAAGTAGCAGACGTATAAATAATATCAAAGCTGATCGAGTAACGGACCGGTTGTGAAGACGGATTCCTCTGGAAGATGGTAATTGTAAAAGCTAGATTTTTTTGGGATCTTGGCAGGGATTCAGTGTCGTACTCACGAACTGCACTTCAAAACAATCAAATTCTGCACCTCCTTACTGCAGCTCTTTGACTCTTTCTGTGTTTAGTGCGATCCGTAAGTGGTCACCATCCTATCTGTAGGACATTGCTGTAGGCCTACAGCTGATAGCACTCGTCCATTCACTCTCCTACAATGGTTCTACCTCAACCAGTGGTTCCAACTCAACCAGTGGTTCCTTATCCATGGAAATATCTTCACCACGATCGCTGAGTAGCAATATAAAGAAATAATAAAGTAATAATATAAAGAAAACGAAATATGACAGCTCTGCCTTCTCAGCAGTGAGAAACATGAAAAAAACCGCATTGGAGAAACATATATTAAAAAAGAAAACAGGACAACCAAATTGTTTCTTGGTCGAGTGAACTACTATGACGCGAAATCGTTGACCAAATTTGGCAAACAAATTCTGTAGGCCAGGGACAGACCACCAAAAAAGAGGGGAACAGGCTAATGCAGAAAAATATATACAGTACCACCCTCTGTAATCAGGCATCTCAGCTCTCCGCCACTCACAATAATCCGGCGTTTTGTGTTCGAGTATGAGCTCAACAATTGATTTGACTTTGGACTGGTGTCTGAGTAAACAAAGCGACGGACTCATGCCCCACTCACTCACTCCATCAGTCTCAGTCACAATCGTGCTGCGTTTAGTGCTCAATCTGTTCCGCGTACACATGTACATATATGTGATGTATTTTGACAGTACAATGTATGTAATTAAAACTGATTTTTCAATGATAACTGCGTTTTTCTCGATGTTTTCCAGTAATCCGGCAGCAGGGATGTGTAAGATCCGTTCAATTCCGGGAGTTAACTCCCACCAGTTCACTCTTTTCTGGGATCAGTTCTTTGGGATCCGTTCACCGTTCTTCAGTTCTTCACTCTCAAGTTTGACCCTCCAAAGCCCGTTCAGGTAGAATCCGCCAAGATTTCTAACCCCCCCCCCCCCCCCCCCCACCCTACCGGTGAAGGGAGGGTGATGTGAATGGTAAGGGGTGTAGGGAGGGGTGATGTGAACGGTAAGGGGTGTAGGGAGGGGTGAAGAGAACGTGAAGAGTGAAGAAGGGAAGGGAAGGAGTTGAACTTGATTCTGTTATTCCGTGGAGTTGATGAACTGGTCAGTCAACTCTCAGCTCAAGGGATAAGGGAAGGGGCGAAAGAACGGTAAGGGTTGAAGGGAAGGGCAGAAAGAGAGGAGTGGCGAGGGGAAGGGTAAAGGAGTTGAGAACGGGTGGAGACAAGGAGAACGGAGAAGGAGTGGGATCGGATGAAGGTACGAGGAGTGAGAACGTCACAAGAGGGAGTTCATGAACTGGTGAACGGCAACTCTTAGGGAACCCGTTCAGTTGGGATACGTTCAACTGAAAGATCCGTTCAGTTCGGATCCGTTCAGTGCTGAACGCCACATCCCTATCCGGCAGTGCTCTGGTCCGATATCTGCCGGATTACAGAGGGAGTACTGTATTTAGAAAAAAAATAAACAAATGAAGTTCAACGCAAAAATGAGGTAGCAAGTACTCACGTTTTTCAGAGATGAGCTCCCCATTGGCAATGTCCTTATACCTCTTGACTGTCTCATCATCTTTGCCAGGCCTGTGGAACAGGATTAGGAATGGAAGACCTTCTTCTGTCAACTCCTGCAAGGGGATCACGACAAGGTTTTTATTTGACCCAAAATCAATAGTCATTTCGTACGGTGAGACAGTTTTATGATTACTACAGCCCAATCGTAACACACACAGCTCACCTCGGCATTTTGAAAAGTGATTTCCCTGACCAGCGGGAGACACCTCTCTGTCATCCACACGGACACCTCGTCGTAGTTGAGGAGGGAGCCCTTGAACGTCTCGTCTCTCTCGTTGGACAGTGCGACGTCAGGTCTGAACACGATGATGGGCTCGCCGGGAGGGTGCATTGTGCGCACGGGATCACTACCAAGCACAACGTACCACACAATTAGAAGGAGGAATCCCTCTATGAGGCAGTTACACGTTTTGGTTCCATAAATATATCCAAACTCACCCGAATCCAATGTGGAACTGGCAGTCATCCTTCAGGTTGGACGCCACCCTACGGAATATGTTGTACTCTTGGCAGTCTTTCTTGTCAAAGAACCCAATGATGATCCTCTTTTTGGCCTGAAGTTGAAAGCGGGAAGTTGAAAACTGCGGAAATTCGTAGCTCAAAAACGTGCAAACTAGCAACAAGAAATAAAAGGACTCACATCCAACTGTTTGAGCTGCTGGAGGTCGTTGAATTCTTTGATGGGATCCTCCAGCTGTTGTTGGACAAACTCCAGAAAGGCGTCTGCAGACCTCTTCCCCCTGTATTCTCGCTTGGCCGGCTGCCCGTTCCTGATAACTTTGAGAGTTGGGTACTTGGAGATGTGGAACCGCGTTGCTATGTTAACTGAAAATCCAAAACGAAATACAGTTCAGACTAGTACTTACAAGGAAACTGAATGAGAAATTCTCCATAATAAAAGTTATACATGTGGCAGCCTACCTTCTTTGTCGCAATCTACTTTCCCCATGACGACACGGCCCGGTTCGGGGAATGCTGCAGCCACTTTGTCAGCAGCCTCGTCGAAAATGGGCTGAAGCATATTACTAAATTTGCACCAGTCGGCGTAAAAATTGATGAACACCAGTTCATTGTTTGCTGCAAAATACAGAACAAGCAATAAGAAATAAGATATTTACATGGGAAGACATCTTGGTAGCTGACAGTTATTCATAAGCAACAACACTGACAAGGTAAGTGCATGAGAAGTTACCCTCAGTGAGGGTCTAAATGTGGATTTTTGTGTTGCACATGCAGAAAACAGTGTACCAAATCATTCACACAAGAAAAATTCAAGAATTAATAGGAAACAAAGGAATTAATGGTCCATGTCGGAAAACAGTTGCCACTAGGAGTCAAGGACTCGGTACTGTGTTCTACTGAATCCTAAACTCAATTTTCACTCCACTCGAAGATATGTGCAATTTGACCACTCTTTGCTTCCTTCGCAGGTGTTTGCTGTATCGATTGTTGGCGCTTGGACAGAGCTTTTAAATGGGAAGAAACTATTAATGCGAATTATGCATTATCCAACATATCGTGGGGTTAGTGCGAAAACTACCCAAGTCCAATTTTTTTGTAAAATTAGATATTAGTACCCAGGGAACAGTTTTCAACCTACCTTTCACTCGAAAAAATCTCCAAGTCCCTCTTCAACCGATTTAAGCGCTATTTGAAAAAAATTGTTTACCCAAGTCCAATAGTTACAGTGTTGCTAAGAGCCAGAAATACCTATGTCCATCAGGTGGACTTGGGTAGTTTTTCTTCTTGTAATTAGAGAGTTCCTAAGAGATAAGTTCATTAGGGAACGGCCATATCTTTTGGCCACATCTAAGGCGAGCAGCCTTTGGATGCTAACCAATAAGTCCGGTTTGACAGAAGGTGGTGGGGGTAGGAGTGAATTAAAAAGTAACGTCACTTAACTTAGCACAACGCGAAATCCATTCAGCTTCAGTAGGTATACTAGTATCCGTAGGTATACTCACTTTTTTATCCTAAGTTGATATCGCAACAATCTAGCAAATTCTTTGAAAGACGCTTGGAGTAACTTTGAAAGACGCTGGCGATGGCGAGGACCGACGACACATGACGCGTTAAAAAAAAACGACAAAATGCGGCAAAAAGCTGTGCACTGTTACCCCTGAGTAAGGTTAAAGACGATTCCTAAAGTTTGTGCTCTGGGAGATAACGCGCCTTATGTATAAGGCCGAATAAGTCGAACTTAAGGAAATAAGTTTGAACTTGGGCGCCGCGCATGCGCAGTTGAGATAAATCCGAACACACCTTCCCGACTTTAGTCTTTAGGAACTCTCTATTTTAACAGGATGGTAACCAAGTGGGATTTGGGTAGTATTACTTCTTAATGGTTTTGATCAGCTGATCCCCAAGTGGGACTTGAGTATTTTTAATTGTATTGTACAGCTGAGTGATTTAGGTTATTCTTATCATTTTTTTCGTGGTGCCGAAGTGATTTTCAGGAAGTGCCTTCCAAGTTTTATTATTTGTGGTTTAGTTTCAATATTTTATCATGGAAGAGTACAATAATATAACAAGTAGAGGAAAACTGATCTTACAACTGGCCAAAGCACGAAGCGGATCTTCCTTATACGAGGTTCACGCGTCTGAGCCAGGAACGGCAGGTGATTCGGGCTTTCATCCTCATAATGCAGTTGTAAGTACTTCTACAGGTGTATCGTATTCTTTGGATAATGAAAATAATTATATCGCCAATGATAATATTGAAGTAGACGTCTTTGACAATGAGGTTCACGCATCAGAGCCAGGAGAAGAGGGCGACCTACAGTACCTACTCTCAACAACTTGTACTCGAGTGAAATACCCATTTCACATGCGAAGAAAAAGGACCTCCTTCGTCTGTGTACAACACTTGCCATTCCTCAGGAATACCATTCGTGGTACAATGGAATTCCATCTATTTCGAAGGAAGGAGAAAGGCTCCCTGAACCCACAGAAGAAGAATATTTTTTCGAAGAAGATGTGGATTTTGAGTGAAAATTGTATTGACTGAAAACTGATTTTATTGATTTCATTGATTTTATTATTACCATGAACCATTAAAATGAATTTTTCTTGAAAAATATTTTATGTACGTACCTAATTATAGAATAAAATGATTAGAATTGTGATTTTTTTAGGTTTAGTATTTTTCTGTGATAATAATGGGTAACGATTGAGTCGATAATAAAGAAAAAGTTATTTGAGTAGGTAGTTTATCTGTGATATAAAATAATATGTATATGTGATATGAAAAAATGTATCTGTGATAATAAAATATTATATTTATATTTTCTGTGTATTTTTTTAATAAAAAACTATTATTATTTGTTTTAAAATTTAATCATTGACTTTTTTCTATATTTTGCAACGAACGGTAAAAAATACCCAAGTCCAAGATTTTGAGAAAGTGAGATACCCAAGTCCAGCCGGACCTACCGTTTTTCATGTAATAATGTCATGTAACAGCAAAGTTTAAACAAATGTATTGCAGAATATAGTATTGTATATAGTAAGGAATGTTATGAACCATGGTACATTAAATAATTCCATATATTCGATTTTTCCGACAACCACAAAATTTAAATTTGTGTTTTCCACAAAAATGAAAAAGTGGACTTGGGTAGTTTTCGCACTAACCCCACGATATAGCTTTGCAAAAAATGATTGGGGCAAGAAGTTCTGTAACTCAGGTGAAAGTTGAATTATATTCCTTATCTGTGGACAATATTTCGTTTAGATATAGGTGGCTCTTAAACCTTCAGGAGAAAAATCAGTTTTTGGAATTTTTAGGGCAGAACCACTGTTTTTTTTATATTTTTTTAAATTTTTTTTATTTTTTAAGGAAAAATCATCCTCTTTCTTAAAAGACAGGATCTTATAAGCTGTGTTTAGTGATGTTAGAAGGTTGCCCCTAACACAGAGAAAGAATCTGATTTGCCACCTGGAGGGCTGCTGTCTGTCCCACAAGGTAGAACACAGTATTATAAATTATTTACGATTACCAGGTACTTTAAGGAATGCAATAAGAATGAAGTTTTACCTAACCTAAAGGTACAGGTAGTACCTACAAACGATTTTTTAACTACCTACTTACAGATCAAAGTGAGGTTTTTCCGGATGAATTCGAACCTAGCAAGAACAGAAAACGTTTAGCAAGTTGAGCGAGTAGTACAGCTTCCTCACTTATTGTAACAAGGACGTGTAGATCAGTTGGTAAAAAAAAAGTAAAAATGATTGAATAGCAATAAATGGAGTAGTAATAAATTACCTAACATGCGTAACAGGATCGAACATTTCCACATTTTTCAACATTTCACGTTTGCGCATGCGTAGACGAAAGTTATTACAGCACTTTTTCAATGATTTTGGTATGGGACCATCTGTGACCCAACCCGCAACTACCCTACAAATTTCAGCCCATTTCGACATTTATTTCAGGTAGTTATGGGCGTTGCAAGGAATTGACCACAGGCAGACACGGAACCAAAAATGTTCCTTGATGTCTGAAACGCAGAATGGAAGTGGAAATTTTCATTTTGGAGGACATCATTATTTTTTACCTTTGGTAGTGAGGAAGCAAAAGAAAAGTCAACAGATTAACTCTATGCAGATGCGAACATCAAAGTAGAATAGCAAAAACTTTAGAAGCCAGAACCTGAAGATCCTCAACCCACCTATAACCACAACAATAACCTAGAACCTACCCATATTTTGATCTCCGCACCCATTTAAGACGAAGGAGTGCACTTGTAGAATAATCAACAAGAGCTTGATTTGACAGGTCCAACAATCCAACTTGATTGCCCAAAATGCTAAACCTAAGGGGCTACCAACCATTCATGCACCAGTACATGACTACCCTCCAATTTTGAGCCAAACCTGTTGGCAGTTTTACTGCCTACACGTTTGTGCATGCGACTGACCAACTGTTTGATCAGAATGACATTGGGGCATATCAGGCTCGTTCGCACTGGCTTTTTCCGACTGTTAGCTGACTCATATAAAATCATAAGAAACCGCACGTCATCTTGAAAAGGGGTTAGATAATGGCTGGGAATCGAGAAGGCAGTGCACGGCCAGTTCTCCTCCGCCCCATTTTCTGTGGACTGGAATGACGTTCAGACAAATGGCTTTGGATAAGCCAAGAAAACACTGAGAACAGTCTGTCATGGACACTATAGTCAGAAAAAGAGTCCGAGAATCGCAGCGAAAATGGTCAATGTGAAGAAGCCTTGTAGATATGCCAGTTCCTTACAATATGTGTAAAAATCAGTAAGCCCGAAAATTACCTTGGAGAAATCCGAGTAGGTAATTCGTACCCATATCTGACATTTCAATTGGATAATAAATAAAAAACACCACTTTACACCTTGGAAACTATCGTGTTCCAGCAGCTGAGCGTCACGTAGGTTTTTGAAATCTGACATTTGTGATGAGTGAAAGTCAAATAAAAAGCTCAGAAAGCCGACGATTATATAAGGGCGCCTCCCGCCTGGGATTGTTTGACTCAGGCATGACTCAACGATCTCTTCTTGTACAGACTATTCGGAAACTATTGCGTTATCATTGTCAGAGTAGTCTGGTCCGGTTCTTATCTGGCAAAGTTTATTATTAGGTGATAACGAATAAGAGAAGTTGTAGAGAGGAGAGAGCATATTTTCAGAGATGTGTACCCCAACTACGGAACGGTTTCTATGGGTACAGCAAGATGAATCTAACTTGGTCCAACGCCTCCTATAGATGAGCGCAGGGCTTAACACCAATAGCCAAACGGTTCCGGGAGCCGCCAAGGTGAGAGGGTCTGGTTCAAGAGTTCTTGAGGGAAATAACAGTATCTTCAGGTAAAATACCCCTGCCTCACCTTACCTGCTATCTCTCTTCCATGTTGTGTTTCCAACATTACATTTAAATGGGAACAATTTACTCCATACATACATGACAAAAGTACCAATCAATTCTTTGGCAAGGAATGGCCTGGCCACTGAAGTACCTTCACAAAGGTCTGCGTGATAATGATTTGTCTCAAGTACCCACAATACGAGGAGTCTACTGAATGCAAGTTGGTAATCTCAGAGAACAATCGACGATACAGTAGAATTCCACTAATTCGAATATGTCCCATTTATTTCGGTCTCCTCGGTATTTCGAATTTTTTTGGTGAGCTCACCCTCCCAATTCGATTTAGGAGGGTAAATAATCGAAGAATAAGATTTAGGATGTAAATGCTTAGTCAATTTTTTGAGTTTGAAGCCCGTTTTCAAAAACGAGCAATAATTTTTAAATGAGGGTGGATGAAAATAAAATAATGTGGCAGTAAAAGTAAAAGTAATGTGAAAGTAAAATAACGTGGCAAAGTAAAAATGTAGCAGAAGAAAGTAAAATAATGTGGCAAAAGAAAATAATGGCAGAAGAGAGCAATGTGGCAGAAGAAAGTAACATGATGTGGCACTAAAAGTAACATGAAAGTAAAATAATGTGGCAAGAAGACGTATCACATCTATTGACATCTGACTGGCTGTTGGCCCCAGAGGCGGAGCGAAGCTTAGAGGAGAAGGTTCTCATTGCTGCCAACAACCCAACATTAGAAATGGCAACCTTTCTGGCATCCTTCAAGAACCTTTGCTGTGACTTTTCATGAACCTCCCCTTGGTATGATTTTGAGGACATGTTTTTTCAATTTATTTATAAGTTCTGTACACAGTTTAAAGTGATGCACTAGAACTCCAAGCGAGATTTGAGTTGAACTACTTGGTATTTTCCTGATAAGTCATTTCTACCGACATTTTTTCTACAAAGACTTTCCGATTCTCTTTATGTGGTAAATAAGTGTCAATTTCCATTGCTGAACAGAATTTGGCCAAAAAATGGGAACTTGTAAGCCAAGAAAATTGCCAATTCTGGATCCAATCCAAAATAACAGATTTTTTAAAAGAAAAATTGAAGGAATGATGTATAATTAATATGGTGAGGTATAATGTACCTTACAAACATACATACGTACAATCATGTATTTTGATGTAGTTTTCTGCAATATTTGTAATGAACCCTCAATAATTCGAAATTTTTAACAGGTATGACACCCCTAATTTGAAATCTTTGAAATTCGAATTTACTGCTGGTCCTTGAAAATTCGAGTAAGCGGGATTCCACTGTAGTACCATCTGATCCATAGGTAACCTAAATATCAAGGACTGATGACTGAAAAATGCTAGCAACATGTATGATTTGATTAAGTATAAAACAACCGTTGAAGAGCCATCAATCAGCCTGTACCCATCTTATAATGTGTTGCTATTGGATTTACCCATCTATAGGCTCGTTCGGGCACAGTCCTGGACCGTTCCGGACCATTCTATCCAAGCCACACCCCATTTTGTGCTTTCGGACCATTCGGGACTAGTTCTAACAGACAGTCCTGGATTTTTTTGAGGACTGTTGATCCTGCACACGCATTTGACGCTTCTACCTTTGGTTTGTTCAGACAGACAGCCCTGGACCAGTCCAGAGAGGATAGAACCGTCCAGGATTGAGTCCAGAACTGTGTCTGTCAAAACTCGCGCTGATGATCCCGAACAGATCAACAGTCCTCGAAAAAATCCAGGAGTGTTAGAAGTATGGTCCTGGACTGTCTGTCCGAACAGCCAACACTCGATCCAGTACCAGTTCTGCCACCATCCGAACGCACAAAATAGGGCGTGGTTTGGATAGAACGCCGGAACGGTCCAGGACTGTCTGTCTTAACGAACCTCTTATCAGCTTATGTGGAAGGTAACAATGCTTCAGGTTATCCATTCGGAATCAACAGTGCGCATTCAGACAGACTCAATCCTGGACAGTATCTCCTCATTTCAGAACACAGTTCCATCATGGACTGGTCCAGGATTGTCTGTCCGAATAAACCCGTGTTTAATACATGCTGCATATTTATAATCCATACAAATCTAAATGGAAACACAAAATCGCCCAAAAACTACTAGGGAACAAAACGTAAAACTGAATTTTTGTGCGGATAGAGCAAAAGGCATGGGCAGTATTGATAACTTGATAAACAGGTAGGGTAAAGTACCCGAATTCCGACACCGCTCCTAATTCCGACACCCCAGCTTCAACTTGAAGAAATAAGGCTTTAGATTATGGTAGAAATTCGAACTTGGCGCCGAAATGTCAAAAAATGTTCATTTTCGAGGTTGGTAAGCCTGTTCACGTTCGGCGGGATACTAGAAGCAGCTGACGAATATTTTCCAGTCGTGCGTCGAGAGTTCGGTGGCATCCACCGTTTTCCTTATCAGTTTGGCTAAGGAAGTAAGTTGACTAGTTAAGGTTTATCACTTAGTAACTAGCAGTATCACTCGAACCATTGTGTTATTCCAACTAAATGAATGTTGTAGATTCATAATTCATTATTAAAAATGCTCCATTCGTGTAAGATTAGAAGGTTAGGCCCCTGTCGGCATTAGGAACACTGATATCAAGTTGGTTCCTAATACTGACACCCTGTCGAAATTAGGAAATAATACCCAACAGGTCGTGAGCCATATGAGTGAATTGGGTTTTTCGTGAGGTTTTGTTCTGTGGTTGAATCATTGATTTCCTGTAACAGGAACCTAATTTCGACATCATTTTACCCATGTGAAAAAAGTGTGTTCTTAATACCGACAGGTTCTGTTCCTAATTCCGACATTTCTTTTCTAATCTTAGCATACCTAATATTTGAATGGGTACTTGAGTATTAAACGGAGGCCACCATTACGAAACGCGCCGCGGCACTTACAGAAGGTTAAATTGTTATAGATGTTGTAGTAGAACTATTCTAGTATTGTTGTGAGTCGAGCGTTCCATTACATTCCACTAACCGAAAAGTATCTACCGAAAAGTACCTACTGCTCGCTGCCGCTCGCATTGTCAAGCGATCTGGATGCTCGCTAGCGCTCGCATCTCAAAAAAGATAAACAATCCCAGAAACTATCCCGTGAATGAGCAGGTTGTTTGGGACTTCTGAATAGATTAGTGGAATGTAATGTTAGGTATAAAATACCAGAAAACAAGACAAGTAGAGCTGGGACGGTGGGCTCTTGACTGGGGGGGGGGGGGGGGTATAACCGAAAAGAACCATATTTACTAACCAATACTAGCAAAAATATTATTGATTTCTGGTGAGCCACCGGTAGGTCTAGTAATACCTACTTAGGGATATTAGGTGTACCTACATTGTATACCTATACTTAGGTATATACCCCCTCAAAACTAGTGGCCTCCGTATAATACCTAAGTACCTTTGAATGAGTTATTCCATAACAAATAATTAGATATTGTTGTGGAGGTTTTCTGAATATCCTCCTAGCCTATGATGACGTTTCAACTTATTGATTATCTAGTATGTTAATAATATTGTTATTTGAACTTACATTTTTGTTCCTTTATCGTTCTACATTCCTAAACCTATTGTATCTAAGTTATAAACTTACATAGGTATTTACCTATTTTAGGTTCTTGAGACTGATGTCAATATTACAACTGCGATTCCAAGTTACTTACTCTGGCTGTTCTACCTCATGGTGACTGATAGTTTTAAGACAATAATGGCTTTACTACACATGCAATGTGTCAAATATTTGTTAATAAAGCATTTTTGATGACGTTTCGATGATGTTTTGGTGCATTTCTTTCGAGTGCCGATATTAGGAACGCGGAGTGCCGGCATTAGGAACGTTCCCATCTGAAGGTGTCGGAATTAGGAGCAAAAACACAATTTTGAAATTTAAATATTAAAATTTGAAGCGCAATCAATTTTGAATATTTTACTAATGCATTTTGTAGAGGAGATCTTGATGAAAATTTTTAGCTAATTAAGATGTCATTTTGTTGGAAAATGACAAAAACAGCTTGGAATATATGGAAAAATTTCCTTAAAGTGTCGGTATTCGGGTACTTTACCCTAGTGTATTATACTTGTATTAAGAAAAATCTGTTAGTTATGAGTTATATTTATAACGAAGGAATAATCATTATATCAAGAGAACATAAAGGAATTTAGTGACTTGAAGCTCGATGACAGGGGCAGCCTTACGTCCAGCAGCATGCGACAGGAACGAGGACACTTTTCCTATCTTGTATTTAGCTACTCTTCTACATGTAAATTATTCTGAATAAAAATAGTCCATACTATTCCCCTGCATGTCTTCTTCAAAAGATGTGTCCACCCTACCACAGCCCAGCACTGGCCTCAAACCACACAGATTGTCGACAGCATACGTTTGTTCATGTTCTTTGATGTCGGTCATTTAACACAAACAGCCAGAACAGAGATACCAAACTAACCTAACCTTACTTTAGCTAATAAACGTAGCAACAGCAGACAAAGTCCAAATGGTAGTTCAAATGTGACTATATCCTCTCTCTCATGCTGTTCTACTGCTTATAATGAATATAAAGAACCTGTACCGGGTTCCAGAAATTATTCACTCCACTTTTACAAATGAAAAATTTGTGAATTTAAGTTGTGGATTAAAATTTTCATCAACCTAACTAACTATTTTCAAAAGATTTAATCACTCAATCTTAGTCCTAAAACATACTAAGCTGCAAATGCAAAGATCGAATTCAACAACAAATCGTATAAGTAGTCACCTATAGGTTTGTTTGCAGTGACCAACTGACCATTAGAAATGCGTTTGGCTGTCCACATTGATTTGGACTCCTTTCACGGTTTGGTATCAATTACCAGCTGTTTGCAGTGTTTTCCTGACAATCCAAAGCCAGTTTTCTGATCGTCAGTCCAGTATAGAGGAGAAGAGAAACTGACATGCACTGCCTTCTGGATTCCCAACCACTGTCAAACTCAAACAGTTCTTCTCAAACACTTATGAAGACGGCATTGGATCATGGATGGTTCTAGGAGGGGGTTTTGTAGGAGTCAGCTAACTCTCAGTAAAAGCCAGTGCAAACGAACCTTATACCTAACAGAATACTTGTTAACCATTATGAGGGTTTCCATATGCGTGACATCCATGTTGGATTCATAGCAGCTCAATTTACTAGAAAAAAACCGTTTCAGCAGCATCATTGAGTTCTCTAAACTTCTTAAATGCCTACTAGGTACACAAACTGAGTTAGTTCAATAAACTGTATTTTCTGATTTATTTCTAACCTCAGTTCACGATAACAATACAGTTTACAGTAAAGGGGACGTCAATGAGATGCCCAATACCAAAACGGGGTTGCAAGTTACGACTGTCCAATCCTGTGACAATGCGTACTCAAGGCAGGCGTGACCTAGCTTTATGTGAAAGCTAGGTTCACATGAGTGGGATCCGCAACACGGCACATTTGCATGGACTCTAGGTATGTGACAACACTTATATTTGGTGACAGTGCATCAGACGGACATTCCTGGACCATTCTATCCAAGACATGCCCCTTTTTGTGTTTGGACAGCAGAGAACTGGTCCTGGATCGGTAGTTGGCTGTTCGGACAGACAATCCAGGACCATTCAGGACTAGCTCGAACAGTCCTGGACCTATCCTTCAACTTACGTGGAAGGTTACAATGCTTCAGGTAGAGGAAGGCAAGATTTCCCCTTTTCTCCCTAGGCGAATGTCAGTGGCCCTGTTTAGGATGACCACTGGCCATGACTACCTCCAAAGGCATTTATTCAGGATAGGGGTAGTCAACACGCCAATCTGTCCATTGTGCAACCTGGAAGACATGGACGCCCGACATATCATGGAGTGCCCTTCACTGGTAGGCACATGCGGGTCCACGCCAGAGGAAACAGCGTGTGAAAGGTATTGGGCAGCGAGACGTCGAATGAATGAGACGGGCGTTGGATGAAAAAAAATGCTTCAGGTTATCCGTATGGAATCATCAGCGCACGTTCGGACTGACACAGTTCTGGACTCCATCCTGGATGGTCATATCCGACCATTTTCAGAAAGCAGTTCTATCCTGGACTAGTCCAGAACTGTCTGTCCGAACAAGCCTAATTTTTAGCCTATTTTTTAAAATTTAATTTTTTTTAAATCAACAATGGACGTTGAAAGCTGATTTTTCTACAGGAGAGAGAAAACAGAAATCGACCCTCGGAAACATACACTTGTCTTAGGCCTGTCCTCCACTAGAAGCGATACCGAGCGACCAAGTGACATATTTGTCGCGACCAAGACAAGCATATTTTTTTCTGTACACGAGCGACTGCTGCCGTAAAGGTAAAATAGATTAGGGGGCCCTCACTGCATCCGTATTTGAGAGATGGACTTCGGGCGATACCAAGTGACGAGTGACAGATCCCGTTCGGATGGCATTGGTCACGTTTTCAAGCGACGTCAGCTCCCCACCCTCTCAACCCTTCTCCGCCAACACAACCCTGCACTTCATTTCCATGGAACTGCACGGCTAGACTACGCGTGTTTAGTGGCCTCCAATGGAGGACCCGAGTCACCTCATGTAGCTTTCTCAAAGTCGTGTCTCATCGCCTGATCGCTTCGTCCCTCGGTATCCCTTCCAGTGGAGGACCGGCCTTACACATATAGATAGTATCACACTAGGGTGAACACCCGTAAGTGGTATGCTCCAGAAAGCTTGTTCTGGGTGACTGGAATCTTCCCTCACACTTTGGGTTGAGTAAGGAAATGAGGAACAGACGTGCACTTTTTTTGTTCTTTCAAATTGTAGGTCTCACAGAGAGCTTTCAAAAAAGTAACTACGCGATGGGGGTGAAAAGGAGGAAGGAAAAAGCGTGTGACGTCATCTGGTATGTATTGCTCTCTCGCTCCCGCACATGGGAACCGAGTGAGAGTCATAACAGATGGCTTCACGCGTTTTTTCCTTTAATTCCCACCAAACTACTCCGATTTCAGAGCTGAAAATTGGGATCCAGGGGTTTACAAGGGTGCTGAATCCGATTCTGAGGCCAAAAGCAACAAATTCCGACCCACGCCCGTTCCTGATTAGAGGAAAAAAAACCTCGCTTGCTCAAGGACGACAAAATTCTTTGAGGAATCGATCAAAGTGAACGACGATAGGACCATTCGTACACCAACACCCATCTACCCTTGAAAAAACGGACAGCTTCAGCATAATTTAGTCTTTGTGCAAAACCTTGGCACAAGCGTGAACAAAACTACCGGGGTGGAGCGGACTTAATGAAATCTATGTTGTAGATCAGTGCTCAGCAGAGTGCTCCATCCGAATTCCAAGTATTTTTGAAGCTGACATCGGTACATGGAACAATTGTACCCATATACTCTCAACTTCGAAACTTTCCCCCCTCGACAATAAGGAGTACCCCGACTTCTGCTTATATTTTTAAATGAAAGTAGGTTCCATTCTAAGAATGTTGAAATAATGACATATTGAGGAGTATCATTGCCTTCTGTTTGTATTACTTTCTCATTTTTAAAGGAAAGTAGGTTCCATTCTAAGAATGATGAGATCAACCGCACTCTCCTACGATGAATAGGTAATTCTTTTTACATGGAGCTTTCAAAATGTCGACAAGTGACGTCATTGCACCCCTCCCGCAGTGTGACGTCACTTGTTTCTCCTACTGTGAATGGTTCTTCTTCTATGAGCGTTCAAAGTTTCGGTAATATTTCTCTTTAGGTGTAGAGCAGAAGAGAAAATGAACTGAACCGGACTTTTATTGAGTTAGAACTAGTACAACTCAGATGAACAACGATAAAATTAACTATAACTCAGAACATAAAACAATATATCGTCAAGCGCAAAAAGAATAGAGTGACTACGAGCATAACAATAATAATAACCTCCCGATCCAGCAAGAGGGAACGGCTCAAGAGCAGTATTGCCACAAGAACAAGACAAAAGGTTGTACTAGTTTAGTTCATTGCATCTGATTTAATTATGTTACTTGCGAACCTATTAAATGAATGTATAATTATTTGATTGTTATAATGGTCGTTATTTGATCTGGAGAGTGATACGGGCTAGTGGGTGACTTATAGTGCAGACCCAGTGATGGGTGAGCCGTGTCCCGCTCAATTCAAATGGCCGGAGGCCAAACAGGTAACAAGTGACGTCACACTGGGGAAGGGTCTCCCGCCGAGGCAGGAAAGGTGCAATGTCGTCACTTGTCGAAACTTTGATAGCTCGTAGAAAAAGAACTATTCATCGCAGGAGAGTGCGGCTGATCTCAACATTCTTAGAATGGAACCTACTTTCCTAAGTAGGTTGAAATGAGAAAGTAATACAAACAGAAGGCAACGGCACTCCTCAATGTTTCATTATTTTAACTTTCACAGGTAACAATTGAGCACATGCGTAGATTATCACAGGAGAGCAAGGTGTGAAATCACCTATGTGACAAGGTACCTACAGACTAATCCAAGACCAGGTATTCCCCAATAGGTACACAGTTTTTCACTCGCAACAGATGTGCAATGAAATTTTCCTGTGAATGGTCCTAGCGAAAAACTAAACTGTCAGTTCAGTTATAGTGGTTGAGCATTCGTCCACGCGTGACGCTCAAGAAATACACACAAGCCTAGTTCAAGGCCTTAGTTTCGAACCGGGTTTCAGTTCTGGTAAATAAATTATAGGTAATCACAAACTCCCTTCAACTCTTATCTCTATTTTATCAATTTTCGAAAACGACTTGACAAATTAAATTTGCATATACAGGGTGTGGTCCACGAGTTAGGCAACCCCCACCCATTTTTCCGTAGATTTCAAAAATGACAAAATCGCGCAAACACGCATACTAACTGTTTTTTCATATGGGAACCCCCACTTTTTATCGCAGAATCGAATTCTAAGCAAAATTTCATGAAAATCTGACCCCTCAATAGATTTTTTGACCGCGCGCAACCCACTCCTAGCGCAACCCGGAAATTGAGCAAAACGTAGATGACGGCAGACCCCAAGTTTCACACACGAAATTTCATTATTTTTCAACGCTGGTTCACGAGGTGGCATCCGGTTTTCGATCTGAATCACATTTACCGAAATTATTGTAAAAAATGGTCATTGCAGTCAAAAAAATAAACAGTCATGCAGCATGACTTAATGAGCGAATTTTCAAAGAAATATTCGAATTAATGGCTATGGTTTTGAATAAAGGAAAACTTCTTCCTCCTACTGTTAGTACCTAAATTGAATAATTTGAAATAGATTTTTTCTTTCGTCTTCCTTCTAGTAATACGTGGGCCGGTACTTGTCTATCTATGAAGGTATCATAACAATTATATGTCAAATGGGAAATTCAAGGAGTTGTACTAATCGTTTGCCTCCCCCTTTTTTGCTTCGAACTCTCGTCTTCAATTAATACTTCTCACATTTTTCAATCTGACCACTCTAAGGGGGTGGGGGGGGGGGGGGGGGGTAAGAGTTTAAAGATTATCCTAGTTTTGGGTAATTTTTGCGCACTTTAAATGCTCTAATTTAAGAACGGATTTAGATATCTAAAATCCGATTTCACCATCGTGTTCAGCGTGCAAAAACCTTTAAAATGAGGGGTCACTTGTTAGAAAATAACATTTTGGGGATTTTTGGGTAATTTTTGCGCACTTTAAATGCTCTAATTTGAGAACGGATCAAGATATCTAAAATCCGATTCCACCATCGTGTTCAGCGTGCAAAAACCTTTAAAATGAGGGGTCACTTGTTGGAAAATAACATTTTGGGGATTTTTGGGTAATTTTTGCGCACTTTAAATGCGCCAAAACCCTCCTTAGAGTAGGCCAATTTCGCCCATCTTCGAACTTAGCCTTTCGATTGCCAAGATAGATTTTTTGTGCAAATTTGAGCTGTTTATCTCAATTCTATCGAGAGTTATCGTCTGGAGTGACACATATATATATATATATATACATATAAAAGTGTTAAATTTCAGGAATCGTTTTAGAATGGTCTGAAACGGATTTCTATGAAGAAAATTTCCAAAAATTTATATTATTTAAATTTCGAAGCCATTGCAATAGCTTCATTTTCTTTGAAAATTCGCTAAAATCACCTCCTACTAGACAATTCTTATTCAACCATTTTTGCCGTTTCTGGATTTATCTTAAATGAAGAGGTTGGAAATCAGATGTTTACATCCCTGTGTTTGAAGTCTTGTGTAGGAGTTTATTCGATCGTTGAGCTCAGCCCGCGTGTGCACAGGAGTACCTGTGTTTTCATGTTTCACGCAAGGTCACTCACTCCCTAATGATATTCAGTTCGAATGTTTAACAGTTTGACATATTTGTTCAATCGGGATGCCTCCCGATTTAATATCCGAAGAGGAAAAAGTGAACATGGTGGAGTGCTTCATCCGAAACAATGTAAAGTCACGAGCGGCTGTGAGAGAGTACGCGGCTTTATATATCCTGGCAGAGCTGCACCTAGTCGCTTCATTATTTTGAAAACTTAGCGACGCTCAAGGGCAAGTGGATCGGTGAGCCAAGCCCAAAAATTGCTGATTTTTCACCAACATTGACAATTTTTACGCAATTTCAGCAAATGTTACTCAAATCGAAAAGCGGATGTCACCTCGTGAACCAGCGTTGAAAAATAATGAAATATCGTGCGCGACACTTGGGGTCTGCCGTCATCTACGTTTCTGCGCAATTTCCGGGTTGCGCAAATTTGGGCTCGTGAAGCGGGTTGCGCGTGGCAAAAAAAAAAACGGATGAGGGGGTCAAATTTTCATGAAATTTTGCGTACAATTCGAATCTGCAATAAAAATGGGGGTTCACATATGAAAAAACAAAGTTAGTACGCGTTTTGCATGTTTGCACAAGTGCGCAATTTTGTGATTTTTGAAATTTACGGAAAAAATGATGAAGAATAGCGTTGGTCCGAATTTGTTACTCCCACAATTAGTGAAAACAGGGAGGGGGGGGGGCCTAACTCGTGGATCGCCCTGTATAATATTACGTAGCTTTCATTCACATTTTTAGCGTAAGTAGGTACCTACTGTTGAAGGAAGAATAGTAAGTACCATTGCAATGGCCTAAAATTTTTAATCGATTTATCGAATAAATCAGTTTTAGCCAATGGTTTAAGAAAAATATATACCAACCAACGGCTACATATACATCATGTTTCATTCCAGACGATGGACAGCAATTTTCGAGACAGTAACGTCAGTAAAATTGTTGTCTTGTCCTAGATTCCCTATTCAGTTTTTCCATCCGAAACCTCTTTGGTCGTACTGGATAGTTTTTTGTTTTTGTTTTTGGAAGATCAATTTGAAATGCCTAACAACGTCGCTTGAGAAATGCCACACTCAACTTACACACAATTCAAATAATCATAATGGTAGAGGCTGTACTTCGAGTCAACAGTACCTAGTTGACCACAAACTGCCCTCTCGGCACAGGAAAATCATAACAAGGATAATCACGAAATAAACAAAAAATAATGGAAACGACAACAAATAAACAATAGACAGATGAAACAATAATAATTATTATACGGTTCAGAACAAAAAGAAGCAATCCTGGAAAACGGGAGGGGGTAGTGGGGCGATCAAATTTGGCTATGCTCAAAACGCAGGGCTCAGGCTGATTGATCGGCAACAACTAAGTGGTAATTCGATTATCGATGTGTACAATCGAAATGATCCCATAAAAATTCCAATATAGATTTATCTACAACGGATTTCAGTGTCGCAAAAATAGTAAAGGAGAGAAATTTAATGAAAACAAGTTAATAATAATCATGGAAGCATGCAATAAAAGGTTTAAAAGAAGGTGGTAATTTTATTTTCATTACCTATGTGCCGGAATCGGAGAGCTCCCCATCCGTCCGGCATTGAAGAGAGATGCCAGCTTAAAGTTCTAACATCTCGAAGGCATTTGATCGAAACATGAAAAACCAAGTTGGAAGAAGCCTCTTCTTGCGGTCTAGAGATCGTTGAGATATTTGCAAGTATTCTGGAATTTGCAGTTTCCTGAAAGTTTCACTGTTCTTCGAAAAACTAGCCACATAGTTGTTTAAAAACTTCCTGAAAGTTTCAATGTTCTTCCAAAAAATAGCCACTATAGAGGTTTAAAAACTTCCTGGAAGTTTCACTGTTCTTCGAAAAACTGGCCACATAGAGAAGGTTTAAAAACTTCGGAGCTACGAGCCACAACATTAGCTTTGTTCGTGCTGTCCCCTCGGGGCTAGCTCCGAGCAAGTTCAGTTTTTTCTTGAACCGAACAAACTAATATTACCAAGATAGCTGAGGTTGTGTCTCATGTCATACAGTCTGAAGGAAATAAGGCATCGATTGCATAGTTTCCATTTTTCAAAAATTAATTTTATTACTAAAAGTAGGTGGCACTCCATGTTATCAGTAGCTCTCTTCGTGCAGTCCCTCAGAGCTTGTTCAGAACAACCCAGGCATACGCAGTAAGGGCGGGGCAAAGATTCGCCGTTCGTGCTGACCCAGGGCGAGCTCCGAGCCAAGTGGTCCGGTGTTCGTGCTGTCCCGGGGCAGATGATTCGGTGTTCGTGCTGGCCACGGGGCTTCATCCGAGCTGCTTTGAGCAAGCCCTCCTGGGCCCCACGAGAAGACCAGGGGCAGCTGAGCACTGCTCTTCTGCGCACGCACCCTCGACCCGTTCGAGCTGCCTGTGCTCCGAACAAGCTCCAGGCTCACCCTGCTCCGAGCGAGAGTGTTCAGAGCTCACCCTAGACCAAGCCAGTTCGGTTCAAGCAAAAACTGAACTTGCTCGGAGCTCTAGCCCTAAGGGGACAGCTCCCCTGTCCCCTCACGGCTAGCTCTGAGCAAGTTCAGTTTTCGCTTGAACCGAACTGGCTTGGTGTAGGGTGGGCTCTGAACACGCTCGCTCGGAGCAGGGTGAGCCTGGAGCTCGTTCGGAGCAGTGCTCAGCTGCCACTGGTCTCCTGCTGGGGCACGCGAGGGCTTGCTCGGAGCAGCTCGGAGGAAGCCCCGTGGCCAGCACAAACACCGAATCATCTGCACCGGGACTGCACGAACACCGGACCACTTGGCTCGGAGCTCGCCCTGGGTCAGCACGAACGGCAAATCTTTGCCCCGCCCTCACTGCGCATGCCCGGGTTGTTCTGAACAAGCTCTGAGGGACTGCACGAACAGAGCTACTGATAACATGGGAGTGCCACCTACTTTTAGTAATAAAATTAATTTTTGAAAAATTGAAATTATGCAATCGATGCCTTATTTCCTTCAGACTGTAAACATCAAGATATACGTGTATAACAATAAACGTCAAGATATCATACGTGTATGACATGAGACACAACCTCAGCTATCTTGGTAATATTAGCTTGTTCATAAACTTCAGAATTTGGGTAGAAAGGTTTTTAGATATTTGTAGGTGCCTACTATGTTATTTGCGCTCATTTCCCCGAGACCCAAGTGTGAATTCTTCCACACCTGTCTCCTTTACCTTACCCTTTTTCTAACCTTCAAACCGATGGACCACCTCTAGCTTGACAGCCTATACAAGAATAAATGCGTTTTAGAATGACGAAAAATCAAGTTCTCAGAAGCATTAACAAAATGAACAAATCTATTTGAATCCGTTACTAACGGGAACCAAAAAGTAAGAATCGTAAGTGCTTTTTGTTTTGAATTTTGATTATAACTACCAAAACTGATCCAGGACCATGTCAGACGGTGAATGATACTTATTCATAAAATTAACCTAGAGATAATTATAACTGATTCTTTGAGTGACAGTAGAAACAGTTTCTTTAAAAGTGCCTTCCTAGGTTTACAGAAATAAGTTATACAGAAATAAGTTGAGAAAAATCTCAGCAAGTGTGCAGCACAAAATCACACTACACCTTGTTAAGTCTGTACGGGCTGAATATGTATAGACACTGCATAATAAACAAATGATTGGGTTGGCTGCTCGCTGTTGCTCCCAACAACCTTGAGAGAACCCTGATCGCCAAGACAACAATGGCACCTGCCTAAACAGTCGGGTTTTACTAAGAGTAAAGTAACTTCTGGACCTTGTAAGGCCGGAAAATCTATAAATACTGCGAACAAACTTACAGAATTACGCACCAACACAAGAAAATACGCCAGTGCAAGTGTCAACAATGTCCAAATAAAATGTGGACACCGGAAATACTTGATTTTTAGAGGTGAAATTGGGACTACTGAATTGACCGATGCAGTTCTCTTCAAATCCGCCATCTTGCCAACAAAACCCCCCCCCAATAACCACACACTAACTTTTCTGCAACTACTCCACACTTTTCCAAAAAGATCCAAATTATCCCGCTAAATTTTCCAATGAGTTTCTCTTAATTTTCATACCAAGTTCACGTCCTACCTGCATACCAATCTAACACACCTACCTCAAACCTAAGCCAAAAAACAAGAGGAAGGTCAAATTTAAAAAAAAACCTTACAAAAAAAGTCATTCCATAAATTGTTGTTATATTTTTTACTATTTACAACTTTTTTTTTCACAGCATGAACAAATTTAGCAGTGAGAACGCAGAGTTCAGAAAACAAGTTCTGAATAAACAACTTACGATTTAATATTAACAGAATGCATACATCTCACTCGAAACGTGAGTGGAAAACTATTTTTTTTATTGATTTTTTTTCACGTATTTTTTTAAAATTACAAAACCGCAAAAAAGTGCTTCTTTGTGTCAAAAACCTTTTTTTTACAATTTAATAAAAGTTAGCAGTCCACAAATAACTTTATATTTAGAAAAAACCGGCTGAAATTATCTTTTCAACTATAGAGAAACAAGCAGCCTTAAAATACAAGCTATTTTTACGATGGAATGTATGGTTTTTTCGATTTGTGTTCATTAATATTTCAAAAACCATGACAAAAGATTGGAAATTCTATGAAATACGCAGTCCTTAACAAAAATACTACGTTATTTCACGTTTCGTGAAATTGGTAGTTATGAGAGAAGCGGAGACTTTTTGTAAATTAGAATGTACATCACGTAATGATTTAAATTTAAAAAAAAATGCTATCCGGTCGAAATGTAAGTGGAACATTACAGGAATTTGAAAATCAAAATCCGGTATTTGGACTGAAAGGACGTTTTCGGGAAAAGTTTGACCGGTCGCTTGATTTTTGGTTGCACGCAATTTTGATTTCTTCGCAATACGCGGTCCGCAGACTTGAACGACATTTTTTAATGGTGAATCGCGTGGCGAATTATACAGAACCATTTTAGTACAATATGGGATATCACAGGAAGGCAGAAAATAGGTGTCACGAAAAGAAAAACAAACGCGAAATTCAACCTGAAATATGCTCAAAAATCATTTGCTGGATAAAACAAAAATATTTGAGCACAAATCAGAATGAACCACCATGATATTTTGCGCAGAATCTAAATGATAAAACGTCGAATAAAATTGGTAATAGGGAACGAAATTTTTACCGGATAGCATCGAACAACAACGAAATAACAGATATAATAACAACAATTCCACCCCCCCCCCCCCCATGTTTCAACGATAATAACTCCAAAATATTAAAATTAATTTGGAAGGAACAAAAGTTTCAGGATTACAGCATTGTTTTCAATTTAAAAAAAGTGCTTATTCAACAGACAACAATTCTTTACGTAGGCATGTTGCATATTTTTTCGAAAAATTCATTGCACAATTCAAAATTTAAATACGTATTTTGATTTTTTCCGACTTCAACGCATCAATACAGTGAAATAGCCGCTTGAAAATAAACTAAGAACCCTAACACAATGTTGGAACGTTCGGTTTTGTCGAATACACAGAAACAGAATCGGGTTTTCAATAGAAACGAAATTTAAATAAATAGTTTCTTATAACATACCCTAGCTCCTATAAATAAATAAAGACACATTTTAGATTGACGACAATAATTTAAATAACTGGTAACAACAAATGAATCGTAATATTAAAAAGATTTTTTTTTAAATCGAGAGAACGAGATTTGCGGAAATTTGATTATATTTGAACGGGCTTGAGACAGTTTTTCTAGATTTGGTACAGGCGTTGAAAAACGCGAATGTGAGGGGTTGACAACAACAAAAATCATGAGAACGGACCTCACACAAACCAAGAAAAAACGTACAAATTAATGTACGGCACACGAATTTCATGCTGTGCATACAGGCACACAATTGATCGGTCCACAGAGAGGAAAACACTTTAAAAGAGCAGGTAACGAAATTCACGATAAAACAAAGCCACATTTTGATGACTGGAGATCATTTGCGAATATATATTGCTTGAAATCAACAGATTAGAGACCAAAACAAGAGCTCTATATTCACTGGTATAGAGTATACGACAATTCACTGACATCCCGATCTGTATGAGAACAAAATTGGACTTGAAAACAGAAAGGGGGAAACTGTAATGGAAATTAGGAAGGTTTCGTCATTAAAAACTAGTACAGATATTGGTCACACATCGAGAACTACCCAAATCAATCCTGAGAATGTTTTGATTCATGAGTGATCAAATAGGTACGGTAAAGTATAGTTTTTGAAGAATTAGGAAAATGAAACATTGTCGCCTAGGTTTTTTGGCAAGTTTGGAAAGAAGGAGTGGGAGATATGAAGGGAAGTCGGTGGCTCTCATCCAATAATAATATCCATGTCACAATCAGAGGTCCAGGATTTAGTTTACATCAAGAGAGTGAGAAAAGTGGGTTAACACAACGTTTGTTCGCACTGGTTTTTTCTGACGGTTCAGTGACTCCTAGAAAACCGTAATCAACTATCCATGAACCAACGCCATCTTGATAAGCGTTTGAGAAGGGTTGGGAATCGAGGAGGCACTGCATGGACAGTTCTCGTCCGCCTGATTGTCTCTGGACCGGAACGACCATAAGAAAACTGGCTTTAATCAGACTACAAACAGCCGGTCGTGGATACTATACATTCAGAAAAGGGTCGAAGAATCACCGTGAACGGCCCAACGCCTTTCTGACTGTCAGATAATCGTCAGATAGTCACTGCGAACAAACCTACAACTTCTGACATAATCCCTCCATATCTCCACAACTGAAGTCCTTTTCAAAGCTCAAGGTTCTGATGGCGAAAGAAAATGCTTCCCATAAATGTACCAACCTGTTAAATTATTTAAATCATTGAATGTATGAAATATACATCATGGCTATAAGAGCGAATTTTCAAAGAAATATTCGCGCTGTTGTGTAAATGATGATATAGCGAGAAACCATACCACTTTTCGTAAAATTACGTTATTTCGTTATTTTAGTAATTTTTACCATTCTTTGACCCAACCTGACCCATTATTTTTGTTTAGAAAAATATTTTTCTCATCGAAATAATAATCCCTCTTTCTGTCGTGAATCAACATCCCACACAACGTCATTTTAATTAAGATTTTTAGCCTTGAATACCAATTTTTGACCCATAAAAATCCAAATTCGACCCCTATTCTGTACAAAAAACAACTCACATGGGCACTTTCTGACTTTTGACCCATGCCACTTTCAGTGATTTTATAAAAATTATTCGCTTTTTTTACCTCTAAAAACTCACTCGAACTCATCCTTTTATTTGCAATACGGACATTTTGGTGAAATTTGGAATTTTTATCATGTACCCAAGGACAGATAACGTCTGGAGTGACACAATATATATTTGTAATATTATACCTACAAAATTTTGATGCTCTGAAACGGATTTGTAAAAAAATTGCAAAAATTCATGTTCTGAAAATGTTGGACCCATTGCAATCTTAATCTTTGAAAACTCACTAAAAAACTAAGAAAAATGACTGAAACTCCAGCATGCCCTTCTGTTGAAAGGTATAACCAAACATAACCTTCCTATCAACCACCCCCTCTCCATTCAAGTTAACTAACTCTTCGTAATAACAAAAATCCTCACTCTTCCAAAACTTTGTTGTATTCTCAATAACTTCAATACAGCTGAGACTGTAAATTAAATAAACGGTTTCTTGTTTAACTGTTGTAAACTTCATCAGTTTTATCCTCGAGGTAGAATTAAATATTTTACCATTCAAACTTAATCATTCAGACTACAGAACGCAAATGTTATTTAGAATTTGTATTAAATTTACCGTAAGTTCTCAAATTTGGGACAAAAACGTTTGAACAAAAAAAATTAAAAATTAGGTGCACACCAACTTTTGCACCAAAAAGCAGTCCCAAGTGATTGAATAAACCCCTCTTCCAAGAGCTGAAGGTTGTAAATATTGTTGCGGTTGTAAATATATTTCTGTTCATGTTATTGGCACGGGCCGAGAAATTCTAGTCGTCACACAAAACCCGAATTAGGGTTTATCATAGGGTTTATCATGTACTTCTACTTTTCAATGAAAGCAGATTCTACCCTGAGAATTTTGGCACCAACCGCTCTTTCCTACGTTAAGTAATTTTTAATCTATGATTTTCAGAATTTTCGTGCACTAGTGACGTCACAGGGGGTCCCCGCCTGGTGGGAGGGGTGCAATGGCGTCAGTAGTGCGTGAAACTTGGACAAACCATAGAATAAAAATTACTTATAAAATAGCAGGAAAAGGCGGTTGGTGTCAAAATTCTCAGGATGGGATCTACTTTAATTTTTTTTTAAATTACCTGAACGCGGGTCTATTCCCCATTGCACAATTTCTACGGACATTTTCAAGAAACGGAAACCAGCTTCTATGTTGGTACTTCATTTTCATAATCTCACGACTGTTTATGAGCTATTCAATTTTATGACTATTAGAAACATTTTTCACGGAGCAATTACGATTAAAATGTACGGTAATGTGCCATCCTCCCCCTTACATAGTGCAATCGAACATCATTCGACTTTAAACAACGGAATAATTCGGAGACAATGCTGACCATTAGAATCAACTGACCTACGAAGAAACATTTGTTTAACAAAGCTGTCAACGACGAAATATAACGTACAGCTGGATATTGTAAGAGTAAGACAGCTTGAATGTCACCGTTATAAAACTACACAAAATTTTGCCAGCCCTGAAATAAAGTGCACCGCCTTAAACCAAGGAAGTGGTGGTTTTCAACAGATTTTCGCTTTGATGATAACAGAGTTACAGACATTTTGGTCCAAACTGGATGCTTAGTGTGCATCAGGAGTCACCAGTGTCATGATTCATAGTTTTCTAAGAGGCCAAGGCTGCAGAGCTTCCCAACATTGTATCAATCAATCAATCACAACTTTAATGTATATAAATACGAGCCCGATGAAATCCGATGTCTAAAACGTGACCAGAATTCTCAGCTATTTAGGATGAACTCAAGAGCGCTGTGGATACGTAAACATTTCAGTAAGTACTCTCGACCCTTGATAATGCGAAAATCGAATCTGAATTTTCCAATCAACGGACGCCTGAAATTGAGCAACTCCGTGTGAGGGGAGTTAAACGAAAATTGTTGCATAAAGACACATTATAAGACATCAAAGGGACAAGACTTAATTTTGACGATTTCCTTACGGTCAAACCCTTGATACATGATTCAACGGAAGTTAGTAGATATTCAGAACCTACTGAAAATGTAATGCAATGTAACGTAATGGAGAGAAATGCACAACCGATTAGAGACTCGTCGTTTTTCAAGAAACCCAGGAGGCAGTGGAATCTAACACATTTTTGTGCCGTAAAAACGTTTTGATTTCGCGAAAAGGCTTCAATTATTTTTTTATACCCTCAATAAACCCATCACATCAATAAACAATAACTACCAACCAAAAATGGTGAATTTGTATCAAAAATGTTCTACAGAAGAAAATTATTCACAGCTCTTGGAAAAATGGAAGTTTGAAGCCTATTTTAAAAAATAAACCTTAGCCGTGACCTTTCTCGGTTTGATTTTGAGGACGAGTTTTTTTAAGTTTATTAAGAAATTTGTGGTTCCATCCATCCATCCAATGCGGATCCCGCTTGGTGCACTAGCGCTCCAAGCGGGATTTGAGTTGAACTACTCGGCGATTTACACGTCATTTCTACAGGGAACTCAGTTTCAAATTGCACAGTCGTTTTCTGCCTAGCCTTTATGACATGAAACACCTCATTATGTGGTCAATAAGCGTTAATTTCCGTTATTGAACGGAATTTGGCCAACAGGGGGAAATTTTAACCCAAGAAAACTGCCCATTGTTCCAGGTGCTTAAGTAGGTAAATAAAAAATATAAATAAATAAATTTCTAAAGTTTTAGAACGTGCTTTTATTGTGAAATGATCTTTAAAAAAACTGAAATAATTTTTCTTTCTGCTACCCGGGAACACTGGAATTTTAATGACTAAAAATAAAAGCATAAGAGCCTCGGGCGTTAGGAGTAGGAGATATTTTTTACTTTTAAACGTGGTTATTTTCAACTCTTTTTAATAATTAAATTGTTAACTCATCAATTAAATCGAAGATAGATGACTGCAAAATTTCAGGTTCTTTTTAATTAATCAATTGGTGTTTTTTTTCCCCACGATTGATTCATATACTGTCATCAAAGAAAGATCCTGACTGTGCAAAATTTCAGCTCAATTGGACATCGGGAAGTGGGCAAAAAATCTGTTAAGATTCGACCCACACGAACAGAGCGAGTTAAATAAAAGCATGTCAAAATATGGTAATGGCACGTATTCAAATTCCAATAAGAAATCAGAATCATTACATGGGAAACATTTTCTTTTGAAACAGACCGCCCTTCAGGGATTTTTCAAAATATCACCAGGAAAATGTTGAGTGTAAGTACTTAGTGATAAGTACACTGAATCAAAACTCAACTTGCTCGTTGTTAGTGAGAAAAACCAAATACAAATAAAACTGGGATAAACCTCAAGTGGGAAAAGGTTGCACTAACCAAATTTGTACACATAGGAATTGTTCAACACAAAAAATCGCATCTTAGTATCTAGAAATATAAATTACAATGTATCACGAATTGTTTTGTTAATAGTAAGTTCATTTCAGTCACTCACAGGACTTGTTTATGCAGGAAAGGGATGAAAATTAAGCTCAAATAACTGTAGGTGGTGAGTTTACTTTCCTGGTGTTTTTGTGTAGAGGAAGTTGTTTCGAGTCAAGATACTTGAAATGTAACTAGGAGATGCACGGTGCAACCAGATCAGCGTTTGGGAGGCGACGACGTACCACAACGGGGGAAATAACACAAAAGTGTCTGTTAGTGTGTGGTAGTATCAAGAAGCACGACCTGTGCCCCATAAATGGACTACTCTTACCCACCACAAGTAATTGGTAGAATCGATTGTTCTGGTCAACCGTGGTGGGAGGATGAGCATCTCTTCCTCATGTTGCTCTGTACCAACCTAGGAAAAACCTAGATTTTCAGCTATGTAATAGCGTTCAAATATTACACTTAACCAATCACAATATATATATATGTGATTAACTGCACTGTTTCATAGAAAATGGTGGTGTAGATTGAGCCGCGTACACCATTCATTAAAACTCGGAAGGTCACGCTGGATATCTGTGAAATCCGTAAGTTAGATTTTGTGCCGCCCAGCATTGGTAGGTCCGTTCGGACAGACAGTTCAGGACCATTCAGGACTTGTTCTAACAGTCCCAGATTTTTCCGAGGACTGTCGATCCTGCACATGCGCACTCGATGCTTCTACCTTCGGCTTACGTTGAAGGTTACAATGCTCCAGGATATCGGTTCATAATCATCAGCTCCCGTTGAGAGAGACACAGTTTTGGACTAAATCCTGGACAGTTCTATCCCCTCTTTCAGAACACAGTTACATCCTGGACTGGTCCAGCAGGACTGTCTGTCCGAACAAACCTAGTGTTTTGGAGTAGGGCCCTACCCCTCCCAGTATTCTCCTGCTATTATCCAGCAAATTGCGATTGATATTTCGCTTAGGCATCACTGGCAGAATTTCATATATGCATATAATAATTCATAATATATACTTCTGGCACAGATGTGCAACGAAAAATAAGGACAAATATACACGAAAGACTCATGGTTGATAGTTCGGCTTGTGCCTTTTTCACAACAAAAAGTAGAAATTAATCATTCATTTCTGCTCTTCATTTTGAAAAAGACACCAAGCCGAAATATCACCAGTGAGTCTTGTGTGTAGAAATCTTTATATTTGTCCTTATTTTTCCCATGCTGTTACCAGAAAGTATATTTTTATGAATTTATTCATTTATTCAAAGAGTTAGCAGACTAGTTCAATTTATCCTAACTCCCAGATTCGAGGGAAATTAAAAACTGAAAGAAAATACCAGCTCTTTAGATCAAAATATTACCTTTTGGTTTATTATTTTCAAATGAACCTTTGGAATCGAGCATGAAAAGAAAAAAATTACCCCGCCTCAAAATTTGATGGTTTCTGTTTCATCCGGAAATGGAATTAACAAATTTCTGTCTGTCCGCCGTACTTGGCACTTTTCTTATTTACCGTGTACCAAAATTAATGAAATACTTGTTCTGGTTTGTAGGTCCCACATGGGGTCGTTGGGGTCTAGTACCTAAGGGGTAAAAAATAGGGGTTGAAAATTTCAGAACGCCGTAGAAGGGTGTGTTTTTTGACGTTTTAAAATTGATCTCAAACGAAATAATTTTTTGAGACCACCCCGAGCATTGTACGTCCAGCCGTTCGTTTGCACCGAAAAGCTTCGTCAACATCGTCAACACGATCGTGAATGAAACGGTATGAATCCCGCCCACGTATCATTGCTAGGGAGCACCTGAATATAATCACGGATGGCTGTATGAAGTCGAGTTGGTTGTTCTGTGACATGACTTCATTTAAAAAATCATGGCTCTTTTGGATTTTGTTGATAGGTACTTACGTCACTTGAACAAACGTTATGCTTTGTGAATAACAACAAATAATTACATCAATGACTGGATTATGGAATCCCGCGCATTTTTATGAAACTAATCCCCGGGGCCAGCTCCAGTATTCGGTATCTATATGGGAGGGTAAATAATAAACCGTTGTATGATAATTTGCAGCGTTTTTCAACAAATACACCATCACGAAAGTCGTTCATCTTGTTTCACCCACTGAACGAGACATTCAATGGTATTTTCGAAAAATGAGTAATTTTGTTCATCTGTATTTCTCAGATCCATAGAGACCTTCCGAGTGTTGATATCTAAGCACCTGTGTTTGGTTATATGTTGGAAAAAACTTTTGAGATTTTATGATGAACTTGAGTCATTTAAGCTGCAATGGTTTCAGGTGAATGGAACTTCTGTCGTCCAAAATGATGAAATCTGTAAATCCAGCTTCACTGGCCAGCGTGATTTGGAATTTCGTAAGCGTTAACATGGATACAGTTTACGTACCTCACGTATCATTAGGCAGGTGGAAACATGCTAGGACAGGATATGGCATGAATGAACAAGTCACACTCTGAACGCTGATCCGGCTGATTTTGTGCAAAATGGGCTTTCAAAGTTGACAAAAGGAAAATTGAGTTCTGTGAAATGGAGCATTTCTGTTACGCCCATCAACCTCCACCTGTTGATTTTACGTGTGTGAAAATAGTTTTTAGTGATTTCCAGACCTATTTATTTAGCCGGCTAAAAAAAAGTAGCTTCTGGACCTCAAACTCCGTATTTTTGAGAACCTCACCAATCACTTATATTAAGGCCTGAGGTTCTTTCCAATTCAACCTAAGTATGATGCTGAAATATGAGGTGGAGTAAATGTGAGGCATGTAAGATTGACTGTCCTGGCCTGAGTTCTGCATGATAGTAAGGCTCCTTTCACACGGGGAGCCGCACGGCTCTCGCTCGCGAACAGGCGGACGGCGCTTGAGACTGAAATGCATTGACTGCAATGGAGCTTTCACATGAGGAGCGAGAGCTCTTCGAGAGCTTTTAGGGCTCGCGAGCCGCGAGTGATCACGGCTCTGCACCTCGAGCCACGCGTCTACGGCTCTTCCACGAAATGCAAAGGAGGTATTCACACGAAGAGCGAAAACGGCTCTCGCTCCTCAGTTTATTGCTACCCGTTGTGGCGAATTTAGATTTGAATATACCTCAACGTTACACCCAGCCTCAGTTCAGGCTTAATGCAATTCCGCATGTTTGTATCTTCGAGTTGAATACGACACTTCGCCTTGCTGAGAAGCTCATCAAATGAAGCCACCGACATCCGGAAATAGTTAAAAAATTTGTTGCCATCCTGCCGAAGTTGCTGGTAAAGCATGGCGAAAACTCCTGCTTCATCCCGCTGTTGGTTTATCGGATGTACCCAACACCGTCTGGTACTTCGGCGTTTTTGGCGTCGAAGACGGTGGCGACGATGAAGCTCTAAAATGAGGCCCTTGTGAAAGGTGGGAGTCAAGAGCGAAAAAGGCTCTTGACTGCGAGCCACGAGCCGTGCGGCTCCCCGTGTGAAAGAAGGCTAACTGTAATAATAACTATAGTGTTTAAAACGCCACAATTGAAACCATTAGCGGAACCCATCAGATTATTCTGAGCAATGCATGGCTCACCTGCTGGTGAATAAATTTAAAAAAAATTGAGGTCAGTGTAAAAACGAAGTTACAGATCCAAAATCAAAAATCATGGAGAGTTGATAACCCACTGTAAATTGTGCTGCCCTGTAGAACAAAGTGGTCGGATAAAATTTATTATGATGACGGAGGGGTGGTGGGATTACTTGTTTTTATGAGCACTTTTTGGATGATGGGAACAACTGTCTTTTCTTGAAGAGCTCAGTCAAGTGACGGATTCAAAAAACTGACTCGGCGGATCGGGAGAGGTGAACGGGGTGAGACGGGGAGCGGGCGAGTCGTTTCTTGGGGAGTTTCTCGAGAGTCTTGTGCAGCTGAACGAAGTCTGGTCGGTCGGACGACCGGTACGACCAGCACATCATGAGGATCTCCTTGACGTCGCGGGCGGCCTGGAGGTTGGCCAGGGTCTGCTTCATGCCCTTGCCGACCTGCCAAATGATGGCTTCCGGAGGCTGGCCCTTGAAGGGCCACTCGCCGCAGAGCAGCTCGTACCAGACGGTGCCGAAGGCGTAGACGTCCGTGTTCTGCGAGAAGGGCAAGTCCCCGTCGTAGGGCGTCTGGTGGGCGCGAAGACTCCGAACGATTTCTGGCGCTAGGTAACACAACCATCCGGGAGGAATGCTCAGCCCGTCTCCCTTTCTGTTGCTGAAGCAGAGCTTCGTCACACTGAACAATCCAAAATCAGTTATCACGACTTTTCCGTTTTCTAGAAAAATATTCTTCGTTTTAAGATCCTTATGCACAATGCCTTTTGCGTGCAAATACCCCATTCCTTGTGATATCTGCTGTGCGAGAGAAACTGTCTTGGCCATTGTAAATTTATCTTTATACACATGTATATGTGTGTATAAAGAGTACCCTTTACACATACTGGTGACTATAGCGAGGCGTGGAGGCTTCATACACGCTCCCATAAACAAAACTAAATTTTCATGACGGGTTTTTCGAAACGTTGCCACATCTAAACGAAATCCTTCTAAAAGGTCTTCAGTGTCAAGATTGGACATATTGAGAACTTTTATGGCAACATCTCCATGCCAGTTGCCTCGGTAGACTGTCCCGAAGTGTCCCGTACCGAGAGCATCCCCCATGCGGAGTTCATCCCAGGGAATGTCCCATTCCCGCATGGACAGGGAGTTCTGCCGAGGCCACGCTCTGTCCACAGCTTCGCCGTCTGACACCTGGGAATCTTGCGAGTCCACCCGTACGGGAGTTCGATCAGAATCTGTGCTACCAGAGACAGTTCTGTCAGAATCCTGAGACCTACCCAGAGGATGAGTGTCAAGAGTGACAACATCGGGGAAATCAAACTGCTGCTGGTGTTTTGTTGATGATGTGGCAGGGGTTTGGATTAGCGCTAAAGCAGGGCTCGACGGTGTGGAACTATTGCAACTGGACGTGTTCGAACTTGAATCAGGACCGCCAGGGAATGGCGGGACGTTCATAGCAGTTTTGCGAGCGTCCCTCCGCGGCATACCCCCAGACGGGACATGGCTGGGCGATGGCCGCCCCAAACTCGGTGAATTATTACTCTCCAACGTCTTTTTGAATTCGTCCATAAACTCCTTTGGAAGTCCACACGATGGTGGCACTTTCGACTGACAGTCCCTGTGGCACTTGCATTTGCATTCTTTGCATTTGAGGCCCGTCCCTATAAACATCTGTTTCCCGCAGTAGTCGCAAGTGGATATAACTTTGAAATTTTTTGTAAACCTGTGGGCTATGACGTGTCCCATACCTCGGGATATAGTTGGCGTCCTTGGAGACTTAGGCACTTGGAGGGTCGTGTTTTTGTAACTTGTAGAATCAGACGAATGCGTCGACGAGGGTGGTGACTTAATGGGGCTTGCCACAAGCGGGCTGGACGACCCGGGTCCTGGCTCTGTCGGCAGCCTGGCCCGCCTCTCATTTGCCAGGATCACTGGAGTGTTATTGTTCTCACCATCGACTTTGTTGGCTAATTGGCTTTCGTGGCTTTTGGACTTGGTAAGTGGGTGAGAATCCGGAAAGAGTATCCCGCTACTCAGACCAGTTGTGTGCTTCTTCTTGGGCGGAGGGGTGCTTGGGAAACGCCCCCTCTCCCCGCCCAGTTTGTTTTTGGCAACCGGAGGTGTCGTCGGTGGCGACGAGGGTGGCGCCCCGGTGATAGCATTGCCCCTCTGCGGAGTCTTCCTATGCTGGGTTTTGGGTGACAAGGCCGTATCCCCCGCGTTACGGTCCCACGAGTCCCAGTACAACGGCTCGCAATTCTCGCATTCCCCTTTAGCGAGTATGTCCGTGTACCTTTTCAGATTGTGCAACGCCCTGTTCAACCTCCTCAACTCCTCTTGGTGCAAGGAGGTTTCCGCCCCGATCAAAGTCCTCAATTCATGCTCGGACTTTTCCTGGAGAGCTTCTATCGACTTGACCCTCCCGTATATAGCCTGAACCGATTCCTGGGACAGCCCGACCACTTGCAACCACTGCCTCACAGACGGCAAATGCTTCAGTTCGTTTGTGCCACAGGTCTCTCGCAATTTTGCTTTAGTCATCAACTGACTCGAAAACAACTTGATAATCTTCCCTTCCAACGTCCGAATCTCATGCTGCGTCAACTCAGCGCTTGTCACACATTTAGTTCTCAGTCCTTCCAGCCGGTCAGCCGAAGTGTCGATCATAGATTGCAGCACATCGAGATTTTTACGGTGTTCATTCTCTTCGGGATCCGGGTTCATTGTTCGAATATTATTTATCTTCTGAACATTCCGATTTCTACGCTAATTTTTCGTGAATAACACAAATAATAAACATGACTGAACTTACATAAATTAACTTGATTACCTACGATTTGACAGATCTTGTCAAAAATGCTGTCCCTATTGTTTTCCGCCGTTTCCAACAGCGAAATTCGCTATCACCTCTCAATCAACCTATCGCCACCGCACACAACCCCTATTACCAAGCCATTATAACAGAGCACATAGCCAAATTTTTCTCTAATTCGGTGAGATAGGTTTCAAATTTTGCAGGAGGGGAGGGGGGTATTTTTTTGGTATTTTTGCTCCTTTTGTTCTGTGGATATCCACCTTAAAAGCGGGTTCTTCCTGAAATGTAATGGGTTTTACCTAGTGTATGGTCGATCATCGACTGAGTCAGAGTGACGGCGCCGCTGTTGGTCGGGTTGTGACATAGGAATGATACCTGCAACAAGAAAACTCACTTTGAAAAACCTCCTACAAACGTCAAAAAAATAAACTCTTCAGAACGTCAAATGACAAAGGTTACGTTCGATAGGGAAACTGTTGTTCAGCATGTGAAAAATACGTACGAATAAGTGGACGAAGGCAGCAAGGCGAACCCCGAGTGCCGCTGGCGTCATTTTTCCCTCACGTTCGAGTTGAAAATCCGAAATCTTGATGGTATTTCAACGACCGATACCGCGGTTACCAGCCCCCTAACCCGAGTTGGATATAACCGGGGAAAACTTCCGGAAAATTAGTTTTTATTACGGAAAAACTTGAGGTGAAAAAAAAAAATTCAATGAACGAAAAGTGACATCAAAAGGAACTCGAGTGAAGCAGGCGACGTAAGCGATAGCGAGAGCTGACTGAATCGTCACGAAATATTGACTGATTTCCACGAAGATTTTTCCCGGAAACACGTTTCATTTGTTTACGGAATTCCCATTTATTCGAACGATTTAACTAAGAAAAATACCGAATTTACGGCCCCGAATATCAAAAATCGCGAAATTGAGCACAGAATCCAGGCTTTGAACAAATTTACTATGGAAATTCATTTTGTTGGGTTGGCAACACTTTGTGACAACCGGCTCGTATCCTTATCCATTATGTTTGACATATACGGATATTTAATTATTTATCGTAGCTCGAGTAGAATCTAAGATATTTTAGCCGTTCGTAACCAAATTGCTTCAAAAATTATTCACGTGCGCACAATGAATATCATTGCGAAATTACGGATTTCACAGGTAGCCAAATAATTTGTATCCTTACTTACATATCGAGTTGTCCAACTTTTATCTGTCCAGTTATCATTAAACTAGGTCTAAACTATGTCCTAAAGGTTATATTTCTGGACACTTTTAATTTTCAGTTCTCTGGACTACTGGCTCTAAATTCTCCAGAAAAAACTAGTTTGCCAACTATCTTGTTTTTTACAGAAAAATTTTTTGGCAAATAATTCATTGCATGCATTAAGCAGAGTGAAAGCATAGCCAAAAGCATACCAAATGTAATAAGGGAAAATGTTCAACTCGTTCATTGAGAACGTTAATCATGTACTGTAAATAACCGTAAACCAAATTTTGATAACAAAATGTTTAAGTTAGTTGAAATTTCCTCATATTTTTTCATCCTAGTCATGTTTCTGTCTTGAAATTGTTATGGAATCTTAATGCCGGCGACATGCGGCTCATACCCTTATACAGCTTCATATTGTCCAAGCTTCGTATAGAAATGAACAGTGAACTCACACAAGAAGAAGGTTCCGACGCCATTGCGCTTTTCCTTTATTCGGATTTCGGATGTTTATATTTTTATTACACGGGTAGAAGGATTTTTTTTAATCTTACAGATTCCGCTAGTTAGTCGCGAAATTTGTTAGCTGAAATCATGTCCGGAGACCAGAATTCGGGTTTGCTCGAACTTTCTTTGGGAGAAATCATCGAACGGAACAAGAGCTCTTTCAAAATCAAAGGCAAAAGGTGAGTGTCACTTTGCCCGTATACGCACGTAACCCAACTAAATTTCGTACAGCATGCTTGTTTATCTCGTAATTTTATCTGTATAATACTCAAGTGCGGCGATTGTTGTTTGTGGTGAATAATTATAAATTATGAAATCCCCGTTAGTGATTATAGTATGAGCTCAGTTGTAAAGTCTCAACCGTCCCCGTGTTACCTGTCAATCTGCTTACCACAAATCCACAGTTGATGTTGCTTAGTTCATTGGATGATAGTTTTGAAGGGACAGAGCTTCGAAGGAGTCACGAGTTGCGTCGCGAATATTAACAAAGTTCGTGGAAAATGAGTTGTAATAGCCTTGCCAATGATTGTGAGACGCAAGCTCAGTATGGTTGCGCATAGGGTTGCCAGAGACTAATTTTTGTAGTGTTTTACTATAATATTTTCGGGTAAAAAATAATATTACTATATTAGAACAATAATTATATTATGAAATTATACTATGATTATTTTCATTTTTGCCAAAAGCATTAGGTGGGTAGGTGCAGTGATCAGAAAATCATGAGATTGGATTAATTTGTTGTTCTTTGCTTTACTACAACACCTGTGAGTTCTAAGGTTTCCTTCTAACACTACTTCCAGTAAGGTAGGTGTGATGACTGAGATATTGAAATTTTATGCAGTAAAATTTGACGTGAAAATTTGACTGGATTGGAGTTCTAGATAAGATGTTCAGTAAGATAAGACTGAGTGAATTTGGCTGTGTAGGAATTTTGGATAAGATGTAGATTAAGGAAGGAACGCGAGTGGAATTGTATCCGCGTGGTTCTCACCTCCTTGGATACGCCTCCGGGAATTTAGGTAAATATTCGCCTTGTTGATTATTTGGAAAAGGTGAGGAAGATATTCGCCCGGTTTTCACTTCGTTGAATATCTGGGAAAATTACTCGCCCGGTTTGCACCTCGTTGAGTGTTTGAATGTGGGGTTTTGAGAGAAAAAGTGGTCGTTTGAGGAAAATAGGATGAACGACTCAAGCTAGGCGTTCGGGGCGCAATTATTACACTCCTCAGTCCCATCGGAACGACGGTTGGAGGGAGAGTTAAGCTAGGTTCACATGGAGACGCAATTCCGGACGGCAATCCTGCACGGCAACGCATTTGCCGGAATTTTCGCCGCAGAGGCGTTCACAGGGCAGCGGAATCATAACAAAATGCAATCGCGAAAAACAAACAGTTGCTCGAACTCGAAACCGCAAAATCAACCGCATAATAATATGTCGAATTTCAATATGGCTGAACAACCAAACAAGAGAGGTGTGCGCAGTAACCTCTGCGCAGATACGGCAACGGATCCGACAGCGGAAAATATCTGGAGATTTTGATATAGTATCCATGACATTGCGTTGCAATAATCCATTTTGCGTTGGCCAATAGAATTGCAGAACGCATAGCCGTGCCGAACTGCCGTCCGGAATTGCGTCTCCATGTGAACCTAGCTTTACCTGGGGCTTTCCCTAGCAATGCATTGCTCTGCTTCTCCGTTTATTGGTAAAATATAGGAGTGGACCAATAAGTTGGTATGTTGTACCCATATGGTTACCACGACAGTTGGTAAGAATGTTCATTGAAGTGATGATAATGATTCAGGTATTCAGGAGCTCAGGGTAGTTTAGTTACGTAGTTAAGGGTTGCCATCATCCCAAAGATCCGACCTCGCCCTACCTTAATTTTTGGTCTAAAATAATCGCTTTCCCACACAGGCCCCATTTGGGCCCTAGTTGATATCTCCTCTATTTTCGGTCCAAAAAATTCGTTCTTGCGCACACATGCTCCATTTGGGCCCTAGTTGTGTCCCAAAACTTTGCAGAACGATCGGAATATACCTACCCAGGGGTGTTACGAGTGAAAAATGGGGGTAAAAATTTTTGTTGTTGGTGTTTTAGTAACATGAGCTTGTGAGGAATCGTTTTCCGTGTTTTTTAGCACGAGGAGACCAAATATGAAGTCAATTTTGACCAAATATTGTAAAATTGAGGTTCTAACGAAGTTTCAGCCTTAAATTTACGTTAATTTTGATCTAAAATCGACTTTCTTCCGTACGCAGTTTGGGTCCTCATTTGGGAACACTTACACAGGGTCCTAGCTGTGCTCCGAAGCTCGGCAGTCCTATCGGAATATACCCAGGAATGTTACGGGTTTTCGTGAACTTGTGTTTGTGAGGTACTGTTTTCCATGTTTTTTTTTAAGGTGAGGAGACCAAATATGAAGTGATTTTTACCACTGAGTGAAGGAATGAGGTTCTAACGAAACTCTAAAAATTTCAATATTTGTTGGTCAGAAACCCGTGAAAATGGCTGTAATCACTAGAAATTTGTATAATAACACAGGAAGTAGTATCAACAAGAGAATCAAGACAATTCAGTGACAATTTCACTGGCCGAAAAATAATTTGTCAGAAACAGCAGCCTAATGTTCGAGTTTAAAACCGTCAAATTTGCTTTGTGGGTCTTCACTGAGGTCCCAATTGTGCTGTATTCAATCGAGATTAACAAACCCGCGACAAGGACACAGAAAACCCTACTATACTACGTACAGAAGGGACACTCAGGTGGGGGGTGGTTGCCAGCATACAGCTGCTGCGACGCTGAAATTAGTGGCCAAAACCTGAACTAAGACCCCCCGAATCCTCGCGCATGCGCCTGACACCTTGGTTACCGCCCCACTCCTACTTCGTTGCTACAACAAACCCCCGCCACCATTCCTCAACCCCGTCCCCCCTCCACCCCCCGCCACCATTCCTCAACCCCATCCCCCCTCCCCCCCCGACCCCATTTCCACCCGCCTCTCTTCCACACCCTTGGTAAATGTACGAGAAAGGATGAAATTAATACAATTAAAGCAAATGTACGGTAAAACAATATTTATTCAACAATATGGATTGAACAGTTATTACAATTCGAACGTATGACATCACAGTTCGTGGATAGTTGATATCATTAATTTAATTGCATTCTAATTATCTATTGTCGTCAGTGGCGTAGCCAGGGGGGGTTAGTGGGGGTAATAACCCCCCCCCCCCCATTGGCTCGAAAACCTTATCACAAATTAAAATTAAATCTTAAGAATAGTCCATCACAAAAGTAACAAACAAATACAAGAATCACATTAAACGGTAATTCAAAATATGACTGAAAAGCTAAATAATATTACGTTTATTTGACTCCCTTCGAATTTTTGAAAATTGTTCATCCTTTTGTATGGCAATAAGAGCATTTTGGCGAAATTTGGAATTTTTATAACATACCCAAGGTCAGATATCGTCTGGAGTGACACATACGTATACATTTATGTTAAAATCTATCTATGATTGATATCATTAATTTAATTGCATTCTAATTACTTATCTATTGTCGTCACAATGAAATTGTTAGACCATCGTCAATATTGATAGACTATTATTACAATTCGAACATATACTGACATCACAGCTCGTGGATAGTTGATATCATTAATTTAATTGCATTCTAATTATCTATTGTCGTAACAATGGAATTGTTCGACCATCGTCAATATTGATTGACTAGTTATTACAATTCGAACATATATTGACATCACAGCTCGTGGATAGTTGATATCATTAATTCTATTTTATTGTCGTCACAATGAAATTGTTAGACCATCGTCAATATTGATTGACTAGTTATTACAATTCGAACATAACATATTGACATCACAGGAAAGCAGTTGGATGAGTCTTATATCGAACGTCACATCCGATAGCGGCGCACTTGAAATTTACAACCCAACTCATACTTACCTAGAAAACGAACGACTTCAGTTAATGAAAAATACGAATTCCGTACATGAAAGCAGTATTTTCAAATTTCACGAGCCTATTACCTACGTAAGTTTTATTACTAACCTCGTCGCACGTTACAACGTAGAAAGTTTCTGTAAGAAAGTTTGTGTGGTGAATTAAATGGAATGAAATGAAAAACAATGGAATGAAATGAAATTAAAACCTCCTCGCGCGTTAAAACGTAGTTAAAACGTAAAAACTGTAGTGATGAATACGTAGTATCCTAGGGTTTTCTGTGGATGAAATCGTAGGTATAATATTATTGTCATACAAGAAAATACAAATGGCGGAACGGAGTCGGAGCGTCTACATGAGTTGGTGGGTGGTAGGGTGGGAGAAGACGTGCGATCGCAGCGATTACTGGAAATTAGTGCCAGAACCGTGAACTAGCACCGGTGTCATGGGGCTGGACAAGGAGTCAGCAGGTTTTTTTTTTTAAATGTGTGTTAGTAACGTGAGCTTGTGAGGAATCGTTTTCCATGGTTTTTAGGACGAGGAGACCGAATATGAAGTTGATTTTGAGCAAAAAGTGAAGAACTGAGGTCTTAGCGAAGGTTCAGCTCCCAAAATTCATTTTTTTAAAGTCAGAACCCTGGGAGATTGTCTGAAATCACCAATGTAATCATGTATAATAACACTGAAAGTAGTATTAACAGGTGATCAAAGATAATTAATTCGTCACAAGTAGGAGCATAATTCTTGTTTTCGGGGGCCAGAATTGGTAGAAACCACCAAAAATAGCTATTTCAATTATTGCACGCGAAAGAAACAATAAAACAACATTTCTGAGGAGTTCTCGGTTCTGAATTTGAGGACGTGTTTTTTAAATTTATTTTTTATAAATTTGTGGTTCCATCCGTCCATCCATTGCGGTTCTGTACATCGTTTGAAGTGATGCGCTAGCGCTCCAAGTGGGGTAAATATCGTTAACCAAAAGTTATATATTTATAAGCTTATATCAAGAATTTAAGATACTTTTAGGAAGAAAATCATCAGGAATTAGATTAATGATTATCAGATTATTTATATTCATTTTATTTAATAACTTAATAGGGCTATTACCATACATTTTCACCAGAAGTAGCTACCTTTCACATACAGAGTTGAACTACTCGGCGTTTTACCTGATACGCCGTTTCTAGCGGGAACTCAGATTCAATTTTCACGTTCGTTTTCTGCTTAGACTTTCCGACATGAACGTAATGACCACATTGACCATATAGTGTGTGTTTGGATATGAAACTATATTTATTGATGATTTGCGACTCCCCGAATTATTTGTTACTTACTAACTACCTAATTATTTAGCAACTACTCGGCATGCTTTATTCATCTATTACTTATATTCAAATTAATATTGTTATTGTTGTTTGTTTATTCCTTTTTGATAATTCTTTATCCCAGTTATTTGTTATGGGCATATATTATTTATAATCGTCTCAACGTTGCACCGCCTTCTATTTGTTGATGTGTGGAATCGTCCGGAACGTTCCGGACTACTGATAACGGACCGGCTGACGGGTGGCGAGAGCCGAGACCGGACAGAACGAAGCCGATTGCCGTGCAAGTGCCATCCTTTTATTTGCGAAGTTGATTACCCACCCACATATTCAGAAAATTTAATAATCGACGGCCGCAACTGTTTTATAAGTGCCGGCCGATCGAAAGTATCGCCGTCGTCAACGGGTACCCGTCGTGTTCCGCGATTTCGCGAAGTAGGTACTTACCTACCCATTTTGAACGTGGACCGTACTTACCACACCCCGTGACGTCCGAACGGCCAGAGGAAGTTCCCCGGACGTATACAGGTACTTGTTTCGCCATAAATAATATAATATAATATATGCCCAGTTATATTGTTCATGCCTTTATCGTGATCAAACCTGGGAAGGCAAATCCCGTCTAGTAATACACGAAATACTCATTAACACCCCCCTAAATACAGTCCACACCTCTTCTTCTCTTGTATGTGTCTTGTGTAGGTAATTTAATACCGAAACAAAACATTTTGGTTCCGTTCTAACCGGATTTTATTAGCGGCTAGCCTATGTACCTAGGTGTTCATTCGTCGATATTGTATTACTACGCTGTGATTTCCCGAGGTACCTGATTCGAATTTGAAGTTAAGGAGATAGTTAATTTATTATTCTTATTCTAGTCGTTGAGTGATCTGTGGTTTCTACTCAGTTATTGTTATTATAGAGGATCTGGAAATCCAAGGTACCTACTTGCAATAATTTCGGTGCAATATATTTTGGACATTGTTATTGTTACCTAAATTATTTGTTAAAAATTTATCACATTATAGTTAAACCATTTATTATTACACACTGCAATCGAGGTAACCTACTTGTTATTATTGCAGTAGGAACCTAGGTAGGTACTACCTGTCTTCGTTCTGTACCTAGTAGTTATTAGTCATTAATTTATTATTTATTAGTATTTCTTGTTGTTTTTTTTCCGTCCTATTTGGAAATGGCTGAAGGGGGTATAACCGACCCTGCGGGTGGCAATGTTGCCGATAGAGGCATTATTAAAATGAGGCGCCTAATAAAAAGGTACGGGGATGAAATTCGCCGCATACGTGTTAAGGGCTCCCTTGCTGTTTATTCTGTGACAGATCGCCCGGTCTTCCGCGGTATGTTCGCCACAGTGGAGGGTACCTATGAAAAGTTCCTTAGTAAGTGGGATGAAGCCATCGATTATTGTGAACAGCACGAAATAACCCCTGCTTTCCCTGACAAAGAAGATGAGAACTATTTTAGAGAAATCCAAAATTTTTATTATGAAATTCAGAGTCATCATCTTCAGATCACGGAAAAGCTGGAGTCAGTTACTCCTACTAGAGCCAGTACTACCCTCAACAGTACTACTAACCAGTCCTTTGCTTCCGGTAGTGCTGCCCGTGCAATTTTGCCGAAAATATCTATAAGGCATTTTGACGGTGACGTGACCAATTGGCCGGGTTTCAAACAGCTCTTCACTTCCTTAATTAAAAACGAACCCACTCTGTCTGATGCCGAGCGGTTTCATTACCTAATTAGCTACCTCACCGGCCCAGCTTATGATGCAGTCAGGCACATTGCTGTAGTGGGAGAGAATTTCGGCCAAGCTTGGGATGTCTTACTCAGGACTTATGATGACCCCCGCAAACTAGCCTGCATATACTTGGAGCGTTTCTTGAGCTACAAACCGCAACTAGGTAAACCCACCGCCGCTACTTTGCAAACCTACTTGTCACATGTAATGGAAAGTGTTGCTTCACTACAAAATCTTGACATCCCAAATCTCGCTGAGTACTTATTGTGCGAGTTGGCGTTACGCAATCTTGATCAATACACCAGGCGTGATTTTGAAATTTCCATGGTAGGTACGCCGTTTCCCAAATTTTCGGAACTCCGGGAATTTGTGCAAAATCGATTTCACGTCCTACAAATGACTTCTGTGTATTCCAGTGTCAAAGTGGAAACGCCCAAGGCGCCTGCCAAACCTTTCCGGCTACCTAATAAACCTGATAAACCTTCATCGCAACAAGCCTTGATGACTCGGGAATCAGACTCCCCTTCACAAACCGCTGGCAATTCCTGCTACATCTGTCATGAATCCCATGAAATCCGTATATGTCCCCGCTTTCGAGAATCGACACCGGCACAGCGTCTAGAGCTTCTGCGCCGCTTCTCAGGTTGTAGAAATTGTCTCCAGGTTTCACATCGCACTAAAGATTGTTCCGCCTCCATGGCTTGCCAGGAGTGCCATAAACGCCATAACACGGATTTGCATCTTCCTATTGACGACTCTTCGAGCTCAGGTGTGCAGCATTCCTCGGAATCCGGGTTCGCTGGGGCCAACACCCACCAATCCCAGTGTAAAGCAGGAGTCTTGCTAAGCACTGTTGTGGCTCGTATCCAGGATGCACAGGGGAAACTGCTGGAATTCCGCGGAATCCTCGATGCTGGGTCACACTTTTCTTTCGTCACAGAAGATTGTGCCCGCCTTCTGAGGAAATCCTCTCGGCCATTTAAAGGAGCGATAGCTGGAGTGAATCACTCGCCGCTAAGGCAGGTCAAGGGCCAAATCCGCGTGTCGTTCCTACCAAAACGATCTGCCTCCTCTTTGGAGACTGATGCCATTGTGGTGCCATCGATTACGCCGCCACTACCGCAGTCATCGCTGGAATCTAGCATGTGGGATGATTATCTCACTTATGACCTGAGTGATCCTAACTTCACCAGGCCTGGTCCGATCTCCTTCCTCATTGGAGCAGACCTCTATGCGGAAGTAGTGAGTGGGGCACCCATTACGATTTATGAAGATGGCCCAAGACTCGTACCTACAGTTTTTGGTTACACTGTCATTGGTCGGTTTTCTGATGAGAATTTCGCCAACCCGTCCGTAGCACTCATGACCCTCAACTCTGATACTGTCTCCCAGCAGATAGAGAGATTCTGGGAACTGGAAGAACCGGTGCAAACCCCGTTTCGCTCACCTGAAGAGGAGCAATGTGAGGAGCATTTCCTCCAAACCCATTATCGTGGTGATGACGGTAGGTACGTGGTCTCCCTACCCTTCAAGACACCTCGACCGGACATGATTCCCAACACCAAGCGAGTGCTGAATTGTTTCTATGCTCTGGAATCCAGGCTAGCCAGAAACCCCTCACTTCGTGAAATGTACACTGCACATATGCAGGAGTATATTGATCTCGGGCATATGAGTCCTGCTAAGGGCCCACCACGTTATCTTGTCCCCCATCATGCTGTCTTTAAAACAGAGGGTGAAAAACGCAAGCTGCGCGTTGTGTATGATGCCAGTTTCCCCACTGCCACTGGTAGCTTAAATGACCAGCTGCTAACTGGTCCCAAATTGCAGGCTGATATTGCCACAATTCTTCTGAGTTTCCGCCGACATCGCTTTGTTTTCCGGTGCGATATTGTGAAAATGTTCCGGCAGGTCTGGTTGAATCCAGCTGACCGCTGCTACCAGCAGATTGTGTGGAGAGATAAGCCTAGCGACCCTGTACAGTTCTTTGAATTGAACACTGTATCTTTTGGCGTGGCTTCATCTCCTTATCTGGCACAACGGGTATTACGCCAGCACGCCCTTGAGCACCAAGACCAGTATCCAGAAGCCGCCACAGTGGTTCTCCAAAGCTCGTATGTGGACGACCTCGTGGGAGGAAGTGATGATGCAGATCATCTTCGACAGATCAAGGATGAACTTGTTGCACTGCTTGGTGATGCAGGATTTGAGTTGGGAAAATGGAGTTCCAACCTCCCATCGCTCCTGCAGTCTGAGGGTCGGGTGGGGGATTCTGTAGTTTTCCCGCCTGAGGACTCCTTGACCACCAAGATCCTGGGAATGAAGTGGGATCCCCTAAAGGACGCCTTCTCGTATGACACCTCCTTGCCACCTGAGGGCTTCACGAAACGTATAATCTTGTCCACCATCGCTAGATTGTATGACCCTCTTGGTTACCTATCCCCGATAATATGTTATGCGAAATGTATTATGCAGCATACGTGGCAGCTCAATCTGAACTGGGACGAGGAGGTACCACCCGATGTTCAGGAATCTTGGCGTCGCTTCACAGAGGACTTGGGGTCGGTATCTGAAATCTCAATTCCTAGAGCCCTTCCACCTACAGACAAGCAGTACCAGTTCATCTGCTTTTGTGATGCATCTGGGAGTGGGTATTGCGCCACTGTTTACCTGCGATCCACCCAAGGATCCAGTGCCAACCTCACGCTGCTGAAGGCTAAGACCAAAGTAGCTCCGCTCAAGACCCTGACAATTCCTCGCCTTGAACTCTGCGGAGCTCTACTGTTGTCCCAACTTCTCCAGTCTTTCGAGAATCTCAAGATTGATTTGAATGTTCAGCAGACATTGTGTTTAACCGACTCTAAAACCGTTTTGGCCTGGCTGCGCACGCCTCCCCATCTCTTGCAGACTTTCGTCGCCAACCGAGTGCAACGCATCCTAGATAACACGAAGGCAGAATGGTGGCATCATTGTAAGGGTGTGGATAATCCTGCTGATGTTGGGTCGCGTGGCATTGCGCCTGCAGAGCTCCGCCATCACCATTTATGGTGGAGTGGCCCCACCTGGTGCCAGCTACCTTTGGACGAATGGCCTATTTCTTCCGAAGCTCCCATGATGGAAGATCTACCTGAGCTGAAGCCTTGCAAGCTGGTTTTCGTTGCCGTGCAAGCTAGTCAGGAGTTGGTGAATTATGCTCAACGCTTTTCTTCATTTCCTCGCTTTGTGCGTGTGATTGCCTGGATGAAACGTTTCGTTGCCAACAGTAGAGTCTCCAAGCTGAGGGCCTACCAACGCACTGCAGGTCCTATCACTGCACTTGAGTTCCGCCAGGCCAATCACCACTACCTCAAAATACTTCAACACCACTATTTCTCTGATATATTCACAGAGACTGATTTTAACAACCTTAATTTAGAGTTACGGCGCCTGAATGTGTTCATTGATTCTGAGGGATTGGTTCGAGTGGGAGGCCGCTTGAGTCATGCCCCCATCCCATTCGAGCAGAGGCATCCCCTTTTGCTGCCGGCTCGTTCTTGGTACTCCAATTTGATTGTGCAGCATTACCATCTCCAGAATCACCATGCGGGACCTTCGGCTCTCCTTGCGGCCATTCAGCAGGAGTATTGGATTCCCAGAGCCAAAAACCTGATCAGACTTATTCGCCGTAAATGCGTCATTTGTACTCGCTTTGCAAAAGCATCAGTCATTCCTTTCATGGGTGACTTACCTAAATCTCGATTCAGGGGTGTTAGGCCGTTTCTGACCACAGGAGTCGATTTTGCGGGTCCTTTCCTGGTGCGAATTTCCTCACTGCGAAGGGCTAAAGTTGAGAAGGCCTATTTATGCATCTTCATTTGTATGTCGTCACGTGCCTTACATTTAGAAGTCGCTACTTCACTTTCGGTTGAGGGTTTTCTGGATGTTTTTGATCGCTTCATTGCACGCCGAGGTCTACCTACTCAGATGCTTTCCGATGGAGGGACCAACTTCCGGGGGACAGACCGATACCTGCGGGAGCTGCAGCAGTTCTTTCAGAGCAGCACGACCCAAACAGCGCTGACCAATTACACCTCGCACCTCCAGGTTTCGTGGAATTTTAACCCACCCTCTTCTCCACATTTTGGTGGCGGTTGGGAGGTGGCCGTACGCATGGTGAAGAACCACCTTCACCGGGCCTTCGGCAGTCATACTTTCACCCTGCCTGAGCTGATCACTGCCTTCACTAAGATTGAGGGTATCCTCAACTCCCGCCCACTGCAGGCAGTGTCGACCAGCCCGGATGATTTGGACCCCCTTACCCCGGGGCACTTCCTTATAGGCCAACCCCTCACTGCACTCCCTGAGCCCGATTTTACTGATTTACCGCCCGGGCGTTTGAACCATTGGCAGCTGGTGAGGGAGAGAGTCCAGTTCTTTTGGAAGAGATGGAGGGATGAGTACCTGAACAGCCTGCAGCAGCGACAGAAATGGGACAAACGGACTCCTAACCTCAAGCCTGGAGACCTAGTGCTACTCAGGGATGATCAAGCCCCTCCCACGCAGTGGCCTCTGGGAAGAATTTTGGAGGTGCATCCAGGTCAGGACCGTATCGTTCGCGTTGTTACAGTACAAACGGCTCAAGGCCGGTACAAGCGCCCTGCAGTTCGGATGGTGCCCTTGACCCTGGACGATATTCACTCACCCTGATGACCTACTCTTCCAGTCGCAAATGGGGGGAGTGTGTTTGGATATGAAACTATATTTATTGATGATTTGCGACTCCCCGAATTATTTGTTACTTACTAACTACCTAATTATTTAGCAACTACTCGGCATGCTTTATTCATCTATTACTTATATTCAAATTAATATTGTTATTGTTGTTTGTTTATTCCTTTTTGATAATTCTTTATCCCAGTTATTTGTTATGGGCATATATTATTTATAATCGTCTCAACGTTGCACCGCCTTCTATTTGTTGATGTGTGGAATCGTCCGGAACGTTCCGGACTACTGATAACGGACCGGCTGACGGGTGGCGAGAGCCGAGACCGGACAGAACGAAGCCGATTGCCGTGCAAGTGCCATCCTTTTATTTGCGAAGTTGATTACCCACCCACATATTCAGAAAATTTAATAATCGACGGCCGCAACTGTTTTATAAGTGCCGGCCGATCGAAAGTATCGCCGTCGTCAACGGGTACCCGTCGTGTTCCGCGATTTCGCGAAGTAGGTACTTACCTACCCATTTTGAACGTGGACCGTACTTACCACACCCCGTGACGTCCGAACGGCCAGAGGAAGTTCCCCGGACGTATACAGGTACTTGTTTCGCCATAAATAATATAATATAATATATGCCCAGTTATATTGTTCATGCCTTTATCGTGATCAAACCTGGGAAGGCAAATCCCGTCTAGTAATACACGAAATACTCATTAACACCCCCCTAAATACAGTCCACACCTCTTCTTCTCTTGTATGTGTCTTGTGTAGGTAATTTAATACCGAAACAAAACAGTGTGGTCAGTAAGCGTTAATTTCCGTTATTAGACAGAATTTGGCAGAAAATAAGAGACTTTTTAACCCAAGAAAATTGTCCAGTGCGTTTGATTTACATTTCATATTTGTTTTGGCTTAGGTTTAATTTTCTTTAATTGAAAATGACCTTAACCATGGCCGGCTTTAGAGGAGGCCGCGGCGCAAGATTTGGCAACGCTGTAACAGCTTCTTGGTTCAGGCCACTCTCATGCTCTCATATCTCGTAACCGCTGCGTTCTTTTAGCTCCATGAATTAATGCCTCAGTTATTTTTATTACCAGTAGGTGTAGTAATAAAGACAAACGTCTTCTGAATAATGCCTTATTTAAAAGAAGTTATTTATCTAATACCTAGAACAAACAAGATGAATTAGAAGAAAAGAAATGGAACATGAATTATAGTTTGCTTGTAACCTTCTACTTCTGTAACTTCCTTCTTGCTACTGTCGTTTTGGTTTATTATTCTCTGAATAATACCTACACCAGTGTTCGATTCGGAAAATTTTTTTGGAACACCCCCTCAAAATGTCTTCTTTTACTTGCGTTTCAAGGTAGATTCCAAAAATGCGATGTCCGTCCGCCGTGTCATCGATATCTACCTTAATTTTCGCTCTAAAAAAAAAAATCTTTCTTTCGCTCGTAGGCTCCATTTGGTTCCCAGTTGTTTCCGAGATCCCGGGAGCCCCATCGGAAAATATCCAGCGGTGTTATGGGTGAAAATTGGGTGCAAAATCAGGTATTTTTGAGGTTTTAGTGAACTTGGGGCTTGTGAGGTATCGTTTTTCATGTTTCTTAGGGTGAAGAGACCAAACATCAAGTTGATTTTGACCACTGAGTGAGGTATCGAGGTTCTAACGAAGTTTCAACTCTCAAAAGTGAATATGTATGTGACAAAAACCTGTGAAAATGGCTGTAATCACCAGAAATTTGTATAACACAGGAAGTAGTATCGACAGTTTAATCAGGACAATTCATTGACAAGTTCAATGCTCGAAGATAACTTACCAAAAATAGGAGCGTAATTCGAATTTTTGAGCCAAAATTGGTGAAAACTGTCAAAAATAGCTATATCAGTATTATTACACATGAGATGAACAATAAATGAGCACTCAACATTTCTGTAGGTATGTCCAATAGAATAATAAACCCATATGGCAAGGATTTTGCAGCGGTTTTTGATTTTTGATCACAAACATTCTTGGAATAATTATTCGAAATCACATTGACCGTACGTAGTGCTATCTTGTAAAGTGGAATCTCCACATCCGAGCGATCTCTTTGAGACAAATGTTAGGATGTCTTTTTGTTTAGGAGCCTCGAACTCTTGAGAGATTAAAATGTTCATAACATTCAATTATGAATGTCACAATATTATGTTATCATAACAATCACTGTAGCTGAATGATGGGTAGCACTGTAGGTGCGTATCTAAGTTTTGCAAGGTTCCATTCTTTCTGTTCTCCCTGTTGAAGTTACCTACTTATTTACTGTACCTAAATCATTTTCGGAAAAATGTTTTATACAAACCACTGACCTTGGTTTTGGTTCCCAATTAGTAGGGGGAATCGCATGAATCCACTTCTTTTGGCATTTTGTTATCATTAAAAACAATAAACTTTGTTAAGAATATTATTGTTGAAAAGAATTTTTGCGAGAAGATCTACAGGTAAACTATCGAAACCCGGAAATAAACAAACCTAGGCTTACTGGTGGGTGACCGTCGCGGCCGGCCTGAAGTGCGACGTTGCCAATTCTCTACTACCTCTATCTCTTCTATCTCTGAAGCCGGCCGTGCATTAACCAATTTGACGTTAGACATATCCATTGATGGTTACCGTACCTATAGATTTTGAAACTACGTGGTATTTCTAACTGGCATCTAAAGTGGCATTTTTGATTTCCTCCATTGTTCATTTTTCTATTTCACAGGCCAGGAAATGTCGTTAAAGGAGGGAAAGGAAACGTCGTTAAAGGAGGGAAAGGAAACGTCGTTAAAGGAGGGAAAGGAAACGGCGTCAAAGCTGGTGGGATAAGTGAGTATTGTAATTTCGACTATATCAACGTCATTCAGTTACTGTTTTATTGAAGAGAAATATCGGAAAATGTGACGTTTTTTCCAGGTAAGCCAGGCAAAGCTGTTGGAAAGGCGAACAGGGTTGGGAAACCTGGTGGCAAAAAACCAGTAGGAGCGGCCGTGGCAGCGGGGCCGATAGTGGACGCAAGGCTGAAAATCATTCAGAAGACGAGATCGAAAATAGGCGACGCTAGGGAGCGGTTGAACCAGCGGTTGCGTCAGGGCGATGCGCGGAGTAGAATCACACCCAGAGGGAGGACCGGTGCGGTGGGGAAGCGGGCATCAGCTGGGATACCACGGAGGACGCTGCAGAATACGCCGCGGCAGCCATTGCTTCAAGAGTCCAGTAGATGTAAGTACCAATTAACTCACTCGAACCGCGTTCGTCGTTAGCAGTGGATAATTTGCTGTTAACAGCTCTGGAACTCAAGGATTCTCAAGGATTATGGGTTGTTGATATCTCCAGAACTCAAGGATTCGGGTTTTTTAATGTTATTCCGCTTCACGGGTTTTAGTTTTTGTGTAATCAGTATTAGGACTGGCAGTTTATTTGGAAGGTAAATATCACAATCATTGAAGGGTTCAGTATTTGTTCAGCTACAATTCCCATCCGAAACTATGCCCAAGCAAGAGCAATGGATTATGGGTTGTTGATATCTCTGGAACTCACGGATTCGGGGGTTTTAATGTTATTCGTATTCGCGGGTTTTAATTTTGGCGTAATTAGGGCTGGCAGATAATATCACCATTGAAGGGTTTAGTCTTTGTTCACCTACAATAATTCCCATCCTAAACGACTGCCCAAGCAAGAGCAGTGGGTTATTTGTTGTTCACATATCTGGAACTCAAGGATTCTGTTTTAAATTTTGTGTACCAAGCATTGTTAGGACTGGTAGGTTATCTGATAGATAAGCAATAAGGATCACAGTTAAAGGGTACAATCTTTGTTTGGCTACAATTCGCTTACAAAACTATGTCCAAACAAGAGCTATGGGTTATTGGTTGTTGATATCTCTGGAACTCACGAATTTGGGTTTTAATATTATTCGGATTTGGGGTTTTTAATATTTGTGTAATTAGGAATGGCAGTTTATCTGGCAAATAAGCATCACAGTTGAAGAGTTCGTTCTTTGTTGAACTACAATTCCCATCCGAAACAATTCCCAAGCAAGTTATTCCTCTTGCTTGGGTTAGATTAAGTTAGCATCCATAACGGAAAGAGGTTTTTGGGCCCAAGGCACTACAGAGTTTGCGACGGTTTCTGAGGTTAGCTTCACTTTTAGGAGCCAAAAAACCGCGGAATTTTGGCACTTTTTTCAGCTGCACTCATACTAAATTTGAAGAGCATCAAGTTCTGCGCCAAATTAGTTCCTGAAGAAGAAACGTGGCATCCAGTGGAGGCTTATTGGCCAGTGGTGGCTCCAGACAAACTCTCGATTTAAGATTATTTCGGTAAATAACGCGGTGTCACCAGCAGTTCGTAAGAGATCGAGTAAAGGCACACTGTTGCTAAAATTGATTTGGTATATCGATTGGTTTCTGAAGATAGAAAAAAAATCTGCTGTACAGGACAAGCGGACGTGGGCTGGGTGAATAAGATGGCCGCCCACAACCGGCAAAATCAGTTACAAGTTACAGTCGGGAAAATGAAGGTTACAAATTAGTTGTGAAAATTTTGATGCTGATAAAGATATGAAGAGTTGGGCTTGCCCGTACTATAAACAATAAACAACAACAACATTTATTGTGGGAATTTCGGTGTACAATTAAATTGTTGTTGCAGAGTAAAATAAATGGTGAATGTGAATTTAAATGGTCGAAGTTAAATTAGATCAAGATGAGGTTGTAGCTAGGTGTCGAATTTATAGATTCTGCAGCTGGTGGCCAATAATCGAGTGGGTCTTGCACATTGGCTGTCCCTCAATTTCTGGATATCCCATGAGAAGGGTGGGGTAACAGGCGTTTTCTGACTCTGAAATCCATGTGCTGAATCCGCATGTGCGTTTTAACACCATTGACGTCATCTTTCCACAAGTCATTGGTTTGGAGACTGGTTCTGTTCATTCGTTGGAAGTCTTTTTCCAAACTAACCTTAGCCAGTCTAAAATATATTTAAATACTCTCGTTTCTTCCGCTTGCTGTTTTGATATTTTAGAATCTACCGATTTCCAGATAGAAATTCATCTCTGTCGACGTCGCCCCTCGGCGGTCTGTCTCGTTCCATCAGAAACGGATCGATTCGAACTCCGACCTTCCGCAGTGGGACAGCGTACATGGATCGGGAAAGGGAGAGGTCCCCACTCCTCGAGCCGGACTGGAACTCGAGGATGCAGGCTCTCCCACGACTGGAAATCCACGTCCCAACGATCCGCGAGCGGGAGCCTCTGCTTCGGGACAGAGAACCTCTGCTCCACCGCACTCACATGGTATTACATCTGTTCATTGTAATTATATTGTCTGTGTTAATATTATCGTAGGGAAACAGTTCATTAGTGCGTTGTTGAGTGGGCAATACCCATGGGTTCGAAATTTATCGTTTTTTTTCTTGGATTTTATATTTTATTGATGACGATGGTTTTGTAGAATTTTCTATTATTTACCCGGTTTCCGAGGTCATTCACCTTCAAATTTCACTGTCAGTTCAAGTGTCACAGTTCACTATGTCAGTTCAAGGTGTCACACAATGAACATGTAATGAAGCGGACAATGGGAAGCGTCTGGTAACAGCACCAAGGGTTTCGGCCATTTTCGGCCTTCTTCCCCCTTCCAATCGCTCGCAATTTGCATTCATCCCTCTTGACGAATATTTTGGATTTACCAAAATACATCATACCGTTCATACTCCCCCCCCCCCCCCCTTCTCTTTCTTCCCTCCTTATGATGATTGGAATTCAGTCAATTTTTAACTGAACTGTTACTGCTGTGGCATTTTCAGTAAAATTTAATAATAATATTAAAATAAAAAATAAAACCGTCTAAATCAGATTTTGATGCCAGAAGTTTTGGTTACGGAGCAAACATTATTTTATTTGAAAATACACAAAAATTTGGGTTACTCTTTAGTGTGTGTGCAAATGATGTTCAATACCTCCCAACCCCGTCTTTATACTCCGAGAGGCTACGGATTCATGAGTTTTTTCTTTATTTAGCGTAAATTCATCAATCTTGCTAAAATTCATAAGAGTTCCCACACTTCATGTGGGAAAAAACCTTCCTCGCCCCTAAAACCACTCAACACAGCAATTTCTGTTTTTTGTTTGTTTGTTGCTGTTTCTTCCAAACGACTCCATCGATTTTGATGAAATCCACATGAGTTACCTACTCATTAGGCTGGTACAAATGATGTCCGATACCTCCCATAAATAACGACGAGACAAATTACGGAAATTGATATTTCTGGGCCTGGAAGGTCAATATTGTGAATTGATTTAATTTTAACAAATTTCCTTATTCTGCGGGAGGCTCCTGGTCAGTGGACTCACTGGTTAATAATAAAACGTGGAGAATACCCACAGTTCTGGAATTGCTGATTATTTTCCAAATTTTGTGTTGTTGTTGAGAAAAATTGAGCCGGTTCGACAGAGTTGTATTTGTTTAGCTTTCAAGATTATGTGGAAGGTGGCAGTGACTTCACTGCCACTGCTTCTTCCTCCATGCTACAGCATAGCAGGGGGCCAATTCACTAAGAGATGATCTCACTAAGAGTGAAAAGAGATTATCTCTTTAGAAAATCTCCGGAGAGATAGTCTCCCTTGGGAGACAGTCTCTTCCACGTGTCTCCCGGGTTCGTCTATTTTACTGAATAGCTCCCGTGACCTTGGGAAAGAGATGGAAAAAATTCTCAATTATAAACAAGAAGTCTTATTAGGCAGCATGCTGATTGTATTGTATCTATAGCCGCGGTTACACTTGCGGTGTTGGGCCCAACACCGAGTATTCGCCCATACTCTCCCGAATATTTACCTATGCTCCGAGTTTGCCGAATCTTGACGCGCACCCCGCACACACATGCAGTGTTGGCTCTCAACCCTGAGCATCGACGCATATTCGGGCAAGCGACGATGAACGCAGTTTTGTAATAATAATGTAACTAAATCACAATTTAAATCATCACTTTTATGAAAATGTTTGTTTTATATCAATTTTTAATTGGATATTTCCGTTAATAAATGAATTGAATTGAATTTAAAAAATCGATCCCTTTTGGATAATCGGACACCCCTACAACAACAACACAGCAAATAACTCAGAGTGTGAATCACAGGAAAATGTTTCCTGTTATTCACGCTCCGGGTTCACTTATTAATGAACGCGAGCTCTGCGCCTTCAGCTTGCCTCGGGAAACAAACCCGCCAAACACTCGGCCGCATGTGTATGCGCTGCACGAATACACTAGTTGGCCAATATTCGCCACCTTTGACTCACAAAAAACCGCCTTTTGACCGAACATCCCCGAACCAATATTTGCGCGCATTCGGGCATTTGTACCTCGGTTACACTTGCGGAAAGAGGCCGACGAATATTCGGTGTTGGGCCCAACACCGCAAGTGTAACCGCGGCTTATAATGAACGCCCACGCTTAGGTACTAACCTACCTCAACCCCTACTTCGATGTTTTTACTCATTAATTGATAATATGTATATATTTTTTATGAACAATCGACTTACCTTTATGATATGAAAAAGGTACGAAGTCAGAATGAACTATGAATGATCAAAATGACTGATGTGGTAGCTGAAGAACGAAGGATGATCCATGATATCACTATCAAACGAGAAATGAGAAAGGAAGACTATCTATTTAAAGAAAATACACCTAATTAGGCATCGCTTTTGAAAGAGACAGAAAATGCCAAGGTGGCCAACTATCTCTTCTAGGAGTTACTGAATAACCCTGTCATGGATACTATAAACATTTCTTGCAAGAGATTTGCTTTTGCTTTGTGAGGAGGCCCCCAGAATAGACACCGTGGGCAGTACTCTGGCTGGGCCAACATGGATGTGCTCACCTCAACGTCGTGGATTATATAATAAAACAAGAAGTATCTATAGAAAGGGAGCAATGACGTCATCAACACTCCATTAACTACTTATGTCTCGTCCGAATGAGAAAATGTGTGCTATCTCTTCTCATTGTCCACGTTCAAAAATGAAAATTAAAAATATTTAAAAAAATACGTGGTATTCCCCATTTTGTTTAAAAAAAAAAGCTATCTTGTTTTTCCAAAAGCAAAATGGTTACAATTTTTAATCTCTACCTTCAAATGAAAAAAAAAGTACGTGGGTTGGTAGCTCAATATAATAATAAGATTTTGATGTATTTCCAGGACCGGGAGAGCAGTACCTGGAGTCGACCATTGATACCCGCCCCTCCAGTAGTTTACAGGTAAAAAACGTCTGCCAGTTCGAGTAGGCAGTATAGCTTCCTCACTTGAATGTATAGAATAGTTGGGTAGCTTCAATCAGTAGACAGGTGGAGTATCCATGCATGGTTTTGATGCACGACCATATGCAATCCAACCCGCGTTTACCCTCAACATTTCAGCTCTCTATGACTGTTTCCAAATTACAACTAAAGCCCCCACACACAGTCTTCATATTGTATCCCTTGGTTATACATATTTTATTTTTAATTTGGCGCAGACTTCAAAAAGCTCGTTGTATTGGCTTTGAATAAATTGTATACGTTTGTTCAGCATAAAAATTATTCTTTGCTTTTATAAAGCTTTTTTGAAGTCTGTTTTGTTTTTTGTAAAAAAAAAAAATCCTTATTCTACACCCTTTCTTGCTTCTACATATTATTTTCCATTTTATATTCCATTCGGTGAATCTTCTTTTCTGTATTTCTTCATTTCCGCAAACGAGGTTCGAGTTCGTTTATTCGCATTTTCTCAATTTTTCGGAGTATTTTCTCTGAAGCAGAGGAGGGTTTTATTTCGAAATTTTTGGAATCTGCTGTTATATTTCCTCTTCTCGTATTTGCCTTCTTCCATTTTTTTCTGCCTTCATTTCGTGCAGTGCCTACACATTTATTTTACTTAAATTGCTTCCCTGGTAGCAGCCTGTGCTCAAGCTGCATAGATAAACCTCGAGATACCTTGATCTAGTTACATGTCTGTTTATAGGTATAATAATTTATATTAATAAAATTAATTTAATATAATATTTAAAATAATATTTTGTAGATAATAATTATCTATTTTGTTGTTTCAGGTCCAGAGATTACGTTAAATCCCGTTTGGAACCCGTGAGACAGCAGGAAGGCTACAGAATCGTCGTATCTAACCTGCAGCCCTCAGTTACGCATGAGGACATCAAAGTGAGTTAGTTTCCTCTACTGTGTGTAGATCGTAGAGTCAGTGAGGAGTGGACGTGTATTTTTGGTATTCTTTCAAATTGTAGGTCTACACAGAGAGGTTTCCAAAAAGTTGCTGTATGATGGGTCGGAAATGAAGGGAAGTTGGTGAAAAAGAGGAAGGAAAAAGCGTGCGACGGCATCTGCTGTCCATTGCCGTCTCACTCCCGCACGTGGGAGCCAAATGAGACTCATACCAGATGACGTCACGCGTTTTTGTTGTTGTTTAGGTTTGTTTGCAGTGACCATCGACCGGTTATCTGAGCGTCAGAAAGGTGTTTGGCAATTCACAGTGATTTTCTGACTGTGCAGTCTCCATGAACGGCTGTCCCCAGTGTTTTTTGATTTATTTTGTTATTTGACTGCGATGAGCGCCAGTAACATAGATTCAGCAATTGAAGACCGCGGCCGAAAAACCGTCTGTTACGTTTTTTTCGAAAATGAGTTACTGGCATCAAACGATTCGTTAGGATCTCCTCTATCAATTAGGAAAACAAAAACCCTAATTTTGTCATATGTGGTGGACGTCATGACGACGAAAATAGCAAGAAACGAGGTCCGCGATTAACAAGAAAAACAATCTATAGGTCTACTGTTGCTATAGGTAGCTAGCGCAGCGTCATTCACCGTTGTCGTCGTTTTGGTTTATTATTTTCAATAATGAACCATTGGAATCGAGCATGAAAAAAAAAATTCTTACCCCCCCTCAAAATTTGATGGTTTACGTTTCAAGGTATGTAGAATCCAAAACTGCAATAAAAATATTTCTGTCTGTCCGCCGTACGGGCCACTTTTCTTAGTTACCATGAAAAAAAATTGATGAAATTCGGGTTATAGGTTCCGTTCGGCCTCTAGTTGGTCCTCGAAGCTCGACGTTACTGTGAGTCATCTCTAAGGGGTTCAAAATAGGGGTTGAAATTTTCAAAACGCCTATACCATTTTTTTACGGTTTGAAATAGTTCTTGAACTTGCTAGTTTTTTAAGACCATCCGGAGCATCGTACGTCCAGCCGTTCGTTCACAGTAAGGCCCCGAAGTTTGCACCGACAGGCATTTTCGACTCCAGTGTGAATGAAATTGTATACAATTCAAACCAAATCTCGTAACCAGAGACGCGCCCACAATAGGAATTTGTGAATACGGCCAATCATTGGTAGGGATCACCTGATTATATTGGCGGAGTATGAAGTCCAGTTGGTTGTTCTGTGATATTATTTCATTTGAAAAATGATGGCTCTTTGGAGTTTGTTGGTAGGTAGTGAAACTTGAACAAACGTTGAAGTATTATTGATGGGTAAATTATTACTACGGTAAATCATTACTCAACGGTAAATTATTACACAACGGTTCATTATACCATCTACGTAGAAGGGGCTGGAGTTTGTTGGTAGGTACTTTTGCAACTTTTTTCACTCCTCATCAACAATTTCTTTTCAGAACTTCATTATGTGTGTTTCTTTTTGTTAGGTACTGTTTGTCATCGGCTGTATTATTTTAGCAACATTCAACTCGTGATTTAGGTAGGTACCTAGTAACGAGTACGGGGTTAGGTACTAACCTACGGAGGGTCTGCGATCTACATAATATGCATAGAATAGTACATATTATATTATATAGACGTGTTATCTATACATAGAGCTGTGATCTGTAACAGAAGGGTATTCTATACAAAATAATAAACCGTTGTGCAGGGATTTGCAGCGTTTTTCCTGTGTGTAGTCGGATTTTTTTGTGTGCGAAATTACGGATTTCTGTGCGCGGATTCGTGAAAAATGGATTCCTCGTTGAAACTATCAGACAATGACGTGGATAGACTTAACAAATCGAAGTCACGTACCATCAAATTTAAAGATTGGGTTCTATGATATTTTTCTAGCTCAGTATTGCTGGGAAGAAAATAATACAGTTAGGTACGTACCTATGAAAAACTATTCTTATACAGCACGGCTAAGTATCTATAATAAGCCGTTGCGTAATAATTTGCAGCACAGATTTCCATAAGCCATTGTGTAATAATATCCAATGTGGTTACTATCAAGAACAGCTCTGTAATGTGATTGTGATGATCCAGCGGGAGCTAAAAGTAGAAATAAATACACGAGACTACTTGAGTCGGTTTGTGTGGTCAAATGACAATTTATTGGCAGTTCACAGCTTCTTTTATACCCCTTGATACATCCCCAGAGAGGGGTAGGGGAACCCCGCTCTGGGAAGCCGTTAGACGCGGCTTATAATGCAAGTGACGCTATTTACATAGTGTTAGGGAGCAGCCGATCACCACACTGCTCCCCCCAGAATTGAAGTTAAATACTGCAATTATGTAAATCATGATGAATCTTGTTGATGAGGCGTCGGTTTTGGTGAAAGAGGCTGCGTGTGAGCTGTGTAGTTGCCGTGTAGGTGGGTGGCTTGAGGAGTTCGTGGTGTCTTGCCGTCGTGTGTTAGCGGCGGCTGCGGTGTGGGATGCGTGAACGTGCTCGGATGCGGTCCAGCTGGAAGCGTCGAGGGCGATGTCTAGGAGAGCGCTGGAAGGGGCGGCTGGAAGAGGTGATCTTCTGAGGCGGCTTGAATGGCGAGGCAGGAGGTGCCGGAGCAGGTGACGTCGGCCGCCCCTGGAGTAACGGCTGCGCCTGGGTCCCAGTGAAGATGGTGTCGGGAGAGGCCTGTGTCCCAGGGTGTGATGGGCCGTGTTTGTGATGGAAGACCGGGCGCTGTAGAGCTGTAGGTAAGTACGGCCGGGGCGCTGAGTCGGACCAGGATGTGCCAGTGTTACAGGTCTCTCGAGGACATGTTTCGTTGCTTCGAAGGCGGCTTCGGAGTCGTGAGAGCAGTGGAGTAGGCGTTTATTATGTCGCTTATGGGCGGCCGTTCGATCGGGCAGATGTGTAACGCCGCTGGGTGATACGATGTGGCCGAGGAATTCGACGGAGGTGCGGGCTAGTTGACACTTCGACTTGTTGACTTGGAGGCCGTATTTTGAGAGTATCGAGTAGTAATTTTACGTGTGTAAAATGTTCCTCGATATCTCTCGAAGCTACTGGAAGGTCTTTGTAGACGGTGGTCCTATTGAGAGGCTGCGTTGAAGGCCGAGGTTGTCGGTGGTGCTGGATCACCTGCAACTCCTCGTTGACGGTAGCCACACGAGGAGGAGGGAGAAGGGTATGGAGGCGGTTCCGGTGTCTCCATTTTCTTCTTTGATGTTCTTGAAGGTGTGAATCCGAGGAATGAATGCTCCGTTGATGGTCTCTCTCGTTAAGTAGGCAGTGGAAACGGCGAGATGTTCTCTGGTTGGTTCGCTGGAGAGACGATAGCTGGTTGGTCGTGGATCTGACGAGTGGTGGAGGGCGTAGGCGGTTCGCTGTCGATCGCAGGAGGCGAGAAGCCGGGGCGAGAGGTGTATTAACTTCGCCGGTGTTGCGTTCGCAGAAGGCCGGGGCGAATGAGCGTGTCTCACGCCGAGTTGTCGCCGTAGGCTGAAGATCGCAGAAGGCGAGAAGCCGGGGCGAGAGGTGTATTAACATCGCCGGTGTTGCGTTCGCAGAAGGCCGAGGAGAAAAGACGGTCGCAGGAGGCGAGAAGGCGGTGTTGCATTCGCAGAAGGCCGGGGCGAAGGTGCGTGTTGAGCCGTCGCAGGAAGCGAGAAGGCGGGGCGCTGATCGCTGAAGGCGGGAAACCGGCGAAGGTGCGTGTTGAGCCGTCGCTAGAGGCGAGAAGGCGGGACGCTGTTCGCAGAAGGCGGGAAGCCGGCAAAGGTGCGTGTTGAGCCGTCGCTGGAAGCGAGAAGGCGGGGCGCTGATCGCAGAAGGCGGGAAGCCGGCGAAGGTGCGTTTTGAGCCGTCGCTAGAGGCGAGAAGGCGGGACGCTGTTCGCAGAAGGCCGGAAGCCGGTGAAGGTTGCGTGTTCGTCGTCGGGCGCCGCCGCCTCGCCGGCGATCGTAGTAGGCGAGAAGCCGATGCGAAGGTGAAGGTGCGTGTTCTACGTCGGGGTGACCAGTGTGATGATCCAGCGGGAGCTAAAAGTAGAAATAAATACACGAGACTACTTGAGTCGGTTTGTGTGGTCAAATGACAATTTATTGGCAGTTCACAGCTTCTTTTATACCCCTTGATACATCCCCAGAGAGGGGTAGGGGAACCCCGCTCTGGGAAGCCGTTAGACGCGGCTTATAATGCAAGCGACGCTATTTACATAGTGTTAGGGAGCAGCCGATCACCACAGTGATATTTGCAGAATATTTTACCGTTTTGGTTGGATTGGAATTTAATTGGCGAAAAGAAGTCTATGTTACATTAGAGCCACCGATTCTCGGATCGAAAGGTTTGTCAATCGTTTTTTGGCTCTCCTGTAAAATTTCAAAAATGTAACATAGACGGTTTTTCGGCCGCGGTCTTCAATTAACAAATATATGTAAAAATGATAAGGTATAACAAAATTAATATAAGATAAAAAGATGATAAATTCACAGTAATGGGTTAAATCATTTCAGTAAATTGATGGTTACAAATTAACATGATTTAATAAAATAAGGAAGAAAATACATATTTTTTCAGTACAAAAGTCGAGCTCATGAGTGGAATCCAGGAGGGCACTTGCCTCACGTAGCAGTCTTACTAGGGGGTTACATTGCTAATTTACGGTTGAGAATAGAACAGAGAGTAGTGGATCTCGTGGAATACTGGGGGACGTTTAGCCCTGTGGCACCAATAAGTGTGCAGTATACCTCCTGGCCTCCAAGGTGGGTACATTAAAACTCGAGATTTTCCGAAAATCGACTCGATCAGACGGGATGCATATTTTATAAGCGAGAAATCGGAGAAATCTCTGTTGGACTCCAGCTGGAGCTTGTGGACGTCATAATATGGAGACCGCACTACAGAACCGCACTCCATTAAGGTTCTCACACACTACATGGGAACAGGACAGGAAACATTCATGGGATAGGGGTCGTATTTTTTTGCTTCAGTGTATTTGAATGGAGATATGCATACTAGGTGGGACGCGGCGGTCACAGCATGGGGTAGGCACAGGATGGGTTATGCCGCGATCGCTCTCAAAGCGATCCTGTGCCTGGCAGCCTGGCACAGGACGTTCCCCTCCACCTTCCGCGTACCCCACATTCACACGCCTTCCCCGTGTTCACCCTCACCGACTTGCTTGTGACGAGGGGAGTATGGCGAGTGGTGGGGGAAAGAGAGTTGAGGAAGCTTGTGGCGAGAGGAGCATGGCGAGTGGTGGGGGAAAGAGAGTTGAGGAAAAGTCCTGCCTAATATGGGTATAGGCGCAGGACGAGACAGCGGCGGCCGGCTGGCGCCCCGCGTCCTACCCGTGGAGTTTCCTGTCCTGTTCCCGCATAGTGTGTGAGAACCTTTATTGGTGACACAAGCGTCTTGTAGAGCAGGGCTAAGGCTTGTGTATTTAAAGTCACGAGCATTGCGTTTTCTGACTATCCAAAGCCAGTTTTCTGATCGTCATTCCAGTACGCTAAAAGTCGTGTGGAGGAGAACGGCCGTGCACTGCCTTCTCGATTCCCAACCATTAACAAACTCATATCAAGGTGGCATTGGATGATGGATGGTTTCTTACGGTTTTCTAGGAGTCAGCTAACCATAAGAAAAAGTCAACACAAACGAAGCTCCGCGTAGCTTATTCCCGCCAAACTACTCGGATTTTGGAGCCGAGAATTGGGATACTGGGGTTTGTGAGGGTGCTAAATCCGATTTTGCGGTAAAAAGTCAGCGAATTCCGACCCTCGTCCATTCCTCATTTTGCCTCCATTCGATTGCTCTCAAGTTGTGCTTCATTTGTAAGGACTGTGTAAAGTCGGAGTAGCTTTGTCATAGTTTAATTCCCACTTTTCCGTCGTCCGCAGGAGCTGTTCGAAGACGTCGGCGCCCTCATCGGGTCGCGGGTCGTGAGACCCGGGACGGCGGAAGTCGTCTACAAAAACCTCGAAGATGCCATCACGGCGGTCGACACCTACCACAACCGGCAGCTCGATGGTCAACCTATGAAATGCCTCCTCGTCAAATCAAAGTGAGAAAAATCTCTTTTTATCCTACAGCTATAAGCAATTCAATTAGAATAAAGCTTTGCTGGTAGCTTTCAGGTAAAGCTTTGGTACGGGTACAGAGCATTTCAGAAATAGCCCAGGCAGATTAACCAAAAAAAGGCCGTGCCTACTAAAAATCATGTAACGCTAGTAAAGGCAGTCCAAATTTGAGTAAACATGAGTTCGCAACGGTATCTGAAGTAAGCAAAACTTGGGACCCCTCTCCCCCCCCATAAACGCGAAATTTGCACTTGTTGGCTTATCGGCTTATCATAACGTCTGAATGGTGCATCTTACAGAAAGTTTTACTCGTACCAAAATTAAAGAGCATTACATTCTGTGTCAAATAACCGCCTTGAACATTAAATTTGGTTCAGGGGTTTGGTCGGTGTCGGCAGTCAGATACGTGTAAGCCAGTTTTTCGCTTTCGTCTAAAAGTGTGTTATGATCAATTTCAGAGGCCTGTAACTAAAAAACGCTGCAAATCATTACACAACGGTTTATTATTTACTATATATATATATGCCCAATCTGCGCAGATCACTGTTTTGTGTGGTCAGTACGTACCCTCGAACCTCCCCCAGGAAAGCCCTAAATCTAGTACTAGAACCGGCCCGGGAATTGCAGTTTCATCAAAATGCGCGCGATTAAATAATTACATAATTAATTATTTGTTTTTATTATGAAACGTAACGTTTGCTCAAGTTAAGTGCCTATCAACGAAATCTGATTCCAAAGGTTCCATTATTGAATGAAAATAACATATAGCATGGCGACAAGAGCGAATTTTCAAAGTAATCGTGCTGTTTTGTAAAACGATGATACAGCGAGATACCGTACACCACTTTTCGTAAAATTATATCATTTCCCCCCGTTATTTTAGAAATTTTTACCAATTTTTGACCCTTATAAAGCCAAATTTGATCCATCAATATTAATTCACCTGAAGTTGTGTGGAATGGTGTCGAATGAGGGAATTATTTCGATGATGATAATATTTTTCTCAACAAATTTGACTTTATAAGGGTCAAATTTGACTGTTTGTTGAGAAAAATATTTTTATCATCGGAATATTTCCTCATTCGTCACCATTCCGCACAACTTCAGGTGAATTGATATTGATTTTAGCCCTTGGTACCGATCTTTTTAAATTAAATATCTTAATAAAAATGGGGGTTCTAAACACAAAATTTGATGCTCTACAGCATTAGTAGTAGAAGGTAGTTAGTGTTATATAAGTACCTTATGTTTCCGCCATCTCGACAATGCCGAAAGCTGACACCGTGAGTTCCCGGTATTCGTTGTCGTCATGTTCGTCAAATTTTTCGATGTCTTTAGTACGCATGCGCAGCACTGCTTTCGTTTCGGTGTGAGGGTGCTGCAAAAACTCTGTTGGCAAAAAAAGGACCTTAAATCCAAGATGCCCCCCCCCCCCCCCCCCTATACCTTCTTTTTTATAATAATTGATTAGGAGGATCTAACGTGACATTTCCAGCTGTAATTAGAACTATACCATTCAGTGGGTTTTTTTTAGAGCCATTTTGGCCTTAGTCACTTGGGCTATTGGTTGGGAATCGCCTGGTGAAAACCCCACATGGGCTGTTGGTTGGGAAACGGCTGATGAAAACCCCCACATGGGCTATCGGTTGGGAATCGTCTGATGAAAACCCCCACATGGGCTATCGGTTGGGAATCGTCTGATGAAAACCCCACATGGGCTATTGGTTGGGAATCGTCTGATGAAAACCCCCAAATGGGCTTATTGGTTGGGAATCGTCTGATGAAAACCCCACATGGGCTATTGGTGGGGAACTGTCTGATGAATAACCCCACATTAATACTTGGTTGATATTTCCTTCGCAGCAGCTCCTCGAAAGTCGGCAAAGACATCATGCCTGACATCAGCACGGTACACCACGCACTCTTCACCAAATAACACCATCCCCTTATAATGATTTCTATCAATCTTTGTAGTATACGTCAAATACACTGCACTTTGGGTTCGTTCATTTTTGACTTAGATCCGAGTCTTAAGTTACTGTTCCCTCTCCAAAAAATATATATATATACTTATATCTTATATATATAAATTATATTACTTTATATCATTACTGGTATCATTTTGGAGTGTACATTGTCTGATTTGTTTCAATTAATTGTAATAAAACCGATTTTGGACTAATATTGTAATGAGCTGTTTTTATAAGTCTACCTGTGTCTGATGCGCTACCTATTGGAAAGGACGCAGTGTTACCAACTCCTGGCCTCAGCGTTCCCTCATGTAAAAATGAAATGATCCAGCATTGAAAACAAGTCATGCCGCATTGCTATGAGAGCGAATGTGCAAAGAAATGTTCGTGCTATTGTTTAAAAAGATGATATAGTGGAGAAAGAAACCATTACACCACTTTTTGTAGAAATATATATTTTTTAGTTATTTTAGCAATTTTTACCGATTTCTGACCTTTATAAATTCAAAATTTGACCCACTCTTTTTTTGAGAAAAATATTTTTACTATCGAAATAGCCCTTCCTTCGTGAATCACCATACCATAAAACTTCCGGTGAATTAAATTGATTTTAGCCCTTAATACCAGTTTTTTACCCTCCAAAAATCCAAATTTTACACCTATGCTGTATGAAAAACAACTGAAATTTTATCTGTCTATCTTGACACCCGTCCATACCACTTCCAATGATCTCATATCAATTGTTCGCGATCTTAGCTGTTATACAGATTTTTGACCCCTAAAAATTCAAATTTGAGTCCTCATTATTTTTGAAAATCATCTTCGAACTCATCTTTCTGTTTAGCAATACGAATGGCAAAATTTGGAATTTTTATCATTTACTCAAGGACACATATTGTCTGGAGTTACACAAATAAATATATCTATATAATATATAATAGGTGTATTCCCACTGTTAGAAGGACCAAAGCCTGTCCTGCCATTAATACACCAGAGGGAAATTTATTCAGGTTTTGTGTCCTAACAGGTCGTCCCCGTAACAGATGGTTTTGGTGTGTGTATATGTATATACACACAAAAAAAAGAAAGAAAAAAATGAAAGAATATGGTTGATACCGCATATTTCAAGTGAACGCAATTGGTAAAATTCTTGCTTGATGGAACTAAACAATATTTTATTGCTTTTGGAGGAGGGAATGTATGACCTAATTAAACAACATTCTATTGTTAGAGTTTTATTAATGTACATTTACAAATTTTACAAATCCTAGTTAGATAGAAGAAATGACTGGTGAAATCAAAATTGACAGGCTCTCAACAGTGTGAAATTTACACAAGAGTAAAGCGTGGTCTCCGCAAATATGGAGAAAACTGAGTATATGCGAAATTAATTTTCAACAAGAGATGCGAGCGGTTGAGTCTGATTATTAAGCACGAAGGTGTTCTTTCACAGGACATTCAGAGCGTATGTTATGTTCCAATGTCATAACAGTTAAGGTTGAGTGGATGTAAATACAATAAATACTAGTAGGTATCGTCATGGGGCCTACCCGAGGCGTACCATTCCAGTTTTCGGCTTATTTCGAGCCTAACCAAAAAATGTAAGTAAACTCCACTAATTTGTGCTTCTCTATCGATGTAGCCTGCAGCCAGTTTTTGTGACGTGCTTCAAATGTGCCAAATTGGCACTAAAGCTGGGTTCACATGGAGACACAATTCCAGGTGGCAATCCAGCACGGCAACGCGTTTGCCGGAATTTTTGCCGCAGAGGCGTTCACAGGGCAGTGGAATCATAACAAAACGCAAACTCACAAACAATTGCTCGAACCCGAAACCACAAAATCAACCAAAAATGTCGAATTCCAATATGGTTGAACAACCAAACAGGACAGGTGTGTGCAGTAACCTCTGCGCAGATACGGCAACGGATCCCACTGTGGCAAATATCTGGAGAGTTTGATATAGTATCCATGACATTGCGTTGCAATAATCCACACTGCAGAACGCGTAGCCGTGCCGGACTGCCGTCCGGAATTGCATCCTCATGTGAACCTAGCTTAACTTCGTTTTTTAAAATGGGAACCCCCCAATTTCATTTCAGATAGGATTATACGCAAAATTTCATGAATAATTAGACCCCTAAGCCCATCTTCTGCGCCACTTAATGGCAAAAAAAAAATTGAAGTTTCACCAATACGAAGCGTTACACATGACTTTCCGATGTTTTCTCTTTGCTGAATTCAATGCTGAACTCAGTTTTTATTTTCACCTTCGCTCGTTGAGTCTCACAGATGCTTTGAAAATACAAACTGAATTCAGCATGAGAACACAGTTGAAAAACTTGTGTCACACTTGATGTTGGTGAAACTTTCCATTTTTTAAAACGAATTTTTAGCCATTTTGGAAGTGAAAAATTGGCTGAGAGGTCTAATATTATTCACGAAATTTTGCGTGGAACCCGAATCTGAAATAAAAAAATATGGGGTTCCAATTTGAAAAAACGAAGTTAGCGCCACTTCGGCACATTTGGAACACGCCGAAAAAATTGGCTATAGGCTACATCGATAGAGAATTACGAATGAAGCTGGTTCATATTGACGTGTAATCGACGTAAAACCTTTACGGACATGTAAGTCCGTAAAGGTTCGCATAAAGCGCGTAAAAACGTCAAACCGTTCACATGGATAGAAGTAAATACGGACGTAAAGCGCATAATCGAGCCTCCGCCTGCGCAGATCCGTAAAGCACGTAAATATCTGGATTTTATGATCTTGGAACCTGGTTCAAAAGTTACCTGGTGTAAAGAGCGTAAACCTCTTGAGCCAATCAAATTTAATTACATGTTCTACATCAAGTACGTGTCGATGTGAACCCAGCTTAAAGGAGGTTTCCTAAGGTGGCTCCTACGTCACGGTTGGGCTGTAGGTGTGTGGGTGCAGTAAGGAATTATAGTATCCATAGGGATCTTGGCGACAGAGGTGGGTAATTCCTGACTGAACTACGAGTACTTTTGAAGAACTGACTCCTCCAACTGAACTAATCCTTGACTTAGTTCACTTCACCGTACGTTCGTTCACTAGGACCACAGAGTTAAAGAATCAAGGACCCAGCATCTAAAGATGGATGGATGGCACATCAGGAACAAAGAACTGATAACTCACTCACAAGCTGACTTGAGTTAGTTCTTGTAGTTCACAGGAACCACGGGTAGTTTGTAGTATCCACTGAACGAGAGTTATTTAGTTCACTGCGAGATTCAGATGGTGTAAATACTGAGGAGTTTATAGCATCCACAGAACGATAGTTCCTTTACCACATGAGGAGTTTAGTATCCACTGAACCATCATAGTTCATTAGGGATCATTCAGATGGGGCGAATCAATACTACTTGAGGAGTTTACAGTATCCGCAGAATGATAGTTCCTTTACCACATGAGGAGTTGATAGCATCCACTGAATGATAGTTCCTTTAGTTCATTAGGGATCATTCAGATGGGGCGAATCAATACTACTTGAGGAGTTGATAGTATCCACTGAACGATAGTTACATCAGTTCACTGTGAGATTCAGACGGTGTGAATACAATAGTGAGGAGTTTAATATCCACAGAACGATAGTTCCTTTACCACATGAGGCGTTTAGTATCCACTGAACAATAGTTCATTTAGATCATTAGGAATCATTCAGATGGGGCGAATCAATACTACTTGAGGAGTTGATAGTATCCACTGAACGATAGTTACATCAGTTCACTGTGAGATTCAGACGGTGTGAATACAATAGTGAGGAGTTTAATATCCACAGAACGATAGTTCCTTTACCACATGAGGAGTTTAGTATCCACTGAACAATAGTTCATTTAGATCATTAGGAATCATTCAGATGGGGCGAATCAATACTACTTGAGGAGCTGATAGTATCCACTGAACGTTAGTTCCTTTAGTTCACTGTGAGTAATTTAGATGGGGCAAATTAATAGTACTTGAGGCGTTTATAGTATCCACTGAATGATACTTCTGTACTACACATGAGGAGTTGACAGTATACACTGAACGACAGTTCATTAGGAGTTATTTAGACGTGAGTTAGTTCAAATGTGGTGGATACTATGTAAGGAGTTTGTCGTATCACGAAACGGCAGCTCAAAGGAATGAATAACTAAGTTGTTACTGCTCTGGAACTAAGTTGGTATCATACGTTTATCTTCGTTCTAGTTCATTATTTGTGTCGTGTGACAGGAAACGAAAAGGAACTGGAATGAACCACTGAACCAACTCACAAGAACTGCTCCTTTCAAGGAGTGAACTAACTGAACTTGAGTCCCTCAAATGAACTACTCTTACCTACCACTACTCGGCAACCAAGGTCTCTGCTCATGCAGTCTGATGTTACTTTGTCATTCAAAAGTGGTCAAGTTATGCCAGAGGAAACTCCAACTATTGTATTAGTATTTCCACCTTGATATGGTTTATTCCGTTTTAATTTGTTCCCGATACTCTGTGCGTTATTGTGAAGCTTGAGGAGGCGGTGAATGACCTCTACGTCACGCCACCTTTTTTTCAAACTTTTAGTATTTGTATCAATTTGTATTTGCTTCTCTAATCTTACGTTAACATTTTCTCGACGGACAGACCCGATTTTCGTTAACCCCAAGCAGTACACTTCAAAAAAAAAAAAATAATAATACCCCATCAGAATCTGAGGATTCAAACCAATGCGTGTGGTAAGAATTTTGAGTTGCGCGCAATGAACCAACCCCGGAACCCCTGTGCATTTCGTCACACCGTGTTGACACGAATTGGAGATACGGAGGTTTGTGCATGAACGCACGGCAGTACCGCTAGATGAAATTCGTGCCAATCTAAGGCCTAATCCTCACTTCATAAAATTTGACGAATTAAATCCATTAAAATTTCAGTTGTGTCCATTAGCAACTATCTAAAAACGAGCGGATAGTCACGACGGATTCCTCTGGAAGGTACCTATGGTAATTTTACAAAATTATACAAGAAAATGTGAAACGCGGGTCCACATTGAGATCTTGGAACTTGTATCACGAGTTAATATTTTTGCCTCCGAAATATCATCACAAAGAGGAAAGAACACCTAAATACGTAGAAGATAAATAATTATACGTACAAAAAATGCCACATTGTTAAGGTTTCTAAAGCACAGCTTAGATAAATAGTCAATTTCAAAATAAAAACAAAAATTACGCCTGTAATTATGTATGTACATACGCATATTTTTTCTTATAATGACTCGTTTACCAGGTTTTTTTTGTTTCCTTTCATCATTATATTATACAGTAGGCAGGTGTGGGATTTCATCGAAGAAAAAGTTCGGAGATCTTGAAGACGGAACTTTTTAAACGACGAAATCCCGATATCAGAGGACTCCGCCGAGCTTCTGCCGAACGTCTTGAGCCTTCTCGATGACGGTGTAGATGTACGGGCGCTCCATCGGGGACACCTTGAGCATTGAGGCGATCAGCTGATGCGTTTCCTGTGGAACACAAGCGAAATCGTTAGCGGTTGATGAGGCCTACGCACAAGCGGGTGTTCCGTTATCACGGGCCAAACGTCTGAACATCGGAAACACCTTGGTGGATTTACCTGAGAAAATGGGGTAACCGTAGGGTAGTCGACGGTAGCAGAGATCACAGCCAAAGCAACGGAGTCACCGCGTTCGAAGACAGCGTCAAAAGGCGACTTGAAGTAGCACATCGCGTACAGGAGGCAACCTAAAGACTGAAATGAATCCACGTAAAACTGATTAATGTCAGGTCAGTTTTTAGTTACTATAGCAAGCTGGGCTGGGTTACTACAGCAACCTAAAGGTGGGTTTTCCAAGGCGCGTCGATTATTCAGTGTTCGGTGCTCAGCGTCTGACGCTAGTCGGAGGAGCGTTTTTTCGAAGCGATTTTACCTCAGTTGCATTCCGTCAGCCATTGGGATAGGGCCCATCGTGACTACTAAAAACAAGCTACTTGTCGCTTTTCGCATGGGAGAAGAAGAAGATGATGATATCGCTCTATTTGAGTATACAGTACTCCCTCTGTAATCCGGCATCTCAGCTCTCCGGCCCTCCCTGTAATCCGGCGTGTTGTATTCGAGTATGAGCTCAACAATTGATTTGACTTTGGACTGGTGTCTTGAGTAAACAAAGCAATGACTCACGCCCCACTCACTCACTCCGTCACCCTTAGTCACGATTGTGCTGCGTTTAGTGCTCAATCTGTTCCGCGTTTACAAGTACATATATGTACTGTATTTTGAAAGTACAATGTATGTAATTAAAACTGATTTTTCAATGATAACTGCGTTTTTCTCGATATTTTCCAGTAATCCGACAGTGCTCTGGTCCGATATCTGCCGGATTACTGAGGGAGTACTGTATTTTCAATCCGAGATGTTAACTTACCTGGTCTTCCAACGTGTCCCCAATCTCCTTCCAAATATTTTCCTTCACTCGGGCATCCCTGTATAGCTGATGTTTCATATCGGGTGTAGACCAGTTCCGCGCAAAGTGGAAATTTGTCGACCGATTCCGCGCGGTCACAAAATGTTCATTAAGCCAGTTCCGCGCCGTTTGAGACCCTGGGGCAAGTCAAGAAGGTATGCCAGTTCCGAGTGAGGTGGAACTGGCGTTTTCCCTACAAATGAAGGAGGGAGAGGAAGAGAAGCAGAAACTTCAAGGTGGATGAAGATTTTATTGTCAAAACTATCAAATTATCGTCAAAAACAGTAGTACGAATTTGCGCATTACTTAGCAATTTTGTTCTTTGAGTAGTGGTTGCTGACTCTTTCGAGGAACTTACAGGGAATACATTGCCAACTAAATACCCATTTATACATTCATCAACGTACGTTTTTCTCGCTGCCTCCTTCTTGGACTTTCTTGGTTTTATCCGCGTATCGATGCTGTTTAGGACTGTTTGCATGGTTACTTGCGTCGCCTTGATGCTTGAGCGTGAAACGACTCACAAGCATTAGTGGTCCGTGCTGAGTCAGTGGTAGGGGATGCCCATTGAGACGGAGGGAAAAGAGAGGCATCACACACGTAGTACTCCAGATGGTATTCGGCAAAAGGTACGCAGTGTATGCAGGCGAGCAAAGAGTGAAAGTCAGTTTTTATAAAAACAAATGGGGAATGAGTCACTCGAGCGTATTGGTATAGATGTAAGGTTTGGAGTTCCACAGCAACATTCTTCGCGTGGAACTGGTACATAAAAAAAGTAGAAAACCCTGCGCGTAACTGGTAGGTAGTGAAACTCAATCGGCGCAGAATTGGTACAACGGATTTGCACGTTTTTCGGCTTTGCGCGGAACTGGCGCACTCCCTTCATATCATATATTGCCGAGTGATCACGAACTCTTTCTATTAACTTTTCGTCTTCTTCCGACGAAAATGGAATTTTTGTGACATTCTGGGGCAAGAAAACTTAACCTCAACACCAATCACGTGGGACCGTCTCCAGCGACTGCATCTGACTCCCTCCGCGGCGGACGTCTCAGCGTTTCCAGCGACCAATGCTCGCGTCCCTAGCGATGATCGCGTGAAGGAAAACGGTTTCATACAAAACAGCTAGAGGGTGTCGGTTGCGTCGATCGCTCAGCAATGGGCACAAAGCAATAGACGCGGCTTGGAAAACCCACCTTAATGCCACTGAAATAGTTAGGAATGGGGAAGTGGTGGCATAGATTTGTTTTTTCTGGAAGGTAGTATAGGCAACGGGTTAAAAGAAACAATGATGAAGTCGCAGGGCAATAACACAAGATAGCAGGTTTATACTACATTTTATAATTTTACAAAATTTATTGACAAATTGAAATGTATCCTACTGCGGGGAAAGTGACATGCAAAAGGTTGTCATATCTTAATGGCCAACCCACATTGGTAAAACAAAGCCCGAAAAGTGCTTGAGTTGTGGTTATAAATAACTTCCATTCGGGTTTTGTGACTAAAAAATAAATAAAAATAAAAATAAGAGCTAAATAAATAGATAAATCCCCCGAGCTGGCAAAACTGGATAAATGGCGCAATAAATCCACGGGTTACATGAAATCACAGAAGTGAACACTGCCCAAACTTGAGACAGCGATCACAGCGTGTGACGTAGTGGTGCAGCTCTTTTCATGTGACGTCGAAAATGGTTTCTCCAGAGCCTTTGGAATGCCGCCTTCTATTCAAACGGTTGATACTGTATACCTCGTCTTCTCCACTCCAGAACGATATATTATTTTACTCGTTTTAACAGTAATGTTTTATTCCAAATAACAATACAGACAGAAAAAACAGGATTTTCTCGCACACGATAATCGCCCGTCAAATCCAGAATGCGGGGTTCAAGAGGTGAAATGCTACTTATACACCAACATACCTACTGGGTAATACGGAAGAATACAAACCCAAATATCCGTCCGCTGGTCGACGACACAGTAGCTTTCGACGGTGAAGAGTTCCGGCGCTCGGTAAGGCATTGAACACCTTTCGGCCGCTTCGTCTTGTAACCGCTGGGCTTCCGCAGCTCCTCGCACCTTCCAACAACAAATTCCCTATGTTCATCATGAACATTTGTTGACTGACGTCCATGCTGTGCCGCAGAATGACGAAAAGCCTACCGCCAGACACCAAGCAGAGTTTACTAGGTATACGATGCGTTACCACCTAGTTCTTCACAACGCCCACCAAGATATACGTATATTATGTACTTTCTTGTAATGAGCTTTTTTTAAAATCAGAAAAGCTAAAAAAAACACGTTATTTTCGATTTTTTGTGTGTAAATGTGTTTGTAAGTCTACTATTAATTTGTGGAGGAGGCTAGCTGCTGCATGTTTTTATATATTGATTAATAACTCTTGGCTTTGCTTTACATATTGACTTATAACATTTTGCCTTACCGACAGCATTCTGCGCCACGGTATGGATGGGCCTTGATGAAGGAACAAGAGTGGTAATCCTAACCTGTACAACAGCTGGGGCCACAGACCCCAGATCCATGATGATAGGAGTGTTATCAACGTCGAGGAGGATATTAGCAGGTTTGATGTCCCTGTGAGCGAGAGGGGTCGGCTGGGCGTCGTGGAAAGCCTTGACGCCGTCGCATATCTGGAGGAAGACGCGGAGGACTTCGGACTCATCCAGGTAGTGCCTCGTGCGACCGCGCGTCTCCAAGAGGTACGCCAGCGTCCCTCGCTGCAATACAGAGAAAACATACACAGTGAAGCTATTCTGCCGCTTGAAGGAAAAACTCTACTACAAAATTGGCGAAAATGGGATTTTCACGTTTTCCCCCTAATTCCAGCCCCACCTTTCTGATGGTCCAGTCAAAATTTGGAAATTCGACCCAGAAGGGGTTGCAATTTTAAGGGTTGAAATGTAAAATCTGAAAGATGCTCAATTTTGAGGGAAAACCCCTCAACTGCGTGTTTGATAAGTAAAAACACCTCAAATCTCCGTTTTAAACACCCTAAATAGTGTATTTTATGAGGAAAAACGCCTCAACTCGCCAAAAACGTCACTGAGGCGTTTTTCTTCCAAACCGTTGGCTTCAAAATCGGGTTGAGGCGTTTCACATGGCTCCGAGAGGCGTTTCACATGGCTCCGAGAGGCGTTTCTCCTCCAAATGTTTACGCAGATGGCCGACCGTGAAAGGGTTTTTTGACACAAACAGAAATACAAAGTAACATAATGAAAAATGAGGCGTTATTCCATCAAAATCTTTCCGAGAAAACCCATTCAGTGTGAAAAAAAAAAAACGCCTCAAAAGGATTCGAGGCGTTTTTCCTCCAAAAACGTTTCGAAAACCGGCAAAAAATAATTGATAAATACCTCAAGTGCCATGAATCGATTGAAAAAAATCTGGTATTTGGAGTATTTATCACACAGGGATGGGGGAAAAAACGTGAAACTGTTTCAAAGAAACAGTTACTTGAAAAGAAACGATGAAACAGGTTCTCAAAACTTGAAACAACCGTTTCAAAGGATGGCCACAGATGAAAGGAAGTGTTAAGCTGGGTTCACATGGTCGCGTAAACGCTCAAAAGCGTAAAGCGTAAAGCCTCCTGATTGGCTACCGCCTAGTTGATGGGGGGGGGGGGGGGAGCGTCAACGCCGAGTTCACTTTTGGAGGTGACTGTAGCGTATTGGAAATGTAGATATTTTGAGCGTTTACGCGCCGTAAAGCAGGGTTCACATCCATCCGGAAAGCTATCCGGAACGTGCGTACGAGCAGCTGATTGGTTGGACATCAGCTGGGGAGGGGGGAATATTCTTTCCGGAGAAGCACTTTTGAAGCGAACTGTACGCATCTGATTTTTCAGATATTTTCCGCTCCGCATCTGCGCAGTTCACTACTGCGCATACAGAATGGCGTCGGCAACCGAAACAGCTGTGGGAGGAAGCGCGGGAAACGAGTTGTCAGCGAAAATTCCGGATGGTTATGAACGCCTTCCCAACTTCCGCGATTCCCCTCCATCCCTTCCACTGCTTTTCACTAGCTTCCCCTATCCGTATTTCCGGACGGCTCCGGATGGATGTGAACCCTGCTTAAAGCGTGCGCAGTAGACCTCCCGTGCAGGACCCATCCAAAATGGCGGATCCGTCACAGCTGATCTCCCACATCTTCCGGTAGACGAAAGACTCGAAAGACAAAACAACGCGGGAAAACAACAGCTGGACAGTTCTCCCGAGGCGCATTGCGCATTGGCGTTACGCCTCCATGTGAACCAACACTCGCGTTTTCAGCTTTTACACCTCCCACCCTCGCCGCCTACGTCGATTACGCTTTTGAGCTTTTGAGCGTTTACGCCACCATGTGAACCCAGCTTCAGTCTTGAATCTTGGCCCAAGGTCGCCAATAATCAATATGCCAATATTGTCAATGTCTGTTCCAAAGGTTCATTATTGAAAATAATAAATTAAAAACAAAAAATTCGTTGTATAGAAAAAAGAAAGAAACCGGTGTTTCGAAACCATTACCATTGGAGACAGCTTCGCAGAAGAAAAATGAAGAAACAGTTTTGCTGGAAAAAAGAAAAAACGGGTGTTACGAAACCGTTTCTGTGGCGAGAGACAGCTTCGCAGCAGTAAAAACGAAGGAACAGTTTCGCGTTTCTGTTGTTCTGGCCGAGAGCCAAAATTTCTTGAAGCGTTATTGCTGCCGAAGCTGTTATTTTGAAACAGCTTTCCCGAAACTGTTTCATAAACGAACTGCTTCTCAAAAAGAACAGAAAAGCCCGTCCCTGTATCACACACATCGATCTGGTTGAACATAAACCAACGTCTAGCCAAAAAAAATGGGGTCCCAGGAATGATCTGCTGTGAACATGTGGTGAGTTTTTGACATTTTCATGTCGTTACTTTGGCACGCAAACTCGAAAAGCCTTACCAAAAAGTGGCAGGAAAACGCGTTATGCGCCATTTCTGATGATTTTCGCTTACAACCGATTCGTTTCTACGGAACTTCATGTTTGCCATTTTTCATTGTACAAAAATCGTTCACCACTCGTTGGAATCGTGTGATTTTATTGAATATTTTCTTGTTAACCGTACCTCCGTACCTTGCGCGGTAGCTGAGCCAAGCACGATGAGAAAAAGGGTAATGAAGAAAGTCATCGTTTACTAGCAATGTGGTAATCCGTAAATTATCCCTAAATTGTTTTATTTCCTTTCAAGACCTGAATCATGATTAAGAAGAGGTTCCTTTGTAAATTGCGATTACGTAGTGTACGATGGATTCGGAGGTTTCGTCAGTTCATTATAGATAACCCTTTTTCGCCAGACACCACCGAAAAAGAAAAATATAAGTGGGGTCGTCCACTTGAAGCGTACTCGAGCGGCGCGGCGCTTTGCGCTACACAAGCGGCAACGAGCGACACGCGCTACAGATCCAACTAAATTGAGTTGTATGTGGTAGCGTCCACTGGAAGCGTGTTCGAGCGGGCGGCTACGGGCATACACGAGCGGCAACGCGCTATGAGCGGCAGATCCAAAAAAGTTGGATCTGCCGCTCGTACCTGCTCGCAGCTCGTTCAATACCACTGTTGTCAGTATCACTTTCCTACCGGTTTTGGTAGGAATTCCACGTAAATAAACATTGGAATCGCTACCGGACGGTTCATCGGAACACCTACCTACCATTTCACTCGTATCCCTGGTCATTTTGAGTCAGTTCACGCGCAGGCCCCGTTGTGAGTAGGTAAAAATTACCCTCTGGACAGAAAATGGATCATGACACTAAAACGAATAATAATCGAAAAATCTGTTAGGGTCAGCCTCAAGTTAATGGTGAAGGTGGTGAACTCCCCGAAAGATTCCGTTTTGGAGAGGATGGGGTCCATCCAACATGCTCTTTGATCAAACATCCATATTGTTGCTGCTTTTAGGAAATAAAATTCCTCTCGGTCCATGACGAATAAAAAGGAACAGTCCCCACTTTCCTTGGACACACTTGAAAACAAACTGAAGCCCGACGCGCGAAGGTTCTTGCAGTGGACGACCCCTGTCGATTGCAGCCGCTTGTTAGGTTGCCGCTTGTCGCGTGTAGCGCCGCGCCGCGTAAATACGCTTCCAGTGGACGACCACCCTAAACGATTCCTACAAACGCGATTGTCATCCGAGAGGAAAAGGAAATTGCAAGCCGAAAGACAACGAGAATATCGTGCGCATAAGAAATTGATGACTGATTTGGCCGCCAAACAGCCCAAGAAATCGAATGCGGACATGCGCCCTGCTTATCGCGAAAGGATACAACGTGAAAATGTCTCACTGTGTTGCAGACTTGTACGCAAGCGTTTCTTTGTCGGTGGTTCTGAGTAAATTATTACATTGTTGTGAAACTTGAACACTGACTTCTGAAAATTCGATAATTTCGAGTTGAGGCCCAGAGAGGATCTCTCGCCAAAGTGGAGCTTTTATCCCGTGGACTCAAAAATGACACTAACCGAGTAGTAAGGCAGGAGCAGGAGGACTTGGGAGGTCGTGTTGAGCACGGGATCCGCACATCCGGAAACGCAGGATTCGAGGCAGGGGATGATGTTGGGGTGGTCCAACCGCTTGTGGTACTCCACCTCCTGGAGGGCGCTCCTTTGGTCGTCACGGCTGTGACAAACGATTTTCTTGACGGCGAAACGCTTCCGGGTCCGGGCGTTTTCGACAAGCATGACTGTGCTGAAACCCCTGAAACGGCCAGAAGAGTTCGGATCGATATGACGTTTTTAAAAATTCAAAATATGACGGAAAAACGCTGCAAATTATTACACAAAGGTTTGTTATTTACCAGTATAGATCACTGTTTTCTGTGGTGAATACCCTCGAGCTCCCCCCAAGAAAGCCCTAAATCGAGTACTGGAGCCGGCCCCGGAATTAAAGTTTCCTACAAATGCGCGGGATTCGTCTGTATAGGTGCCCCTTCTTCTAGATAGTAATGAACCGTTGGGCAATGATTTACCGTTGTGTAATCATTTTCCCATCAATAATACTTTAACGGTTGTTACAGCTACAAAAGTACCTACCAACAAACTCCAGCCTCTTCTACGTAGATGGTATAATGAACCGTTGTGTAATAATTGACCCATCAATAATACTTCACTCTAATCATTTACATCAGTAATAATTTACCCTAGCAATGATTATCTCGGGCCAATTCCACATTGTTGCCGTGCCCCTAGTGATGATATTCGTGCCGAATGTATACAATTTCATTCACCCTCCTGTTGAAAATGCCTGTCGGTACAAATTTCTGGGCCTTACTGTGAACGACCAGCTGGACGTACAATGCTCCGAATGGTCTTTAAAAACTCTCGAGTTCGAGAACTATTTTTAAAACCGTAAAAAAATTCGAGATAACGGCGTCCTGGAGATTTAAACCCCTATTTTTCACCCCTTAGGGATGACTGACAGTAGCGCCGAGCTTCGAGGACCAACTAGACCCCAAATTGGACCTATAAACCGAATTTCGTCAATTTTGGTTCATGGTAACTAAGAATAGTACAAAGTACAAGGTACGGAAAGAAATTTTTTTATTGCATTTTCGGATTCTACGTACCTACCTTGAAACGCAAGCCATGAAAATTTTGAGGGGTGTTTAAAATTTTGTTTTTTCATGTTCGATTCCAAAGGTTCATTATTGAAAATAATAAATCAACAAACTGGTTTTCTTTTTGAAAAACAAAGTTTTGGTGACAAACGGTAGTTGGGCGTAAGGCGTAAGGCCTACGGTGGACAGACAGAAATATTTTTATTGCATTTTCGGATTCTACATACCTTGAAACGGAAACCATCATTATTTTGAGGGGTGAGGGGGGGTTAAAAATGTTTGTTTCATGCTCGATTCCAAAGGTTCATTATTGAAAATAATAAATCAAAATCGGAACAAAAACGACAAAACTTATCTAAAAACTTCAAATAGTACGCTAAATATGATCGGAGAAAACATAAATTATCCAGGCTATGATATCAATAGGTACCCGGTCTCCTGGGTACCTCAAAGACGTTTGTTGTCTTTGGCAGATCTAAAATACTGCCTCCTCGATCAAACCAGAACCTTGTGGCTTCCTCTTCATTATAACCTCCCACATCGTCTCCAAATAAATTCAACTAACTGTCTTTATTTTACTATTTTATTTATTTATTTTTCCTCATTATTCTGTGAATAAAGCACTTAAGTATGTCGGCAAAACAATTTTTCGAACACCCCCTCAAAAATTTTTCCTTTTGCGTTTCAAGGTGCGTGGATTCCAAAAATACTATAGGTTTGTTCGGACAAGCAGTTCGTAACCGTTCGTTACTGGGCACGCCCACTTTTGGCTGTTCGGACGACATCCGAACTAGTTCTGAAATTTTGCGAACTAGCAGTTCGCTGTTCGGACGTGGTAGTTCGTAACTTTCAGAACTAGTTCGACTGGTTCTGAGTTTTCTCCAGAACTTATAGTTCGAATCTTGTTATCACCCCTTATCGTAGCCCGCCCACAATCAAATCGTTCAAATCAAATTCAATCAAATAGTTGCTGTTAGTTTGTTTTGCTTGTTTGTTTTGCTGATACTTTTTTGTTAGTTTATTATGGATTCTTCAAGTTCCAGTTCCAGTGAAGATCCAGACTTCCAGATCCAGACTTATCCAGACTTTAGTTCGGATGATGAAGTGGGGTTTTTATTTGGTATGAGGCCTAGGCCAAAAAATGAAGATTATGTGGACAGCCTTGTACCCAGATTTAATGAGCAGGAGTTCTTAGAACATTTCAGAGTCAGTCGGCATGTTTGGCGAAATCTTGCGGATAGGTAGGAGGACTAAAGAGAGGACGACACGAGGAATTGTACAGCATCAGCGAGGAATAACTTTATGACGGTGTTATCACGGTTATCACTTCAGAACTAGTTCGCAATCCGTTCGGAGAGACGGAGTTAGAACTATAAGTTCTGAACGGTTATCATCCCCCCCCTTTCAAGTTCGATAACGAACTAGTTCGATAACGAAGTGGTTCGTAACTGCTTGTCCGAACAAACCTTATGTCTGTCCACCGTAACCCGTATCATCAAGACGGGTATTCATGGTTTGGCTAATTCGACGTCGAATCGTCGAATTACGTCCGAATATCGAATTGAGCAATTCGAAAAGAGTCAGTGCGCATGCGCCCCTGCCATTCTCCAGGAGCTTCGAATTGCGAGTTCGACGTCGAATTGCAGCAGCGATCGTAGCGGCAGCTCCATTAAACACATCCCGCTGATAAGAGATAAAACAAGTCTTGTGCCGTTCCGACGTTTTATCACGTTTTTATCGCTGACGACCGCAAGGAGCGCTAGGAGCATTTCGATTTTCGACGATTCGACACGGCCAACTCGAAGGGGTCCTCATGAAATCCACGCTTGAGGACGAATTCGACATTCGAAATGGAACATGAATACCCCTAATATCAGATCTACTCTATTTTCGGTCTGAAAAATTCGTTCTTTCGCCCATAGGCTTCATTTGGGCCCTAGTTGTGTTTCACCCATAACCCAGGAGTGTTGTGGGTGAAAAATGGGTGTAAAAAATAGAGTTTTTCGAAGTTTTTTTGAGGTTTTTATTGAACAAGAGCTTTTGAGGTATTGTTTTCCATGTTTTTAAGGGCGGGAAGACCGAGTATGAAGTTGATTTTGACCAAAGAGTGAAGAATTGAGGGTGTAACGAAGGTTCACCTCCCAAAATTCATTTTTTACAAGTCAAAAACCTGGGAAATTGTCTGAAATCACCATCAACTTGTATAATAACAGAAGAAGTAGTATCAACAGGTGAATCAAGATTTTAAATGGCACTATCGATGATCAAAGATAATCTGTCAAAATCAGGAGCCTAATTCGCGTTTTTGGGGGGCCAAAATTTGTGGAAACCATCAAAAATAGCTATTTCTATTATTGCGCATGAAATAAACAAAAAAATTGAACGGCCAACATTTCTACAGGTATGTTCAATAGAATAATAAACCCTTGTGCGCCAAGAATAGCAGCAGCAGGTGAACCCCACCAATAATTGGTTATAATACAAAATTAGCTCGACAAAGCAATGTTATAATTAGAAGTCAATGATATTTAAATTATAAATCGTCGAGTGGCTATTACATAACACTGTAGACCAGCTTCTTCTCGAGACAATTCGTCGTTCGTAACTATCGACCAAACATCGTCCAGCGTTGATAAATAGAAGCTAAACGTAACGTGGTGATGTAGGTGGAGTTGCAATTTTATTTCTGTTATTCACAGAAAAGAATAGTTTTAATCGAGTGCCAGAATTCCCCGGAGATCTGACTCGAATATGGTTAACCGGAACGGGGCGTGCCATATGTGTGGAAAACGACTTAATTTTTACAGTAAACCACGAGAGGACGTGGTCTGTAGCGAACTAAATAAATATTACGAGTAATTTCTATATTATCTGTATGAAGTGTCAACTAACTCACCCCTGTCCCAACTCTTCGAGAACGTAGTATTTACAGTTGTTGATGGTTATATCATCCTTGGTGCACAAGCAGCCCATTTTGAGCAGCATGCTGAGGCCCAGAGTGTTCATTTCAGCTGTTTCTCGCCCTCACACGCTGCAAGTTATCTTCTGGACATCCAATACATCTACACACGAGGGCTGCACTTGGGAACCAATAAAAACTCTGGCAAACCCATTAATTAACTTAATTTCATCGCGAAATGCGTCAAAAAACCTAACGAACTTGACGTCCGACGTTATCAACAGTACAGCCAACGTTGAATGAATGAAACAATGAAAGTCCTTACGGCTTACGTTAGTGTCAGTATTTTATTTTTCTATGGCTCTTACCACAGAACAGTGGAGTAGGTAATAATAATAATAATAATAATAATAATAATAATAACAATAATAATAATAACAATAACAATAATAAATTTTTTATTGAGCTTTTGACATACAAGTCCATAAATTGCTCACTCGAATTACATAACATAAGTTGAATAAGCGGGAGGCGAACAGCTAAAAAAAAGTATAGAAAAAATAATATTGCTTATATGATTAACGTTCTTGACCACTCAGTATTAATATTGTTGGTAGGATTCTTGAGGGTTGGTCACTGAAGCAGGGTTCACATCCATCGGGAAAGCTATCCGGAACGTGCGTACGAGCAGCTGATTGGTTGGACATCAGCTGGGGAGGGGGGAATATTCTTTCCGGAGAAGCACTTTTGAAGCAAACTGTACGCATCTGATTTTTCAGATATTTTCCGCTCCGCATCTGCGCAGTTCACTACTGCGCATACAGAATGGCGTCGGCAACCGAAACAGCTGTGGGAGGAAGCGCGGGAAACGAGTTGTCAGCGAAAATTCCGGATGATTATGAACGCCTTCCCAACTTCCGCGATTCCCCTCCATCCCTTCCACTGCTTTTCACTAGCTTCAGCAGGGTTCACATCCATCCGGAGCCGTCCGGAAATACGGATAGGGGAAGCTAGTGAAAAGCAGTGGAAGGGATGGAGGGGAATCGCGGAAGTTGGGAAGGCGTTCATAACCATCCGGAATTTTGGCTGACAACTCGTTTCCCGCGCTTCCTCCCACAGCTGCTTCGGTTGCCGACGCCATTCTGTATGCGCAGTAGTGAACTGCGCAGATGCGGAGCGGAAAATATCTGAAAAATCAGATGCGTACAGTTCGCTTCAAAAGTGCTTCTCCGGAAAGAATATTCCCCCCTCCCCAGCTGATGTCCAACCAATCAGCTGCTCGTACGCACGTTCCGGATAGCTTTCCGGATGGACGTGAACTCTGCTTTCCCCTATCCGTATTTCCGGACGGCTCCGGATGGATGTGAACCCTGCTTGAGGATCAAATATTCACTATGCCGACGTTTCGATTTATTTATAAATCCTCTTCAAGGCTTAGTTGATAAGTCTTGGCAGTAGCAGGAACACACAGTCAGAAAAGGTGTTTATATTGCTATAGTTGAAAAATTTTATCGAGGAGAAATATTTATCAGAAGTTTTGACATACAAGTCCATAAATTGCTCACTCGAATTACATAACATAGTTGAATAAGCGGGAGGCGAAAAGCTAAAAAAAAAGTATAGAAAAAATAATATTGCTTATATGATTAACGTTCTTGACCACTCAGTATTAATATTGTTGGTAGGATTCTTGAGGGTTGGTCACTATTGAGGGTCAAATATTCACTATGCCGACGTTTCGATTTATTTATAAATCCTCTTCAAGGCTTAGTTGATAAGTCTTGGCAGTCAGAAAAGGTGTTTATATTGCTATAGTTGAAAAATTTTATCGAGGAGAAATATTTATCAGAAGTTTCTTCTGATAAAGAATGAATTTATCAGAAGAATTGTGAATTTATCAGAAGAAACTTGTGATAAACATTTCTCCTTGTTAAAATTTTTCTACTATAGCAATATGAACACCTTTTCTGACTGTGTGTTCCTGCTACTGCCAAGACTTATCAACTAAGCCCTGAAGAGGATTTATAAATAAATCGAAACGTCGGCATAGTGGATAGTTGATCAAGTTAGTGACCAACCCTCAAGAATCCTACCAACAATATTAATACTGCTTATTAAAAAAAATATTGCTTATTTTTGTAATGGAAAAAATAATGTTGCTTATTACAAATAAACTGTGACATTAAAGGCATTAACGAAACAAAGATGAGGTCCTTATTCCAAGTTCACCGGAGAAGCTTCTAACAAGCTCCAAGGTAAGCTATATATTTTGTGTTAGCTTGTCAGCCTAACAAGCCATGGTTAGATATATTTTCTGGGAGTCCGGAGTAGATTTCTGTTTGATTCTAAAGAAAAACGAACATTCTCCCGTCATTTTCACAGTACTCGAGCTTGCTAAACATAGATACAAGGTACAACTAAGTACCAATTCTGTTCTTTAGTAAGTACAAAAATTACAATGCTGAGGACGCAATGTACCACGGAAGAAAGGTAGTTCCAGAAAATCCTAGTCAAGGTTGGCAATATGTTTATAAGAGATTATCGATATTTGATAAGAGATATAACATGAATAAGGAATGCATGCGTGGATCATAGGACGAATTACCAATTACCAGATTAGAACGGAACAACCCTATACGTTCTACGGATCGGATATCGAAATTGATACATCAAATGAACAAATCGATACCAATATAATATCGGATGAAAAATATCGATATCCGATATTATCGGAAGAAATTGGAATACCAAACTTAATAAATAATTTAAAATCTTTTAATCTTAAAATCTTTATTTAAATTTATAATTTAAAAGCCACACGTTAGGTTTTCCAAATAAAAAAAACTCGTAAGCGTCTGGGCGCATTAAAACCCCATTCCTGAAGTAGGAAACAACAAAAATGTAAATATATATTGTAAATAATAAACTGTATTGCATTTGAAAACGTAAAAATAAGTGACTGACTTAGAATAGGTAGGTAACAAGTAGTTCAGTCTTATTTTCACCAATATTATAAAAACCTACCTACTGGCCCTCAGATACAGCAAAAATTCCAGATCTGATTGATTTCTTTGTAATAAAAGGAATATCAAGCAACTTCATTCACGTCGAAGACTGTGGAAGTCTCATGTCAGATCACTCGGCAATAGTTCTCACAATTAGTGACACGATAATAATTAAAGAAAATCCCCCCAGACTAGTTACACAACGTACCAACTGGGATATATTTAGGGAGCACATATCTGCTAATATTAATTTGTCTGTGCCCCTCAAATCTACAGAGCAATTAGAAGATGAAGCTGAGAACTTCTTTAAATGTATTCAACGAGCAGCTTGGGTTAGTACTCCACCAGAGACTACATATGCAGCTAATAATGTATCTTATCCCCGTGAAATCCGTGAAGTGATTAGGGAAAAGAGGAAAGCTAGACGAATAGGTATGGCAACATACCAGAGCCCCATGCGATAAAACAAAATTGAATAGATTGAAGAACCACCTGGATAATTTATCAGCAGAAATGAAGCAAGAAACGCACTTAAGACTAATTCATAGTTTAAATCCGGAAAAAGATACGGAATATTCCCTTTGGAAAATTACCAAATCACTCAAGCAGCCGAAGGAACATGTACCTCCCATTAAAAAAGATGATGGGGAATGGGCAAAAAGTCCTACTGAAAAGGCAGAGATTTTTGCTGAACACCTCGAAAACACATTTGTGCCACTCCCCAGGAACAGTGATGAAGGAGGCTTACCCATGGTATCCTCCTCCACGGATATACACTTCATACAACCAGTAACGCTCAGTGAACTGAAAAATCAAATTCGCAATCTCAAAACGAACAAAGCTCCTGGATATGATCTCATTACAGGAAAGGCAATTAAGCAACTACCAGAGGAAGGCATGCGAATGCTATTGTATCTGATAAACGCGGCATTGAGACTGAAATATGTACCCCGCTGCTGGAAAGTGGCAGAGGTTATCATGATACTGAAACCTGGGAAAGAATCCAAGAATAAAGAGTCCTACCGACCTATATCATTACTACCAGTAATATCTAAGCTCTTTGAGAGATTACTGATACAAAGATTGAAACCAATCGTTCAAGAAAAAGAGCTAATCCCCGACCACCAGTTTGGATTCAGGGAAAAACACTCTACCATAGAACAAGTGCATCGTGTAACTGATGTAATAGAGAATTGTCTAGAAAAGAAACAAGTTTGTGCAAGTGTCTTCCTGGATGTTTCCCAAGCTTTTGACAAAGTCTGGCATCAAGGGTTAGAGTACAAACTTGAGAGAGACTTACCGAAGCCATTTTTTCAAATTTTGAAATCATATCTTTCCGAAAGACATTTCAGAGTGAAACACGAAGGAGAATACTCCAGTCTCAAAAAAATAAGGGCAGGTGTCCCTCAAGGAAGCGTGCTTGGGCCCTTACTATACCTTCTGTATACACGTGATGTACCTAGCAATGAACACACGACAATCGCAACTTTTGCTGATGATACTGCCATACTTGCGGTTGGTGACTCAGTAGAGGAAGCAACTAGGAAATTACAGCATTCTGTTGATGATGTAAGCGCCTGGACCAAAAAATGGCGACTTAAGCTTAATGAACTGAAATCTACTCATACTAACTTTACGAACAAGAACATAACAACGATACCAGTCATGATGAATGGCCAACAGATCCCCTACGCTAATACAGCAAAGTACTTAGGGATGACTCTTGATGCCAAATTAAGATGGAAGGAACATGTGATTAAAAAAAAAGATCAGTTAAATATGAAGTTCAAAAAAATGTACTGGTTGCTAGGCAGATATTCTGAACTATCTGTACACAACAAATTGCTAATCTACAAGCAAATCCTAAAACCTGTGTGGACTTATGGTATCCAGCTCTGGGGCTGTACTAAAAAGACAAACAGCAAGATTATACAAACTTTTCAGAACAAGGTACTGAGGAGTATTGTCAACGCCCCTTGGTACATCAGAAATGATGACCTCCATCGAGACCTCAAGATGGATTCCGTCAGCGAAGTGGCAAAGCAACATGCGATTAAATACGAACAGCGGCTTCATGAACACATGAATCCAGAAGTTCTTCGACTCCTAGACAACAGCAACGCCACCCGGCGGCTTGATAGAACAAAACCTTTCGACCTTGTGATGTGACAATGTGACAAGTGTAGTGATTGAGTGTTCTCCTGAGTTACAGCCACTGGGCTAAAAACTCTACAAACAGTTGAATAATATTATAGCAAACTAACTTGATGGGCTAAGCTCAGTTGTTATGTTACTGATATAGCAAATATATCGATTATTTAAAAAAAAAAAAAAAAACCAATATTATGGGTACTCACAACTTCCATACTGAAAGAAAAGGCCCTAGACAATGACTGAGATTGAACTATGGCATAATGAACTGGAAACAACCAAATAAACTCTTTAGAAATTCTCTACTATCACCAAAAAATTATTTCCTGCTATCACAAATTCAAGAAATAAATTGAATTAGTTCTGAATACCTCCAGTGAACAGAGCTTTGAAATATATCATATCGTGCAAAGCTATGATATATCCTATCTCAGTTTTTCAAGTTAACTTTTCAGGAACTGTCTTGCTCTACATCCATAGCCTGGCCATGGAAAACAGTAATTACATGGCATAAACACCAGTACTTCCCGCAAGTAGTACAAGAGAATATTTAGTGTTTTTTCGTTCCTTGTTGAGGTGACAGGGGTCACGCAATTTTCTTCTATTATTGGCGTCTTCCTGCGGTAGTATGCGAGCGATGCCTGCAATGCGTTGTAGGGGCTGCTTCGTTACCTCCGCCAATCTGAAGCCTAGAGCCATGGTTAGATTCTTCTTACTTCATTGTTAGAAGATACTTCCTATTTTCATTGAAAGTAAAATGAACTCATACACATATGAAAATAAAACACAAAATGAAGAAGAAAAAAAAATTGAAAAATCACACATCTGCAAACCTTACATGAATAGTCCTGTTGCACCTGTGAGAGGCGATTAGGTCTGCAACGCCTCTGATTCGGTAAGAAACGCAGCCATGTGAGTACTTACTGGCCTCTAGAGCAACGGAAGTTAGGAGGCTTGACGGAAGGGGGCGGGGCCAAACCACGGCACATGAGTGTGGTTCCAAAAATAAGAAAATCATGCACCTGTGAGGTGCACGCGACTAATGGAAGGTTAAGTTGATACCTACCATTAGGTACTACGTAGAAGTTTATGAAGTCAACCTAACTGTGATATTTGTTAATAAACATGGGGAGAGGGAGATTTTATGGCCTCACGGTTCACCTTCTGAACATAAAATACTTGTAAAAAACGATTTATACAATATTGGAGAAAAAAATTGTCAATTAGGATTTTAAAGTTTTAACCAGTGGGTAGTACCTACGTCTACGTTTGGAGTAGGTCCGAGTATTTATTCGGAAATTCGCCCGTTAAACCAACAACGCAACACACAATTCACTCCTTACTTCGTTACGCTCGGAACTATTTCCATATTGTGGATGGTTAACTTTTAAATTAGCTTTCAATCAAACCCACTCAATCACAAGGTTCGTATCGTAAATAAAATTACATGGTTTGACACACAAACGCATATTTTTATAATTTCTGGATCATTCAACCTTTCAGATAACATTGGCATACCTGTATGTGTGTGACCTTCAACTGAATGGCCCACTTTAGGCACACTTGCTTGAAAATTATTAGATCGCAAGTTATAAAGAAGAAAGTAGGATTAAAAGGAGGACAGATTATAGAAATCCCAATTAAAAAATGTCTTTATTATTTACAAATATGTATGGTCAGTTTTTTGATTACCACATAACTACACAATGTACATCACAGAAATGAGAAACTCTGTAAAAAAAATTTTTTTTACAACAAACATCACAGAACATGTTAAACGGACTTGGTCTTTCCCTTAACACCGAATTGGGCTAAGTGAAAATACATGTAGAAGTAGGCGAAGTGGATGGCGGAGTAGGCGGAAATGAGGAGGGGGAAGAGGTCAGGGTATTGGGGAGGGGGTTGTAGTGTTAGGCTGGAAATGGTTAGGATTAGTGTTCCGATCATGGAGGCTTTGAAAGGGACTGAGAGGAATTTGTGGGAGTGGAAAAAGTCTGTGTTTTTGGTTTCGCAGATGAGCCGCACCGCTAGGGAGAAGAAGGAGGTTAGGGCGATGTAGGGTATGAGGAGTTGGTCTTTGATGAGGAGTGGGAGCATACTGAAGGTGGAGATTGTTAGGAACCAGAAGGAGTGCAACATTTCTTTTTCGAATAGCAGCAACGCAGGGAGCGCTACAAGGAGTATGGTTTTTTCATGGACTTGAAACGAGAACAGAAAAAATCCGATGGAGCTGTTGAATAGGCAGTAGAGCAGTGTTTTCTTATCACCACGAAGAAGGAGGTGAGTGCAGGATGGTATAACACTGAGAAAAGTCAATACAGCGCTTATCAGCGCAGTTTGCTGGTTGGTGAAGTGTTTGCGGATTTTATAAAACACGTTCAGGACGCACCAAAAGTTCGAGACTTTGTCTTCAAAGATGCCCCGGTCGATGGGGAAAAGCCTGCGCAGAACTTGCAGGAGGCCGTCCGGATGGGTGGCAAAGGGAGACCAGACCACGGCGAACGTCAGTAGAACAGTCACGGACAGGTTGATGAACTTGGCGCACACCCCGGCGAAGCCTTTGTGCCGGAACTCGCTCCAGCACTTGCTGAGGAAGTAGGCGAAGATGGGGAGGGCGTAGTAAAGCGTCATCTGTTTGTAGTTGAGAGCGAGGCAGAAGAGGACGGCGCTGAGGGTGTCGCGATCTGTGGACAGGGCCCAGAAAGAGGCGAGGACGAGTCCTAGGGAGACGCAGTTGTATTGGAAATGCCCGTGGTCAATCAGGATGAGGCCGGGATATGCCAGGAGGACGAAACCTGTGACGTTCACCTGGAGTTTCGTAGCCAGCAAACCTGCACAAGGTAAAATCACTTTAAAAATTCGCTAATTATCAATACTAGTGGTTCAAAACCTTATATATATGAACGGTGGCAATAGTTTCCATGACTCCCATAACCTGCGGCACTTCACTGTCATCATTACAGCCTGGAACATAATATGCATAACATTCGGCCCATAATGTATCAAAAGAAGGAAAATATATACAGAAATATCCAATTATCGTTTCTAAATGAGATAGGTATATTCACCATTTCGATTTAAAAACGTGTTGGAAAGATAGATTCCATAAAAATACACATTTTAATGATTTTTTAGTGTATTTAAAAGTTGTTGCGTTGTAAAATTATAAGTTTTTCAAAATTTGCTGTTGCTGAACATGGTCTTCTTTCAGATAAAATCAACCTTGACACAGAAAATGAACTTTCTACAAAGCAAGAGACTATAGGTAAATATTATAGCACTGAAAAAAGTCAGTAGCAAAGGCAATGGTGACGTGAAGAAGAAGAATAAGCCGATTTACAATACCTGAGGGTTACGGCTGTGTCTCCTCAAAACCTGAACCTACCTAAATATTCAAACGAGAAATAATAACAAGGAAGGAAGTCACCTATAGCTAGTAGGTATATTTTTTCAGTTCCTTTCTCGTGCGCCAGCCACTGTTTTCATTAGTATGGCAATGTATGAGGATTATTGCGGAAGTATGAAAAAATCCCCGAAAATGAAAATACAGGTGGCAAATGTAATATGCAAATTTAAATTTGGAACTGCCCGCTCAAACTGGTTGGAAACGATTAAGAACGGCTACGTAGATAGAAACTACATATAAAAACAACATAAATATGAAAATATGCGAAATTCCCAGTTCGTCAAACATGGAGACTGAAAATGAAACGTTGTGACGGTGGGCAGTTCTCGAGTCGTTTGTTTTTCCGGTGAGGACGGGGGTGGTCAGGCTGAAACCTCGGTGAAGGACGAAAGAGCGAGCCAAATTTCAAATACACCATCAGAGAACGAAATGAGCGAGATTTGCTACCAAAGAGCGACTATAACACTCCCGAAAGAGCGTTTGCCCACAAAAGTGTCCCTGAAAGTGCCAAAATAGTGAAAAAAGAGCGAGCATTTTACCCAAAAGAGCGAATTTCGTCTCAATTCTCTAGTGAGAGGGTTGTAGGACCAATGGAATAACCTATGGAATAATCACACAACCTATGGTATAAGCACAACTTTTCCTCTAACTCATGTTTGCATACGTTCCGTACCTCACGCCTCTCAACAACACGCTCCGTGTGACTTATGTGATTATGAGCGTTTTCCTCTGATGAATTTGGCTAGTATTCCCATCGGTGACAACAGTTGCAGGACACTTGCCGTTGGTGCAGCGGCACTTCATTCTTCCATCACAATATTCGCGAGACTGTCTATAAAAATAATTTTCCCGCACCAAACAGCGGGCACCCTCGTTTGAAATCGTCAGGTGAAACATCGTGAACGAACGAGTGATAACTAACAAAGTAACGCTATACTGGGCACACATCACCCTACTCATAGGAAGTTGACTGAGAGTTGACAAACAAAGAGAGAGTTTGTTGACATTTTGTACCAATAGCTCGAGTAGGTACAGTCCAAGGTGTCGCTCTTTCGGGAGTTTTGGCCCCATTGTAATGACAAACAAAGGCTCGCTCTTTTGACCCACGGATTACATCGGATCGGCTCTTATGGGCTGCAGCCTGAAACCTACTCGATATCCCTTCTTAGCTGGTGATAACATCGCTAACCTATAAGGGGGACTCTGGAGGGTCCACTGTCACTCTCCTCACACTCAGTCGCAAGGTATACATTTTGATGTCTGAATAGAACGGGAGATACAGGAGATGAGGATTCCATGTTTGTTCAAGCACATACACACATATCATTATTAATATTATTGCTCTGATTACTACACAGCAAGGAAAAATGGAGCAACACAGCCTTCCACCAGCTGTTCGAAAAATATAAAGAAACATTTAACTTCCTACTTTCAGGATTGATTTCCTGCTTTAGGTGGGTTAAATGGATCAGAAGAAACCTCTCGCATCCAAGCAGCAAAATCCTTGGAAACCCCTCCATCCAGTCTTGAGTGAAGCGTGTGACTGCTGCACAGCCTTTGCTCACTGCCTGCTTTGGAGATCACACAAAGCATCATGGGTACGGTACCTGCTGTGCTCTGATCGTGTTAGCATTGTATCTAGGCCGGTGGCCCATGACAATGCGTTTCCAGGCTCTGTGTGTGGCAGACACTTTCCAGGCTCTGTGTGTGGCAGACACTTTCAACGGCAGACTTTTGGCATATTCTATGCCATGCACAGCAGGTCCCCCTTTTGTTCTGCCCCCTCCGGCGTTGGTCATGCTCAGGCATGTCCGGGATGGACCACGTGGAGGTGCCGGGTTTTGCAGGGATGTTAGGGGCAGAGGGGTAGATTGCGTTTCGCAATCTTTTACGAAGCTCGGCCTCAGTACTCCCCGCCTCTTCTTATGGCATGCGGTTCTTCCATCATTGGCAGGCATTCGTGTTACAGTTTCGCTCGGCCTCGTTACTCGCCGCCTCTTCTTATAACTTGCGGCTCTTCAGTCATCGGCAGGCTCTCATGGTCAGTGGCAGATTGTCACACGGGGTGACGGGCGAGTACTCCTATAAATATTCCTCCCCGTCCTTATTCTAAACTAGCCTAATTTATCACAGAAAGGTTGAACGCGATGGGTACGGTACCAGTGTGATGTCTGTTGTGCACATGTGGTGTGAGTAATCAGTGTTGCCAACCAGTATTTTCGGCTGACCAGCCTGACCGATGCTCCCAGTAGAACACTAAATATTGAAGGGACATAACCAAAATATGGTGATTTCGGAGTAGTTGGCAACACTCGCAACTCATGCTACACGTTCCAAGCTGAATCCAGACGAAGTAAAAATGTGTAACGATGCCAGCCAGCCATCCTCTCGTTTCTCCCGATGCTCAAAACAGACCCCCATTGTGGTAAGAACTGCATTCCTACACATCCAAATCAACAGGCCTGCGTCACTAAACAAAGGTGAGCGCCCTAGGCAAAGTAACAGGAGCAGGTTTGAACCTTTTCTCTCAGGAAAACAGTTATTGTTGCTACTACATTGAATTATTGTGCTTTATGCTCTTTTTATTATGCTCGTCCAGTCTATTTTGTCCTATGGGATCGTCTCATGGGGTACGACAATATTGGAACCCTTATACATTACCCAAAAATGTTTTAATAAAAATCCTTCTGAAAAAGAACAGTCGAAATGCTACTTGTGAGCTTGACATGAACAAGTATTTTGGCTGGGGTCATATCGAAAATTTGCCCGGGAAATCGTGACAGTTACCACAAAATGTTTACCAGTATTAGGAATGGGGGAAAAACGTGAAACTTTTTCGAGGAAACTGTTTCTTGAAGGGAAACGATGAAACAGTTTCTCGAAACCGGAAACAGCTGTTTCAAAAGAACAGTTTACTTAGGTCTTAAAATTTGTTCTTTGGCACACAGGCTCCAATTGGGCCCTAGTTGTGTCTCGAAACTTTGCAGCCCAATCGGAATATACCCAGGGGTATTATGGGCTAATAACGGGTGTAAAAATAAGATTTTTTGGTGTTCCAGTAATACGAGCTTGTAAGGTATCGTCTTCCATGCTATTTAGGACAAGGAGACCGAATATGAAGTAGATTTTGAACAACCAGCGAAGAATTGAGGTTCTAACAAAATTTCAGCCTTAAATTTACGTTAAATTTGTTTTTAAATGGTCTAAAATTGTCGAACTCCCGCACACAGGCTCCATTTGGGCCTTAGTTGTGCTCCGAAGCTCGGCCGCCCGATCGAAATACACCCACGTGTGTTATGAAATGGGTGTAAAAATAGGGGCTTAAGGGGTTTTTTGAGGTTTTAGTGAACAAGAGCTTGCGACGTATCGTTTTCCAGGTTTATTAGGGCGAGAAGACCGAATATTAAGTCAATTTAGACCAAAGAGTGAAGAGTTGAGGTTGTAACGAAGGTTCGGTCCCCAAAGCTCATGTTTTATAAGTCAAAATCCTGGAAAATTATCTGATCACCATTTGAAAAAAAGGAGCGTAATCCGTGTTTTTGTGGGCTAAAACTGGTGGAAACCATCAGTTACTTCGCATGAAAGAAACAACAAATGAACAACCAACATTTCTGTAGGTATGTCCAATAGAATAATAAACCCATGTGACAAGAACTTCGCAGCGTTTTTATTATAATGTTGACCACTGTCCTGCACGTAGTTGTTTTGGCAAATAAAACAATTTGAACTGAATTGAATTTGAATTCGAAAGACACGACACCAGTGTACGTACCTGTCCTAGAGGAAGCCATCAGGAGCACCACAGGAACAAAGTAGGCGAGGATGTCCGCAATGAGAACCGTCGAGCGCATGAAGGATTTGTGTTCGGGCGACTCGAATCCTCGGGATACGCCGAGTTCGACGTACCGCGGGTCGACGATGTCCGCCACAGCGCCGCAAGCCCAGGAGTGGTAAGCCGTGAGCGGCGGGTAGTCGAGGCCCCAGTACATCAAGTCGTTGTCCGTCGTGTTGTGATACCTGAAACACGAGGAATTCTAATGAAAACTGGTACCTACGACACTAGCGGGTCCGCCCTCCAGGTGCCTCACGAAAAATAGTCTCAAGTTCTGCCGAAGTACCAAGCTCACTAGTAGGTACATCTATTTTTCGTAACGTTTTATGGCAAAATATTCATCAGTCAATGTAAAGATGGTTGATAGAGCTTTGAAAATTATTCCATTAGATTCAGCATGCTGGAAAACATGAAAAACGATATCAAACACAAATTTTTCTGATGGCGCCAGCATGGCACCACAGAGGCACTAAAAACTATACAGCAAGTTGAGGCCTAAGGCAGTCAAACTACTGTCCAAATACTCAAAATTGCTGTTTGTAGAGTGGTACAGAGATATATATAGCTATAAATATTATAATACATTATTATAAATATATTGTAATAATTATGGTCAGCTGCAAACATCGCTCGACACTGAATAAGAGCCTCACTGACATTAGGGAACTAATAGGTAAATACTTACTATGAAAATTGAGCTATACTGAAGCAATTCTAGGGATATCACTCTAAAGCTAGTCTGCTCACTTTTAGGAAGGTATTTGGAGCCACAAAGTGGGGATATAACCAGCTTATCAAGTGGGTCGAATGAAAAATTACTTCTTTTCACGATAAGAGAAATAATGGAATTAAAAAACTACTCCTTACCACGATACTAGAAAAACACTTCTTTTCACGAGATTTTGAAAATTGCTGGCTCATTAAATTTAGGACACCCTGAGTAAGGTTAACATTTAGTACCTATATCACAATGGGCAATTTTTGTGGGTTACAAATAATCATTTTTTGGCCAAATTCTGTACAATAAGGGAAATTAACACTTCTTGACCACATGACGTATTTATGTCGGGAAGTACAGGAAGAAAACGAGTGTGAAATCTGAATTTCAGAGTTCCCGCTAAAAATGACTGACGTGTAAATCACAGAGTAGTTCAACTCAAATTCCTTTTACAGGGCTAAGGCGTCACTTAAAATCAAAGGCTGCCACTTCACTTAAAATAGAAGCGAATTTCTTGAAGGCTGCCAGGAAGATTAGCCATTTTCAATGTTGGATTGTTGGTAGCACTGAGAACCTTTGCCTCTGAAGCTTCACTCCGCCTCCTTGGGCCAACAGCCAATCAGATGTCCATAGACCTGATACATCATTTTTTGCCGCATTTTTACTTTTGATCACACTCATTTAAAAAATAACTCTTATTTTTGAAAACGGGTTACAAACTACCGTTTTTCCAAGGGTTCTGAATATTTTTTCTTCAACCGAAAATTTGACGAAAATTCCCCATCATACAAAGACAACTACAGACACCTGCCTTGAAATTATTGATGAGTAAACAACGATAAAGCATTACCATTCTCCAACCGGCAGATGATTAGTGATCTCCATCCAGTGTCTTTGAGCCTCGTAATCCCCGTACATGGGCGGCTTACCTTCATGACAAAAAATTCAACTTTTACTAAATTGTAATACAAACAGTAATACCGAGTAGGTAACATTTAAGACATTTGTTCGCCAGAGGTATTTTTAGGTATATTATCATGAAACTTATTAGGTATATTATCATTTTCCAAACTATTCAAGTACCTACCTTACGTTGTTGATTAATTCGGATTAGGGATCAGTATTATTAACGGTTTCTGACTCACAAAATTTCAATTTGATCCATCTTTCATGTTTCAAAATAGCTTACCATAATTATACATACCTACCACTACAATCTTTACTTTTGTGACTACCAATTTCTTCGAAAATTCACTGATCGATAAATCAACAATGAGTGAGAATGTTTATGTAATAATGCAGGGACTACATCATGTACTACAACACAAACTGCTTAAATAACTATTAAATAGATAGGTACTCACTAATCGCACACTAAAAATGGATGAATTAGGCTTACCTTGCCCAGAATATCCATAGAGACCAGTTAAAACTCTCAGAAGCAAAACGACAATTATGACCAAAATCATTGCGGCAGACCATCTAAAAGTCGACTTGAATTTGTAGAACCGCTAGGTACTTTTTTAAGTCAACGATAACGTAAAACCGAAGAACATCTTCAAAAACCTTGATTTACCGACACAACAATCAACACGGGGCACGTATTTGAAAGGATCAACACGTAAACTGTTCAAATAAACTCCTTATCTCTACGTCATTATCGGCGTCAGTAGGTACTGTCAGTAGAGCTCAGGCTCGGTCACACTATACACTAATTCATATATCGAACGGAGTTGTGCTACATTTTAGAATGTAACGACGGATTGCCGGTAAAAATTGATACTTATATGCATAAGTATCTCCTTGTCGAATTTTATGACGTTAAAAAAATAAGCTCAACATTTACCGCTGGCGTCACACAAAAACAAGACACATCAGCTGTTTTGATCTTTTGATAATGGTGATAGGGAGCGCCGGAGCGGTCAATGTTACCAACCGAACCGTACAGCATTGAAAAGGAATAACTCGGAAAGGAGTCTGTGGATTTTGTAAGATCCATGCTTTCTCCCTGTTTCGCTGTAATTCCATGCAAGAAATAGCTATAATTCGTCACACTGCTATAAGTGTCACACTGGGGGTTGAATGAACTGGAATTTCATAATTCCAAATGCTTCCTTGATTTAGACAAATATTACAAAGGTGCATTTGAACATGGATCGGCTAAAAAGGCCGAATACCTACAAGGAAGCTGAACAAGTAGGATTTTTAGACATAGTTGGCAACACTGACGCAGTCACAGCAGGTCTGTCTCTGTCGAGCTTCACGATCCTGAAAGTCGATTGTTGTGCTTGTGCTAAATGCTAATGTGCTGTCCTTGCTCTTCAGTAACTTTGTTTACAATTTCTGTTTCCTGATAGTGTAGGAGTTTGAACAGAATTTTCATAGTTGAGACGCGATTCTTGACGTAATTGATTAGGCTGCGAAGTTTTTCCGACAAAAGGTTAGTTGATATTGTTTGCTCATCACAAATTTTCTCGTCTGCAAGATCAATACTTCATCGTTAGATGATATTCGTTGGTACCTGGTAGGATTGTCGGAATATTAGGTATCACTTTTTAATGAGTTATATTAGTTTAATTTCACTCTTTCCGAAATTCTCACGTTTCTGTTGCCAGTATTATGGAACTGAAGCATTTTTATCAATTGCTCAGAGCCTCACCCATACAATTGTCACAGGCAGTCAGTGAACAGTTTTCTCTGGTCCTACAGTTCTTGTGAAATTACAGTACAACAATGCATATTCAAATCACCGTTGCATGATTGTGTATATCTCACAATGATGCCATCTGGTCAAACTTTAACCCACCGAAAAATACGATTAGGTAGGAGGTAGAGTATTTATTAACGAATGCAAATTACCTATCTGTGCTGTTCACTAAGTATGATCGTATTACATTAATGATATATTATCGTTAACGTTGGCTGTTGCTATCTGTTTTAGCAGGCAAATTTTTTATAACTGACAGAATTTTTCCAAAAAAATGACGTTATTGCAATGGGTCCAAAATTTTCAGAACATGAATTTTTGAAAATTTTTTATAAGTAGGCAAATCCATTTCGGAGCATCCTGAATTCATCCCTAGATTTTAACAAAAATTTATATATACTGGGTGGAACCGGATGTGACGAAATTTTTTAAATGTTAATCTGCATAAAAAACGTAGTACAAGGTAGAGATAGGACGAGCGTCCTATCTCTACCTGTTCGAAAGTTATGATTTTTTTCGTGTTTTTTCGACTGAACCCGACCTTACCCCATAAATCAGTAATTTCTCAACGTGCGCGTCACTTATTTCTATTTTTCACCTCATTTTCGGATTCAGCCTCATGTGAGGTAAAGGAACTGCTGTTCTGTGGGTACTATACACTCCTCAAGTCACCCCATCTGAATGACTCCTAATGAACTAAGGGAACTGTCATGCAGCGGATACTATCAACTCCTCACGTAGTATCCACCGTTCCTATGAACTACAAGAACTAAATCAATAGCCTTGTGAGTGAGTGAGTTAGTAGTTCTTTAGTTGTTAGTTCATAATGCACAGAACGATAGTTCTTTAGTTCCCCCTTTCTACATCAAATATCCATCTCTAGACATTGAGTTAGTTGGCGGAGTTAGTTCTTCAAGAGTAGTTCAGTCGGGAACTACCCACCTGTACTTCTGATGGTTAGCTGACTTCTAGAAAACAGTGATACACTGATCAACTTCCGCCTCGAATGATATCAACTTTTGATGGTTTTGTAATAATTGCCAGTACAAATAGTTTGGTGACATTTGGGGTCCATTGTAGTAGCGTATTTGCTTCGAAAATTCGCTAAAACGTACCTAGCCCTTCAACAAGGGAGCTTATTGAGCTGTTGATTGAAGTTCAGATGATTCCTCCCGAAAATGAACTGATGCTGGTTGTAGATTTGATGTCTAAGTGTTCACACATCGTGTAGGTGTATAGTTTGTCTTTTTCTATTCCTGTGTGTCTTCTGTTCTAGTTTGTACCATAATGTCTCCCTCGCACGCCCTGTTTTTCTTGGCCGCTGCCCTCGCTTCCACCCAGGCCAAGATGGACTGCTCCTTCCTCGGCAGCGAAAAGCTCGGGGATCAAGTGTTCCACTCATGCCCTGGCCCTCTCGATTCCATCACCAACCCGGAGAAAGCCTACTGCTGCCCCACTCAAGGGGGTAGCTGGGAATGTTGCGATCTCGCCACGTTCGTTTCAACTCCGCCGGTCGACTCGCTCATCTTGACCGCTCTGGTCGTCCTGTTCATCGCCGCTTGCTGCGTCCTGTCTTGCTTCGTTTGCTGCTGCTGCGCTTACAGCAGGAGGCGACAAAGGGGCAGAGTCCTCCAGAACCAAGGAATCCGTCTTTACTAACTCTCCAACAAGGTAGCGCCCTCAGTTCCCCTCCTACGTATTATTATGTTACCGGCAATTTATACAATCCCTAAGCCTGTCTGTCAATATTCCTATGCTGTACAAATAATGTTATATCAATCTCTGAACAATTTAAAAGGAAATCTCACGGTCTTTGTAATTTGGTATTTTTTTATACAGTGAAACTTTCCTAACAGACACTTCCCTAATGAATATCTCTCTACGCGGAAATTTTCAGATTCCCCGACTGTTCTGCATTGGTTGTAACGTGTCTTGTACTTCCGTTTATCAAGGTTTTGGTTTTTGGTGTAACGGACGCAGACAGGTTTATCTCGGTGGGCGGAACGCTCCCGTGTCCCTAAATAACCCTCAAGTCTCCTCTTTCCTGTTCAGCGTTCCGTCATTCTCAGATACCCATTGAGTCAATGACGGATTATTTTTTACTTCTGGGCTTTTACAACTGTGAAACCTTCCGTGGAGGTTATGACGAGAGGTGGGTTGTGACTGCTTTTTTCTGTCACTGAAACAAGTTGTTCCTTTTCAGTACCTGATACTTGTCCCCGATGCTCCTAGGCATGGAGGAACAACCCCTTCCACTCCACTTCCCTTGGGACGGTGCGACTGCCCGGGTCTTTCCTTGGTACCCCCTTCACTTCCTTTTCCACACCACGAGCATGCCGTTCCCATCGCTAGCCTTGGCTTCCACTTGAGGAATATTATCTAAAGGTGTGAGGAAAAAGGGGGGGGGGGTGTATGAAGAAGAGTTGGAGAAAAAGGTGGCCGCAGCAGAAGAGGAGGGAGATTGGAGAAGGAACTCGATGGCGGGTGGTAGGGGTAGGGGTTAGCTTTAGGTTGGTACCTACCTATGAGGAACAGGAACACTTCACTTGGATGTGACAGAATGGAACAGCGAGGGTAACAATAGCAAGTCGATTGGTCCTTACCCACCTTGTTCCTGGATGTGACTGAGTACCTGGTACTTTCTGTCACATTTAAAAGAACCTGATACACTGCGATACCAAAGTATCAGATTGATACATTCCAACCCGTCCCTGGTTATGACCTGAAACGAGTGCATGCTCCTCAGACCATCGGATTTTGTTGTAGTTTTGTACTGCACATTACAGATTTGTAGCAGCCGTTACTAGCATCGCTCACTGGTGCCACTAAATCCATTAAAATATCTAAATACTTGAATTTTTGGGACATGCTTGTGCTAAGAAAATTGCTGTGCATGGCAGTATTACAATTATTTTACCTCAGTTATTCCAACTGACTGGTTCTGTAACAATTGCTAGAACTCAAGAGTTCTTCCACTCTTCTAGGAACCATTTCCAACATTGGAATAAACCTGTCTTCCAACATTGTATTACACTTGGCAGCAATATCTCAGCACCTTTGAAGCAGCACGGCAGCATCTTGAATCAATTTTCACTCGTGCACACGGTTTTATAGATCTCATAATATTATAAATCAATATTATAAGTCTCATCAGGATTATTTTCGTTAATCATTTCCTGATCAATAGATTTCTCTCGATCAGTAGATCTCCGCAGTCTATTGATATTTCGTATTACGCTGTACCCTATACCAAATCCATGTCTTGCTGCAGTGGAAATTTTCAAGCTTGTAAGGGCTGCTAAATTAATTCAGCGATACCAACTTCCCTCCTCATGCCCCTACTTATTCTGTCCCAGACATTGAAAAATGTCTTAGGTAGTACTTACCCATGTCTCGAAATTTTTATCGATCAGGGAAACCTTCAGAAAATTCCACACGCTTTTTCAAATGTGAGAAATCTTGAAGTTGGTGATCCTGTGCTCGAACTCCAAATTTATACATGTTTTGACAAGTCTGCCAGGTTCCTAGTATTGCGCACAATGGGAAATTTTCGTCAAAATTTTGTTCTGGAAGAAAAATGTGAATGCAGAACTTCCGGAAAAACGGTAGCTTGAAGGCTGTTTTTGAAAATAAGTGTTTTTTAAAAAGTGGGATGATTAAAAGTTGAAATTAGGCTAGAAATTACGTATCAGGTCTATTGACATTGGCTGTTGGCCCAAGGAGGCAGAGCAAATCGTCGGGGGCGAAGGTTTTCCGAAGCAAATTCAGAACGGCAGTCCGGTACGGCAGATCGTTCTGCAGTGCTATTGGCCAACCACAAAATGGATTACTGCATCGCAACACATGGATACTATATTAAAATCTGGTATTTTCTGCTGCCCGAACCTTGCCGGATCTGTGCAGAGATTACTGCGTGCACCTTTCCCGTTCGTTGTTTGCGCCATACTGGAATTCGACATCTGATCGGTTATGATTCCACTAACCGATTCCAGCTCCGTTCTGCCATGTGAACGTCAGTGGAATAAATTTTGGCCAACGCGTTGCCGTTCTGGCTTCAGTGCTCCCAACAACCAGACATCCTTCCTGGCAGAAAGGTCCTTCCGCCTTCCTGGCAACCTTCAAGAACCTTTGCTGTGACTTTTGTGAACCTCCTCTTGGTTGGATTTTGAGGGCATTTTTAAATTTAATTATAAATCTGCGCTTCTATCCATCCATCCACTGTGGTTCTGTACATGGATAAAAAAGTGACGCCGTAGCGCTCTAAGCGGGATTTGAGTTAAACTACTTGACGATTTATGTGATACATCATTTCTGGCGGGAACTCAGAAATTCGTATTTCACACTCGTTTTCTGCCTAGACTTTCCGATATAAACACCTCATTATGTGGTCATTAAGTGTTAATTTCCGTTATTGAACAGAATTTGGCCAAAAAAAGAGAATTTGTAACCCATGAAAAAATTGCTCATTAAACGGAGAACTACTCAGTAGAGTAGCAATCTGAATTTGCTAATGATTTCTGTTTGTGGTGGTCAAAATTGGGTACTTCGAGACTGAAAGCTTACAAATTAAATCTTAATGATTAGTGTGCCAGATGGAAAAAGCTTCAGTTAGGATGTTGCATTGTGAAACATTCTTCAAATAAAAAGAAAAATGGCTCTTTGTGACGAACTTTGTGGAGACACCACTAGGCATTCCTGCTGACTAGCCGCATATCTGCAGCGGCTCATTGCGATAAACAGACTGCGAACTCCAGTGATTACTAATTTTGGTCAGCAGTTATCCGTTATATCGAAACTCTGAGGATTCATTTGCCAGGCACCCGCATTTAGATTTATGAAGTGTATTAAAATTCGTTGTCAGATGAGTGTTATAGCGTAAAGAAAACCTAAGGATTGCGGCAAACCTCAAATTTGAACTGAAAATGATTGTGACACCTCACGCCGCTCCTCCTGCTACACAGCCTGTTAATGCTTTTTCCAAACCGAAAATGTTTAAAATTATTTTAGAAGACAACAGTTTGCATTTATCGACAATACCTACGTTAAGTATTCAAAGTTCAGTGCATTTGTCTAGTTTTTCTGTTCTGCACATACGGACAGCTATGTCTTCTTAAAGCCAGTTTTCTTCCACATTTCTTGTACGCCATTTTTAACTTATGACTGGAGCCAAATGTGAACTTAAGACGTATATAATACTGTGTGTTATTTGTACCAGTAGCCAATATTGGGCTTCATGTGATTGTAGTTGCCTTTGTAGTTGCCAATTCCTACAGTCATCGTTCCTTGTACATCACATGAGCTCATGTTAATTCGTTTATTGTTATTGCTACAATTAATTTTTACTGTATGGTTTCACGTGAATCTCTATGTTGATATTTAGTTTTTAGATGTATCGTCGGCTTGCAATTCACTAAGTCAAAAACCCTGCAAAGTCCTTGTCACATGAGTTTGTTGTGCTTCATTTATTGTTCCTTTCATGTGAAATAATTATTGTAATAGCTATTTCTGATTGTTTCCACCAATTTTGGCCCCCAAAACACAATTAGGTACGGTCATTGTTATCTTTTGTCTTATTTAACATTAATTGTTATTCAAGTTTTTATTAATTTCAAAGAATTCTCATTTTAAATATTGCATTTTTGTTTGTTTATTGCATTACTATAAAGCAGTAAAAGTTTTAGTTGTAAAATACTTCTATGTTTTTGTATGATAAATTGCACGGGAAATGCTCAATTTAAATTACTAGTGAACATTAATAAGTCGTATTTCTATTAGAGCAAAAGGGGTTTTGAATCCACTCACAGTGAAAAGGGAGTCAAGTGCAACCTTGATGGAAGTTCGAGTAATGGCAGTACTATTTAGAATAAGAATGTGAAAGTGCTGCAGTAGTTTCTCTATGTACTAAAGCATAAATTCCACAGAAAAAATAAATTGTTTATATGAATTTCGATTTTGGTGAATCAGGCACTTTGAATGACTTCCCAAAAATCAGCTTTTTGCGTATAACACCCTTTAACCCTGCAGACAGAAATGTAGGCCACATTTTATTTTTCTCTTCCGAATAATAATATTTGAGTGAGAGTAAGTTGATAACAAGTGGATATGCATATATTTCTACAAGCAGCCGCTAGGAAGCGGCAATGGGCGAGCGGGATGCGGGCCGAGTGTGTACGGAAGGTTGAGTGTGAAAACCGTTTACCGTGATTTCCATGAGAACAAAAAAATGCTCTGAGATGAAAACAGACCACGCAATTCTCAAGACCATGAAAAATTCGAGTTGGTAGCGCGAATCTTCGCCATAAATTGACTTAGTGAGTTTCTCTTGTACGCCGACGATAAATAATTTAATAAGTAATCCATGTGATATACATTTTTTGTGTGCTTTTAAACTATAACGTAAGTTCTTAGTTTGTAAGTTGTAATATCTGATTACTGATTAGGTTGTACTGTAATGTAACCGAAGTTGTACCAATAAAAATTATTTTTTAAGGGTCTCAGCAACTTTATCTTTTTGGAACCCTAACTCCTTTGTCGACAAGCTTGAATCATCATTATCGATATTTTCGTATTGACATTTTCCTGGCATCGATAAGTTCATTAGATATTGCAAGTATCGGATGATACCAACAATTATGTTCGTTCAATATTGGAAATATCACAACAAAATAGGTACTACCTAATTTTTTCTATATTAAAAACGTAGATTTTGGATCACCCAATCGTTATTTTTGCCGATAAAGGGTAGTTTAGACAAAATTCAAGGTAGTGGTGAATGTGGTGAATAAGAAGTGTTTATGAGGAAAAGTGGAACGGTTTTAATATTTTTCCGTCACTGTCATATTTAGCAAATTTTTGAAGAAAATTTAGCTATTGCGTTAGATCCAGAATTACAGATAGACGAATTTTTGAAGGGTCACCAAGAAAATCCATTTTTTAGTGTTGAATAATATCTTGATTCTTAACAACAATAATTCATAACTATGTACCCACCTACACACATGAGTAGGTATTATGTCACTCCAAACGATATCTGACCTCATTAATGGTTTAAAAATAGTCACATCAAAAGAAATACCACAGGTATGCGTTTGTTGGCCAGCAATATTTTGGGTGCACTCTTAGGGGTCTAATTTCAAGGATAAAAAATAAAGGAATATGAGGTATATCCAGACCTTCAGGAATTGCACTTAAAATTACGCCGATCAAATTCCATAATTTGAAAATCTGATTAAATCACACACAAAAAGTTCACAAGATATTTGCTCAACGAGGTCAGACTGAAACACTTTTCATCTGATTTTATCGATCACAAAATACCGATATCTTGTTATATCCTGACGTCCCTAAAACCAGCCATTCACAGTCCGACCTACAGGCCATACATGGATAGCGCCCGCCCACTGGGGTGCAAATATCTATATAATCATCTTCATGTTTGAAAATAAACTGTAGATCGATTGATGGATAACTCAGTCATTGAAATCGCTGCAAAGTCTACCTATTAATTTCCATTGTAGGTAAACACTCCTAAAGAGTAACACTCCTGTAGAGGTTACTCTTCTTCTGTATGGGGTTGGTGCATGATTTTCAACATAAAATTCATCATAATCCATTGTTAAGATTTGCCTGTCACTTCTACAAGGGTTCCTAACCTAACCAGTGGTTTCCCATTCGTGGAATTGTGTTCATCACGATCGCAAAGCAATGCAGTTATTCAGAGAAAACGACAACAGGTCGTATCGACGTGACGTCAAGATGGGGCCAGCAGGAGGTTGGTAACAGCTGGAACTGGGACGTCCGCCATCAAGTTACCACGTCAGCTTTGTTGTTCAGCCTTGGTTGAATGAGTTTCTGTTGGGAAACGATCGAATTTCGCTCAAATCTTTCCGTTTTGTGAAGTGCAAACGGTGCACAATGTACAATAATTGCTCGGGCAACAGGAAGGGAATTGTTTGGTCTGCCGTCGGTTGTAAATCGTTTGAGTAATAACAGCAAACCTTCAGAAATAAATCGAGGAAAGTAGATGACTCTCATCCCCTTAGAAACCTCGAACCTTGAAATATAAACAAGTCGGTAGAGTAAGATACCGGCAGTCCAAAAATAAATACCTACATGAAAATAGGAAATGGGCTGATTGAGATTGGTTAGCAGGGATTCCTCCCTGTGTAGACTTTATTTTTCCAACTGAGGATTCACCGCAGGTTCATTCGTTTCCTGGACGTTTTAGATAATAATAATAATAATAATAATTAGTTTTATTTGTAAAACATCCAAAGGATATTACAAAGTCAAAAATTCATTGGTCCGTGAGTAAATAAATTAACATAAATCCACAAACAGTCGTCGCATAAATAACACAAATAACACGAAAAACACAAATAGCAGTTGGTATTCAAAATTTGAGGGCTACAAATTCTTCAATACAATACACAGGACGGCTTTTTAAAAATAACTTTAACGTTTTTCTCAACTGGGGAGCAGAAATGTTTTTAAGTTCAGGGGGCAGGCCGTTGTATGACTTGGCTCCGAGGAAGGTCACGTCGCTCTTCTGCGCTATACTGGTCCGGCGCTTAGCCAAGCAGAGATGATCCCGTGAGCGGGTGTCATGAGAATGCGTTGGACGGTTGAAATCCTCAATGTTTGAGGCGACGAAACTCAACAGCTCGACCACATACATTCCAACGACCGTTACAATCCCCAGCTCCTTACAGAGAGGTCGGCAAGACGCCCGTGAACCGACCCCACACAACTCTCAGTGCTGCTTTTTGCTTTTTGAGAACCAGCTCAACCGCAGGAGAGCCACCCCATACTAAAATGCCATATGCCATATGTGTAGCAAAATGAGCATGGTAAACCCTCCTGAGGACGGAGCGGGATACACAGCAAGATAGTTTCCTCAATAGATAAATGGCACTAGCTAATTTACGGGATATTCCCTCGATATGGGGGGCCCAGCTCAAGTTCCGCCGTATCTCCAATCCCAGAAGGTTGAGAGAGTCGCCGAGAGACTCTTGACCCTGTGCTCTGGAACCCATTCTCAAGTGCAAAATTTTTGTCTTAGATGGATTGAGAACTAATTTGTTTGCAGCGCACCACCTTCCCATAATATCACAAGCTGTACTGATGAGCATATTCAAGTCCGTCTCGTGTTTGGCCCGAATTACTAAGGAAGTGTCATCCGCGTACTGGAAGACACTCACCCGCTCATGCTGCAGAGATGCAGCTAAGTCATTTACAAAGATGTTAAAAAATAAAGGGCCAACTATTGACCCTTGTCTCACACCAACGTTGAGTGGAAGGGCGGATGACATTTCGCCTGAAAACTCAACCTCCTGTTGCCACCCCGAAAAGTAACTGGCGAATAATTTCAAAGCCGTAGAGTCCACTCCGTAGTATCTCAACTTGTCGATCATAATCCTGCTATCGATGCAGTCAAATGCACGTGTTAGATCAAAAACAATCAACGCCACCCGATCACCAGCGTCAACTCCGTCAAGTACACTCCGCATAACAGCAGTCAGAGCCTGAGAAGAGGAGCGCCGCCTGCGGAATCCGAACTGGCTCCCCGACATTAGGGCACCGTCCTCGAAATGCGAGTAAAGCTGCTTGTGCACGACAGCCACAAATATACTTTTTGCCTAGGCGTCATAACTCAAAAAACAATGCGACATAAGGATTTTTCCAATCTTACGAGTGGGCATTGGAGTTTCTACCAACTTTTCCAAAGGCCAAAAACCGATGTGACGATATTCTGTTCATGGTGACCTTTATGTGTAAAAAAATAACGCCTTGAAGTTCAAAGCTGCTTCAGTGTGAATAAATCGCACCCAAGCACTAGATAATTCACTACGTAAATATTCTCTCGTCACATAAGAACAAAAGGGCTCCTCCACAAATAAGAATTTTCGCTTCATAGCACCACAGGTCGATATCCGATAGCGTTTTAGTATAATTAGGAAACTGTTTTATCCCGTGTTCACGATAAATAAAGCGACTACTGCAATACAATTTCAATACAGTGAAAATAACGTACAGCTCCCACAAATGCACAATCGGACAAGTAAATTAGGCCCTGGTGAAAACACACCTGGCGTTAAGTTCTAATTTAAGTCACTTGATGCGCCCCGAACAGAAACGCTGTAAATAATAATAATGTAAGACCAGGTAGATGAAATAGCTACATAATGTTCATTTCACAGTGACTGTAGGGGAGAATTAAGTCGGGCACCTGGAACAACATGGGACGCTATACTTAGTTCCCCCGCCAAACTGTTGGGCCGTGCCAGCGTCGCCCACCTGAGTCGACACAACCTATTGGCGGCCCTTTGTCTTCTCAGCAGTGCTCTGTCGAAGAAGTGGAAAAAGAAAGTGTGGGCCAAAAAGTTGTTTCTTGATCGAGTAAATTACCTACTGTGATGCGAAAGAGTCGACAGAAGTAGTGAGGACTACAGAAACTAGTTACCTGCTTGAGGGAGGACAACAACTGTTTCAAATTTTTGTTGGAGAAAGGAGGACATATTATTTCAAAAGGTGAAACTCTGCTGGTAGTAAGTACCATAGTCACCCGTGGCAGATCCAGTAATTTCACTGGTGTGGACCGTTCTTAATTCCCGCTGATATGCGGAAGTCAAAAAAGGCAGAAAACCAATTTTTTCCCTGGTACTTTCTTGCAATTATCGTATTTTTGGTACACATCCAACAGCAGTTTTCGGGCTGCTTGTTGAGCACTTCTGTTTGTGTAAGATGGATCAGTAATCCCACAAACATCTTTTCTCTCTATACAGCTCAATGAACCCCAACAAGCCAATATTGTCCGGATGTCCACTGTGAAATGAGTCACTGCAAATTAACTGAAAATACAAACTCCACGGAAAAGGAGGTTCCGCTCTTTCTCCAATGTACAAACCCAAACGAACGTTGACACTACATTCACGATCCTTCCAAGTAGGTCCAACCGGGTCGGACTACACCGCCATTCACCGTCCTACATCAGAGCGTCGGACCTACAGATCGGACTGTGAATGACCGGCTTCAGCCTGATCGAAAAACTCCACTCATCAGTTCAGGCAAATGCCTCATCTCAGATCAGGCAAATTAGGATCAACTAGAGGCGTCGAAAAGCGAACCAAGATGAAGGGGTAGTCGAAATGAACGAACACTCCAGGTTTTCTATAAAACGATTTCGTTTTTTTATTTTGTTTTTATTTTTTTAAATGGGGTACATCACTACAATATCTACCAATATGATACAGGCAGCACTTTACATGAATCTCACATTTTTTTAAAAATGGAACAATAAAAAACGAATTGCCGTTCTGCAATTGGAACACTCCAACAAAGTGGAACTGGGGAAGAAAAATCTCAATGTTTGAGTACAAGATGAAAAATCGGACATAGGTAAATAAATAAGAAAAAATGTATAGGTATCAAATATGAAAAATATATAAATTATTCAGAGTATGATTGAATAGCAAAAAAAACCTTAGTCTAACGTACATCACAGAAAAAACATATAAGAACAAAAAAAGGTATTTTTGTTTTGATTCAACGTACAAGGTTTTGCTTTTCCTTAAATTAAGCCAATTTTTGTTTATCACATTTTCTTTGAGAACTCATGCACACTAAGGGAGGACGGCGGATCGCATACAAGACGAATGTCGGTACAGGAAAGTTCCTGCAACAGCTTGTTCGTAGGGGGAAAATGGCTGACATGGATGATGGACTACATGATGTGGATAATATAAAAGTGGATTTTGAAGAAAGATTGTATTTAGAGGTTTGAAAATGAGTGAGCCGAATGAAATTAAGACTGACATTAACTTCAAAAGTGTGGCTGATGTTATAATAATATATAGTAGGCTTGGGGTTTCACACTGAGGAAGCGGGCGTCCGCAAGCTCACCTAAAACTGGCATTTTTTTTCTTCGGTAAGCTCATCTACCACCTTTTTTGATGACGAAAATAGGTTCTGTAAACTCGTCTCATCCATCAGATCGGCAACTACATCAAATGAATGAACGAACCACCACGAAACAGTGATCCAATCCAATTTCACCTACTGTTGGTCAAATTTTTCCAAAATGTTGATCATAAGGGTTTTGGACACGATTTATTTCACATTGCAGCGGCTCTTGGATCATTTCCCACGAACCTCATCCACATTACCGTCGATCAACAACAAATGAACAATATTTCCACCATTACAATTTGAAGACTACAGGGAAAGACTATAAAAGAATGTGTTATGTAACTCGATTCTTTTTCCGAAATGTAGGCAATGACGGTTCTCAGAGGTCCGGCAAGCGAGGGATTCGATCGTGATGGTATTTTGGACGAAAAACGAGTATAAACGGGTGAGAATGAAGAGCGAAACAATCCTGTCCAGGGGAAAAACGTGTTGACGCTTAGTTGCCCATGTCCCTGAAATAACAAGGTTCTTTCCCTGTAGTCTTCGTTTGGTTTCAACTCACGAGAGTCCAAAAAAATACTAAATTTTTGTAGAATATTACTTCAAAATGGATGACTCACAGCTGCAGACAAAACGGGCAAAATTAAGTTGGTTCAGTCGCGACTCGACAAGTCGAACACTGAAATCTCGAAATCCCAGACTGTTATTCATGTCCCGAGCCCCGTAACTCGAACAAACTAACTATATGTCGAACTAATGAGAAGGCCCACGAGTGGTCGGTGATGAGCGGGTGAAGACTCACTATCTTTGTTCGTGCTGTCCCCTTGGGGCTAGCTTCGAGCAAGTTCAGTTTTTGCTTGAACCGAACTGGCTTGGTGTAGGGTGAGCTCTGAACACTCGCTCGGAGCAGGGTGAGCCTGGAGCTCGCCCTGGGTCTGCACGAACAGCCAGTCATCTGCCCCGGGACAGCATGAACACCACACCACTTGGCTCGGAGCTCGCCCTGGGTCTGCAAGAACAGCGAGTCATCTGCCCCGGGACAGCACGAACACCACACCACTTGGCTCGTAGCTCACCCTGGGTCTGCACGAACATCGAATCATCTGCCCCGGGACAGCATGAACACCACACCACTTGGCTCGGAGCTCGCCCTGGGTCTGCAAGAACAGCAAATCTTTGCCTCACCCTTACTGCGCATACCCGGGTTGCTCCAAACAAGCTCTGAGAGACTGCATGAACATAGCTTATATTTCGAACAAATGCCCCCATTTCTCAAAAACAACTCGATATATCGAACAGCTGGCCCCGATGTTTACGTTAAATTTCTCTTTTGTTAGTTCAATGTTTTTATGGACTTTGTCGACTGAAAAACACTGATGGTCGAATGTGAATAGGGTTTTCAATTTTATCATGTTACTGCCAACCAACCGTGTCTTAAAAGATAAAGTTCGATTTACGTAAATCTCACATATATTCCTGTTTCTAGTAGAGATATTGGTTGTACTATAACTGTTCGATAACTCGAACTACCGGTACCTCGAATTAACGATAACTCTAACAGTTTGGCCTGGTCCCGAGGTGTTCGATTTATCGAGTAGCAACTGTAATTGCAACAAACACAGTCTATAAATAAAGAACTCACACAAATATCAATTTTCAGGTAAAACATGGATTACAGTCTGTTTTTTTTTCTTTCATTCCCTCAACATACGTTTTGAAAACACAAACAATTTTACAACTCGACTTATTACTCGTACAATGTAATTACAATACGTCTACATCAACTGTATAGCTAGCGGCATCAGTTACAGCCGTGCGGCACTGTAAAACTCAAGCTGTAAGTAAGAAAAGTCACTCATAAACTTCAAGCACTACCTGTACAAATGAGAGTATTTTTTTTTTGTATTTCGACAGAATTATTTGTAAAACTCCGTACGCCTTAAATTCCAAATTTTACACCCCCCCCCCCCCCCCCCCCAACCTTGTTATTGTGTGCTTTGATGACTGCTCAATGGGGTGGGGCTTTTCTTCAAACTGAGGTGAACAAGCTGAGGCTCGGGCGCACCTTTCCATCAGCTCTTACGGAGTTTTACAAGAACACGATCGACTTGTAATAATTTTTTTTTACAAGAACGCGATCGACTTGTAATAATTTTTTACAAGAACACGATCGACTTGTAATAATTTTTTTTTTGCAAGAACGCGATCGACTTGTAATAATTTTTTACAAGAACTCGATCGACTTGTAATAATTTTTTGCAAGAATGCGATCGACTTGTAATAATTTTTTACAAGAATACGATCGACTTCCAATAATTTTTTACAAGAATGCGATCGACTTTAATAATTTTTTACAAGAACCCGATCGACTTATCATTTACAGCAGCGTACCAGTGTTCATTACACACCATAAAACTTAACATAGCTTCTGAGGAACCACGTTTGAAATATGACAATCTTAACGAATAAAATCACGCAATTTTTATTATTAGAACTACCGTTTTATTAAAGATGCGAGTTCTCCTAATACATGAGGATGGGCTGGTTTTGAGAGGGTCAAATAATACGATTCGTGCGTTTTTCTTTCAACACGAATTTACGAATAAAAGACGCTGTTAGGTTGAAATTTTGTAGTGGTTTCCAGAATAATATTTTGGATTTCAACCAGATTTTTATTCATCAATCCGCCAAAAACCCACAATGCTGTAAACATCGTGTTGATTTCGTTCTCATGAATAGGGTCAACATCTTTGGCAGAAACGTCGCACACTGAAATCAGCATGCATTACTGTTCGGCAATGCATGCATTGCAGGGGACGCCGTTTTAGGTGGTGTATGGTTCGATCATGTGTATAAATCGACCCCCCTCGCCCCTCGTCGACCGATCGCGTTATAGAAAATTTTCATCAACATTACATCACAAAATGTAGACAATAATTATACTGATTCTAAAATTTTGAAGACGTAGTGCGCAACTAGACCAAAAATGAGTTTAAAAAAAATAAAGCTGCAAATTATTACAGAAGGGTTTATTATTTTAAGTATAGATGCCCCTTCTGCGTAGATCACTGTTTTCTGTGGTCAATAGAGAGTTTTTGCAACACACTCGTGACGAAACGAAACGGAAAACGACACCGAAACGGAAATGGCGGATAGGGCGACCGAAGTCAGATGCTAACCTTTTTCGGTTCAGTATTCGTTCAGCTTTGGCGTCTACCGGCTGGTGGAGTCACGCTAACGTTATGTCAACCTCTCTTTCATCAATTTTACTCCATGGTTAATACAAATCTATGTCCACACATGGCGTCAAGTCTGCCAAGAAGCAGCTGTGAATACGACGCTCAACATTTTTATTTTCCAAGGAAAACAGAAGAAGGTAGGTAGCGTTATACAGATGTAAGGTTAAATTACGTTTCGTCATATCAACACGACGAAAGCTGACACCGCGAGATCCCGGTATTTTTCGTCGTCACGGTTCGTCAAACTTTTCGGTGTCTTAAGTGCGCATGCGCAGCACTGCTTTCGTTTCGTTCGTTTCGTCGTGAGTGTGTTGCAAAAACTCTCTAATACCTGCAATCGTGCTGAAAACGATTGAATTCCCAGTAACTTCTACATCCATTAAAAACCATTAGAAACTATTAACCCCCCAATATTGGAGCCAATTAAACTCACATTCCCAATATTGGGGGACTGGATTGATGCGCGCGTCCCTAGCAATGATATCTGGGCTTGACTATACAATTTCGTTCACTCTCCTGTTGGCGAAGCCTTTCGGACCGAACTTCAGGGCCTTACTGTGAACGAACGGCTGGACGTAAAATGCTCCGGGTGGTCTCAAAAAACTCCCGAGAACTAATTAAAAACGTAACAAAATTGGAGATAACGGCGTCCTGGAAATTTTAGCCCCCATTTTTCACCTTAGAGATGACTGACATTAGAGAGTTTTTGCAGCACCCTCACGCCGAAACGAAACAGAAAACGACACCAAAATGGAAAATGGCGGATAGGGCGACCGAAGTCAGATGCTAACCTTTTTCGGTTCAGTTTTCCTTCAGCTTTGGCATCTACCGGCTGGTGAAGTCACGCTAACGTTATGTTAACTTCTCTTTCATTCATTTTACTGTGGTGCATACAAATCTATGTCCACATATGGCAAGTCTGCATTAACATAGAAAGATGCGAAGAAGCAGCTGTGAATACGGCGCTCGACATTTATTTTACAAGGAAAACAGAAGAAGGTAGGTAGGGTTACACAGATGTAAGGTTAAATTACGTTTCGTCATCTCAACACGACAAAAGCTGACACCGTGAGATCCCGATATTTTTTGTCGTCACGGTTTCGATGTTTTAAGTGCGCACTGTTTTCGTTTCGGCGTGAGGGTGCTGCAAACACCGAGTTTCGCGGAACAACTAGACCCCAAATGGGATCTATAAACCAAATTTCATTAATTTTAGTTCATGGCAACTAAGGAAAGTGCAGTTGTACGGCGGACAGATAGAAATTTTTTATTAGATTTTGGATTCTACTTAACCTTGAAACGGAAACCATCAAATTTGTGGGGGGGGGGGGGGGATTCCACGCTGATTCCGAAGGTTCATTATTGAAAATAATAAACCGAAAGAACAACACCAATGGGTTGCATACAGTTTCAATATTACCCCCTCCCCCTTGAAGCGAATTTAAAAATTCCGGCGAAATTCACAGCTAGACTCGAAACTTTATTGTAAAGAAAAAGAAACACGTAAATCGGTACAGAATTGTGAGCTGCACATTGCTTTTAAGGCATCAGACCGAGCATTTTGTCTGAATTCTTTTCTGCACTTCCGACTCGAAACTAGCAACAAAAGAACAATAAAAAAAAAGTGAATGCTGAAGAGGAATAAGTGCTGTACATCTCAAATACACCGCAGTCTAGTGAAACACAGTTTTATTAACATCGAAACTTTACGTCACTGGTGTCAGGTTAGGGCTTGAAACACTGAAGCAACGCTAGCGTTTGGCATTATCACAGAGTAAAAGAAGGAAGAATAAACACAATAAATACTCAGTCTTTGAGTATCACAGAATAATAAAAGATATCTATTAATTTTCAAAGCAGGAAAAAGGAGAAGGTTACCACAGGGTTTACTGACAAGAGTCGTGATATGTTACCATACCAAGGGTTATGTTTTAGAATTAAAACCGCCAGGATGCACACCGTGCTATGCACACCGTGGGGGAGGGAGGGAGTCGGAGACCCCTGTTTCTGTGAGGTTTCACTGTTATCTGTGTTCATGTGAGTTACATACCTTAGGATGTTCAAAATTTGAGTGAAAAGCTTCGTGATAAATATAAATTGGTGGTAAACTGATGGTTTATTTTTTGTCTTATTATTCCACGTCGTAATTCATTCAAGTTTTTTTTTTAAACTTTCCATGCAAATTGAAAAAAGTGTTTTCTTTTCCGATAAGCACCAGGGAAGGAAGGTACATATGTGGTAGGAATTGTCTACACTATAATACAACCTGGTGCAGAGGAACGGTCGTGCAACGCAAAAGCGCACATATTTTCATATGAAGTCGAAATCGACCCAGCTCTCCTATTTTCGCTCCAATTTATTCAATTCAGACGATAATTGGGTGTCTGAATGTAGGAAAACGTCAAACGTTTGTGCAAAATCGCCAAACCCGTCTGGGAGCAGTTAAAAGGTTTGTTCGTTGTGGGTTTTACTAGTAAACCACATTTGTGAACCGTCCAGTGAGGTTGCAAGACCGACAGTACCACAAGAACGACAAGAGCACAGAGAACGGGTTTGACCGGAACTTTACAGAACGAGGAAGAGGAACGCGTCTGATGCTAGAAATCAAAGTCATTTGATTGGCTATCCCTGACTAGTGACTGTGGGGGGTACGCATCAGAAAGTTGTAAGCCAAAGTCCTCTGACCGATCTGGCGACTACAAAACCGTCCGAAACTGATCAGAAGAACACAGCAAACAGGATGATATGGATACTATACAGCCAGAAAAGTCTGGAAATCCACAGCGAACGCCCAAGTTACTTTCTAGCGGTTTGCCAGTGGCTTTTTTGGCACAAAAAACAAACACATCATTGAATCGGATGGCGACACACCCGAACGAAGCCAAAACCACATCCGAAGAGTCTTCAGCCTGAAAAACGGTGATCAAGTATCAGACCAGCGGCACAAGTCGATGACCCCCTCACCAAAAATCCTCCCGAATTTCAAAACGGGAGTTTCTCTATTCGTTTAAAATGCTGAGAACTCGCAACCCCAACTAATAAAAAATACGACAAACGTTTTTTATTGCAATCGAAATTATTTCATTGAAGATTTCCTGAGCAAATACCGAATATCTACATCACCAAATGCACCTTAAAAATATCGACAAGGCTTAGAACAAAACACATTAAATACACAGAAAAAACAGCGCGGTAGGTACAAAAAATTATCGAGTGAGACGAAAAAAATACTACAATATTACGTACAGATGAATAAATAAATAATATCGTACCGGGAAGAGCTTATTTTAACTTGCGACTGCAATTTGGACTTATTCGATTATCAATTTATTGTTTTAGCTCTAAACAGCAACAAACTATTTTAGACAGGATGGAAAGAGTCAAGTCAAAGGAGGATACATGTAAACAGACACACCTACGTACTCAATGAGTAAGGACGAGGTTTTTCTAACAGAACACAGTAAGAAAACGTAGAGACGACGTTATAAAATAAGTTACAAAATGTACATCAATAAATTCATTAAAAAAAAAAAAAAGATTTTTTTAATAGGAACTGAGAAATTAGGCAACTAAATTTGTAGAAAAAAAGTTGATCGGTAGAGTTTGATCTCCTAGAGGAGGTCAATGTCGTGGGGGAGCCTGCGGAAACCTATCAGGTTGTCGTGGTCGATTATCGTGTCGACTGGAATGCCTGGAAAGACGGGTTAGTGATAGATGGATATTACCGTGTGGATGATATAAAATTCAACAGAAAAAAATAGCAGACTGAGATGGATACTGATGATGCACACACAGTATCCACCATCCACGGAATTGCTGTTGAATTGAAAAGTGTAGCAGATACAGGGAAAGTACATGGATGAAAAAGGTAATCCTAGATTATATGTGTTATGTTATAAAATCGGAATAGGTAAATGAAAGTAAAGAACCAACATCACCTGCAAAGGTTATTCATCTGTATAACCTTTATTTTTCTTGTAGTGTTGCGAACTAATATTCCCAATTTAAAATTGTATACGTTTATAGTTGGTATTCTTCAACATGACTGACAAATCAAATGCGAAGTTACCATTGATTAAGGGCCGGTTTCACCAATACTTCCTAACCATGGTTAAAATAGATCACTGTTTTATCGAATCGAAGATTAGAAGCGTTGGTTAAGGACAAGTGGGTTTCACGAGTGTAATCAAAGATTATATCTTTCCATAAACCAATGTTTTCATAAAACGTCGATTTAACGGTATCATGGAGGCATTGACCAGCCAAAATGGAGGCACTGGGGATGACTATGATTGATAACGTAGTTGCTGACGTGCATTGTGAGGTTGAGTACCTACTTGAGCTTTGTTTTTTGGCGTTTACTTTGTCGTTCGTATTGTTGATGTAGTGTTACTTTTGTTTTTGAAAGAACGTTTGTTGAATGTCAAAGTCGTGGAAACCAGCATGGAGTCAGCGTCGCAAAAACAATAACACGGACCTTAGTTTCAGGACGACGAAAAACAGATTTTGGTTGACATTGTTCTCAAGCATTTCACCATTATTGAGTGTAAGAAAACCGACGGTGCTTTATCTGTCGTTACTGTTATAAAATATACTTTTTATGCAGCACATCATAATTATCAATGTCCCACCAAGGTAGGCAGGTTATGAACCTACACAATTTCTCACAACCAAATGGTCCGATTTCACTCAAATTTGATGGGCAGATTGTCCTTTATGAATTTTATTGCGACTGGAATTGTGTAGTTTCATTGCTAATTTTAAATTTTATAGCTCAACTACGCTTGCGCAAATGAGAAATCTCAATCTCTCGAACCGAAAATGGTAAAAACATGGCAGTATTAATTATCCAAAGAACTGCATGATCGACTAGAACTTTTCTGTTGATAAGTAGGTAAAGTTGTTTATCTCCCCCATGGGTTCAAAGAAACGAGAAAGCCTTAGCTTATCATGCTGAGCTTAGGTATCATGTGCAGTTGTTCCCAATGGTGACTATATGAACGGCTGCTGAATTGTGATTACTTAATTTATTAAGATCGATGTTACCTTATAATAATTATAACCATTATTATAAGGTAATTGATGATAACAATTTCTTCATTATTATAAGGCCCTGAAGATGATGTACAAATACATCGAAACGTCGGCCTAAAACCATCTGAACTTATTTCTCGACCGAACCTCAAGATCCCCATCCTTCACCTAGTCTGAACATCAACGGTCAAAAACCCGTATCTCCTGTTACGTTATATTAGTATTAATATATTATTATATTACTATTAATATGTACTTATTGATATTATTTTTTAAATAATATTATTATTAACATATTATGTTTCTCTCTCTCATCCATCGAAGACGGCGAATTGTGAAATCTTCGTCCTCCAATGCCAACAGAAATGCCCTAGGTACTGATTTTTGTGGATGTAGAATAATAACACCAATAATAATAATGATAACAAAAGAATGGGTAGCATGAAAACAGTCGAACTGGCAAGGTGGCGAAGTGGTAAAACATTGATATAGGACGCTGACCACCCAAAATCGGCTGGTTAGTTTTGACCGTGGATTTGACTTTTTTGATCATCGATCTACCTTAAACGAGGTTGGTGAAACCGGCCCTTTGATGGCACAGGGTATTGGTCAAACGGACATGGGACACTACAGGTTCGTTTGCACTCGCTTTTTCTGGCAGTGAGCTGACTCCTAGAAAACTGTAAGAAATCATCCACGATCAAATGCCATCTTGATAAGGGTTTGACAATAGTTTGGAGTCCTGGGAATCGTGAAGGCCAGTTCTCCTCAGCCCGATTTTCTGTGGACTGGAATGACGATCAGACAACCGGCTTTGGATAAACAGGAAACACTGAAACAGCCGGTCATGCAAACTATACATTCGGATAACCGTCAGATCGTCAAACCCTTCTCAAACGCTCATCAAGAAGGTACTGGATCATGGACGGTTTCTTAAGGTTTCCAAGGAGTCAGCTAACCATCAGGAAAAGCCATTTTGATTGAACCTTATACTGTGAGGGTTATATGGTCAGGGGATCGCCATGATGGAGCCCGCAGACTTTGATAATGACGGCACAATAAGATATTAATTGTAATGTCAATTTTACATATTATTGTAGTTCATCCGCTATTTGTGAAGTCAAATTTTTAAGAAAATTAATAAGAAATAAGCATTACCTGGAGCGCCCTCTACAGAGTTAACTTTATGGTACATGGTGCGAGGCTGTGGAGAATCGATGACTACACATTTCGACTTGCGCCGAAGGATTTTGGCCTCCTTGCGTGCTGGGCATCGCGGCTTGGCCGGCACCATAGGAACCTGTCAGAAAATGTAACCGACCCCGTCAATACGCGAAATACCTTGGTACAACTTGGATATTCGCCATAACACAACAATGACATCACTAATTCGGGTAGCGTCACTTCGCTATGTGTGAATCTACGAGGAATATGACAGCTTTTCTCGTTTCAGAAGCTGTCTGTAGGGCGCATTAATCTGTTAGTTCATATTCAGTACAAAAATAAAATTTCTATTCGTACTGATATAACTCAATTTATTTTGTGTTATTTACCTTTCTGAGGGATCTGAAGCCTTCGACAAACGCTTGGCACTTGGATGGGGAGTAGATGTAGAGGCACCGCGTCTCGTAGAAGTTCCTCAGATCCGCTTGCTCTCTGAAGCGGACAAATTGAACTGAGTATTAGATACAGAACAGTAGTGCATACACAATAACGCGGGCATGGCATCGAAAACACCAGACATAGTGGATCGAAGTAGTAGCCAATGGGCTCGGGGAAATGAAATGGAACTCCTTGTCTCAAGGTAACTCGTAATGTGAGCAGAAGGCAAATCCAACAAAACAATTGAGAAATCCAGACAATTTTATCCCAAACACGTAGGTATAAGTCCTACTGGCCATATTATAATATGTGACCGATGCCAGTTGCGCTAACAGTGGCGTCAGACATTGCCACGCGTATTTTTGAAGTTGTAACAGTTCTGGCTCAATTGAGTAACCAAAGGAACTGTTATTCGGAGCGTTCAGAGGAACGCCCGAGAAGGACCTACTCAACAACTGACTTTCAGTCCAGAATCCTATAAGGCAAGAGCTCTCCTCACGTAATATCATGGACTAGAAGTCAGTTGTTGAGCGGGTCCTTCTCGGGCGTTCCTCTGAACGCTCCGAGTAACAGTTCCTTTGGTTACTTAATTGAACCGGAACTGTTACAAAGTACACAGGAGTTCACCCACGGAATTTCAACAAAGACACAGATTTCTCTGATACTTTTAGTGCCGTCGCGCACCTCCCTGGCCCTTGCCCTGGCGACTTCATGGTACCAAAACTGCAAATTCCTTGTCACATGGGTTTATTATTCTATTCGACATACCTACAGAAATGCTGGCTGTTCATTTATTGTTTCTTTCATGTACAATAATCTAAATAGCTATTTATGATGGTTTACACCTTTACACCAACTTCGGCGCCTCAAAACTCTAATCAGGCTCCTATTTTTGACAAATTCTCTGTGATCATTGATAGTGCCATTCAACCGTCTTGATTCACCTGTTAATACTACTTCTAGTGTTATAATTTATAGCGATTTCAGACAATTTCCCATAAAAAATAAATGTTGGGAGCTGGAACTTCGTTAGAACCTTATTTTTCCATTCTTCAGTCAAAATCAGCTTCATATCTGGTCTCCTCACCATAAAAAAAACCATAGAAAAGGGTACCTCACACGTCGGAATTTATGAAGACTTCCATAACAACCCTGGGCATATTCCAATCGGGCTGCTAAGTTTCGGGACAACTAGGGCCCAAATGGAGCCTGTTCGCGAAAGAACGAAATTTTTAGACCGAAAATGAAGTAGATATGCACGATACGGCGTACTGCATTTTTGGCATCTACGCACCTTGAAACGTAAAAGGAAAAACAATTGAGGGGGTGTTCAAAATGTTTTTTGCTGAGCCAATACATAGGTGTATTATCACAGAATAACAAATCAAAACTATACAGCAAATTCTGACGCTCCAGAGTAGACTCAACAGTTCGAGCCGGAAGACCAAAAATTAACTCTTTTTTTTTACCCTGGCGCCGCACTGCCAAAACTTATAGGACAGCTATTTCTGGCTGTCCAGTGGGTATATTCTCGAAATTACATGTCATCCAAAATCAGCTGTTTTTTGGATTTGGTTGGTCATGACACCAAAAATTATAGGCAGGTAAAAATGCCGTATACTGTCAGACTTCTAACTCCTGAGACCCACTTCGAGGGTCTTTTCTGAAGATAACATGTACAGTGTGACAAATTCTGCCCGACCCTCAAGTATAGGCCGCTCTCACAGGCGCCAATAAACGTTGCTGTACATCAGTTCATCGAACTAAATAACAAACCTTCTGTCGTAAGCCATCTTACGATGTGCACTCCAATTCTGAGCATCCTCAGGTACATTACAGGTGTTTATGTGAGTAATGTACCTGAGGATGCTCAGAATTTGAGTGAAAAGCTTCGTTTTTAAATACAAATTGGTGGTAAACCGAAGGTTTATTTTTTTGTTTGATTATTCCAAAACGTTGTCATTACCAAATGTAACTTACAATGGGGTGCGAGGGTCGTCGGCTGATGTAATTTCTTCGGCGTTCATACGAATAAAGAGGACTCCGAAGACATCCCCAGTCAGATGGCACACCTGAAACATGACAATAATAACTGAGAAGCCAAGTCTCGATGTTTTTGGAATAAAACTGGAGCAACAAAGCAGCCAAGAAGTGACAAAGGAGCAACAAGCAACAGAGGAACGGAAGTAGACCTTCAAGTGTCAAGCATTTTCAGCAAATGTAACTGTTTACGCGCCATCAGTCAGCTTAGATTAGATAGTTAAAGATGCCAACAAACTCGAGAATGTCCTCGGCTGCATGCACACTTCAAGTTCGCCACCTCCACCCGATCCACCTACATCCCTACTACTTTCTGGAGCTTCTCCAGCACCATCCGGCATTCACCATCCGTCTTCACGAACGATTATGTCTCCACCATTCATCCAAAAAGCCTCGTGAGGTCTTCATGGGGCCTATTCACTAAGGGCCGGTTCAAAAAAATCTGTAACCATGATAGTTACCTAACCCTGGGGCTACTTTCGATTTTTCGGTAACCCTGGGGTTCGCAGCAGGAGCGTTCCAAAAAGTTATCTAAGGTAAGGTTACCTTGATAGAATCGATTATTTGGGTAACCTTGGTAACTTCAACGTTAGCCCTGGAAACTTCACTAGAAATCCACGTCAAACTGCTCATGGACACTATAAATCCATGAAGTTTGATTCATGGATAATATAGTTCCATGGAATATCGGCGTATAAAGCAACTTTTAGGCAACACTGATGCCCATTCTAACCTAGAAACCTATATCCCGCGCTCTCACTACTCACTATCATCTGTTCACCTTCCTTCGACAACCTGAAGCGATCGAAAAATTTCTTCTCTCTCCAGGCGGCGAAGTTGGGATGTCTCGCTCTGATCCGACATCTTCTCGGTTCCACGGCGAGCCCTAGTTCGACAAAGTCGTCATCCTCCTCCAGTTATAACGGTTCATTACTACCAGAATAACACAAAATAGGATGGGATCTGAACGATGCAGCGCAAACAGGAAAACAGAAAACAATGAGAAGCCATGTTCGTTTTGAGAGTAACCATGGTAAACTTCTCGTAACCCCTCGAATAGCTGGGGTTACGTAACCACGGTTAACTTTTCGAGATATCGCCAAATAAATCGATTAGGAACTTTTTTGGAATGTCACTTTTTCTTACTATGGTTGATGACCCCCAAGGTAAACTTCAACCTTGGGGTTGAGCTCTTTTTGGAAACGGCCCTAAGCCAAAGCGACATCTCTTTCAGGTCCGACTCTTTCTTTTGGCAAAATAGATTTTTATAGTATCCATGACGGGGTTATTCAGTAACTTCTAAAAGAGAGAGTTGGCGGCCATCTTGGCATTTTCGATCTCTTTCAGAGAGACACCTAATTAGGTGTCTTCTCGAAAGGGAGTCCCTTTCTCATTTCTCGTTTGTTTGTTACTGATCGTGTATCATCCTTCGTTCATCGGCTACCATATCGGTTATTTTGATGTATGTTTTTTCATCTCTTAAGTCGATTTTTCATTAAAAATATATACATATTATCGATTCATGTGTAAAAACGTCCAAGTAGGTAGTACGGGTTGAGAGCTATTCAGTAAAATAGACGAACCTGAGAGACACTGAAAGAGACTTGTCTCCCAAGGGAGACTCTCTCTCCCAGGAGATTTTCGAAATAGATAATATATTTTCACTGTCTCTTTTTAGTGAATAGGCCTCCAGTATCCTCCAACAAGGTAATCTCCCGAATTTGGGTCCTTAGTTGTCCCAGCCATCTTTGTCGAATTGTGAGTATACGACTGCATATAATTCCCTTCGCTGGATGGAGTTGAATCTCGCATCGTTCGTGAACTTTTTTAACCAGCTGGCTATTTTCAGCTACCAGAAAGGACAGGGAAACCTCTCTCTCCAAGGGTCGGATCACGTGTCTCGTACCTTACCGTCTACTCTACCTTGGTTATCCAGTGCCGAAATTCGGAACTCTGAGATTCCGCAACAAAACCTGGGTAAACCTGGAAAGAAGGTAAGCGACGAACGCTTTTCCCCCCTCAAGTGTGTCCCACCATCAAACTATTCGACGATCAGCATTCCTGGACTTTATAGAAGTTATAAGTTTTTTTTCTTCGTTAATTTATTTTACATTAGCGCAAGGAGCTCCTTAAGTTTGTTAATTTCTATCGATTTGTCGTCGTCTGGAGAGATTTTGAATTATAGCCGAATGCACTAGCAAGTAAACGGCGTTCGTATTATTTGAAACCATACCCGCTACATCAGTAACAGACAAAAGGTCAACAAGACCCTGAACACAGTGAGGGGGATGACGAAACTGGTAACAGTCAGTGGCCGAAGTAAATAACAGCTCTATTCACTACAGCGCTTGTTCAAGATCGAAGGGGGCGGTGGCTTACCCTAACAATTTCCGTGTCGTAGTCGCTGCAGAACCAAAACCTGAATCCTTCGAGTTTGCAGATGAGCTGCGCGGCTTTGTAGCAAAGGTGCTCGATGTCCAGACTTTCCTGCCTCACGACGGCACAGAGAATGCCCTGCATCAAAAGGTAAATAAAAATTAGAAACTGAACAAAACAGTGAGGTTTTCAGAAGAATTTTAGTTCGGTAGCCACAGTCAATCCTACAGTTGATGACCTTACAGTTGTCATACCGGTAAAAGCCGGCTGTTCAGGGGCTGCACGACTAAAGCAGCTGCAGGGGCCACCAAGCCTTCTTGATATTAAATACTTACCATTCCATAAAAGAGAGTTCCTAGGAGATACGGTGATATCAATACCGCATCCACTGTTAGGGCAAACAACATGGATGCTAACCCGTTGCCGTGGGTCACGAGAAACAACTGAGCATGATAGTCGGTACCTTAAATGACTCAATCCTTACTGATTGTTGCGATACTGATGCGCGAATTCTACACCCTTTCATCTCAAAAGACAAAAGAGCTACACAAAGACATAAAAGAAACCACTATGTACCAGCTCTGTTAAATCTGAAGTCAGGCAGCCTGTTAAATTTGAAGAACGCCAAATTAGTTATTGCAAAATTAAAGTTGTATAAAGTTGGTTTGCTTCAGTAGGTATTTGGCCTCATTTACAACTGGTATGAATGTGTGCACAACTGCAAAACCAGCTATACATTTGTGAAACTAGGTTTTATTATGGCCCACTTTCACCAAAAATTTGAAACGAGTTTAACCCGGAAGAGGTTGCAAATGAACGGAGTTTACCGCTCACTGTTTCACCAGAGCTCTGTGCGAGTTTAAACACCCGAAATACAGCAAGTTAACGTCGCTAATCTCCGTTAGCCGTGAGATCCAATATGGCCGCCTAGCTTACAGCTGATTTTCGGCTTTTTGGTTTTGTTGTTATACGGTTATATGAATTCGCGCGAGTTGGCATTGTATTGGTATTTACTCAAATACTATGTACGCCACAATGATACTATAGGTACCTTACCTCGTGACTGGAGTCGTCGTAAATCAGAAATCACTTTGGCAATTTACAGTTTATTATTACAGCGGAACAATGGAAGCGGGAATCGACATCAGCTGAGCGGTGGTTGTTGTTGTTTTGACGAGTTTATAGTCCCGGCGCGTCATATTGTCTAACTTTTGCTTGGACATTTTAAATAAACTCCGTCAGGCAAACTCCGTTATTTCAAACTGGGTTTAACCGACATTTGGGTTGGTGAAAGACGCCAGCTGCCTTTCCAGGTTTAAAACTCGACGTTAACTTTAACGGAGTTTGGCTGAACACCATTAAATAATTTTCTGGTGAAAGTGGGCCGATGAGGGAAAAGTTTGTCTACACTAAAAAAGCTTCATTTGAAACAATTTAATTTTTTAGGTTAAGAAAACATTGTACAGTTCTACAGGTTATGAAAACATTAGGTATAGAAATGTTTTACAGTACACCAGTACGAAACTAGAAAAATGGGCATAACTTTAATTAGGATTATCAGAAAAGTTAGTGAAGAAAGTTACTGAATTGTTTGTTGCTGCTCAATTTGGTTAAAGCGAGAAAGTTTAATCAAATCTTCACCCTCACTCTCCAACAAAAGCCCGATTCTATGGGTTTTGGTTCATCATTTTCATGATCTTCTCCAATGACGTGTTTCTATAACAACGTCTCTTTCCTCTTGATTCCCCTGAGCAGAAACGGCTTGAAAGTGAGGTAGGTATTCGGGTTGCGAAAACGTTGGTGTAATAGGAAAATTCATCGCGACCACGTTTTCACTGTGGCACGAAGTAGGTACCTAAGGTTTTTCAGCATGTCAGGTTACTTTTACAAACGGTCTAGCCGTTACATTTCACGGGATCGAGAGGCGGTGATGGATGTATGCGGCCAAATACGTCAACCGTATGATACGTCAACCAATTGGCGCATGCACAAAACACTTTATTAAGACATACGGATGACGCGTCTGAGCAACGGTATCTCCTAGGAACTCTCTAATATCAAGACCATCCCTACGACCCTTAATACATCAGTTTCCTTACAATCACTGCGACAAGGAGGTGAGTCCCTGATCAAAATACATTCGGGTGTACTTCTGTATTGGCCCCCCACTTTCAAGCGACAATTTCTGCCACACTTTTCTAACTTGAAAAAGAGAAGAAAAAAAAACTGTCTCAAAACTGTATTTCATTCTTTTGAACTGTAATAGCCACATTTGTTTACCCATTTAGTATAACACACCGAAATTAGTTTTTTAATAAAATGGAGGGCCCAACGGAACACACACACACACTTCGTAAAGGAGTAGGAGACAAGTAGAGAACTAAAGGAAGCAATGGCAATCAAGATTTGTACATTTCAACATGCCCAACATACGGACCTTCTTCACCAGCGAAATAGTTCCGTTGCCCCCCCCCCCCCCCCCCCCATTTGTTTAATTAGCTTTGTTCCGACGTTACACTACATGGATAAAACCAAATGAGGATATAACATTTGAAAAGAATGAAATGTGGAATTCTATCCGGTCTACATTAATGCCCAACATTCTTGGGGATAGCGTTTCAGCCGAAGAAAGTGATCTTTTTACGCTGCCTGTCAACAAAGGTGGGTTAGCGTGGACAGACCCAGTACGCACAGCAAACTCTTCGTTTAGGACTTCCAAAGCAGGCACAGCGGTTCTTGACCAAGCTTTACGGCGCGGAACCTCATTCAACATAGAAGAACATCTATCTGCGCTAAGGGAAGCCAAAAATGGAGCAAAGCAACAAAGAAATGAAGCTGAGGATACCTTGCTGGCCGATACATTGGAAAGGCTCCCAGCTGATAGACGGCGAGCAGTTGGATGAGCTGTTCTAAGCACAGCTAAAGTAAAAACGTCAAACTGGCTCTCATCCTTACCATTAAGAAAGCACAACTATGACTTGACTGCCTGTGAGTTCCGTGATGGCCTGGCAATTCGGTACAAGAGAACCCCGGTCGAAATGCCGGCCTCGTGTGATGGGTGTGGAAGTCACGACTTCACCCTTCAACACACTTTGAACTGCAAAACAGGGGGCTTGGTTACGAGGCGACACAATGAGGTCAGAGATCTTTTAGGGGAACTAATGTCAACTGCCTGGGGTAACTGTACCAAAGAGCCAATAATTGTGGAAGCAACGGAAAACGGCCCTGGCCTCAGAGGAGATTTGGCATGCCGAGGTGTGTGGGAAAGACAACGGGAGGCGTTGTTCGACGTTCGTGTTTCAGACACAGACGCTCCCTCGTACGTCAACCGCTCACCTAATGCTGTGCTCCAGGGGGCTGAAGAAGAAAAGAAACGAAAGTACCTGCCAGCATGTGAGGAACGCCATGCTTCGTTTACACCACTGATATGCTCAGTAGACGGTCTTTTCGCTCCCCAGATGGTGGCGTTCTCGAAAATCCTGGCCGAACGTCTATCCGACAAATGGATGACCTCAATACATCAAGTCAGAGCCTGGTTGAGGGTCCGTATTGGCTTTGCAATTGTGCGGGCAGCTTCCATGTGTATGCGCGGTGCAAGAAAGAAGTGGATTTCTTGCGAAGATATCATAGGCTTCGATGGAGGAGGGGCGCTTCAACTGGGGATCTGAGAGGCAGTGTGGATAAGGACATAAGGGTGGATTTCGGAGGATTTTTCCTCCGCAGCAATCCAACCCCGCCAGGTTCTCCCGTCGTGTGGCCACAGATTTCAAATTGAAGGATGAACCTTGTTTAAAAAAGGCGAAAATGTTGTAGAAATTGCTGATTGAAAGTGGAGGGGGGGTCCATACAGAACTACACCCATAAATTGTACACGTGGAATGCGGATGACACGAATTCGTGACACACCTCCACTCTCCAGAACATTTCTTCTCCAAAACGGATTCGTGTCATCTTCTTTTGAAAGGCTGTTAAATAAGGATTTCAGTTTTTTTTTGCGTCAATCCTTTTCAGGCGGCTTCACTATAGTATCCACAATCACGTGGAAGTGTTCGCTTCGCGGGCCCCGGAGTGATATTTTTACGGGAACAGTCTGGAAGGTTTTAGTGTGACCGACGATTTTCTCTTTCAAAACGGGTGAAAATGCGCTGCCACTTTTGTTAACACTTCGTAAAATATTTTACTACCCAATCACGAAGATATAATATTGTTACAGTTATAGTTTTAAGATCCACCTGAAGTGAAGAAAGTTTACTCAGAAGAAGAGCTCAGAGAACTACTGGACACTTTAGAATCCGACGACGAAGTTGTGTTAAGTGATAATGAACAAAACAACCGGATTCATAGACACAGATGGTTGTGATATTACGATCTTGAAGTGACTATTAATTTAACTGAACATAATTCCATCGTTTATAGCAAATCTGAACATGTCCAACAACGAAATGCTAATTATGAGGCAAATACTAGTCACTAAAAATTCAATCGAAAGGCAAATATTACTCCTGAACGTTCAATTGCTACAATCCCACTTTTACCCAAGGAAACAGAACATCCTGTAACCCTAAAGCAGTTTTTTTCAGCTCCTGAACATTTTGTGAAAATGGATATGCTCAATTTTGGTAGAGAGTTCTTATACTATTTTTTTAAATTGATTTTATATTGGTGTATAAGATTACTACTACGATTGATACTGGTTTTTTAAAATTGATTTTATATTAGTGTATACACGACTGAAACCTCGGCACATCCTTAGGTAGGTACCGACTACCCGACTATCACGATAGTCGGACTCCCCAAAACTGCAGCCATCATCTTTTTTTTTCTTTTCCAAAACTACTTGTACATTCTTATTTTTAATGACTAAATGAGACAAAAACGGTAAAACTCGCGTCCTTTTTAGAAGGTTTAGGGGTTATTTCCCCTGCAGCAAACTTGTTAACACGTACAAATTCGACATCAAGCCTACCATATTATATTTTCACATCTATTTTATGAATAATAACTAATGCAATTTTTTAGTGTCTTGGTATTATTTTGTTATTTAAGAAGAAATTATGATGGCTGCCAGCCAAAACCAAACCTCTTCTAATAGATAAATAAGCGGAAGAGGTCTTCATCTTTCGAAAAACCTTAACCTAACATCAAAGTATGTAGGCATCTATGCACATCGGACAGTGACCTGCAATCTGGATCTGTGTCCATTCAACTCCTACAGAAAGTGAAATATCTCAACGAATGAACTTCCGATATTTGAAGACAGTTCCAAAGGAGGTGCTTTGATAGATACCCACTTAGCGAGAGGGCCCCATAGATCCACACTGTAGGTTCTCAACCAATGAGGAGCACCTTCGAGCGAACTATCTAAATAATATTCTAAAATTATATAGAAAATTCTATCATTTCAGGGATCTTACTAATTTCACCGCTTTGGCATTAGCAATCATTTCCATCTGCGAGTAGCTCGAGCCGTGCGCTGTAATTGGAAGAACGCAGTGGAAGCCAGTTCCACTAACATCGTCTGAAAAACGGGAATTATACAAATAATCATATTCAACAGTGTGGACTTTGATCCAGAGAAAATTTTGAGGGCAGAGATTGGTAGAACCGCTTGAAGTTCAAACCTAATACAAATTATTTATTTATGCAGCCACAACAAATCTCTGCTCCAGACATTTCCAAGTTTATAGCCCTTGAATTGACCCCTGCACCTGAAACCGAGACGCAAACTGCTAACATTGTTTGATGTTCGAACCTAGTCACGAGCCATAATGTCCATTACAACTAAATTACAATTAAAATTATCCAAAAAAAAAAAAAAAACGCTGCAAAGTCCTTGTCGCATGGGTTTATTATTCTACTGGACATAAGTACAGCAATTTTGGCTGTTTATTTATTGTTTCTTTAATGTAAAATAATTAAAATGGCTACTTTTGATGGTTTCCACCAGTTTTGGTCCCCAAAAACATGAATTAGGCTTGGCTTTCTCTATCAGAGTATTTTTGATCATTGATAGTACCATTTAATTGTCTTGATTCACCTGCTGATAATACTTCTAGTGTTATTATACAAATTTATGGTGATTTAAGACAATTTCCCAAGTTTTTGACTTTAAAAAATGAATTTCGGGAGCTTAACCTTCGTTACAACCTCAATCCTTCACTCTTCGGTCAAAATCAACCTAATATTCGGTCTTCTCGCCCTAAAAACATGGAAAACGATACCTCACAAGCTCATGTTCACTAAAACCTCAACCTCACTCGTTTTTCTCCCGTATCACCCTTGGGTGTATGCCGATCGGAGCACAACTATGACCCAAATTTGTTCTCAAATGGGCACCCGAACTGTGTGCTGAAAAACGACGATTTTAGACCAAAATTTAACGTAAATTCTAGGCTGAAACTTCGTTAGAACCTCAATTTTCCAGTCTTTGGTCAAAATCGACTTCATATTCGGTCTTCTCGTCCCAAAAACATGGAAAACGATACCGCAAAAGCTCATGTTACTAAAACCGAAAAAGTACCTATTTTTATACACATTTTCACTCATAACACCCCTGGGTATATTCCGATCGGGCTGAAAAGTTTCGGGACACAACTAGGGCCCAAATGGAGCATGTGTGTGAAAGAACGAATTTTTTAGACCGAAAATGAAGCCGGTACACGTGATACGGCGGACGGACATTGCATTTTTGGAATCTACACACCTTGAAACGTAAAAGAACAAATTTTGAGGGGGTGTTATAAAAATTTTTGCTGAGCGATTACATAGGTGTATTATTCACAGAATAATAAACCAAAATTATCAATTTTACCACACAGCATCTCACTGCTGACGTTCTACCGTCTGTAAATTAACCTAGCAGATACAAACAGTCTATAATTAGGGTAAGGGCAAGATATTGGTAGCACTGCTTGAGGTTCGAACCTAAATCAAGCTCCACGCAGCGGATCCTCCGTACGTAAGTAGGAATGTCCTAAGTCAATTTTTGCAAAGCAGGTTGTGTAAAAAAGTTCGTCATGCAGCATGGCTGTAAGAGCGAATTTTCAAAGAAATATTCGTGCTGCTGTGTAAAATTACCTATATAGCGAGATACCATACCACTTTTCGTAGAATTATAAATTTTTTTTCGTGATTTTGCCCATTTTTGACACTTTCAACGTCAAATGTGACCCACACTTTTTTGAGAAAAATATTTTTATCATCGAATTATTCCCTCTGTCGTGAATCACCAATCCCACACAACGTCGGATGAATTAATATGGATTTTAGCCCTTAATACCAATTCTGTGTGGAAACCCCTATTCTGTATGAAAAACAAGTGAAATCGTATTTTTCTGTCTTTACACACCCTTCCATACCACTTTAAGTGATTTTATATAAATTTTTCGAAATTTTAGTCGTTTTAACCGATTTTTGACCCCTCCAAAACTCAAATTTTGAACCTTTGGAAAGCATGCATGTGCTTATCCGACCAGCGATTAGCTCTTCACCCCTAATATTAATCATGTGCTCTTCATCTGGTATTAATCCTGTGAAGCTGACTGAAGATTTAAATAACGAGCAGGTACGTAAAGAGTAGGATGTACCTTCAATATCAGTAATGGTGGAAGTGATTTCTTGATCAACCTCGATATAGCGACGAGTGAATTTGGCTGTGCAACCTAGAACTGGCTGGTGACCGAAGCCCTTTTCCATTTCGTTACGCATTTCATCTGCAAGCAAAAATTTGCGTCTAAAATAAACAGCCAAATTTAAACAGGAAGACACCACAATTTATTATATTCAAGAATGAATATAATAAATTCACTATCCCAATATTTAAATTCTGGACTCTAGTTTACTAAAAGCATGTATGTACCATACAGGGTGGTTCAAAACTAGTAAATTTCTCGCTAATAAAGTTAGATTATAACAACCATATCTTGTGTCCCTGGGGAGGGGGGGAGGGGTCCCTGAATGGAGGTGACCCATTTTTCATATAAAACCCATTTTTTCCTGTTTTGGGGGCAAAAATCACCAAACGAACACTAAAATCGAAAGAACACTAGATGTAAACAATGTTGGGAATGAGGTTTCGACTTTTGATAAATTACTGGTTTTAAGGAAAATTTATAAAATTGAAACAGTTCTTTTCAAGGCTAAAAATATAAATTAACCTAATGCTTCCATTGGTCTCGGAGTAGTATTTCCGGGATGTCTGAATGTAACTTCCGATGGGAGACCCTCAAATTCTGCGTATCGTTTGGCTTTATAAAGGCAAAAAGTGTTCATGAAATTGAAATTCAGGAATTTTCCATGAAACTTCAATAGGTACGTACCTAATTTATTAAAAATCATACCTAGAGAGCATAATTCAGTCTCACTGATCAAGCCCCTCCAAGTGAGTTGAGCGTTTCTACTGGGGTTTCTCGCCCAAGAACACTCAAAATATGGTATGTATACAGCGTGAAATTTCTCGTAACATCTCAAATTATTTGCAACTCTGCATAATGTGTGGGTTTTTTCTGGTGAACCTACCCAAATTATTGTATCACTAAAAACAGAGACAATTTTACCAGTTAGTTCGAATTTCTGTTGTCGCTGCCTCATGCTTCTCGTCTGTATCGACCTAACAGGCACGTTTTGCCCTCTCTCGTTGTGCAGTTTCAACGGCGACCATTTACCACTACTTCGCCTCCCTGAAATAATACGAGCAGACATGATTTCCTCGACTTTGCGGTTACAGCCAACGATACCACCCTATATATAGGTAGTTTTACAGTAACTACAACCGGCGATGCCACACGTATAACAGTTGTACCAACCTCTCGAATTAGAAGTAACTTCCTCGCACTTCCCACCGATCCCTGCCATGAATTTCGTGATGACTTTTTCTCTTTTTTCTGCTTCGGACTCGACTTCGACACCTCCGAAATCCCAATCAGCAATGATCGCTTTTACCTGACAGAAAAGACATCAATCAATATAAATTCAGTTGGAACGACCAAATAAAAGTAACTGTTAATTGACAACAGACATTAGTTTCTGTACTTCCCGTCATATTTACGCGTTCAACCGTGGGACTGATACGCCAAGATGATACGGGAAGACGGACCAATAAGCTTCAAGCCTTCGCTAACACCTATACACGTAGTTCTTCCCGTGTGCGTGAGGAAGCAGTTCTTCCCGTGTACACAAAGAACTACACGTTACGGGAAGAGAACGCTTCAAGCTCACTGGTCCGTCTTCCCGTATCAATGTTTCCACGGTTGAATGTGTAAAGATGACGGGAAGTACAAAAATTGTCTATTATATAAGAGGCGTACTCCATCATTAGAATGTTTCGTATTGGTAAGGTACAATCGTTATGTAAAATCAAGCAGTTTAACTGCATGAAAATGTTAACTGCCGTCAACAAATTCCATAAAAATAAAACTACTTACAGTTGGGTTGGGTTCGGGAGATGCAATGTCGACTTTCTGGTGAAGTGGAGGGGGCGAATTAAAAGGGGAAAGAGCCATATTTTCGAATAAATCATCGGATTTGTCTGTAAAAATAGAAATACACATGAGCGAACTCCAGTCAATCATTGAAGATACTAAAAATGCATAACACGGCCAATAACCATGGATGGCAATATTTAATATTAATATTTTTATGATCCACATCAAGGAGGCAGTGATCGTTAAAGCAAAAAAAGGGGTTCAATTGAGCAACAGGTTCGTTCGCATTGGCTTTTTCTGGTAGTTAGCTGACAACTCGAAAACTGTAAGATCCATGATCCGAATCTTGATAAGCGTTTGAGAAAGTCTGACAAAGGTTAGGAATCGAGAAGGCAGTGCATGGACAGTTTTAGTACGCTCGACTTTCTGTGGACTGGAATGACGATCAGACAACTGGCTTTGGATAGTTAGGAAAACACTGCAAACAACCGGGCATGGATACTAAACAGTCAGAAAAGTGCCCGAGAATCACTGTGAACGACCCAACACCTTCCTGACAGTCAGAGAGTCACTGGGAACAACCTAACAGGATTGTTGTGAGTCTCTCACTCACCCGTCTCAATATAACGCAAACGGATGAAGTCCTGGCCACCATCATGACATAATTTGGATACAACGAGTGCTCAACCTGTTCGTGCGTACAGGAAATGTCAGAGCATGATGCCCACGGTACGCTGGACTCCGCCTCTTGGAAAACATCTCCAACCTCGATATTGACAAGCCCTTCAACCTCGACACGATGGTAGCCTCAAATGACCCAGTGCTGTATGAGACCCTCTATATATTTTTCAAGGCCATTAACCGGTTAATTTAATAAAAAGGTGGAATACTTCAACGCACATTGACTAGTGGTAAGAGAAGCTCATTTGAGAGACTCATGTTCAGTTAGTTCACTACTTGAAAGGAGTAGTTTTTCGAGTTAGTTCATTAGTTCCTTTCCAGTTCCTTTTTTCCCAATCACAGGACACAAACACTGAACTAGAACGAATATGTTATACGACGTATATGTTGAACGTTATATGTTGAACGATACCAACTTAGTTTCTTATTCCTTTGAACTGTCGTTCTGTGATACTATAAACTCCTTATGTAGTATCCACCCCTTCTGAACCAACTCCGATCTTAATAACTCCTAATGTGATAAAGGAACTACCGTTCTGTGGATACTATACACTCCTCAAGCCGTATTAATTCCCCCATCTCAATGACTCCTATTGAACTAAAGGAACTATCATTCAGTGGCTAATATTAACTCTTCATGTGGTAAAGGAACCATAGTTCAGTGGATACTACCAACTCTTCATGTAGTATCCACCGTTCCTATGAACGACAAGAACTAAAGAACTAACTCAGTCGCCTCGTGAGTGATTGAGTTCCTAGTCCTTTAGTTCTTAGTTCATAATGCACATAGCGACAGTTCTTTAGCTCCCCTTCCTAAATCTATCTCCAGACACCGGGTACTTCTTTTACTCTGTGGAGCTAGTGAACAAATGTTCAGTGAAGTGAACTAAGTCAAGGAGTAATTCAGTTAGCAGAATTAGTTCAAGAGCAGTTCAGTCAGGAACTACCCACATCTAATATTGAGTTTCAGTTTAAAATAATTTCCACTCAGTATATAATGTTTTTTTATGTATAGTATTAATTAAAATTTAAGGCTGAATGTAGCAACCTACAAAGCAAAAAAACAAACAAAAAACTTTTTTCTTCTAAGATTGTTGAAATGTCAGCTTACCATTATTTGCAACTTCTACAGGACGTATGTTTTCGCTCCCAACAACGAGCTCCTCGTCACTCCTAAATTCGTACATTTTATCAGCTAAGCAACGTCGGCGGTAGAGTTTAAATTTAGGTTCACAGCACAACTCTTCCGAATCCATAAAGTCGTAAACCTGGAAGAAAGAATACCCCATCAAGAAGACATAGACATTTCTAAATAAAAGTTTAGAAGGCAAGTACAGCTAAAACTTTGAGAATAGGAAGGTGATAATGGAGAGTTCCTAGGGCATGCAAGAGCCTCAGCTGACAAAGATGGTTGCGGTTTTTAAGGGTTTTTCGAGATACAGTCAGCTGTATAACGTTACGGCCCACCACGTCAAGACACGATGCAGTATGTATGGTACCAATGCGTCAACCCGCATGTGAGACACTTCACCCTAGAGTTCTGCGCATGAGCAGCTTGCATCTTCCGACACGATACAGTGCCGTAATGAGATGGCTGAATTTCCTAGGAACTCTCTGATAACACGATTGCAAATAGAAGGTAAAGCAAACCATCAGTAAATGAAAATAATATGGGTAAGTATGTATCCAAAACTATGAACAGAACGACCATAATGTGGACTTACGTTTTCAGCCTTGTTCAAAGGCCTTCTAGTGCCTTTGGATTTTTGTAATAAACTAACTCTATATGACCTAGGCGAAGAAGAAAACCATCTGGAAACGAGACACAATACAGAATTAATTTAATATACTTAGATATAGTCATTGTTGAACGAAGCATATTGAAACAGGTTACCAGCTTCAAGCATTTATGGGCATGGAGAATGGACAAAGTTATGGAGCTCAGAGGATTTTAGTCAAGTGGCACAGGAATATCGCCTTCAACAAAGAATACATAAGCAAAGTGAGGAAAAGACCGGCGATAACTCACCTCTGCTTAGGCCGGTTCATCTCCGATTTCAGAAACGTAACAGCCCAATCACCACAACCCTTCGAACAATTCCTAACTAAGTTACACTTCTGGAACAAAAGAAGACGAAGGAAAGGAGTTTGAAATTTGTCATAACGCCACAGAAACCACTGTACAATAGGAGTGGCAGCTGTATCGATCGCATACCGTTGTATAATTGTCGAGATGCCTTTGGAGAGCGAACTTGAGGAAAAACGGGAGTTGGCTCATCTCCAAATGCGTTCCAGTCTCAGTGATTTTCTCTATGAAGAGTTGCAGCATGTTGCAGGCCCAGTCGTCGCTTACAAAGGTGCTGTAGGCGTGATCGCGGAGGAAATGGTATTTCAGTCTGGAAGAGTTAACAAGAGTAACAACTAGAATTCAAGAGATAGCAGTTTGTCAATAGTTCGAAGGGAATAGAGTGGCCTTCGATGTTCAAACCAGTGTTCACCAAGGGTGTGCCAACATATATGCAACAGAAAAGGGTCGTAACATGAGTGTGAATTTCAGTCTTTCCGTTTATTTAAATATGGTCTGGGTTATCTATGAATAGCTAAGACCTTGTAGGGACCATAATGGGATTAAAGATCGGAATCTGGACTGATCAGAAACTGAAAGAGGTTGAAATTATCTAGTCCTAGCGAAAAAATCTAAACCGCACAAAGGAGATACAAAAGGTACTCACCTGGTTTTGATAGGTTCAACGGTGATGGCAGAGAGGAGTGGTGGTGTGGAGTGCGATGGGGAAGCACCTTCAACGTTGACCGTGAGACAGTGGAGGAAGGCGCCGGTGTTGAAGATGACGCGGTTGCCTGACGCCAGGCAGACTTTGGGGTCCAGAGTGTACAGGAGTGGCGCCGTGAAGTGGGTGTGTACAGTCAGACCGTGCCTCATGCAGCTCAGACCGACTCCGCTCTCCCAGCCAGCAGCCATTTCTGCCAACAGAGGTTTACCATCAGTAGGACTGAGGGATGGACGTTTGTTCATAGGTCCTATTTCCTTGATTGGAATGGAATGCACACGTTTGAGAGAGCCGATCCACTCCGGACTACGTTACTTCCCCCCCCCCCCCCCCCCCCCTGCAAAGCTGATTAGTCGAATCTGCTTAATGGGGCCGCCGGTTAGTGTGTGCATCCGCCTATTGTGGGCAAACGCTTAGTTCCCGATCCCAATGCATGTAAACAAATGTTGAAAACCCCGGGTAATGGGGGCAGTAGGTCGGTTTATGTGGGCTGTTCGGAGGTCAAATACGACTGTTTCCTCTGTCATTTGACCCAACTGAGGAAGAAGAAGACACCAATGAGGCTACTGATCCATCAGTAATAGCAAGAGAGGCACAAAAATGTAACAAAATACTGCGGAAGTTTTTCTTGCAATTGTGTAAAAGTAGTCCATCAGCTCAGCTCGAATCTTGCGCTGACTTCGTCAAACGCACATTGACAAGACAACGCGTCATCACGCCTAATTTCACTAAGTAATTTTTTTCTTTTTTCTTGACCCTAATTATTTATGATTGTATAACTTATCTTGACTTGGCTAAATACATGATGCTATTTAATGTTTTCCAATTTTTTTTAAAAGACTTACCGTGTTGGTTTAAGGGGGCAACTGCTTAATGTGGGCCTGGTCCCGACGTGCCCACATTAAGCGGATTCGACTGTAGAAGGGAGGGGGGTGGAGTGATATGCTCATTACTCAAGAGCCCTGCAGAGGGAAGCCAGAACTTACCCCCACAGGTATCTGTTTGCTTCCACGTTGCAGGTACGACCAAGCTTTCTAGCACCCTCTACCAGCTGAGCAGGCTAGTTCCCGAGTTAATAACGTAACTCACATTTCGAAGTGCAAACCTGTGGGACGGGTTCCCTGGGGATGCCTCTTCTACCCCTATCGCACCCCTCGATTAAGCCCTCGGCCAGGGTGTGCGTCAATCACGACCCCCATGAATCATACCTCAATGGTGGGGGGGGGGGGGGGGGGAGGCACGCAGTGCTTTGATGGATAGCAAGCAGCACACTTGCGAGAAGGGGCTTCCCCCTCTTGTGGTACTGGTTTGGACACTGCAGTGAGGGGGGGGGGGGGGCATAGAACACAGAATGAAGGCTAAGGTTATGTACAGACAAATTCGATCTCACCTTCCTCATCAAAAGAAGCAGCAACGGCTCTGCAATTCTCACAGCCGGTGAGGCAGGGGAGGGTTGTGATGGTGACATAAGTAGAACTTCTCAGCTCCATATCCGTCCCCCAACCGTCCATAACGTCAGCCCTACAACAACAAGTTTCAAAATGCAATATCTTGTTTGACTGATTTTAAAGCAGGACGGAAGACTGGTGATCACTGCAGACAGGGCCAAAATATTTAATGTTATCACGATAACTGTAATGCAGGGGATGTATATGAAATGTCTAACTGACCCTAAGCAGGACCCATAGACTAGAAGTCTGGTATTTTCGTTTGGCCACTGGGCGATGCCGATGTTGAGCATTTCAGTGACGTTGGCTCCATCGAAGAGCTGGACTTCCCCTATCTTCCCCGCGGGCCGCCCAGGTCTGAAGAGCCAGAAGTGGAGACGATACCTGAAAGACAAATAAATTGGAAATCGAGAGATTTCGAATAAACTTATGAAATAAACCCATGGAATAATAATGTTCCAGGCCCTCAATGGGCGCTCAAGTCAGACATAGGGAACTCAAAATGGACGTGTGTCCAAACCACCCTATTTAGTTCTGGGAAATGGTTCATTTTACCTTGCATAATATGAGCTAGTTCTGATTTTTTTGGTACAATTTGAAATGGTATACAAGTTTCCCTACTCGGAATCGCTCCGGATCATAGTGAAACACTTGAAAAACCGCTAAATTGTCGGACTTCTCAGTTTTTGTCAATGCTAACCCCCGAGGACCAATGTTACGGCAAAAGTCACAGGTACTGTTTACGTTCCATCAGTTAGCCTAGATTAGATCGTTAAGATGTCAACAAACTCGCAAATTTCCTCGGCTGCATGCACACTGCAAGTTCACCACCTCCACCTGATCCATCTACATCCCTACTACTTTCTGGAGCTTCTCCAGCGACGTCCAGTCCAGCATTCACCATCCATCTTCACAAACGATTGCGTCTCCACCATTCCTCCAAAAAGCCTCGCGAGGTCTTCAGTATCCTCCAACGATATCAACCTCCTGAATTTGGGTCCTCAGTCATCCCAGCCATCTTCGTCGAATTGTGAGTATACGATTGTATATAATTCCCTTCGCTGGATGGAGGAGTTGAATCTCGCATCGTTCGTGAACCTTTTTGACCAGCTGGTTATTTTCAGCTACCAGAAAGGACAGGGAAACCTCTCAATCCAAGAGTTGGATCTCGCGTCTCGTCCACTACCACCTACTCTTCCTTCGTTATCCAGAGCCGAAATTCGGACCAGAAATTCCGCCACGAAACCTGGGTAAACCTGGAAAGAAGGTAAGCGACGAACGCTTTTTCCCCCTCGAGTGTGTCCCACCATCGAACTATTCGACGAGCATCATTCCTGGACTTTATAGAAGTTATAATTATTATTTTTTGTTAATTTATTTTACATTAGGGCAAGGAGCTCCTTAAGTTTGTTCATTTTTTTAAATAAATTTGTCGTCGGTTGGAGATTTTGAATTACAGCCAAATGTAGTAGCAAGTAAACGGCGTTCGTATTATTCGAAACCATACCCGCTGCAACAGGTACACTTTTAAAGTAGACTAAATTTACAACAAAATATGACCAATTTGGTCTCAGTAGACCAAATGGGGTTTGAGAATTGCCTGTCCAAATTTTGCTACCCTAAAACTAAAATTCCCAGTTTTGTCAATTTTGACCCATAAGGACCCATTTTACGGCGAAAGTCTTTGTACACTTTTAAAGTAGACTAAACTTGCAACAAAATGATACCAATTTGGCGACCAAATGGGTTTTTAGACGTCTGTTCCAAATTTTGCTACACTATACATTTTGTTCTTCTCAGTTGTGTTAATTCTGACCAGTAACGACCCATTTTACGGCAAAAATCACCACAGTACGTTGCTAAAGTTGACTAATATTTCAACATGACGATACCAATCGGTCGATGTTGACCCAATAGTTCCTGAGACACAGCTGTTCAAAGTTAATGGGGTAAGTGAGCAAATATTAGAAGAAGGGTCCGTGAAATGAAATACGATTTGGTCTTCTTCGACAAAGTACCTACTGGTGACTTTTGCCATAGAATCGATCCTTAGGGGGTCAACAATGACGAAAACCGGAACAAACTCAAAATTCCAATTGTTGTGCGAATTTAGCAAAATTTTAAATAGATGTTTCTCATAACCTATTCGGTCTACGGATACCAAATTGGACTCATATTGTTGCAAATGTAGTCTACTTTAAAAGTGTAGACCCTTGGGAGTCAAAATTGGTCAAAAGAGAAAAAAAGTCCGAATATTCAGCGGTTTTTAAGGTATTTCACCATGATCCGGTTGAGTTGGAAAACTTGGACGAGTTATTACCACTCCATCAGATACAACATACCAAAAAATCAGAACTGCCCACCTCATTTGATGCGAGGCAACCTCCCTTTTTTGGTACGATTCCCCTCAACTATATTTTGGGTTCAACCCACGGGTCAAAAGAATCATCACACGAGATTACCATTGCACAATGCCATCCGTGAAGTGCACAGTGCACACACAAGAATTAATTGATCTGCATTACCTGTATAGAGTGGTAGGCGAAAAATCGGAAGATGAGTCCATGGAATACGTGTAAGTTAACAGGATCTGACCACATCTTGACGACCCCATCAAAATATGACTGAAATTCACCAACACAACCGTGCAATTAGACAAACATAGTAACATTAACATGAAAAAAACAGTGAAGCAGTGTATCACATTATTATTATTATACAGGGTGTCCCATTTTCACCAAAAAACTTCAGGGATCGATTCTACAACTAATTTGCAAAAGAAAGTTCCAGTTTGAAATTTTTCGAAAAACGCTTCGTTTTCGAGTTATTTCGATTTTAAGATTTGTTTCGTGTTTCCGACCTTCTATCACTAAAATGGCCATAACACCCTTAATTTACAGTAGAAAACTGAAATTGATTATACCGTTGCAAAGAGCATTAAATGTCCTATCTCCCTGATGAAACATAAATGTTTTCCCCACCGAATTCAATGGTTGAAAAATTTTCCTGAAAAGTAAATTGTCTCAAAACTAGAAGGTGTCTAACCAAAGCGTTACAGGAAAAATTTCCTCGAGATCTCAGCTGTTCAACGGTATGGTCATTTCCAGTTTTACTGTAGTAATCAGGGGAGAAAATGACGTTCGAATGCAAGGAAACGTGGATTTTTCAATGAAACCGAGGGTTTCGAAGTGTTATGAAACTTCATTCGACCCGACCATAACATGAATAGTTGTCACTCACTTTCCTAGGTTGGGTATCGTATCACACAAACTGAATACAAGCCTGCTAGGGACCTTCTTGAATAGCTGGCGGGAGGGCTCATGGTTCAGGGGCACACCTCGGACGAATTCTCCGAGCAACTGAAAAGAATTCAAAAACAGTTTTATAAAACGACTAGTTACACCCCGGGAAGCTTGGCGAAGCCACCCGGAGAAAGAAAGTGTTTGTGTTTTAAAGGACAATTTTCGTGGGTTAAAAATGTTTCCTTTTTTTTGCCAAATTCTGTTCAATAACAGACATTTTTAACACTTATTGACCGCAAAATGAGGCGTTCATGTCGGAAAGTCTAGGCAGAAAACGAGTGTGAAATTTGAATTTCTGAATTCTCTCGAGAAATGATGTATGGGCCGAGTAGTTAAATCCCACTTGGAACGCTAGCGCAACACTTCAAAGGATGTACAGAACAGCAATCAATGGATGGAACCAGAAATTTATAAATAAATTTATAAAACACGCCCTTAAAATCAAATCGAGGGAAAGATGACGGCGAAGGCACTAGAAGGTTGCCACAAAGGTTTGTAATTTGTATTGTTAGGTTGTTGGCAGCACTGAGAACCTTTACCCTCCAAGGCTTCGCTCCCCCCTCCTTGGACCAACAGCCAATCAGATGTCAACAGACCTGACCCGTCACTTTTTTGCCGCATTTCAACTTGTTATCCCCCCATTTTTAAAAACGCTGCAAAGTCCTTGTCACATGGGTTTATTATTCTATTGGACATACGTACAGAAATTTTGGCGTATTTGTGCGAAAGAACGAACTTTTTAGACCGAAAATGAAGCCGGTACACGTGATACAGCGGACGGACATTGCATTTTTGGAATCCTGCACCTTGAATACACCTTGAAACGTAAAAGAAAAAATTTTGAAGGGGTGTTATAAAAATTTTTTTGCTGAGCGATTACATAGGTGTATTATTCACAGAATAATAAACCAAAAACAACGCTTATTTTTGAAAAACGCTGCCAGGACCTTGTCACATGGGTTTATTATTCTACTGGACACACCTACAGAAATTGTGGCTGTTCCCATGTGTAATTTCCCATGTTTTTGACTCATAAAAAATGAATTTCGGGAGCTTAACCTTCGTTAGTACTCGATTTAGGGCTTTCCTGGGGGGAGCTTGAGGGAAGGTATTAACCAAAGAAAACAGCGATCTACAGGGGCAGGTAAATAATAAACCGTTGTGTAACAATTTGCGTTTTTTTTCTTCAAAAAATGTTTTTGACGAAAACTCCTCAATTCTATAGTTTTTCCGTCTGGTGCGTACACAAAAAAATCCGAAGGTTTTCCAACACGTGAGCAGGCCAAATAGAGCTTTCACTGTGTGAAGCACTGAATTTCCAAATAGCATCCATACACTTGTAGCGATTGTCCCTGGGCTTCGTCGATGGTTACTGAAAATGCAAGTGGCACAGGAAACTAACTGCAAACGTATGAATTCGGATGGCATGTCTGTTGGAATAATTTGGATACGTGGCAACAATTTTCCAAATAAAATTGCACCTGCAACGATACCGTCGTAAGCCTGGTACCCTCGCGAAGTCGTGGTGGATGGATGTTTCGGAGAAGAATGATAAGTATACGCCAATTTCAGAATTAAAGTGCGGTGGTATGCTTGACAAACCAAGTGAATAAATTGAAGAAGGAAAACCACTACCTAAGTCAAATGCAAGCCATCCAGGGAGAAGGTATTATTATTACACTGTCTTAACCCATGCAATACCTACTGGATGTCTCTTGAAGCATTAACCACTTTGAGACCTAACTGCGCGATTAAGTAGGTATCTTATATTTAACTCTCATAATCAGCTACATTTTTGACGACTGTTTTCCAGATTTCTAAAAAGTGGGTTACAAATTCTCCTTTTTGGTTTATTATTCTGTGAATAATACACCTATGTAATCGATCAGCAAAAAATTTTTATAACACCCCCTCAAACTTTTTTCTTTTCCGTTTCAAGGTGCGTAGATTCCAAAAATGCAATGTCCGTCCGCCGTCCGCCGCTATCACGTGTACCGGCTTCATTTTCGGTCTAAAAAAGTCGTTCTTTCGCACACATGCTCCACTTGGGCCCTAGTTGTGTCCCGAAACTTTTCAGCCCGATCGGAATATACCCAGGGAAGTTATGAGTGAAAATGTGTATAAAAATAGGTACTTTTTGTGTTTTAGTAACATGTTAGTAACATGAGCTGTTGAGGTATCGTTTTCCATGTTTTTGGGGACGAGAAGGCCGAATATGAAGTCGATTTTGACCAAAGAGTGGAAAATTGAGGTTCTACCAAAAGTTCAGCTCCCAAAATTGATTTTTTATGAGGCAAAAACCTGCGAAATCGTCTGAAATCACCATCAATTTGTATAATAACACTAGAAAAAGTGTCGACACGTGGATCAAGACGATTAAATGGCACTACCAATGATCAAAGATAATTTGAAAAAAAAAAAAAAATTAAAAGGAGCGTAGGTACCTACCTAATTTGTGTTTTGGGGGTCAAAATTGGTGGAAACCATCAGAAATAGCTATTTCAATTATTTCACACGAAAGAAACAATAAATAAACAGCCAGCATTTCTGTAGGTATGTCCAGTAGAATAATAAACCCATGTGACAAGGACGTTGCAGCGTTTTTTTGGTACATTATTGTGTGAGTAATTCACCTATGTATTCGCTCAGCAAAAAATTTTTATAACCCCCCATCAAATGTTTTTTTTTACGTTTCAAGGTGCGTCGATTCGAAAAATGCAATGTCCGTCCGCCGTATCATGCATACTGGCTTCATTTTAGGTATAAAAAATTCGTTCCTTCCCGCACAGGCTCCCTTTGGGCCCTAGTTATGTCCCGAAACTTTGCAGCCCGATTGGAATACACCCAGGGGTGTTACGAGTGAAAAATGGGTATAAAATAGGTACTTTTTGTGTTTTAGTAAAAGAGGTTTTGAGGTACCATTTTCCATGTTGTTTTTTTTAGGAGGAAAATGAAGTCTATTTTGACCAATGAGTGGAAAATTGAGGTTTTAACGAAGTTTCAGCCTTAAATTTACGTTGAATTTTGGTGTAAAATCGTCGTTCTTCCGCGGACAGTTTGGGTCCCCATTTGGTTCCTAGCTGTGCTCCAAAGCTCGCCAGCTCGATCGGAATAGACCCAGGGGTGTTACGGGAGACAAATGGGTGTAAAAATAGGGGGTTTCGAGGTTTTTTAGGTTTTAGTGAACATCAGCTTGTGCGATATCGTTTTCCATGTTTTTTATGGTGAGGAGACCGAATATGAAGTTGATTTTGACCAAAGAGTGAAGAATTGAGGTTGAAACGAAGGTAGAGCTACCGAAATACATTTTTCATTAGTCAGAAACCTGGGATATTGCCTGAAATCACCATAAATTTGTATAATAACACTAGAAGTAGTATATTAGCGGGTGAATCAAGACAATTAAATGGCAATATCAATGTTCAAAGATGAACAGCAATATTTCTGTAGGTATGTCTGGTAGAATAATAAACCCAAGTGACAAGGACTTTGCAGCGTTTTTTTTAACCTAATTGTTCAATGGAAGAAACTGACCACATAATGAGGTGTTTATGCCGGGAAGTCTAGGCAGAAAACAAGTGTGAAATTTGAATTTCTGCTTTCCCAAGGTTTTTAATAAAAGGTGCAGATAAATGAGAGGTTCAAATCAATTTGGTACCATTAATTTAGCGTTTCTTCCACTTTCTGCACGGGAATTCTACAGGTTTGAATAAAGAGCTGACAGGAGTCGAAATAAAATCATTAACGAGACAAACGAGGATGACCTTTGCGGGTCAGGGAGGAGGCAAATCGACCTGAAAACCCGGCACAACTTCCCACGCTGTCCCCGGACTAGAATACCTACGGTTTTCATATCGAGAAGAACAGAGCGATACAGATGAATACAGAACAGTCTGACATTCACAGATACGACAGTATGGCATTTTACCGTCAGAAGTTACGTGCAAATACAGTTTTTGACGTATATATTATTATACATTTAAAAAACCTTAACTCCATCTGTACAACGAATAGAATCACGAGGTTTCATGGATTTTTAGCGAATTTTCGAAGAAAAGGAAGCTATTGTTCTCGGTCCAAAATTTTTAAAACTCGAATTTCCGAAAGATTTTTATACCAAAATCCGTTTCAGACCATCCTGAATTCCCTGCCGAAAGACACCAAAAATTATATGTATATATATATATTTATATATATATTTATATATTTATATATTTATATATATATTTATATATGTATGTGTCATTCCAGACGATAACTCTCGAAAGAATTGAGATAAAAAGTTCAAATTTGCACGAAAAATCTGTCTTGGCAATCGACAGGCTAAGTTCGAAGATGGGCAGAATCGGGTCACCCTAAGGGGGAGTTTTGGGGAGGGAAAATTACCCATAAATTCCCAAAATGAAAAAGTCTGACAAGTGACACCTCATTTTAAAGGTTTTTGTACGCTGAACACGATGGTGAAATCAGAATTGCGATATCTCATTCCATTCTCAAACTGGAGCACTTTGAAGATGAAGGAACGTGGTTATTTCTTGAGATGTTCTTCCTGGTTCGTCTGCTCTAATCTGATAACGGAATGGGATATCGCAATTCTGACTTCACCATCGTGTTCAGCGTTGGAAAATCTACAAACCGAGGTGTTACTCGGCAAAAAATGGAACAAAAAATTTGTTACGTAGGTACCCAATACCTACTCTTCTGGTATTCAAAACATTTTTGATTTCCCCCTCCCCCTCCTTCCACCCCAAATTTTACTTTGCGTAAAACTACTCCTGTTTTAATTTTGTATGGTATCAAGTTGGGAAAACATTGGCCGAAAATTAATTTTCAGAAAATTTTAGGCGGAGGAGGAAGATGCCGAAAACTTCGAAAATTCGCTCTTATAGCCATGCTGCATGACTGTGGTTTTTTTTCTATTTCAAGCCACCACCATCTCAATTTTCCTCTGTATGTTTTTTGGATGTCGAGGGTAGTCCAACTTGAAATTTGCGAAGTTACAATTATGCAGCATGGCTATAAGAGCTAGTTTTCAAAGAAATATTCGGCCTACTGTGTAAAAAGATGGTACAGCGAGAAACCGTACCACTTTCCATAAAACTGTATAATTTTTTCGTGATTTTAGCCATTTTTACCGATTTTTGACCCCTATAAGTCAAACCTGACCCTATCTTTTTTTGAGAAAAATATTTTTATCGTCAGAACAGTCGCTCTTTCTGTCGTGAATCACCATCCCACACAACGTCAGGTGAATTAATATTGATTTTAGCTCTAAATACCAATTCTTGACCGCCAAAAATTCAAATTTAACCCCTATTCTCTACGAAAAACAACGGAAATTGTATTTTTCTGTCTTGACTCACCCTTCCATACTGTCAGTGATTTTATATAAATTATTCGCGATTTTAGCCGTTTTTATCGATTTCTGACCCCTAAAAACTCAAATTTGACTCTTGGTATTTTTGAAAATTGCTCATCTTCTAACTTACCCTTTTGATGGCAATACGAAAATTTTTGCGAAAATTGGATTTTTATCGTATACACAAGGTCAGATATAAGGTGCGGCGACACTGCCACCGGACTTGACTTGACTTGACCTCACTTGCGTGCCCGTCTTAACCCATCCTTTGTATTTCAAAGGGGAGCGGCGAGACTGCGACCGGACCTGACTTGACTTGACTTGAGCCACCCACCGGACTCCGTTCTGAATCCGGTCTGCATGGGTTGAGACCTGACTCCGGTCCCCCCTCTACCGCGATTTTCAACCCCTCGCACCCCAACGAGCCATCCAACGCAGCCTCCACTGCTCTTTTCTCATCCTAAAATAGTTTTGAAATTGAACATCGTTCAATTTGGCGAATAGGGTGTGGAATTCACCGTATTGTGAACTCGTTCGGAAACATATGGCGACATCCACGACTCATTCAAAGATGGAAAACTTGTCACTACAGTAGAAGTCGCTTAGTAGAAAGGAGGTTAAAGGAATAAGTCGGATATAAGGATAGAAACATTCAGGTCCCGATCGGCTGTATGTAAACACACAGTGAATTGGCCTGTTATAGTGATCAGAAGGTCGGTTATAGTGATTAGTTTTCTAGTTTTTGGATGTTAAAAGTCGGCGAAATAGGTAAAAAGGGCTGATATCTCCTGAAAATGGTATATATTCACCAAAAGTGGTACCTATTGAACGATGATCCGAAACAGAAGATAGGTAACTAACTGCCTATAGGTTTTAATGAAGATTCCTAAAAAAAAAATTAATCAAAATTAGGTCAGTTCTGGGGTGACACATTCGCCAATCTCGGTAAAAATGGCTAAAATCACCACAAAGTAGAAGTCGCTTATAGAGATTGGTCGCTTATAGTGATTGTTTCCTGTCGGTCCCAATTCGATCACTGTAAGCGACACTGTAATACTCTTGTGACGTCTAAGAACAAACTGGACTGGTTGGAGTCCGGTGACGCCGGTCAAGTCAAGTCCTGTGGCAGTGTCGCACCCCCCTCCGGTCACCAGTCCGGTGGCTCCGGTCAGGTCAAGTCAAGTCCGGTGGCAGTGTCGCCGCACCTATATCGTCTGGCGTGACAAATATGTATATATATGATATATATAATGTAAATATTTGCTAAAATCTAGGGATGGATTCAGGATGCTCTGAAACGGATTTGCCGACAAAAAATTTCAAAAATTCATGTTCTGAAAATTTTGGACCCATCACAATTTTCTTTGAACATTCGCTAAAAGTCGGATCGAGAAAGAGTGGGGCGTGGTGGATTTATGAAAATTACGATCTAACTCGGTCTCGCCTTTGTGAAAATCCGTCTTCGGTGTCTTCCGGGCTTTCCTTAACGACGAAAGATGTTTACATCTCGCCCGTAATGGGAGTCTAAAAATAAGATGATTGTTGTAATATTTAGACCAAGCAGCTGTGAAAAGGACGTAGAGTGTGGGAGAAGGTGATAAGAGAAGGTGATAATCGTGTAATATAGGGAAGGAAATGCGAAATAACGATATAGGATGTTGAAAAAGCGCGGGCCCTACGCCTATATAGGGGGCGAGGCTGTGCACGCGCGCACCTAAAAGCAGTAAGGCACTATAGTATCCACACGGACCTCGACGATCAAGGTCTCCGCTCATTCATCGTTCAAATGTGGTCAAGTTAGGTTAGAGGAAACTTGAGCTAGGTATTAACTAGTTCCATCTCGATCCTGTTTATTCCGTTTTAATATGTCCTCGATAGGCTGCGCGTTTTTGTGGAACATTTTCTCGACGAACAGACCCAATTTTCGTTAACCCCAAGCTATATGTACCTACTTCGCATTTGTTGTTGTTGTTAATGACAGGAATAACCCATTAAGGAAGATCTCGAAAGTTGTAGGACTTCCTGCGTCCGTCGCATCCACCATTAATATTATTTTGTAGTTACTCATGAAGCATAAGGTTTGTTCAAGTTGCAAAAGTACTCACCAACAAAATCCAAAAGATCCATCATTTATCAAATGATATAATATCAGAGCAACCAACTCTTCTTCATACAGCCATCCGTGACTACAATCAGGTGCTCCCTAGTGATTATATCTGGGCCGGATTTATACCGTTTAATTCACGATCATGTTGACGAAGCTTTTCGGTGAACGGCTAGTCGTACAATGCTCCGGGTGGTCTCAAAAAATTCTTTAGTTCAAGATCAATTTCAAAACGTTAAAAAAAAAATACCGTTCTATTGAAAGTTTTCGAGCTACGGCGTTCTGAAAATTTCAACCCATATTTTTCACACCTTAGAGATGACTGACATTAACGCCGAGCTTCGAGGACCAACTAGACCCCGAACGGGGCCTATAAACCAAATTTCGTCAATTCTGTTCATGGTAACTAAGAAAAGTGCTAAGCACGGCGTACGGTGGACAGACAGAAATTGTTTTTATTGCATTTTCGGATTCTACATACCTTGAAACGTAAAGCATCAAATTTTGGGGGGAGGGGGGGGGGGGGGGGGGTTAAAATGTTTGTTTTCATGCTCCATTCCAAAGGTTCATTATTGAAAACAATAAACCAAAATGGGTGTAAAAATAGGAGTTTTCGATGTTTTTTTAAAGGTTTTAGTGAACATGAGCTTGCGAAGTATCGTTTTCCATGTTTTTTAGGGCTAGAAGACCAAATATGATTTTATTTGACCAATGAGTGAAGAAATTAGGTTGCAACGAAGGCTCAGCCCCTAAAATTCATTTTTTATGATTCATCAACCAGTGAAATAACACTAGAAGTAGTATCAACAGGTGAACCAGGACAGTTAAATGGCGCTATCAATGGTCAAAGATAATTTGTCAAAAATAGGAGCTTATATCGTGTTTTTGGGGGGCAAAATTGGTGGAAATCATCAGCAATAGCTATTTCTACACACATGAAAGAAACAATAAATGTATTTCCAGCATTTCTGTACGTATGTCTAGCAGAATAATAAACCCAAGTGACAAAGACTTTTTTCATTCATTCACGTGTTTTTCGCTAGCATCAATTTGACAAGCTTCTTCAAAAATTTCCCTTAACTACAACCCAAATTCATCTCATTGTTTTCTTCTAGTTCACGTGAAATCTTTGGTCCCAGCCCAAGTTATGTTACCACGATGCTGAACCGTTTTAACAAATTAGTGGCAAATAAAAGAAGTTTTTCAGAAAACAAATTTGTTTTTAAATTCGAGCGTCCCACCATCATTCTCGCATGTTTTGCTTCCGAGTCTGCGAAGCAGCGGAAGCCTTGTGTTCACTTTCGTGAGCCAAAAAATTTTTGTCTTCAGAAATCAAAATTTCCACTTGCATTTTGCGTTTCAAAGCCTACTCAACAAATTTGGTTCCGTGTCTGTCGGTCTGTGGGTCTGTGAGTCTGTCCGCATTTCCTTGTTACAGCCATAACTTCCACGATTTTGGATTGATTCAGCTCAAATTTTGAGGGATGGTGCGGATAAGGCCCCTTGAGGTCCCATAAAAATTTCAACATGATTGATCCAGCGGTACGCCCTGCGCATGCGCTAACGTTAAATTCAACAAACACGCATAACTTTCACAATTTTGATTCAATTTCGCTCAAATTTTCAAGGGTTGTTTGGACAAGGCCTAGTGAGTTCCAGTATGAATTTCAGCATGATCGGACCCTCGGTGCGCTCTGCGCATGCGCTGGCGTGAAATAGATTCAATTTCCTTGTTACAGCCGTAGTAACCAAAGATTTCACCCAATTTCAATGTAATTCTCAGGGATTAAGCGGGTAGGGCCCATTGAGGTCCCATATAAATTTCAACATGATGGAGCCAGCGGTTCGCCCTGCGCATGCGCTCTGTCTGTCTGTCTGTCCTTCTATGCACGGCCAAACGGCTCGACGGATATCGACCAAATTTGGCACGAATATCCAGTAGGCTCCCAAGTTGTGCAACGTCGCATTTTCAATTCCCTGACCATAGCGGAACTATGGTCGACCATGGTCAACTCCTGAATGGCTTGACGGATATCGACCAAATTTGGCACGAATATCCAGTAGGCTCCCAAGTTGTGCAACGTCGCATTTTTAATTCCCTGACCATAGCGGAACTATGGTCGACCATGGTCAACTCCTGAATGGCTTGACGGATATCGACCAAATTTGGCACGAATATCCAGTAGGCTCCCAAGTTGTGCAACGTCGCATTTTTAATTCCCTGACCATAGCGGAACTATCGTTAATTGAAATGGTAACCCCTATTTTTTATCGCGTATTCGTAATCTACGTGAAATTCTATCTACGATCGACCCTTCGGACTACCCCCGCGGTAGACCTTAGCGCATCCATGGGCCCCTCCATGGTCGAATCCCGAATTGCTCAACGGATATCGACCAAATTTGGCACCAATATCCGGTAGCCTCCCAAGTTGAACGTAGGCGCATTTTTAATTCCCTGACCATAGCGGAAATATGCTCGACCATGGTCAACTCCTGAATGGCTTGACGGATTTTGATAAAATTGGGCACAAATACCCGGTAGGGTATGGGATTTTTCCGTCGTTTGTTGGTTCCACGATACTGCGTACAGCGAATCTCGGATAGCGAGCGAAGCGAGCGGTCAGGCTAGTTATGTATAATGGACGTAATGTATTATGGAAGTCATGTTATGTATAATATGTACCTATATTTCATGTAATGTTATGTTATGTAATGTTATGTTATGTAATGTAATGTTATGTAATATGTATATTTAACGTTATGTAATGTTATGTAATGTAATGTTATGTTATGTTATTTTGCTTCCGAGTCTGTTCTATTTTATAATGGGTCACTCTGATTGTGACGAGGAAGCTCCTGTGCCATCAACTGTACAACTCAAATATGAAGAGGTTTAGTTACAATTTTTCCCCAAAATATTCGTCTATCTGTAAAACTAGTTAAGCAAAACGACTCATTCCGGGGCAGGGTAACCTGGGCTGGGATCAAATTGTTCATGATTTTCTACAATGATTTAGAAAGGAAAAAATGAGGCATTTTCGTTAAGTTTTTCACATTTTGGAAAATCAGTACGCCCTCCCACAATTTTACAAACCAGTCCCACAAGTCTGGCGCATACGATCTGGGACAACCCTTTATACGCCCAGAACGACCTAGGAACGCTGCGAAGTCCTTGTCACATGGGTTTATTATTCTACTGGACATACCTACAGAAATGTTGGCTGTTCATTTATTGTTTCTCAAAAAACACAAATTTAGGCTCCTTTTTTTACAAATTATCTTTGATGACTGATAGTGCCATTCAATTGTCTTGATTCACCTGTTGACACTACTTCTAGTGTTATTATACCAATTTATGGTGATTTCAGGGAATTACCCTGGTTTTTGACCCATAAAAAATGAATATTGGGAGCTGAACCTTCGTTACAACCTCAATTCTTCATTTTTTGGTCAAGATCAACTTCACATTCGGTCTTCCCACCCTAAAAACATGGAAACCGATGTATTCATCGAATTTTATAAGACACCTTTTGGAGTAAGCCATCATACAATTTGGAATAATCAAACAAAAAATAAACCTTCTGCTTACTACCAAATTTATATTTAAAAAGAAGCTGTACTACCAGTTATTTATATTTAAAACGAAGCTTTTCGCTCAAATTCTGAGCATCTTCAGGTAATCACATAAACAAAGATAACAGTTAATCACATAAACACAGATAACAGTTATCTGTGTTTATGTGATTACCTGAAGATGCTCAGAATTTGAGCGAAAAGCTTCGTTTTAAATATAAATAATTGGTAGTAAGCTGAAGGGTTATTTTTTGTTTGATTATTCCACATGGAAAACGATACCTCACAAGCTCATGTCCACTAAAACCTCAGAAAAAACCTCGTAAAACTCTATTTTTCCACCCACTTTTTCCCCCCCACAACACCCCTGGGTGTATTCTGATCGGGCTGCCGAGCTTCGGAGCACAACTAGGGCCCAATGTGTTCCAAAATTTGTACCCAAACTGTGTGAAGAAGAACGAAGGTTTTAGACCAAAATTTAACGTCATTTTAAGGCTGAAACTTCGTTAGAACCTCAATTTTCCATTCTTTGGTCAAAATCTACTTCACATTCGGTCTCTTCGTCCTAAAAAACATGGAAAACAATACCTCATGTCGTGGTATCCTCCCAGAACCACTCCCTGTAAACTTAAGATCTCGCAAATAAACTCAGAAGTGGGGACAGAAGATGCAGGAGCACCGAGGCACCTAGTGGGGATCCCCACCATCCTCCACTAGCTGGAGGATGGAGGGAGATAGCCCTCAGGGCTATAAAAACTCGCCTCCTTCGCCTTTCTAGCCATTCTACGCTCTCCTCTAGTCGCTGACTACTCTCTCACCTCGCTCCTCCTCTCTCTCTCTCCTTAACCTAAAAGATCCTGGATTTGGTGACATCCTTGAGTGTTGGAACCAACCAGGCAAACGAGCCCGAAAAGATCCTGGAAATTGTGACAGCCACTGTGTTGGAACCAACCGGGCACACATCCTAAGAGATCCCGGAATCGGTGACAGCCTCCAGTGTTGGAACCAGCCGGGCACATATCCGAAAAGATCCCAGATATCATGGTGACATCCTCCAGTGTTGGAACCAAACTGGGCATAACCTCACACCTCTAGTAGTGAATGCACGCTACCTACCATCCACTACACCTCACAAGCTCATGTTAACTAAAACACTAACAATTTTTACACCCATTTTGGTTTATTATTCTGTGAATAATACACCTATGTATTCGCTCAGCAAAAAATTTTTATAACACCCCCTCAAAATTTTTTTTTCTGTTTCAAGGTGCGTAGATTCCAAAAATGCAATGTCCGTCCGCCGTCCGCCGTATCACGTGTACCGGCTTCATTTTCGGTCTAAAAAATTCGTTCTTTCGCACACATGCTTCATTTGGGCCCTAGTTGTGTCCCAAAACTTTTCAGCCCGATCGGAATATATCCAGAGGAGTTATGAGTGAAAATGTGTATAAAAATAGGTACTTTTTGTGTTTTAGTACCTAACATATTAGTAAAATGAGCTTTTGAGGTATCGTTTTCCATGTTTTTGGGGACGAGAAGAACGAATATGAAGTCGATTTTGACCAAGGAGTGGAAAATTGAGGTTGTACCAGATGTTCAGCTCCCAAAATTGATTTTTTATGAGTCAAAAACCTGCAAAATCGTCTGAAATCACCATCAATTTGTAGAATAAGACTAGAAAAAGAGTCAACATGTGGATCAAGACGATTAAATGGCACTTCCAATGATCAAAGATAATTTGAAAAAAAAAAACAAAAAAAACCTAATTTAAGTTTTGGGGGCCAAAATTTGTGGAAACCATCAGAAGCTATTTCAATTATTTTACATGAAAGAAACAATAAATAAACAGCCAGCATTTCTGTAGGTATGTCCAATAGAATAATAAACCCAAGTGACAAGGACTTTGCAGCGTTCTTCACTCATAACACCCCTGGGTGTATCCCGATCGGGCTGCAAAGTTCCGGGACACAACTAGGGCCCAAATGAAGCATGTGTGTGAAAGAACGAATTTTTTAGACCGAAAATGAAGTAGTTATGCGTGACACGGCGGACGGCCATTGCACTTTCGGAATCTACGCACCTTGAAACGTAATTTTGAGTCTATACAAAATTTTTGCTGGGCGAATACAAAGGTGTATTCACAGAATAATTTATTTATTTATTTCTCATGTAAATTGGAACTTTTGTCCCCTCGCGGTGTACAAAATATATATGGTATGCTAAATATACTACACACTCAAATAAACAAAATTTTATATTAAAAAAAAATGAACAAGGAAAGTTGACGTTCAATAATTATAATGGATTAGAATAAACCAAAACATAGTGGACTGACGCGTCTCAACGACCTAGGAAACAACTGATGTGTTCACAACGACCTAGGAAACATAGTGGACCGAGAAAACTTTCCCATTTGATGTCTTTTCTACCGCTTGTTTCTCTCTGGAATTCTTCAGATTTACACAATTCCTTGACTCGTTCAAGTGTGCAGCCATCAGAACTAGGACTCATTCAACTGGAGGGTTCCTCCTGTAATAAAAATTTATGGATACCAGCCGATAATTTATGGATCCAAGGGTTTTAGAGAAGGCCTACCCACCTGGCGGACTTCAGTTAACATGTATTCTGATTCGTCCAATGTTTTGGTGGTCTGTGTCACTTGAACTTTCAAAGACCTACTACTACATCATACCTAATCGCGTTGTTTTAAATTTCTTTATTAGAGAATTTTTGAAGCATCCTCACCCCGAAACGAAACGGAAACAGCGGATAGGGCGACCGAAGTCAGACGCTAACCTTTTTCAGTTCAGTTTTCGTTCAGCTTTGGCATCTACCGGCTGGTGAAGTCACGCTAACGTTATGTTAACCTCTCTTTCATCCATTTTACTCTGTGGTGAATACAAATCTATGTCCACACATGGCGTCAAGTATAAATAAACATAGAAAGACGGGAGGAAGCAGCTGCGAATACGACACTCGACATTTATTTTCCAAGGAAAACAGAAGAAGGTAGGTACCGTTATACAGATTCAATTCAATTTCAATTGTTTTTATTCAGCAAATACTTTATACAACAAATATAATGATTTTTAGAGAGTCTATATACATAATACAAGATCTAAACTTATGTTGGTTTATGAGCCTAAGGTCAATGACCCGTCCAGGCTCATCTCTTCCACCACTATTTATTACTGCGTATGTATGTACCAGCAGTTTCCTTGAAAAAACACACCGTAAGTATTTGGAGAATGAGTTACATTGATCAAGAACCAACAGTATTTACAGAGTAGTTAGTAAAATACACTTAATGCTACGAAGGCTGATTTGTATTTTTATCCTAATTTAAACATATTTATAACAACACTTTCGTTATTTTCAAGCTCAAAATATTCTAGAACTAGTTTTTTAAATTTTCCGGTTGATGTTGAAGTCTTGGTTAGGAGCGGTAACTGTTCAAATAGGGCTGGAGCTAGCCATGGAAATTGTCGAGTGTAGAAATCATTATGCGCCTGTGGTATCTGGAGGACATAGTTGACATTTGTTCGGATCGGTCTAATCATCGCTTGTTTAGTAAATACATGCAGGTGTTTATGCACATATAAAACAGTTCTGTGAATACAAGCCATTCTGGGAGTGAGAACACCGAAGTATTTGTATAGGTAACTGTAAAGTTAAATTACGTTTCGTCATCTCAACACGACGAAAGCTGAGACCGTGAGATCCCGGTATTTTTTTTGTCACGGTTTGTCAAACTTTTCAGTGTCTTAAGTGCACATGAGCAGCACTGCTTTTGTTTATAGAGTTTTTGCAGCACCCTCACACCGAAACGAAAGCAGTGCAGCGCATGCGCACTTAAAGCCGCATTTACACTGCCCGAACATCCTCGAGCATCGAGCATTTGCGATCATTGCTTGCCAGTTTTCAACGAGCACGAACGTTGAAAATGAAGTGGGTTCCCCACTGTTCACACTGCCCGAGCATTTCTGACGATCAGTTGTTCGTGAGCATTCGCTGTGAACAGATGGCACCCGGGTTGTCGAGAGTTGGGGTTACCGCTGCGTCAGTTCTGATTTTAGATCATCTAGAAAAGGAAAAGTGCAAAAGAAAAAGGCGCCGCATGTGGGAGTCATCGTTTCTGCGGGGAAGAAATTATTCCTCATTGCTGAAGGATTTGAAGGAGGATGACAGTGGGCTCTTCAGCAATTTTAGTCGCATGTCGCATGAAGATTTCACCTTCATATTGCACAAAATAGAAGGAAACCTCTCCAAAACCGACACCAACTTCCGCGAGAGCGTTCCTGCAGCAGTTCAGTTGGCAATAACGCTTCGATTTTTAGCGAGCCTGGTGACTTGTATGGCAGCCTCATGTTCCTCTTCAGGGTTTCAAAGCCTACAATTTCGCTACTTGTTCCTGGAGTCTGTAAGGCCATCGCAGAAGCACTACGGGAGTATCTTATGGTAAGAAAAGTTTTTAAATTTCATTTTTGGAAATATATATCTTGAATAAGTAAGTAGGTGTAGGTATGAATAGATGAATGAAAGTATTGAATAAATTGAAACAGCGAATGCGTTAAAGTTTAACTTTGGAACGAGGAAAAATAGGTTCCTGCTTCTGAGGATAAGGCAATTCCTGGGTCCGAGTCAATCATGGTGACGAGTGAGTGTTCATCATCAGATGAAGCATCAGTGCTTGATTGATTAGTGGTAGGAGATTGAGGTTTTACATGCTGCCGAAGCGGCGTGTTTACACAGAGCGAGCGGCGAACGAGCATCCCTTTGATGATTCGCCGGAAAACCGACATCGGGTGGATCAGTCCCGAGCACCAACGAGCCTTTGCGCGAACCTTGTTCGGCCCGATGCGACTGTTTAGACTGCCCGAGCCTCGAACGAATGCTCACTTGAAACCCCTGTTCGCGACAAATGCTCGGGCAGTGTAAATGGGCTTTAAGACACCGAAAAGTTTGACGAACCGTGACGACGAAAAATACCGGGACCTCACGGTGTCAGCTTTCGTCATGTTGTGATGACGAAACGTAATGTAACCTTACATCTGTATAACGCTACCTACCTTCTTCTGTTTTCCTTGGAAAATAAATGTCGGGCGTCGTATTCACAGTTGCTTCCTCCCGTCTTTCTATGTTTATTTAGACTTGACGCCATGTGTGGACGTAGATTTGTATTCACCACGGAGTAAAATAGATGAAATAGAAGTTAACATAACGTTAGCGTGACTTCACCAGCCAGTAGATGCCAAAGCTGAACGAAAACTGAATCGAAAAAGGTTAGCATCTGACTTCGGTCGCCCTATCCGCCTTTCCATTTCAGTGTCGTTTTCCGTTTTGTTTCGCCGAAAGGGTGCTGCAAAAACTCTCTATTATCTCTGGTAAAACTAATGACATTTCCCTTTTTAAAACTTTTCCAACGAAAAGGCAGGTAAGGTACTCACCGAACAACTCACTACATAGTTTTCCCATAGAACTGACACTCACTTCTAGAAGCCCGCAGTACTTAATTTATCTTGTAGGTACATAATTCTTTGCCCACTCCTCTTAGGGAGCACGTAATATTACCCGCTCTGCCTACAAGAGGCTCATATTTACTTGGCTTATAAGTTTGGGACCGGAGAATGCCGAACGTATCCTAAGCAGCATTCATGTTTAATTTTTCTAGCTACGTAGAATAATTAACATTAATATAGAATATACAATGAGAAGTGTTCTTTAATTTTTTCCTCCCGCTAAATTTTGCGTGGTACTTGGAATAAATTTTATTTTATTTTGTATAAGGAGAGGTGTTTCTTTTAATTTAAAAATATTGTTTCTGTCAAAGCGACCCTAGCCCGTCAATACAGGCTTTGCCTAAGGACGGGCTATATTATTCATAATTTAAAATTTATTATCTTGAGCTTTTTTGTTTTTCAGAATAAATTCTCTCTCTATCTCCGGGCCTAACAAACATTCATCAATGATTAAATAATTATTAACACTGGATGGATACCAATGAGGCAAAACTTGGAACGAATATTTCTAGCTTTCAACTGCATTTATGTAACACAGGTCCCAAGCACAAAATCGTTTCACCGGAATGATGGCACTTCATGAAAACCTCGTGATGTGTACTTATTTGCTATGGAACAACGTAATCCTGAGTGAAAATGACGCAAATTTTCACTGAGCCCACCACAAGACAGCTCCACCTATTTGTGTAAAACACTAGTAAAGTGCATATATACAATATTTGAACCCAATTCAAAATCTGATTTTCATTAGAATTTCGGAACAATTTCAGCTACTCTCCAAATAAGTGAAGCTTAAAGCACCTAAGAAGAATTCCTGGCGAAACCCTAAGAAGAATTTCGTATTTGTGTAAAACACTAGTAAAGTAGATAATATATATACGTTATTTGAACCCAATTCAAAATCTGATTTTCATTAGAATTTCGGAACAATTTCCGCTACTCTCCAAATAAGTGAAGCTCACCTAAGAAGAATTCCTGGCGAAACCCTAAGAAGAATTTCGTATTTGTGTAAAACACTAGTAAAGTAGATACGATATTTGAACCCAATTCAAAATCTGATTTTCATTAGAATTTCAGCTACTCTCCAAACAAGTGAAGCTTAAAACACCTAAGAAGAATTCCTGGCGAAACCCTAAGAAGAATTTCGTATTTGTGTAAAACACTAGTAAAGTAGATAATATATATACGTTATTGGAACCCAATTCAAAATCTGATTTTCATTAGAATTTCAGCTACTCTCCAAACAAGTGAAGCTTAAAACACCTAAGAAGAATTCCTGGCGGAACCCTAAGAAGAATTTCGTATTTGTGTAAAACACTAGTAAAGTAGATAATATATATACGTTATTTGAACCCAATTCAAAATCTGATTTTCATTAGAATTTCAGCTACTCTCCAAACAAGTGAAGCTTAAAACACCTAAGAAGAATTCCTGGCGAAACCCTGAATTTCGTATTTGTGTAAAACACTAGTAAAGTAGATAATAATATATATACGTTATTTGAACCCAATTCAAAATCTGATTTTCATTAGAATTTCGGAACAATTTCAGCTACTCTCCAAATAAGTGAAGCTCACCTAAGAAGAATTCCTGGCGAAACCCTAAGAAGAATTTCGTATTTGTGTAAAACACTAGTAAAGTAGATAATAATATATATACGTTATTTGAACCCAATTCAAAATCTGATTTTCATTAGAATTTCGGAACAATTTCAGCTACTCTCCAAATAAGTGAAGCTCACCTAAGAAGAATTCCTGGCGAAACCCTAAGAAGAATTTCGTATTTGTGTAAAACACTAGTAAAGTAGATAATATATATACGTTATTTGAACCCAATTCAAAATCTGATTTTCATTAGAATTTCAGCTACTCTCCAAACAAGTGAAGCTTAAAACACCTAAGAAGAATTCCTGGCGAAACCCTAAGAAGAATTTCGTATTTGTGTAAAACACTAGTAAAGTAGATAATATATATACGTTATTTGAACCCAATTCAAAATCTGATTTTCATTAGAATTTCAGCTACTCTCCAAACAAGTGAAGCTTAAAACACCTAAGAAGAATTCCTGGCGAAACCCTGAATTTCGTATTTGTGTAAAACACTAGTAAAGTAGATACGATATTTGAACCCAATTCAAAATCTGATTTTCATTAGAATTTCAGCTACTCTCCAAACAAGTGAAGCTTAAAACACCTAAGAAGAATTCCTGGCGAAACCCTGAATTTCGTATTTGTGTAAAACACTAGTAAAGTAGATAATATATATACGTTATTGGAACCCAATTCAAAATCTGATTTTCAATAGAATTTCAGCTACTCTCCAAACAAGTGAAGCTTAAAACACCTAAGAAGAATTCCTGGCGAAACCCTGAATTTCGTATTTGTGTAAAACACTAGTAAAGTAGATAATATATATACGTTATTGGAACCCAATTCAAAATCTGATTTTCAATAGAATTTCAGCTACTCTCCAAACAAGTGAAGCTTAAAACACCTAAGAAGAATTCCTGGCGAAACCCTGAATTTCGTATTTGTGTAAAACACTAGTAAAGTAGATAATATATATACGTTATTTGAACCCAATTCAAAATCTGATTTTCATTAGAATTTCGGAACAATTTCAGCTACTCTCCAAATAAGTGAAGCTTAAAACACCTGGCGATACCCTAAAAAGAATTTCGACGAGGAAATCAATGTTATAATGAGGTTGGGAGTGTAAGGCCTACTGCGTACAATTGGTTTAGTAGGTAAATGACGCAATAAAGAACGGAAAAAGCGGAATATCAGGCTCGCGAATTAATTACCTGCGTATCCATCAGAAAAACTGATGTTCAATTCAGTGAAATCAATCAATTGCATCCAGTGAACAAAATTTTCCACAAGACATACAAACCCTACCCCCCCACCTGAACAGATTTCGATTTATTTTGATGCATGCGGGGCCAGCTTGAATACAATTCGACATAAATATTTATCTACGTGATAGAATTGATGTGACGAGAAGGCAAAATTTAAATATCGCACACAAGGAATAGTAACCAATCGAAACACCCAGGAGACTTCCCTGGGTTTCATCTCCGAACCGAGCTCGATGTATGGTGCAGGTAAAAATCAACAACTTTGAACTATCACCATCCTTTAGTTTGAATTGAATTTAGTGGGTGGTTGGTGAGAATGGCAATTTAAAAAAAATAAATAAATGTAGATTTGTGCGAGAAATAGGTCCACAAATAGGGCCCCGTTTCGCTTTGCACTCTTTTTGGCTAAAATGATATTATCGAAAAGGTGCAATTTCGTTATTGTACACAGCAAATGACTACGTTGAGCTGTTGGTGCGTGGATTGGTTACATCTGCAAGGAGGAACAGGCAGAACTGTTTCGATAATAATAATATTGAAAAACGTCGATTTTTGTTGTGGGATTCGAACCAACTAACCTGACGATTGTAAAGTTTCTGCAGAAGGTTTCCAGGATATTTCCTCAAGGACATAGCAAGAAATTGCCCTCTTCAATTTTCCATCTTCCCCGAGGCACCGATACGAAGTTCGATTCCGCCGCACATAATTCGCAAATTACTACGGTGAATTTTAAATTGTAGAAACGGATTTTCTCGGTTCCAAGCGGAGATTTATCGGCACAAACCAAAATGGCGTTGATGGGCTTGTGGAGGGGGGAGGCAGTGTTGCCGGATGTGCCGATCAGCTGATTCCGAGCATAACGTGGTGGTGGTTGCATGGATATTAAAACTATTTATAAACTATAGCTTTAACAACAATTATATATGGAAGAAGTAACGAACACAGTACCAAAGAAAAAAACGCTGCAAATCCCTGCACAACGGTTTATTATTTTGTACAGAATACCCTCCTGTTACGGATCACAGGTCTCCGTATAGATAACCCTTCTATATAATACAATATGTACTATTCTATACATTTATGTAGATCGCAGACCCTCCATAGGTTAGTACCTAACCCCGTGATTTACCGTTGTGTAATAATTTTCCGTTGCATAATAATTTGTCATTGTGTAAAAATTTACCCATCAATAATCCTACTTCAACGGTTGTTCAAGTTGCAAAAGTACCTATCAACAAAATCCAGCCCCTTCTGGGTAGATGAGCCGTTGTGTAATAATATCCCGTGGTGTAATAATTTACCGTTGTGTAATAATTTACCGTTGTGTAATAATTTGCCAGTGTGTAATAATTTGCCGTTGTGTAGTAATTCACTCATCAATAATACTTCAACGTTTGTTCAAGTTTCACAAGTACCTACCAACTAAATCCAATAGTCCATCACTTATCAAATGAAATCATATCGCAGAACAACCAACTCGGCTTCATACAGCCATCCTTGATTATAATCAGGTGCTCCCTAGTGATGATATCCGGGCTGGATTTATACTGTTTGATTCACGATCGTGTTGACGAAGCTTTTTGGTGCACATGAACGGCTGGACGTACAATGCTCCGGGTGGTCTTAAAAAATTGTTTAGCTCAAGACAAATTTAATATCGTAAAAAACCATACCCTTCAACCAAAAGTTTTCGATCTACGGCGTTCTGAACATTTTAACCCCTATTTTGAACCCCTTAGAGATGACTCACAGTAACGCCGAGCATCGAGGACCAACTAGACCCCGAACGGAACGTATAACCCGAATTTCATCAATTTTGTTTCATGGTAACTAAGAAAAGTGACCCGTACGGCGTACGGCGGACAGACAGAAATATTTTATTGCAGTTTTGGATTCTACATACCTTGAAACGTAAACCATAAAATTTTGAGGGGGGTTAAGAATTTTTTTTTCATGCTCGATTCCAATGGTTCATTATTGAAAATAATAAACCAAAACGCTGCTAATCCCTGCACAACGGTTTATTATTTTGTACAGAATACCCTCCTGTTACGGATCACAGGTCTCCGTATAGATAACCCTTCTATATAACATATTATGTAGATCGCAGACCCTCCGTAGGTTAGTACCTAACCCCGTGATTTACCGTTGTGTAATAATTTGTCATTGTGTAGTAATTTACCCATCAATAATCCTACTTCAACGGTTGTTCAAGTTGCAAAAGTACCTATCAACAAAATCTAGCCCCTTCTGGGTAGATGAGCCGTTGTGTAATAATATCCCGTTGTGTAATAATTTACCGTTGTGTAATAATTTACCGTTGTGTAATAATTTGCCAGTGTGTAATAATTTGCCATTGTGTAATAATTTACCCATCAATAATACTTCAAAGTTTGTTCAAGTTTCACAAGTACCTACCAACAAAATCCAATAGTCCATCACTTATCAAATGAAATACGCAGAACAAACAACTCGACTTCATACAGCCATCCTTGATTATAATCAGGTGCTCCCTAGTGATGATATCCGGGCCGGATTTATACCGTTTGATTCACGATCGTGTTGACGAAGCTTTTTGGTGCACACGAACGGCTGGACGTACAATGCTCCGGGTGGTCTTAAAAAATTGTTTAGCTCAAGACAAATTTAATATCGTAAAAAACCATACCCTTCAACCAAAAGTTTTCGATCTACGGCGTTCTGAACATTTTAACCCCTTAGAGATGACTGAGAGTAACGCCGAGCATCGAGGACCAACTAGACCCCGAACGGAACCTATAACCCGAATTTCATCAATTTTGTTTCATGGTAACTAAGAAAAGTGGCCCGTACGGCGTACGGCGGACAGTCAGAAATATTTTTATTGCAGTTTTGGATTCTACATACCTTGAAACGTAAACCATCAAATTTTGAGGGGGGTTAGAATTTTTTTTCATGCTCGATTCCAATGGTTCATTATTGAAAATAATAAACCAACACAGTTATTAAAAGTTCGTATATTTCTGCTAAAACAAAAAAAAAAACGCTGCAAGTTATTACACAAAGGTTTATTATGTATACCTACCTGTATAGATGCCTCTTCTGCGTAGATCACTGTTTTCTGTGGTCAGTACCCTCGAGCTCCCCCCAGGAAAGCCCTAAATCGAGTGCCGGAGCCGGCCCCAGAATCGAAGTTTCTTACAAATGCGCGGGATTCAATAATTCAATCATTAATTGTTTTGTAGTTATTCATGAAGGATAAGGAAAATGATAAACCGTGTGTATTAATTACCTGTATAGGTGCCCCTTCTACGTAGATAGTTTAATGAACCCTTGTTTAATAATTTACTGTTATGTAGTAATTTACCCATCAATAATACTTCAACGTTTGTTCAAGTCTCACTTCCTACCAACAAACTCCTAAAGAGCCATCATTTTTCAAATGAAATAATATCACAGAACAACCACTCGACTTCATACTCCGCCAATATAATCAGGTGATCCCTAGCAATGATGATCTCGGGCCAATTCCCGATTGTTGCCGCGTCCCTAGTGATGATATTTGGGCTGAATGTATACAGTTTCATTCACCCTCCTGTTGAAAAAGCCTGTCGGTGCAAACTTCTGGGCCTTACTGTGAACGAACGGCTGGACATACAATGCTCCGGGTGATCTCAAAAAACTCCCAACTTCGAGAACTATTCAAAAATTTTTAAAAATTCGAGATAACGGCGTCCTGGAGATTTCAACCCCTATTTTTCACTCCTTAGAGATGACTGACATTAACGCCGAGCTTCGAGGACCAACTAGACCCCAAATGGGACCTATAAACCGAATGTCGTATATTTTGGTTCACGTTAACTAAGAAAAGTGCGAAGTACGGTGTACGGCGGACGGACAGACATTTTTTTATTGCATTTTCCGATTCTACATACCTTGAAACGTAAACCATCAAATTTTGAGGGCGGTGGGTTAAAAAAAGTTTTTTTCATGCTCGATTCCAATGGTTCATTCTTGATGTAACGGTTTCGATGGTTTGATCACCGAAACCGGTATAACAGTGTTTTTCGCGTTTTTTCATGTATTAGTGGAAATAGACAATTTTTTCAATAACTCCGTTTTTCTTTGTTCATTATTGAAAATAATAAACCAAAACGCACTGTTATAGTACCAGTTTCGGTGATCAAACCATCTTCAGTAACAAACAATAACTGAAGGCACATTGGAGAAGTGACCTTAAAAAGTCCCAAAAGTGTAAGGTGGGTGACTGGGATTTGTTGAGATGACTGGTGATGGGAACAAAGTGAAGGGTGTCGATTCTGATGGGCCCTGGAGGTGAATGCCAAAAAGTGAAACCCTAAAACCATATCCGTCCCCTGAAGCCATCCATACGTACATACATTTGACAAATAATTTAGGCGAATGAACTTAAACTTTGGACAAATGAAAAATTATACTTTCATCGGCGAACAGCGATGTCAATTTCCCTGTAAATTTTTTCAACATAGGTTCACAAAAATCTTTTCTCTCTAGATAGGTTGTGTGAATCTCTACTCTCTAGTGAAGTAGGGATGAAAATCGATTATCGATTATATAGAAAAATCGATGTTTTCTCTCGATTAATCGATTTTTTGCATCGATGTTTCTTTTTCGATTTTAATCGATTAATCGATTTTATCATTCGATTTTATAGCCCCCCCCCCCCCCCCCCCCTCAAAACTCTTTTTTTTCCCAAAGTTCCAACTCCAACTGCAGATAAAATTTGCATGAAAGAAGGGGAGCGCAGTTCTCTTCATCCATGAAATTTGTGAAGGAAAATAAAATTAGGGAGGATATGAGTATCCACCATGGCTAGCCCAGACAGCTAAATTGTAAGAAGGTGAAAAAGAAGGAGGCCATTGTTTTGAATTTGAAGTGAACATTCTCCTGTGTCCGGCATCCAAAGGAGGACGACTAAACTGAGAACCACCACCACCACCGACGTGAAGGTGAACAACAAACAACTGAAGTGATCTGTAGCCTTATACTCTGCGTGAACAAGTGATTTGGTTTTTACGTTTTTAAAATTTTACATTTACTTTACATTTTACATTTCTTTTACATAATTTTACATTTATAGTAGAATTTATCGAGCTCCGTTTTGTGTAATAAGATAAGGCACTCGGTAGGCACCAAATAAATTAAATTGATCAGTTTTGATACAGGTGGATCTATATCCACCTTTATCATTTTATGGAAGCAGGCTGCTATTTGAAAAAAAAGAAAAAAAGTGGATCAATAATACTTGACGATTATAATTATTTTTGATCAGAAATATAAAATGATTCAAATTTGAAAAATGCTTTGAAAATCGATTAATCGATTGTTAACAACTGATTAATCGGTACAATCGATATTGAGCCGTCGATGTTACAATCGATGGTAAAATCGATGTTGAGCCGTCGATGTTTCATCCCTATAGTGAAGATAGGGCGAGTGGTGAACAAGTGGTCGGTTAAAGCTTCGTTCTCAGTGTGCGTTCTGCCAGTTCCGAACGGTTCTGGGCAAGCGCAGTCGAGTTTTGTCGTTCGCAGTGCCACAACGCCCAGTTCCGGAACGCCAAGAACGCCGAGTTCTGCGTTCGCAGTGTTTTGCGAATCCAGTTCCGAACGGTTCTGACAGTCCCCGATTTTTTTCGGAACTGTCAGAACTGGAACTCAAGAACGTAGGTGACGCATGCGCATTTAACAACGTTCTGAAATCGTTTGCAGTGCAGAACGCGGTTCCTCAAGTTCCGGAACGCCCCGGGATTTTCCGTCCCAGTTCTTATAAGTTCGAGAACTGTCAGAACGCCCACTAAGAACGAACCTTTAGAGTTAAGAGTAGTTCATTTGATGGTCTCAAGTTCAGTTAGTTACCTCCTTAAAAGGAGTAGTTCTTTTGAGTTAGTTCCGTAGTTCTTTCCAGTTCCTTTTCGTTTCACAACACAAACACTAACTAGAACGATATCTGAGGTATAGTAGGTATCCTTATGTAGTGTCCACCCCATGGGAACAAACTTACTATATCGTTCAGTGGATACTATCAACTCCTCATGTACTGTAGTATCCAAAGTTCCCTATGAGCTCCAAGCTACAAGAACTAGGCCCGTACATGGAAGAAGGAGAGAGAAGGAAGAATCAGTAGGTAGGAGTGAGCTTGTGGAAATAGATAGTGGCTCTCCTTCTTCCATGTTGTTGAGGAGCTCCGACAGCTAGATCTTTAGTTAGCTGTCGGAGCTCCTCAACAACAAACAATATCTAAATCACCTAAAGATTACTACAACTAGGTCAGGGAGAGAAGTTCGTACACCTAGGGACGTTGCGATACTATCGATATCAGTAGGTATCGATACTTCGGTTTCGATACCAATGGTATCGATCTCGGTATCGAATCATGCGATATTTTATCGGTATCGAAAGAATATCTGCGGTATCGTATCGAAAAAGTATGTGTATTTTTAAACACAATTATTATAAAAAGGAAATATTTTCGAACTCATGTTTACGTAAAAAATTATTACTTTTTCGCCATATCACCATTTCAGTTGTCAATAGCAACCATGTGACTGCCTACTGCAACAGATTCTCCGCCATCGGCTGCCAGAGCCAGAGTTTACATGACAGGTTCGGTTCAGAGTTCAGTTACCTACTGGACGGAGTTTATTGTTGTTGCTGTATTTTAGTTTATGTGTGTATGTATTTATTAACACGTTCAGCGCGTCTCGATGGACAGGTCATCAAACCGTTTTCCTCGTGGTGCGTCTCGATGGACAGGTAATCAGATACTGAGAGCGACCGACGTCCGAAATTCGGTCTCTGGGAAAGTCAATTGAGGACTTAAAAATCGATTCAGAGTTGAATATTACGCTTCGATATTGTATGAAGGTAGGGGTACCACTCCTTGTAGCCGCAGATTGAATACAAAATTAGAATCGATCATTGAAGTTGATATTTCGACTTTTGTGAATAAATCGATTTTCAGGCGACTATTAAATATTATTTCCTTATATGCTTTTGTGCTGCAACTCCTAGGGAAAACGCCCATATCATTTCCAAGTCGCCAACTACCTTTTTCCATTGGCTAACAGCATTACAGTGAAGAGGGCAGAGGCTAACCCTCACAGAAGTGGATAGGCAACCCGCAGTACCGCCACCCCCAACACGAGGGAGGCAAGAAAAAAGTTTTCGCCTGGTGCGTTTGATGGACTGGTAATAAAAAAATAAAAAAAAATTAAGAGAAAAATCAAATTTTTTGACGGTTTCCGTTTATTCATGATTTTTAGAGATGGGAAAACCACAATATATAATAAGGGTTCTCAAAATTCCTTTCAGGCCCACGAGAAGTTCGGTTTTCTGGAGACGCAGTGAACGTGTTAACATGCCTCCTCCTCAAGTAAACTGTGGAGCAACTTTGCTAATTATAGTAATTATACCAGTGTGGTATTTAATTTAATAAATTGCTATTAAACAAAGGAATACGAGCATATTTCATAAAGAATCCAAACGAAATTAATCGTGTTTCTCTTAGCCTAAAACTGTTCGATACTGTACTCTTTTGATACCTACTTATAGTATCGACACTTTCAGTCCGATATTACATCGTTATTGATACCAAAGTTCCGATACGGTATCGATACCAAGTATCGTACCGAGAGCGGTATCGCAACGTCCCTACGTACACCGAAGAGGTCATCACTTTCATGATAGTACAAACTGAAATAGTAACGAAGTGTGTAATCCATTTATTTTTCGAATGCAAGAAGTGTGCAGAGACTCTAAATTCATTTTAAAAGCTGTGCTCGGCTATATTCACTGGTCAAATTTATGTTTATTTTTATATTTATTATCCTGGAGAAAGGGTGTAGTATTAGTTGATTTGTACTCCCATAGACAGCGGTGCCTTCGGGCTTCTCTGTTATCAGGTTGAGTTGATAAGAGGAATCTTTATATAGAGTCTAGGACAATAAAAACCGTGCTCATAAAGTTAATTTCATTCCATTGAGAAACTAAAAAACCCAACAGTAATAACACAGTTCATAATGCAGAGAATTATTGTTCTTTACACAGAATAGAAGACAACAGAGTCATGGTAGAATTAACACATTCAGAGCGGCTGTCCCGGATCCGGGACGCCAGCGTATTCGCCAGCCATGCGGCCGTCCCGGATCCGTGCCACCTTCTATTGTGAAGTATTCGGGCTGTGCAAGGTTCCCGCACTGCTCCTATCGTCGGGTTTTTCATGTGAAGGGGGGTTGGAAGGTCTCTGAAGGGTAAACATAACCTCAGTTTCAATGTTTACTATATAAAAGTTTCGAGATATTCGGGTTCAAAGTTCACCCTCACGTTTTCTGTTGTCCTGTGCCATGTTGTGTACGTTTTTAGTTTGTTCCTGAATCTTCACAAGTGCAGGTGGTTCTTCATGTCTTCCTCCAGTGAATGCGAGACTCCAAAAAAGGAGTTTACTCACAGAAAATTCCACCGCGATAGAGGTTGGTGGATCAGGGAGCCCCATTTGAACAACACTTGAACTCTCCAGCCGTGCGACCGTCCCAGATCCGGGACGGAGGTAAATTGCGCTCTAACTACGAACTAATAACTATGATATTTTGACATCTAAGAACGCATTTTCCTACGTCTACAATCCCAGATGATGTGATTAACCGCAAGAACTCAAATCAGGTTGGTTGGACGATTTCTCATCATTGTTCCGCACTGAATGTGTTAATGTACTAACATAATATATAGAACTGCCACACCACCATTTTCACGTCTTAAGTGGACGCTGCTGCTTCCCACGGTCGAACGGCGACTTACGGAACTAATGCTCGTTCTCAACTTCCAGCACTTTTTCAAAAGCTGGCCTGACCTCCGGAAATGTCGAAGTCCTAAAGGTTTTCAAACTCCGAGCTGAAAACAATCGAGTACTTGAGTAAAAAATGAAAAGAATGTTTAGATATTTATATTTTAAAGATTCCTCTCGATTTACACTGTGAGAAACAGTCGTAATACACAGCTAGAAATAAGCTATTCCGATTAGGCTTCTGAACCAATGTATGGTGGTCCAATGTATGATAAAGATAATATTTCAAATTCAAATTTATTTAACAGTTTTTCATAGGAATAGGGTCCAGGGACCCCTCTTAGTTCCTGTACAGAGGAATTACATCATTTTCCATTACTGAGGACAGCACTGAGCGAATTAAATTTTCTTATGGAAAGCGGGGGAGAGAAATAATACTGAACAGCAGAAGGTTCAGTAGAGAAGAAAAAGGTGTTCATTCGCTTCGCGTTCAAATGTTTAGGTACCCTCATATTCTTTCGCTTCTTTCTCATGTCTTTTCTAATAATTTTTACCTGTCTACATTTGGTAGGTGGTATTTTAAATAAAACGTTTTCTAAAGGAAAGTACAAATCGATTTGTTTGATTTGCCAAACGTTTAAATTGATTTGCTGTAAGTTTAAATTGATTTGCCAAAAGTTTAACTTTGTGTAGATGCTATATCAGAAGCGATAAAAATATTTTTTAAAAATACATATTTATATTTTTTTAAATATCAATATCTCACATTATACGTTGCATTGCGTTTTTGCCAATAAATTCTTATCGTATCTCCGATCAGGCACCCGCAAATAATCTCAGACGATAATCTCTAGAACCAGTTTGTTACTGATTGAGTAGCTGAGCAATTCGATTGAGACTAAGGTGAACCTCTACGGAAGCCTGTCCCAGGAAAAACAGCAAGCATTATTTGTGGCCATCATTCACAAATTCCGGTTTACGAATAACAGGCACACCCCTGGGCTGTGGGACTCCTCCAGCAAGTCCTGGGAGACCTTGGAAATGCAAGAACACGTCCTGAAGGAGTCGAATAATTCTAAAACTGCACAACGAAACGAAAATGGCGGATATGAAATACGGCATGAAAGTCTGCCTTATGGAATGCTGGCTCGACCACTTCGCTGCTGGAAGGCACAACGGGAAGACGTTCAAAAAACAATTCACTACCTATATTAAAGTATAATCGATTTTATTTATTTATTCATTTTTATGTACAAAAGGACCTACGTCCTACCAAGTGTACATCTATAGTATACTTACCACCTACAATTTATAAATCGTAAAATTTAAAAAAACCGAAACATCACGGTTTTTTGATATGAAGAAAATAGACAAAAAGAAAGAGATAAATAAGGAGAAAAAATCAAAGATATAAGTAGGTAATTCATGAACTTGCGACCAGGGATTGGAAGGTTTCATAGACGACAACTAACAAAAAACGCTGCAAATCCCTGCACAACGGTTTATTATTTTGTACAAAATACCCTTCTGTTACAGATCACAGCTCTCTGTATAGATAACCCGTCTATATAATTATGTACTATTCTATACATATCATGTAAGTAGATCGCACACCCTCCGTAGGTTAGTACCTAACCTCGTACTCGTTACTAGGTGCCTACCTAAATCACGAGTTAAATGTTGCTAAAATAATTCTGTCGATGACAAACAGTAACTAAAATGGCGAAAAGAAATGCGAATAATTAAGTTCTGAAGGAAAATTGTTGATGTGGAGTGAAATAGATGCCCCTTCTGCGTAGATCACTGTTTTCTATGGTCAATACCTACTCTCTGGTCAAGTATAATGAACCGTTGTGTAATAACTTGCCCATCAATAATACTTCAACGGTTGTTCAAGTTGAAAAAATACCAATCAACAAAATCCAGCCCCTTCTTGGTAGATGAGATGAACCGTTGTGTAATAATTTACCGTTGTGTAATAGTTTACCGTTTTGTAATATTTTGCCGTTGTGTAGTAATTCACTCATCAATAATACTTCAACGTTTGTTCAAGTTTCAGAAGTACCTACCAACTAAATCCAATAGTCCATCACTTATCAAATGAAATAATATCGCAGAACAACCAACTCGGCTTCATACAGCCATCCTTGATTATAATCAGGTGCTCCCTAGTGATGATATCCGGGCTGGATTTATACTGTTTGATTCACGATCGTGTTGACGAAGCTTTTTGGTGCACATGAACGGCTGGACGTACAATGCTCCGGGTGGTCTTAAAAAATTGTTTAGCTCAAGACAAATTTAATATTGTAAAAAAACCATACCCTTCAACCAAAAGTTTTCGATCTACGGCGTTCTGAACATTTTAACCCCTATTTTGAACCCCTTAGAGATGACTGAGAGTAACGCCGAGCATCGAGGACCAACTAGACCCCGAACGGAACCTATAACCGGAATTTCATCAATTTTTATTCATGGTAACTAAGAAAAGTGGCCCGTACGGCGGATAGACAGAAATATTTGTACTTGCATTTTCGGATTCTACATACCTTGAAACGTAAACCATCAAATTTTGAGGGGGGTTAGAATTTTTTTTCATGCTCGATTCCAATGGTTCATTATTGAAAATAATAAACCAAAATTTGAATAATTTTAAAAAAACTGCAATTTTCTTTATTATTTTTTATATATACCCTTTCTGCCCAGATCACTTTCCGCACCAGTGGGGCATTTGAGAAGCTCGAGACAGAGCGCAGCACAGAGCTCCGTACCGACACCGCTCTTCCATGGATGACCGGCTATGAGAAATGGATGGCTATTTTGTGTTTGGGCCCGGCGATTTTTGTTTATCATCTGATTTACGCGCGGTACATAAATCTTTTCATTTTTAATGAAAACATCAATACACAATTTCATTTATGTAGTATGACTTACTGTCAGTGAAAGAGGAAATGAAAAAAAGAAGACATGCATCCCTCCACGGCAAAAAGCGGAGCTGTTGAAAAGGTACCTACGTAAGTACTGACATACATTTCATTTTGTTAACATTTTCTCCCAACAACCAAGTTAAGTTAGGTTCACACGGAGACGCAATTCCGGATGGCGATCCAGCACGGCAACTCTTTTGTCAGAATTTTTGCCGCAGATGTGTTCACATGGCAGCGGGATCATAACAAAAACGCAAACTCAAAAAACAAACAATAATAATTGCTTGAACTCGAAACCACAAAATCAGCCACAAATGTCGAATTCCAATATGGCTGAACAACCAAACAGGACAGGTGTGCGCAATAACCTCTGCGCAGATACGGCAATGGATCCGACAGCGGCAAATATCTGCAGATTTTGATATTATACTTAGTAGCCATGGCATTGCGTTGCAATAATCCATTTTGCGTTGGCCAATACCATTGCAGAACGTGTAGCCCTGCCGGACTGCCTTCCGGAATTGGGTCTCCACATGAACCTAGCTTTATTCTTACATAGCGTCGGTATGTTTTCCTTATCTTTACCTGTCTGTTCTATTGAAAACATTCCTGTTGAAAAACGGGAACTCCTACCTGCCGAGCAGTAACTTTCTACAGATGACATAAGTACGACAGAAAACCTACTTGCTATCATCACCTTACAGCTTTTGTTTTTGGTGAAAAAAAAAAAGCCGATAGGTCATTAGGATAAGCCCTTTGGCAAGCCTATGAATTGGCAATTTCATCGGTTTTATTTTATTTTCGTAAAAGATCTCGGTGAAGTGCTTTCCGACAACATGGAGGGGGTATCAGATGACTGAAAATGAGCGGTAAACCAGTCAAAGGAAAGCAAAATGACGTCATAGGTAAAGGCCCCTCACCCCCGCGTCCGTGTGGGGGACAGTCCAGGACCTGGGCAGACAGTCCAGGACCGTTCGGGACTAGTTCTTTTCGAGGACTGTCGATCCTGCACATGCGCACTAATGCTTCTGCCTTCAGCTAGTGTGGAAGGTTACAATGCTTCAGGTTATCCGTTCGGAATCATGCACGTGTTCGGACAGACACAGTTGTTCTGGACTCATCCTGGACGGTTCCATCCCCTCTTTTCAGAACGCAGTTCCATCCTGGACTGGTTCAGGACTGTCTGTCCGTACAAACCAATATTATAGTTTATTGGGGCACAATAAAATATATATCTGGCGCCTATTTTAGAGTATTACATTGATGGATGGTAAAAAAGTTGTTTGTTTTGGTTATACAAATAGAATTTTTATTGAACAGACAGTGATTATTTATTACGAATTTAAGAGTTTGTAGGAGTTACTTATAGTTGTCAGATTGTGAAAAGGTTGCTACCAGTGAAAAGTTCGGATGTTGGGACTCGGATAAGTTTAAATGGCGTAGTTTTTATTGATATCAAGTGGTCTCAAGTACGTGTCGTAAGCTCCACCCCAAGCTGTGATACCATACGAAAGTTGGGAGTGAACTAATGAAAAATACAATGAGCAGAAGGTTGGCTTTTTGCACAATCTTCTGGTTCTATAGAAGACATAACAAATTTATAGAATGTAATACAGCATGGTGGTAGAGAGTTACATGAAGTGTAACTGGTGGATTGTGTGAAATTTCAAGTTGAATTCGCTGGATGGGGCACTAGATTTATAGTTGTAAAACGCAAACAGGTTTTTAGAAGGGACAATTTATTTAACTTGAAAACGATGTTGACAGAATATGATCAGCTTTTGAATAAACCTCCAGAGAACGAGCCGCCAGTAATACAAATCGCGGTGTCGTCCGCAAATGTTACTATGGAACCGTCCTACTTCATTTGCCAATGAGAATCAAGTATCCACACAAGGGCCAAGTCGGAAGAGCTCAACGTTCCTCAGCATTCCTTTTCTGGTTTACCCTCTGGTCTGGAAAAGAATAGGTAAACCATTATTATAAATGAGGACAGTGCGTCCTAAAACGCTGCTGATTATTACACAACGGTTTATTATTTACCTGTATAGATGCCTCTTCTGTGTAGATCACTGTTTTCTGTGGTCAGTACCCTCGAGCTCCCATCAGGAAAGCCCTAAATCGAGTACTGGAGCCGGCCCGAGAATTACAGTTTCATAAAAATGCGCGGGATTCAATAATTCCATCATTAATCATTATTTGTGGTTAGTCGAGAAGCATAACGTTTGTTCAAGCTACAAAAACTATCTATCAACAAGATCCAAAAGAGCATCGACCAACTCGTCTTCATACAGCCATCTGTGATTATAGTCAGGTGCTCTCTAGCAATGATATCTGGGCCGGATTAATACCGTTACATTCACGATCATGTTGACGAAGCTTTTCGGTGCAAACGAACGGCTGGTCGTACAGTGCTCTGGGTCGTCTCAAAAAATTCTTTATTTTAAGATCAATTTAAAAACGTAAAAAAACCATACCCTTCTACTGAAAGTTTTTGACTGAGCATTCTGAAAATTTCAACCCCGAGTTTTGTAACGCCGAGCTTCGCGGACTAAAGCAGGGTTCACATCCATCCGGAGCCGTCTGGAAATACGGATAGGGGAAGCTAGTGAAAAGCCGTGGAAGGGATGGAGGGGAATCGCGGAAGTTGGGAAGGTGTTCATAACCATCCGGAATTTTGGCTGACAACTCGTCAGCCATAACCATTCTGTATGCGCAGTAGTGAACTGCGCAGATGCGGAGCGGAAAATATCTGAAAAATCAGATGCGTACAGTTCGCTTCAAAAGTGCTTCTCCGGAAAGAATATTCCCCCCTCCCCAGCTGATGTCCAACCAATCAGCTGCTCGTACGCACTTTCCGGATAGCTTTCCGGATGGATGTGAACCCTGCTTAACTCGACCCCAAATGGGACCTACAAACCAAATTTCATTAATTTTGGTTCATGGTAACTAAGAAAGTGCGAAGTACGGCGTACGGTGGAGGGACAGAAATTTTTTTATTCCATTTTCAGATTCTATGTACTTACCTTGAAATAAAAACCATCAAATTTTGAGGGGGGTTAAAATCTTTTTTCATGCTCGATTCCAAAGGTTCATTATTGAAAATAATAAACCACCACTATGTATGTACGCTAATTATAGCATCCATACGTATATAGCAAACCATGGACAAGGAGTGAAATATCCATGAGCAAATCGAAGATGGACGCAGGTGGATGGATTGTTGTGACAAATCATGGAGGTAGTCCTACTTCATAGTTTCTGGCCCTTGGATCCACCACTGGCGCCCAAAACTACCCTGTGAATCATCGTAAAGCGTTGAAATTTGGAAGATAGATGGAGGTGAGGTGTAAGTGATGGCCAGTAAGATCAAGTATTGTCAATAGTAGATATTGTTTCAGGGCATGGAAATAAATTACTGAAATACCTACTGGCTTTCTGGTAATATGATAGGGAAGGGCAAATGTCCAGGTACCAGTAGAAGTATCCAGTTTCGCTCCCACCATATCTACAAAAAAAAAAAGAAACAGTTACAGTCATGCAGCATGGCCATAAGAGCGGATTTTCAAAGAAATATTTGGGCTATTGTGTAAAAAGATGTACTTAATAGGTACAGCAAGAAACCGGAATTTAAATATGGAAAATCTGAAATAATATTGGGATTTAACAAGTAGCAGTCTTATGGTCTGTTGTTTACTTACTAAAACTTTACATCTTATCGGAAATATATGTACGATGGTGTGCAACGGAGCGGTAATTGGATCAAATCCCTCATTAAAACTTCTCCTGAACTTAACCTAAGGGCCGCTGTGCCTAATTGTACAATAAACGTGTTTACTTACTTACTATATTAAGCTTCGTTCTTAGTGGGCGTTCTGACAGTTCTCGAACTCATAAGAACTGGGACGGAAAATCCCGGGGCATTCCGGAACTTGAGGAACCGCGTTCTGCACTGCGAACGATTTCAGAACTGGAAGTGGAATAACCGCGCATGAAATAAATGCGCATGCGTCACCTACGTTCTTGAGTTCCAGTTCTGACAGTTCCGAAAAAAATCGGGGACTGTCAGAACCGTTCGGAACTGGATTCGCAAAACACTGCGAACGCAGAACTCGGCGTTCCGGAACTGGGCGTTTTGGCACTGCGAACGACAAAACTCGACTGCGCTTGCCCAGAACCGTTCGGAACTGGCAGAACGCACACTGAGAACGAAGCTTAAATTTTAGCGATTCTAGTAATTTTCACCGATTTTTGGCCCCTATAATGTCGAACTTGACCCAGTCTTTCGAAAATACTTCTATTATTGAAATAGTCCCTGGCTTTCAGTATCAAATCACCATATACCACTTTCCGTAAAACTGTATTATTTTTTTTGCTTCCTCACTACCGACGATAGGGAAGCTTTGTATTCGTGCAAGAGTCCAAAAAAAAATGTGTGTCGTCCAAAATAAAAATTTCCACTCGCATTTTACGTTTCAGACGTCGAGAAACATTTTTGGTTCTGTGTCTGTCTCTGGTAATTCCTTGCAACGCCCATTAATACCTGAAATATTGGGCGAAATGGGCTGAAATTTGGAGGGTAGGTGCGGGTTAAGCCACGGATAGTGCCATAACAAAATATTGAAAAAAGTACGATAACTTTCGTCTGCGCATGCGCAAACGTGAAATACTTGAAACGCCCGTAACTATCTTGGGTTGTTGAAATGAGTTCAAACTTGGAGGGTCGATCAGGAATAATACTTTGATAGTTCATTACGAATTTCATTGGTATCGCACTGTAACTTTCGTCTGCGCATGCGCGAATATGAAATGTTGAAATATTTGCTCCTATTACGCATGTTAGGTAATTTATTACTACTCTATTTATTGCTATTCAATCATTTTGATGCATCCCTTTTGCTTCCTCACTACCCCCCCCCCCCCCAAGCCTTGGATTCGTGATTGAGTAAAAAAATGCATGTCCTCCAGAATGAAAATTTCCACTTCCATTTTGCGTTTCAGACATCGAGGAACGTTTTTGGTTCCGTGCGTGTCTGTCTGTGGCAATTCCTTGTAACACCCATAACTACCCGAAATAATGGTAAATGAGCTGAAATTTTGAGGGCAGGTGCGGGTTGGGTCACAGGTGGTCCCTCACAAAAAATCATTGAAAAAATTCTTCCTCACCCAGTTTGGGTCCCCATTTGGGAACACATTTGGGTCCTAGTCGTACTCCAAAGCTCGGCAGCCCGATCGGAATACACCCAGGGGTGTTATGGGAGAAAAATGGGTAAAAATAGGGGGTTTCGAGGATTTTTAGGTTTTAGTGAACATGAGCTTGTGAGGTATCGTTTTCCATGTTTTTGGGGACGAGAAGACCGAATATGAAGTCGATTTTGACCAAAGAGTGGAAAATTGAGTTCTACCAAATGTTCAGCTCCCAAAATTGATTTTTTATGAGCGAAAAACCTGGGAAATCGTCTGAAATCACCATCAATTTTGTATAATAACACTAGAAGTAGTATCAACAGGTGAATCAAGTCAGTGTACCGGCTTCATTTTCGGTCTAAAAAAGTCGTTCTTTCGCACACATGCTCCATTTGGGCCCTAGTTGTGTCCCGAAACTTTTCAGCACGATCGGAATATTCCCAGGGGTATTATGAGTAAAAATGTGTGTAAAAATAGGTACTTTTTGCGTTTTAGCAACATGTTGGTAACATGAGCCTCTGAGATATCGTTTTCCACGTTTTGGGGACGAGAAAACCGATTATGAAGTCGATTTTGACCAAGGAGTGGAAAATTGAGGTTTTAACAAATGTTCAGCTCCCAAAATTGATTTTTTATGAGTGAAAAACCTGGGAAATCGCCTGAGATCATCATCAGTTTGTAGAATAACACTGGAAAAAGTGTCAACACGTGGATCAAGACAATTAAATGGCGCTACCAATGATCAAAGATAGTTAAAAAAAAACCACAGTCATGCAGCATGGCTATAAGAGCGAATTTTCGAAGAAATAACTGATTTTATGTAAAACTGTTTTATCTCAAGAAATAACCACGTTCCTTCATCTTCAAAGTGCTCCAGTTTGAGAACGGAATGAGATATCGCAATTCTGATTTCACCATCGTGTTCAGCGTACAAAAACCTTTAAAATGAGGTGTCACTTGTCAGACTGTTTTATTTTGGGAATTTATGGGTAATTTTTCCCCCCTAAAACTCCCCAAAACTCCCCCTTAGAGTGACCCGATTCTGCCCATCTACGAACTTAGCCTGTCGATTGCCAAGACAGATTTTTCGTGCAAATTTGAACTTTTTATCTCAATTCTTTCGAGAGTTATCGTCTGGAATGACACATACATATATAAATATATATATAAATATATAGGTACAGTAGAGCCCCGATTATCCGAGCTAATGTGGACCAGAGGACCCTCGGATAACCAGAAACTCGGATAACACGGGCAGACAGAGCGGCGAACGAGAGCGTCCCGTGCCGCCATTGAAATCAATGATAGCGTGTGCGTTTTGGGCCGCTGGTCTGTGTTACGGGCGTTACAAAGACATTTTGGGGTTGATACAGTAATAAATAAAGACGTAAAATTGAATTAACATATTACTATTACATATGTACGGTACTGTACAGAGTACAAACACTGTCGCCGGGCGCCCGGCATCCATACGCGCCGTCTTAAATATTTTTTTTTGCGCCTCGGTTAAACCGAAACTCGGTTAGTCGGGGCTCGGATAACCGGGGCCCTACTGTATATGTGGAGGTGTGGAAATGACCAATCTAGACTTTTTCAGTGGAAACTTCTTTTATTGTTTCCTTCCACGACGTTTCGACCCAGGGACTGGGTCCTAATCATGTGGATAATTTGCTGTCTGTTACCTCAACAGTTGATGATGATGGTGGAATTTCCATTCAACAGTTGATGAAAATTAGTTTTAAGTAGTACAATTTACTTGAAACTACGGAAAGTAACTGTGGGTAATTTGATAACAGAACCAAGCAAAAACAAACTTGTTTAGGTTTGTTTTTGCTTGGTTCTGTTATCAAATTACCCACAGTTACTTTCCGTAGTTTCAAGTAAATTGTACTACTTAAAACTAATTTTCATCAACTGTTGAATGGAAATTCCACCATCATCATCAACTGTTGAGGTAACAGACAGCAAATTATCCACATGATTAGGACCCAGTCCCTGGGTCGAAACGTCGTGGAAGGAAACAATAAAAGAAGTTTCCACTGAAAAAGTCTAGATTGGTCATTTCCACACCTCCACATATACCTACTGATATTGGACTAGACATTAACCATCACTAATTATAAATATATATATATATATATATATATATATATATATACATATAATTTTTGGTGTCTTTCGGCAGTGAATTCAGGATGGTCTGAAACGGATTTTGGTATAAAAATCTTTCGGAAATTCGAGTTTTAAAAATTTTGGACCGAGAACAATAGCTTCCTTTTCTTCGAAAATTCGCTAAAAAAGCGTACCTACCTACCTAATTTGTGTTTTCGGGGCCAAAATTAATGGAAACCAACAGAAATAGCTATTTAAATTATTTTATATGAAAGAAGCCAACATTTCTGTAGGTATGTCCAATAGAATAATAAACCCATGTGACAAGGACATTGCAGCGTTTTTTCTTCGCAACTCTAAATCCACATTTTTCTCTTTCGCCTATAAAAATATTACCTTTAATATTTTTGAAGGTGCAACTCCACCCGTTGTGCTGGCACTGGCGGTACGCATTTTTCAAGGTCGGATTCGACAGGACTTGATGCAGCTCGGCCTGCGTGAGGCGCTGGAGCCTCCTCGGCGGCGCCTTGGGCCTCTTCGCCGGCGACGCAGGCGCCAGGAGAACTGCCAGGGTCAACAGAACCAAAACTGGATTGAACATGTCACAATTTATGTACGTAAGCGAAAACCGGAGCTGAGGGATCGAAGTCACCAACCTCCTACAGCTCCTGAGGGCCACTGAGAGCGATCTTGGAGACATCCGCAGTTACAAGGAAAGTTTCCCCACCACAAACCTCAAAACCGCAAGAGATTTAGCACCAGTGCTGCCCTCTTCTAAATTTCCCGCTCCATAACTCAAAATATCGCGTTTTGGTTTATTATTCTGTGAATAAGTCCTTGTCACATGGGTTTATTATTCTATTGGACATACCTACAGAAATGCTGGAAATGCGTTTACTGTTTCTTTCATGTTCAATAATTGAAATAGCTATTTTTGATGGTTTCCTCACATTTTGGACCTCAAAAACATGAATTTAGGCTCCTATTTATTTTCAACAGATTATCTTTAATCATCATCACTTTGCAGCCCGATCGGAATATACCCACCGATCGGAATATACCCGATCGGAATATACCGGTGTTATGAGTGAAAAATGGGTATACAAATGGTATACTTTTTGTGTTTTAGTAACATGAGCTTTTGAGATATCGTTTTCCATGTTTTTGGGGGCGAGAATACCGAATATGAAGTCGATTTTGACCAAGGAGTGGAAAATTGAGGTTCTAAGGAACTTTCAGCCTTAAATTTTCGTTAAATTTTGGTCTAAAATCGTCGTTCTTCAGCACAATGTTTGGGTCCCCATTTGGGTACTAGCTGTGCTCCGAAACACGGCAGTCCGATCGGCATACACCCAGGAGTGTTAAGGGAGAAAAATGAGTGTAAAAATAGGGGTTTTCGAGGTTTTAGTGAACATGAGCTTGTGAGGTATCGTTTTCCATGTTTTTTACGGCGAGAAGACCGAATATTTGGTCGACTTTGGCCGAAGAGTGAAGAACTGAGGTTGTAACGAGGGTTAAGCTCCCGAAATTCATTTTTTATGAGCCAAAAACCTGGGAAATTGTCTGAAATCACCATCAATTTGTATAATAACACTAGAAGTAGTATCAACAGGTGAATCAAGACAATTAAATGGTACTATCAATGATCAAAAATAATCTTTTGAAAGGAAAAGCCGAGCCTGATTCGTGTTTTTTGGGGGCCAAAAAACACGCCTTAAACTTTCGCCTATTAAAATATTACCTTTAATATTTTTGAAGGTGCAACTCCAACCCTTTTGCTGGCACTGGCGGTACGCATTTTTCAAGGTCGGATTCGACAGGACTTGATGCAGCTCGGCCTGCGTGAGGCGCTGGAGCCTCCTCGGCGGCGCCTTGGGCCTCTTCGCCGGCGACGCAGGCGCCAGGAGAACTGCCAGGGTCAACAGAACCAAAACTGGATTGAACATGTCACAAAATATGTACGTAAGCGAAAACCGGAGCTGAGGTATCGAAGTCACCAACCTCCTACAGCTCCTGAGGGCCACTGAGAGCGATCTTGGAGACATCCGCAGTTACAAGGAAAGTTTCCCCACCACAAACCTCAAAACCGCAAGAGATTTAGCACCAGTGCTGCCCTCTTCTAAATTTCCCGCTCCATAACTCAAAATATCCCGTTTTGGTTTATTATTCTGTGAATAAGTCCTTGTCACATTGGTTTATTATTCTACTGGACATACCTACAGAAATGCTGGAAATGCGTTTACTGTTTCTTTCATGTTCAATAATTGAAATAGCTATTGTTGATGGTTTCCTCATTATTTTGGACCTCAAAAACATTAATTTAGGCTCCTATTTATTTTTAACAGATTATCTTTAATCATCTGTAGTGCCATTTAATTGTCTTGTTTCACCTGGTGATACTACTTCTAGTGTTATTATAACAATTTTTGGTGATTTCAGACAATTTCCCAGGTCTTTGACTCACAAAAAATGAATTTCGGGAGCTTAACCTTTGTTAAACCCTTAATTCTTCACTCTTTGGTCAAAATCAACTTCATATTCGGTCTTCTGGCCCTAATAAAATGGAAAACGATACCTCGCAAGCTCATTGTTCACTAAAACCTCAACAAACAAACAAATCCTCGAAAACACCTATTTCGGTTTATTATTGGTGAATTTTTATTACACCCCCACAAAATTTTTTCTCTCACGTTTCAAGGCGCATAGATTCCAACCAACAGAATTCTTGGCTGTTCATTTATTGTTCCTTTCATATAAAATAATTGAAATAGCTATTTCTGATGGTGTCCACCAATTTTGGCCCCCGAAACTTGGATAAGGTACCTACGCTCCTTTTTTTTTTTTTTTTTTTTCAAATCACCTTTGATCATTGATTGTACCATTTAATCGTCTTGATCCACGTGTTGACACTTTTTCTAGTGTTATTATACAAATTGATGGTTATTTCAGACGATTTCCCAGGTTTTTGACTCATAAAAAATCAATTTTGGGAGCTGAACATCTGGTAGAACCTCAAATGTCCACTCCTTGGTCAAAATCGACTTCATATTCGGTCTTCTCGTCCCCAAAAACTTGGAAAACGATACCTCAAACGGTCATGTTACCAACATGTTACTAAAACACAAAAAGTACCTATTTTTTTTACACACATTTTCACTCATAACACCCCTGGGAATATTCCGATCGGGCTGAAAAGTTTCGGGACACAACTAGGGCCCAAATGGAGCATGTGTGCGAAAGAACGAATTTTTTAGACCGAAAATGAAGCCGGTACACGTGATACGGCGGACGGCGGACATTGCATTTTTGGAATCTACGCACCTTGAAACGGAAAAGAAAAAATTTTGAGGAGGTGTTATAAAAATTTTTTGCTGAGCGAATACATAGGTTTATTACTCATAGAATAATAAACCAAAATGCAATGTCCGTCCGCCGTATCATGTGTACCGGCTTCGGTCTAAAAAAGTCGTTCTTTCGCACACATGCTCCATTTGGGCCCTAGTTGTGTCCCGAAACTTTTCAGCCCGATCGGAATATACCCAGGGGTGTTATGAGTGAAAAATGTGTATAGGTACAAATGGTATACTTTTTATGATTTAGTAACATGAGCTTTTGAGATATCGTTTTCCATGTTTTTATGAAGTCGATTTTGACCAAGGAGTGGAAAATTGATGTTCTAAGGAACTTTCAGCCTTAAATTTTCGTTAAATTTTGGTCTAAAATCGTCGTTCTTCAGCACAATGTTTGGGTCCCCATTTGGGTACTAGTTGTGCTCCGAAACACGGCAGTCCGATCGGCATACACCCAGGAGTGTTAAGGGAGAAAAATGAGTGTAAAAATAGGGGTTTTCGAGGGATTTTTGAGGTTTTAGTGAACATGAGCTTGTGAGGTATCGTTTTCCATGTTTTTTAGGGCGAAAAAACTGAACATTAGGTTGGTTTTGACCGAAGAATGAAGAATTGAGGTTGTAACGAAGGTTAAGCTCCCGAAATTCATTTTTTATTAGTCAAAAACCTGGGAAATTGTCTGAAATCACCATCAATTTGTATAATAACACTAGAAGTAGGTAGTATCAACAGGTGAATCAAGACAATTAAATGGCACTATCAATGATCAAAAATACTCTTTTGAAATGAAAAGCCGAGCCTGATTCGTGTTTTTGGGGGCCAAAATTGGTGGAAAACATCAAAAACACATGAAAGAAACAATAAATAGTATACAACCAACATTTCTGTAGGTATGTCCAGTTGAATAATAAATCCATGTGACGAGGACTTTGCAGCGTTTTTGGATTATTGTTCTCAGTCTTCTTCCATGTGACAAAGGAGTTACGTCTGAATATCGTAGATGAAGAGCCAACCCCAAACACTGTCCTGAAACCTTGTTATAATTCATTTCTTCTACTATTCCCACTACTGGCGCTTTTACTTTACCTTAATCCAGGGGCGTTGTGTCCATAAGGGCACTGACCCGGCACCCAGAGACACTAGTGAAAAGTGTGAAAGAGTGAAAAAAAAAAAACTCCAACCATGTGTTCAGTTGGCATGTGAATTTCCCTCCGTAAACTGTACCTAGCATTTTTCACGAAGTTCAACATCGACTCGACAGAGTTCTCTGGCTATGGATATTCAATATGTGGTTCCGTCATGTTGGCTCCCTGTAGCTCCACAGATGGAGCATGTTATCAGAATATAGCGACGGTAATCGATGTGGTGCAATCGAAATCCAAACCCCGGCTCCTGAAACTGGCACGCCCTGGGACCTGTTGTCGTCATGGCAACCGACGAAAGTGGCCCGCCCGCGCAAGCTGAGTAGAGTAAAAATGTTGTTTGCCACGCCTACATTGGGCCACTGCCCCAGAATCTGATTTTAACCCCAAAATCTTTCATTTCACAATCGATTCGATCCATTCAGTTCAAGTTGTCATCTCGATACGAGATGCTTCTTCTGATTTGTTTTTCTCTGTCAGTTATCTGTTTTCTGATTTGTTATCACATTCGCTTTCTCTGTGAGTTTTCAATTTTTTGCGTCACATTTTGCATTCAGTCCGGTTCCGATGACATATTTGTATTCGTGGTACCTATGTGCGTTTTGTCCTGTTTGCTGTTTGTGGATTGATCGGCGTCAACTCACAGATAGCTTCTCCATTCAAGATTCAGGTAGGTACCAGCTGACTGGTCATTGTTTTACCATATTTTATTTTACTATATATTTGTAAACACATGTATTCGGTGGCCAATTTGCAGTACAAATTGTCGACGTTTTCGTTAGTGGTGGGCGTTAATTGCTATTTTCAGAAAATGACAACAGGCTGTGTGTTGCCCGTGAATAACTGTTGTCAATAACAGTTGTAAATAACAGTCTTTTGTGTCTTTCAAGGCACAACAGTCTGTTGTTGATAACACCTCTCGTTGTGGACGTTTTTTCGTTTTTTGTGATTTTGGAAATAACTCTGCGATGCTAACTCAATTAATAACAGGCTGTTGCTGGCGAGCTGTTGATAACACCTCTCGTTGTGGACGTTTTTTCGTGTTTTTGATAACAAAACAGGCAGTTGTTGATAACACCTCTCGTAGTGGAAGTTTGTTCATTTTTGGTGTTTTTGGAAATAACTCTGCGATGCTAACTCAACTAATAACAGGCTGTTGTTGATGAGCTGTTGATAAGACCTCTCGTTTTGGGCACTTTTGGAAATTTTTCGTGTTAACAACTCCTACAACAGTTGCTCCTAAAAAAGAGTTGCTTCGTCAGAAAGAGGGTTTTGAACAGGAAAGAAATGAGCGATGAAAGGGGCATTCCAGTGAAATATCTATAGGGTGTTCAGAAGACTGCAGGAGCTCACGCAATTTGGCTTTCGTAACAAGAACAGGCCACTCGATCAGTTTCTGTTGCTTCTTCAGACAGCAAATAAAGGTTTCCACACACATACACACACCGAAATGTCAGTTATTTCCAGGGAATCATTCTTTATAATACCATGGTTATTTCTAACTGGAAAAACTGGGTAACTAGGTAAATTCCAAAGTAACAGTTCTCTGACGACAGTTTTGCATCTGTTATGAGTGTTGAGGTTTGTCACGCCACTGTGGAAGCAAGCTGTTATTTACAACTGTTATTTTCTTTTCTTGACAACAGTTGCTTCGTTTTTTATGCGTAACTGTTGTAGCAACACTGTTGTGCGTTTTCGTTCATAAGGGGGGTTTCGTTGTGCGGTTTCAGTAAATAAGGGGAAGGGTGTTGCTGCAATGGGGTATTTTGTGTTCTGTTGGTTTTGCGCCCTGGTCTGGTGCCCCCCGTTTTCAGACCCCACGCACCGCTACTGCCTTAATCTAGAATCTGAGTCAGCCACCAGCAGCCAGCCATTTTTACGGCGGTTGTCATTGAAAATCGAAAAATGAGAAAAAACTCGTCATAACTCCCTCATTTTTCCACCTAGAAAGCTCGTTCTCAGAGTTTAACGAGCAGAACAAAACCCAAAAATAAAATCTGAAAAATACCGTATCTTGAGGAAGTCATGACCATTTGAAATTCCAACATACGTACGTACATAATACGGAGCAACATTAAGCGGAAAACACGCTGGAAACTCGTTTTGACACTTCAGAACAGATTCCATGGTTTTCTCAAACACTTATTTTTGACGGTATCACCTTAATTCCATGCCTTTAATATAACATAAACATGGAAACAATAAAGTGCCTACTACGGATTGTAATAGAAACTGCTCGGGAGGGTCAAGTGTGCATTTATATCATTATTTTTCAGGTTATTCAAACAGATGTAATACCTTTAGTTTAAATAAAATATTTAATACCATTAGCTGAACAATTAAGAGGGGAAATGAACGAATTAAAAACTCCACAAATTATAAATATCAATTTTCTTTATTTTTTGTCGTCTTTGTAATTTTGTTGTTTAGTTTACAAGATAAAGCATAGTTGGAAATAACTTAAAAATATAATATAGTATAAATTTTTTATAACCATTATCACTAAATAGTAAATGCTATTATAATAGGTAAAAATTAGTTGAACATTTTTCGGTTACATTGGAGGGAAAGCCGTTATGGTTCAATCCAAAATGTTGTTTAAACAAATGAAATGAATAAATAATAACAAAATAGGACATTTTTTGAAAGAATCAGAAAACGTTTCGTGGTATAAAAAAAAGGTTTCCCATTGCGTTTTTATTGAGCCATAAAACCAACCACTCATAATTGAATCCGACGATTGAAGACTTGATTAGTTTTTAGAGCAAGGCAGTTCTACCCGACATCATTCAACATTCTATGAAAACGTGACAAAATTATACTTAGTTACTGAAAATAATCAAGCAACGTAACGACAAAGCAATATTTTTAAAAATACAAATTTTTAGTAGCTTGTTTCGAATGGAAACAAGCACAGAGCGTATTAGAGGTAAAAAAAAGCATAATGGTTTTTGAAAATAGAAAACAAAATTAAATTTTACAATATACAGGAAAAATAAAGTTTATTTGCAAGGAAGAAAAAATGATCTCGACGGATTTCTTACAGAAAACTCGTGAAGAGATTTTAGGTACTTTGAAAAGATAAATTAATAAAATTAAACAAAATCTGTACAACGATACCTAATTATTGTTTATTTCTGTACTGTTTCTATCCACATCGCAATTACGACAAACACGGCCGAAGGAAAATTGTATTTCCCCAGATACGACAGTACGAGAAAAAACAAAAGATCGCGGAGGAAAAAGGGGAGGTTGTACAAGGGTTACTTTGGGGGACATTTCAATTTTGTAACAGACTGTATCAGGTCTGGTTTTTGTTTTGTTTTGTTGGTAGACTGATGTGACCATGACTCGTTCACTGGGGGGGGGGGTCGAGATATTTAAAGGAGTTGCGAAAACTTCATTGTCAAGGTTTCAGACTTGACGGGGCCGAGGTAATAAACAAACCTTCACAATGAAGACAAAATTGGAACAAACTCATATTAATTATTACTGTATTACTCCCGTGTACATAATATTATTAGATAAGTAGATTTTTTTTTTTTTTCGTCAGAAAAATAACGATTGAATACAGGCAAGTACCGAAATGAAATAGAACGAGTCATCATTACACCACTCGACGGGACACGGGTGCGATCTTATAACGAAAAATCGCCCGCTAAAATCGAAACGCACCAAAAAAAAGGTCGAGGAACGTGAGAAGAGGACATCCGCGCCACGATTTTCTTCTACAAACCGAGAAAAACCATTCGCTACCGATCGATACCGGCGGACAAGAATTTATAAAACAAAACTACGCGGATTTCAACAGAGACACCGCTCACCGAGTCAGCAACCGTAATTGTGTAAATCAACCGATCGAAAAGGAAAAATCAATAATCTGAAACCTCACGATCATTCGAATATAATTAATTTGTCCATGCATTTCTACGCTGTAGTTGAACATGATCTACACACTGCTTTTGAAAATCAATCTCAATATTAATGATACAAGGGCAGAATAAATACAAGTTGACAGCACAAAATTGAGGGAATGTACGCAAGTATGTGACTTTTGGATTAGAACAGATTAAAAAACAAAAACAAAAAAGGTTTCATTCGACTACGGTGTACTAAAAACAAAATTCGGCAATAGGAAGACCTCCATGTTCTAACCATTTTTTGTTGTTTTGTTTGTTAATGGCTCACAAAAATCTCACGCGTATTTCGTATTTTTTTAAGTTAAATACAAGTTTTCGTTTTCAATTCATTCCATTCGTGTTCGAGACGACATTTAAAAAAAATTAAAACACATCAGTCTTAAGTAAAGAGGTCTTCCAATTAACACACGAATTCTCAGTTTTTTATTCAATATAACGACTGATTCTTTGTTACGATTCACGCGAATAACATTACCCTTTTTCAATGATTTTTTTTAAATCTTCGATTAGACTAAAAATTAAGTTACAGGTAGTGGTTGAGTTTTAGAAAGTAGCTTATAAATACGTTACGTAGATTTTTTTTTAATAATGGAGTTGAATTTCCGGTTTTCATAAAAAAGCTTTTTTTTCTTCTTCAGGTGGTGCGGAAATTCCTATAAAAACGTTTCAAGGTATTGGTAAATATACCGTTGAGGTAATTATTATAGAATAGTTTTTTTTTCATATAGAAGTCCAGGCCCTGCATCAGTAGTTTGGTTTTAAACTAGTTTTTTTGTTGTAAGATATACATTTTCAAAATGATGTTGGCAGCACGACTCTGGAGATTCAGCCTGTAAAAGTCGATTATAATAAATTAATTAATATTATCAAATAAATTGATTTTAGGGGGTGGGGGGGGGGGAGGAGTTATAACACTTGGAAAATGATAGCTCGAAGCCTGTTCTCAAAAAACAAGCGGTATTTTTCATATGAGGGAGGTTACAAGTCAAAATGCGGCAAGAAATGACGTATCAGGTCTACTGATATCTGATTTGGCTGTTGGCCCAAGGAGGCGGAGCAAAGCTTCAAAGACGAAGGTTCTCAATGCTGCCAACAACCCAACATTAGAAATGGCAGACCTTTGAGAACCTTTGCTGCGACCTTTCCTTCTGTTTGATTTTGAGGACGTGTTTTTTAAATTTATTTATACAGTTGCGGTTCTGTACAAAGTTTAAAGTGATGCACTAGTGAACTAGTCGGCAATTTACCTGATACTCAAGTGAGGATTCAAAAATTCAAATTTCACACTAGTTTTTTGCCTATATAAATAACTCATTACGTGGTAAATAATTTATTGTTAAAGTTCCGTTACTGAACAGAATTTAAAAAAAAAAAGAGAATTTGTAACCCAAGGAAATTGCCAATTCATTTTTTTCCCCCACCAAAAAAAATTTGATCGTATTAGCTTTTTTTTTTAAACCTCTAAGCCTTTCACCTACTCCTCCCTAACTAAATGTTTACATCATAAGTCCTACACACCGGGAAATATGCTCGAAGTATTTAGCAAATAAGAACACAATAATATTTCATATGTATAATTAAGTGGTCATGGGCATCAAGAATGCAGCAGTTGGGGAGGATCAAGACACCTGTACACAGGGAGAGTCATCTGAGTATACTGGATACTATCAGGACAGACCCAGTGACTCGGTCAGTTCCCGATTTCATGTTGGAAAGAAAGAACTTCGACCTTCCCTTCAAGGTCATTATAAATGATCGCGAGACCTGGAAGAGAGGCTTGCCTCAATTTGAACCGGGCTCACTAGTCTGGTATACAGACGGGTCTGTGATAGGGGGAAGGGCTGGGCTCGGGGTGCATGGGCCAAACTTTAGTTTGGCCAGGCCCCTTGGCAGCGCAGCCACTATCTACTAGGCAGAAACCCATGCTATAGAAATTTGTGCGCAAGAGGTTGCCAGGAAAAGACTCAAAGGCGCCAGGATCTACATCCTCTCTGACAGCCATGCAGCTTTAAAGGCCATTTCGTCCTTTTCTATAACATCTAAGCTGACCTGGAGTTGCCTGACTTCCCTTAAGGAGGCTGCCCGTGGCAACAAACTTACGCTGCTATGGGTGCCTGGCCATGAGGGAATCGAGGGCAACGAGACCGCTGATCGCCTAGCTAAAAAGGCATCGGAGTCTATCCCATATGGTCCCGAACCACAGCTCGGGATCACCAGGAGCTTTATCGCTCTACAACTTAAAAAATGGGAAGACGAACAAAGGGCCGCTTATTGGAGCAACACCCCTGGGCTGCAACAATCAAAGCGGCTGATAAGCTTTCCCAAAAAGCGGGCGCAAGCCCTCCTATCAATGAGGCGCAAAGACCTTCGTACCATCGTCGGTCTACTCTCTGGCCACTGCCCTCTAAGGTACCACCTTAAAAACATCGGCAAGGCCAGGACTGATATCTGCCGCCTCTGTACTGAGGCAGTGGAAACAGCAGAGCACATCCTATGTGAGTGCCCTGCTGTAGCATCAACACGATTCCGGCACTTCTGGAAGGGGTTCATTAACACCACCGACGCTGCCAGAAAATCACCCGTAAGCCTCCTCCACTTTGTGAGAGAGGCCATCAACCGGGTTCTTAAATGAAAATAGGGACAAATGTCAAAATAGGTCTTTCAGGTCTCATTGACAAGGGGCTCGGTACCCGTCCCATTGGGGAAAAAAAAGTGGTTAACTTATTTTTTACAATCCATATCACTCGCAGATGAATGAATGATAAACTGAAAACGATGACTGGGGCGATGATTGCTGTTTGATGATCTAAGTAGATCTAGAGATTTCAAAATAGCTCACCAGTCTAATTTATTGATCGGAAAACTAACTTTCAAGACTTCGGCAGTGGGCACACACGGAACTAGCCCCCTAGCTTTTAAATAATTATGAGAATTTCATGGATAATTAAATTTACGAAAATCGTCCATCGAAACATTTACCTGTGCTCGAATGGCTCAAGTCCAATCCTAGTTATTCATAGTACGAGCAGCTGAAGGATTTACAAGATGGTGCACCTGTAAAGAAAACAACATTTAAAAATAACTGAATAACGCAATGAATAACATGTTGATTGAAAGGCAAAGTATTGTTAATGTGACCACATCATCGAAATATTTTTCACAAGCAACAATGGTTTTAATTAATTGAAATTTTAAATTAAAATATTGTAATGAAATTAGCGGTGCTCTGGAAACACGTTTCAGTCAAAATGACAAATTTGCATATTTTTGACTGCCGATTCTAAACCACTGAACCAAATTTAATGTCACGAAGGTCATTCGAAGCAGAACTTGATGATCTTCAATTTCGGTTTGAGTGAACTTTTCTGTACGATGCACCCTTCAGATGTTACAACCCAAAACTGAAAGTTACAAGAATTTCGCGCTTTTTGGCTCACAAAAATTCATCTTAGGCACCTCGAAAAACCGTCGCTAACATTTATTACTCGTACCTACTCGGGATGCCCGAAGTGGATTAAAATCGTCTCAGTTAATCGGAGGCAAGGCCTTTAGTCTAATTTGATTGAGCTATCCAGTATCCAGACGAATTTAAAATCAGGTTTTTGTCAACAACTTACTTCTTTTTCCTGGCGGGTTCTGGGGGTTCGAGGGCAGCGAGAATGGCTTCGTCAAACACGTTCTTCAACCCTTTCTGAAAAACCGAAAGCCGAGGATAGAGCCATGTCTTGTGTAGAACAATACTTTCTTCATATAAACAGGTGTTACAGCTCCGTTCGTTATCATCAGGCCATGATATGTTCGTAACTACTGTTCTACGAATTAATCTTTTCATTCGAAGTGTTTTACGTTGAATAAAGCCTATTTTCCAAAGGCTTTCACTATCACAATTTATTCAGCATAATAAAACGAAACTACAATCTATATAAACATGGTATTATCTAGGTAAACATGGTCCAGAATGATAATCCGTTGTTCCTGGAACAACCTCCACAACAGAAGCAGATTACTGCACTGGAAAAAGACTTAATAATTTTCTAGCCGTTAGCGAAGAAGAAGAAACCAAACTCACGGATGCAGCTAAAGTGAGTGTCCTAACTGATTTCCCTTCTCCGTCAATGTATAGAGTGTAGCATAAGTCGGCATCTTTTCAATTTCTACGGTATTTTTTTTGCGGGCCAGTTGGCACCATTGTTGCTATCACTTTTCCATAGTCTTATCACTCCGATTTGATAATCTGAGACAATTTTTGTGATCCAAACCTTTGCAGTGACCATGGCAACCTTAACTATGGAGCAACGTTTGTTGGTAATCAAAACTCATTAAGGTAAGCGCACACTAGTGCCGGGGCGGGACGGGTCGCACCGCGGCGGAAAAATGCGCCTGGTTCGGTTTAGTGTTTTTCTTATGGAGACGCGCACACCACAGCCACATCGCTCGCTAGGCGGATTTTTCCGTCAGCCCGCCGCGGATTGTTCATGAGCGAAGTTTCTATAACTTATTTGTTTTTCTCTCCAGTGTTTTTATTGGTCAAAACGCTGCGAATTATTACGCAAGGGATTATTATTTGCAGTCTAGATGCCCCTTCTGCGTAGATAACTGTTTTCTGTCATCAGTACCTAATAAAAATAATAATAACAACAATAAAGTTTATTTGCCATCTTCAAGATGGTACAAAATCATATGTTGAAAATGAAATGCGTTTCTATGCAAAAATGAGAACATTTAAACTTCTTGAGCCCCACAGGGTACATAAGTACATGAGACCCTACCCTCCTGCCCCCCCTGGAAAGCCCGAAATCAAGTAAGTACAGGAGCCGGCCAGACAATTTTATAGATTCATAAATCAAGAAGTCTACCTACTATTATTATTATTATTATTATTATTTGTTGTTATGCATGAATGTTATTTTGTTCAAGTTACAAAAGTATAGCTGCCTCTCAGCAAAATCCAAAATAACAATCTTTTTTCAAAATATTAAATAATATCACGGTACAACCAACTCTATTTCACGTGATTATAATGAGCTGTTACTTGCACACCAGATTTCATTCATTTTGGTTCATGGTAACTAAGAAAAAAAACGGCAGACGGACATTTTGAGAGGAGGTTAAATTTTTTCTTTTCATGCACGATTTCAAAGATTTGTTATTGGAAATATTGAACCAAAAATAAAACATCTTCATGGGAAGAATCCATGACGAACGAAACAACGAATAATGAAACAACCAAATGACCGCTTTTTCCGATGGCCCGCCGCCTAATGTGCTTAGCGACATTTATCCGCTGCGATGCGACCCGACCCGCTGCGGCACAAGTGTGCGCTTACCTTTACCGGTCTGGTGAAAGTGTTGCTGCGACCGTGCGCAAACTTCGCGAAGTGATGGGTCGTGGGGAAGCACCTACAGGAGCTGCTGTGCGCAAACTCGTAAGAAAATCTGAGGCCACAGGATCGTTACTTGATCAAAAACGCAGTGGTCGACCTCGCGAAAGTCTAAGCGAAATTAACAAAGAGGTTGTGTTTGATAATTTCTTGGCAAGCCCGACTAATCTGTTCGTAGACGTGCTCAGCGCGCCTGGGTATCTCACCCAGGACTGTTCGTCATATTCTGAAACAGGATTTACACCTGCTTCCTTAGAAAATTCAACTTGTTCAATAATTGAAACCAACCGAACACGCCAAACGCCGATGGTTTGTCGAACGGTTCAGGGCCATGAAACGCAATGATCCGGATTTTCATTCACGTATCATTTTCAGCGGCGAAGCTCACTTTCATTTAACCGGTTCTTCCTTCGGGGTTACATAAAGTCCAAGTTCTACGAGAACAAACCCAGGACTGTCGAGGAACTGAAGGAAGAAATCCGGGAGAAGATCGCCAATGTCGACCAGCAGCTCTGCGGGCGAGTCTAGCAAAAGTTCTTGGAGCGAGTAGACGCGTGTCATCGGGCTAGGAGTAGCCATAGGCCGGATATTATCTTCCATACCTAAATCGGAGATGTTTACCTACATAATGACGAAAATATTATGTAAATATACCTATTTTTAATAAAGTAATGGGAAAATCAAAAAGATACCGACTTTGGCTACACCCTGTATAAGTTAGTTAGTGACAAAACAGCCATCAACTCAGTCATCAATGTCCTGGACGAGCTATACGTTAAATCTAAGAATGTTCAAGTTGCAAAAGTACCTACCAACGAACTCCAGCCCCTTCTACGTGGATGGTATAATGAACCGTTGTGTAATAATTTACCACTGTATAATAATTTAGCCATCAGTAATACTTCAACGTTTGTTCAAGTTTCACTACCTATCAACAAACTCCAAAAGAGCCATCATTTTTCAAATGAAATAATATCACAGAACAACCAACTCGACTTCATACTCCGTGAATATAATCAGGTGCTCCCTAGCAATGATGATCTCGGGCCAATTCGGGATTGTTAGCGCGTCCCTAGTGATGATATTTGGGCTGATGTACACAATTTCATTCATCCTCCTGTCGAAAATGCCTGTCAGTGCAAACTTCTGGGCCTTACTGTGAACGAACGGCTGGACGTACAATGTTCCGGGTTGTCTTAAAAAACTCCCAAGAACTATTTAAAACCGTAAAAAAATTAGAGATAACGGCGTCCTGGAGATTTCAACCCCTTAGGGATGACTGACAGTAACGCCGAGCTTCGAGGACCAACTGGACCCCAAATGGGACCTATAAACCGAATTTCGTCAATTTTGGTTCATGGTAAATCTAGCCCCGATTAGTGAATCAGGGGCCCGTTCCTAAAGACTTTCACTCTTCACTCTGCACTCTTCAAATCCACACGAATTTCCGTTCCTAAAGAGCTCTTGATATGAAGAGGAAGAGTGAAATGCAAAGTGTAGAACTGCAGAGTTTTACCCTGTTTTGAACAGTTCCGTTCCTAAAGGTTATCTTTCGCCAAATGCAAAGTGAAGAGTCTGCGTCGTAAACGAAGATTTTACATTTTTGCAGAGTCCCAAATGACTGCGGTAGAATGACATCCTTTTCAAATAGGTTTTTACGTTTTAGTTCTTCGTTAAATACAGTGTTTGGTAGTATCAATAAAAAGAAGAGAATTCAGTCTCTCGATTAGGTCTAACTGTGGTCCGATTAGTGTGAGGACAATCATATATAATAGCACCGAAGTTAGCTCCACTAAAGCCATCAAAATACTATACATTTAGGAGGAACGAAAGGCTAGGAAGCGACAGGTTGTTGTTGTTAGTGCATAAAAAGTGACAAGCTACCTAATTGTTTTTAATGGACATTTTCCGATACTTCTCATCAGAGGATGGCGATTGAACATGTTCGACTTTCTGTCGGCCGCATTCATCGAGCGTGAATTAATTTCGCGGTCAGCGACACAACTTTCAGGGAGTCGCTTCTTGGTTAGGCGAAACCAAATCCCAAGTAAGTAAGTTAACTTACAGACTTACAGAAAGACGGAAGACTTGATGAAATCGGATTCGGAATAAAACGATCGGAACATCCAATAATAAACTGTAACAGTTAGTGGAGGTTACTCCACAAAACGAAGGTTACTCTACAGAACACTCTTCGTTTCGAGTAGAACTGCAGAGTGGGAGTGCGAAGTCTTTAGGAACAGAAAGTTCTCATACTTTTCATAATTCGCAAAGTGAAGAGTACAAATGAAGACTTGCAAAGTGAAAAGTTGAGTTGAGCCGATATCAAAGAAGCAGGCGGCTACCAACATACTTGGAGGACTATGTTCGGAAAACACAGGACAGGTAAATGTTACAGCTCCGTTTGTTATTATTAGGCCATAATATGCTCCCCTATACTACCGTTCTACCATGTTTTATACTGTTCTACTAATTAATCTTTTCACAGTGTTCTACACTGAATAAAGCCTATCTTTCCAAAGGCTTTCATTACTACAATAGGTAGCACAGGTTGAATAGATAACAGGTACATTCATCGCTATTTCAATATCACACAATAAACCTACAGAGGATTTGGGAGTGAACACAATATTATATTTATTATCAGCAGAATTGAAACATAGGCATTTTAGCGTTTCAAGCCCACTGCTTACAGGAACGCAAAAGTTGTAAATGGGTAAGATTTTATGAAGGAAAGCAGTGGGCTTGAAAGCCTAAAATGCCGATGTTTCAATTCTGCTGATAATGCTGTTATTGTGTTCACTCCCAAATTCTCTGTAGGTTTATTGTGCCATATTGAAATAGCGATGAGTGCACCCATCATCTATTCAAACTAGGTACTGTAATATGAACGCACAAGATGTAAATTGAAAAGATTTTACAAGGGAAAGCACAAAAGTCGAAGACACGAACCTTTTTTGGCTTAGCTATTGATAGAATTTACAATTCTAAGGGCCGGTTTCACCAACTCGGATTATCCAGAGTTCAATCTCGGCTGAGGTTTAAGCCATCGATTCTGAGAAAAGACAGTTTCACGAAAGCCTAATCTAGGAATAACTCGCGCTAACGGCGCATTAAGTTAATACCTCGTTTCAGGTGGTTTAAACCTCTGATCTACGGTTGATCTCCGATTCTCCGCCAGGCCATCGCCATTTTGAAATCTATTTTATCAGTGTTTTTCATACTTATCAACTTGCATCAACATTTAGTGCGATGAATCGTTTCACTGAAGTGTTTGAGTCATCCTCGGATGAATATTTCAATGAACTTCTGGAAGTCGCCTTGTCCAGACTGCGATAATTCGTGAAAGGGTCGAGCATTTCCACAAGTGGGATGACGGTGATTTTTTCGCGAGGTTCCGCCTTCCCAAGGAAGGGATGAGCTTCGTGCTCGATGCAAGAGAAAGCCTCCTAGTTTTCGAAACAGAATGGTGAGTCCAACCAAAAATGTGTAATAAATATAATTTTACACCAAACCAGGTAGGCAACAACGTCGGACCCATCATTATTCATTTCTTCGAGTAGGTAAACAAACCTTCATAGTGCGTGGTAGGTACTTGCAGACTGCGCTAATAAGTACATGTATAACTTCTTCTGCATACAGCGAATTATTGTGAAAAAGTAGATATCTTTTATAAAAGAGCCTAGGTAGGCTATCTATAATTTATTACAAGAGCAGTAGGTAGAATGGCAATCAGCTGTCTCGAAAGATGTAAGATGATCTTTGGTAGTAATGACAGAGTGGAGTCGAGTGGAAGTTCTCAGAATGACAGAGGCATAAGCGAGAAAAAATCGCGGAACTTCCACATCTGGTTACTATTATACAGTTTAATGTCTCCACAACAATGGTACGTAATTATCCGTAGAAGAAATATCACAGATCCACCACTCATGGATGAGCATCTCTCCTTCACGTCATCTGCAATACGAGATAAGTAGGTGTTTCCGGGGATAGCAATGCTGATGCAAACTAAACAATCTTGGCTTAAACCCAAGTTCGGCTAAACCGCGGATCAAAAACGTTGGTGAAACTGTCGAAGCTCTGAACCGCAGTTCAAATTTGAATCCAGGATTTATTGATACCAGGTTTAAGCTGCGTTGGTGAAACCGGCCCTTAATTATCCGAAGTCCCCTTCTCACCACGGAGGATGCTGAAACCGTCTCGTAGTGGTCTGAAGCACCGAAATCTTTAAAAAAAATTTTATTTGACGTTGGTTTGGTTTGGAATCAATGTTGAGATGGTTGATGGACGTAGGACACTTGGTTAAACATGAATAAAACCTTCCCCAAGCCCGGGAGCCTTTAAAAAAAGCCTTAAAAATTAAATAAATATACAATTAAAGTTACAAAGCCTTCTTTTTTTGTGGCCTAACTCTGTTTAATAACAGAAATCGACACTTCTTTACCACAGAGTGAGGTGTTTATGTCGGAAAGTCTGGGCAGAAAACGCGTGTGATATTTGAATTTGAGTCCCCACTAGAAACGAAGTATCAGGTAAATTGCCGAGCAGTTCAAATCAAATACCGCTTGGAGCGCTAGTGCATCACTTTGAACAATGTACCGAACCGCAATGGATGGACGGATGCAACGGCAAATTTATTGATAAATTTAAAAAAAACACGTCCTCAAAATCAAACCGAGGGAAGGTCACAGCAAAGATTCTTGAAGCTTGTCAGGAAGGTCTGCCATTTCTAACGTTGGGAGGTTGGCAGCAGTGAGAACCCCCACCTCCAAAGCTTCGCTCCGCCTCCTTGGGACAACAGCCAATCAGATATCAATATTAGACTTGAGAGGTAAGTCTTTTTTTGCCGCATTTTTACTTTTAATCACACTCATTTAAAAACTACAGCTTATTTTTGAAAACGGGAATCAAACCTACCATTTTTGAGTTCTGAATATTTTTTTCCAAAAACATTTTGACAAAAATTCCCTGTTGAAATGTGATTTTAAACGCTGGGTGTTGGTCCGATAGCTTCTTTTTTTCAGGCAGTATTCTTTATTTCATAACTATATAACACATGCTTTCCACAGAAATTTACTGTGGGGGTTTTTGTGTTCACTCAAATTTCCACTTCTAACAGAGTTTTATCCAATACTGTGTGTACTGTGTACTCTAACATATTCTCCTGCAGGAATCAGCTGGAGCCATCCGCGGCATTCTGAGTAACAGCAGAAGTCCAGAAAAACCACAATCGAACTACTACACAACAGTACTTTTTATCGCCTCTTCTCACCCCATTAATTCAAGTTTGAAGAACAACTCGCCTAAGATGACTGACTGCCCCACACACTGGAGAAGTTACGGATCTATTAGATGAGCCCCTCCTCGACTTCGAACGAGATCACTCAGGAAACACCATTTTAGATGATGATTATTTGGCTGCCTACTTAAAGTCACAAATGAATAAAAATTATTATGAAGTACATTATTATGAGTAACTGATATTATGATTATGATCGAAAAATAGAAATAAAAATGTGTGGTTCAACACGAAATTCCAGTCATTGACTAATGCAGACTTACCAATAACCTTGTGCTTTAAGAACACAAAATTTTTAGTGCTTCAAAAACGCTGCAAACTCCTTGTCACATGGGTTTATTGTTCTATTGGACATACCTACAGAAACGTTGGCTGTTTATTTACCGTTTCTTTCATGTGCAATACATAACTGAAATAACTATCACCAACTCTGGCTCCAAAACTGGAATAAGGCTCCTATTTTTGACAAATTATCGTTGATCATTGATAGTGCCATTCAACTACATCTAGTGTTATTATAAAAATTTATGGCACCAGCCATAAGTTAGGTGTAGTTTTCCATGTTTTTTAGGGCGAGAAGACCGAATATGAAGTTGATTTTGACCTAAGAGTGAAGAATTGAGGTTGTAACAAAGGTTCAGCTCCCAAAATTTATTTTTTAAGCGTCAAAAATCTGGGATATTGTCTGAAATCACCATAAATTTGTATAACAACACTAGAAGTAGTATTAACAAGTACTACTAGAAGTAGTATTGCCAAAATTGGTGGAAATTATCAAAAATAGCTATTTCAATTATTGCACATAAAAGAAACAATAAATGAACAGCCAACATTTCTGTAGGTATGTCCAATAGAATAATAAACCCACGTGACAAGGACTTTGCAGCGTTTTTGGAATTTACGCACCATGAAACATGAAAAAAATTGTGAGGGTGTTCAAAATTTTTTTTGCAGAGCGAATACATTATTCACAGAATAATAAACCAAAAAGGAGGAGATTCCATGTTCTTAGATATTAGGGGTTTTTTCCCTCTCTGTTAGCAATAATATTGCATTACGAACAAATTTCAAGCGTCCGAACAATGAAAGCTCACATTTTCTCGTGTCAGGATAATTTTTAAGGCGAAATTTGGAATTTTCAGCCGGCACATTTCCTCAGCTTAAAATTCAGACGGCTTGACTATGAAATCTTTATTAATTTATAAACACAAAAAAGTTTGTTACAAATGAAACCTGGACACGATCTGATCGATTTTTGGTCACGTTTTTGGGTGTTTCAGACGACTGTGACCCCTAAGCATTGAAGACTGTTTCCCTCCTTATATTAGGACATCCCTCGTTCCACCGAAGCGTGCTTGTCCGACCAACTGAAACATCCCTTGGCAGAAGAACGAAACAATCCTCGAAGGTTCTCCAGGCAGTTCCACCCTCACTTCCTGTGACTCTCCCAGGTCGCATCCATGGGAAGCCAGGACTGGTCTGCTGACGCCTCCCACAGTTCCTGACAAAACCAGGACGAGTTCGGCAGACTCGCTGTTGCGACACAACAGATGATGAGCTCCGTGATCTCACTCCTTTTCTTCCTCTGCCACGGCAGTCGAGACAGATTTCCACGTTGGGCGGCCAGTGAAATGAAATATGGCGAACTTTGGATAATTTAGAGCAGCAAACTGGACGAGATATCCACTAACATCCAGAAGAACTACCATACTACCACTACTATAGTTTCAGAATTCCACTACCATTTAGAGCAGTGGTTCCCAACCTATTTTGGCCCATCGCCCCCTGTAGTAGAGGTTGACTGACCCCCCCCCCCCTCCCCAACTTTTTTTTTCTTGAAAAAACCCTAAGTTGGTGCTAGTGAGCATCGATATTACTGAAAATATAAAGGCTTAATTTTAAGTAACGTAAAAATAAAGCAGTTTTGTCCAAGTCCCTCTTAGACAAAGAAAAAAAGTGTACCTTTTTTACTTATGACTTTCTTTTTATTTCTTCTTCAAAAAATATATATTTGATGGTAAGTAAATAATTAACTAAGACCATTGACGTACATTTCAAAAAGGAAAAGCATTTTCTATTAATTTATTTTATCAATTGGAATGTGGAAAAATTAAAAAAAAAAGTAAGATGGAGAACTCTACTGTTCATTTTCATCTTTTCAATGGCTGCCTTGCACATTGGTGGATTTCAGTTAAAACTTGAATGTCAGGCTTTACGTTCGTCTGATTCAAGCGCAGGTCCCCTTTGAAGCAAATATCCAACCTATTTATTTGTTTTGTGAGATGGACGACACAACCATATCCTCTTTCTACTAAATATGTTGACGGGAACGAGATGGGAGGAGAGGTTCAGTTTTTTCCCCACAGCTGTGGATAAGTGTCCATAAGCTTCACCCAGGCTAACCCGTAACCGTACTGTTAGAAAATGATTTTTGCCTCACAGTCATACTTCAGATCTACAAACTCCGTCTGCAGAGAGGAATCAAGCTTATCCACACCTTCAAAAGAAAATGGATCTAAACTCCCTAACTTGGTCAAGTCTAAGTCAGGTATAAGTTTTCAATTTAGATATTTGCTGGCTTTTCTAATTATTTTTTTCTTTTTTTCTCTCTTTCGAACACTCGTCGCCCTCCTATTGCCCCCCACGAATTCATCGCCCCCCTGAGGAGCCAAATCGCCCCCAGGTTGAGAACCACTGAACTACAGAATATGCTCATCATGTAAATTACAAGGGCTCACCTGCGTCAAAGCAGAGCATTCGACGTATTTGACTGCTTTGAGCTCCTTAGCTAATTTATCTCCTTGTTCGGAAGTGATGGGCTTCTGCTTGTTCTTGGCGAGTTTTTCGACTGTCCCGCCGTCGTCCCGCAGATCGATTTGCGTCCCGACGAGGAGGAACGGCGTCTTCTGACAATGGTGCGTGATCTCAGGCACCCACTGAAATGGATAGACAGACACCCAATTGGGTTAGATACTGAGTAGAATCTTAATGAGCATTGCCCCATGACTTCTATTCATATTAATTACCCATTTCTAAATGAAAGCAGGTTCCATTATAAGAATTTTGACCAACCGGACTCTCCTACGATGGACAGTTCTTTTTCTATGAGCTTCCAATGTTTTCGACAAGTACATAACGTCACTGTGCAAGGCGCTTTCGCCCTGGCGGGAGGGGTGCAATAACGACACTTTTTGCCGAAACTTTGAAAGCTCATAGAAAAGTTCCAGTCACGCAGCATGGCTACACGACAGCGAATTTTCAAAGAAATGCTCGTGCTACTGCATAAAAAGATGATATACCGAGGACCCATAAGTACCAATTTTCGTAAAATTATACCATTTTTTGGCCTTGTTTTTAGACATTTTTACAGATTTTTGACCCTTATCAAGTAAAATTTGACCCAATCTTTTTTGAGAAAAACATATTTATCGTCGAAGTCCCTCTTCCTGCCGTGAATCACCATCCCACAAGTCAGGTGAACTAATATTTATTTTAGCCCTTAGGCCCACAGAAATCCAAATTTGACCCCTAATTCTGTACGAAGAACAACTGAATCGTTAAAATGCAGAAAAAACGCCCCACTCAAGCCCTCCTTCCTTGTGTCCTTTCAATCCGTCTTTATATTTTCTTTTGTCAAATTATGGTTAACGACAGAGTATGGACCACTGCCCTACCACATCCCCCATCTACGAAACTGGAGTAAGACTTGATAGATAAGTGCTCCACAAGAATACATTCACCACAGCATGATCAAATAAATACATTTCAACGAAGTTCATTAGGATCCCCCATAAACTTAACCACAATCCGTTTCACACTTCCTACTCGAGGCAAGGATTTGAGATCACTCAGTATCGAAGATTGTCGAAGATGCCTAAAGCACAGAAGGAAAGTCCGCAATACGAGGGAAAATTATGAATTTGAGGACCGACCGAATGTTTTTCGGCAGTCATGAAAATAGTAAAGCTTAACAACTATTAGCTGGATTCCGATACCGAACCGCCAACATTTTGAATGGGATCAGAGGAAAAACTGCAGAGTCCTGGTCACACGGGTTTATTATTCTCGACTGAACACGGCACGATTGGGACCTCAGTGAGGAGACCCACAAAGCTACTGACGGTTTTAAACTCGAATATCATGTTGCTATTTCCGACAAATTATTTTCCATCAGTGAAACCTGTTAATACTCCCTGCTGTGTTATTATACAAATTTCTGGTGACTACAGCCATTTTCACACGGTTTTGACCCATAAATATTGAAATTTCAGAGTTAAAGCTTCAAATCCTTCACTCAGTGGTCAAAACCAACTTCATATTTGGTCTCCTCACACTAAAAAACATGAAAAACGACACCTCACATGCCCAAGTTCACTAAAACCTCAAAAACACCTAATTTTTCACCCGTAACACCCCTGGGTGTTTTCTGATCGGGCTGCCTAGGGTTCTAACGGACCCTGCGTGCAAAAGAATGTTTTTAGCGAATTTTCAAAGAAAATGAAGCTATTGCAATGGCTTCGAAATTTAAATAATATAAATTTTTGGAAATTTTCTTCATAGAAATCCGTTTCAGACCATTCTAAAACGATTCCTGAAATTTAACACTTTTTTATATGTATATATATATATATTTATTTATATATGTGTCACTCCAGACGATAACTCTCGATAGAATTGAGATAAACAGCTCAAATTTGCACAAAAAATCTATCTTGGCAATCGAAAGGCTAAGTTCGAATATGGGCGAAATTGGCCTACTCTAAGGAGGGTTTTGGCGCATTTAAAGTGCGCAAAAATTACCCAAAAATCCCCAAAATGTTATTTTCCAACAATGACCCATCATTTTAAAGGTTTTTGCACGCTGAACACGATGGTGGAATCGGATTTTAGATATCTTGATCCGTTCTCAAATTAGAGCATTTAAAGTGCGCAAAAATTACCCAAAAATCCCCAAAATGTTATTTTCTAACAAGTGACCCCTCATTTTAAAGGTTTTTGCACGCTGAACACGATGGTGAAATCGGATTTTAGATATCTAAATCCGTTCTTAAATTAGAGCATTTAAAGTGCGCAAAAATTACCCAAAACTAGGATAATCTTTAAACTCTTACCCCCCCCCCCCCCCCCACCCCCTTAGAGTGGTCAGATTGAAAAATGTGAGAAGTATTAATTGAAGACGAGAGTTCGAAGCAAAACAAAACCATAGCCATTAATTCGAATATTTCTTTGAAAATTCGCTCATTAAGTCATGCTGCATGACTGTTTTTTTTTGTTTTTTAAACCGAAAATTAAGGTAGATATTGATGACACGGCATACGGACATTGCATTTTTGGGATCTACGCACGTTGAAACGTGAAAGAGAAACATTTTGAGGGGTTGTAAAAAAAAAAAAAATTTCTGAACCGAACATATAGGTGGTATTATTCAGAGAATAATAAACCAAATTAGGCTAACAATGGGACTTGGTAATAAACTTACCTTTTCCTTGACGTTCTCAAACGAAGACGGCGACACAACGGAGAAACAAACTAGAAATACGTCGGTTTGTGGGTAGCTCAGAGGTCTTAATCTGTCGTAATCTTCCTGACCTGCACAACGGACGAACAAATTAGAAAATGAATTGGGTTGCGTATGTTATGCTGTAAGCAGCGTGCTGCAGTCCTGACGCCCAGCTATGTGGTTCCAACATAAATGATCCTATGAAGTCACCATATGGTGAAGATATGTTGGTAAACATGTCTCATTTCATACTGTCAACTAAAGAGTGAAAAATGACGGCAGTCCCTATTCAAGATCTGTTCCAATGAAGCTTATACCTATGATTGGTCCAAATTTGAGACATTTCAATAAATTCACAATATTTGTGAGGGATGCCACATATCAATTTCCAAATTTGAGGCGTTTTGATCACTAAAATATTCTTTTTTTTTAAATAAAAACTCATACGGGACGGTCACTATATCTGAAAAAACATTTTCAATCTTTACATGTCACTCAAGTACCCATATTTAAGTTCTGCAGCAATGAACGCCAGCCGGCATGCCACGCCCTAGAAAGCCCCGGCTCCAGCCCACCATGGCGGCCTCCCGAGGCCCTCACACATAACAGTGAGCAGCCCTAGGCTTCAATAAATTACATCCAATAACAAGCATTCAATAAATGACACTCACAGCATTCGATCATCCAATTAAAATATACCCACTGAAAGAACAGTCAACATGGCTACATGAGTCGAACATGTTATCACCAGTTATACCGGTGTGGGTTTACTTCGAGTCTCACAGGGACCGGAGCTCAGTAGCATATCAACGTCTCAAGCACACATTTTAATAGATCTTCCACTAATACTTCCTCAACTATCGAGTTTCTAACACGTTTCCCCCAGTACCGTCTCACCGTACTGCTGTGAACAACGTCCTATCCATCACCTGGAGGTGAGTAAGGTCTAGCAAATCAACTCAGAAAACAGTAGAGCAAAATGGGAGCAACAATTTTGGAAAACACCAAATTTCTTATGGTTACTGGTAAATTTTGCGCTGATTCCGGATATAACATGGGTTCTCATACCTCAAATAGCCTATGAGCAGAGATTTTACTCAGAACATGGTAAAACATCTCTATTCGCTCAATGGTATCAACCAAACAGGCTTTAGTATGGAAGAACGATTGACGACAATCAAATTCTGCGTAGAATGAGCTCTGCCTATCTGCAAACAGGATATGTCTGGCAATTTTTCTGTTTTCAGCTCCTATTTTAAAGCACGATAACCCTGAGAAAACTTGAATTGCCAAAGATCATAGCTGCCCCCCTTAGCAAGAACGTTAAGTCCATTTTTGCAATTTCAAGAAAAATTAGGTTAAGTAAGATTTCTTCTGCCATCCACCCAGTTGAATTAATTCAAGCCCAAATTTGTCTCAGACCTATTCTCCCAACTCGACCACATACAGCTGAACCGTGCAAATAGTTACCTTGACGATTATTACCAATTTTAGCTCAATTATACGGACATACGGCAGTTAACAGAGTTGTTTAGTTTTGCGCGCTTCAGAATAGGCGCTTCTGACCCCGCTGGGAGGGTGTGGACACTGGCGGAACTATCATACTTCAAAGAAATTCCGCTTGATGAGCTAGGAGTAGGTGCTAAGATAAACCAGCCTAGAAATAGGATATAGGGCATCACTGCAGTGAGCTCTACTAAGCTAGATCGTCCCAAGTCCGACTTTCATCAGCCCTCAAATAGGACGTTTTAACCTAGTATTTCCCACATAAGCTAACCTAGTTTATGCAGCAAAACGGCGAAAATGGACGTAGGACAAAGTGATTTTTCATCACTTTCCACTTTTTGTAGGACGTTCCAACCCAGCTCAAAAGATGCGTCTTGTTGAGCTCTACCAGACCTTGCCCTTGACTTAATAACTTAAAAAATGGACTCATTTCCATTCTTGGGTACTCATAACTGGAGAGCTCGAATTGATCTCATTCGAAGCAGAATTTTATTGCTCAACTCTGCTTTAATACCAAAACCCGTTTTGATAATTACTTTCCTTTATTATTATATTTTTATTATTATTATACTTTCCTTTATTATATTTTTTTTTTCATGTAACAACTGCACAGATTATTTTTTTTAACCCCGTGCAAGTCAAAACTTCAAATATGCAACGAGGACGTTATTCCTTATGACGACAGTACAGGGCTATAAAATAATGAATAAGTTGATCAATCGTACCTTACGATGTCATTCCTACAATCAACATTATTCATAATAATTATCAATCCTAAAGAATTCAAATGATTTGAGAGGAAAGTACCTGCAGTATCAAAGAGACCCAAAGTGTACGGCTCTCCCCCAATCATGACCGTGACGGCATAGTTATCAAACACCTGAAAACATTACATAATATTAGCAATAGTGTAAGGTGTATAAATGACAGAAATATAGGGGAATTGTTTTGGGGATTAATGAGACAGTTCCAGGGACACAGAGAGCCTCGAACGAAAATTACGGATGCTGACCTAAGCTGACTTAGCTTGGCTGTTTACCAGATAAAGTTAGCAGCTGGAATCGTATACAGTGCCGCCGTGCTGGTATTACACGAATCTCTGGTCAGCAGCTATGGCAGTAAAGAAACTTCTTGGGTTCTTGGAAACTTAGTGAGATTCTAACCTCAGCTACCAAAATAGCATAAGATGGCATTGGTTTTTGTGAGATTCAGAGATAGACAGGCATCCTATATCCTAGGAAGCATCTGTATTGTCATTAAACTACTCTATAAAATTTTGGGTTCATACATCAGCCAATGAAAATACACAGACTCCTGAAGCATCTGTCCATGTGAAGCAATGTCCATCAGCCATGTCATCGATATTTGCCTTAATTTTCGGTCTAAAAAAACCGTTCTTCCGCACACAGGCTTCATTTGGGGCCCTAGTTACGTCCCCTATCTCGGTAGCCCGATAGGAAAACACCAGGGGTGTTATGGGTGGAAAATGGGTGCAAAATTAGATATTTTTGGTGTTTTAGTGAACTTGCGAGGTAACGTTTTCCATGTTTTTTAGGGCGAGGAAACCAAATAATGCAACTGATTTTGACCACTGAGTGAAGGATTGAGGTTTTACAGAAATTTAACTAAATTCAATATTTATGGGTCAAAAACCTGTGAAAATGGCTGTAATCGCCACAAATTTGTATAACAGGAGGTTAGTAGTAGAAAAACGGAGTTATTGAAAAAATAGTCTATTTCCACTAATACACGAAAAAACGCGAAAAAACAACAACACTGTTATACCGGTTTCGGTGATCAAACCATCGTCAGTAACAAACAATAACCTGATACTGACGATGGTTTGATCACCGAAACCGGTATAACAGTGTTTTTTTTTCACGTTTTTTCGTGTATTAGTGGAAATAGACTATTTTTTCAATAACTCCGTTTTTCTTTGAAATGGGTTTCCACGATTTCTTCGCGAGTGATTTAGTTCGTATAGGTTAGTAGTAACCGAGACAATTCAATGACAATTTCACTGATCGCAAATAATCTCTCATAAATAATATCAACCTAATATTCGAGTTTAAAACCATCAATTATAGCTTTGTGTGTCTCTCCAATGAAGTCCTAATCGTGCCGTATTCATTCGAGAATAATAAACCCGTGTGACAAGGACTTCACAGAGTTTTTAAGCTTGTAACCTGGCTGAGGTCTGAACTCCGGTCGCCAGGAACCTCAATCTCTCACGAGATAAGGAACCCAACGCCTTAGTCTACTCGGCCACCTGCCTAGAAGTAGTCACTATTTATGTTAACCTCAGTTGACCAAGATGGCTGTGGCTTTCACGGGGGTTTATATCCCTTTAGCCTTATAATGTTACGATTCACAGTTTGACCAACTGCTTCAACTGTACCAACCTACAATAAGATAAGGCAGACTTATGCACACGCACAATTGTGTCTCAGGATTCAACTAATCTACTGTATCAACTAAGACTAGTCGAGTGCTATGAAAGAATGTACATACGACATTCGATTAATAGTGAAAAAGTAGCTTACAGTCGGCACGTATTCCGACGGGAATTTGTTGGTCGTGTAGCTGATGAGAAGGCAGGTTTTACCAACAGCACCGTCACCGACTACCACGCACTTGATGGTCTGCATCTTACTGAAAAACAGAAGCAGTCGGAAAACGTCGCATTAGAAGAAGTTTTGGAAATCCTATCATGACGTAAAATATGGCAAAGAATGGCCTTTGTGCCTTTGTATTGGGAAGTTATATAGGGTTATAATTATGGTGATAGAGACTTTCGGTCCTGTGGTCCTCCCGAAGGAGTGTTCAATATTGAATTATTAGGAAGGTATTTCTTATTATTTTTATTAATTCTTTTATTGGTTTAATATGAAGGAAAATTTATGCGAAAATGTCTTCCTTTCTTTCCCATTTCTATCTCAAAGTTTACAATTCCCTTTTAAGTAATGTTCCTATCCACTTGTGCGTTAAAATTAAGTACACTCATTTAATTAGTTACCTACCCGCTTGCTTTTTCTGTAGCCAACTGATGTACTACCTGCTTTAAAATTTATATTCTTAAATAGCCTATTTTATTACATTCTTCACAGTACTCAAGTTTTTGTTCCCTTTCAAAAGAATGATTTACCTATGTCACGTATGATTGATTCAACAGTTTTTCTAGTTAATAAATTTAAAAGAGTTTTTGTGAAGTTTTCAAGTACCTATGTTATTCCTCTTCTTCCCCCTCACCCACCCCAACCATTGAATTTATACACCTACTGATAATAAGTTTGTTCGCACTGGCTTTTTTTGACGGTTAGCTGATTCCTAGAAAACCGTGAGAAACCATCCATGACCCATCTTGATACGCGTTCGAATTTGATAATTGTTGGAATCGAGAAGGCAGTGCACGGTCAGTTTCTCTCGTCCGCCCCGCACCTTCTGTATACTGGAATGACGATCAGGAAACTGGCATTGGATGTCAGGAAAACACGGCGAACAGCCGGTCATGGATACTATACAGTCCAAAACGTCAGAAAATCTTTGTGAACAGCCAAACGACTTTTTGATAGTCAGATAACCGTCAAATGGTCACTGCGAACAAACCTAATACCCAGGTTTTGTTTATACACAGGCACTAGGTAGGGTCCTTCTTTCTACTATGGAAAATTCGTGACTGTTATAATAAATATAATGTTAACCAAGCATTGAGAATCTAATGCAATTTCACAATGGGGTAATTCAGTATGACTGAAAATTATGTTTAAAAAAAAAATAATTAGGAGTATGAAAAATACGTTAAGTATGTGAAGGGGAAATTATTTCGTATTAGGAGGAGCGAAAAATACAAATCAAAAAATACTTCTGATGAGCTCAATGGCGCTTGGATGCTATAAGGTTTGCTTGCAGTGACCAACTGACGGTCATCCGACCGTCAGAAAGGCGTTTGGCCGTTCACAGGGATCCTCAGACTGTACAGAATCCATGACCGGCTGTTCGTGGTGTTTTCCTCACTGTCCAAAGCCAGTTTTCTCCTCAAAAGGGTATCAAGATGATACTGGAGCACGGATGGTTTCTTACGGTTTTCCAAGAGTCAGCTAACCACCAGAAAAAGGCAGTGCGAACAAAGCAATAACCCTATAAGTAATGGGTTATTGCTATGAATGGATCTATGATGATCCATTCCTTCTCCGAGCACGCTATTCTCCTTCATTTCCACTTACCAAATCCATTCTATTCATCTCTGTTTTTTTGCCGATATCGGTTCTTAACCTTTTCTACCAATACCTACATTTCTTTTTTGTGTGTGGTTTGAAACTGCGTCGAAGTTATGTTTCAACTGTCATTACTACTTCTAGCATGGATGCTACTGCTTCGTTTCAATAGGGTTTGTTCGCAGTGACCATCTGAGAGTTATCTACCATCAGACAGGCGTTGGGCCGTTCGCGGTGATTCTTGGATTCTTTTCCTGACTATCCAAAGCCAGTTTTCCCATCGCCATTCCAGTAAACAGGAAATCGGGCGAAAGAGAAACTGACCATGCACCTCCTTCTCAATTCCCATACGTTACCGAAATCGGGCGAACGAGAAACTGACCATGCACTGCCTTCTCAATTCCCATATGTTATCAAACTCAAACCCTTCTCAAACGCTGGGTATCAAGATGGTTTCTTAGGGTTTTCTAGAAGTCAGCTTACCTTCAGAAAAAGCCAGTGCAAACAAACCTAAATGCAACCATCAGACCCAAGAGGCTCAGATGCATCACAACACAACTTTTCCCGAACTCCGGATTTTTATTTGCTTCTCCAATTTTATGCCAACATCAAACAGAGTAAATGAAAAACTGTGTTTTAAAAAAATGACTAGAATACATCCTCACATGGAGCAAAATGGGTTTCAAGTACTTAGTAGGGTTTCATCGACAGGCATCGTATAAGCATTAAGTTATACATAAATCCCCGTTGAACAAAAACTCAGGACCGAGACGCCTAAGCAATACATGAACAAATCGAAAATGGAAGGAAGGTAGGTTTTATAATAATTTATAACGGTTTATTAAACAGACCTCCCATATTATGCACAAACTTTGCGAAACTTAGACCTAATAACAATAGTTGTAGCAACGACTCAATAAAACATATTAAACAGAGAAGAATTATATGTAATAAAACTAAAGTATTCTAAAATAAATGCAAGTAAGTCCCATACACAAGTACGATGAAACGACCGCGATCACCTCCACAGCAAGAAAATTTCATTTTTCAAAATGCAGCTTTCAGTGTGGGCGAGACTTGAGAAGTGGAATATCGAAGTTCGCAAGGGAAACAACAAGATGGCAGATAAATAAAAGAATGAGGTCTAAAATAAAGAGGGAAAAGCTTGTTTACGACGTCGCCTGAGCTGGAGTTATGAAATCATTATGAATAATCAGTGTTGTGCCTTGCAGTTAAAAGTGACATTCGTCTATGGTCCTATTGTGACAGAAAATGAAAGAAATAGTAGAAATAGCGATTTCTGAAAGTTCAGGGAAAGTGACAATTATTAATGGGAATACTAGAGGACAAGCCCTCAACTTGCTTCCAATTATGAACATGAGGGGGATAGGGTTGTTAATTATGAACATTAACAACCCTATCTCTCTCCCTACAGAGAGTGCAGCACTGGAATGGCAGAAGGTGACTATCGAAAACATAACATCAAAACGTGAGGTTTTGGAAAAAATTTGAAAAATATTAAGATGCCAGGTAATAATGTGAAACTCCATAAAATAAAGCGACTGAAACCATAATAATTTATTGGTATTCATGCGGAAATAAATGGGCTAGACCTCAACTAGATCCACACTTTGAGGAACAACGATCGACCGTGACATCCCTACTCCTTCTTGGTTGTGTGTAGATAAAACAGTGGGCATATTCTCTAAAATAGATAGCGAAAAGAGATTATATCTATTACGAAAATTTCCCGGGAGAGAGTCTCCTTCAAGATACAATCTCTTTTGTGTCTCCCAGGTTCGTCTAAGTATTTTACTGAATAGCTCCCGTGGCCTATCTCAACCCGTACTTAGAAGTTTTTACTCATGAATCGATAATATATAAATATTTTTTAAAGAACAATCTGCTTTCCTTTAAGAGATGAAAAAACACATCAAAATGACCAATGTGGTACCTGACGAACGAAGGATGATACACAATATCAAAACAAAGGAGAAATGAGAAAGACACTCTCTCTTTCGAGAAAAGGCACCTAATTAAGTGTCTCTCTAAGAGAGATCGAAAATGCCAAGATGGCCGCCAACTCTCTCTTTTAGAAGTTACTGAATAACCCTGTCATGGATACTATAAAAATCTTCTTGCCAAAAGAGAGTCGGACCAAAAACAGATGTCTCGTTTGCTTAGTGCCCTAATAATATCCAATAAAATGAGGACAAAACAGCAGGAATGCAAAATGAAAATTTGAATCACAGGAAGTGGTACAATAATGTGGGAATGAACCGTACTAGCCATCAACTACTTGTTTCACATTCTAATAAATAATCTATGGCCGTTGATCACAATCGATAGTTTCTTGTGAGCCGGCTTGAGTTTGGTAGCCAAGTATAAGGTAGAACAGGGGACATCAGTTGTATGCTAACACGAAAAGGAAATCCTCTATCAAACTGAACAGAGGAGCACAACAAACGGGTTAAATATCTGGTGAACGGTAATCGCGAAAGCAATAAACCGAAGAAACGACAGATAAGATAAAGCGAGTCTATAATTTAGACTGAATGGGGAAGCTGGGTCGACCTGGACTTGTAGAGTAAATAAATATCAAATTGGGGCTTTCTTGAGGTAATAAGCGGTTCCTTTTTTCCACTGCGCCTCCTTTCTTCCACAACGCTTTCTGACGAAGTTGGCGAAACCGCGAGAAATGGAAAAAGGAACCGCTTACTACCTCAAGAAAACCCCATCAACCTAAGCAAGAAACAATGAATGAACAAATATCAAATTGAAATACAAGCAGGCAGTACAGAATGCAATACGGGTTCACTGAATGAACTTCCTGAGGGTTGGTCCTTGGAGCTCCATAACTTTGGGCAGTAACAAAACCGGAAGTAAAACAAATAAGTTACGTAGTGGCTAAACGACATGCAGGAAGACTAATAATGTAAACAACACCTGCTCCAAAATATTCTGAAAACATCCGACTTCAAAATTATGCCATCCAGCTTACAGAATTAATTGACCATTACTTGTGTAGGGCAGTTAGCTTTGCTGATTATTCAGCATGTTGTTAGTTTTGATAAGTATACCAGACTATTTGGATATATACTACACCGCTAAACGCTATTTTAGTAATATTAATACAGCTACCGAGTCGATGGTAAAATGAAGTATTTACTTTTTGACAGAAACTATATATATTAGGGATAAGAGCACAAAATATTGCCACCTTCTAGGGGAAAATGGAAAAAATGCTCGAGAATTTTTTAACAAAAATGAGTTATGAACAAAAATATGAGAATTTTGGTCCTGAGATGTCCAGATTTGTACACAATCTTCATACACCCTGCTTTAATCGACCAAAACTATTATATTTGGCACCTACAGTTCACAAAAAATGTACCTAGTTGGTTTGATGTATCGGTTTTGGACCATCGTTAATATCAGGGAGTCCATCGGTTTTGACTCTGTGAATTCAGATAGCCTATAAGTGTTACGCCATCGTTCAAATCGGCAGAGCCAGCATTCCTGACGAAAGTAGATGGTTCTGGAGGTTTAATAGGGTAAATGAAACAGTTCCGAGCTTCAGCTTGAGGAATTTCCCGGTGAACTGTGGGAGCACTCGGCGATGGTTGCCTTTTCCCCACCATGGGAGTCGTGGTAGGTACCTAATCCTTTACTTACAATTCACGAACTAATATAAATAAATGTATAAATGCACGTAGTAGTCTAATAAATTTTATTGTCTCTAGCAACATCTGGCCCCCCTTCAGGGGCTTAGAAAACATTAATTACCGTACTAAGGCCCAGGTTCACAGAAAATTTGAAACGAGTTTAACCCAGAAGAGGTTGAAAATTAACGGAGTTTAGCGCCCACTGTCTTTCACCAGAGCTCTGTGCGAGTTTAAACTCCCACCGAGGCGGCTCGAGTTTAAACGCCCGATTAGCCACGTTAACGTGGCTAATCTCTGTTAGCCATGAGATCCAATATGGCCGCCTAACTTACAGCTGATTTTCGGTTTTGTTGTTATACGGTTATGAAATGAATCAACGCGAGTTGGCATTGTATTGGTATTTACTCTGTACTACTATGTATTCCACAACCATATTTAGGTACCTTACCTCGTGACTGGAGTCGTCGTTAATCAGAAATCACTTTGGCAATTTACAGTTTATTATTACAGCGGAACAATGGAAGTGGGAATCGACATCAGCTGAGTGGTGGTTGTTGTTGCTTTGACGAGTTTATAGTCCCGGCACGCCATATTGTAAAAATTTTGCTTGGACATTTTAAATTAAACTCCGTCAGGCAAACTCCGTTATTTCAAACTGGGTTTAACCGACATTTGGGTTGGTGAAAGACGCCAGCTGCATTTCCAGGTTTAAACCTCGACGTTAACTTTAACGGAGTTTGGCTAAACTCCGTTAAATAATTTTCTGGTGAAAGTGGGCCTAACTACATAACAATTAGTGGAGGTGTTAAGCTAGGTTCACGTGGAGACGCAATTCCGGATGGCAATCCGGTAGGGCAGGTCGTTCTGCAATGCTATTGGCCAACACAAAATGGATTATTGCAACGCAATGTCATGGATACTATATCAAAATCTCCAGATATTTCCCGCTGTCTGATCCGTTGCTGTATCTGGGCAGAGGTTACTGCGCACACCTCTCCTGTTTGGTTGTTCAGCCATATTGGAATTCGACATTCCTGTCATTTATGCATTTATAATTCCGCTGCCTTGCGAACGCCTCTGTGGCAAAAATTATGGCGAGCGCGTTGCCATACCGGATTGCCGTCCGGAGCAGTCACCACTCCAATTCTAATAGATGGCTAACGAAATTTATAATAAATGCACAGATCATAATTTGTATAATGTTGATTTCAGAGGTATTTTAGACTTTGTATCGGATAAAAAAAAGGAATAAATTTTGAAAAGTTTAACACTGCATAATATATCTTGATGCACTCACTACCTACTGCAGGTCTCGTACCGTTAATTGCAATAATTAATTATGTAAATTATAATTATTTTTATCAACAAACAGTAGGTAGGATCAAACCAGCTGGCTTAGCGAGCGTTGGTTCGATCCATATTTCTAGCTAAAATACCTAGTTCATATGTTCACAGTTGCGACATTGGGGGTGGCCCCTCGAGAGTCCCCCTCCTAGACCAGCGAGATTACCATCGGTTAAGAAGGGATATCGATTGGGCTTCCACTCACCGATACCATCTCCACCGGACCAAAAAACCATTCAAGAACAGCCACACTGTTACACTCCTCCCCACATGACATACTTCTGGGTAGCAGAAGTATGAGAGGGAAAAGGGAGATAAAAAGTAGTATCAAGTTCTGGATCAGGAAACGACATCTGAACAACTTCAAGGTGACTAACGTCCATCGTAATGGTACGACCTCAATAATATTTACTGGTGGAGAACAAGCTCCTACATACGAGTATTGGCGGATAATGTTGTCAGAGGTTGTTGTCCAGTGAATTGTGCTCATCTGGGCAACCTCTAGGTGATCAACCTCCATCGTTAGGATGGAACAACTATTGGGACTTGTAAATTGGGACATGGCATCAATCGCCTTCAAATGAGTTCAGTACATTTTAGTTATACTGGCACTCTAAAGGGGGGAAAGGGGGTGGGGAAGCCAATAGATGTATGTATTATCAAAGGGACAGGTTGCTAGTAAAGGAATCCTTACGGGAAACCATTGGGCTTATCCTTCTGGTAAGCCCACAAAAAGTGGATGGAGTATGGTGAGTTGCTGAGGGCATACTACCAAACCACGCTCTGCTACCATGTGACAGTGGGGGTGGACCCTCGAGAGTCCCCCTCCTAGACCAGCGAGATTATCACCGGTTAAGAAGGGATATCGATTAGTCTTCCGCTCACCGATCCCATCTCCACCGGACCAAAAAACCACTCTAGAACAGCCACACTGTTACACAGTTCAGACTTTTACTCCACGTATGGTATTACAGGATGAAAATTCGGTATTACAGGAGTTCGGATGTGGAGTCGGATGTTCCTAATTGTGCCCAGTGGAGTCGGAGTTTTTCGCCTCATCGCGCGAACTTATCAGTCTTCGAACGCACGTCTTATCATATTCGAGCTGTTTCGGTACCAACGATTATGAAATGAAATGAAATGTTCATAATTGACAATTTCATTTTTTCCCCTCTATTTCATTTTCGCAATTGTCAGTTAAGTATATGCATTAGACAGTTCATTTATGTTAAGAAGAAGGCGTGGGGCCAGTCGGGGCATCAGGGAATTGATTAAAGATATTTTCACCCAACGGCAACAGTTAGGAGGTTGGAACCACCTGCAGCGGGATCAATCTCAAGAAGACTTTTTCGACTATTTTCGCATGGAAAAAAGAACTTTTCAATATCCATTCAAGAATAAAGGGCCGTCTGGATCAAATGTCCAATTTCATCGCGGGTTTGCGTGTGTTTGAGAGTCTGGCTTGATTATTCTCCGCCTTCGCCTGACTTAGCGCGAAGGTGGCGCTCATAGTGGACAGGGCCTTATAACAAACATCGCGTTTGATAAGGCAGGACGTCCACTGGAAGCCATTTCGCGCGAATTCCCGTGTGTTCGTCAGTCCCCAATTTCGTGCGTCAGAAGTCCATCCAGTGCATGCAAATTCGGGCGAACTCCGGCTGAATTTCACTTCAGTTTTGTGATGCAGTTTGTGAATAATTCTTTGTAGTTGAAGTTCGTACTGTAAAATGCCACTTGCAGACGGTTTAGTGCAACTCTATGCATTGGAATCCCCTATTTTGGTCAGAAGAAGACGTGAAATTAGTAAGAGCATGAGGGAACCTGTTTCATTCATTTCGAATCAGAATTATTCGGACGTTCCTCATGTGATATTGGGGCATGCACCCGGTGTCCATCCTTGTTTTCGCCCGACAACGCGCGTCCAAAAGCTAGATTGAAATCTTTCGCGTTCGCCCGTATTCGCCCGAAACTAGTCCTCGCAGTGGGCGGGATTCCGCCAGAATCCCTGTGTTTGAACTTGTGCGAACTGTTCACGCGAAACCGCTTCCAGTGGACGTCCAGACTAAAAGGTGAAATGTTCGCGCGAATTCGCGTCCAGTGGACGGACAGCCCAAGTAGAATTGCAAAAACACCCACCAAGCACTTTTGAACGTAGGGAGTCGAACCTAATTCAAAGGATCAAGGGCTTCCGTATTGAAAAAGCTCAGCTGTCGAAAATACTGGGACATGAGTAAGTATAATAGGTTAAATTGACCCATGTACTACATATCGATAGTCGAGGCGTTATTTTATGAAAATTTTGTGTTTCGAGAATACGGTATGCTTCTCTCTGACCACGTGAGTCAATAATTAGGTACCTACTACGGTAGTCTCGCTCGCTATACCGCATTTACGTTAGAGCAATCAAAATAATTTTAGAGGACGAAGGACGTTCCTCTAAATACTCAAGGACTGTCCTGGACAAATCAGGACCTTTACTAAACAATACAAGAAAATTTCTTATATTATCACTTAATGATGAATACTTGCGCCGGATAACAAGAAGAATGTTTTCAATGTAAATTTTCTTCTTGAAAACTTCCGACTTTCAATCAGCGAAATTACTTTTTAAGGTAAAGTACGGACATGAATAACCAAAACGGACCTCGGCAACCCTTAACAGGGCGAATCCGACAGAGATGAAGTAAGTGAACGAGACAGGTGGTCAATTTTTGACACCTTTTATTTATAAAACTCCCGAGTTCATTGACACCGTCTGAGTGACGTCTGACCTACAACAGTCATAATACTTATGGTTTTCAACGCTGAACATCGGTGGATTGTTCGTTGTGCATGTTAAGAAACGACTTGGGAAGGTGTGAAGGAATAAAAGGAAAAGTTGTGGGAAGAATCGTTCTGAATGAATTAGCCAACTGACAGGAGACTGCTCAGGTATTACCTACTTCGGTTGATTGGGGTATTTTTTGGTATTACTTACTTGAGATTCGGATCTGTAAATAGAATTGAAATTCGGCTGACGATACAGGGAATTTGAATGAGCTTGATGGAAAGTTGGTCCAGGATATTCGCTCATAGATGACTAATGCATAACACATTATTACCACCTTCAGGCGACCAAGGTTATGACTGCATGGGAATTGACTAGTTCCGGAGTGGGTTTTGAGGGGTTCAAACATCGTATAAACTCGTGGAGACTATCAAAATTACATATTGACAACCTCAGGTAGTCCTTGTTGAAGTCAAAATCAAACATTTACTTCTATAACGTCGAAAAAAACAACGGAAAATATCGAAAAAGAACGGCTCAAGTGGCCATTTTGACTTGACGGCAACCTTCCCGGACTTCAAAATCGGATTGTCGAGAATAAAATCCGTCGAAATTCTTACACTATTTCATTAAACGAGAATTACCTGTTGAACGGCTGAAGCTCCGATCAAGAAAAAGATGGAAAACCTCGCGGAAAATACGGGGAAAACGCACTTTTTTCCGTAAAAAAAATACTGCCCAACACTTGATGAAAGACGGGGCGTCGACGGGTGGTTCGCGCATATCCCGCTGGAGCGCTGGACCGTCAACAGGAAATCGATTCATTCACATCGACATAGAAATCGCTCCAGAATAACTCGACAATTCTTCGATTTTCACTACTCAGCAAAATACAGATTCAAGCAGTAAAAACCCAAAAACCAATAGAAATAATCAGTTTCGACTGCCAGCTCTTCAGTAGAGATTCTTGAAATAAACCTTCTACGTGGTATCGATGCAAAAATCGATTTCCACAGCAAGCTCGCGCAAAAATTTCCACTGCAGATGGTAAAAAAACAGCAAAAATAAAACCGCGTTTTTCAAAAAAATACTTCTTAGGCGCAACTATTACCAAATTATTACCTAAGAAAAAGAGCAATAAACAAGCGGCAGTACAGTAAAAATACTTGGTAACGACCAACCGAATGTGCTGATGGTATCGGTAGGTAGGTAACCGATAGATGTAAAAGCAGGTATCTGATGAAATTGTTGTGGCTAGTAAGTATAGGGTACCTACCTAGGGTCGCTAGCTTCTCTACACAACTAATGGAATCTCATCGTGTTGTGACTTATGAGCATTATGAAATGAATAATCACCTAGGTGATGACAGGTATACATGAAAACGCTGCAGTCCTTGTCACATGGGTTTATTATTCTACTGGATACAGAAATGCTGGCTGTCCATTTTTACTGTTTCTTTCATGTGCAATAATTGAAATAGCTATTTTTGATGGTTTCCACCAAAATACGAATTAGGCTCCTATTTTCTAGAAATGATCTTCGATCATTGATAGTGCCATTTAATTTTAAATAAATAATTAATAAAAATGATAATAAAAAAAGTAAAATTTCAAAAAAAAACAATGCAAAATTTCATTTATATTGTAGGTACGCTATGAGGGAACCCTGTTCCTATGTACGTTGCAAATAAATAAAATAAATAAATTTTGTCTTGATTCATCTGTTGATACTACTTCTAGTGCTATTATACACATTTATGGTGATTTCAGACAATTTCCCAGGTTTTTGTTTCATAAAAAAAAATGAATTTTGGGAGTTGAACCTTCGGTACAACCTCAGTTCTTCACTCCTGGGTCAAACTCAACTTCATATTCGGTCTTCTCCCCTTAAAAAACATGGAAAAAGATACCTAACAAGCTTGTGTTCACTAAAACCTCAAAAAACACCTCGAAAACCCCTATTTTTACACCCATTTTTCCCCCTCACACCCATTTTTTCCCCAGAATACACCCGTGGGTGTATTCCGATAGGGCTGCCGAGCTTCGGAGCACACTAGGTCCCAAATGTTTCCCAAATGGGGACCCAAACTGTATGCGGAAGTGCGACGATTTTATACCAAAATTTAACGTAAATTTAAGGCTGAAACTTCGTTAGAACCTCAATTTTCCACTCTTTGGTCAAAATCGCCTTCATATTCTGTCTCCTCGCCCTGGAAAACAAGGAAAACGATACCTCACAACCTCACCTTACTATAACACCGAAAACCCTATTTTACACCCATTTTTCACTCATAACACCCCTGGGTATATTCCGATCGGGCTGCAAAGTTTCGGGACACAACTATGGCCCAAATGGAGCATGTGTGCGAAAGAACGAATTTAGTACACCTATGTATTCGCTCAGCAAAAAATTTCCAACGCCCCTCAAAATTTGTTCTTTTACATTTCAAGGTGCGTAGCTTCCAAAAATGCAATTCCGTCCGCCGTACCATCCATATCTACTTCATTTTCGGTCAAAAAATTCATTGCTTCGCACATAGGCTCCATTTGGCTCCTAGTTGTGCACAGAAACTTTGCAGCCCTATCAGAATATACCCAGGGGTGTTATGGGTGTAAAATAAGGTTTTTTGGTGTTTTAGTAACACGAGTTTGTGAGGTATCGTTTTCCCATGTTTTAGCGAATTTTCAAAGAAAATGAAGCTATTGCAATGGCTTCGAAATTTAACTAATATAAATTTTTGGAAATTTTCTTCATAGAAATCCGTTTCAGACCATTCTAAAACGATTCCTGAAATTTAACACTTTTTTATATGTATATATATATATATGTGTCACTCCAGACGATAACTCTCGATAGAATTGAGATAAACAGCTCAAATTTGCACAAAAAATCTATCTTGGCAATCGAAAGGCTAAGTTCGAAGATGGGCGAAATTGGCCTACTCTAAGGAGGGTTTTGGCGCATTTAAAGTGCGCAAAATTTACCCAAAAATCCCCAAAATGTTATTTTCCAACAAGTGACCCCTCATTTTAAAGGTTTTTGCACGCTGAACACGATGGTGGAATCGGATTTTAGATATCTTGATCCGTTCTCAAATTAGAGCATTTAAAGTGCGCAAAAATTACCCAAAAATCCCCAAAATGTTATTTTCTAACAAGTGACCCCTCATTTTAAAGGTTTTTGCACGCTGAACACGATGGTGAAATCGGATTTTAGATATCTAAATCCGTTCTTAAATTAGAGCATTTAAAGTGCGCAAAAATTACCCAAAACTAGGATAATCTTTAAACTCTTACCCCCCCCCCCCCCCCCCCCCCAACCCCCTTAGAGTGGTCAGATTGAAAATAAACAAACGGTAGAATCAGGATGGACAAAACGTACAAATTAAAATAAATACGAAGAGAATATACATAGAAAACCAAATTTTAGACCGAAGTTTTCCTTTATTCAAAACCATAGCCATTAATTCGAATATTTCTTTGAAAATTCGCTCATTAAGTCATGCTGCATGACTGGTTTTTTTTTAGGACGAGGAGACCGAATATGAAGTCGATTTTGACCGAAGAATGAAAAATTGAGTTTCTAACGAAGTTTCAGCCTTAAATTTTCGATAAATTTTGGTATAAAATCGTCGTTCTTCCGCACACAGTTTGTGTAAGAAGATGATATAGTGAGAAACCATACCACTTTCCGTAAAATTATATAATTATTTCGTGGTTTTAGCTATTTTTACCAATTTTTTACCCTGAGAAAGTAAAATTTGACCCTTTTTTTTCAGAAAAGTATTTTTATCATCGAAATAATCCATCCTTCGTGATCCGACACAACGTCAGGTGAATTAATATTGATTTTAGCCCTCAACACAAATTTTTGACCCCAACAATCAAAATTGGACCCCTATTCTGTATGAAAAACAATGCTATGGTATTTTTCTCTCTTTACTCACCCATCCATACCACATTCAGTGGTTTCCTATCAATTGTTCGCCATTTTAGCAGTTTTTACCGACTTTTGTCCCCTAAAAACTCAAATTTGACCCTTTAGAATGTTGAAAATTGCTCATTTTCGAACTCATCCTTTTGTTTGGCAATAAAAACGTTTTGGCGAAATTTGGAATTTTTACCATGTACCCAAGGATGGATACCGCCTGGAGCGGCATTTAAACATATAAATTGTTGTTACCATCTATGGATGAATTGAGGATGATCTGAAACGGATTTGCCTATAAAAAATTTCAAAAAGTCATGTTCTGAAAATGTTGTTACCATCTAATTTTCTTTGAACATTCGCTCATAAGGTTTGACTTTACAAACAAAGCTGAATGTAAATTTAATAAAGCACTAAATGTTACAGGTAACATTAGGTAAGTTAACTGTAAAATAGAATATATTTATTTGGCAACAATGTTAGCGAATTTTCAGAGAAAATGAAGTATTGCAATGGGTCCAAAATTTTCAGAACATAAATTTTTGAAATTGTTTTACAGGCAAATCCGTTCCATAGAATCCTGAGTTCATCCCTAGATTTTAACACAATTTATACGTATATTTATATAATTATATTTATTTATGTACCACTCCAGATGATATCTGACCTTGGGTCGTGATAAAAATGTCAAATTCCGCCAAAATGTTCTTATAGACAAACAAAAGGATGAGTTCGAAGATGAGATGTTTTCAAAAATTCTAAGGGGGTCTAGTTTGTTTTTAGGGTAAAAAATTGGTAATAACGGTTGGAATTGCCTTAGACAGAAAAATACCATTTCATTGTTTTTCTTACAGATATTAGGTGTCAAATTTGGATTTGGGGAGGGGGGGGGGGGTCAACAATTTGTATTAAGGGCTAAAATATACAGGTATTATTAATTCACCTGACATTCTGTGGAACGGTGATTCACGACAGAAAGAGGGACTGTTTTGATGATGGAAATATTTTCACATATATACACATTCATATATTACAGAAATATTCACACTGCTCGTTTGTAATAAATTAAACGTAATATTATTTATCTGTTTATTGATTGATTGACAGTTTCATCTGTTATTGTTGTATTTGTTGGTTACTGTTGTGATTGATATTTATCATTCCTGAAGATTTATTTTTGATTTGTGATAAAGTTTTCGATCCAAGGGAGGGGGGGGGGGGGGTATTTATCATTCTTGAAGATTTAATTTTAATTTGTGATAAACTTTTCGAGCCAATTGCGGGGGGGGGGGGGGGGTTTAACAACTGGAATTACGAAGTGACTTCTACAGCATTTTGTGAACGGGAACTCGGGATTTCAGGTTTGACTTTACAAACAAAGCTGAATGTAAATTTAATAAAGCACTAAATGTTACAGGTAACATGATATTACAGAAATATTCACACTTCTCGTTTGTAATCAATTAAACGTAATATTATTTAACTGTTTATTGATGTTTGATTTACAGTTTAATCTGTTGTTGTTGTATTAATTTGTTGGTTACTGTTGTGATTGATATTTATCATTCCTCAAGATTTATTTTTAATTTGTGATAAAGTTTTTGATCCAAGGGGGGTGATATTTATCATTCTTGAAGATTTAATTTTAATTTGTGATAAACTTTTCCAACCAATGGGGAGGGGGATAACAACTGGAGTTACGAAATGACTTCTACAGCATTTTGTGAACGGGAACTTGGGATTTCAGGTTCCAATTGCAAAAATTTACCACCTGGGACGAATCCATTCGATTGCATTCTACGAGATCAGCATCTTTCTGGTCGACAACACAAAAAGTAAGTGAAATATTATGCATATTAGCATAAACAGCGGGCGAAAATCAGGATGAAATGCGTGTGGGGGGGGGGGGGGGGGGGGCATAACCCCATAGCACAAATTTCAACAACCATAATGTACGTCATCAATTCCCAAATATATTAGCGGGAGAAGAAGCTACCTACCTACTGAATTTGGATTATGCCTACGTCATTGGTGTCCTGTTGTTAATTTTGCAGATGTTAGTTAGTTCTCGATAATAATGCATTTTTTAGAAGTATTGTAAACCGCGTTCGAGAGGGTCGATTTTGTATTGCCAACTTTGCTATAAATCTCCCAAGAGCCCAAATAATCATTCGTTCACTGGAAATGGCTCCACCTACAAATCACAAATACCTACTTACGTGATTCACCGTATTTCCCCATGCTGTAAAACCGCCCTGTAAACAGGAAAAATTCTTTGAGTCACTGTACTTGAGCAGTTTCAGGTCCCTACCACCTCCACAACAGCCATCTCTTGGAATAACATACCTGCCTACCTACAGATTTATTTCCCCATAAGAATCACAACATATTGCGGGGGTGGGGGTGTTGTGGTGGTGGTGGTGCGGTCTGAGTGAGAAGAAATTCTCAGGTTGCAAGTGGGAGTAAGGCTATTTTTACATCCCTGAACGCCCCACCAAGCAAGATTCCATCTGCCAAAAAAACTCAGTGGAACTCTGTTTCCTCTTACAAACCTTCCTTTTCATTTATAGAAACCTGATCGTTTGAAGGTTTCATTATCATTCGAAAACGGTTTGAAATTTGACGAAAATTTCGAGTTTTATTTCGCGAGTGCAGTCAACCTAAAGTGAATTTGGTTTCTGCAGACGAAAATACACATGGTGTTGGAAACCCTTGCGATGTTGAAAAGAAACATGGCCTCAACTGTTTGCAACATGGACGTTCATTTTGTTTTAGTATCGAGAGAAATGTTGACTTTGATGATAAATCCATTTGATTGAGCCGAAATTTTCGGGTTTCATATTCAAAACTGACCCGATTCGAAACCAAAATTTGCAATCAGTACGTGGAAACTCAATTCTCACTCATGTTTTTTGTGACGTCGATCGAAGTTGAGTGATTTCAGTGAAGTGTGCAGTTTAATTAAAAGCTCAATAATTAATTGATATTTAGCGGGATTTCAAGAAATACAACAAAAACCCAGTGTTTTTTGGTGGGAACTATGTCTTGCCAAAATGATGTTCACTGGCAGCAATTATAATAAAAAGAGAAGTGCAACAGTGAGATCGACAGAATCTAGACAGCGTTCACAAGAGGTGAGAGGATAATAATAATAACTATTAGTTATCAATTTATCATTATTGTTAATTAGAAAACTTTTAAAGATGATGCATATTTGTTATTGTTATTGAGTTGATAAGCCCGATATTGGAAGCACATGGACGTAGGTAGGCTACCTACCTACTCTTGCATCTATAACGATTAAATTTCCAAAGAACTCGAAAACCTATACGACGGTAGGATGCGTTTAATTAAAATTATATGGTACCCACCTATTATTCAACGTACGGATTTAACCACCAAGATTAACTGTGTTTCGTAACTTATAGGTACTCAGAACATACTACTACTACTATGTATGTACTATGGGATTACACCGCCAACGCATTTCATCCTGATTTTCGCCCGCTGTTTATGCTAATATGCATAATATTTCACTTACTTTTTATGTTGTCGACCAGAAAGATGCTGTATCTCGTAGAATACGATCGAATGGATTTGCCCCAGGTGGTAAATTTTGGCAATTGGCGCTTGTAGTTTTTTACCTGACATCCCAAGTTCCCGTTCACATAATACTGTAGAAGTAAATTCGTAACTCCAGCTGTAAATAAACAATAAAACGGTGTTCAATGGCAACCGTGATCCCCGAAAAAACATCTCCGAGCTACAAATTCTCTACTTGCATCGCCAACGCTGCACAGTATCTGTGGCATTGATGGGCATTTCATGACTGTCACGACTACGACACATTTTCGCGTTTGGTATGTCATACATTTTAATTTTAAACCATGTAACACAATAGTTTAAATTCCGGGTTTCCATGAAAGTACAATATTGGTACCCAGTTTTCGGGAGCTCCATATTGCGGTCACGAATAAACTTACACGATAGGTTACTCGATATAATTATTATCGATTTCAAGGACAAAAACGCGACAAAATGCGTTCCCCAACCCGGAACATACTGTTGCCTCAAATGTATCTCTCCTTGATGTTCACACCCAGAAATGATACTTCGGTCATCTCTTATCTGTGGAGAACGTTCAGCAACTCGATCATTCCGTTTATATCGAGTCCAGTTATTAACAAATCTCGTCCCTACCTAATATAATCCTAATCAACCTGTCCCATCAGGTAGGTTGATTGTTTAATTATGAGACCTAATTTGAATCAGCCCCACACTACTTACCCGTAAAATAGGAATAATATAGCATTCTCCTTTTAATTGAACCTTTTACCAGATGAATAAAACCATTTTCCAAATGAATTGAACCTTTCACCAAATGAATTGAACCTTTTCCCAAATGAGTTAAACCTTTTGCCAAAATAATTCATCTTTTTCCCAAAATAATTGAACTTCCCAATACATTAAACTTTTTCCCAAAATAATTAAACCGTTTGCAGAAACAATTAAACCTCTTGCAAAAAGGGAATGCAATAGAAATAAATAAACGACATAACAACCAGTATAAAGTCAGTGAGCAACTCATGAAGTAGACACGACTGATAGGTCCTGATAGGGCCTTCCGAGTGATAGGTTTCTCCTAGCCGCATACCACCTCTTGTACTTTTCGATTCGAATGAATGTTATAACGAGTGCTAGCGATTCTAGCTCAACTTCTATTTCTGTTGTTGGGCGAAGGCGTAGAGATGTAATTGAAAGTGAATCAAGTTCGTCAGAATCTGCTGTCGCTAATCAGAATGTTAGACGGAGACGTAGGAAATACCGGAGTGTTCCTATTGAAAAGAAGAAGTTCTTTGTGAATTTGTACGAAGAAGGTTTTTCAGTGAAGGAAGCGGTGTCAAATTCAGGTAATAATTTGAATACTGGAAAACCATATTGCACAAATATAAGAGAGATAACGAGGTTGTTAACAACTGACCACGAGGGCACAAACCACGGAAAGACATCTCCGGCGTGCTTGAAATGATTGAAAGAACGATTGAAAATGAGCCCGGTATAATTATTAAACGAATAAGACAGAATCTACTTGGCAAAATGTAGATTTGGGTGTTTCCTCCATACACAGGGCCTTGAATGAACAGAAATTACTCTTAAAAAAGCCTCGCTGGAAGTAGATAAAATGAATAGTGAAGTGGCTATTGGGGCCAGAAGACGATTATGCACTCGGTTTCAGTCGGTCAGTTCCAGTAAACCTGGAGAAAGTAATTTTCATTGACGGCAGCGGCTTCAACCTTCATCTCAGGCGATGTCAAGCTCCCTCAAGAGTTGGAACAAGAGCCGTTGTCACTGTTCCCACCGTGCGGGGGCAAAACGCATCTCTTATCGTGGCGTTGAACAATAAATTAAGGCATCGTTCACTCAAAAATTGTGACTTCAGGGACAACGACTGCCCGAATTTTCGTTACCTTTCTACAGGAACTCGAAAAGGAACTACCTGATGAGAGAATGTTGTGCTTATAATGGGTAACGCTCGGATTCATTGAGCAAATGAAGTACAAAACTTTATGGCTTCCACACAAATGACCATAAAGTTTTTACCACCAAACTCGCCGATGCTAAACCCAGTGGAAAAGGCCAATAGGAATATTAGGCCGCCGAGAAGAGCACATTCTTCCGCAAGTAATTACAACGAGTACAGCTACAGTAACCCTAGCTACAGTAAGGATCCATTCATGATTAAACTGTTTCACAATATTCATATACCTACATACAATTCCATATTTTCTCGCAAGCGGTTTAATTGTATCGGGAAAAGGTTCAATTATTTTGGGAAAAAGTTTAATTGTACTGGGAAGAGGTTTAATTATTTTGGGAAAAAGATGAATTAGGTATTTTGGCAAAAGGTTTAACTCTTCGGCAAAAGGTTTGATTCATTTGGTAAAAGGTTTAATTAAATCGGAAAATCCTATATAATTGGAAATCTTCATTTATCGTGAAAAATTATAAACACACAAAACAGTCATTTATTAATAAATTTTGAGCGGTTAGGTACGTCTGACTATAGAAACAGATTATTACCTACTTACTAAAAACCAGCTTAAAACGACCATAATAATATTTTATTGTTGGTACCTATAACTTTTGTCATATTCATTTGCGTATGCGTCATTAAATATTGCTTTCAAAATTTGAAATGCAACAGAATTTGATTACCTATATACGTTCCTTTTTGAGATACGGGTGCTAAAAAGGTTCCGAATCGAGCAATATCTTTGTACGTACATATTGGTACAGAGGTATTTGGTAAGAATTTCATGCAAATATTGTTAATTATAAAATAGTGTATACTTATGTATATTATTTTGAACACATACGTATATGTTGAGTTCATGAGCATTTTTAAGAGAAAAATTACAATTTTATAAGTAAAAACCGTACCTACCTTGACAACATCGAGATGCTCTGAAAATTCCGTCCATCAATCATTTTCCGTAATGCAACTATAAAGTTCGACTTATAACCTGTGTCCTATCAATAAACAAAAATGATAGTTTTCAAAAAATTTGAGGACGTATATTTTATACTACCCGTGTGCATACAGCCATACTACGGCGTCAGATGATTTTAACATAGTACAAGGCGGATCGAGGGGAGTCTGACTAATTGGAGAAATTCTAAAATGGACGATATGAATTATATAATTTCATTAATCAAGAAAATGGTGCGGTCATCATGGGCTTGGAAGGCTTAATCGACTAGCTGCGTGAATAATATATAAGGTTTCATTATAGTAATGTTCCTACCTCCTACTTATTCACGATGCTAACTAAATTGAACCTACGACTATAACAGGTGTGGGTCCTCTGACCAACACCTCAAATGGGCAATTTTCGTGGGTTACAAATACTCAATTTTTGACCAAATTCTGTTCAATAACTTTAATTAACCACTTATTGACCGCATAATGAATTTTTATGTCGGAAAGTCCAGGCAGACAACGAGTGTGAAATTTGAATTTCTGAGTTCCCGCTGGAAATTACGTAAAAGATAAATATACGAGTAGATAAACTCAATATAATAGCGCTTGGAGTGCTAGTATATCACTTTAAACGATGGAAATAACCGCAATGGATGGATGGATAGAAGCGCAGATTTATAGATAAATTAAAAAACACTTCCTCAACATCAAACCGACGGGAAGGTCCAGCAAAGGTTCTTGGAGGTTGCCAGGAAGTTTTGCCATTTCTAATATATTGTTGGCAGCATTGAGAACCTTCGCCTCGGAAGCTTTGCTTCGCCTCCTTGGGCCAACAGCCAATCAGATGTCAATAGACCTAATACGTCATTTTTTGTCGCATTTTTACTTTTAATCGCCCTAATTTAAAAACGGCCCCTTATTTTTGAGAACGGGCTTCGAACTACCATTTTTCCAAGAGTTCTGAATATTTTTTTCGAAAAAACAAATTTAACAAAAATTCCCTGTTGCTTGAAAAATACGGTATTCGCTACTGCAAAGTACCCAGCATTTTTACTCATAGTAGGTACATGCATTTTTAAAAAATATTCTATAATCTGATTCAGAGCACTCCTCATTCTTAACAAAAAAGTGCTAATTCTTCCACAAAGGTTTATTATATTTTTGCTACATAGATAACTATACCCTTCTGTCACTGTTAGGTACCTAAGTAGTTCCCAAACTCACTTCCAGCTCATTCATGAACTTCAGTTGGTACACCTGAAAAAAATTCTTATTGTTACTGGACACCAAGTGTATACCTGTTAAATAGGTACTTACTTACATTGTGAAACTTGTAATTTTGCTCTCGAGACTACCAAGGTAGCCGGAGGTTTGTGATCATTTTGGAAGGAAAAACGCTGCAAAGTTCTTGTCTCATGGGTTTATTATTCTACTGGACATTCCTACAGAAATGTTGGCTGTTCATTTATTGTTTCTTCCATGTGCAATAATTGAAATAAGTAGCTATTTTTTATTGTTTCCACCAATTTTGGCACCCAAAAACACGAATTAGGCTCCTATTCTTGACAAATTGTCTTTGATCATTGATAGTGCCATTTAATTTACTGTCTTGATTCAACTGTTGATAGGTACTACTGATAGTGTTATTATACATATTTATGGTGATTTCAGACAACTTCCCAGGTTTTTGACTCATAAAAAATGAATTCTGAACTTTTAATTTGCTCGTGAGGTGTGCGGACTCTCATACTTATCCACCGAGGAAGCGCAATAATCTGTGTCCTCCATCAGTACGGCTCACAACCTCGATGAAAAATGAAATGATGAAAGTTGGAACGCGGTAGTTCAATCATATATCCGAATCCGACCGAAATCTCCCTATCAACACATTCAAGAAGGCTATCAAGAGAGTACTGACTTCCGCAGAACTGCCAATCCGTTTCGTCGGGCATGACTTCCCCAGGTGCCAAACGGAAATATCAAGTGTAGGCTTTCCTTATGAGACAAATCGGGGTCTTTACACTCAGTGGATGAATATAACACATTATTTATATCATTATGTTCATGTTACTTACAGGAAACAGAGTACTCTGTGTGAGGAGCAAAGAGAAGTGAGGAAGCAAAAGAGAACGACACGGGGAAAGAAACTCGGAACACAAATTTTTTACATGTAAACAAAAAAATGAACGCTGCAAATTATTACACAAAGGTTTACTTTTCACCTGCATAGGTGCCCCCTCTGCGTAGACCACTGTTTTCTGTGGTCAGTACCCTCGTGCTCCCCCCAGGAAAGCCCTAAATCGAGTGCCGGAGCCGGCCCGGAATTAAGGTTTTCTACAAATGCGTGGGATTCAATAATTCAATCATTAATTATTTTGCAGTTATTCACGGCAAATAATAAACCGGTGTGCAATAATTCACCTTTGAGTAATAATTTACCGTTGTGTAATAATACGTGTTGTGTGTTACGTTTGTTCAAGTTTCTCTACCTATCAAGAAACTCCAAGAGCCATCATTTTTCAGAACAACCAACTCGACTTCATACAGCAGTTCCTTCATCCCTAGCAATGATGATCTCGGGCCAATTCCCGCTTTTTGCCGCGTCCCTAGTGATGATGTCTGTGCTGAATGTATGCAATGTCATTCACCCTCCTGTTGAAAAAGCCTGTCGGTGCAAATTTCAGGGCCTTACTGTGAACGAACGGCTGTACGTTCAACGCTCCGGGTGGTCTTAAAAAACTCCCAAGTTCGAGAACTATTTAAAACAGTGAAAAAATTCGAGATAACGGCTTCCTGGAGATTTCAACCCCTATTTTCCACCCCTTAGGGATGACTGACATTAACGCCGAGCTTCGAGGACCAACTAGACCCCGAATGGGACCTATAAACCGAATATCGTCAATTTTGGTTCATGGTAACTAAGAAAAGTGCTAAGCACGGCGTGCGGCGGACGGATAGAAATGTTGTTATTGCATTCCCAGATTGAAAATTAATAATAAATCAAAAACTACTAAGTACGCTGATTTATTCGGCTGTATTTATTTAAGAGATTTAATAGCTCTTTCGTGGGTGGTTTGAGGAAATGTCAAATAAAAAGTAATATAAAATAAAAAGTAAAAAGTAAAATAAAAAATAAAAAACCACAGTCATGCAGCATGGCTATAAGAGCGAATTTTCGAAGAAATAACTGATTTTATGTAAAATGTGATGTTTGGGATATCCGTAACAAATTTTTTGTTCCATTTTTTGCCGAGTAAAACCTCGGTTTGTAGATTTTCCAACGCTGAACACGATGGTGAAGTCAGAATTGCGATATCCCATTCCGTTATCAGATTAGAGCAGACGGACCAGGAAGAACATCTCAAGAAATAACCATGTTCCTTCATCTTCAAAGTGCTCCAGTTTGAGAACGGAATGAGATATCGCAATTCTGATTTCACCATCGTGTTCAGCGTACAAAAACCTTTAAAATGAGGTGTCACTTGTCAGACTGTTTCATTTTGGGAATTTATGGGTAATTTCCCCCCCTAAAACTCCCCGAAACTCCCCCTTAGAGTGACCCGATTCTGCCCATCTACGAACTTAGCCTGTCGATTGCCAAGACAGATTTTTCGTGCAAATTTGAACTTTTTATCTCAATTCTTTCGAGAGTTATCGTCTGGAATGACACATACATATATAAATATATAAATATATAAATATATAAATATATAAATATATATATAAATATATATATATATATACATATAATTTTTGGTGTCTTTAGGCAGTGAATTCAGGATGGTCTAAAACGGATTTTGGTATAAAAATCTTTCGGAAATTCGAGTTTTAAAAATTTTGGACCGAGAACAATAGCTTCCTTTTCTTCGAAAATTCGCTAAAAGTCACTGGCACCCATGGTAACCGCTTCTAAAACATGTTGCAACACGTATGCCATCCCGTACCCCAATTGTTAGGGACGTAATGAAGCTAATAATTACCAGAGGATCCGAAAAAAAACCACTTTTCCGTGGTTATACAGACGAAAAATTGTGAGGTAGCCGGCGGCCCTCACGGCAGTTGAAAGGTTAGCAGAGTGTAGAAAGCTACTTTGACGTTGAATTTCATAAAATTCTATTGTAAAAACCTTTTTTTCATTCATTTATTTATTTATGTACACGTTAGGTTTTGCACAATTTAAAAAAAATTCTATTCTGTTCGCCCAACTTTCACATTTCCATTATCCTATCGTGACAGATTTGAATGCTCACTGGAGCAGTTGCCAAATACCGTTATTTCGTATTCGGGGTTTTATTTTCCTTACCTAAGAGAAGATGTTTACTAAATTGGCGTCACGCGCATGTGGGAACACGCTGCGTAGCCTATCGACGCACACACGTGCTTAAACCAATATTAATGTATCCAAAGGATGGTGGCGTAGCCAGGATTGTTGAATGGGGGGGTTATTGGAAATCGAAAAAAAGTTCCTGCCATCCAGCATGGCTATAAGAGGGAATTTTCAACGAAATATTCCTGCTATCGTATAAAAAGATGATATAGCGAGAAACCATACCACTTTTCTTAAAACGATATAATTTTTCGTGATTTTAGACATTTTTACCGATGTTTGACCCTAATAAAATCAAATTTGACCCACTTTTTTTTTTTAGATAAATAGTTTTATCATCCAAACAGTCCGTCCGTCGTGATTAATCATCCCACACAACGTCAGGTGAATTGATATTGTATTTAGCCATTAATCCGTTTTTTACCCCCAAAAATCAAAATCTGACCCCTACTCTGTGTGAAAAACAACTGAAATGGTATTTTTCTGTCTTTACTCACCCTTCCATACCATTCCAGTGAATTGACATCCATTTTTTGCAATTTTAGCCGTTTTCACCGACTTTTGACCCATAAAAACTCCAATTTGACCCCCTTGGAATTTTTGAAAATTGCTCATCTTCGAACTCATCCTTTTGTTTGACAACACAAACGTTTTGGAGAAATTTGGAATTTTTATCATGTACCCAAGGACGGATATCATCTGGAGTGGCACATAAATATATATACATAATACATACATTTTTGTTAAAATCTAGGGATGAACTGAGGATGCTCTGAAACGGATTTGCCTATAAAAATATTTCAAAAATTCATGTTCTGAAAACGTTACCCATAGCAATAGCTTCATTTCCTTTGAAAATTCGTTAATACGGTTTGAAATTACAAAAAAGATGAATTTAAATTAACTTTAACTAAATTTAAATTAACTTTTACTAAATGTTACAGGTAACGTTAGGTAAGATAAATTGATGAAATAAAACATTTATTTGTCAACAATGTTCGAGAATTTTCAAGGAAAATGAAGTATTGCAATGGGTCCAATATTTTCAGAAAATATGTTTTTGAAATTGTGTTACAGGCAAATCCGTTTCAGAGCAACCTGATGCATCTCTAGATTTTAACAAAATGTATACGTATATTATATATATTTATTTATGTGTCACTCCAGACGATATCTGACATTAGGTACGTGATAAAAATTCCAAATTTCGCCAAAATTTTCTTACTGCCAAACAAAAGGATGAGCAATTTTAAAAAACTCGAAGGGAGTCAAATTTGAGTTTTTAGGGGACAAAACTTGGTGAAAACGGCTAAAATAGATATACCTATATAAAATCACTGAAAGTGGTATGGAAGGATTGGTGACTACAGAAAAATACCATTTCAGTTGTTTTTCACAAAGAATATGGGTCTAATTAGGATTTTTGGGGGTCAGCAATTGGTATTAAGGGCTAAAATCAATATTATTCACCTGAAGTGTGGGGTGGTGACGGTGAGGGACTATAAGCATTTTGTCAAAAAGATTGGATCAAATTTTTGGGACAGATCGTTAGTAATCAAATAAACGTGTTTGATTTACCGTTTAATCTGTTATTGTTGTATTTATTTGTTACTTTTGTGATTGTTATCATTCTTAAGATTTAATTTTAATTTGTGATAAAGTTTTCGAGCCAATGGGGGGGGGTTATGACCCCCACTAACCCCCCCCCCCCCCCTGGCTATGCCACTGCCACAGGTGTTCGAATTCGGGATTCGCTCTGATAAAGAGCCACATAGGAATTAATTCAAGTACTTACTCTTTCGTATTCTCTGAATGACTCGATCTGGAGCGGTTTCCCGTACCGTCTTCGTCACAGCCCAGCCTCGGTAAACACGGGCAGCATGAAGCGCAGCCACCTCCCATTTTTACTCGTATTTCAAAACACCGCAATATTTAAAAAAAAATCTATTAAAAAACACCGTTAAACACGAAATTGTGATGACTATTTTTTTTTTTCACGAAATAATTGTTGTAATTTATAATACGTACGCGTTTAACTTAGGGTTCACAATGAGATTTGTTCTGTATTTTTCCGGTTTAGGAATCTTATCTGAGACGAGGCGAATCATCGTGATAGGGAAAGTGAGATGTAAAATGCTCCTCCTGATTCTGAATAACCGGAGTTTTCCCTCGAATTAAGAGCATTTTTACAGGCTTTCAGAACTTGCGCTGTCTGCGGCGGTCAAATCTTGTAATCGATTATTCGCCCACTTCCTCATGTCAAATCGAGTTGAAATGTTGTATTATAATTATCTGCCGTCGATGAAAATACATGAATCAATCATAAAAACTAACTTATTTAATGAACTAATCAATTACCTAATTAATTATTTGAAAAAAAGCTTGATTTTTTACATAGTCATCTATCTTCGATTACAATGAATCTATCATTAAAAAAAAAAACCAGTCATGCAGCATGACTTAATGAGCGAATTTTCAAAGAAATATTCGAATTAATGGCTATGGTTTTGAATAAAGGAAAACTTCTTCCTCCTACTGTTAGTACCTAAATTGAATAATTTGAAATAGATTTTTTCTTTCGTCTGCCTTCTAGTAATACGTGGGCCGGTACTTGTCTATCTATGAAGGTATCATAACAATTATATGTCAAATGGGAAATTCAAGGAGTTGTACTAATCGTTTGCCTCCCCCTTTTTTGCTTCGAACTCTCGTCTTCAATTAATACTTCTCACATTTTTCAATCTGACCACTCTAAGGGGGTGGGGGTAAGAGTTTAAAGATTATCCTAGTTTTGGGTAATTTTTGCGCACTTTAAATGCTCTAATTTAAGAACGGATTTAGATATCTAAAATCCGATTTCACCATCGTGTTCAGCGTGCAAAAAACTTTAAAATGAGGGGTCGCTTGTTAGAAAATAACATTTTGGGGATTTTTGGGTAATTTTTGCGCACTTTAAATGCGCCAAAACCCTCCTTAGAGTAGGCCAATTTCGCCCATCTTCGAACTTAGCCTTTCGATTGCCAAGATAGATTTTTTGTGCAAATTTGAGCTGTTTATCTCAATTCTATCGAGAGTTATCGTCTGGAGTGACACATATATATATAAATATATATATACATATAAAAACGCTGCAAATCCCTGCACAACGGTTTATTATTTTGTATAGAATACCCTTCTGTTACAGATCACAGCTCTATGTATAGATAACCCGTCTATATAATATGATATGTACTATTCTATACATATTATGTAGATCGCAGACCCTCCTTAGGTTGGTACCTAACCCCGTACTCGTTACTAGGTACCTACCTAAATCACGAGTTAAATGTTGCTAAAATAATTCTGCCGATGACAAACAGTACCTAACAAAAAGAAACACACATAATGAAGTTCTGAAAAGAAATTGTTGATGAGGAGTGAAAAAAGTCGCAAAAGTACCTACCAACAAACTCCAGCCCCTTCTACGTAGATGGTATAATGAACCGTTGTGTAATAATTTACCGTTGAGTAATAATTTACCGTAGTAATAATTTACCTATCAATAATACTTCAACGTTTGTCCAAGTTTCACTACCTACCAACAAACTCCAAAAGAGCCATCATTTTTCAAATTAAATAATATCACAGAACAACCAACTCGACTTCATACTCCGCCAATATAATCAGGTGATCCCTACCAATGATTGGCCGTATTCACAAATTCCTATTGTGGGCGCGTCTCTGGTTACGAGATTTGGTTTGAATTGTATACAATTTCATTCACACTGGAGTCGAAAATGCCTGTCGGTGCAAACTTCGGGGCCTTACTGTGAACGAACGGCTGGACGTACGATGCTCCGGATGGTCTTAAAAAACTCGCAAGTTCACGAACTATTTAAAACCGTAAAAATATTTACGTAAAAAAATGGTATAGGCGTTTTGAAAATTTCAACCCCTATTTTGAACCCCTTAGAGATGACTCACAGTAACGTCGAGCTTCGAGGACCAACTAGACGCCGAACGGAACCTATAACCCGAATTTCATCAATTTTTTTTCATGGTAACTAAGAAAAGTGGCCCGTACGGCGTACGGCGTACGGCGGACAGACAGAAATATTTTTATTGCAGTTTTGGATTCTACATACCTTGAAACGTAAACCATCAAATTTTGAGGGGGGGTAAGAATTTTTTTTTTCATGCTCGATTCCAATGGTTCATTATTGAAAATAATAAACCAAAAGTGTTAAATTTCAGGAATCGTTTTAGAATGGTCTGAAACGGATTTCTATGAAGAAAATTTCCAAAAATTTATATTACATATTTAAATTTCGAAGCCATTGCAATAGCTTCATTTTCTTTGAAAATTCGCTAAAAAGAAGACTTTAACTAATTAATTAACCAACTAATTATAACTCCTCCACGCTTTTATTTTTAGACAAAAAATTCCGATGTTCCCGGGTAGGAGAAAATTTATTACAAAATTTTATAAAAACTAAAAAGAGCAAAATAAAATAATATCCCCTTATGGTTTATTATTCTGTGAATAATACACCTATGTACTCGCTCAGCAAAAATTTGTATAACACCCCCTCAAAATTTTTTGTTTTACGTTTCAAGGTTGTAGATTCCAAAACGCTGCAAACTCCTTGTCACATGGGTTTATTATTCTATTGGACATACCTGCAGAAATTTTGGCTGTTCATTTATTGTTTCTTTCATGTGAAATAATTCAATAGCCATTTCTGATGGTTTCCACCAATTTTAGCCCCCAAAACACGACTTAGGTACTTACGCTCTTTTTTTTCCAAATTATCTTTGATCATTGGTAGTACCATTTAATCATCTTGATCCACGTGTTTACACTTCTTCTAGTGTTATTATACAAATTAATGGTGATTTCAGACGATTTCCCACGTTTTTGACTGATAAAAAACTGAATTTTGGGAGCTGACCATTTGGTAGAACCTCAATTTTCCACTCTTTGGTCAAAATGGACTTCATATTCGGTCTTCTCGTCCCCAAAAACATGGAAAACGATATCTCAAAAGCTCATGTTGCTAAAACACGTTAAGTACATATTTTTATACCTACACATTTTCACCCATAACACGCCTGGGTATATTCCGATCGGGCTGCAAAGTTTCGGGACACAACTAGGGCCCAAATGGAGCATGTGTGCGAAAGGACGAATTTTTTAGACCAAAAATGAAGCCAGTATGCAAGATAATTCGTGTTTTAGGGTGGCCAAAATTGGTGGAACCATAAAAAAAATTGCCATTTCGATAATTATTGCACACGAAAGAAACAATAAATGAACAGCCAAAATTTCTGTAGGTATGTCCAGTAGAATAATAAACCCACGTGACAAGGACTTTGCAGCGTTTTTTATCAAGATATTGCGACGTCTTTTTCATGCTGTATTTCCACAATTCGCAGTCTAATTTCAACCCTCTTTTGCTCTCTAAGGCCACCGGGAGTTTGATATTTTTAGTTTAGAGTTTTTTTTTCTAATCGGAACCAGATGAAGATCTCGTAACTGGAACCGTCTGGAAAAGGGTGGCGGCGCTCTTAGGAATTTCTCGATCGAATTGGGCATCCGCCAAGAATTTTGATTGGTCGGGGTCGCAAGATGAACTTAAATACAAATCGCCGCCAGGCGCGCTGTCGATTCTGGGAGTTGAGCGTATGTGGGTGAAGGTTCATGTATAATTATGTATAAATATATTATGTAGAAAAGTCGGCCATTTCTAATTACATACACATGAGTCATCAATCAGTTTCCCCCATAATAACAAGTCTAAATTATCAGAGCATCATTACAAGGTGCAGTGATTCAAATTCAACATTTTATTGTAATAAATTCTACAAATTCGCTATACTATCAAGGAGCGTTATAGTTCTGAGGATGCCGCTAAAGAAGCGAACAACAAACTAAGAGACTAATTCAAAAGTCAAAAATATTTTTAATCCCAGAAAATCTTCTCCTTTTTTTAAATCTATAAAATATTTCATTTAAAATATTAAATATTAACATTTTAATTAACAGTATTTAATAATATTAAAATTTTAATTAAAATATTGGGTAAATATTGAAAAATGTTAATCCCAGAAAATGTTATCTTATTTCATTTAACATTTCAAATGTAATTTTTCTTCTTTTACCCTACCTACTCAAAGTTGGTACAATGTAAATGAAGCGACCACCCTAAATTGTATTTTGTGATGAAATAAATAAATAAATAAATAAATAAAATGAAGTCTTATTCGGGGTTTTTGAGGTTAAAAAAAATCAATAAAAATCAGCAATAATGAATAAAATTATTTACCGAGAATTGAGACCGAGATTTTAATAATCAATATTTTTCACAAAAGCGGTCAAACAGTTTCATGGGTCAAAAACAGGTAAATAAGTCACTAGCTATTAAAAAATTCGCTCACATGGTCATGCTGCAGAAAAATAATTTGTATTTTATTTTTAATAATGGGTATATTAAATTTGTGCTCAAATTCAGATTAATCGAAAGGAATTTGAGTGGATCATTGGATTCTTCAGATTGGAAATACTTTTATCCCGATTGAAATCCGATTTGGAGGCGGCCCTGACCTTATTTTACAGCTCGAATTCCCAAACAACCCCAAGGAATGTAAACACAAGGAAAATAACCTTCCCAGTTTCGGTCAGCCTCCAATTCCAAGCGCATCTTGGGTTACCTTAGATTGAGTCATCGTTGGGATGAACACCACAGCGAAACGTCGTACAGGCCACCTCCTAAAGCCAAGGAAAGTTGAGCTAAATTCGACAAGCCGTTTGCCTATATAACCAATAAGGCGTGATAACTTCATTCTATTGGTTCATATTAATTATGAACCAATCATGAACCAAATGTCAAAATATAATTATTACCTATATTTTGACATTTGAATGTCTTTACTTTGGCACACAACCGGAAAAAGTCTGCCAATTGGAGTAGGCAGTACAGCTTCCTCACTTGAATCACATGAACGTATAAAGTGGTTGGGCAGGTTCATTTTGGTACGGGACCATCTGCGATCCAACCCCCGTGCACCATCAAAATTCCAGCTCTCTACGACTATTTTTCGCGTAGTTAGAAGCGTCACAAGGAAACGGGCAACAATTCATGTTCGCGCATGCGCAGACGAATGAAATTCTTATGGAACCATCAAAGAATTATTCTTGATCGACCCTCCAAATCTGAGCTCATTTCAACGAGATTTAAGGTAGTACGGGCCAGGCGCGGATCCAAGGGGGGGGGGGGGGGGGGGTCACAGGGGTCATGACCCCCCCCAGAATCAGCCTGCATTTCAAAAACGCTGCAAAGTCCTTGTCACATGGGTTTATTATTCTATTGGACATACCTACAGAGATGTTGGCTGTTTATTTATTGTTTCTTTCATATAAAATAATTGAAATAGCTATTTCTGGTGGTTTCCACCAATTTTGGCCCCCAAAACACGAATAAGGTACGCTCCTTTTTTTTTTAAATAAATTATCTCTGATCATTGATAGTACCATTTAATCGTCTTGATCCACCTGTTGACACTTTTCCCAGTGTTATTCTACAAAGTGATGGTGATTTCAGACGATTTCGCAGGTTTTTGACTCATAAAAATTCAATTTCGGGAGCTGAACATCTGGTAGAACCTCAATTTTCTACTCTTTAGTCAAAACCGACTTCATATTCGGTCTTCTCGTCCCCAAAAACATGAAAAACGATACCTTAAAAGCTCATGTTACCAACATGTTGCTAAAACGCAAAAAGTACCTACCTATTTTTATACACATTTTCACTCATAACACCCCTGGATATATTCCGATCGGGCTGAAAAGTTTCGGGACACAACTAGTGCCCAAATGGAGCATGTGTGCGAAAGAACGATTTTTTTAGACCGAAAATGAAGCCTGTACACGTGATACGGCGGACGGCGTACGGCGGACGGACATTGCATTTTTGGAATCTACGCACCTTGAAACGGAAAAGAAAAAATTTTGAGGGGGTGTTATACAAATTTTTTGCTGAGCGAATACATAGGTGTATTGTTCACAGAATAATAAACCAAAAGCAGAGCTGAACGATTGTTCACAAACGGAGCATTTCCCTCTGAGAAGAGCGTTTTACAAAATGCTTGTTTCTGGCGTTTGCCAATTTTGGACTTATTCGGTTCTTGTGGGGAACCCCTCAAATAAAAGTGATAAATATTTACGAGAAATTCTATAAACAAAACATTGCAATTTGAATTTTAAATTAAAAACTGATTTGGCCACATGGTCTTCTCAATTTTGCTTCATATACAACTGTGTAAATATTTACCATAAAACATCCGTCAAATTGAAATTCCAATGCCCTCGCCACTAATTACTGTAATTTCTAATTACACAAACGGTAGACAGTGTTAAAAAAACTGAAAACAAAAAAGAACTATAAAAAATCTAAAAAGATTCGATCAAAAATGTCAAAATTAGTCGAATATAATCGTACACTTGGTCCTACCAATGTTACTTTATATACAATTATGTCAATTAATTTACCTTGCGAATACGTCAAATTAAATCTTGTTTATTTCTTCTTATTTTTGTTAATCATTATCTTGTTTTTGTTTCGTTCTCGTTTTCTTTCCTGCCAGATTCAGTAAAAACGATACTGAATCCACTGAGATCAACAATAGATTGTTGTGGTTTCAATGTTTTGATTTGCAAACTCTGAAGTTAGCTACGCTGCCATAAAATGCGCCAATTTGTTTGAAAACACATTAGGACTCTTTTTTAGAAGAAAATTGAAAATAAATACATTTATCAGTTAAATAATTAATAGATATTGAAAAATATTTTTTACTTAAACAATGAATTTTATAAATAAATACAATTAATTTTGAAAGTAGACAAATTGGACGAGTTTAGGCATAAGGTTGAAAATTCGGTTTCTATTGTTCGTTTGGTTATTTTGTTATTTTTAGTTATTTTTTATATTATTCTACCCTGTGACCCCCCCCGGAAAAAAATTCTGGATCCGCCCCTGGTAGGGGCGTTTCAAGTATTTCACGTTTGCGCATGCGCAGACGAAACCATTTCCATGCTTTTGAAACGGGACCGTTTTCGATCTAACCCGCGTTTATCGCCAAAATTTCAGCTCTGTATGACTGTTTTTCGCGTAGTTAGAAGCGTTACATAGAAATGGTCAACATTTCATGTTCGCGCATGCGCAGACGAAAGTTACAGTGCAATTCCAATGAAACCCGTACTGAACTATCTTAGTATTATTCCTGATCGACCCTCCAAGTTTTAACTCATTTCAACGATATTAAAGTAGTTACGGGCGTTTCAAATATTTCACGTTTGTGCAGGCGCAGACAGACGTTACAGTAATTTTTCAATGATTTTTGTATGGGACCATTATGTGACCCAACCCGCACCTACCCTCCAAATTTCAGCCCATTTCGACCATTATATCGGGTAGTTATGGGCGTTACAAGGAATCCCCACAGACAGACAGACACGGAACCAAAAAAGTTCCTCGATATTTAACGCAAAATGGAAGTGGAAATTTTCATTTTGGAAGAAACACCTTTTGGTTTATTATTCTGTGAATGTATGTATGTATCCGCTCAGCAAAAAAATTTTATAACACCCCCTCAAACTTTTTTCTTTTACGTTTCAAGGTGCGTAGATTCCAAAAATTGCAATGTCCGTCCGCCGTACGCCGTATCACGTGTACCGGCTTCATTTTCGGTCTAAAAAATTCGCTCTTTCGCACACATGCTCCATTTGGGCCATAGTTGTCCCGAAACTTTGCAGCCCGATCGGAATATACCCAGGGGTGTTATGAGCGAAAATGTGTATAAAAAAAAAACCACAGTCATGCAGCATGGCTATAAGAGCGAATTTTCGAAGTTTTCAGCATCTTCCTCCTCCGCCTAAAATTTTCTGAAAATTAATTTTCGGCCAATGTTTTTCCAACTTGATACCATACAAAATTAAAACAGGAGTAGTTTTACGCAAAGTAAAATTTGCGGTGGAAGGAGGGGGAGGGGGAAATCAAAAATGTTTTGAATACCAGAAGAGTAGGTATTGGGTAGGACGTAACAAATTTTTTGTTCCATTTTTTGCCGAGTAACACCTCGGTTTGTAGATTTTCCAACGCTGAACACGATGGTGAAGTCAGAATTGCGATATCCCATTCCGTTATCAGATTAGAGCAGACGAACCAGGAAGAACATCTCAAGAAATAACCACGTTCCTTCATCTTCAAAGTGTTCCAGTTTGAGAATGGAATGAGATATCGCAATTCTGATTTCACCATCGTGTTCAGCGTACAAAAACCTTTAAAATGAGGTGTCACTTGTCAGACTTTTTCATTTTGGGAATTTATGGGTAATTTTCCCCCCCTAAAACTCCCCAAAACTCCCCCTTAGAGTGACCCGATTCTGCCCATCTTCGAACTTAGCCTGTCGAGTTTCAAAAATTTTGGACCGAGAACAATAGCTTCTTTTTCTTCGAAAATTCGCTAAAAACGCTGCAAAGTCCTTGTCACATGGGTTTATTATTCTATTGGACATACCTACAGAAATGTTGGCTGTTTATTTATTGTTTCTTTCATGCGACAAAAATGAAATAGCTATTTCTGGTGGTTTCCACCAATTTTGGCCCCCAAAACACAAATTAGGTAGGTACGCTCTTTTTTTTTTTCAAATCATCTTTGATCACTGGTAGTGCCATTTAATCGTCTTGATCCACGTGCTGACACCATTTCTAGTGTTATTATACAAATTAACGGTGATTTCACACGATTTTCCAGATTTTTGCCTCATAAAAAATCAATTTTGGTAGCTGAATCTTTGGTAGAACCTCAATTTTCCACTCTTTGGTCAAAATCGACTTCATTTTCGGTCTTCTAGTCCCCAAAAACATGGGAAAAGTTACCTCAAAAGCTCATGTTACTAACATGCTACTAAAACACAAAAAGTACCTATTTTTAACCATATTTTCACTCATAACACCCCTGGGTATATTCCGATCGGGCTGAAAAGTTTCGGGACACAACTAGGACCCAAATGGAGCATGTGTGCGAAAGAACGACTTTTTTGGACCGAAAATGAAGCCTGTACACGTGATACGGCGGACGGCGGACGGACATTGCATTTTGGTTTATTATTCTGTGAATAATACACCTATGTATTCGCTCAGCAAAAAATTTGTATAACACCCCCTCAAAATTTTTTCTTTTCCGTTTCAAGGTGCGTAGATTCCAAAAATGCAATGTCCGTCCGCCGTCAGCCGTACGCCGTACGCCGTACGCCGTACGCCGTATCACGTGTACAGGCTTCATTTTCGGTCTAAAAAAGTCGTTCTTTCGCACACATGCTCCATTTGGGCCCTAGTTGTGTCCCGAAACTTTTCAGCCCGATCGGAATATACCCAGGGGTGTTATGAGTGAAAATGTGTATAAAAATAGGTACTTTTTGCGTTTTAACAATATGTTAGTAACATGAGCTTTTGAGGTATCTTTTTCCATGTTTTTGAGGACGAGAAGACCGAATATGAAGTCGATTTTGACCAAAGACGCGGAAATTGAGGTTTTACCAAAGGTTCAGCTCCCAAAATTGGTTTTTTATGAGTCAAAAACCTGGAAAACTGTCTGAAATCACCATCAATTTGTACAATAACATTGGAAAAAGTGTAAACAGGTGAATCAAGACCATTAAATGCCACTACCAATGATCAAAGATGATCTTAAAAAAAAAAAAGCGTACCTATTCCATGTTTTGGGGGCCAAAATTGGTGAAAATCATCAGAAATAGCTATTTCAATCATTCCAAATGAAAGAAACAATACATTTAACAGCCAACAAAAATCTCTAGAACTCCAATAGAATAATAAACCCATGTGACAAGGACTTTGCAGCGTTTTTTGAATCTAGGCACCTTGAAACGGAAAAGAAAAAATTTTGAGGGGGTGTTATAAAAAATTTTTGCTGACCGAATACATAGGTGTATTATTCACAGAATAATAAACCAATAGGTACTTTTTGTGTTTTAGTAACATGTTAGTAACATGAGCTTTTGAGGTATCGTTTTCCATGGTTTTTGGGACGAGAAGAGCGAATATGAAGTCGATTTTGACCAAAGAGCGGAAAATCGAGGTTCTACGAAATGTTCAGCTCCCAAAATTGATTTTTTATGAGTCAACAACCTGGGAAGTCGTCTGAAATCACCATCAATTTGTATAATAAAACAAGAAGAAGTGTCAATACCTGGATCAAGACGATTAAATGGCACTACCAATGATCAAAGATAATTTGGAAAAAAAAGGAGCGTACCTACCTAATTTGTGTTTTAGGGGCCAAAAATGGTGGAAACCATCAGATTCAACTATTTCAATTATTTCACATGAAATAAACAATAAATGAACAGCCGAAATTTCTGTAGGAATGTCCAGTAGAATAACAAACCCATGTGACAAGGACTTGGCGGCGTTTTTTAGCATGCGATACTACTGGAATTGACCCACCACAAATTTCGAACAGATGACTTTTCAACATGAGCTTTGTTTTTTCAAACCACCGAACGATTTCACGCAGGTTTCGCATGTATCACGCACGGGCGATTATCGTTAACAGTGGCCCACTGGTACAGTTTCCGGCTAATGCTATCAGGCTCCAGGGCATGATTCTTAGTTATCCAATTTATTTTATTTATCCAATTTATTTTATTTATCCAATTTATTTTATTTATCCAATTTATTTATCATTTTCCGCATCATTCTGAGCCATCTGTTCAACCAATTTGTGCCGGTTTCATCGAACGCCTAATTTTAACAAACAAATACCGAATGAAAAATGTTTCCTATGCAACCAAAGAAGACGGTAGAAAATCCCGATGTTTCGTACGACCGAGGAGAACACTCAATCGACAGGGAACAACGTAGTTTGAGAACAACAAAGAAATTTGATTAGCGACGACATTCAAATGGCCAAAATAGCAGATGTGGCCAACGCACTGTCAACTCGCTCGTAAAACATAACGAGCCGTTCTTAACGATTCCTCTTAACGATTCGTTCTTTAACCGCTGACACTTGGGTTGTTATACGCTTTGACACTTCGGTGTATTCCCGCAAACTTGCGAGTTCGTCGAGGAATCTGTACGGCGTTAAATATTTAAATATCTCCCTTGGGATCCGATGGAGCGATCTTTATTTGGGAACCTCCCAAGATCCCGGTCAGGAATGTCACAGTTCAACCGTTTCCTATTTTATTAGCGAATTTTTGAAGGTGCTTTAGCGATAGTTCCGAAATGTTTAGGAAGTACACGCATTTTTTGATAAATTTCTTTCATTAATGTAAACCAATATGGATGAATTTTTTAGGGTTTTTGGTTCGATCAGCAAAAAAGTTTTAAACACCCCCTCAAAATTTTTTCTTTTACGTTTCAAGGTGCGTAGATTCCAAAAAAAACCACAGTCATGCAGCATGGCTATAAGAGCGAATTTTCGAAGTTTTCGGCATCTTCCTCCTCCGCCTAAAATTTTCTGAAAATTAATTTTCGGCCAATGTTTTCCCAACTTGATACCATACAAAATTAAAACAGGAGTAGTTTTACGCATAGTAAAATTTGGGGCGGAAGGAGGGGGAGGAGGAAATCAAAAATGTTTTGAATACCAGAAGAGTAGGTATTGGGTAGGTAACAAATTTTTTGTTCCATTTTTTGCCGAGTAACACCTCGGTTTGTAGATTTTCCAACGCTGAACACGATGGTGAAGTCAGAATTGCGATATCCCATTCCGTTATCAGATTAGAGCAGACGAACCAGGAAGAACATCTCAAGAAATAACCACGTTCCTTCATCTTCAAAGTGCTCCAGTTTGAGAATGGAATGAGATATCGCAATTCTGATTTCACCATCGTGTTCAGCGTACAAAAACCTTTAAAATGAGGTGTCACTTGTCAGACTTTTTCATTTTGGGAATTTATGGGTAATTTCCCCCCCCCCCTAAAACTCCCCAAAACTCCCCCTTAGGGTGACCCGATTCTGCCCATCTTCGAACTTAGCCTGTCGATTGCCAAGACAGATTTGTCGTGCAAATTTGAACTTTTTATCTCAATTCTTTCGAGAGTTATCGTCTGGAATGACACATACATATATAAATATATATATAAATATATAAATATATATATATATATATACATATAATTTTTGGTGTCTTTCGGCAGGGAATTCAGGATGGTCTGAAACGGATTTTGGTATAAAAATCTTTCGGAAATTCGAGTTTTAAAAATTTTGGACCGAGAACAATAGCTTCCTTTTCTTCGAAAATTCGCTAAAATGCAATGTCCGCCCGCCGTGTCACATATAGGTACCGGCTTCATATTCGGTCTAAAAAATTCGTTCTTTCGCCCACAGGCTTCATTTAGGCCCTAGTTGTGTCCCGCAACTTTGCAGCCCGATCGGAATATACCCAGGGGTGTTATGAGTGAAAATGTGTATAAAATAGGTACTTTTGTGTTCTAGTAACATGTTAGTAACATGAGCTTTTGAGGTATCGTTTTCCATGTTTTTGGGACGGGAAGACCGAATATGAAGTCGATTTTGACCAAAGAGTGGAAAATTGAGGTTCTAACGAAGTTTCAGCCTTAAATTTACGTTAAATTTTAGTCTACAATCGTCGTTTTTCCGCACACAGTTCGGGTCCCCATTTGGGAACACATTTGGCTCCTAGTTGTGCTTCGAAGCTCGGAAGCCCGATCAGAATACACCCAGGGGTGTTATGGGAGAAAAATGGGTGTAAAAATAGGGGTTTTCGAGGGATTTTTGAGGTTTTAGTGAACATGAGCTTGTGAGGTATCGTTTTCCATGTTTTTTAGGGCGAAAAGACTGAACATTAGGTTGGTTTTGACCGAAGAATGAAGAACTGAGGTTGTAACGAAGGTTAAGCTCCCGAAATCCATTTTTTACTAGTCAAAAACATGGAAAATCGCCATACATTTGTATAATAACACTAGAAGTTGTATGAACAGGTGAATCAAGACAATTAAATGGTACTATCAATGATCAAAAATAATCTGTTGAAAGGAAAAGCCGAGCCTAATTCGTGTTTCTGGTGGCCAGAACTGGTGGAAACCATCGAAAATAGCCATTTCAATTATTGCACATGAAAGAAACAATAAACGAACAGCCAACATTTCTGTAGGTATGTCCAGTAGAATAATAAACCCATGTGACGAGGACTTTGCAGCGTTTTAGCGAATTTTCGAAGAAAAGGAAGCTATTGTTCTCGGTCCAAAATTTTTAAAACTCGAATTTCCGAAAGATTTTTATACCAAAATCCGTTTCAGACTATCCTGAATTCCCTGCCGAAAGACACCAAAAATTATATGTATATATATATATATATATATATATATATATATATATATATATATATATATATATATATATATATATATATATATATATATTTATATATGTATGTGTCATTCCAGACGATAACTCTCGAAAGAATTGAGATAAAAAGTTCAAATTTGCACGAAAAATCTGTCTTGGCAATCGACAGGCTAAGTTCGAAGATGAGCAGAATCGGGTCACCCTAAGGGGGAGTTTTGGGGAGTTTTAGGGGGGGAAAATTACCCATAAATTCCCAAAATGAAAACGTCTGACAAGTGACACCTCATTTTAAAGGTTTTTGTACGCTGAACACGATGGTGAAATCAGAATTGCGATATCTCATTCCATTCTCAAACTGGAGCAGTTTGAAGATGAAGGAACGTGGTTATTTCTCGAGATGTTCTTCCTGGTTCGTCTGCTCTAATCTGATAACGGATTGGGATATCGCAATTCTGACTTCACCATCGTGTTCAGCGTTGGAAAATCTACAAACCGAGGTGTTACTCGGAAAAAATGGAACAAAAAATTTGTTACGTACCCAATACCTACTCTTCTGGTATTCAAAACATTTTTGATTTCCCCCTCCCCCTCCTTCCACCCCAAATTTTACTTTGCGTAAAACTACTCCTGTTTTAATTTTGTATCAAGTTGGGAAAACATTGGCCGACAAATTAATTTTCAGAAAATTTTAGGCGGAGGAGGAAGATGCCGAAAACTTCGAAAATTCGCTCTTATAGCCATGCTGCATGACTGTGGTTTTTTTAAATTATATTTTTTGAGGTTGATGAAAGGTTTTGTGTTGTTTTGAAGGTTTTGGATTGAAAGGTTGTTGTTTCGAGGTTATGGGATTTATACCGAATCAAGTTAAATTTCCTATAAAGCGGATATGGAGGGAAGAATACTTTTAGTATTCCTTAGTAGTCCCTTCTCGCCCCTCTGTTTCGCACAGTCGGTGAACCATCCAATATTGTGCACAGGACAGAGGGACAATATTATGCAGTGCTCAGCTTCTAATTTCCTCCAAGTAGGGGGAATATTATGTGCTATACTTCAGATTCTCCTGTTCTAGTACAGCTCTTCCAGATTGGAAGCTCGAATCGGTTCAGACGTTTGGCCGTGATACTTTTAGTGGGTCCGCTGACCAGTAGCCTCACGTATCTCCAGTAAAATTAATACAACGCATACGTCTCAAATGAGCCATTTTGGATTTTTTGGCTCCGCTAATAGCTACGTCGTGGTACCAGAACCTGTAGAGGATTTCTAGATAACCACGTACACCCCACTTATTTTCCTTAATTAGGAGGCTAAAAAAACCGTCCAATGCTATACTTCATAATTTTTTCCGTAGATTCAAAAAATAACAAAACTGCGCATTGTGCGAAAACATGCGCAACGCGCATCAACTTTGTTTTTTTCAAATGGGAACCCCCATTTTTTATCATCGGAATCTACGCAAAATTTCATGAAAATTTGATCCGCTCATCCGTTTTTTAAATAGCGCAAAATCCGTCCAGCAAGCGGGCAAAGTTGCATAGTCCTGAAATTGAGCTAAATAGAAAATGACGGCGAACCCCAAGTGCGGCACATGTTTTAGCATTATTTTTCCATGCTGAATCACATCGTGACATCCATTTTTCATTTCAGATAAGCTGTACCGAGATCATTGTAGACAAACGGCAATTTTTTGTGCGAAATTATCATTAAAACAGCAACTTGTAACAAGGTAGGTAGGTACCGAAAAAAAGAAAGCTTCACAACCATTTTCTAATGTAGAACACTTCTTCTAATAGCCGACTTGAAAAATGTTTAACTGATGAGTTGCTCACAGTTGAAACTCTTCATTTAATGCCCTTTCGATTGAATGAAAGGAGTCAGTTTCATTCTTGAAGACCAAGCTTGGCGGAGAACTTGATCAAACATGATTCATGCAGGCATCAAATTTGTTGGAAGATTATGATAACAGAAGACCCTTAATAAGAATTAGATACCTAAACAGAACTCACTATGAATGAAAGAAAACATTGGTACAAGGTTCATTCGTATCACAATTTTACGTCAAATCTGATTATGAAATTAATTTGAGAGAAGCACGATTTTCGTACAAAAAAAATTGCCTTTTTCCTACAATGATCTCGATAAAGCTTGTCTGAAATGAAAAATTGGTGTCACCGCGTGATTCAGAGTGGAAAAATAGCGCTAAAACATGTGCAGCACGTGGGGTTCACAGAAATTTTCGATGTTGCGCTATTTCACGAATACGCAAATTTGCGCGCTCCCTGGACGGGTTGCGCGCTACAAAAAAAAACGGATGAGGGGTTCAAATTTTTGTGAAGTTCTGCGTAGAATCTGAAGCTGCAATACTAAATGGGGGTTCCCTTTTGAGAAAACAAAGTTGATGCGCAATTTTGTTATTTCTGAAATCTAGGGGAAAATCTATGAAGTGCAGCGCTGAACGGTTTTGTTTAGCGTCCTAATTAAGGGAAATAAGTGGGGGGTACATAGTGTAACAGTGTGGCTGTTCTCGAGTAGTTTTTTGTTCCGGTGGAGACGGGATCGGTGGGTGGAAGCCTAATCGATATCCCTTCTTAACCGGTGATAATCTCGCTGGTCTAGGAGCTGGGCTCTCGAGGGTCCACCCCCACTGTCACAATAGTTACCTAGACAACCTGTATAGCGATACCTGACAGTATATCCTGAAAGTCTATGAAGTCGTAGGATCCCACTATTACCGGTGTTTTGTCTCTTCCGGCGCCACTTCCACCGCCGTGGCGCATCTCCTTGGTCATCGAGGCACCAAAAACTACAGCGAGTTCCGGGGGCCCAAGGAGTATACTGTCAAAATTTCAGGTTTTTGGGAAGGTTCCAAGGTCCACTTCTTCCGGTACAGACATAACATGTACATATATATATATTATATTAACCTACCCGCAAATGTCAATCGAATCTAAGAGCTTCACTGACGTTCTACAACAAAATTTGGACAGAAAAGTATATTTTTCCGATATGATGCCATCAGTCTTCGGAGGACAGGACCTCGGATCCTGACGAGCTGAAGGGACGATGGAAGAATGAAGAAACACTTGCTGTCGGTGTCTTTTTCTTCTTTTTGCTGTTTCTTCTCGTAGACGAGTGAGCCTGGTTTCTCGGGGCTTGTCGGGTTTTAGGGTTTATTCCTCGCTCAGCCTGGTACCTGTCGAAGAGTGGAGATAACGGGGGGTTACGTACCAGTTCGGTTTTTTCGTAAAATAACGTGTGACCTTACAAACGAAAAATATATACGTGGTGAGTCCAAAAGGGGTAGGTCGGGAGGGGTTGAGGTTGAAAGGATATGGAAGGAAAGATATGCTTCCCGCGGTTTTCACCAACAGCAGGAGTTCTTTTAGGATATGCTTCCCGCGGTTTTCACCAACAGCAGGAGATCTTTTAGGGTGTGCTCCCCACGGTTTTCACCAACAGCAGGGGTTCTTTTAGGATATGCTCCCTGCGGTTTTAACCAACAGCAGGAGGTCTTTTAGCGTGTGCTCCCCGCGGTTTTCACCAACAGCAGGAGATCTTTTAGGGTGTGCTCCCCACGGTTTTCACCAACAGCAGGGGTTCTTTTAGGATATGCTCCCTGCGGTTTTAACCAACAGCAGGAGGTCTTTTAGCGTGTGCTTCCCGCGGTTTTCACCAACAGCAGGAGGTCTTTTAGGGTGTGCTCCCCACGGTTTTCACCAACAGCAGGGGTTCTTTTAGGATATGCTCCCTGCGGTTTTAACCAACAGCAGGAGGTATTTTAGCGTGTGCTTCCCGCGGTTTTCACCAACAGCAGGAGATCTTTTAGGGTGTGCTCCCCACGGTTTTCACCAACAGCAGGGGTTCTTTTAGGATATGCTTCCCGCGGTTTTCACCAACAGCAGGAGGTCTTTTAGCATGTGCTTCCCGCGGTTTTCACCAACAGCAGGAGGTATTTTAGCGTGTGCTCCCCGCGGTTTTCACCAACAGCAGCAGGTCTTTTTTTATGGAAGGAGGGAGTCGGGAAAGAGAGAAGTCGAGGGTATGAGGGAGATCGGTCGAATGGAGAGTTGGGCCAGAAGGGCTAGTTTTATAGGGACCTTTCCACCCGTCTCCCGTCCACAATCGGCCGTTGCGACCGTTTTGGCGGTTGGCGGTTGTTTGTCTGGAAGGGTCCCCTTGCATACTTTCCCTTGGTGTCGCCCAACTCAACATTGCCTTCATTTATTTGGTCAAGTCTACTGTTATGTATAATATTACAGGAGTGATTTATTTGAATGAGGGGATCACGAAAACATTTTTTTTTACAAATTTTGAATTAATAGGCAATCATAGGAAATATGAGATGAAAATTGAGGTGCATTCTTTCTGAGCAGAATCTGGAGCAGTCCACAGAGGAATGCGACTAAAATTTTTCGCCGGTACTTAGCCTGGGAAGGAACTCGATCATAGAGAGTTTGCGCAAAGCAAAGGTATCGAAAACTGTGTGGACACGTAAAGCTGAGACATTTTGTTTGATAATACTCTTAGAAAGATCACCCATATTTTGTAAACAGCCAGTTGGCTCACAGATATTATTATTATTGAACTGAACTCAGGCTGTTGACGAGACGCTCATACCACATCAGCTTGCAATGAATAAGTTGTGAATTATTTCAAATCATTCCAATCACTCTGACATCGACCTACTTAATTTTTTGTCATCAAATTTCTATTAGTTTGACGCATGTGGTGTTTTTCGATTCGTTAATTTTTACCTTTTTGAATCGAGTTGTGCCATCCGTTTGTATTTATTTTTTTCCGACGGCGACAGATCCATCCACATCTGCGCGAGTATCCTCATGATCTGCTGAGGCTGAACCGTCGGATAATCATTGGCCACCTGCAAAACCGGGATAAATAATCAATTTCCAATAGTCGGGAATCCGAGATTTCTACTTAATATGTCTACAAAATCGTACAACACGTGGAGGGAATTATTGAGTGATGTAAATTCTGCGTCGATTAGGATCAAACAGCTCAAGGTATGCTGTTTTGCATTGTTATGAAAGTTTCACAAATATTGAAGAAAAAACGCTGCAAATCCCTGCACAACGGTTTATTATTTTGTATAGAATACCCTTCTGTTACAGATCACAGCTCTATGTATAGATAACCCGTCTATATAATATAATATGTACTATTCTATGCATATTATGTAGATCGCAGACCCTCCGTAGGTTAGTACCTAACCCCGTACTCGTTACTAGGTACCTACCTAAATCACGAGTTAAATGTTGCTAAAATAACTCTGCCGATGACAAACAGTACCTAACAAAAAGAAACACACATAATGAAGTTCTGAAAAGAAATTGTTGATTAGGAGTGAAAAAAGTTGCAAAAGTACCTACCAACAAACTCCAGCCCCTTCTACGTAGATGGTATAATGAACCGTTGTGTAATAATTTACCGCAGTAATAATTTACCCATCAATAATACTTCAACGTTTGTTCAAGTTTCACTACCTACCAACAAACTCCAAAAGAGCCATCATTTTTCAAATTAAATAATATCACAGAACAACCAACTCGACTTCATACTCCGCCAATATAATCAGGTGATCCCTACCAATGATTGGCCGTATTCACAAATTCCTATTGTGGGCGCGTCTCTGGTTACGAGATTTGGTTTGAATTGTATACAATTTCATTCACACTGGAGTCGAAAATGCCTGTCGGTGCAAACTTCGGGGCCTTACTGTGAACGAACTGCTGGACGTACGATGCTCCGGATGGTCTTAAAAAACTCGCAAGTTCAAGAACTATTTAAAACCGTAAAAATATTTACGTAAAAAAATTGTATAGGCGTTTTGAAAATTTCAACCCCTATTTTGAACCCCTTAGAGATGACTCACAGTAACGTCGAGCTTCGAGGACCAACTAGACGCCGAACGGAACCTATAACCCGAATTTCATCAATTTTTTTTCATGGTAACTAAGAAAAGTGGCCCGTACGGCGTACGGCGTACGGCGGACAGACAGAAATATTTTTATTGCAGTTTTGGATTCTACATACCTTGAAACGTAAACCATCAAATTTTGAGGGGGGGTAAGAATTTTTTTTTTCATGCTCGATTCCAATGGTTCATTATTGAAAATAATAAACCAAAAAAGGGATTCAACATTTTTCCAGACAAAAACATTTCAGCAATCTAACGCTTCCAATAGTTTAAATTTCCATTTACTTTTGATTTATTATTCTGCTAATAACACCCCCTCAAAACTTTTTCTGTTTCGTTTCAAGGTGCGTAATTCCAAAAATGCAATGTCCGTCCGCCGTACGCAGAGTCATGAATATCACTTCATTTTCGGTACAAAAAATTCATTACTTCGCACACAGGCTCCATGTGGGCCCTCGTTGTGACCCGAAATGTTGCAGCCCGAACGGAATACACCCAGGGGTGTTATAAATGGGTGAAAAATGGGGGAAACAATTTTTCTTCTTCTTTTTTTTTGGTTTTAGTAACATGAGCTTGTGAGGTATCGTTTTCCATGTTTTTGGGACGATAAGACCAAATATGAAGTGGATTTTGACCAAAGAGTAGAGTACGCTAAAATTTGGTCTAAAACCGTCGTTCTTCCGCACATAGTTTGGGTCCCCATTTGGGAACAAATTTGGCTCCTATTTGTGCTCCGAAGCTCGGCAGCCCGATCAAAATAACCCAGGGCCCGATCAAAATGGGTGTAAAAATAGGGGTTTTTTGAGGTTTTAGTGAACATGAGCTTGTGAGGTATCGTTTTCCATGTTTTTTTTTACGGCAAGAAGACCGAATATTTAGTTGATTTTGACCGAAGAGTGAAGAATTGGGGTCGTTACGAAGGTTCAGCTCCCAAGATTAATTTTTTAGGAGTCAAAACACCTGGGAAATTGCCTGAAATCACCATAAACTTGTATAATAATACTAGAAGTAGTATCAAAAGGTGAATCAAGACAATTAAATGGCACTATCAATGACCAAAGATAATTTGTCAAAAAGAGGAGCCTAATTTGTGTTTTTGGGTGCCAAAATTGGTGGAAACCATCAAAAACAGCTATTTCCAGCATTTCTGTAGGTATGTCCAATAGAATAATAAACCCTAGTGACAAGGACTTTGCAGCGTTTTTCACTTCCTGCTTCTACTACAGGACATCTCAAATTACATTCATTTTTGCCTCGTGAATGTTGAAACAATAAAAGTTAAGCCTTGATATTAAAACATCCACATGGGGAAAAATAAATAGTAAAATAGCATCCAATTTTACGAATAATTATTTTCTACATCATTTTTGATGATTTAAACGAGTTCTCGGTGTTTTCGTATACAATTTGGATCAAGGGGATACATTTAGGAACCCGAAAAATATAGCTTTGTTCAAATAATATGGTTTTGTTCATGAGATCTCGAAGTTTGTACGGATGATTTGGGAGCAGCCTGTTATATGTAGGTATACCTGTTGCCGTTTTTCCATTGTGAAGAATATGTACGGCGTCCGGGGTTTTTTGACGATTTTTCTGGACCGAGTCCCCATCGGCCTCATCCTCGCCACTTCTTCCCTGTATCTGTCTCTCGCCTGTGAGCACATACAGAACACATTCACGCACAGAATTCCTACAGAGGTTACACGTCTAAAATTTAGACTGTTTCAGTCATTCAGCATGACCACGTCAGCGAATTTTCAAAGTTTATTTATTTATTTATTTATTACTTTATTACGGGCAAGCCCAATTACATTACAGGTTGGCTACTTTTCGCTGTTTCGGGCGATTTTTAAGCCTTTTGACCCCCGAAGGACTCGTATTTGACCCAATTTTTTTTGAGAAAAAAATTGTTTTAAATATTTAAACAGACTTAGTATGACTCGAGACACCGCTCCGTATCACTTTTGGTTAATTTACTCGTATATCCATCTTCGGTGATTTTACCGGTGTTTACAATTATTTTTGACGACAGAAACTCTAATTTGACCTATATTTTTGAGAAAACTATTTTGGGCAATTTTAAATAGCCCTTTACTGCCTCGAGTCCGAGCCGTTACCGCTGAATGTGCCTTCCTCGAGACCTTTCAGAGATAATATGTGAAGACACTATTCCCTTAGGAGCTAATGCACTGGTACATGTATGGCCTTCAGAACGTATTGACGTTTGTTAAGTTTTCTCGTTTAAATTCATCTGGTAGGTACTCATAATTATACCACCTCTGAAAGCAATACATAACAATCTAGGGACGGTTTCTGAACACTGTGAAAGAATCGCTAATTTTCAATAATTCGTTGTGCCTACTACACATTTTGGAACCATTGCAGTAGTGAATTATTCTTCACGAAAATTCGCATAAACCAACCTCTGCAGCCTTTTCAATCCATTTCCGCCTCTGGTTTTCATCCATATTTCTCCATTTTCTAGAAATCTCTTTGCTCATCTCAGCAAAAGGGACGTTTCCAGTTTTATTCTTGCACTGCTCGGTCACAAACAGGCAGTAGGCCCCAGGCGGCCGTTTAGGCCTGTTGCGATCCTTACCTTTTGGCATCACTCGGTGTTCCACAGATCGGTTTAGAAAACGCAACAAAAACCCTCAAAATTCAACATTTTTCAAAACCAATTCCTGAATTTAGGTTGTTCTTAACCAAAATTTGACAGTTAATTCAAAATTGGACGTAAATACCTATAAAACGAAAAATATCATTATGGATAAGAATTTCAACATCCGGGATCACATGGTTTTCAAAACACTTGAACTAATAATAAGTAAGTAGGTAACTTGATGTATCATCGATGATACTAATTAAATTACCTACTTGGAAATTAACAGAACTAATTTAAGATTTTTGGAAAAACTTCCTTCCACCTTATTCCTTCGTCATCTTGTAAAATTTGTGTAAGTAGTACATTAATTTTGAGGTGTCATCAATGTGATCGGAATGATTCCAATTACCTACTTGGAAATCAACAGAAATGAATGTTTTCAGATTTTTGTAAAATATGTGTGAATACAAGTTTGCTACGTCTCTTCTTGGATTAATTAAAATTGTTGTGTAATGAAGACTATTATTATAGTTTAAGCGCGATACGTACAATACAGCAAGAAGCACAGATATGTGCATTTATAGACGTTTTTCAGATTACAAATTTTTCACTTGGATAACTCATACATGAAGAACACCTGTCATTGTAGAAACCAGGGTGCAGTGTTGTAATCCATGGGGAAAACAGGTTAGAAATTTTCTGAATTCAGTGACATTTTTAAGGGAACATCTTGGCACCAACCCACCAAATTTCATCTCATTTCGACCTTTTTTTTCGCGCTGTTACGGACATTTCAAGGATTTCACGTTTGCGCAGACCGAGTTGCAGTCATCTTTTGATGAAATTACCTACTTAGAAATTAACAGAAATGAATGATTTCAGATTTTTGTAAAATATGTGTAAATACAAATTGTAAAATAGGTGTGCAATACAGTAAGGGACTACAGTTTTGTGCATTTATAGACGTTTTTCAGATTAGAAATTTTTCACTTGGAGAAGTCATACATGAAGAACACAGAGATTTCATCGCAGAAACCAGGGTGCAGTGTTGTAATCCATGGGGAAAACAGGTTAGGAATTTTCTGAATTCAGTGACATTTTTAAGGGAACATCTGGGCACCAACCCACCAAATTTCATCTCATTTCGACCTTTTTTCGCGCTGTTACGGACATTTCTAGGATTTCACGTTTGCGCAGACCGAGTTGCAGTCAGATTTTGATGAAATTACCTACTTAGAAATTAACAGAAATGAATGATTTCAGATTTTTGTAAAATATGTGTAAATACAAATTGTAAAATAGGTGTGCAATACAGTAAGGGACTACAGTTTTGTGCATTTATAGACGTTTTTCAGATTAGAAATTTTTCACTTGGAGAAGTCATACATGAAGAACACAGAGATTTCATCGTAGAAACCAGGGTGCAGTGTTGTAATCCATGGGGAAAACAGGTTAGGAATTTTCTGAATTCAGTGACATTTTTAAGGGAACATCTGGGCACCAACCCACCAAATTTCATCTCATTTCGACCTTTTTTTTCGCGCTGTTACGGACTATTTCTAGGATTTCACGTTTGCGCAGACCGAGTTGCAGTAAGATTTTGATGAAATTACCTACTTAGAAATTAACAGAAATGAATGATTTCAGATTTTTGTAAAATATGTGTAAATACAAATTGTAAAATAGGTGTGCAATACAGTAAGGGACTACAGTTTTGTGCATTTATAGACGTTTTTCAGATTAGAAATTTTTCACTTGGAGAAGTCATACATGAAGAACACAGAGATTTCATCGTAGAAACCAGGGTGCAGTGTTGTAATCCATGGGGAAAACAGGTTAGGAATTTTCTGAATTCAGTGACATTTTTAAGGGAACATCTGGGCACCAACCCACCAAATTTCATCTCATGTCGACCTTTTTTCGCGCTGTTACGGACATTTCTAGGATTTCACGTTTGCGCAGACCGAGTTGCAGTCAGATTTTGATGAAATTACCTACTTAGAAATTAACAGAAATGAATGATTTCAGATTTTTGTAAAATATGTGTAAATAAAAATTGTAAAATAGGTGTGCAATACAGCAAGGGACTACAGTTTTGTGCATTTACAGACGTTTTTCAGATTACAAATTTTTCACTTGGATAACTCATACATGAAGAACACCTGTCATTGTAGAAACCAGGGTGCAGTGTTGTAATCCATGGGGAAAACAGGTTAGGAATTTTCTGAATTCAGTGACATTTTTAAGGGAACATCTTGGCACCAACCCACCAAATTTCATCTCATTTCGACCTTTTTTTTCGCGCTGTTACGGACATTTCAAGGATTTCACGTTTGCGCAGACCGAGTTGCAGTCATCTTTTGATGAAATTACCTACTTAGAAATTAACAGAAATGAATGATTTCAGATTTTTGTGAAATATGTGTAAATAAAAATTGTAAAATAGGTGTGCAATACAGTAAGGGACTACAGTTTTGTGCATTTATAGACGTTTTTCAGATTAGAAATTTTTCACTTGGAGAAGTCATACATGAAGAACACAGAGATTTCATCGTAGAAACCAGGGTGCAGTGTTGTAATCCATGGGGAAAACAGGTTAGGAATTTTCTGAATTCAGTGACATTTTTAAGGGAACATCTGGGCATCAACCCACCAAATTTCATCTCATTTCGACCTTTTTTCGCGCTGTTACGGACATTTCAAGGATTTCACGTTTGCGCAGACCGAGTTGCAGTCAGATTTTGATGAAATTACCTACTTAGAAATTAACAGAAATGAATGATTTCAGATTTTTGTAAAATATGTGTAAATACAAATTGTAAAATAGGTGTGCAATACAGTAAGGGACTACAGTTTTGTGCATTTGTAGACGTTTTTCAGATTAGAAATTTTTCACTTGGAGAAGTCATACATGAAGAACACAGAGATTTCATCGTAGAAACCAGGGTGCAGTGTTGTAATCCATGGGGAAAACAGGTTAGGAATTTTCTGAATTCAGTGACATTTTTAAGGGAACATCTGGGCACCAACCCACCAAATTTCATCTCATTTCGACCTTTTTTTTCGCGCTGTTACGGACATTTCTAGGATTTCACGTTTGCGCAGACCGAGTTGCAGTCAGATTTTGATGAAATTACCTACTTAGAAATTAACAGAAATGAATGATTTCAGATTTTTGTAAAATATGTGTAAATACAAATTGTAAAATAGGTGTGCAATACAGTAAGGGACTACAGTTTTGTGCATTTATAGACGTTTTTCAGATTAGAAATTTTTCACTTGGAGAAGTCATACATGAAGAACACAGAGATTTCATCGTAGAAACCAGGGTGCAGTGTTGTAATCCATGGGGAAAACAGGTTAGGAATTTTCTGAATTCAGTGACATTTTTAAGGGAACATCTGGGCACCAACCCACCAAATTTCATCTCATTTCGACCTTTTTTCGCGCTGTTACGGACATTTCTAGGATTTCACGTTTGCGCAGACCGAGTTGCAGTCAGATTTTGATGAAATTACCTACTTAGAAATTAACAGAAATGAATGATTTCAGATTTTTGTAAAATATGTGTAAATACAAATTGTAAAATAGGTGTGCAATACAGTAAGGGACTACAGTTTTGTGCATTTGTAGACGTTTTTCAGATTAGAAATTTTTCACTTGGAGAAGTCATACATGAAGAACACAGAGATTTCATCGTAGAAACCAGGGTGCAGTGTTGTAATCCATGGGGAAAACAGGTTAGGAATTTTCTGAATTCAGTGACATTTTTAAGGGAACATCTGGGCACCAACCCACCAAATTTCATCTCATTTCGACCTTTTTTTTCGCGCTGTTACGGACTATTTCTAGGATTTCACGTTTGCGCAGACCGAGTTGCAGTAAGATTTTGATGAAATTACCTACTTAGAAATTAACAGAAATGAATGATTTCAGATTTTTGTAAAATATGTGTAAATACAAATTGTAAAATAGGTGTGCAATACAGTAAGGGACTACAGTTTTGTGCATTTATAGACGTTTTTCAGATTAGAAATTTTTCACTTGGAGAAGTCATACATGAAGAACACAGAGATTTCATCGCAGAAACCAGGGTGCAGTGTTGTAATCCATGGGGAAAACAGGTTAGGAATTTTCTGAATTCAGTGACATTTTTAAGGGAACATCTGGGCACCAACCCACCAAATTTCATCTCATTTCGACCTTTTTTCGCGCTGTTACGGACATTTCTAGGATTTCACGTTTGCGCAGACCGAGTTGCAGTCAGATTTTGATGAAATTACCTACTTAGAAATTAACAGAAATGAATGATTTCAGATTTTTGTAAAATATGTGTAAATACAAATTGTAAAATAGGTGTGCAATACAGTAAGGGACTACAGTTTTGTGCATTTATAGACGTTTTTCAGATTAGAAATTTTTCACTTGGAGAAGTCATACATGAAGAACACAGAGATTTCATCGTAGAAACCAGGGTGCAGTGTTGTAATCCATGGGGAAAACAGGTTAGGAATTTTCTGAATTCAGTGACATTTTTAAGGGAACATCTGGGCACCAACCCACCAAATTTCATCTCATTTCGACCTTTTTTCGCGCTGTTACGGACATTTCTAGGATTTCACGTTTGCGCAGACCGAGTTGCAGTCAGATTTTGATGAAATTACCTACTTAGAAATTAACAGAAATGAATGATTTCAGATTTTTGTAAAATATGTGTAAATACAAATTGTAAAATAGGTGTGCAATACAGTAAGGGACTACAGTTTTGTGCATTTATAGACGTTTTTCAGATTAGAAATTTTTCACTTGGAGAAGTCATACATGAAGAACACAGAGATTTCATCGTAGAAACCAGGGTGCAGTGTTGTAATCCATGGGGAAAACAGGTTAGGAATTTTCTGAATTCAGTGACATTTTTAAGGGAACATCTGGGCATCAACCCACCAAATTTCATCTCATTTCGACCTTTTTTCGCGCTGTTACGGACATTTCTAGGATTTCACGTTTGCGCAGACCGAGTTGCAGTCAGATTTTGATGAAATTACCTACTTAGAAATTAACAGAAATGAATGATTTCAGATTTTTGTAAAATATGTGTAAATACAAGTTGTATAATATGTGTGCAATACAGCAAGGGACTACAGTTTTGTGCATTTACAGACGTTTTTCAGATTACAAATTTTTCACTTGGATAACTCATACATGAAGAACACCTGTCATTGTAGAAACCAGGGTGCAGTGTTGTAATCCATGGGGAAAACAGGTTAGGAATTTTATGAATTCAGTGACATTTTTAAGCAGGGGCGCCATTTCACCAAACTGTTGGGGGGGGGGGGGGGGGGGCAAACACCAGGGGGTATGGGGGGTATGATATATCTACTAAGGAAAGGGGGTCCAGGGGTTTTTCCCCCGCAAATTTGTTTAAATTAATATTACATTTAGATGTAGGCTAATTTTATGCTTCCTTTTACATATTTAAAGTTTCAATAAAAGAATAAATACAAACAAAATCAAAGTACCCTTTTTCAATTCATTAAATTAGCATTGCTACATTCCAATAATATTCATTCAAAATATTCCTTTTTAAAAGAATAACTTTTTAAAAGAAGGCTATGATATTCTAGATAACTCCAGTAGTCATTTTCATTATTTATCAATTCCTTGGGGGGGGGGGGGGGGCTAGGCCCCCCCTGCCCCCCTTAAATGGCGCCCCTGTTTTTAAGGGAACATCTTGGCACCAACCCACCAAATTTCATCTCATTTCGACCTTTTTTTCGCGCTGTTACGGACATTTCTAGGATTTCACGTTTGCGCAGACGAAGTTACAATCAGATTTTGATGAAATTGATATGGGAAGATCCTACCCCATACTGCAAATGGATACCTTCGAGGCTTCAGCTCAAGACAATCCACTCTTTCAAAATCGTATGAGCTTTTCAAGGTTTTGAGGAGACACCGCCAGACGACAGACACGGAACTAAATACGGACTGTTTATTTCGCATGTTTCTACAGTCGTCTGTCTTACTGCGTTTTATTGTGAGGCTGCCGCTCTGGAAAGTTGTTTAAAACTCCAAAAAAGAGTTATTAGAACCCTGAGAGGGCTTTGGATGTAGTGACAGCTGTCGTGGGCACTTCAGTGATACGGGTATTCTCCCATTGTCAGCGATGTATGTGTACTCGTGCTTGCTGAACGTGTTGGGAAACGTGAAGGATTTCATCAAGTGAAGATCGGATTACTACAGTTACAACACGAGGAACTGCTTCAATCTATGCCCCCCTGCTGTCCGTCTCAAAAGAAGCATACTGAATGATAGCTGAGGATCAGCCCTTCTCAGACTGGTATTCGCTTCTACAGTCATCTTCCTCAACACATGCGGAACCTACCCTTCAGCATACTCAAGAAAAATCTGTAGAGAATTTTGATTTATACTGAACTTTGTAACAGTGTGGCTGTTCTAGAGTAGTTTTTTGGTCCGGTGGAGACGGGATCGGTGGGTGGAAGCCCAATCGATATCCCTTCTTAACTAGGAGGGGGACTCTCGACGGTCCATCCCCACTGTCACATGGTAGCAGAGCGTGGTTTGGTAGTACATGCGCTCAGCAACTCACCATCCACGTTTTGCGGGCTTACCAGAAGGATAAGCCCAATGGTTTCCCAGAAGGATTCCTTTACTAACCACCTGTCCCTTTGATAATACATACATCTATTGGCTTCCCCACCCCCTTTCCCCCCTTTAGAGTGTCAGTATAATTGAAATATACTGAGCTCATTTGAAGGCGATTGATGCCGTATCCGAGTTTACAAGTCCCAACTTAACGATTGAGGTTGATCACCTAGAGGTTGCCCAGATGAGCACAATTCACTGGACCTCTGACAACATTATCCGCCAATACTCGTATGTAGGAGCTTTGTTCAGTAAATATTATTGAGGTCGAACCATTACGATGGAGGTTAGTCACCTTGAAGTTGTTCAGATGTCGTTTCCTGAACCAGAACTTCATAATACTTTTCATTCCCCCTTTTATGTCATGTGGGGAGGAGTGTAACAGTGTGGCTGTTCTAGAGTAGTTTTTTGGACCGGTGGTGATTGGATCGGTGAGCGGAAGCCTAATCGATATCCCTTCTTAACCGGTGATAATCTCGCTGGTCGAGGAGGGGGACTCTCGCAGGGCCACCCCCCACTGTCACACTCTGTCACAACTTTATTGTGTTGATTCATAATTTAGCATTATATTTGAAGATATGTCAAACTCAGTCCGTCCGTGTGGAAAAAAAGCTATATGTGTCTCCAGCCTTAAGCAGGGTTCACATCCATCCGGAAAGCTATCCGGAACGTGCGTACGAGCAGCTGATTGGTTGGACATCAGCTGGGGAGGGGGGAATATTCTTTCCGGAGAAGCACTTTTGAAGCGAACTGTACGCATCTGATTTTTCAGATATTTTCCGCTCCGCATCTGCGCAGTTCACTACTGCGCATACAGAATGGCGTCGGCAACCGAAACAGCTGTGGGAGGAAGCGCGGGAAACGAGTTGTCAGCCAAAATTCTGGATGGTTATGAACGCCTTCCCAACTTCCGCGATTCCCCTCCATCCCTTCCACTGCTTTTCACTAGCTTCCCCTATCCGTATTTCCGGACGGCTCCGGATGGATGTGAACCCTGCTTTAGGCTGGGCCCACACATCGCGATTCCCACGCGGGCGTCCTTCCAAGAACTCCGCCCGCCTCACGCGCGGAACCTGACAGCTGTGCAGTCAAATGGAACGGAACACACATCGGCGTGTAGCGGAGCAGAGCGGATTTTTCACCCCTTGGCAGGTTTTTCATGCGCCCGCTCCGCGCTGGATTCCCGTCGGAAGACGGAAAAAAACGCGGCGGAATTTCACGTTCAAGTTTGAAAGGTCACTAGCCCACCTTCATCCCCTCCACTTCCCTGCTACGAGCGAAGGCAGGATAAAAACGCTGTTGTGTGTCACCTAGTCGCATGCGTGTGACGGATTTTTCTCTGCGCACGTTGTTCTTGGAAGTCCGTCCGCGCGGGAAAAAAGCTATATATTTGTCCCCAGCCTTACAACGGCTCTCTCCATCACCGGTCGCCTGACCCTGGAAGCCGCCATGGTGGGTGGGGCCCAGGGCTGGTCGGGGTGGCGCCCGGCCTGCACGTGGGAATTACCCTCCTGCTCACAACTCCGATTTAAACAATGAACATCGCCTTATAAATTGATTTATTATTTTCTTTATGTGTAATAACTATGGCCATTGTCAATGCAATTTCGTGACGGCAAATAAAATCATTATTATCATTATCATTAAAATTATTCCATACACGTTCAACGAAAATTGCTTTCCATCCAAAAGTGATCACAAGGCATTCACTATCTTGATAGACTCTGAAGCAAACTCTCAACAAAGCCGAATGGTGATTTCGGAGCTAGGAAACACCTGATCTAATCGAATTAATGGTTGACCCTCCCCCCAACATTCAATATTTCGTAACAACTTCCGTTCTTTCGTGTTTGTAGCGTTTCAAGAGTAGGCATCTCCTTATTGCATACAAGTCTCAGCAAGACAACAATTATATAAAAACCAACCTCAGCAGCCTTTTCGACCCAATGCCGCCGATCATTTTCATCCAAATTTCTCCATTTTTCAGCGATTTCTTTGACCATCTCAGCAAATGGGACGTTTCCAGTTTTATTCTTGAACTGCTCGGTCACAAACTGGCTGTAGGCCCCAGGCGGCCGTTTAGGCCCGTTGCTATCCTTACCTTTTGGCATCACTCGGTGTTCCACAATTTCGTTTAGAAAACGCCAAACTTCAACATTTTGTAAGACTATACTTTGAATTTAGGTTCATCCAAATCAAAAGTTGACAATTATTTCAAAATTATTTCAAACGATAAATTTCATTATGGCATGGATACAAAATTTCAACTTCCGGAATCACATGATTTCAGAACACTAACTTGAACAGAATGAAAATAATAAGTAGGTAGGCAATTTTTTGTCATAAATTATTCTAATTAAATTACGTACTTGGAAATTAACTGAAATAAATAATTTCCGACTTTATTAAAAAAAAAAAAAAAAAGTTTAGCATTCCTCCAAATTTAGTACGTAACCTACCTATTCCGTCGCCAATCTTGTAAAATTTGTGTAAATAATATACTTCTTAATTTTGAAATGGCAAGTTTACTACGTCAGATTTCTTAAATTAATGAAAATTTAAGACCGGAATTCTGAAATTTGAAAATTGAAATTGGAAAATTGAAGACCGGAATTCGGAAATTTTACAGGATGGCTAAAAAACGTTTGCAAAATCGTTTGATGGGAGAACCAGTGGCTCTGATGTAACATAGATTTTTTCCGCCATTTAATTCACAGGAGCCGAATGCAAAACGAACCCTAACATTGCCGAACTAGTTATCAATCTCCTGTAAGATAAAAAAATCGCTGCAAATCCATACACAACGGTTTGTTATTTTGTACAGAACACCCTTCTGTTACAGATCACAGCTCTCTGTATATGTAGATAACCTTTCTATACAGGGTGTAACGCGAGTGAAGGCGGACCTCTCTCCTACGTGTTTTACAGCTAATTTCCGACAAAAAATGCCTCTTAGAAAATTTTGATTAGAGGCTGCAGTTTCAAGTTATATAGTTTTTAAGATTTTTTTCGTGTTTTCGATCTTACTTCACTAAAATGGCCATAATTCCCTTATTTTGCATGCAAATTCAAATCCGAGGACACCATTGAAAAGTGCGTTAAATTTCCTATCTTTTCAAGGCCTAACATAATTTTTTAGGCGGATCTGGGGAGTCAAAGTTGAGTCCAAAAAGTGATTATTGCCCAAATTCGAAAAACCTCATGTTTTTCAAACGGTTGGTAACCCTATTAATTCTTGCAGCTGAATTGTGAAAGTTACCTAAAAAATGCGCCAAAACGTCAGCTTTCCAACGGTATACTCAAATTTGAATTTTCTGTTGAATTTAAGAGAGAAAATTAGGTTTAAATGGGGAAAAAAGTGTTTTTTCCGTCTAAATGTTGCGTTTTTCATGAAAAAGAGATTTATTCGTTATTTTCACTTTAGGGCAGGGGTGTTGACGATGGAAACAATTGAGCTGAAGAAGTAATTTTTACAATTTATTGCAACAATTGCTCAAAATGTCCCCCGTTTTGCCGAATGCAAAAACCTGTCCTCCGGTGAACCGCATTCCGCACGGCATCCCGCAGCTCTGCCCGGTTCTGTCCGATGTCTTCTGCGCATTGTGTTATCCTTTCGATCAGGTGGCCTCTCGACTGAATCCTGACCTCGTACACCTTTGATTTCAGGGCCCCCCAGAAATAAAAATCCAAAGGTGTCAGGTAAGGACTGCGAGGGGGCCACCTGACAGGTCCATTTTGCGCAATCCACCTACCATGGAAAACAAACATACGTTAGGATTTTGGGTTGGCGGGCAAGGCCATACAATCGTCATCATCCACCATCACTGGAAGTAGCGATTCATAGACAAAGTCACAGCTAAGGGGACTTCCCTCAAATTATTTTATTTGTTGGATGAAGATTAAGTACCATCGAAAATGTGTTGCGACAGAATTCGTCGTTAGATCCCAAACTTCAAGTCTCAAACATTAAAATCGGCTCATTTTTCGCGAATACTCTTAGTTGGGAAATTACTGTTGATTTCTTATGGAAGAAGGAAACAAGGCCATCCTGGCCTTGCCCGCCAACCCAAAATCCTAACGTATGTTTGTTTTCCATGGTAGGTGGATTGCGCAAAATGGACCTGTCAGGTGGCCCACTCGCAGTCCTGACCTGACACCTTTGGATTTTTATTTCTGGGGGGCCCTGAAATCAAAGGTGTACGAGGTCAGGATTCAGTCGAGAGGCCACCTGATCGAAAGGATAACACAATGCGCAGAAGACATCGGACAGAACCGGGCAGAGCTGCGGGATGCCGTGCGGAATGCGGTTCACCGGAGGACAGGTTTTTGCATTCGGCAAAACGGGGGACATTTTGAGCAATTGTTGCAATAAATTGTAAAAATTACTTCTTCAGCTCAATTGTTTCCATCGTCAACACCCCTGCCCTAAAGTGAAAATAACGAATAAATCTCTTTTTCATGAAAAACGCAACATTTAGACGGAAAAAACACTTTTTTCCCATTTAAACCTAATTTTCTCTCTTAAATTCAACAGAAAATTCAAATTTGAGTATACCGTTGGAAAGCTGACGTTTTGGCGCATTTTTTAGGTAACTTTCACAATTCAGCTGCAAGAACTAATAGGGTTACCAACCGTTTGAAAAACATGAGGTTTTTCGAATTTGGGCAATAATAACTTTTTGGACTCAACTTTGACTCCCCAGATCCGCCTAAAAAAATTATGTTAGGCCTTGAAAAGATAGGAAATTTAACGCACTTTTCAATGGTGTCCTCGGATTTGAATTTGCATGCGAAATAAGGGAATTATGGCCATTTTAGTGAAGTAAGGTCGAAAACACGAAAAAAAATCTTAAAAACGATATAACTTGAAACTGCAGCCTCTAATCAAAAATTTCTAGGAGGCATTTTTTGTCGGAAATTAGCTGTAAAACACGTAGGAGAGAGGTCCGCCTTCACTCGCGTTACACCCTGTATAATAGGTATATAATGTAATATTGTATACATCAGTGGCGTAGCCAGGGGGGGGGGGGTTAGTGGGGGTCATAACCCCCCCCATTGGCTCGAAAAGTTCATCACAAATTAAAATTATATCTTGAGAATGATAACAATCACGAAAGTAACAAACATAATATATATTATACAACAATAACAGGTTAAACGGTAAATCAAACATGATTAAACAGTTAAATAATATTACGCTTATTTGATTACGATCTGCCCCAAAAATTTGACCCGCTCTTTCAGACAAAAATGCTTATCGAAATAGTCCCTCACCGTCACCATCCCACACTTCAGGTGAATTAATACTGATTTTAGCCCTTAATACCAATTGTTGACCCCCAAAAATCCTAATTAGACCCCTATTCTATGTGAAAAGCAACTGAAATGGTATTTGTCTGTCTTCACTCATCCTTCCATGACACTTTCAGTGATTTTGTAAATCAATTTTAGCAGTTTTTACCCATTTTTGACCCCTAAAAACTCAAATTTGACCCCCTTCGAATTTTTAAATCCTTTTACTCCTACGAATTTTTAAATCCTCCCTTCGAATTTTTAAATCCTTTGACCCCTAAAAACTCAAATTTGACCCCCTTCGAATTTTTAAATCCTTTTACTTGGCAATCCTTTTACTTGGCAATAAGAACATTTTGGCTAAATTTGGAATTTTTATCACGTAACCAAGGTCAGATATCGTCAGTAATGACACATAAATAAATAAATATACAGGGTGGTCCTTAATGAACGTACCTACCACCCTTTCAATTTCGTTGGTTGTGGAGAAATCAAAAAACTTGTCGAAGTAACCTCCCCTTATTTTTTTGCAAAGAATTCAAAAATTGCAGGTTGAAGCGCCGCGCATGCGCGCAAATGCGCGCTGCGCGCACCAACTTTGTTTTGGAACCCCCCAATTTTTATTGCAGATTCGCATTCTACATCAAATTTCATGAACATTTTACTTCGACAACTTTTTTTTTCCACTGCGCGAAACGGGCGCCAAGAGCGTTCAAAGTTGCTAAAGTCATCAAAATTGCGCAAAACATGGATTATGGTAAACCCCAAGTGTGGCACATGACTTTACATTGCTTTTCAGCGCTGATTCACGTGGTGCTGTCAGATTTAGATTTAGCTCAGTTTTTTCGATTTTATGCCCTTAATCTACTTTTTTGGTGAAATATTACAGTTTTTCCGAAGTATCAACTTTGGCAGTAGATTTATTTTCCCTCGCCCTTTCGCAACCCGGGCTTGGGACCGGCTAAGGCGGGCTTAAAAATAAATCACACTCCTCGATAATTTGTCTGCTAAAATACGACAAAAACAATTCCTTCTTTTTTAAAAAAGAATAAAAGAAGAACTCCGGCATCTACGTTCGAGGCAGTCACCACCGAATGGGATCGTCGAGCTGCCGCCTGTTTGGAGGACGACGGCGGTCCATTTGAACGACTACCTACTGTGAACGATTTATTTTCTTAATTTTTTTCTTTTATTCTTTTTTAAAAAAGAAGGAATTGTTTTTGTCGTATTTTAGCAGACAAATTATCGAGGCCTCGAATCATCGAGGGAAAAATTATCCCAAGCCCGGGTTGCGAAAGGGCGAGGGAAAATAAATCTACTGCCAAAGTTGATACTTCGGAAAAACTGTAACATTTCACCAAAAAACGTAGATTAAGGGCATAAAATCGAAAAAACTGAGCTAAATCTAAAAACTGACAGCACCACGTGAATCAGCGCTGAAAAGCAATGTAAAGTCATGTGCCACACTTGGGGTTTACCATAATCCATGTTTTGCGCAATTTTGATGACTTTAGCAACTTTGAACGCTCTTGGCGCCCGTTTCGCGCAGTGGAAAAAAAAAGTTGTCGAAGTAAAATGTTCATGAAATTTGATGTAGAATGCGAATCTGCAATAAAAATTGGGGGGTTCCAAAACAAAGTTGGTGCGCGCAGCGCGCATTTGCGCGCATGCGCGACGCTTCAAACTGCAATTTTTGAATTCTTTGCAAAAAAATAAGGGGAGATTACTTCGACAAGTTTTTTGATTTCTCCACAACCAACGAAATTGAAAGGGTGGTACGTTCATTAAGGACCACCCTGTATATTTAATATACGTATACATTTTTGTTAAAATCTAAGGATGAAATCAGGATGATCTGAAACGGATTTGCCTATAAAATAATTTCAAAAACTTATGTTCTGAAAATATTGGACCCATTGCAATACCTTAATTTTTCTTGAAAATTCGCGAACATTGTTGCCAAATAAATGTTGTATTTCTTCAGTTTATCTTACCAAACATTATCTGTGACATTTAGTGCTTTGTTAAATTTGATTTAAATTCAGCTTTCTTTGTAATGTCAAACCTTACTAGCGAATTTTCAAAGAAAATAAAGCTATTGCAATAGGTAACATTTTCAGAACATGAATTTTTGAAATATTTTTATAGGCAAATACGTTTCAGAGCAACCTCAGTACATCCCTAGATTTTAACAAAAATTTATATATTATGTATATTCATGTGAGTAGTAAGTGGGTACGTTGGGGACACTTTCACTTGACTCTCTGATGTTTTTTATTTCCACTTGAATCTCTGATGTTTTTTATTTTCACTTGAATCTCTGATGTTTTTTATTTTCACTTGAATCTCTGATAAAACTTTTTTACCACAAAACATCAGAACCAGTGACTTTTTTCATTTAGCGACTTAAATCCCTGGTAAAACTTTTCTAACACAAAACATCAGAACCAGTGACTTTATTTAGACAGTGACTTTTTTAAAAAAATATTTTTTCATCAGAAACTCTAGTGAAACTCTAAAAATTTTTCAATCGTAAATAAAAATACAAATTTAGGACTATTTAGGGGTCGATATTTTCGAAATTTAGCTCCCTCTGATGTTTTCACTAGAAAAAATGAGAGGGGTTAGTTAAAAGGATCTCTCCAATAAAATAAAAATGTCTCATCCATTTTTACAATTTTCACTTAAGCATATCGAATTCATTGAATGTTTCGCATATATCGATAGAAATAAAGATATGAAAGTGTACAGGTTTATAGAACAACTGTTATACGGAGAAATTCCCAACGATAAAATACTCAGTTTTAAATCGTTGCTTAAAACCGAGGGAGTTGAAAAATTCGTAAACACTGTTAAGAAAACAATACCCGTATCTCCCAATAAAGACTTGAAATATAAAAGGAAAAATATCAAAGAAAATATGTTGGAGAATTATGTCATTCGTAATAAACGAGATAAGAAATTTCTACAAGAGTTGAACGTAAAGATTTTTTTAAACATGATCCCTACTAAAAATATAATTGTGGACGATGGTAATATTGTCGATATAAAATTACCTTGATCTAATTGTTCGTTTTAATGAGGAATCCTCATTAAAACACATTGAAAATAAAATCTCCTTCATATTCCAAACATCCTGAGCTTTTAGCAACAGTATCGAAACTGAAACTCAAAATCCTTCTTCAGTTTGGCTTTACTCTCATTATAAAGCAATTTTCTAAGTTGATATTCAGAAGCATTTTTAGGAACCTTAATCTTTGTTTCTTTAAGCATTACCTTTACATCCTCCTTTGTACGGAGCGGTGGTTTACCATCAACACCCAAAAAACGTTCTTTCAACAACCCTTTAGAATATCTATACTCCCTCAATGCACGTTGAATCTCGTCTAGTGCGTCACAGTTTCTATCATAAAATCGAAATTCAGGTTTCTTTACAAACTCCCAGAAACCTCCATGTTCATCACATATATCTAATGCCTCATCGCTTAAAACCATATCTCTTTATTTATTATAGAAAATATTTTTTTTTTTTTTTTAGACCCGGTAAATTACCGGGTCTAAAAGTTTTCAACAGTACGAAAATAATTTAAAACCCAATATATTTAAAGGTGGGGGCGAATCGCCGCCACCTTTTTAAATTAAAAAACTCTTAGGATTTCTAGAGCCTCATGCTATCTAGCTTGTTGCATGTGAACTAAAGGAAATGATAAATAATGCGAGATTAATATTCCGTACACTATCTCAAAGGAGGCCAGCTAGTTGACCTTGCATTCCCATTTCAGATAGTTCGCTTTCAATTCCTATATCCATATTCACAATCAGTTTCTCCTCAACTGTTCAACATGGCACAACCTCCTGAATATTTAAAGTTAGCTTATTGTGATGATTATGATTTCTGTGAAGAAATTTTAAAAGTGGAACAATATCACCAGGAATGTTTGAGTTTCGTGCAGAAAGTGAAAAATTGTGTTAGTGCAAGTGAAGTCAGAGAACTAATCACGAAAAACAATGTGAGTCTACCAGGTAGTAGAAAATGTGATTTTCAAAAGCTTTTGAAAATCCCAAAAGTGTCTAATATATCAAGAACTCCAGATCAAATGCATCAGTACCTACAAAAATTTGTTGTATTTGACCATGAAATGGAAAAGGTGAAACTTCCTAATCAAAATAACATTATGGAAGTAGAGAATTACCTTATTAAATCTGGTGATTTGATAAAGAAGCAAACATCAAGACTTTTTTATACTACTGCTGTTTATGGATACTACTTGGAAGTGTATTTTCAACATATGAAGATCACAGGAGAGGATTGGAATCTCTGTTTAAAAGAAAAGCTACATGTGTCCTTGAGTTATAGTAAGAAGTTGAGAAGAGTTGGAGTGATTGTGAAAGACCATCAAAAACTTAAAATGTTGAGTATTTCATTTTTGGGCTCAACTACAGTGATAGTGAATGTTAACCTTGAGGGGGCTCACGCGTGAGCTCCTAGAAGGTCATTCCAGAGAACATTCTGAGCTGAAATATTCTGGACTCAACTACAGTAATATTAAGATCAGCCTGTAACCTTGAGAGGGCTCACGCGTGAGCCTCTTGAAGGATATCTGAGGAAATATTACCAGTTGGAGTTGAAGCAAAATAATGTGTCTGATATATTTTTTATTGAGAATGTTCCCAATAAAAAATTGTTATTTATATTGTTTATCCTTTTTTCCCCCCTTTTCTTATCAAGGTAAGTTTTAGATTTCCTCTTTTATAATATTTTTAAGTGGCATATAGTTGAGAGTGACTTCTGAAACCAAAATTACGTAAGCAAAAGTGTTTTCTGGCACATTCTTTTCAAAATCTGCTCGTAAAATTATATTACTTTTTTGTCCAGATATGGACTGTGGTTGTCTAGTCATATTCACACTGAATATTGGATAGTTCTCTTTGAAGGACTGAGGCTCATGATATGGAAGGGATGAGTCTTGGCATACTATTCTTTTGAAATCTGTGTACATGGTGTAAGCTAAACTAAAATCCCCTGAACTCCAATCTAAATTCAAATGTTCTTCAGGATAACTTTTTCCTGCTACTTCAAAACTAATATTTTTAACATTCAAATGATCAAATTTGGAATTATTTTTCTTTTGATCATTTTTTCTGGCAGTTTGGAAGGCAACAAACCCCCAGATCGGATTCTGTACATTTCTATAAATATTGGTAATATTGAAATTCAAGGTTTTCCCAGTGACATTCTGTTCAATACATTGCAATTTTTTAAAGTGAAACAAATAAGGAGCGGTACTAAGTTCAGCAATTAATTTAGCTTTGGATTCACTTTCATATTCAATTATTGGGACTCGCAGGTAGAAAGTTTTAATTTCCACTTTTCCCGCCACACCTTCAGGAGAGGTACTGTAACGGAAGAGTACATTATCATCAGAATTTCTAATGAATGTAATTTCAAATCCTCCCTTATAAATTGGTGCAATATCGCTGAAGAATCCAAGACCTAAATCAGCCAAGTTACCATTCGCGTTGAAATTTCCACCACCATTCACTTTAGAATTGAAACCAGAATTCATTAATTTACCATTATAGTTTGATGGTCCTGAGAAAGAAGCTATGCCCATCACCGTACTAGCAATACCTGGTTCTTCAATTTCATCAATAACCGTATTGTGCTTTTTTACTTCAATTTTGGAAAAAAGGTGTGCAACAAAATTGTCAACCATCATTATTGTATCACTGATTCCATATGTTTTTGTTGCATCTTTAGGAATGTATTTTCCAGCAATGTAATATTGAATATTGCTGCTAAGAAACTCGTCATCTAGAAGCAATTTGAAAACCGTTCTCTTATTCTCAGAGTTAAATTCCAAATTAGATTCAGGATTAAAGTTTCGATACTGAAGCCTTGTGATTTCAGAATCGTATTTCGAGTAGATTGATTTAATTTGATTCATTTTTATTATAGAATACATTCTTTTAACTAACCCTCCAAAAGAAAAAGTCACTGGTTCTGATGTTTTTTGGTAAAGTCGAATACAAGTCGAGAACATTTAAAGAAGAGTTTTCAAAACTCTTAAAGTGGGGTGGCCAAATTGGCCACCCTCTTTAACGTTAAAGTCGAATACAAGTCGAGAACATTTAAAGAAGAGTTTTCAAAACTCTTAAAGTGGGGTGGCCAAATTGGCCACCCTCTTTAACGTTAAAGTCGAATACAAGTCGAGAACATTTAAAAATTTCTTTTAAAACTCTTAAAAAAGTTTTTTTATAGAATCGAAATTCTATAAAAAATATCAAGATAGTGGAATAGAAAATATTAAAATCCAGTTCTGAAAACTTCCCCATGTTTCAAAAGTGATAGTTTGATAGGATCCACACTTTTAACTTCTTTCTTATTTTTATTATATTCATTTAGAATAGTACTTTTCATATTTATATAATTTTTTATTTCTTGTTCAATATCATTGAACTCTTCATCAGATATTTTACCGTCTTTAATTGCTTTTCTGAACTTTTCTTCAATCGAATCTAATTTAGCTTTTGCCAAAAGCTCAATTTCTTTGTGTTTATTAATTTTTTTATTGAAAAATCCGCTTGAAGTCCTTAATATTATCGATAAGGTTGTCAATCCTACAGAAATTGGAGCACTGAATGGAATTATTATTGGTAATGCTATAGAAGTATTAACCAGGCCGAGTTCTGAGAGGGCGAATAAAAATTCAGTACCGTAAAGAGTGCTGGATATTTTTCCATATTTTTTTTTCAAACCATTTCTCATTTTCACTTCATCTTCTAAAAATTTGTATTGATTGATAATTCGATTGATTCTATAATTGTTCTCATTAAACTCGGGAAAAATTATTTTTGGATATAATCTAGGATGAGTTATTGGAGTAAATTCTTCAGGGGCTGAAGGTGTTTCATTATTATTTGTGTACATCATTTTATTATAGAAAAAATTTTTTTTATAGAATCGAAATTCTATAAAAATATCAAGACTATAAAATTTAATAAAAGAAATTAAGATTTTCCTTCAATGTTCTCATGCTATTTACAAAATCGTGTCCTTCTGATAGCTTTTTCAAAATTAATAAACATAAATGTCCACAGATAGGCGGATCATATTGGTTTTGGATTTGCTCCTCATTATAAAATAAATTTTCTGAACCTAAATATTGAACAAGTTCTCTTGGTGGTGGTGCATTTCCATACGAGTCAAAATAATATTTTAAATTGTTATTTTTATGAAATGCAGTCCAGTGGCTTCCAGCCTCATCAGAATTTTCTAGATTTATAATTCCACATTCCGTGTGGTTCACTTTCTCTGGTAAATCATCCTTCATGAAAACTCCTCTGAAGTTTTTAATTTTCATTTTTTTCGATAATCTTTCAATATCAAAATTGGTAAGAGGCTGGAAGCTATTTAGTTTTTTGATTTGGTAGGTTTCTTTTTAGGTTTCTTTTTAGGTTTTGAAATAGTTTTTTTCTTATTCATTCCAGAGCCAATACTTAAACTTTTTACATTTTTTGCTAGTCTCTCCATTTCCAAATTGTGTCGTTTGATTTCTGCTTCTTCAGCAGATTTATGCTTAGAATCAATAACGCTGGAAGCTACTGCAGCTCCACCACCTAATAATGCCCCAAGAGCACCAATTCCTGCAAAAAGTAAGGGTAAAAACCCACCTGAATGATTTATTTGCAACTGATCATAATTCATTTCCAATTCCAACCCTTTTTTGTTTTTGATACATTTATCTAGCTTTTTTTTCTGAGTTTCATTTAACAGGATTTTATGATTTCCATTTCCACTAATATCTGCAAAAGCCAGTCGTACTTTTACTGGAACACGTTTTTTATAAGCAGATCTTATTTTTTTCATTTGTATTTCTGACAAATTTATTTGATGTGTAATCATTTTATTATAGAATACATTCTTTTAACTAACCCCTCCAAAAGAAAAAGTCACTGGTTCTGATGTTTTTTGGTAAAGTCGAATACAAGTCGAGAACATTTAAAGAATATTTTCAAAACTCTTAAAGAGGGGGGGCGAATCGCCTCCCCTCTTTAACCTTTAAAGTTTTTTTTCGTATAATAAAGATGAGTAAATACGAGATTGAACCAATTCCGTTTGATAAAAAAGAGGCTAGAAAAGAACTGTTACCATTACCTTTAAGAGCATTAATAGTAGGAACTTCCGGTTGCGGGAAAACAACACTTCTCTATAATCTCATCACAAAATCATGGGGAATCCCCTTTCATTATCTATATATTTTTTCAAAATCTCTGGATCAGAATGCATATGAGATTTTGAGAAGAGTTTATGAAATAATTTCTGCAAAAGATGGTGTGGAAATAGCGCAGTTTTTCAGTAATTGTGACGAGATTATACCCCTAGATGATTGCCAGTCGAACAGTTTGGTAGTTTTTGATGATTGTGTTAATGTTCAACAGCAACAAGTTATTAAAGATTATTACGTGAGAGGGCGTCATAAGAAAATCTCGTGTGTTTACTTGACACAATCATGGTCAAAAGTTGATAAACAACTCATTAGAAACAATATTAATTTTTTATGTGTATTTAGACAAGGACCAAGATACATGCGAGATATTTATGATGAATATGTGGGAAGTGATTTCACTTATGATCAATTCAAAGAATTATGCTATTCTAGTTGGGATGAGGACTTTGGTTTTCTAACGATTGACCTAACAAAGAAACGCAGTAACGGACGTTACCGAAAGAAATTTGGTGAAATATTTTAGATAAAAAATATAGATTTTAAGTTTGTTTTTTATAGGGATTCCCTATAAAAACGCTACATGGATAACTTCAAAAATCGCCTTGGGAAACGCTTAAAACATCGCCTTGGGAAACGCTTAAAAACGCAAAAATAGCGTTCCTAAGCGTTTGAACGTTTTAACGTTTTAACGTTTTAACGTTTGACCGATTTAAAAAAAAATTTTTCCTATAATAAAAACATGACAACAAAAATTACTGTACAACAAGCGCTTAGACAGAAATTCAAAGAAGCGCAAAATGAAGTGATGAAAGAAAAAGAAGCGAAACTTAGAGAAATCAAAAAGATTGATCAACCCTCTGAAGATGAACAAATAATTTTCACAAAACCAAAACGTAAGCCCATGACTGTGGCTGAAGCTAATAAATCGATTAAACTCAAGAAAAATTTACAGAAATTAGCAAAACAAGAAAGGGTTAACCAAGCATCTGATAAGGAAACAAGAGAAAAGGCTTATGAACCTATAACTTCACGATTAGATAAGGTAGAAAAAGCAGTGAAACAGACTGATGAAGATCTTGGTAAAAAATTAGAACTCATTCCTGTAATAAAAACAATTAACCCCTTGGCTATCAGTTCGCCTAAAAAAGTTACTTTTAAAGATGTTGATGACGAGGTTAAAAGTATTGATAATGATACTGAAGATACTTTAAATCAAAGCTTTTCAAGTGACAATGCAGATAGGGATTATGAAATGGAAACAATTTTACAAAAAAGTGTTAAATTACCAAACTCTTCTGTAGGTCCTTTAGGTATTGGACCAATTGCAGAATTATATATTCTTCATCCTGATAGACAATTTGGAATATACCCTTTAAAAAATCATATCTTTATTGGAAATAAACAGATACGGGTAAATGGAAATGATATTGAAATAGAAAAAATGAAATATTCCGGTACTGAAGGCTTATGGAAGCTCTTAACAAAACCCATAGCTTCTGATATTCCATCCAAAGATGAATACACTAATGAAGACTTTAAAGCTTATACAAAAATCCTCATTCAAACAGATAGCATGTTTCAAAATAATAATCCCGAATCTAAACAACCAAAATCAAGTGTTAGTAAAAAATGGAAAGAAATCATAAAACCTATCTGGGAGTATAGTAAAAAGAAAAAGATTGGCACTGGGTTGATTAAATATACTGAAAATCCTGTAGAATTTAAATATATAGATAATTTGAATCAACTTACACAAAGACTATACTATTTGTATGCGCAAGAGCAGGCAGGAAATAATAATTTTCACAATGAAAAATTGGGAATTATAAATTTCATTAAAGATCAACTGGAGAAAGATATTGATAAACCCAAAGGAACTGAATACTTGATTAAAATTATTAATAATTTACCCAAAAATATGATAAAAAATGGTTCTGGTATTTTCAATACTATTCTTAATAAACTTGGGCCTGTTATTCCAGAAATGCATCTCCCAGGTGGTTATCAATATTGTGGACCATTTACTAAATTGGATAAGAGATTAAATAGAGGTGATGAAGGTATAAATAGTCTTGATAAAGCCTGTAAACAACATGACATTTTTTACAGAGATCATGAGAAAACTAGTGATAGGCATCTTGCTGATAAAAAATTGGAAGTAGAAGCTGATAAAATTATGAAAAGTTCAACAAATATCGGTGAAAAATTGGGGGCTGCTACAGTAAAAACTGCTATGAAAACCAAAAGATTCTTTGGGATGGGTGTATATTAATTTTTTATAAGATTCACATCTTATAAAAAAACTTTTTTTCCTATAATAAAAGCATGACTCTAATAAAGATTTCTGATAAACACCAAGATCTAAAAATAACTTTTGCTCAAAAAATTGTTCTAAATCCCAATAAAAATTATAAACTTGGAATAGTAAAGTTATTATTTACTTCACCTTCTCTTTCATTTCAAGTAAAAGATGTATTGATATCATTAAAATTGCTTATTACAGATGTATGGTATCATCACGAGTATGTGTTAGATGGCACATTTACTGTTGAGACGTTTAGAAGAGAATTATATTTAAAAATAAAAAGTTATATAACTGAACTCATGGAGGGTTTTGAAAAGAATAAAACATTATATAAATCACAAATTGACACATTAAAAAAAACAAAACCTGAAAGTTTGGTTTTTAAAGTAGACTACACTACAAATCGTAATAGATTTTTTCTTAAATCTCCTGTTTTAATTGAAATTTTACGTTTTGGAAATTTCTGTGAACTATTTGATTTTAAACAATGTAAAACACCTGGGGATTATTTTGAAGTTAATAAGGACTACTATTCTGAAGACAACCCAAAGTTAATCAAACCTATTTCGTTAATTGAATGGCATTGTAATATTATTGATTATAGTTTTGCTAATCATGATGAGCATTCTCATCTTCATAGCGAACATGAATTACTACATGTATCTTTGATAGAGAAACAGATTCTCCCCAATACTATTTATATGGAAACAAATAAAAAGATTCTTTACAGACCTATACGAGAAGGAATGAGAGATATTAAAGAGATTAAACTATCATGTAGAAATGAAAATGGAGATGAGCTGCAATTTGAAAATGTTACAGTTTATTTGCATTTGATTGAAGAGTGAGTGAGGAGCTTCTTTTTTATGAGATATTTCTCATAAAAAACCTTTTTTCCTATAATAAAATGGATAATGATTTAACTGATCCTATTTATTGCCATAAATGTAAGAAGAAAACTAATAATGTTGATGCTGAAAGAGTGCAAACTATCAACGGGAGATGGAGAGTGGCTGCTAAATGCTCAAAATGTAAAACCAAAAAGAGTAAATTTATCACTTCACCTGAGAAAGAAAATTCTGAAGAACCTGTAGTAGAAGATCTGAATGATGATGAAAAATTATCTCTTGCTAAAGAATTACACAAGCCAATAAGAAATAAATTTCAAAAAAGGACAATATTTACTAAAGGTATTGATGATTTGTGGGCTGCTGATTTGATAATCATGAAAAATTATGAAAAAGAGAATGATGGATACGGCTATATGCTTAATGTTATCGATACATTTTCAAAATTTGCATGGGCCTTACCCTTGAAGAAAAAGGATGGAAAAAATGTTGTTAAAGCTTTTGAGAAAATAATAGAAAAAGCAAAATCTCAAAATCATAATGCCCCCAATTTGCTTCATACGGATAAAGGATTGGAGTTTGAAAATAAACTTTTCAAAGATTTTCTGAAAAATCACCAAATAAAAATGTATCATACACAGAATGAAGAAAAATCTGCCATTATTGAAAGATTTAATCGTACATTGAATGGTAAAATGAAAATTCTTTTTGAAGTTGAGAATGATAAAAAATGGGTTGATTTTCTACAGGATTTAATTAATGAATACAATTATAAAGATTTTCATAGATCTATTGGTATGAAACCATCAGAAGTCACAAAATTAAATCAAAATGACGTTACAGTACGATTATTTGGAAACAAAAAAAATTTACAGAAAGTTAAATTCAGTGTTGGTGATAGGGTTCGCATCAAAAGATTTAAAAAAACTTTTGTAAATAAATATGAAGCAAATTGGACCAGAGAAATTTTTGTGGTTTCTGATATTCTCTCTACTAATCCAATAACATACAAAATCAAAGATTTAAACGACGAAGAGATTGAAGGATCTTTCTATGCTCAAGAACTACAAAAAACAGAATTCTAGAATTATGAATAAAATGATTTATATAAAAGATTTCTTTTATATAAATAAAATGAACACAACGAGCTCATGTTGCTAACTGGTTCATTATCCATCCTATGATAAGTAGTATCCATACAAGAATAGACAAAAAGAAAAAGTGGGTGGATAAAAAAAATGAGGGGTTAGTTAAAGGAATCTCTTTTCTAATAAAAATGAACGATACGAAAAAAAATTATATATCCTATAATAAAATGGATAATATTAAAAAACATTGTGAAAAGTGCGATGTTAACATCACCTATAAAAATTGGGCTAGACACCTAAAGTCTAAGAGCCATGAGAAAAACGACCCTGACCGAACTCTTAAACCTCGACAAAGAACCATTGAGAAAGGATTCAGAGTTAAAGATTTGAGAAATGAAGCGAAAGATTACAATTTAAAAGGTATTTATACAATGAAGAAAAATAATCTTATTACAGCTTTAAATGATATTAAAAATGTATACTTTAAGAAAAGTGATCTAGAAAAACTAACTGTTAAAGAACTACGCGAAATAGCTAAAGAAAAACATATTAAAATTAAAAAACCGAATAAAAAAATCAATGTCATCGAACATCTAATGCACCCACAAGGGCATGCATTTAAAGTAAAAACAGTAAAAATGTTCAATTTCGACGATGACTTGATTAATGAAAACAAAGAAAAACGAAAATCTCCTTTTACTATTATAGAAACTAAATCTCGATTCATTAAAAAATTTAAAACTACAGAAATCGATTATACTATAAAATTATCTAATATCATACAAGTCGAAAAAGCTGTATTTGCTATGTTAAATTTGGCTAAAGAAAAATCTAATTTCCAAACCGGGGATAAAATTATGATCGTTGCCCAAAACCCTCATTTTCACCATGATATATCGAAAGATTTAAGTAGTAAATCAAATGTTTTATCTCGTATACAAGCTAAAGAATTTATCCAACACGTAAGCAACATTATTAGTTCCAACGAATACGTTGACATAACAAATACTACGTTTCACATTAAAATCATTAATTTACCGAGAGGAGCAAAAGGCGCCAAAATATTGAACTTAGCCAAAAGTAAACATACGAAACAATGTATTACTCAAATAAAAAATTCCGATAATCTGTGTTGTCCAAGAGCCATAATTACCGCGTTAACTTATCATACTAATAAAATTTTCGGTAGAAAACTTACAAAAAACGATATAAAAGTTTTAAGAAAGGGCCGAAAAATTCAAACAAAATTAGCCACAGAACTTTGCGAAAAAATGGGTTCATACACCGAGGAAGGTTTCACATTGCAAGATATCAAAGTTGTTGAAGAATTATTAGACATTCAAGTTAAAGTTATCTGCGCCGAAAATTTCAATACCGTTATTTACGAAGGAGAAAAGAAAGATACTATAATTTATCTTTATAAAGACGGAAATCATTTTGACGTGATTAATAGTGTAGCAGCCTTTTACGCTTCATCTTATTACTGTAAAAAATGTGATACTCCTTATAATAACAATAACAAACACGAATGCAAAATGACTAGAAATAAAAATGTCTGTACACTCTGTAAACAAATACAACACGATGAAAAAGATAAAAATAAAATATTCTGTAACGATTGTAACCGTTATTGTTATAATGATAATTGCTTTAAAAATCATAAAGAAGTTTGTAAAATAACCTATAAATGTTTAAACTGCGGGAAAATTTGCAAAAGAACCGACGAACATAGATGTGGTTCTGGAAAATGTCGAAACTGTCAAGAAATATTCGACGATATAGGTAATCATGAATGTTTTATGTTAGCAAGACGGTCAAACGGCGGGTATTGTACTGGGCCTTGCGTTTGTAATAAGCAATCCAGTAAGAAACTCGAAAGTTGTACTTACACCGAAAAATACATAACATTTGATTACGAAGCAATGCAGGAAACCGGTGTTCACGTGCCGAATGTAATTGTTCAAAATTATTTCGATGGAACCAAAATGAATTTCAAAACTAACGAAGAATTTTGCAAGTGGCTAATTTCTAAAGAACACAAAGGATACACTGCCATAGCACATTATGCAAAAGGATATGATTCTCAGTTCATTTTGAAATACTGCGTCGAAAATACTCTGAAACCTTACACTATTTATAATGGAACTAAACTAATGTTATTAGAAATTAAAGGAATAATAAGAATAATCGATAGCTCTAACTTCGTTGCATCTCCGTTATCTGCTTTTCCAAAAACGTTCGGATTAACAGAACTCAAAAAAGGATATTTTCCCCATTATTTCAATACTCGAGATAATCAAAATTACGTTGGGCCAATTCCTGATACTAAATTTTATGGGCCTGATTCAATGAAACCCGAAGTAAGAAAAGCATTTTTGAAATGGCACGCTGAAAAAGTAAAGGAAAATTATATATTCGACTTTCAGAAAGAAATATTAGAATATTGTGAATCAGATGTCGATATTTTGCGAAGGGGTTGTATTGAATTTAGGAAGCAATTTTTAGACATAGCTAATATCGATCCTTTCCAATATTTAACTATAGCGAGTGTTTGCATGGCCATTTTTCGGTCAATGCATCTCAAAGAAAATACTATCGCTGTGAATAAAGAAATTAGAAAAGAAACATTTAGTAAAGGTTCAATAGCTTGGCTTAGTAATTTTAAAAATGTACAACATGCTTTAAACGGTGGAGAAGTTACAATTTGTGGAGCAAAGGTTGATGGCTACGATAAAAAAACAAATACCGTGTACCAGTATCATGGTTGTTTTTGGCATGGATGTCAAAAATGTTTCCACGAAGATACTATTAATAATGTAAACAATGAAACTATGGGCGATTTGTTAGAAAAAACTAATCAAAGGAGTAATCAAATAAAAAATGCCGGTTTTAAATTGATAGAAAAGTGGGAATGTATTTGGTTAAAATCGGAAGCTTATAAATCATCATTAAATAAAAATATAAGGGTTATTGAACCATTAAATCCTAGAGATGCGTTCTATGGCGGTAGAACCAATGCTAGTAAATTGAAAGTCGTAAATAAAAAATTAAGATATATCGATGTTTGTAGTTTGTATCCAACAGTTCAATATTTCGATTATTATCCCTTAGGTCATCCAACAAAAATTCATAAACCTGAGAAATATGATGAAAATTGGTACGGTTTAATCAAATGTAAAATATTACCTCCTAAAAAATTATATCACCCAGTTCTCCCGATCAAAAGAGATAAACTTCTATTTATTTTATGCGAAAAATGTTTTGAAGATAAATGTAATACTTGTTCACACGATGAAAATGAAAGAGCTCTGGTTGATACTTGGACTACAGATGAAGTAAATAAAGCTATTGAAAAAGGTTATAAGATTCAAGAAATTTACGAAGTATGGCATTTCAAAGAAAAAAGTAATGAATTGTTCAAAGAATATGTAAAAAAATTTATGAAAATAAAACTAGAGACTAGCCCGTGGGAAAGCGACTTTGAAACTATTGAAGAATATATAAAAAGCATTAAAGAAAGTCTCGATATAGATTTAGAAAAAGAAAGAATTCAACCAAATCCTGGACGAAGAGCAGTAGCAAAGATTTGTTTGAATTCTTTGTGGGGGAAGTTTGGACAAAGATTGAACATGTCACAATCTGAATACATTATAGATGTAAAAAGATGGTACGATATACTTTTAGATGACAGACTAGAAATTGGCTCATGCCATTTTCTGAATGACAACATCGTACAAATATCTTATAAATTTTTGAATCAATACATCGAAGATAGTTTTTCAACAAATGTTTTCGTTGCGGCTTTTACTACATCAAATGCAAGATTGAGACTATATGATATGCTTGATAAATTGGGAGATAATGTCGCGTATTATGATACTGATAGTATTGTTTACATTGATGATGGAAAAACTCTTGTAAAAACAGGTTGTATGTTAGGTGAGTGGACTGATGAATTGGGAAAAAATAATCACATCGTAGAATGGCTTAGTACTGGTCCAAAGAGTTACTCTTATATAACCAATCAAGGGAAAGAAACTATTAAAATTAAAGGATTTACTTTAAATTACCAAAACGGCAAATCATTAAATAGAGAAACTATGAACAAAGTTTTAACGAAAGAAATAAACAACGTTAAGCTTAAATTTAACATGATTACGCGAAATGTAAAAGATAAAACATTAGTAAACAAAGAAGTGGAAAAAGAGTTTAGATTTCTGTATGATAAACGAAATATAATTGAAAACAAAGAAACCGATATTATTGATACTTTACCTTGGGGGTATTAAACGTAAACATTTAAGAAGCTCTTTATATAAAAATCAGTAGTAAGTGGGTACGTTGGGGACACATTCTTGTTTTTTCACTTGAAAAAAAAAATGAACGCCTTAAATTAAAATATTTTAACAACTTAGTATAATATTATTGTTTTAGTGGAAAAATTCCAATAAAACATTTTTTTTATTAAAATTAATAATTAAACAAACTTGATGTTATGCATGTCATTCTACGAATTTTAAAGCATGCATATCTTTTCCGTTATATTTTTTCATACCATTATAAACGATTTTAACTTGGTCCTTAACCATTTTAGTTAAATCGTTTTTAGTTAACATATCGTTGTATCGAGATGGTAAATAAACATTAAAATCGTTCTCCAAGTTGAGGAGAATAGCTCCACCGTTTTTTGTTTTCTTAAATTCTCCACCGAGAATCTGGTAAGACTTTCCCTCAACCAAATCCGAGAGTTTGTTGTATGTTTGTTCAAAATTAAGTTTTTGTAATAATGCGCTTTTACTCATTTTTATTATAAAAGTTATTCTTTTAACTAACCCCCCCAAAAGAAAAAGTCACTGGTTCTGATGTTTTGTGTTAAAAAAATTTTATCAGAGATTTAAGTCGCTAAATGAAAAAGTCACTGGTTCTGATGTTTTGTGGTAAAAAAGTTTTATCAGAGATTCAAGTGAAAATAAAAAACATCAGAGATTCAAGTGAAAATAAAAAACATCAGAGATTCAAGTGGAAATAAAAAACATCAGAGAGTCAAGTGAAAGTGTCCCCAACGTACCCACTTACTACTCATGTGCCACTACACATGATATCTGTCCTTGGGTACATGATAAGTTTGTATTGCCAAACGAAAGGATGAGTTCGAAGATGAGCAATTTTCAAATACCAAGGGGATCAAATTGGAGTTTTTAGGGGCCAAATGTCGGTAAAAACGGCTAAAATTGCAAACAATTGCTATAAAATCACTGGAAGTGGTATGGAAGGTTGAGTAAAGACAGAAAAATACCATTTCAGTTGTTTTTCACACAGAGCAGGGGTCAGATTTTGACTTTTGTGGGTAAAAAATTGGTATCAATGGTAAAATCAATATTAATTCACCTGACGTTGTGTGGGATGATTAATCACGACAGAGGGACTACCTCGATGATAAAACTATTTTTATCAAAAGCAAGTGGGTCAAATTTGACTTTATTAGGGTCAAACATCGGTACAAATGGCTAAAATCACGAAAAATTATATAATTTTAAGAAAAGTGGTATGGTTTCTCGCTATATCCATCTTTTTACACAATAGCAGGAATATTTCTTAGAAAATTCGCTCTTATAGCCATGCTGCATGACAGGAACTTTTTTTCTATTCCCCATAACCCCCCCCATTCAACAATCCTGCCTACGCCACTGGTATACATACATACTATCGCAGGCCCTCCAGAAAAAAATATTCAGCCCTGGTAGGGTTTCGATCTCGGGAACTTAGGCGTTTCAGTTCGTCAGTTAGACCACTGCGATATATCGTCCAGCTCGAAGGAGACCGGTGATGTGCGCTCTCAACACAGCTTGATGCCTGCATACGCCCTGCTCTTTACGGCAAATTGTGTAGCAAATTTTATGGCAACACCGCAGAATGCTCCGGATGGTCTCAAAAATTCAGAAAAAAAATGGAACTATTTAAAAATGCGAGAAATAATTCCGAGATAGGGAAACTCTGGACATTTCAACCCCTATTTTTCACCCCTTAGAGTTGAGTGATAGCAAAAAACTACAGGATAAAAATAAAATAGTCTATTTCCACGTACACTAGCAAACTGTAGACCGGTTTTGGTTGTTACACCATCGTCAGTACACTATAGTACACTATAGAATACTGACGATGGTGTAACAGCCGAAATCGGTCTACAGTTTGCTAAGTGTACGTGGAAATAGACTATTTTATTTTTATCCTGTAGTTTTAGCGAATTTTCGAAGAAAAGGAAGCTATTGTTCTCGGTCCAAAATTTTTAAAACTCGAATTTCCGAAAGATTTTTATACCAAAATCCGTTTCAGACCATCCTGAATTCACTGCCGAAAGACACCAAAAATTATATGTATATATATATATATATATATATATATATATATATATATATATATATATATATATATGTGTCATTCCAGACGATAACTCTCGACAGAATTGAGATAAAAAGTTCAAATTTGCACGAAAAATCTGTCTTGGCAATCGACAGGCTAAGTTCGTAGATGGGCAGAATCGGGTCACTCTAAGGGGGAGTTTTGGGGAGTTTTAGGGGGGAAAAATTACCCATAAATTCCCAAAATGAAACAGTCTGACAAGTGACACCTCATTTTAAAGGTTTTTGTACGCTGAACACGATGGTGAAATCAGAATAGCGATATCTCATTCCGTTCTCAAACTGGAGCACATTGAAGATGAAGGAACGTGGTTATTTCTTGAGATAAAACAGTTTTACATAAAATCAGTTATTTCTTCGAAAATTCGCTCTTATAGCCATGCTGCATGACTGTGGTTTTTCTTATTCAAACCTCATTTTCTCTCTTGAAATCTTGAAAGACGTTTTGATTAGTCCCTTGGAAAGCTGACGTTTTGGCGCATTTTTTAGCTTACCTTCACTATTCTGCTACAAGAGTTAATAGGATCACCAAGCGTTTGAAAAAACAGACGATTTTAAGATTTTGACCAAATTCACTTTTCAAACTCCATTTTCACTCCTCAAATCCTCCTAAATTTTTTTGTTAGGCATTAGAGAGACAGGAAATTTAACGCTCTTTCCAGCGGTATCTCTAAATTTGAATTTACTTTCTAAATTAAGGAAATTATAGATGCTTTAGTGAGACGAGGTCGGAAACTCGAAAAAAATCTTAAAAGTGAAAAAAGTGGGGTTTTAAGCGAAGTTTAAAAAAAATGTTATAGGACACTTTTGGTCGGAAATTAGATGTAGAACACCTGGGAGAGAGGTTTTGCATCACTCATGTTACAACCTGTATAGTAAACCGTTGTAATAATTTGCACCGTTTCATTAATTTACTTTTCTGATGTGTGGGTGTCAGTTCGTGTATCATATCAGAAGACTATGATCCCCCCCCCCCTCCTCCTCCGGCAAATTATTCTCTCCTCAGTCAATACCCTTGCTGTTATTCCATGTCAGGATGAGAAATAATTGTGTCACTTTCTTCAGAATCCTGTTCATTCACAGCTATTAAGACATTATTATTTATACTTATATCAGCATTCACCCATTCATACTTATTTACCCACATGATTACAAATAAGCGTCTACCTGCTTATTAGGTATACCTACCTGTCTCCGTCTCCCACAGTTTTGTGCAGCTAGAAATGTTTATGACTTCATTGTACGACTACTTCATATAGGTAAGAAAGCGAATATCTGTTTTAAAATTCACGAGATTTTTGGAAGTATATACATAGTTCTTTGAATAATCATGCTTAAGTACAAAGTACATACAAAATACATACCTTTTTTGTAATTAAGAGAACATGATTATATTATATAGGTACCTACCTATTTAGATCAACAAATTTGGTTTGTTACCTGTTAGCGAATTTTCGAAGAAAAGGAAGCTATTGTTCTCGGTCCAAAATTTTTAAAACTCGAATTTCCGAAAGATTTTTATACCAAAATCCGTTTCAGACCATCCTGAATTCCCTGCCGAAAGACACCAAAAATTATATGTATATATATATATTTATATATATATTTATATATTTATAAATTTATATATTTATATATTTATATATATATTTATATATGTATGTGTCATTCCAGACGATAACTCTCGAAAGAATTGAGATAAAAAGTTCAAATTTGCACGAAAAATCTGTCTTGGCAATCGACAGGCTAAGTTCGAAGATGGGCAGAATCGGGTCACTCTAAGGGGGAGTTTTGGGGAGTTTTAAGGGGGGGGAAATTACCCATAAATTCCCAAAATGAAAAAGTCTGACAAGTGACACCTCATTTTAAAGGTTTTTGTACGCTGAACACGATGGTGAAATCAGAATTGCGATATCTCATTCCATTCTCAAACTGGAGCACTTTGAAGATGAAGGAACGTGGTTATTTCTTGAGATGTTCTTCCTGGTTCGTCTGCTCTAATCTGATAACGGAATGGGATATCGCAATTCTGACTTCACCATCGTGTTCAGCGTTGGAAAATCTACAAACCGAGGTGTTACTCGGCAAAAAATGGAACAAAAAATTTGTTACGTCCTACCCAATACCTACTCTTCTGGTATTCAAAACATTTTTGATTTCCCACTCCCCCTCCTTCCACCCCAAATTTTACTTTGCGTAAAACTACTCCTGTTTTAATTTTGTATCAAGTTGGGAAAACATTGGCCGAAAATTAATTTTCAGAAAATTTTAGGCGGAGGAGGAAGATGCCGAAAACTTCGAAAATTCGCTCTTATAGCCATGCTGCATGACTGTGGTTTTTTTTTTTTTATATGAAGCCGCTGGTTCAAATGAGGATTCGGCAATGTTCGGGTTCGTTTCGCGTTCGGCTCCATTTCTCTAACCAGACCCTCCTGCTTTTCACCGCTACCATCGTCATGACTAGAGTTCGGATTTTGCATATTTTGCATATCAGGTTTTTTCAATAGAAAGTGTCATACTTATCCGAATTATGGTATTTGGTGATGTTTCGGACATTTAAAATTGAATTTAAAATAGCATATTCGTGCATATTTTGCTGTCTTTTGCATATTATATGAATCTGCATATGTTACAGAGTTTTGCATATAAATGGCATATTTCTAAGAAATATCTGCGTACCTACACTGAAATTTCCAATCTCCGGTCATGACTGCCCTTTCGATCTCGAGAAAAACACTATTTTGAGACTTGGCTTATTCATTCCGTTCAAGGTATTAAACCCAAGTGGGATTACTTCAGGTCCATTCTGGCCCCAACTAAGTAGGAGGAATTTCACAGTCGAAAACCTCGAAAAAGTGTTGATAGTCCAGGGAAATTAATCTGTACCTACACCTACACATTGAAATCTTAATCATTGTACATTTTATTTAATATTGTACAGTTTTATTTGCTGTCATTTTATAAAATATAGATGGATGTTAATCATCCAAACTCTTAAATGAGTTTGGGGTTACATTGCTCATTTCCGTATTAAACTTCTCAATAAAAACTTGTGTTCTGTCTCCGCTTCAGTTACCTACGACAGAGGAAGATCCAACCCCATGACTCCCTGACGCGCGTGTTCTGTCCATTTGGACAGCTGAATTCAGTTTTTAGTTCCCTTGGTAACATGGTGACCTTATGTTTTTCTCTCCAATCTTTTTTCGTTTTTTTGTATGCTTTTGTTCGCGAGATTTTCAGTCGTCTCCTTTATAATTGCTCTCCCAGTTTCAGTACTTGTAAATACATAATCAATGAATTCGCTCTAGTGTTGTGCTGTTTTTTTCTCTAGTAATAACGGTCAATACCCAACATTGGTGCCGAAACCCGGAAACAGTTTGATAAACTTTTGGGTGAATTTCTGATCGTTAGAGAATAAACGAAATGGATGGACTTTCCGTCACATCAGAAGATCCTTCAGAGAAGACAGTGGTAAATACTGGCGATTCGCACGGTGAGTCAAAATTGAATAATCAACTCTCACCAGAAGACAGGCGCATCTTAATTCGTCACAAACACATCGCGGGAATTTTGATAGACTTCTCGAATAAGTGTGAAGGGTTCAATTTCGATTCTGGAACGCCTACAGACGCACGTGCGCTGCAAAGTCTTTATACACTCACAATTCAGACGAAATTAGGAGAACTTCATTCCCTACTAAGTTGTATCGATGATTTAGACTTATTTGATGAGTTATCTTATCACACTGAGAACGCGATTCAGAACTGCAATGAAGCTTACTCGCGAATCCTCGCCTTTTTGGAAGAATCCCGTTCTAGAAATCGCCAAGATCCTAGAGTGGAAGGGACCTCAGTTCCCGCGCGTTCTCGCGAAATGGAGGAGTTGAAATTACATTCGGCCCTACTCTCATCGGTCCCTATTTTCAATGGTGACTTGTCAAAATTTCCTGAGTTTTTGGGAGCACTAAGACACGCCGTTCATGACCGCAACATACCAAAAATACAAAAACTTTCTGCTTTGCGTTCCAAACTCCAAGGTTCTCCTGCAATGCTCATTGAACATTATGGTTCTGGGGCTAATGATTATGACATAGCGTTCAAGACCCTAGTTGGATATTACACGGGGAAGAATCGTATTGCATCGTCACTTATTGATAATCTTTTTGACATGAAGCCCGTGGAAAAGGTTGATTTGACCTCCCTCGAAAGTCTCTACTCACAATCCACCAATCTGACTACTGCCTTAAAAAATTTGGATGTTTCCGACTTGGGTGATTATTTCATGTTTTCGCTGTTATTCAAGCGGCTTCCTAATTATATTAGAGACAGATTCATAGGGGAACAGTCGGATTTCGCCAACGAAATTCCTACAACCGATCAGCTTCTGACCTATATCAGCGAGCAGCTGACAATTTTGCGTGCACGTCCTGTTGCTGTCCGTGCTTCGAATCCATCGAGTCCTAAATTTGCCAAACCAAGTCAACCACGCGTATTCAAGTCTCATCCAGTATCGCAAGAGCAGGGGGCGACCAGCCTCCCTTGTTATTATTGTACGGAGCCCCACATGGTTTATCACTGTCCTAAATTCAAGAGTTTGGATTACCACTCTAGGTCGGAATTTGTTGATAGCAAAAATCTATGCCGAGTATGTTTGTCCGGAAAGCATCGCACTATGGAATGTCCATCTAACCGTGTTTGTTCCAAATGCTCAGATAAACATCATTAGCGAATTTTCAAAGAAAATGAAGCTATTGCAATGGCTTCGAAATTTAAATAATATAAATTTTTGGAAATTTTCTTCATAGAAATCCGTTTCAGACCATTCTAAAACGATTCCTGAAATTTAACACTTTTTTATATGTATATATATATATATATATATATATATTTATATATATATTTATTTATATATGTGTCACTCCAGACGATAACTCTCGATAGAATTGAGATAAACAGCTCAAATTTGCACAAAAAATCTATCTTGGCAATCGAAAGGCTAAGTTCGAAGATGGGCGAAATTGGCCTACTCTAAGGAGGGTTTTGGCGCATTTAAAGTGCGCAAAAATTACCCAAAAATCCCCAAAATGTTATTTTCCAACAAGTGACCCCTCATTTTAAAGGTTTTTGCACGCTGAACACGATGGTGGAATCGGATTTTAGATATCTTGATCCGTTCTCAAATTAGAGCATTTAAAGTGCGCAAAAATTACCTAAAAATCCCCAAAATGTTATTTTCTAACAAGTGACCCCTCATTTTAAAGGTTTTTGCACGCTGAACACGATGGTGGAATCGGATTTTAGATATCTTGATCCGTTCTCAAATTAGAGCATTTAAAGTGCGCAAAAATTACCCAAAAATCCCCAAAATGTTATTTTCCAACAAGTGACCCCTCATTTTAAAGGTTTTTGCACGCTGAACACGATGGTGGAATCGGATTTTAGATATCTTGATCCGTTCTCAAATTAGAGCATTTAAAGTGCGCAAAAATTACCCAAAAATCCCCAAAATGTTATTTTCTAACAAGTGACCCCTCATTTTAAAGGTTTTTGCACGCTGAACACGATAGTGAAATCGGATTTTAGATATCTAAATCCGTTCTTAAATTAGAGCATTTAAAGTGCGCAAAAATTACCCAAAACTAGGATAATCTTTAAACTCTTACCCCCACCCCCTTAGAGTGGTCAGATTGAAAAATGTGAGAAGTATTAATTGAAGACGAGAGTTCGAAGCAAAAAAGGGGGAGGCAAACGATTAGTACAACTCCTTGAATTTACCCACAGCGATCAAATAAATAAGCACTTAGTACAATTACGTAATAAACAAACGGTAGAATCAGGATGGACAAAACGTACAAATTAAAATAAATACGAAGAGAATATACATAGAAAACCAAATTTTAGACCGAAGTTTTCCTTTATTCAAAACCATAGCCATTAATTCGAATATTTCTTTGAAAATTCGCTCATTAAGTCATGCTGCATGACTGGTTTTTTTTTCCTTCTCCACTCAGCGAATGGCAGTCAAGATCATAGATCACGTCCAACTTCTCCTCAATATCATTCAAATACCAATCATAATTCATCGACCACACTTCCCACTTCGTCGACCAACAACATCCATCTTATTCAAGATTCTAACAGACCAAGACATCTACAGCATGACAACTCTATGTTAGCACACTCAACGAACATTTCCACTACCCCATCCCGTTTCAGCAGATCAGCTGAGTCTGTCCCTCAATATTCAACGATAGCCAACTATGAAGCTCCAGTTCCAGGTGCACACAGGAACTTCGGTTCCGAAAATCCGTACAACGATGATTGAAGTTTAGGTCAACCTGGTGTCACACGCATGCTTGTATCACAAGCATACCCATCTCTCATCCCCAAAACTCCTCTAAAATCCAACAGAAAATCTTTGTCTAGGTATTCAATTATTCCCACAGCAGTCGTCCAGCTGTCAGCAGATGCAGAATTGTGGCACCAGGCACGGGCCATTCTCGACACCGGAAGTGAAACGAATTTAATTACAGAATCATGCGCTCAACGAATCGGCCTACATATCACCAGTATGAATAGTAGAATCGCAGGAGTAGGTGGTCACACCGAAACTCAAGTGCTGGGCTGCACTTGTTCACTAGTCATTCAAAAGTACAACTATCCTCACCTCCTCGTACCGTTTTTTGTGGTTAATCAAGTCACACTAGATCTTCCTTCAAACAAGCTACCGTACACTCAATGGAAACATCTCCAAGGGTTAGACCTAGCTGACCGAGAGTTCTATCGTCCTAGACCTGTCGACATCATATTTAGTGGTGACATTCTCAATGCTGTAATGTTGAAGCAGATGAAACCCAGCGAACGAGGATCTCCCGTTGCTCATCATTCGACCCTCGGGTGGCTCATCTCCGGAGGTTATTCTCTAGGACCACAACGAAACGTGAAGTTTACGGAAGAAGTTGAAGTCCGAGAAATTCCTCGCCTAGATCCTAATTCTGTCTCCTCGAGTGTTCCTGTATCCAAGAACGTCAGATATCCTCCTAGACCTCAAAGAACCAATTGGCACGGCATGCGACCTACTGCAGCTCCATCACTTAAAAGTTGGACTTCATCACCTTTTCAGCACATGATTGTTACACAACCCAGCAGCCAAACCTTAGCCCCATCTTCCGTGCAACATCCGGCCTCACAAAATCTTTCCGATCCGGTGTACGCACACTTATTAGAGAAGATGTTTCGAATTGAGTCAGTTGAGCACCATTCTCCACTAACATCCGACGAAATCCTAGCTGAAGAAATTTTCAGAAAGTCAGTTTTGCGGCATCCTGATGGTAGGTTTCAAGTATCCCTTCCCTTCAAGATGGACCCATCATCCCTTGGTCAATCCAAGTCTATGGCTATGAAAAAGTTCAAGTCACTCGAGCGCCGGCTTTCCAAATCTCCCAAAGATCGTCTGGCATATAACAAATTTATGAAAGAATATATCGAACAAAATCATATGGAACTCGCTCCAAACCTATTTATTGGGAAACCACACTATTACATCCCTCATCATGCTGTTCGTAGACCTGACGATCCGCCTGACAAGATAAGGGTAGTGTTCAATGCATCCCAGCCATCTACCTCGAACCTCTCCTTGAATGACATTCTTTTGCCAGGACCCAAGCTTCAGTTAGACATGTGTGAAGTTTTAACTCGATTTCGACAAGACAAATACGTTTTCATCGCTGATATTAAACAAATGTTCCGTCAGATACTCCATCCACCTACTGATCGTGATTTTTTACGCATCCTGTGGAGGTTCAGCGAGAACGAACCAATTCAGGAGTACAGACTGTGCACTGTTACGTACGGCACAACTTCAGCACCTTACCTCTCAGGTCGAGTACTTCTTGAACTCTCTAGTCTGCACAGTCAGACCCATCCTAAAGCAGCAGAAGTGTTGAATCTTCGCACTTACGTTGATGACCTCAATGGTGGGAGTGATGACCTCCAGGAAGCCATAACCATTCGAAAGCAAGTACAGTCTCTTCTCTCTTCAGCACAATTGGAGCTCAGAAAATGGGCGTCCAACGACGAAAGGCTACTGGTCGGTATCCAAAAGGAGCATTTGTTGCCTAGTATGAACTCAGTTCTCCTTGAGGAGGATTTGGACTCGTCTGTCGGGATGATGAACTGCCTCCTTCTGTCATATCACAATGGACCCGTCTCGCTCAAGAGCTTCCTCTCCTAGCATCTCTTCAGATTCCTAGATACATTCCCGTCGCATTCGAAGTGCAATGGCTCATTGGTTTCTCTGATGCCTCTGAGCAAGCGTATGCAGCCGTCTTGTACCAGCTCTCAGTTTCCAACCAGGGTGTTGCTGTTTCTCTTATAACAGCGAGAGCTCGAATGGCTCCCATAAAAGCAATGACGTTGCCCAGGCTAGAACTTTGTGGCGCTCAACTACTAGCAAGGCTCATTTCAAAGACCACTCCTGCCTTGAAGAATGTTCAACCGGAACGGATCATGACGTTTTGCGACAGTGAGATAACTCTATCTTGGATTACGGCAAGACAACCTCCAGTTTGGAAGGTTTTTGTTGGCAACAGGGTTGCAGAGATTCTTGAGAATGTGGATTCTCGACATTGGTACCATGTATCATCAAAGAACAATCCCGCCGATCATGCTTCACGGGGCCTCAAACCTCGAGAACTTATGGACTGCAAGCAATGGTGGAACGGACCCGACTGGCTGAGAACTCCCCCAGAACATTGGCCAGTACGTCGGATCCAGCCCGACATTACTAACCCTACTGTACTGTCAGAAGTCAGGACCACTCGTCTCAATGTCTCCACTACATCCTCGCTCACAGAAGGTTGTTCACGTTTGGAGTACAGATATTCTTCACTCGCTACCCTTCAGAACATCGTTGCATACTGCCTCCGGTTCATCCGACTGTCTCGAATCAAGCGAAATTCACAGCAGAGAACAGTCCTCGTCAACCATTTCAAACAAATCAAGAGCTTACTGTCAACTGCAGACTCGAATTGGTCTGAGGTAAATGTTCCTCTTACTACTGAAGAGAGGTTAGCTTCAATTTCTGTCTTGGTTCGGAGGGCCCAAGCTCAAGGACTGTCAAGTGAGATTGCCGATGCTCAATCCCGAAAACCAAAATTGAAGATCTGCCGTTCGTTGGGACTCTTTTTAGATTCCCATGGAATGCTGCGAGTGGGTGGGCGCCTTCGGAATGCTCAACTCCCAGACATGGCAAAACACCCAGCACTGCTCCCTAGTAACCACCCATTAACCAAGCTTCTCATTGAGAACAGCCATCGATCTCTGTTCCACTCAGGGCCTCTTTCAACCTTGCACCATCTCCGTTCAAAATTTTGGATAGTGAATGGAAAAAATGTTGTACGCCGCCAGCTTGCACAATGTGTGGATTGTTTCACAGTGAGGCCTCATCCATATCAACCAGAGATGGGACAGCTCCCTTCCAGCAGAACTGCGATCGCCCCTCCATTCACCACCACAGGCATTGACTACGCTGGTCCTTTTCCTGTGAGCATTGCCGGACTCCGTGGTAACAAAATCCTCAACTGTTATCTGGCCATTTTTGTATGTTTCTCAGTGAAGGCAGTTCACATTGAAGTCGTGACAGACCTGTCTACTCCCGGATTCTTGCAGGCTTATCAGCGATTCGTCTCTCGAAGAGGTCACCCTGGCACTATTTGGTCAGATAATGGCAGGAACTTCCTCGGTGCTGCAAATGAATTACGGCGAGTGCAAGCCCTTTTGCAAGATCCAGAACATCGTTCCGCAGTCACTCGAGAAACATCGACCAACGGAACAACTTGGAAATTCATTCCTCCCTCTGCACCATTCTTTGGAGGTCTGTGGGAGGCAGCAGTAAAACAAGCCAAGCGTCTCTTAAAAAACTGTCTGAGGGATCAAGTGCCAACATTGGAAGCCTTTACTACCATCGTAACGCAAGTGGAAGCAGTTCTAAACTCTCGTCCGCTTACAGCCATGTCCAGTTCCCCTGATGATTTTACCGTGTTGACTCCTGCTCATTTCCTCATCTTCCGTCCCATCACCATGCCAGCATGCAGTATTGATCCTTCGACTAGGAACCTTAAAGAAAGACATAAGTTCTCAGAGCATGTTCTCCAAAACTTCTGGCAACGGTGGAAGAAAGAATATCTGTATGAAATTCAAAGTCGATCAAAGTGGGACAGAACAGAGAGACCGGCATGCATAGGAGATCTTGTTTTGATTATTAATGACAATGCCCCCCCATTATCTTGGACAATGGGCAAGATCGTCCGGATCTATCCCGGTTCTGATGGAATCACCCGCACTGCAGACGTTCAAACCCCATCAGGTACCCTTTCGCGTCCAGTACGGAAATTATGTCCTTTACCGGAAGATGTTTGTGGTTCTGTCGATTCCACGGCGGGGGAGGATGTTCTGTCTCCGCTTCAGTTACCTACGACAGAGGAAGATCCAACCCCATGACTCCCTGACGCGCGTGTTCTGTCCATTTGGACAGCTGAATTCAGTTTTTAGTTCCCTTGGTAACATGGTGACCTTATGTTTTTCTCTCCAATCTTTTTTCGTTTCTTTGTATGCTTTTGTTCGCGAGATTTTCAGTCGTCTCCTTTATAATTGCTCTCCCAGTTTCAGTACTTGTAAATACATAATCAATGAATTCGCTCTAGTGTTGTGCTGTTTTTTTCTCTAGTAATAACGGTCAATACCCAACAACTTGAAAACCGAAAAATTGGACCAAAATTTCAACTTGCATACTATTTTGATTTTTTGCATGTTTTTGCATATTTTGCTAACTTTTGTTGCATATTTCAGCTATTTTTTTTTTGCATATCGATCCGAACTCTAGCCATGACAATCATCACAACGTGGTAAAATTGGGGTTTTTATCTTCATAATCAATAGAGGATACCTTTTGTACAGGATATTAACACTTTAAACTGAGTTTTGAAAAAAATATGACAGACTTTTTCGGCCGCGGTCTTCAATTAGGTATTCTGTTATAGCGAAGGGTATTATTACAGTGAAACCTAGAAAGTGTAATCGCAAGGGAACGCAATAATTTTTTGAAATTTTATGTCTTTACTTTGCTACATAAACTCGAAAATGAAACGCGGGACATGCAGCAACGGAGACATGCAACGGAAACAACGTCACGAAAATATTGACATTTTCATGTCTTTGCCCTGGCACATAGCACAAAAAACTGTCACGAAATTGCGTAACGAAATTGTGTTACAGTGCCTTTATAATGATTTCCGCTTACAATGACCCCGTTGTTAGGTTTGTTCATTTTCTACACTTTTTTACCCACAAAAATCGTTCACCACTCGTTGGAAAGCTCACGATTTAACGAACATTTTCATGTTCTCCATAACATATTGACTATACGAATAGCGGAGCTATGGGCATAACTGTTCTCATATTTTGTTTACAAACTAATGATCGTGAGTGTAGAAGATAATTAATCCGGAATCGTCTATTTTATTGAAATTAGGTACCTACCTCTTAATATTAATAATGTCAAAAGCAATAGGTAAAGACATGAAAATGTCCCAATGCGTTGCAGACTCGTATGCAAGCGTTTTTTACCCAAAATATCACTTTAGGTCTAAAAAATTCGTTCTTTCGCACGCATGCTCCATTTGGGCCCTAGTTGTGTCTGGAACCTTTGCAGTCCGATCGTAATATACCCAAGGGTGTTATGGGTGAAAAATGGTTGTAAAAATTATTTTCATTTGAACAAACGTTGTGCTCCATGAATAATTTTACTTCAGAGTCGTTATTATTTTTCAAACCAAACTTCGGTTTTCATTAACACCTAGGTAATAACCTACCGAAAACTTGGTTATCTTAATGAGATCTACTCTTAAGTAAGTAGGTAGGTACACGTGTGTAGATGAGTGAATTTTGTTCATATTTTAGTAAACCATCATGGTTCATTTCTGATGATTTTCGCTTACAACCGATTCGTTGCTACGGAACTTTATCTTCGCCAGTTATCATCGTACAAAAATCGTTCACCACTCGTTGGAAAGCTCTCGATTTACCTAACCATACTACGTTAACCACTGCGGACTGCGTGGCCAACAAGCTGCGGTATGAGCGTGATTGTTTAAATGAATGTTTACGTACATAATACAGTGGAGTCCGGCTAATCCGAACTAATTGGGACTGAAGGCTGTTCGGACTAGGTGATAGGTACGAAGTACTTGTTTTTAAATTGAAACGTGATTCTTTGTCATTTGTGACCGCCCAAGGACAGAGTCTACCATTCGTTGGAAATCTTGACCAAAACAATTAAGTACGAAGTACTTGGTGTGGGTGCGGGAGGGGGCGCTAAGACATAAAATGTCCCTCGTGGTTGCGTACTTGTACGGAAGCTGTACCCACCGTTTGTGTTTTGCTTGACCGTGTGTTTAATTTTACTAGGGTTTTCACTTACAACCAGTTCAGTAACAAATAGAGTTCATTCAATTCTGACAGCCAAATACTGTTCGATAGGCTGGATTTTTAGAATTCTTAAAGGTAATTGGCCTGCCGTTCACAATGAAAAATGCAACCCTCCAAATTTAAATTAAATCTGTCAGGAAATTCAATACAATTGGTCGAAAGTGTTTTTGGTTTATTATTTTCAATAATGAACCATTGGAATCGAGCATGAAAAAAAATTCTTACCCCCCCCTCAAAATTTGATGGTTTACGTTTTTTCAATGAATTCATTTTTATGTAGATGGTGGTTCTTCATATTTTCATCTAGAGAATTTCTCAAGAGTTTCTGACAGCGCGTTTGTTTTTTAATTTATGATTTCGTGATCTCAATAATCTTTTTCTAATTTTTTTAAAGTTATTTGCAAGTATTAAGTACAGAACATATATGGTTTTTACATTTGGTACCGTAGGTACATATGGTTTTTTGAAATGTCGAATCCAGCCGGAGCTGAAGTTCGATTAATAGGTAACTTTTGACAGCTAAATTTGAACGTTTTTTCTGCCAAAATGGTACAGAGAGAGCCCTAAGGCCCTAATTTGGTCAGATCGACGAATAAACCAGTCAAACAGCACTTACCGAGGTGAAATTCGATTTAAAATTCGTGGAAGGTGCAGGTAAGTTGCTGTCGTTCACACCTCGCGAGGTTTTACTTATCGAGGTTTCACTGCTTGTTTCAAAAATTAGGTAGGACCTAAGTCAAATGAAAGTGGTTCATAAGTTAAATATAGTAGAACACTTGTAGTAGTACACTTGTGTTGTTGATCGGAAGACTCCTCAATTCAAATATGCGACGGAATGACAACAAAAAGTTTGGCTGTTCTAAAAATAACGGAAAGAGTTCTATTTCGAGATGTTTGCGGGATCCTAAAATAGACCTTTGTTTGGCAAAATAGTTTTTAGGAGGCTGATAAAAGGCCTTTTGTCACCCCATTGGCAACACGCGGAATTTTAAAACCGTCTAGACTCCTTCTGTGTGGTCAGTGTCGGAAAATAGTTTTCAACAGGTGGCGCCTAAACGCTTGATTGTTAATGAATAGGGACTGGAATTACATGCACAAAATTCGGCCAAAATATGCACTCGAAATGGGCAAAATATGCAAAATATGCACCCCAAGCAAAATTACGTTTTAAAAAAATTTAAAATATTTCTAAAATGAACTAAATTTTGCTGTGAGACGTTACAGGTAGTCTATACATTACGTTCCAGTTATTATCGCGTCCTTAAAAAATTACAGAGAAGGATCAAGGAAGAAAATGGAATGAAAATGTACACACATTTTTTCTCGCCTATGCAATATTTACATTTATAAAAAAAAAAAGGCACTCGCTATCGCAATTATAGCGCAATTATAGCACGAAAGTAAAAGGCAATCCCATTCAGGGATAAATGGTAAGGGCGCGCCTAAGCCCTACCAGGTACACGGATTAAACGGTGAATGGCCTAAGAATATCTGTGACCCCTATTCAAAAACGCTGCAAAGTCCTTGTCACATGGGTTTATTAATATTCTACTGGACATACCTACAGAAATGTTGGCTTTTCATTTATTGTTTCTTTCATGCGTAATAATCGAAATAGCTATTTCTGATGGTTTCCATTAATTTTGGCCCCTAAAACACAAATTAGGTACCTACGCTCGTGTTATTTTATTTTTTTATTTTTTTTTAAACTATCTTTGATCATTGGTATTGCCATTTAATCCTCTTGATCCACGTGTTGACACTTTTTCCAGTGCTATTATCTAAACTGATGGTGATTTCAGACGATTTTCCAGGTTTTTGACTCATAAAAAATCAATTTTGGGAGCTGAACATTTGGTAGAACTGAATTTTCCACTCTTTGGTCAAAATCGACTTCATATTCGGTCTTCTCGTCCCGAAAAACATGGAAAAAGATATCTCAGAAGCTCATCTTACCAACATGTTGCTAAAACGCAAAAAGTACCTATTTTTACACACATTTTCACTCATAACACCCGTGGGTATATTCCGATCGGGCTGAAAAGTTTCGGGACACAACTAGGGCCCAAATGGAGCATGTGTGCGAAAGAACGACTTTTTTAGACCAAAAATGAAGCCTGTACACGTGATACGGCGGACGGCGGACGGACATTGCATTTTTGTAATCTACGCATCTTGAAACGAAAAAGAAAAAAGTTTGAGGGGGTGTTATAAAAATTTTTTGCTGAGCGAATACATAGGTGTATTATTCGCAGAATAATAAACCAAAACCCCCTCGGAGGATTTGGCGATTGGAACGTCGAAAAATAGGGAAAGCCCCCAATTTCGATTACAAATGCAGAAATATGAACAAAACGGCCAAAATATGCGAAAATCTCCGAAATCAAGCAAAATATGCTATTTAAATTTCAATTTAACACACGCTAAACGCTTCAGATACCCTCAAAACGGAAAAGCATAACGATATACACGATAGAAACACACATAAATACAAATTCTAGTCCCTATTTTAATGAAGTATGGTTATCGAAAATATTGGGATGGAATAACGAATAAATTTAAAAAATTAGTCGACTTGCTCGTACGAAGACTAGGGAAAGTGAAGAAAAAGAAAGGCCAAATAAAGGACCGGTTACGTTGGGATTAACCTTCCTTGACCCTTTGACCACCCTGCGGGTTGAATTCGGCCCGAAATTCAGTTGGTTGGTGGTGCCAGAAATTTTTTAATGCCTTCCCTGAAGAGGTTCAAGATCTCAGCAATACAAATTTCAAATCATATTGTAATACTTACCTGTAAGAGAATCCTAGTAAAATCTGCATCCTATGATGTTGATGAATATTTTAATTTTATGATGAGCAAACGACTCTCAGTTAGACTAATATATTGGAAGAGTTTTTTAAAATAATTTAAATAATTTATTGTTTTGAATTTTAATATTTTTATCAATTAGTTTTAGGTTTGATATGGCAGCAGAGGGAATTTATGCTGTTACTCTAGCTTGCATCTAGTTTATGTATTAAATGGCACTCTGATATTAGATACGGGGTATGAATGGTTTTCGAGAGTGCAAGTATTTTATTAGAATGTATGTTGTGTTAACGTGCTTAGTCTTAGGTTGTGGGGCCGGTGCACTGGCTCTTTCCCAGTGTCCTACGTGGATCCACCGCGCGCGTCGGAGCGTTCGGGCGTTGGCGCGTTGAAGACGCAGACCAATGAAAACCATGGAAATTGTCACGTGATTCGGACGGCGCGTTGTCGCGACAGCGTTGAACGCTTCGGTTTGATTTCCAAACTAGTTTGATTTTTACCGTCACCGCCTCGCGTCAAACGCCGCGTTTGATTTGTTTATCTCGTTTGTTCTGTTAATTGCTGTGTAGAAGACCGTGTTTTTGTGTATTTTGTGTGATGGAAATGTTAACTGCAGAAGTCCAAAAGCGGCAGTGTCTTTGGAATAACCGGTACACCGAAGAGCACAAGTTCTTCCGAACTTATTCTTTGGTGGGCAATTTCTCTAATTAAAATGTCTCCCAAATTCGGCTTTTTTTAGTATTTTTAATTATTTTGTATATTTATCTCCATTATGTACTTATTTATGATATATTGCCAATAAATGAAAAAATAAATAAATAACACTATAAAAACCGTGATTTGGTGCAAACTGCTTGGGGCGAAGTATCGCAACAATCTAGGATGGCAAGCAAGTACCCCCCCTATGTACCTACGTTTAATGAGATGTTTATAAAATAACAATACGTGATTTTTAGAAACAAACTGTATTTGGTACTCTTATTTTTTTTAAGTCTCCTAGAATTATTATACAATATCAACTAGTAGTAGTAGGACAACTTAGGCTCAGAAAATATTGCATAAATGTCTGCCTGATACTTGAACGTAATCAAAAATAAAGCAGTAAAAATAAAAGAACAGGTGACAATACTTGACAGTCGGCGTCCACTGAAATACGAAGCGTCTCGCGTTTTCACGTAGGACACCTTTTTTTTCGCCGCGCGGCATGACGACGCGATTTGTGTGAACGCCCGAAAGCTCCGACGCGTTGACGCGCGCGGCAGATCCACGTAGGACACGGCCACGAGACGACGGCGACGTAGACGACTGCGTCATTCATTTGGGCTGCCTGCCCAGCAACGGGCCGGCCCTGGGAGCCGCCGTGGTGGGTGGGCTCGGGCCCCGACCGGCAACCTTGGGGCTGCTGCGCCTTTCAGTGCTGCTGCAGCCCCCTTCATTTTCACTCTCCCCAGTACCCTAAAATCCGTTTGGTGTTACCCAGTCTAACTGTAACCAATGTGTGACGCCTACCTTCAGTAGCGATGCGCAGGGTCTGAAAACGGTGGGGCACCAGACCAGGGCACAAAACCGACAGATACTTATGTCTACAAAATACCCCAAGGCAGCAACTCTCTTCCCTTATTTTATGATTGAGTGATGGTCAGCAAAGCTTCTCTCTTTTAATCAACATTCTATCGTCGCACGAAAACGTCGGCAATTTCTACTGCAAATTACCTTACCCACTGAATTCATTTGTTACAAAAATATAGTAAACTAAAATACAGCAAAACAATGACCAGTCAGCTGGTACCTACCTGAATCTTGAATGGAGAAGCTATAGACTAGAAGCTATCTGTGTGTTGACGCCGATCAGTCCACAAACAGCAAACATGATAAAACGCAGGTAGGTACCTACCACAAATACAAATCTGTCATCGCAACCGGACTGAACGCAAAACGCGCAAAATAATTGAAAACTGACATAGAAAGCGAATGTATAACAAATCAGAAAACAGATTTAACTGACAGAGAAAAACAAATCAGAAGCATCTCGTATCGAGATGACAAATTGAATTGAATGGATTGAATCGATTGTGAAATGAAAGATTTTGGGGTTGAAATCAGATTCTGGGGCAGTGGCCCAAAGTAGATGTGGCAAACAACATTTTTACTCGACTGAGCTTGTGTGGACGGGCCACTTTCGTCGTTTGCCATGGCGACACCAGGTCCTCAGGACCTGCCAGTTTGAGGAGCCCAGGTTTCGATTTCGATTGCACGACATCGATTACTGTCGCTACATTCTGATAACATGCTCCGTCTGTGGAGCTACAGGGAGCCAACATGACGGAACCACATATTGAATATCCATAGCCAGAGAACTCTGTCGAGTCGATGTTGAACTTCGTGAAAAATGCTAGGTACAGTTTACGGAGGAAAATTCACATGCCAACTGAACACATGGTTGGAGTTTTTTTTCACTCTTAGTGTTTCTGGGTGCCGGGGCAGTGGCCCAAGTGGCCTTATGGACGCAACGCCCCTGCCTACCTTAAATGTAGAAAATTTTTTGACCATTGTCATACCAATTGTTTTGTGACGACAAATAAAATCTCTCTCTCTCTCTTTGACACTCAACAACGTCATCATCAGTACACAGTGTTTTACATTAGGTAGGTACTTACGTTATTGCATTTTATTGGCTGCGAAGTATTGGAGTCAGTCACTGACAGAGGTAGGCAAAACGCTGGCAACAGAAGAGGCAACCAGATAGCGGGGTAACTTGTGGAAATCATGTTTAATATTAACTGTTCGAAAATTGATTTTTAACTTGGATATTTGGTCAAAAAATAAATGCCGTGCAAATCACTAGACATAGGGAAAGGTGGTAGGCAATTTAATGCGATAAACAATATTATTTGAGCATCGAAACGTCCATGGGGCAAAGAATTGTATGCATAAATTGAGGATTCTTCGCGCAATACTTCGTGCAATATTTTCGATAACAATTCGCTATCACAATGAATCCAAAAATTGTGTTACGTGAATTTTTAGTAATGATTAGGTCTGGATGAGGTCAATGGAAGGTGGAAATGGAAATGGTTTTGTCAGTGCAGCTCCGACGATAGTGATAAGATAAATTCGTGAGAAATGACTAACCAACGCATCGTTTGGTTTCCTATACCAGCACTGAAGCGGCACTTCAAATCTTATCTCCAACAATTCAAAAAAAGCGGACAATTTCTAACCGTACAAAAGACTGCGAACTCAGTTATGTTGCCGACATGCGCGCGCCATCTTGCCATCTAGGCGGATTTCTAGCTCCGCGTTTTATTCAATTTTGTTCAATTTTGTTAAACAATTCGTTTCTTCGATTTATCCAAGATGGTTGATAATTATTGTCACTGTTTGGGAAGCCTGCGAGGTAAAAAAGTTCGTTTTTCTGATTCTCAGGGTTACAGGAGCCGAACGGCAAGTTACAAGGAGCACAATTCCTCAAAAGAAGGTAAAATATTACTGCCCTGAAGTTGTATGCATACTACATGTATCATTGGGTTCTTTTATACAATTACCATATATATCTCGAATTTTATACCGTTTTCAACTGGGCAAAGTTTCAAAATTTCATGAAATTTTGAGATCAAATTTCAAAATTTCAAAACAAGTCACTCCTAGCATTTTCTCTGTTGATTAGATCCCCACCGAAAGAATTTCAAAATTACCAAATTACAAGGCGTAGCAAAAGGGCAAAGTTTCGATTGTGAATATGCATACAACTTCAGGGCAGTAAAATATTGATAAATAGTTTTAAGAATAGAGAATGAAACTAATGTGAAACTTGCAAATGTCAGTTTTTCTTTTCTTTTTTATATAAAATTTTACTTATTTGAGTGTGTAGTATATTTAACGTACCATATATTTTGTAAAAAGTTCGTATGTACATGAGAAGAAAAAAATGCAATTTAGGGTGTTAGAGATGGAAGGAGGCCAGTCGTTTCCGAATGATGGTTTGGTATGTAGGACAAGCCCGAAGACCAGACAAGTAAATAATTTGAAATTAAATTCTTTTTACAGTAAGTATGGACATTTAAAAAGTAAGGAGAAGTCCGAAGACCTCACACTTACGATTGAAGATAAATTGGTCAAATTTGAGTATTTTAATGAGTCAGAGATCGCTAAAAACTGATTATATTAAATTAATTTTTTTGGTGTTTAAATTAGAATTGGTAGGTACCTAAGAGAATACAAGAACTTTCTACAAGAACCTGGCACCTTATTCTGCATTAGACGTCATATAAATGCCACACACTTGAATTAGGCACCTATTTATTTATATTTATGACTAACGATAATTCATGTTCTATGAAGTTTTGATGAATGATAATTAATGCATCTGTACAAATAATGGTAATTAATGTACAGATCTGATACGGCACTACGGTATCGGAAGGAGGCGTTGTGCGGTGAAGCAGCAGCGCGTCCACGAAGTCAAAGGCCACAGGTTCATCGCCAAGTTCTTCAGGCAGCCGACTTTCTGCACTTTCTGCAAAGAGTTCCTATGGTGTGTAATCAACGTCTCTAATAATAATAATAATAATAATAATAATAATAATGGGGCGCTCTACTGAAAAGGCCTCTACTAAATCCAAGCCTTCAGATCGTTATTGCTCCAGGTAGGTAAGCTGCTGTACGGGCTGGTATTGCTTGCATATATACCAGCTTATATAGCATTTCCAAGTCAAATTCAACCTTTTCCAAACCAAATTCAACCTTTTCAAAACCTAATTCAACTTTTTCGAAGTCAAATTCAACTTTTTCCATTTCAAATTCAACCTTCCCCAACTTCAGCAAAAAATATACATTTTAATAAACTGATTGTGAACCCCATTACTAACTACTTACTTGTTGTATTATTCAAGGCTTAAATTACATAAACAGCGCTATAGCGGTTCAGTGCAGGTACTATAGGTCTCCCACTAGAATAAGACGCTCCAGTGCTGAGCTCTAGCGGAGAAGTAGGTACTACTCCTTAAACCAAAATTTCCCAGCTGTTTCCTCTTTTTCCCTACTGAGTGGTAGCACTTTTCTCTGATGTACTTTTCTTCCCAGTTCCCACTGTTTTGAAAAAGTAATTGGGAATGACTATATTTTTCCTCTACTTTTTAAATTATTATAAAAATAATAAACTTACCTGTGTAAGGATGAAGGAACACAATACTATTCCATGGAAAGTGTGACACTACTTGCGTTAACCTTGGGACTGCGACAAAAACACTAGCTATAGGGAAGCCGTTACTAATGAAATGGACAAGTGGTAAACAATGCAGTAAAATTTATTAGTAATTTCGTCATTTTATTAAAAATAGAAAATATGATTGATAATACATTCAATCAGAGTCATCATTGTCCCACCAGTCTTCTTCTTCGTCGGAACTCGTATCAGAAGTCTCGCCTAAATTCACAATAATATTGTCAATTTCCGTGTCTACTATGTGGTCGCTGGTCCAATACTTGTTCTCCACTGTTTTCACGTGCTCGCACACTTTTTTCCACTACAAATCCCATCTCGCCTCCGCCGTGTACTATGATAAGTCTATTGCCCTTACCGATCTGTTTCACAGCTCCCAGCTGTGTTTCAGACTGCAGCACGTAGAAACACCATGGGATGCCTGGACGTATGTTTCATCGAGGTATACGATGTTTTTACCTTGCGAGCGGTAGGATGTCATGGCACGTAGGTACCTAACCCTCCAGGCAGCTATTTCGGGCCGTTCGATCAACACCTTGCGATTGGATTGGCATTTTTTCCACTTGAAACCACACGAATGAATTCTTTTCCTTAAATATTCAGCACCGCAATCAAGAACTCCGTCACTTTTCAACGCACCAAGAATCGATCCCGTTGATGGGCACTTCTTTCGGACGGTGTAGAATTCTCTTATTTTGTTTCTAATCGCCGCATCAGTGAAGTCGTCAGCCTCAACCCTTTTCTTGTGCTCTGTTACTTTTTTTGGCGTAGTAAACAAAGGGTTTGGGGATACTGCCGACAGTTGACGCCCTTCCTTCAAAATAACGGAGACTACTTTCGGCGATACTCCAGTTGCTTCGCTTGTCAAATCTCGGATGTTATACTTCGCTTTCTCTTCGTTCTTCTTTCTGATGAAAAATTGCGCTACGTTGTAGACAATTTCTCTTGCCTGACTTCGTAACGGCTTCCCACGAGCGATCCTGCTCTTCGAGTTCTCAGCAGAACACGATGAAGGCGCACTGTCCATCATGCTATCTTCAATCGCAGTACAAAAATGAAGAGGATGTGTGATGATGCTCACAGATTAAAAACTGAGGTTCGAAAATATGGTACTTTCACAGATTGAAAAAACTGAGGTTGAGAATCGAAACAGTCAAAACATTAGTAATAGTAACCAAAACAAAATGTCAGCTACTAGAAAATCGAGGCAATGTTGCCAACTGAACAACGTGAAATTACCAACGGCCAAAGTAAGTGCAGGATGCCATGCTCTGCGTTTCCTTTCTTGGCCTCAAGAGTGCAGGGTCGGAGCGTCTTATTCTAGTGGGAGACCTATAGGTATGTGTTTTTTTTAAATTTTTATTTTTTCGTTACAATTTAAAATTTTCCTTTCGTGAACCTTCAACCGAAGTAAGGAGCATAACTTCGGTGTTTGCAAATTCTTCGTGTTTACTTCTTCAGTGCCTATTTCGTTGCCCATCGTTTGTCCTCCTCATCTGACCTCATTTGATGTCGTACGAAGTAGCGAGGGAGTTTGCAGTCGCTGTCTGATGTCATACTAAATTCAATTTAAGCCTTAAATAATCCAACAAAAAGTTATTAATGGGGGTTCACAAATTCAGTTTATTAAACTTTGTTAAACTTTATATTTTTTGCTGAAGAAGGGGAAGGTTGCATTTGAAATGGAAAAAGTTGAATTTGGTTTCGAAAAAGTTGAATTTGACTTGGAAAAAGTTGAATTTGGTTTGGAAAATGTTGAATTTGACTCATATAATACTTTGTGACTCCAGGTCCTTTCCTCCATTAGGCCCTTGACTACGTGATTTGTTGCTAGGATTTGATATTATCAAAACGCAGCAAATTTTTTCACAGCAATTTGTTATTTTGCTTCCCCACTACCGAAGGTTGGGAAGCCTTGGATTCGTGATTGAGTAAATAAAATGCATGTCCTCCAAAATGAAAATTTCCACAACCATTTTGCGTTTCAGACACCGAGGAACATTTTTGGTTCCGTGTCTGTCTGTTTGTCTGTTGTAATTTCTTGTAACGCCCATAACTACCCGAAATAATGGTCGAAATGGGCTGAAATTTGGAGGGTAGGTTCGGGTTGGGTCACAAATGATCCCATACAAAATGCAGTGAAAAATTACTTTAACTTTTATCTGCACGTGCGCTAACGTGAAATAGTTGAAACGCCCATAACAACCCTATATATCGTGCAAATGAGTTCAAACTTGGAGGGTCGATCAGGAATAATAATTTGATAGTTTCCAATGAATTTCATTGGTATCGTAATGTAACTTTCGTCTGCGCATGCGAGAACATGAAATGTTGACCGTTTCTTTGTAACGCTTCCATTTACGCAAAAAATAGTCGCAGAGAGCTGAAATTTTGAGGGTACACGCGGGTTTAATCGCAGATGATGCCATTTCGAAATCATGGAAATCGTCCCGTCTGCGCATGCGCAAACATGAAATACTTGAAACGCCCGTAACTACCTTAGATTTAGTTGAAATGAGTTTAGATTTGGAGGGTCGATCATGAACAATTCTTTGATAGTTCCGTATGAATTTCATTAAAATCGTACTGACTTTCGTCTGCGCATGCGCGAACATGAAATGTTGACCGTTTCCTTGTAAAGCTTCTAACTACGCGAAAAATAGTCGTAGAGAGCTGAAATTTTTGAGGGTGCACGTGGATTGGCAGATGGTCCCGTATCAAAATGGACCTACCCAACCAATTTGTACGTTCTCGTGATTCAAATGAGGAAGCTATACTGCCTACTCGAATTTGCAGACGTTTTTTATGATGATAGGTAACCCTTCTGTGTTGGTAGTTAACGTTCCTGTAGGTAGGTACCCAATAATGGCCCCCAATGAAATGCCCATAACTACACGAAGGGCCCTAACTAGTAATGAGATGAAACGCAGAGGGAAGGTGTGGGTTCATCAGTATCCGACTGTAAAATTCGTTTGCGCATGAGTAAAGGTTTTCCCTGAAATACCTGTAGTAGGTAACTACACCCAAATGTGTACGGTAGCTGGTAACTGAGTGAATCTTTGTTTATTTAAATTTGCAGTGAAGCCAGTATTAATTTGTACTTTACTCCTGTGCAACGCTCGGGTAACCTAGTTGATAGTGCGGGAGACTGGGAATATTTCCTGATATTACGACGATGTCGGAGTACCCGAGATGAGGGGGTTCAGACTTCAGACGTCTAGTCTAGACGGTTCGATTTATCCGGCCGGTGTACAGAACTGCACATTTTCCTCGTCCGTTGTGAGCAAGAAATATAGAAACACAATTATATGAGTTTAACTAAGAACAAATTTTACAACTTTCTTTGAAACTAAGTTTTTAGATAAGTTAGCGATAAGATATCTTATTGCGTACAGCAATACTGTCAGCTCTAAAGGTATTCGTATGTAATTCAGTGTTCAAGGTGTTAATTAAAGTAGCGTTCGCCTAGTTATGCATTGCTAATTATGCGAACAAAATTGGAGTTTTTAGACAAATTTTGAAAAATTTGTTTTTTTTAAATGCATATTTTGCTTATTATAGAACAAATTTGTAATGTCAGGTAGGTACTAAATTGACGCAGAATTTTGTGCTTCTTAGTTCATTATTCTTTTTTTTTTCTGTCGAAATGACAGTTTTCGAGTTTTACGTGAAAGAGTGAAAACAGTCCAAAACTTCCGATGTTTTTGTGGTGCATTTGGATGTAAAACAAAGCAATTAAAACTGATAATAAAGCCTGGCCTTGAGGAAGAGGCCCAATCCGCGTTCAGAGATTCAGGCCTGAGAGTAGTTTATTCTCAAAGGTTCCTCGGCGGTGTGATCGGTACAACAGACCTGAAGCACGAATTCGTTCAACACAAGGTCCAAAGTTGGGTTGAAAACGTGGGCAAACTAGCCGAAGCAACCAAGAAGAGCCCTCAAGCTGGATTCGTGGCATTTCAGAAATCCCTTTGCAGGGAATGGGCATTCACCCAGAGGGTAGTGGGCGGATGTGATGACGAATATGAACCTCTGAAGAACGCTATCCGCCAAGTTTTCGTCCCAGCATTAGTTGGAGATTCAGTGAGCGACCTGGAAGCCGAACTATTTGAGTTGCCACTAAAGTCTGGAGGCCTGGCTCTGGAGGACCCTGTGAACTCCGCCCCCGTCAACTACATTGCCTCAGAAAAAGCCACTCGAGTACTAGCCGAAGCTCTGGCAACTGGTCGGTACTTCGACACAAACCAACATGAAGACCGGATACGCGAAATACAAAAGGACGAGAGGATGCTCAATACGGCCGGGATGGTAGCAAGAAGAGACCGAATCATTCGGTCGCTGCCTGAAACCCAAAAGAGAGCCGTCGAAAGGATTACGCAAAGCCACTCATCACAGTGGCTGACGGTGGTACCCTTACAGAGGGACGACCTAGACCTCTCACCATCTCAATTCCGAGACGGGCTGTGCGTCAGATATGGTAAAGAGCCAAGAGAATTACCGAGTCACTGTGATGGGTGCGGCGACCGCATGAACCTCTGCCATGCTCTGAACTGTAGAAATGTGGATTGGTCAAACGAGGGCATGATCAGATACGAGACCAGTGCGGCAAAATGGCTAGCCTGGCCTGGAACTCAGTTGGTCTAGAGCCAGTTATGCAGGAAAATGCAGACGGAACTCCGAGGTTGGTGGCTGACATACGAATACATGGCGTGTGGAACCAAGAGAGAACGGCGTATTTTGACACCCGCGTTGTGAACGCAGACGCCTCCTCTTACGGCTCCCAGGCCTGGTCCACAATTTCACAGAATTCAGCAAATGAGAAGCACCGCAAATACGATACAGCCGCGGAGGATCTGAGAGGTTCTTTCACTCCCCAGGTCGTTTCGTGTGACGGATCCCTGCACAGGGAGTATGACAGCTTCCTCAAGAGAATGGCGGAAGTGCTCTCAGAAAAGTGGGCCAAACCCCTTTCACAGGTCACACATTGGGTCCGCGTGAAGACACAAATTGCTGTAGTAAGAGCGGTGTCCTTAAGGGTAAGAGGCTTAAGAAGAAGAGTGAGGTGCCTCGGGCTAGAAGATGGCGCCCTGATGCCCTTATAGTAGAACGATACGTGAACAAGGGAACATCCCATTTTCCACTCTTTGGTCAAATCCGACTTCATCTTCGGTCTTCTCGTCCCCAGTAATTCATTGAATACACGATTGTCTTACGTTATAAAAAAAAAAAAAAATTAAAACTGTTTTTAGCTTTCCAAGAACTATCTCCCAGCGAAATCGTATTGTTACTGGAGCACTGTGTCATGATATTTTCTTGGTCAGCGCATAGAACCAAACCATTGTAACGGTCATTTGGTATTATTGAAAATCGAGTTTTGGTTTATTATTTTCAATTACCGTGTGTGGTGGTTTGAGACTTTTTTGGAAAATTTATCCCACAATAACGTGGATTCTAGATCTTGGTATCCCGTTATTTCAAGTTAATACTGCAGTGACACCTTTCCACCTCAAGGGCATAACTGCCGTCTCGATATACTTGAGTATTTATGTCAAATGCATAAATTCTGGTATGCTTGGGGCTTTACTGTTCTGCCTTCTCTCCTCCCTCTGCATTTTATTTCTCGGAATTTTTTCCACCGGAGTTGGTTGTGGGGACTTGAAATGATACAAAATGAAATTAATTTAACAACATACTTACACTATACAATGCTCTGATGATCGCCAACGGCCATACCGCGTTGAACACGCCGGTTCTCGTCCGATCACCGAAGTTAAGCATTGACAAAAGTATATTTGGAAACATTGATAAACAAATAAAAGCAAATACTTCAAAATAAATTAAGACATTCTTCTCCGTTCTTGGGTCGTAGCCTTGGCCCACTTGCCAAGCTGGACTTTATTGGGATCCCGAGAGGGCTTCCGTAGAGAGCAGAACGGCTTCCATCAGAGCTCCGATGAAAGTCCTCCACTCGACGTGGGGGGGTCTGCATGTTGTTGCTGAGGCATCAGAAAGTTCCGTTCTTGCCGAGGTTACTTAGTGCTTATAAGGCTCGTACTCTGGTCAAAAATGCGTTCCAAATAAAGCGCTCCTCCAAGTAGTACGCGTTCGGCTGCCCATCCAAGGATGTATTCGGGTATCCCCAATCTCCGCAGTGGGATAGCAGACTTCCTGGCCCACACACCTCTCCAGGTAATTATTGCAGGTATGACCTTCACACCATTAACCTCTTCCCCAGTTGAAGCTGCTACGGCTGCAATGATGCTGGGCTGTGCATACTTATCATGCTTCGCTTGAAATATTTCTTCATGGCTCCTTCTACCAGAACCAGACACGACTGCCACGTCTATTACTGCCACCAGGCCCTGCCGAGTCCAGACCACCAGGTCTGGGCGCCATCCCCTCCCATTCAGAGTAAAATGGGGCTCTGAGTGGACAATCCATCCTCTCCTCTCACAACAGATCCTGAGGAGGTCACAAACCGCATTGTGGCGAGCCAGTCTGGGGTCCAAAGTAACCCGACAGACCTGCAACACGTGAAAAAGCTCAAAAACTTTCAATACTTAGTATGATTTTTGTACGGGTTTAAATTGATCTCGAACCAGAAGGGGTACCCCTGGAAAGGAGTTAATCTCGGATATTTTAAGGCAGTACGTACTTCCATTGATACAGACCGGCGATTTAGACACTTCCCGTTTAGTAGTTAGAATAAAACGCTGCAAATTATTACACAACGGTTCATTATTTACCAATAGCTGCCCTTCTGTGTAGATCACTGTTTTCTCGTAGGTCTTCTTGTAGGTCCCATTTGAGTCCTACAAATCAAAGTAGGTTTGTAGGTCCCATTTACCTTGGATTATAATCACGCATGGCTGAATGAAATCGAGTTGGTTGTTCCGAGATTTCATTTGAAAAATGATGGTTATTTTGAATTGTACTTTTGCAATCTGAAAAAACGTAAGGCTTCACGAATAACAAAAAAAAATTAATGATAAATTCTTGATTCCACCGCATATGTACGAAAGTGTAATTCTGCGGCCTGCTCCAGTACTCGATTTTGGGCTTTCCTGGGGGGAGCACTAGGCACTGATCACAGGAAACAGTGATCTACACAAAACGGGCATCTGTGCAGGTAAATAATAAACCGTTTTGTAATAATTTTCAGCGATTTCTTAAAAGGATGATGATGAAATTTACAAGTTTGTACTCTTGGTTTCAGGGGATTCGGGAAGCAAGGATACCAGTGCCAGAGTAAGTTACTTCTTTGTTTGTTGCTTGATTACAAGCTCAGTAATATTACTGATGGTAGTGGTAATACCTATCGAAAAATCTTACAAAAACAATTAGGCTGGTACTCTAGAGAAGATCCATGACACAGAAGAGTGGGGTGTCACTTTTTAAAAATTGCTCTGATTTCTTAACGGGAATTGAAGTTAGAAATTGATCATAGACGCAGTGATGTATTATTTACCTATATCATAAATTTGGGAAGGTACACATTTCGAATTTAATCAAGTTTTCAAGAAAAAACAATAATTATAAGTGAAGGAGTTAATTAATATGAGTAGGTACACACATACCTAGTAGGTACGTAGTTCTATAATAATATTTTTACGTAAAATCCATTTGTATTCATTTAATGCCATGTATTTATCAGTAGGTAAGTAATTCGTACATTTTTTCAGGCTGCCAGACAGCTGTGCACAAGAAATGCCACGAAAAACTTCTTTCCAAATGTCCCGGCACGAGCCAGGACTCGGAAAACACTATAGTGAGTAAAATAATAGTATAATTAGTGTTGCCTAATAGAACAATAATTAGTTTTTTTCTGGCTGGAGGAGAGTTGTTCCAAATACGCATAGTCAAAACAATCAGAATTAGCAGGTACATGACATGTATTAACCTGTGTAACCTGTAATATTCTCAAAAACAACTAAAATCCAAAGAAGACCAAGATCCAGAAGAAAAATCTGATTGATAACCAAATGGGAACTTCAAGTGTTTTACTCGTGAAGTTTGTATGTGTCAAAGTGATACGTGTTATGAACAATTTTTATCAAACCGTTATACAGTGTAAGTACATAGATACCCATCGCACATATACACAAATGTTCGATGGAGGTTATACATAAGGGCAGACCCTGCAACGCAGTGGCATACCTAAAAGAGCCAGTCTTTTGAAACGCGCTTGTTAGAACTACTAATTTAGTGGGTAATTATATGTACAATACGCTTGTCACCCGTGATTTTGTTAATATTGAGATATTTTACTTGAAAATACAATTTAAAGAAAACTGAAATACAAATTAAAGGTCGGAATGAGTATAAATGTAAAAAATTTGGAGATTTCACCTGTGGTGGTTTGAAGGTAAAGGTGAGGCTTGGATAGGTGAGGTTTAGATGGAGATGAAGAGGTGATGGTAGCTAGCGTTTAAAATGTTAACACCTATGGCGAAGCCAGGAAGGTCACCACCGCTAAAAACGCTAGAGGATGCGCCCAGACGGTTCCACCAGGTCGGTTAACACCGGACCAGTTCCACCACTCCGAGTTCTTTTAGGTGAGAAAGGTAAGGAGGTGTGAGGAGAGAGAGCAAGAGGTCATCGACATGAGGTTTGAGCGTAGAATGGTGAGCTGGGCTAGAAGGGCGGTTTATAAGGGCGCCCTTAGGGGCGTTGGATGGAGACGGCAACCTACACCTCTCTGGTCAGTAGGCCACCATTCCTTCGCTTCATTTAGGACAATCTTAATATCCAGATGGAGTGGTATATCTAGAGAGGAACCACGACATCACCCTTAGAAGTCCTCGTCCTCAGAAGAGCTGTTGTCGTCAATTGGTGGTGGGTAGTATTTTGGAAGCTGTGGCGTTGGCACGTTTTCAGGACTATACAAACGTCCAATCTCTCTAAACAATGCATGTATGCGCGAATTATATTCGAGGTATGTCCGACGAAAAATAAATTCAGCCAGATGCCCAACCAGATGGTGTTCAGTTGCCGTAACGTTCCCCGCACGGCGCGCCATGTCCGTTCTATTGTTTGAGTGTGGGTGCCGGTATCAGGATCAACAAAATTCTTCAAATACCTGGGTTTTCTGACTATTTATTCGTCTTTCTTTATCTTCAGAATTGCATTCCGAACAAAATATCTCAATATTAATACAATTGTGGGTGACAAGTGAATTGTAAATAATTACCATTTAGTGTAATTTTGTAAAACGTGGAATAGATAAATCTCATAAAAAATTTGATCGTGAAAAAAACTGAATTTCTCCTTAATCAAGCAATACCTTCTAAAATAAATGAACTGCAGACCTCTGCAGCAGGATAAAACAATACAGTTTCAAGATTTGACTTTGTCTTCTCCATATCTTAAAGAATATGGGCCAAACATTGATTCCCACTGTGGTGATGGTGAAGACTGTTGTAGGTGAGGTTTGGGTAGGTGAGGCTGAGAAGGAGAGTGTAGGTTATGAGGTAGCTAGTAGACAGAAAGGTTACACCACATTGGCTAGGCTAGAAAGGTTACCACCACGTTGGATACTAGAGGTTGTGCCCAGTAAGGTTACACCACATTGGCTAGGCCAGAAAGGTTACCACCACGTTGGATACTAGAGGTTGTGCCCAGTAAGGTTACATCACATTGGCTAGGCCAGAAAGGTTACCACCACGTTGGATACTAGAGGTTGTGCCCAGTAAGGTTACACCACATTGGCTAGGCCAGAAAGGTTATCACCACGTTGGATACTAGAGGTTGTGCCCGGTAAGGTTACACCACATTGGTAAGGCCAGAAAGGTTACCACCACGTTGGATACTGGAGGTTGTGCCCAGTAACGTTACACCACATTGGCTACACCAGAAAGGTTACCACCACATTGGATACTGGAGGTTGTGCCCAGGAAGGTTACACCACATTGGTTAGGCAAGAAACGTTACCACCACATTGGATACTGGAGGTTGTGCCCAATAAGGTTACACCACATTGGCGAGGCCAGAAAGGTTATCACCACGTTGGATACTAGAGGTTGTGCCCGGTAAGGTTACACCACATTGACTAGGCCAGAGAGGTTACCACCACATTGAGATCTTTTATGAGAGTCGTTGAGGAGGAAGTTGAGGTGAGAGACAGACGTCATCGAGTTCGAGTGTGATCGGTAGAATGACGAGCCGGGCAAGGAAGGCGCCTTATAAAGGCGCCTTTACCCTCCCCCGGTCCTCCGACGGATCGATGGAGGGAGGCTACCTGTTTACGTCCCTTTGTCACGTAGCCCCTTTCCCCTTGGCTTTACTAGAAACAATCTTAAATGTAAATAGAGTGGTATATTATAAAGGGGATCCACGATACCCACCAATCAATGTTGAATTTTTGATGTTCCAAGAACTTTGTTGTTGTAGTAAAAAGCAGATGGCAATAAATTTTAACGTTTTTGTTGCCTTCTGGTGTAAATTTAGTATTTTCACTTCCATGCTATTTATATTTTGATGTTTTTTTGATATTTTTCAGTACCTCCGCCAGAGGTTCAAACTCGATGTTCCTCACAGGTTGGTGGTAAAGTATTACTTGGAATATCTACTTATAAAATAATTATAGTATAGATACTTTATAGATTATGAACTTGTTGATTAGTTCACCGAGATTTCGAGACGTGCTGCATGAACCAATCAGCCAATTTTTCGAAAACACCCGACAAAACCCAAATTTCTGATTATATGGACGGTAGGTATGTGAAATAGATCCTGCTTAATCATTCGCAAATCTTTGAAGGAAACGAGGTAATGCAATGGATTAAAATTGCTAATCAAGCGATTTTAAAATTTGGAGTTTTTTTAACATAAGTGAATATCAACGGGAAAAAAAATCAAAAACGGAAAATTGGCTATGCATGCGTCACAAAAGCGGTTTATATTATTTTTTAAATGAAAGTAGATTCCATCCTGAGAGTTTTGAGACCAACCGCACGCTCATACGGTAAGTACTTCTTTTTCTATGATTTTTTCAAATTTTCGAAAGGTTCCTACGTCATTCCTCCCCTCTCGCCACGGCACTGTGACGTAGGAACTCTGGAAACTTTGAAAAAATCATAGAAAAAGAACTAGTTACTTATCGCAGGAGCGTGCGGTCGGTTTCAATATTCTTGGGGTGGAATCTACTTTCATTTAAAAATAAAAAATAAATAAATACGCGCAAATGGCTCATTGCTGTTAAACGGAAAATATTTTCAAAAATTCATGTATGTACGGGACTTGTTTTGCGTAAATTGATTTGAAGGTTTTTCCACTGAAGGAAGCAGTTTGAATCCACAAGGTGGGGAAAACAGCTGAAGCTCTTCTCCCACAAAGAAAAGCGAAATTCCAATTCCCTTCTTAAACTGACTACAGGTAGTGCGGTTCTCAGTGACAAAAGTTGGGTTAAAACTCGATGTGGAATAATCAAACAAAAACTAAACCTTCAGTTTGTCAGCAATTTTGATTAAAACTCGCACAAATTTACTGTCAGAAATATTCATTTTGGTTACCTACCATACATGGTTTGGGTTGGTGGCTGTGGACAGGGAAACGTTATTTCCGTAGACAAAAATGTTTTTATATTATTGTACGGGAGAGAGGGACAATCTAAAGCCTAGTGAAAAAATCATTAAGTACACAATAATTCGTTCAGGACTTAGGTAGGTACCTACTTCATTAACCTGTTCATTTTCTCCGCTCTATATTTTTCTCCCTTGCGGCGTCAGTTCGCTTATCTGCTGTACAGTATGAACTAATGAACGAGTTTGCGAATAAAAACTGGGGGCCTATTCACTAAGCGAAAGAGACATCTCTTTTCGGTCCGACTCTCTTTTGGCAGAAGAGATTTGTAGAGTATCCATGACAGGGTTATTCAGTAACTTGTAAAAGAGAGAGTTGGTGGCCACCTTGGCATTTTCGATCTCTTTCAGAGAGACAGCTAATTAGGTGTCTTTCCTCGAAAGAGAAAGTCTATTTCTCGTTTGTTTGACAGTAATAAACCGTGTAATATCGTCGTTCATCCACAACCGTCACATTTTCCGTTTTCATTTAATGAAAAAAACACGATCAAAATTACCGAAGTGGTTGCGGATGAACGAGGATATTACACGGTTTATTACTGTCAAACAAACGAGAAATAGACTCTCTCTTTCGAGGAAAGACACCTAATTAGCTGTCTCTCTGAAAGAGATCGAAAATGCCAAGATGGCCACCAACTCTCTCTTTTAAAAGTTACTGAATAACCCTGTCATGGTTATTGATTCATGACTAAAAACGTCCAAGTACGGGTTGAGGTAGGTACCTACCTACCTAAGAGTGGCCGTTCATTATGTGTAGATATAATACGAGCATTAAGAGCCCCCTAATTCGACTTTTTCTGTTTATACTTTTTTAGCTTTTTTCAGTTTCGTTTAAACTTTTATCCGATTCATGAGTAAAAACGTCCAAGTATGGGTAGGTATGGACTGAATAGGATTACTAAGAATTACTAAGAAATGCGTTCATTATTAAGGAATTGAACTCCAGGGGCACAAACATCTCGCACTTCATGGATACTATGGGATTTTCATGCATTAGTATCCATATCTCTTTCCCAAGGTCGCTGAAGCTATTCTGTAAAATAGACGAACACCGGAGACATTGGTAGAGACTGTCTCCCCGGGGAGACTATCTCTATTTTCAAAATAGATAATCAATCGTGTTTTTCGCAAGGTACTTGCTTTGGATATGAACTAGGTACCGGTCGAAAAATGGGTACACCCGATTCCTTCCTGGTAAATGGGAGAGTACTAATCCCCTTCGTAAGTTGTTAAGCCGATGAACCAATTTCTTCCCACCAACTCACCCCGATTTATTCCCGCTGACCTCTCTGTTTTCATGATAGTTGTTGCTCCAGTTCGTTTATCACCACCCAGGGTGCACCAAAAATTGTGTTTTGTTGTATAATTTCGAACTCGGCAATTTGTCAATGACAACAACAATCAAAACGATTTAAAACATTTAAACAGGCCAGTGGTGTTCATAACAAGATTAATTATTACTGTAAATGTTTTTGAAGGAAATGCTACAGGTAGGTACATAATCCATTGTATCCATACCTTCCTTTTGGTATTTTGTCGTTTGCAGTTGAATGAACATGCTCTTTCTGTCATAACGGGACTTGCCCGTACCTACTGGGGTGATGATCAGTAGCTGTGCGTGGGGCACCAGATCAGAACACAAAACCAACAGATTTGTCTACAAAATACCCCAATGCAACAACACCCTTCCCCTTATTTACTGATTGAAGATTTCTATTCAACAAGGCTTATCTCTTTTAATCAACACTCTATCGTCGTACGACAACGTCGACAGTTTCTACTGCAAGTTAGCCACAGAATTCATGTCTTACAAAATAAAAAATATAGTAAACTAAAATAGAACAAAACAATGGCCACTAGGCCGGTACCTACTTGAAATGGAGAAGCTATTGACTAGAAGTTATCTGTGTTACGACGCCGATCTATCCACATTACCACAAACAGGACAAAACGCATGTAAATACAAATCTGTCATGATCCTGACCGGACCGGACCAGACCGAACCCAAAACACGAAAAATTTGACGCAAGAAATTGAAAACTGACAGAGAAAGCGAATGTGATTCAGTGAAGTTCTCAGCTTAGTGGTCATCTGCAGATGTCGGACACGTGATTCAGAGACGACAAAAAATCAAATCAGAAGAAGAAGCATCTCATGTCGAGATGACAAATTGAATCGAAGGGATCGAATCGATTGTGAAATGAACGATTTTAGGAGCCTAGGTTTCGATTGCAGGACATCGACTACTGTCGCTTTATTCCGATAAATATGCTTGGTCTATGGAGCTATACTATACCATGGATGCTCTACTTGAATATTGAATATCCATAGCCAGAGAACTCTGGCGTGTGGCTGTTGAACTTGTGAAAAATGCTAGCTAGGGACAGTATATGGAGGGAAATTCAGATGCCAACTGAAAAATGGTTGGTATTTTAATCTGGTGTTTCTGGGTGCCGGGGCAGCAGTCCAAGTGGCCTTATGGGCGTGTTACGAGCCAGTTCGACGGAACTGCTTTGGTCAGCTCGACCCAGTTTTCCCGAACTCCCCTCAGGACATCGCCCTCCGATTCAGTTTGCCGTAGCACCTTATACGCGACTCACACTCTCCTTTATAACATCGTGTTATCCATCTAGTAACCCAATAAAAAATTAATACTGTAGTGTTCGTAGTGAATTTATGAGTATCATCCTACCCAACCCGCACATACCTTAAATCAACGTGAGGAACATTACATTTGGCGCAGTCGGTAGGACTCACAGACTTTAATACGTTCCCAATAAGGAATTCCGTGGTTAATTATCGTGTTTCAGTGTTGTGTGTTAACACCGTTAAGTTTTTGTGACTATGCTGTTTCAGAACAACGTCGAAATCTCATCAGAGGGCGTAGGTTGTGCTATACATTTAATACAATGGAAACACCTAGTTGAAGGGTTGAAGGCCTTTAATCCGACTTCAAGCCCCCATTCTTTAGCTTCTCACTACCGCCGCACTCTACAGAAATTGGATAGGAACTTAGATGAACTTATCCAATCCCTACCAAGCCGGTTGGTCATTTCACAAGCAATTGAATGGGTGCAACGTACACTCACGTACCAAGTCGACGCCCATACCCTCATCAACAAAGCCTCTGGAACAAAGACGTCCATTTCAACGAAAACACCCAACCATCACAACCTGAAACATCACCTTCATTGGCATCAGACATCGACACATCTCAAAGTGTTACAAAAGTCAAGGACCACCAGATCGCTCATCCCGCCCGAAATATCACATCTTCTTCATCCCCAGGAACACTGAATTTTGCTTGCAAAGTTTGCGGTGGACGTCATGCCCTCCGTAAATGCAAAACATTCAAAGGGATGACCGTTGAGGAGAGATGGGATGTGATTCATTCTAATGATTTGTGTGCGAACTGCTTTGCCTCGACACATAATTCAGACATGTGTACTTCCCGATTTGTATGCCAATGTCACAAAGCACACAATTCGCTGCTTTGTAAAATCCCATTCAGCTTCGCTAGAATTCGCGAAGATGATGACTTAAAACGGGACTCTGGAGTACTCCTTTCCTCTCCACCTGCGTTCAAGGATCGGGCACGTTGTGAGGAATCTACTTCGAAGAACTTCGCTCCCCCCTCACTTCCACCTGACAGATATTCTCAAACAGCGGATGGAGAATCAGCAACAGAGAGCCTGTATTCAATGATAAAACTCAGCCAGTATTCCAGCTTCCCATCTAGGCTGAATTTAACCTTCACCCGCTCGCCTCTCCTGAAGTCACACTTCCGATCGCGTGGGCGGCAAATTGGCCGCCCTTGATTTTTCATAATTTTCACTACTTTTCTTCGTTTTTTCCAAATTAGTTTTGACCAGGGAACTCCAGCACAACATTACAAGCACATTTTTATCATAAATTCTTTATTCAGATAATGGCAATCACAATAAGAACGTAGATATATATCAAAATCACATTTTCAATCTTTGAAGGTTTTCTGCACTAAAATAATATTCTGCAGTTCGCAACTTTTTCTATTGAAAGGAGGTAACAAAAGTTTGAATATAATCATAATAATACGTACTTCATTTCGACAAATAACTAACGTGACAATAAAATAAAACGAAAGCTGGCTAGAACAAAACTAGAATATCCATAGTTCAAAACATATTAGAACTTTAGTAAAAAAAAAAAACTTTACAAAAATACAAAAATTATACTCAGGAAGATGAGTTAAAACTCAAAATACTTGAATCACATTGGAAAGCTAGCTAGATCAAAACTAGAATATCCATAGTTCAAAACATTAGAACTTTCCAAATCGAGATGCAAAACATTCATGTTTCAGTTCAAAATACAGCAGAGTACGACAAGAAATATCGATGAGAAGCCCTACACATATTCTAGAATACTGTGAAACTAGTACAGTTGAAAATACATGCGAAAGGAAAATTAATATTTACTTACATTTTCAAAATCGTGCGATGCGAAAACTGCCACGTTACCGCTCGCGTAGGCGGCAAATTGGCTCGAACCTGATGTCCCCAACTTTGGAGCAGTACTGACTGGGCTGACGTGTCCACCACGATCGGAAGTCAACGTAGTCTAGCAGGAAAGATATTAACTAGAGAATACATGGCGCTCTTGGGGCTATCACGATACTTTGAGCGAGCATACACGGGAAAATTCGAAAAGGCGGCCAATTTGCCGCCCACGCGAGCGGATGAAGGTTAATGTATACACCTGAGGACAGGTGCTCCTCATAGGGGGAGGTAATGTTACGAGCCAGTTCGACGGAACTGCTTTGGTCAGCTCGACCCAGTTTTCCCCAACTCCCCTCAGGACATCGCCCTCCGATTCAGTTTGCCGTAGCACCTTTTACACGACTCACACTCTCCTTTATAACATCGTGTTATCCATCTAGTAACCCAATAAAACATTAATACAGTAGTGTTCGTAGTGAATTTATGAGTATCATCCTACCCAACCTGCACATACCTTAAATCAACGTGAGGAACATTACAGGCGCAACGCCTCTGGATAGAATTGATGGAAACATCGGCGTCTGCTTGCATTTATTTTTTCAACACGCTATAAAGGTGAAAATATCCGGATGGGGATGGCGAAATTGTTTAACCCTCTTTTGCACAGCGGGAGCACACCCTTCCCAACAACTTCAAACCCGGCTGTAACAGAAAAAGAAAGGATATATTATGGGTCACTCGCACTGTCTCAGACTCATGAACAAACCCTTCTCTGTGACAAAAAATAATTCCAACCTTTTACAGTGGTATTATGTTGGTAGCAGTGGAAACTTGAGTGTGAAGTCACCTGTTGATATCCCAATCTTTGCCTGGAGTGGTGTTTTTCGTGATTTTTTTGGTATTTCGATTAGAACAAGATGGTAAAAGTAAGTAAAACCTTTTTATATTTGAAATTAAAGTGTCTTAGCATGCCTAGAAAGCTTTTCATTTCACTCGACAAGTTGTTTACATGCTGGCCCTGAAAACAAGGTTACCTGGTGGGTATTAAGTCTTCCCCCTATGTCGCTACGGTAACCTAACCCAAACTAGGTGGGAAGTATGTGTTCCCGCTGTTCTTTTCTCATCAGAACAATTTCTCAACTCTTTTGGTTAGGCTGCATAACTACCTATTTTTGTCTTATATTGTTTCAGGAGAGATTTTACAGGCTTACATATTTTGGTTATTTTATTACTTATTGGTTTATTATTTTCAATAATGAACCATTGGAATCGAGCATGAAAAAAAAATTCTTACCCCCCCTCAAAATTTGATGGTTTACGTTTCAAGGTATGTAGAATCCAAAACTGCAATAAAAATATTTCTGTCTGTCCGCCGTACGCCTTACGCCGTACGGGCCACTTTTCTTAGTTACCATGAAAAAAAATTGATGAAATTCGGGTTATAGGTTCCGTTCAGCGTCTAGTTGGTCCTCGAAGCTCGACGTTACTGTGAGTCATCTCTAAGGGGTTCAAAATAGGGGTTGAAATTTTCAAAACGCCTATACTATTTTTTTACGTAAATATTTTTACGGTTTTAAATAGTTCTTGAACTTGTGAGTTTTTTAAGACCATCCGGAGCATCGTACGTCCAGCCGTTCGTTCACAGTAAGGCCCCGAAGTTTGCACCGACAGGCATTTTCGACTCCAGTGTGAATGAAATTGTATACAATTCAAACCAAATCTCGTAACCAGAGACGCGCCCACAATAGGAATTTGTGAATACGGCCAATCATTGGTAGGGATCACCTGATTATATTGGCGGAGTATGAAGTCGAGTTGGTTGTTCTGTGATATTATTTCGCTTGAAAAATGATGGCTCTTTTGGAGTTTGTTGGTAGGTAGTGAAACTTGAACAAACGTTGAAGTATTATTGATGGGTAAATTATTACTACGGTAAATCATTACTCAACGGTAAATTATTACACAACGGTTCATTATACCATCTACGTAGAAGGGGCTGGAGTTTGTTGGTAGGTACTTTTGCAACTTTTTTCACTCCTCATCAACAATTTCTTTTCAGAACTTCATTATGTGTGTTTCTTTTTGTTAGGTACTGTTTGTCATCGGCAGAATTATTTTAGCAACATTTAACTCGTGATTTAGGTAGGTACCTAGTAACGAGTACGGGGTTAGGTACTAACCTACGGAGGGTCTGCGATCTACATAATATGTATATAATAGAATAGTACATCTCATATTATATAGAAGGGTTATCTATACATAGAGCTGTGATCTGTAACAGGAGGGTATTCTATACAAAATAATAAACCGTTGTGCAGGGATTTGCAGCGTTTTTTTCTATTGACCCTTCTATTTTACTTATACATAGGTAGGTACTAGCCAATATTGGAAAAGTAATCCAATGATTTTAATACTGCCTAGAAGTTGTAAAAGGCAATAGAGAGTTCCTAAAGACTAAAGTCGGGAAGATGTGTTCGGATTTATCTCAACTGCGCATGCGGGTCGCCCAAGTTCAAACTTATTTCCTTAAGTTCGACTTATTCGGCCTTATACATAAGGCGCGTTATCTCCCAGGGCACAAACTTTAGGAATCGTCTTTAACCTTACTCAGGGGTAACAGTGCACAGCTTTTTGCCGCGTTTTGTCGTTTTTTTAACGCGTCATGTGTCGTCGGTCCTCGCCATCGCCAGCGTCTTTCAAAGTTACTCCAAGCGTCTTTCAAAGAATTTGCTAGATTGTTGCGATATCAACTTAGGATAAAAAAGTCCAGTCAACGCATCGCACGAGGATTTTGATGTTCAAAATACACCTCAAAAGCACTTATAATATCGTCATCCGACAACAGTCCTTGTCCGTTGAGGTAGAGGCGAAAAAGATTTTCAAGCTCTTCCATGATGAACTTGAAATAAAATAGAATAAACTAAAAATGAAATGGAAACGGAACGACCAGGAAAGAAAGGCAGCTGAAGCTGAATGGATTTCGCGTTGTGCTAAGTTAAGTGACGTTACTTTTTAATTCACTCCTACCCCCACCACTTCTGTCAAACCGGACTTATTGGTTAGCATCCAAAGTTAGCATCTTAGCTGCTCGCCTTAGATGTGGCCAAAAGATATGGCCGTTCCCTAATGAACTTATCTCTTAGGAACTCTCTAATTGGGAGTGGAAAGAAACTTCTAGCAACAGTTAAGAGGGAATGGAAAATTGATGGACTGGGGTTACACAGTGGGAAGACTGTCTTCCCACCAACCTTAGTTTTCAACAGGTGCTGAAAAAAATAATAAAATGACCATGTGTGGTCCAAGTACTGCCTCAAGAACCACTAAACTGAAAATCATGAAAAAATTAATGCCTCAAAATTTTGTGCACGAAAAGGTTAGGTACTTACCTAACTGTTAAATTTGGGGAGGAAGATTTCACACGCATTTTTGTCGATCTTGCTAAACTGACCGAAAATGTTGCCTGTAACTGAGGTGGAAATCTGAGAAATCGGTGTATATCTCTTCAGGAAGGATTCCTGCCCCAGGAAGGGAATCGGAATAGCCGCCAAAAAAGGGTTAGGTACAAACTTTATTTTAAGGGGCGATCCTTATTTTAAATAATTTAATTTAAATCCACTCCAAATTACAGGGAGTATAACGATTGCGCCTCCAATCCCTCCTAAGCTCAGGATTATACTCGGAAATTATTATTTCCCTCTCCTGACACTTCCGAAGAACTCTTGCGCCCATTTTCTGAAATGAGAAAATCGTCCATTGCGCTCCTGGTAAAAATGAAAAAAAGAGGCGAAGTTTCTAAGGGAATGTCATACTTGGCTATAGCAGGACATAATAATATATAACAAGCCAAGCAATAGCTGATACAACTGATAATAATAAACACTGCCTCAAGCAGGCGCACACATCCCAGAAACATAACGCAAATACATTTAATTATGTGGTTTCAGAGGTTCTGTATCGAGCAATACATTTTTGGAGAAGTTCTTGTTTGTATTTTGATTTTGCATTTCAAAATGAGCGTGGTCCTTGGGTGCTACCGAGTTTGATATAATTTTCGTTTTGAAATGCAAGGAGAACGTTGGCAAATTTGTAAATGCGCGGATGAGCGTGATTGCAATTCATTGAAATGGTTGTGAAAACTTTCGTATGTATTTGTCGTCTAAGTTAGATCGGCTGAACATTTCCCCCACATTTGTGGAGGATGTGCACAGCCGATTTCTATACAGGGTGTCTCACTTATGATCCGAAAATTTTTAACCACGTGTTCTACAACCAATTTCCAACAAAAAGTGTCCCTTAAAGTTTTTTTTTTAAACCACTAAAAACCTGAGTTTTTTCAATGTTAAGATTTTTTTCGTGTTTTCGACCTTTGGTCACTGAAAAGGTCATAACTCCCTTAATATGAAAAGTAAAACCAAATCTAAGTAAACCGTTGGAAAGAGCGTTAAATTTCCCGTCTTTTGAGCCTCTAACAATATTTTTTTGAAGGGAACTTGAGAGTGAAAAATGAGCCTGAAAAGTTAATTTCGTCAATTCTTGAAAACTGCCTGTTTTTCAAACGATCATTAGGCCCCATAATTCTGGTGATTGGTCATAGCCTGTAAGCCTAAAAAATGCGCAAAAGCCTCAGCTTTCCAACGGTATAGTCAGTTTTTATTTTTTAGAGGGAACGTTTTTGAGAAAATTGAGTTTTTATGCGAAAAAACGTGTGTTTTCAGGCACATTTGAGGGTTTTTCCTTGGGGAAAAAAAAGTACTGCATGACTAACCACTGATGACTTTGGAGGCGGATTTACGTATTTTTTTACGCTGAATAATGGTGACATACCCAGAGCTTTCTAGCAACGCCGCCCGTCTGTCGATGGGATTGTATGCGAAAAAAGGTGTGTTAAACAGGGTGAGGTTTGTTTCTGTTGTTTGTTGTGATGCCCTCTTCTTAGCGTTGATAAGAAAATCGTCATGAGGAAAACATCTACGTACAAAGTCTCTCTATTCGACCGAGTTCACCATCACGTTCAATCCGTTCTTCCGTTGCGTTCGATCCAGTTTCCTGTGTTGAAAATTTTCGAAGTTTTTCTTTCAACTATGGCTCTATGAACTGACGCATGTGGCACCCCTAGCTGCAAGCCCAATCGGCGGGTGCTGGAAGTGGATTCCTCAGCTATTGCTTCCAATATCGCCTCGTCACGAAATTCATCGCGTGGACCGCTTGCTCTGTGAGTGACCATTTGGAACAATTCCCCGTTCCGTGCACGTGTGCATACCTGCGTTAATATTTGAAAAATGTTAGCTGCAATTCACCATTGCTGGTCGTTATGGCTGAATAAATGTCATGAAGCTATTACGTAGGCGTAGAAAACAGAATTTACCTTGTGAGTAATTTCCAGTTGTTAACCTCATACCATCAGGCGTCTTCACAAATGGGTGGGTTAAATAAGGGTGTTAGCACAAACAACACTTCATTCCGAACATGAAACGAACACCTTTTGATATGGTGAAGTGCATTTACCCTACTGAAGGTTTCTCTGTAAGGAGGATGTCTGTTGGGGAAACGCAGCGCGTACTCTCTTCCCGCTGCGATGCGTTTCCGTGCGTAACCATATACGAAAATCATGTCGACGCACTCTTTGACGGTATAGGTGAATGGAGCCATAGTGGAAAGAAAAACTTCGAAAATTTTCAACACAGGAAACTGGATCGAACGCAACGGAAGAACGGATTGAACGTGATGGTGAACTCGGTCGAATAGAGAGACTTTGTACGTAGATGTTTTCCTCATGACGATTTTCTTATCAACGCTAAGAAGAGGGCATCACAACAAACAACAGAAACAAACCTCACTCTGTTTAACTCACCTTTTTTCGCATACAATCCCATCGACAGACGGGCGGCGTTGCTAGGAAGCTCTGGGTATGTCACCATTAGATTCAGCGTAAAAAAATACGTAAATCCGCCTCCAAAGTCATCAGTGGTTAGTCATGCAGTAGGTACTTTTTTTCCCCAAGGAAAAACCCTCAAATGTGCCTGAAAACACACGTTTTTTCGCATAAAAACTCAATTTTCTCAAAAACGTTCCCTCTAAAAAATAAAAACTGACTATACCGTTGGAAAGCTGAGGCTTTTGCGCATTTTTTAGGCTTACAGGCTATGACCAATCACCAGAATTATGGGGCCTAATGATCGTTTGAAAAACAGGCAGTTTTCAAGAATTGACGAAATTAACTTTTCAGGCTCATTGTTCACTCTCAAGTTCCCTTCAAAAAATTATTGTTAGAGGCTCAAAAGACGGGAAATTTAACGCTCTTTCCAACGGTTTACTTAGATTTGGTTTTACTTTTCATATTAAGGGAGTTATGACCTTTTCAGTGACCAAAGGTCGAAAACACGAAAAAAATCTTAACATTGAAAAACACAGGTTTTTAGTGGTTTAAAAAAAAAAACTTTAAGGGACACTTTTTGTTAGAAATTGGTTGTAGAACACGTGGTTAAAAATTTTCGGATCATAAGTGAGACACCCTGTATATTATTGGACAATAAATATTTACAAAGCTCGGTTATATGCCCGCATTTATTATTGCGGGTTTTATTTCAATTATATCATCGTATCCCGACTGCACATCCTCAGGGTCAAGAACAAAAAGAAATAAAATGCAATTCAAATAAAATTGTATTAAAATTAAAATTTAACATTTAATTTTTTGTTTGAAAAAAAAAACGAAATTTTACGCCACTTCCCACCTCTGAGCCTTGATTTTTAGATTTTGATACCAAACCAAAGAAGAACTGCTCTCTACTATGTTTGGCTAAGGTGAAACCTACACAGTTAATTCAGCACAAGGAAAAAGGGCAATTACAGCATTTTGTATGCCTTTCTCTAAATCTGAAACAACAAATTTAGGGGTCTTGCTCGCAAATGGCGTCTTCAAGTATGGAAAAAGAAATAGTGGGGAAGTAGTAAATACCTACAGTGGAAAAGGTATAGTTGAACGTACAACGCACACCTGAGACTGACGCTGGTCCCCCCCACATGGGCGCAATCCAATATTTTCGTGCCCAAATTACGATTGGTACCTACTGGAAGTACGTTCAAACAGCATGTTCAAAAATACATTGGTTTTTCCCTCTGTGACCTTGCCTGATGGGTTTCTTTTGTTGGTTTGCTACAAATAACTGTATTTCCTTCAATTTGTAGATTCGGAGTACATTCCTTCATGTCACCAACATTCTGCGACCACTGTGGATCCCTCCTGTACGGGCTGTTCCGCCAGGGTTTCAAGTGTCAAGGTATGTTAATGATATTTTTTATGGAGTGATGTAATAATAATTTGATGAATGAATAATATTTTTGTAGGATGCGCATTGCGTGTAACTACACTGTACCCAGGTAACACAAAGATAAATCTCTTCTAGATTGGTTCCTTCTTAAAAATTATGAAATGTACAACAATGAACAACTATGAAATGTACAATTTTGAAATGTACAGTTATGAAATGTACATGACCTGTTCTGGTACCGTTTTAGTATGCTATCTACCGACCTCTCCGCGTTTCAGTACATCATATGATATTTGCCTACCGTCGCTGTTTTAGTGTGGTCTTCTTTTAGTGTGGTATCTTATAGGCACGTAGAAGCCCATATCTACTCTCATCACTGTTCCTCGTCTGGTTCGTTTCATTGCATAAGAGAGGTTGCCCTTCATGTCCTCGAAGAAAGGAATAATATTTATAGGATGCGCACTGCGTATAACTACCATACAAAGATAAAATCTGTTCTAGACCGGTACCTTCTTAAAAAGTATGAAATGTACAACAATGAACAACTATGAAATGTACAATTTTGAAATGAATGTACAGCAAGTGATTTAGTGTACAAAAAAGAAAAGCGAACAGTGACCAAAAAAGCAAAAGAAGAGTTCAAGATATGAAACTTGGACCAACGAAAGGTTCTCAACCAGTTTACAACTAGAACAAAACTTCTGTCCGTAGACGGACAAAACTGATTGTGGATCAATTGGTGTTATGTATTCAAGTAGTGCAGTTGGGTTTTTGGTTTTTGCTATGACAAATTCAGACGAGGAAACCATCATTGGTTCAATAACGCAGGCTACGTAGGATACAGAGGGAGCAAGGGAAAATGTGAACTCCAGGCTGTTCGTAGCAGCAGAAGAACTGTCTCAGACGGAGAGAAGCTTTATAGCTTAGCTGAATGTCGAAATAATCTTACAATTTTTTTTGGTGATTATACAGTTCTTCGTGCTTCTCCACTTTACCTACGAATTTTAAGTTTAGTTCATGGTAACTTGTGTTGACAAAAACAGAACATAGGTAAACGAAGCGAAAATCTTATAGTTGGGCACAACTGATCGCGTGCAACCGATCTGAAACTGATTGCAAACCAATCTCATTATCTTACTAATCTGATAGCCTCCTTTGTGGATCCCCACAGCTGTAGCTGTATGTTGCGGGAAGACAACACTGTGGCTCGTAAGGAGATGATGATCCGGAAGGTGACGTCACCCAGCTGATAAGGGACCCGTTTCTGCGGTGATATATCCAGCTGATCACAAGGACTATATCGATAGCTTCACGCACACAGCCTACAGTAACGCGACACGGGTCCGTCCCCCTCCTCTTCATTTCTTTTCACGTTGCTTATCAGCTGGGTGACGTCGCCTTCCGGATCATCATCTCCTTATGAGCCACAGTGTTGTCTGCCCACAACATGTACACTGCCAAGGTCGTAAAACAGTGGTCGAGGGTTCAACTGCAACCTTCGTCCCATAACAGTCGCACCTTAGCGAAATAAAACATTCCGAGTTGCTATTTATTTCCAGCATGGAACATCCTGTAAGGGCTATTTGTACTTCACTTTACTACCGACTACTAAAACCTTAAAAATTGTTGAAAATGGTTTATTATTTTCTGTATTGGTACCTGACCGTCGTGTCAAGCTCACTGTTATATATTATATATATAAGCATTATTCTTGAAATGTATAGGTAAATAACTATTCGTCAAAACAGTCTGGAGGAGCTAAAAATGTAGAGGGTGAGTACGGGTTGGTCCTCATAATGTCCAGTATCTATTTGAATCCGACTACAGTTTTGCTATTTCATCTGCAACTATTTTCTTGTAGGGTACTACTTACGCATCTACAGAAATTCATAGCGTACCTATTTTATACGAACTAAATCACTCGCGAAGAAATCGTGGAAACCCATTTCAAAGAAAAACGGAGTTATTGAAAAAATAGTCTATTTCCACTAATACACGAAAATACTCGAAAAACACTGTTATACCGGTTTCGGTGAATAACAGTTATTGTTTGTTACTGATGATGGTTTGATCACCGAAACCGGTATAACAGTGTTTTTCGAGTTTTTTCGTGCATTAGTGGAAATAGACTATTTTTTCAATAACTCCGTTGGGAAATTGGGAGTTGGGAAATTGCAAACAGTACTGAGAGAGCGGAAGTATTATTGATGGGCAAATTATTACACAACGGTAAAATATTACTCAAAGTTAAACTATTGCACAACGGTTCATTATACTATCTGTTAAATAAATTAACAGAGTGAAGTTACTAGATGTGTACACACAGTTGTAACAATAAAGATGATATTTAAAAAAAAAAAATTATACTATCTACGTAGAAGGGGCACCTATACAGGTAAATTATTACACAACGGTTTATTATTTGCCTTGGGCTTCATGAATAACTACAAAATAATAATTAATGATTGAATTATTGAATCCCGCGAATTTGTAAGAAACTTTAATTCTGGGGCCGGCTCCAGTACTCGATTTAGGGCTTTCCTGGTGGGAGCTCGAGGGTACTGGCCACAGAAAACAGTGATCCACGCAGAAGGGGCATCTGTACAGGTAAATAATAAACCTTTGTGTAATAATTTGCTGCGTTTTTGGGAGAGTGGAGTGTTGTTATTATGGTGATGATGATGATATTGGGAACAAAATTACAACTCTACACTCAAACAGCTGCACGTTCTAAAACGCCATCTGTGGGAATCGCATCGGACAGCTTTGGGGCAACTAAAAATAGTAAACTTGGCAGACATTTCCAGGAGACGATCACAGAATGAGCCACCAGTTCTTCCATCTTGAGAAACTGATTTTACCTTAATCAAAAACAGGAGAAAATATCAACATAAAAGATAATGCAGACAGATACATACAGTATGTAATGTATGCATGTATGAATCTGTATCTTGGATTGATCTTCATGTATGCATACATAAATAAATACCTAACTATGTGATAATGAGTGAATGATAAGGCCGTACGGGCCACTTTTCTTAGTTACCATGAATAAAAATTGATGAAATTCGGGTTATAGGTTCTGTTCGGGGTCAAGTTGGTCCTCGATGCTCGGCGTTACTGTCAGTCATCTCTGAGGGGTTCAAAATCGGGGTTGAAATTTTCAGAACGCCGTATCTCAAAAACTTTCGATTGAAGAGTATGGTTTTTAAAAATTAAATTTGTCTTGAGCTAAACAATTTGTTGAGACCAACCGGAGCATTGTACGACCAGCCGTTCGTGTACACCAAAAAGCTTCGTCAACACGATCGTGAATCAAACGGTATAAATCCGGCCCGGGTATCATCACTAGCGAGCACCTGATTATAATAAAGGATGGCTGTATGAAATCGAGTTGGTTGTTGTGCGATATTATTTCATTTGATAAGTGATGGACTATTGGATTTTGTTGGTAGGTAGGTACTTGTGAAACTTGAACAAACTTTGAAGTATTGATGGGTAAATTATTACACAACGGTAAATTATTTTACAACGGCAAATTATTACACAACGGTAAATTATTACACAACGGTAAATTATTACATAACGGTAATTATTACACAACGGTAAATTATTACAGAACGGTAAATTATTACACAACGGTTCATCTGCCAAGAAGGGGCTGGATTTTGTTGATCGGTACTTTTGCAACTTCACCAACCGTTGAAGTATTATTGATGGGAAAGTTATTACAGAACGGTTCATTATACTTGACTACGAAGGTAGGTACTGACCACAGAAAACCGTGATCTACGCAGAAGGGGCATCTATTTCACTCCACATCAACAATTTTCCTTCAGAACTTTATTATTTGCGTTTCTTTTTGCCATTTTAGTTACTGTTTGCCATCGACAGAATTATTTTAGCAACATTTAACTCGTGATTTAGGTAGGTACCTAGTAACGAGCACGGATTTAGTCACTAACCTACGGTCTGCGATCCACATAATATGTATAGAATAGTACATAAATATAATATATTATATAGATGGGTCATCTGTACAGAGAGCTGTGATCTGTAACAGAAGGGTATTCTGTACAAAATAATAAACCGTTGTGCAGGGATTTGCAGCGTTTTAGCGAATTTTCAAAGAAAATGAAGCTATTGCAATGGCTTCGAAATTTAAATAATATAAATTTTTGGAAATTTTCTTCATAGAAATCCGTTTCAGACCATTCTAAAACGATTCCTGAAATTTAACACTTTTTTATATGTATATATATATATATGTGTCACTCCAGACGATAACTCTCGATAGAATTGAGATAAACAGCTCAAATTTGCACAAAAAATCTATCTTGGCAATCGAAAGGCTAAGTTCGAAGATGGGCGAAATTGGCCTACTCTAAGGAGGGTTTTGGCGCATTTAAAGTGCGCAAAAATTACCCAAAAATCCCCAAAATGTTATTTTCCAACAAGTGACCCCTCATTTTAAAGGTTTTTGCACGCTGAATACGATGGTGGAATCGGATTTTAGATATCTTGATCCGTTCTCAAATTAGAGCATTTAAAGTGCGCAAAAATTACCCAAAAATCCCCAAAATGTTATTTTCTAACAAGTGACCCCTCATTTTAAAGGTTTTTGCACGCTGAACACGATGGTGAAATCGGATTTTAGATATCTAAATCCGTTCTTAAATTAGAGCATTTAAAATGCGCAAAAATTACCCAAAACTAGGATAAGGATAATCTTTAAACTCTTACCCCCCCCCCCCACCCCCTTAGAGTGGTCAGATTGAAAAATGTGAGAAGTATTAATTGAAGACGAGAGTTCGAAGCAAAAAAGGGGGAGGCAAACGATTAGTACAACTCCTTGAATTTCCCATTTGACATATAATTGTTATGATACCTTCATAGATAGACAAGTACCGGCCCACGTATTACTAGAAGGAAGACGAAAGAAAAAATCTATTTCAAATTATTCAATTTAGGTACTAACAGTAGGAGGAAGAAGGTTAGGTAGGTATCTTATCAATTTATTATCAGTATCATACGAATATTTGATATTCAAAGGTAGGTAGGTACTTAACATGATAAAAATAATATCAATGAAGAAGGAAGGATCTACCTACCTAGTAGAGCAAATCTTGAACTGGTTTTAGATACCAGGCCTGAAATCATAGTCAAGAGGAAAGGCCATTCAGAAGGAACAAGGAATCTACTCATAACAAACGGTAGAATCAGGATGGACAAAACGTACAAATTAAAATAAATACGAAGAGAATATACATAGAAAACCAAATTTTAGACCGAAGTTTTCCTTTATTCAAAACCATAGCCATTAATTCGAATATTTCTTTGAAAATTCGCTCATTAAGTCATGCTGCATGACTGGTTTTTTTGTTAGTAGATTCAGTCCTGAGAATTTTCAGACCAACCACACGCTCCTACGATAATTAGTCCTTTTTCTATGATTTTTTTCAAATTTTTCAGAGGTTCCTACGTCACAGTACCCTGACGAGAGGGGTGGAATGACGTAGGAACCTCTGGAAATTTTTAAAAATCATAGAAAAATAAGTGCGTATCGTAGGAGCGTGCGGTTGTTGGTCTCAAGTTCTCAGGATGAAATCTATTTTCATTTAAAAAATAATATAAACCGCTTTTGCGTCCCATGCAGTTAGCCAACTGCTTGAGGCACCTGGTCAGCGGATCCACTAGTTCATTTTGCTCATGCGTAAGATGTTGTCTCCTTGAAAATGTCATGGAGACGTCATATCAGTGACACGAGAGGTCAAAATTAGCTGAAATTCGGAGGGAAGTTCGGCACTGGTTCATAGATGGCTCCATAATTTCAGTCCATCAGTTCTACCGTCATTGCGTCAGGTTTGTTTGTTTATACGTCACCTCAACGAGATGATGAAGTCTGCCAGGTTTCACCTCAAAGGTCGCACGTGGGTTGTTTTCCCCTCGAGGCGGCTTGCGAAATTTGCCTTTTCTATCTTTAGAGCTGAGGTTTGAAAAAATCAAATTTGACAAAGCTTTAAAAAAAACGCTGCAAATCCCAGCACAACGGTTCATCATTTTGTACAGAATACCCTTCTGTTACTGATCACAGCTCTCTGTATAGATAACCCGTCTATATAATATAATATGTACTATTCTATACATATTATGTAGATCGCAGACCCTCCGTAGCTTAGTACCTAACCCCGTACTCGTTACTAGGTACCTACCTAAATCGCGAGTTAAATGTTGCTAAAATAATTCTGTCTATGACAAAAAGTAACTAAAATGGCGAAAAGAAACGCAAATAATGAAGTTCTGAAGGAAAATTGTTGGTGTGGAGTGAAATAGATGCCCCTTCTGCGTAGATCACTGTTTTCTGTGGTGAGTACCTACCTTCGTAGTCAAGTACAATGAACCGTTGTGTAATAACTTGCCCATCAATAATACTTCAACGGTCGGTCAAGTTGCAAAAGTACCTATCAACAATATCCAGCCCCTTCTTGGTAGATGAATTATGAATTATTATTTATTTTCCATATAAGACATTTAACAGAACATCAAGACATCAGGAAAATTACCCTCCCACTTTAAAGCTAGGCTTTGAGTTGCGGGAGGGGAGTCGCTCTCTGTGAGCCAGCAGAACAGGGCTTATTCTATAGGGTTGAGTGTGGCTGGTCGGGGCTAGGGGCCCCGGCCGGCCCGGACCCACCCACCATTGGCGGCTCCCGGGGCCGCCTTCCAGTTTCTGGCAGGAGGCCCTAAAGAACTCAAATGACTGCACACCTTCATTACAGAGATAGAATCATAGATGAACCGTTGTGTGATAATTTGCCGTTGTGTAATAATTTGCCGTTGTGTAATAATTTGCCGTTGTCTAATAATTTGCCATTGTGCAATAATTTACCCATCAACAATACTTCAACGTTTGTTCAAGTTGCAAAAATACCGATCAACAAAATCCAGCCACTTCTTGGTAGATGAACCGTTGTGTAATAATTTACCGTTATGAAATAATTTACCGTAGTGTAATAATTTACCTATCAATAATACTTCAACATTTGTTCAAGTTTCACAAGTACCTACCCACAAAATCCAATAGTCCATCACTTATCAAATGAAATAATATCGCACAACAACCAACTCGACTTCTTACAGCTATCCTTTATTATAATCAGGTGCTCCCTAGCGATGATATCCGGGCCGGATTTATACCGTTTGATTCACGATCGTGTTGACGAAGCGTTTTGGTGCACACGAACGGCTGGTCGTACAATGCTCCGGGTGGTCTCAGAAATTGTTTTGATCAAGACAAATTTAATATCGTAAAAAAAACCATACCCTTCTATCGAAAGTTTTCGAGCTACGGCGTTCTGAAAATTTCAACCCCTAAGTATTTTGAATCCCTTAGAGATGACTGACAGTAACGACGAGCTTCGAGGAACAACTAGACCCGAATTTCATCAATTTTGTTTCATGGTAACTAAGAAAAGTGTGAAGTACGGCGTACGGCGGACGGACAGAAATTTTTTTATTGCAAATTTTGAGGGGGGTTAGAATTTTTTTTTTGCTCGATTCCAGTGGTTCATTATTGAAAATTCTAAACCAAAAAAAAAAAAATATTCCGAGTATTTAGACTGCAAGCAGCTCAAAAGTAAAAGTCATACACAGGTATTTGTATATTTGTTAATTGATATTTTCACGGGCAAAAGCTTCGCTACTTATAGGGGAATTTTCATAATAAAAGTTACATTCAAATTTGTAAGCAATGAATTAGTCAAATTAATTAAAAATCTTATAATATTGAAATCGTGATGTATTCTTAAGCACTGCCTATATTTATGTGGTACCTAGCTGGTAGACAAGATCTCCTCCAAGTGTCCTCCAATCTCTCATCTTCTTCTCTCAGTTCTCCCTCAAATCTGTTCCTCTTGAACAGATGCGAAGGTCGACGGACGTATCCGACTCATCACGCCCCAGTTCGTAGTCTTTCTGGTCCATTTCACCTTTAATGACACTCACCTTCGTTGCAAGGACCTAAAAAGACGGCACAACAGACTGTAACGTAGGTGTATTCACCTACGTTACACACACACACAGACACACACACACACGTATATATATATAGTATATATTATGGTCTGATCGAACAAATTTCCAGGTATAATTTCTTCTTCTAGGCAATTTAACACTGATTCTGAATGAACGCCATGTTCATAGACAATAAAAATAACTAGCAGATTATTTTGTATCCTAAAAGTTTCCTTTGAGTTCATTATCTACTTATTTTTAACAAAATTTACAACTAAATAAATAAATATACTTTATTACGGATTGAGCGAGCTCGAGCTATGTAACCATAATTTTGGTTTATTATTTTCAATAATGAACCTTTGGAACCGAGCATGAAAACAATTTTTTTTTAACCACCCCTCAAAATTTGTTGGTTTCCGTTTCAAGGCATTTAGAATCCGAAAATGCAATAAAAAATTCTGTACGTCGGCCATACACCGTACGCCGTAAGGAGCACTTTTCTTAGTTACCATGAGCCAAAATTGACGAAATTCGGTTTATAGGTCCCATTTGGGGTCTAGTTGGTCCTCGAAGCTCGGCGTTAATGTCAGTCGTCCCTAAGGGGTGAAAAATAGGGGTTGAAATCTCCAGGACGCAGTTATCTCGAATTTTTTTACGATTTCAAATACTTCTCGAACTTGAGAGTTTTAGCGAATTTTCAAAGAAAATGAAGCTATTGCAATGGCTTCGAAATTTAAATAATATAAATTTTTGGAAATTTTCTTCATAGAAATCCGTTTCAGACCATTCTAAAACGATTCCTGAAATTTAACACTTTTTTATATGTATATATATATATTTATATATATATGTGTCACTCCAGACGATAACTCTCGATAGAATTGAGATAAACAGCTCAAATTTGCACAAAAAATCTATCTTGGCAATCGAAAGGCTAAGTTCGAAGATGGGCGAAATTGGCTTACTCTAAGGAGGGTTTTGGCGCATTTAAAGTGCGCAAAAATTACCCAAAAATCCCCAAAATGTTATTTTCCAACAAGTGACCCCTCATTTTAAAGGTTTTTGCACGCTGAACACGATGGTGGAATCGGATTTTAGATATCTTGATCCGTTCTCAAATTAGAGCATTTAAAGTGCGCAAAAATTACCCAAAAATCCCCAAAATGTTATTTTCTAACAAGTGACCCCTCATTTTAAAGGTTTTTGCACGCTGAACACGATGGTGAAATCGGATTTTAGATATCTAAATCCGTTCTTAAATTAGAGCATTTAAAGTGCGCAAAAATTACCCAAAACTAGGATAATCTTTAAAATCTTACCCCCCCCCCCCACCCCCTTAGAGTGGTCAGATTGAAAAATGTGAGAAGTATTAATTGAAGACGAGAGTTCGAAGCAAAAAAGGGGGAGGCAAACGATTAGTACAACTCCTTGAATTTCCCATTTGACATATAATTTATTGTTATGATTCCTTCATAGATAGACAAGTACCGGCCCACGTATTACTAGAAGGAAGACGAAAGAAAAAATCTATTTCAAATTATTCAATTTAGGTACTAACAGTAGGAGGAAGAAGTTTTCCTTTATTCAAAACCATAGCCATTAATTCGAATATTTCTTTGAAAATTCGCTCATTAAGTCATGCTGCATGACTGGTTTTTTTTAAGACCACCCGGGGCATCGTACGTCCAGCCGTTCGTTCACAGTTAAGGCCCAGAAGGTTGCTCCGACAGGCATTTTCAACAGCAGGGTGTATGAAATTGTATACATTCAGCCCATATATCATCACTACGGCAACAATCGGGAATTGGCCCGAGATAAAATCATTGCTAGGGATCACCTGATTATAATCACGGAGTATGAAGTCTAGTTGGTTGTTCCGTGATATTATTTCGTTTGAAAAATGATGGCTCTTTTGGATTATGTCGGTAGGTAGTGAAACTTGAACAAAGGTTGAAGTATTATTGATGGGTAAATTATTTCACAATGGTTCATTATACCATCTACGCTGGAGTTTGTTGGTAGGTACGTTTGCAACTTTTTTCCCTCCACATCAACAATTTCACTTCAGAACTTCATTATTTGTTTCATTTTGACATTTTAGTTACTGTTTGTCATCGGCAGAATTATTTTAGCAACATTTAACTCGCGGGTTAGGTAGGTACCTAGTAACGAGTACGGGGTTAGGTACTAAGCTACGGAGGGTCTGCGATTTACATAATATGTATAGAATAGTACATATTATATTATATAGACGGGTTATCTATACAGAGAGCTGTGATCTATAAAAGAAGGGTATTCTGTACAAAATAACAAACCGTTGTGCAGGGATTTGCAGCGGGTTTTTTCTGGAAGTTGCCACATTCTACCAGTTTTTACATAGAAGGCAAGAACTTAAGTAGGTACCTACACAGAAACTAGTTATATCGAATTTTTGTGGATTAGGTCAGCGGTTCCCAACCTTTTTTCGTTCACGTACCTCAGTTTCAGCCGGAGCACCCCCGAATTACGTGAATACGATCCATATTCACTTTCACTGCTCTTTTTCACACTGGTAATGGTAAAACAACCTGAATCACATGCCAAAACTGAGGCACAGAATGTTGCTATTCAGAGGCACAAAATAGAGATGTGTCGGTCATGAGTGACCTTGTCTCAAAGACCTTCTCTTTCAAGTGAACTGGTCCCAAATGACCTGCCGAGGGAATTTCGCAGTTCACCCGTTCGCCGTTCACTAAGGTTTCCCCCGAGTCTCGGGCACTTCCATCCCACCAACCAGAGCAGGTAGCAGGTCACCAGTTCACCGTTCCTTTTGTCAGTTCAGTTCGCCCTTATCTCACTCTTACCTCAATCGTCAATCCCACAGTCAGTTTCTGTGATTTTTCATACTTTTCTAACGGAAATTTCATTTTTTGTAAAGAGTCATTTTCATAAAGCAACTATCCTGTGTCCTGTGATGTGTATTTCATTTAAGTAGTCCCCAAAAATATGTGATTTTTGTTATTTTCTTAATTTCGTTATTGAAAAATATACCTATTTTTTCTTTTTGAGGAAATAGTCGTAGTACTTTTATTGATTCTCCTACTTAACCTTACTAGGTAAGCTTTAAAAAATATTTATATGAATAAAAATTTTTACCAAAGCTTCTCTTTAGATAATTCTATGAATTCAGCAGAAAAATGTTAATAAATGAGGCTAGAGTTGGCCCGTACTGAGAAATTATTAGCAGGTCGCAGGTCTCGCTCGCACACTACCTGTGGAGAAAGTGAACTGGTGACCTTCTCCAACTGAGAGGGAGATTGGGCTCGTACTGAGAAATTCCTAGCAGGTCGCAGGTCCTGCGTGTTCACTTCAAAGTGAACTGGTGACCTTCTCCCGTTGAACTTGTCTTCGAACTGAGTGACCTGCTGGGAGTCAACTCACTCAGGTGAACTGGGTTTACACACCTCTAATTCAGAGGCACAAAATTGGCGCCGTTGTCTGTGTGTGTGTGAATTTCGCATTTTGCTGTCCTGGCTTGTTGCCATGGTGGACACATTTGTTGTATAAATTAATTTTTCTGTATGTGCATCCCTGTGAGCCCGTGTGCCCTGAACTATGAAAGGAATTTGTGGTCGTTAACTCAAAATTTATAAATTGGATTTTTTCTCAAAAATGTCCGCCATTATTTTTTTCCACGCACCCCCGACGTGGCTCCCGCGCACCCACAGGTTGGGAACCGCTGGATTAGGTACTTGGCTTGATGTCTGAGTAGGAACCAATATTCATAATATATATAACTCAATTCAATTCAATTCAATTCTTTATTAAAACACATATTTAGTACACAATGAAGAATATAAGCACAGAAACATGAGAAAACCAAGTCATGAATGGGCCCCTAAGGTCTTGACGATCCTTCCAGGGGCTGGTTGTCACTGAACTATTAAAAAAAAAAAAATTAATGTATGGGTATGTAGCACCTATGCCTTCCATATTCCAAGATAGTAATTACCTAAATACATTAACACACTTACAATTACAGATCAAACCTATTCAAGAAGTCAGTGTGCAGTTCAGATTTGTGCATTTGCAGCAGGTATGCGCCAATTCTTTTTTTGTCGACTGATCTGATTGTAAGGTAGTCGGAAGTGAGGCGTATATTGTGGGAGGCAGCCATGGAAATTGTCTTGTGAAAAAATCAATGGTAGGGCAGGGAATTCGAATTTGGCTACCCTCGCATGTTGCTCGGGTGACTCGCATGTTGCTCGGGTGACTCGCATGACAACGCGGTGGGGTAGACATTTTTTAATCTTGTGTACACGAAGCAGGGAGCGATAAACAAATATCAGTCTTGGTGGAAGAATATCAAATTTTTTAAAAAGATCATTGATTCGCGTTCGGGAATGCGACCGAGTGATGATCCGAAGGAGGGAGTAACCTTATTAAATAATAAATTTAATCATGTAACAATAATAAATATAGCTATTATTACGTGATCACGTTCCTTACAGCCAAGAATGATTTCGAATGACTACACACTGATGTCCCATATCAAATTCTCATTTTCGTGAAAGCCCGTGGATTTGGTAACTAGTTCGATCAAATGTTACTGAGGAGTTGCCTAAAAAATCGCGTCGTATAACTAAGCGCACAGCTAAATTCAGCCGGTCCAATTTATGGCGCCAATACATGGATTTTTTGTTTATTATTCTGTGAATAATACACCTATGCAATCGCTCAGCAACATTTTTTTATAACACCCCCTCAAAATTTGTTCTTTTACGTTTCAAGGTGCGTAGATTCCAAAAATGCAATGTCCGTCCGCCGTATCGCGAGTACCGGCTTCATTTTCGGTCAAAAAATTCGTTCTTTCGCACACATGCTCCATTTGGGCCCTAGTTGTGTCCCGAAACTTTGCAGCCCCATCAGAATATACCCAGGGGTGTTATGAGTGAAAATGGGTAAGTATAAAAATAGGTACTTTCTGTGTTTTAGTAACATGTTGGTAACATGAGCGTTTGAAGTACCGTTTTCCATGTTTTTTGGGACAAGAAGACCGAATATGAAGACAGTTTTGACCAAAGAGTGCAAAATTGAGGTTCCTCCAATGATTCTGCTCCCAAAATCGATTTTTTATGAGTCAAAAACCTAGGAAATTGTCTGAAATCACCATCAATTTGTATAATAACACTAGAAAAACTGTCAACAGGTGAATCATGACAATTAAATGGCACTACCACTGATCAAAGATAATTTGAGAAAAAAAAAGAAAAAAAGGATCTTACCTAGTTCGTGTTTTGGGGGCCAAAATTGGTGGAAACAATCAGAAATTGCTATTTAAATTATTTTAAATTAAAGAAACAATAAATGAACAGCCAACATTTGCCCATGTGACATGGACTTTGCAGCGTTTTTCTCATCCTCGGTGTTGACTGGTTTTTCAAAAATTAATTGAAAAGTTCGTGCCGCGCTGATAAACTGTGATTTGCGTTTGTTGATGTCGATTTGAGATGTTGTTGTTTCATAGGCCACCTGAAGGCCTGCAAGTCACCTGATTGTGAGGGCGGTACATAAGGGGGGGGGGGGGTCGTCTAAATTTACATCAATTTGCCCCTTTGGGTCACCGGCCCCAGCCCCCAGGCTTGGCTTCACTTATTTCTGATCTGGAGCCAGACGAATCGACTCCGATGAGAGATTTCTTCTGAACTCCTCTAAAACTACACAAGTATGTAACTTGTAGACACATTAGGCAAATGTACCTGAGATTTATAATTTTAAAATTAGTGAATTTACGGAAAAAACCCTGCAAAATCCTTGTCACATTGGTTTATTATTCTACTGGACATACCTACAGAAATTTTGGCTGTTCATTTATTGTTTCTTTCAAGTGAAATAATTGAAATAGCTATTTCTGATTGATTCCACCAATTTTGGCCCCCAAAAATTGCGTTCTTTTTTTTCCAGTTATCTGTTATCATTGATAGCGCCATTTAATTGTCTTGGATCACCTCTGGCACTTTTTCTAGTGTTATCATACAAATTGATGGTGATTTCAGACAATTCCCCAGGTTTTTGTGTAATAAAAAATGAATTTTGGCACCTGAACCCACGTTACAACCTCAATTATTCCTCACTCTTTGGTCAAGATCGACTTCGTATTAGGTCTTCTCGCCCTTGGAAATCATGGAAAACGATACCTCACAAGCTCATGTTCACTAAAACCCCCCAAAAACCTCGAAACCCCCTACTTTTACACCCATTTTCCTTCCATAATACCCCTGGTTGTATGCCGATCGGGTTGCCGAACTTTGGAGCACAATTCGGGCCCAAATGTGGACCCAAACTGTGTGCGGAAGAGCGAAGATTTTAGATCAAAATTTAACGTAAATTTAAGGCGGAAACTTCGTTAGAACCTCAATTTTCTAATTTTTGGTCAAAGTCGACTTCATATTCGGTCTTCTCGTCCTAGAAAACATGGAAAACGATACCTCAAAAGCTCATCTTACTAACATGCTACTAAAACACAAAAAAGTACCTATTTGTATATCCATTTTCGCTCATAACACCCCTGGGTATATTCGGATCGGGTTGCAAAGTTTCGGGACACAACTAGGGCCCAGTTGGAGCCTGTGTGTTGAAGAACGAATTTGTTAGAACGAAAATGAAGCCGGTATGCGTGATATGGCTGACGGACATCGCATTTTTGGAATCGACGCATCTTGAAACGTCAAAGAAAAAACCACAGTCATGCAGCATGGCTATAAGAGCGAATTTTCGAAGTTTTCGGCATCTTCCTCCTCCGCCTAAAATTTTCTGAAAATTAATTTTCGGTCAATGTTTTCCCAACTTGATACCATACAAAATTAAAACAGGAGTAGTTTTACGCAAAGTAAAATTTGGGGTGGAAGGAGGGGGAGGGGGAAATCAAAAATGTTTTGAATACCAGAAGAGTAGGTATTGGGTACGTAGGTAACAAATTTTTTGTTCCATTTTTTGCCGAGTAACACCTCGGTTTGTAGATTTTCCAACGCTGAACACGATGGTGAAGTCAGAATTGCGATATCCCATTCCGTTATCAGATTAGAGCAGACGAACCAGGAAGAACATCTCAAGAAATAACCACGTTCCTTCATCTTCAAAGAGCTCCAGTTTGATAACGGAATGAGATATCGCAATTCTGATTTCACCATCGTGTTCAGCGTACAAAAACCTTTAAAATGAGGTGTCACTTGTCAGACTTTTTCATTTTGGGAATTTATGGGTAATTTCCCCCCCTAAAACTCCCCCTTAGGGTGACCCGATTCTGCCCATCTTCGAACTTAGCCTGTCGATTGCCAAGACAGATTTTTCGTGCAAATTTGAACTTTTTATCTCAATTCTTTCGAGAGTTATCGTCTGGAATGACACATACATATATAAATATATAAATATATAAATATATAAATATATAAATATATAAATATATAAATATATATATATATATATATATATATATATATATATATATATATATATATATATATATATATATATATATATATATATATATATATATATATACATATAATTTTTGGTGTCTTTCGGCAGGGAATTCAGGATGGTCTGAAACGGATTTTGGTATAAAAATCTTTCGGAAATTCGAGTTTTAAAAATTTTGAACCGAGAACAATAGCTTCTTTTTCTTCGAAAATTCGCTAAAAATGTTGAGGGGGTTATAACAATTATTTGCTGAGCGAACAGATAGATGTATACAGAATAATAAACCAAAATACGTTAACGGAATTGCTTCAGAAGAGTCCAAGTGATTGTTATCGTGGTACGATTCATGATCTACGCAAACTAACATTTTCAGCCAGAGATAAGCGTCCCAACAAAGAGATCAGTTGTTTGGCTGAAAACTCCGCTATTCGATCCCACGTAGAATTCTGAATTTATCGCAATGTTACCGCAGCAGAAAAGAAGGATTTCTCAAGAAAATCCCACTCGATTTGGCAAATGAACAAACTTGGCAAAACTCGGGAGGAAAGAAATGCGCGCACACCCTCACTGCCTTATTCGTGAAAACAAGGTGGAATAAGAGTTCACGTTTTTAATCTGGACGAGGATTTCAAGAGATTCGTTCATATTTTTAGAGTCGAGTATGCAGATTTTAACAGGGAGATTTGAATTAGTAGGATAAGAACCAGAGGCAGATCTAGAGAATATAGAGTGGGAGGGGGCTATACTGCCGTCCAAAGCAGGAAAGCCGTAGAACAAGGAAAAATAACAGTCATGCAGCATGGCTATAAGAGCGAATTTTCGAAGTTTTCGGCATCTTCCTCCTCCGCCTAAAATTTTCTGAAAATTAATTTTCGGCCAATGTTTTCCCAACTTGATACCATACAAAATTAAAACAGGAGTAGTTTTACGCAAAGTAAAATTTGGGGTGGAAGGAGGGGGAGGGGGAAATCAAAAATGTTTTGAATACCAGAAGAGTAGGTATTGGGTACGTAGGTAACAAATTTTTTGTTCCATTTTTTGCCGAGTAACACCTCGGTTTGTAGATTTTCCAACGCTGAACACGATGGTGAAGTCAGAATTGCGATATCCCATTCCGTTATCAGATTAGAGCAGACGAACCAGGAAGAACATCTCAAGAAATAACCACGTTCCTTCATCTTCAAAGAGCTCCAGTTTGATAACGGAATGAGATATCGCAATTCTGATTTCACCATCGTGTTCAGCGTACAAAAACCTTTAAAATGAGGTGTCACTTGTCAGACTTTTTCATTTTGGGAATTTATGGGTAATTCCCCCCCCTAAAACTCCCCAAAACTCCCCCTTAGGGTGACCCGATTCTGCCCATCTTCGAACTTAGCCTGTCGATTGCCAAGACAGATTTTTCGTGCAAATTTGAACTTTTTATCTCAATTCTTTCGAGAGTTATCGTCTGGAATGACACATACATATATAAATATAAATAAATATATAAATATATATATAAATACATAGGTATATATATATATATATATAATTTTTGGTGTCTTTCGGCAGGGAATTCAGGATGGTCTGAAACGGATTTTGGTATAAAAATCTTTCGGAAATTCGAGTTTTAAAAATTTTGGACCGAGAACAATAGCTTCCTTTTCTTCGAAAATTCGCTAAAATCTAGTTTTTAGAAAAACGCGGGTAGAGTTTTTAGGCTGTAAAATGGGAATTCTTCATCATTTTCCAATGATTTTTTTTTTGCAATTAATCCAAGTTTAGTTTATACGTCTGTAGCAGCAAGGCGAATCAATTTTGGAAGAATAAACGTAAATTTATGTAAGCAACTGTTCTTCTCCGTTGTAGAAGAAGAGAAAGAGATTTTTGATGATTTCCACCAATTTTGGCCCCAAGAAACTCGATATAGGCTCCTATTTTTGACAAATTATCTTTGAGCACTGATAGTGCCATTTAATTGTCTTGATTCACCTGTTGATATACAAATTCCAGTATTGTTATATAAATTTATGGTGATTTCAGACTATTTTCCCAGGTTTTTGAGTCATAAAAAAAGAATTTCGGGAGCTGAAGTTAGAACCTCAGTTTTTCACTCTTTGGTCAAAATCGACTTCATATTCGGCCTCTTCACCCTAAAAAACATGGAAAACGATGCTTCACAACCTCATGTTTCTAAAACACCAAAAACCCTCGTTTCACACCCATTTTTCACCCATAACACCCCTGGGTGTATACCTTTCGGGCTCCAAATGGAGCCTGTGTGCGAAAGAACGAATGTTTTAGACCGAAAATAAAAGTAGAAATTTTTTGCTGAGCGACATTCGCAGAATAATAAATCAAAATGGGCTTAGATCCCGGAAAAACAAAATAAAAACTATTTAAATCACAGTTTGATCAAATTAAATTTCTGCCGATGGGTTAAGTGAATAAGCTACCGTTAGAAAGCAAGGTATGACTTTAATATGCATGATAACATTTGTCACTTATTTATCTGAATTAGGCGGGCCAACTTCACTATATTCAGGATACGATTTTCTTATTATTTATATTTATTTTATTATTATTATAGTTCGTGAGGTCGTCCTACTTCGCTCTAAAAATAAACGAAGGGTTTTAATTGTTGACAAAAAGAAGGAAACTCTGTTTACCCTCCAAGGCGGATTTACAGGAGTAGAGACGTCACTGGGTGTTTTGTCTCGTCAGACCTTGAGATGAGTCGAAATAGACTGTGGGGTCCGCCCGATTTTCCACTTAAACTCTCAACCAAGTTCGAGCTGATCGGCAGACGATTGAATCCACGGCTGTATAATTTAACATTATATTATACCAAAAAAACCACAGTCATGCAGCATGGCTATAAGAGCGAATTTTCGAAGTTTTCGGCATCTTCCTCCTCCGCCTAAAATTTTCTGAAAATTAATTTTCGGCCAATGTTTTCCCAACTTGATACAAAATTAAAACAGGAGTAGTTTTACGCAAAGTAAAATTTGGGGCGGAAGGAGGGGGAGGGGGAAATCAAAAATGTTTTGAATACCAGAAGAGTAGGTATTGGGTAGGTACGTAACAAATTTTTTGTTCCATTTTTTGCCGAGTAACACCTCGGTTTGTAGATTTTCCAACGCTGAACACGATGGTGAAGTCAGAATTGCGATATCCCATTCCGTTATCAGATTAGAGCAGACGAACCAGGAAGAACATCTCAAGAAATAACCACGTTCCTTCATCTTCAAAGTGCTCCAGTTTGAGAATGGAATGAGATATCGCAATTCTGATTTCACCATCGTGTTCAGCGTACAAAAACCTTTAAAATGAGGTGTCACTTGTCAGACTTTTTCATTCTGGGAATTTATGGGTAATTTTCCCCCCCTAAAACTCCCCAAAACTCCCCCTTAGGGTGACCCGATTCTGCCCATCTTCGAACTTAGCCTGTCGATTGCCAAGACAGATTTTTCGTGCAAATTTGAACTTTTTATCTCAATTCTTTCGAGAGTTATCGTCTGGAATGACACATACATATATAAATATATATATATATATATATATATATATATATATATATATATATATATACACATAATTTTTGGTGTCTTTCGGCAGGGAATTCAGGATAGTCTGAAACGGATTTTGGTATAAAAATCTTTCGGAAATTCGAGTTTTAAAAATTTTGGACTGAGAACAATAGCTTCCTTTTCTTCGAAAATTCGCTAAAAGCAATTTATTACACAAGAAGATATATTTAGATGAAATATATCGGTCTCAAATTCATGAAATTGTAATCCGATTTACTATGGGCCTACAACCTGTCTAGTGCACATCAATAGCCCAAGTCAAACTTTCAACAATTTTTGAGAAAAGTTTAAAAAAATTTACGACACTTTCGCTGTTTTTTCAAACATTTTTGAAGGTTCGAAATTTTCAAAAAAATCTCGAAATTTTTTTGAATATTTTCGAAGGTTTTTTCAAAACATTTTCAAACATTTCGAAAAACGAACGATATTTTGTAAATTGTTTTGAAAATGTTTGAAGTTAATAACAAAATTTACGAAAATTTCGTAAATTTTTTCGAAAAATTCGTAGTGTTGAGGGTTTTGTGTCGTGCGGGTTTACTATCACAGGTCTTGGAAGCTGGCCCCTGTGCCAGACCGCAGCTTTTATATCTACTCACATCTACTCGTACGTCATCCTCGTCTTATTTAGATCGAGAAGGCCGTGAGAATGAAAGAAATCGTACGAGCGGGGAACAGTTTGGCGTACGCCGCCCTTGGCTGTAATATAAGCGAGATGCTTTTTTGGCACAGTTTTAATTAGAGTAAACCTCTCCCTTTTCCCTTCAGCCTATTTTCCGAAATTATTAGGCATCTCTGCCTTGACCCCGATAACAAATTGATTTTATACTCCGTTGCAGCGGTAACTAGGTAGAAGGCAACTGAGTAGAAGCCCAGCTGTTGTGATTGAAGTAAATCAGGTTGGGAAGCCTTGGGTTCGTGTTTAGAAAAAAATTTATGTCCTCCAAAATGAAAATTTCCACTACCATTTTGCGTTTCTGACATTGAGGACCATTTTTGGTTCCGTGTCTGTCTGTCTGTGGTAATTCCTTGTAACGCCCATAACTACCCGAAATAATTTATTGTCGAAATGGGCTGAAATTTGGCGGGTAGCTGCGGGTTGAGTCACAGATGGTCCCATACCAAAACCATTGAAAAAGTACATAACTTCCATCTGCGCATGCGCAAACGTGAAATACTTGAAATGCCCATAACTACCCTAAATATTGTTGAAATGATTTCAAACTTGGAGGATCGATCAGGATCGATAATTCAATACGAATTTCATTGGAATTGCACTGTAACTTCCGTCTGCGCATGCGCAATCATGAAATGTTGACCATAAGTTACATCATAAGGCATATAGAACAGACTAATTACATCAAAAGCAACCAATATGGTTTTCAATCGGGTAAAAGCACATTAGACGCGATATTACATTTACACGAAAAAATTGCAACCAAACTTGGCGTAGGTAAAAAAGTGATAGTGGTGTTTGAGGACTTTTCCAAAGCGTTCGACACTGTATCCCACGACAGGCTAGTACAGATATTGGTTGAAAATAAATTTCATCGCACCTTCATAAAATGGATTCAAAGTTACCTAGAAGGTCGTGTTCAGCAAGTAAGATTAGGAGATGAGCTAAGTGACAGTGCAAGTTTGTCGTGCGGGGTACCACAAGGAACAATAATAAGCGCTCTGCTCTATCTAATTTATGTCAATGGAATTTTTGATACAAAGATAAATGGAGAACTAGTATCGTATGCGGATGGTACGGCCTTGATTTCTTCAGGAAAAACATGGGAGGAAGCGAAAAGCAGTGCTGAAAATGACCTCAAAGCACTAAATTTTTTTTACTTGGAACAAAACCTAAAATTAAATCACGACAAGACTAAATTCATTGCATTCTCACTCAGAGCCAGGGATATACCCAACCTTAATACAATTAAATGTCATTATAATGAAAGCTGTAACTCTATTCATTGTGACTGTCCTACGATTCAACAGTGCAAAAACATAAAATACCTAGGGGTCCACGTTGATCAAACTATTTCTTGGGAGCTACATGCTGAGTCCGTAAACAAAAAACTTAGAAAACTGATACATATATTTTTGGAAATTAAAAATATTATGAATAGCAAGACTAAAATAATGGTATATAATGCACTGGCTCAAGCGCACCTGAACTATGGGATTGTAGCATGGGGAAATGCATATACAAATAAAATAAAAAATGTGATAAAGACACAAAAACTATTAATCAAAATACTGTTCAACAAGCCCTTCAGATACCCAACAGATGCACTTTTTAATGAAACAAAAATATTAACATTCAATGAGTTATTGGATAAAACATCGATAGCAATTGTATATAAATATCTATTAATGGGAAAATTTGTAAGAACTAAAAGCAACACAAGATCAGATACAAAATTGAAAATAGCACTGCCAAGAAGATACACAACAATGGGACTGAAATGTTACGACTACTCTGGAATTAAAAAATTCAACAGCTACGATTTTGAGGAAAGTTCACCCCAACCTAATTTAAATCAGTTCAAATTAAAGATCAAAAAAATGTTTGCAAAATAAAAACTATTATTTAAGTAATATTAATTAACTTAAGAAAATAATAATAATGAAGATAAGGCAAAATATGATATTGCTGTAATAAGGTAAGGTTAGTTGCACTCCAACCCCAGCACAAGATTATATCTTAACGGGGTTGTAGCATTTAGGTTAAATATACCTGTATTATGTATTGCTTGTTGTAACTAATAAATGCAAATTTAAAAAAAAAAAAAAAAAATTTCTTGTAACGCTGTTAACTACGCGAAAAACAGTCGGAGAGAGCTGAAATTGAGAGTGTACGCGTGTTGGATTGCAGATAGTCCTTTTCAAAATCATCGAAATCTTACCGTAAACTTCGTCTGCGCATGCGCAAAACGTGAACACCCATAACTACCTTAAATATCGTTGAAATGAGTTCTCATTTGGAAGGTCAATCAGGAATAGTACTTTGATAGTTTCTAATGAATTTCATTGGAATTTTACTGTAACTTTCATCTGCGCGTGCGCGAACATGAAATGTTGAAAAGTTCTTGAATTGTTTGATCCTATTACGCATGTTAGGTACATAGGTACTCTATTTATTGCTATTCTATCATTTTGACGAATCTTGGTGCCAATCATCAAGCCCAATCTTTCAGATCTTCGTAAATTACCTCCTTCAAGAATGCCCTCATTGCCAGATGCCTTCACCAAATGAACCACCGTTGAAAAATAATTAAAACTGTCTGCGGTAGGTATGCAGGGGTTCACAGGGGCTTCAACCTAAATTCAGTTGTTGCATTCTCCAATACTATCGATATATAAACGATTAGGGATGTATAAAAAGTATCGATACTTCAAAATATCGATACTTTTAAGAAAAAGTATCGATACTTTTTGATACTTTTTTTGTGCAATGTATCGGGATACTTTTAGCGAATTTTCGAAGAAAAGGAAGCTATTGTTCTCGGTCCAAAATTTTTAAAACTCGAATTTCCGAAAGATTTTTATACCAAAATCCGTTTCAGACCATCCTGAATTCACTGCCGAAAGACACCAAAAATTATATGTATATATATATATATTTATATATTTATATATATATTTATATATTTATATATGTATGTGTCATTCCAGACGATAACTCTCGAAAGAATTGAGATAAAAAGTTCAAATTTGCACGAAAAATCTGTCTTGGCAATCGACAGGCTAAGTTCGTAGATGGGCAGAATCGGGTCACTCTAAGGGGGAATTTTGGGGAGTTTTAGGGGGGAAAAATTACCCATAAATTCCCAAAATGAAGCAGTCTGACAAGTGACACCTCATTTTAAAGGTTTTTGTACGCTGAACACGATGGTGAAATCAGAATTGCGATATCTCATTCCGTTCTCAAACTGGAGCACTTTGAAGATGACGGAACGTGGTTATTTCTTAAGATGTTCTTCCTGGTTCGTCTGCTCTAATCTGATAACGGAATGGGATATCGCAATTCTGACTTCACCATCGTGTTCAGCGTTGGAAAATCTACAAACCGAGGTGTTACTCGGCAAAAAATGGAACAAAAAATTTACCAATATCCAATACAATACAGAGTAGGTAATGGATACGTAACATACGTACTGTACGTATGTTTGATAAGTAACTGTACGTATATTGTAGTACCAATACTACAATATACGTACATACTTGAATACCTATAATTACCCAATAAGTTTAAGATTGCCCATATTTGAATGGGATATTCCAAACATCACATTTTACATAAAATCAGTTATTTCTTCGAAAATTCGCTCTTATAGCCATGCTGCATGACTGTGGTTTTTTTCTTTTTTCGCGGTATCGACACCGTTACTTTTTTCAAGGATCTTTTCTTACTTCCAAGTTTCACAGAAGACTACAAAGCCTGATCGCTACAATGCCTGAAGTCCCACCATTTGTCAACAACCATGACATAAAAATGGAGATGATCACTCATTCAACTGATACTGTCCGGCATCTAGTAGGACTGGAAACGTGAAACAACTCAACTGATACTGTGCACTTATGTCAGGCATAGAATTATTCTATGGTGGAACTGGAACACTGGAAGGGGAAGGCGCAAAACAACACAATCCATGAGGCCGGAACTTTTCTAATTTTGAGTTTGTAAAAAGTATCGATACTTGAATGTATCGATACTTTTTGAAAGTATCGGCCTGATCTTTTCGATACTTTTTAGAAATATCGATACGATATGTATGTATCGATACATTTCGAAGTATCATACATCCCTATAAACGATATATAAATCGATATACTATCGATATACAAACATATGTATATTAACAAACAACATGTATACCTTCTTAACAAAAATCACGTATACCTTCTTAACAAACGTTCAGGTACCTAGTTTACAATCAAGTTTATTTACCGAAATACCCACATTCCTTCATGACTGCTTTGTATTCAACCCACTATGATATTTATTTAGTATAGGGTGATGGGATGTTATTAGCTCGAAAAAATAAACATGATGTAGTTAGGCAGGAAACTTGTGTATAATATCCTTTTCGAATGAAGCGTTTGAAGAGGAAGTTTCGTTGTGTAAGAGATACTACAGTCTAAGGAACGTTCGTTTTAACATAAAATCCCGCAGGTTTGGCTCGCACCCAGAAAGTCCAATATGATTCAAATAAAAAGGCGTTTGCGTAACGCGAAAATAACTTTTCAAATCGTTATGGGAGGAACAGCCCATTTGGACGGATTGGCCACTGGCCAGAGCTTGTATTGTTGTTACGAAGGGGAACTGTTTGAGGGGGATTTGTTGGGAATTTCGGTGTGGATTAGGAAGTGAAGGTAGAAGAGGAGTTTTAAGAATATACCTGAAAGAATTTGTGGTGGGGCTGATCGTAAGGGAGAAACAATGCCAAGTATGCGACGTTTCCGTCCCCACTCCTGGTGGCTCCAGAGGAGGGAGACCAGGAAGGGGACGGCATCCCGTTCTGAGTCCGCGTCCGGGAGTCATGCTGCAGCATTCGTACAGTTCCGCATACGCGCCGGCGTATCCCGCGTACCCTTCGGGACTTTTGATTTTGTCGAGGTGAGATTTGGCAAATCGTGGCGACTGTCAGCAGCGATCCAAAAAAAAAAGTGTTACCAAACGATTTTTCAAGTTAGACCGATGTTGGGGGAGGCCAAAACCACGAGCATGCGCGTTTTCCCAAGAGCCTTTACGTACCACCCGGGCCTGGAAGTGTTATAACTGCCAGAAAAGTAGTTTTTTGGACACCACTGTTTCGTCAGTCAAACACGAATTTTCTTCCCTGTTTACGGACTAAGGCCTTCTTTGGAAGGACGAGTCGATTTCGGTGCTCCTTGTGGCATTCTTCCTATTTTTATACTTTTCAGGGCAATGCACTATGGACATCCAAAAAGTAAATTTCAATATTGTCCGTGAATTTAAAAAAATTCTAAATTTAAAATTCCAAGATTTCATTGCCCGAGAAAATGGAAAAATTATAATAATGCCGCAAGAATCAACAAAATCGACCGATTATTGCCAGAGAAAAGTTGGAAAAACCGTTTTATACACCTTCCTGCACCCCCTTAACAATTTGTGTTGTAATTATCCATGCCCTAAAATACACGTCGACCTACTGACTAAACGAAACGAATTATTAACGAATTAATTATTGTTATCAAAATCATCCCTTCAGTACCTCGCTAGTTTCATAATGACGTTGGATTTTGGCATATAGGTAACTTTTGAACAGAACATAGTTTTTGTATGAATTTTTGACCATCATGGTAGTAAGTGTTTGTATAGGATGTCCTGCCAAACCCGAACCAAAAAAGTGTTACGTTAAACATTCAACCTTTCCCGAACCTATGTGCGTTTGGGTCATCAAAAGTAGAAAGGTGGGCTAAAAAAAAGTGTTATGTAAGACACCTGGATTTTTGCACACCAATTTGTATTTTTCCGGGGTGTCCTTACGATAGGCCCCCAGACCCGAAAGCGTTGAATTAACCAGGCAGTACCAATTTGGGCAGTTTTGAACAGATTTTTAACGTTAGAGACCCAAGTTACGTTTAAAACGACCAAGGTACGTTGAACCACGAAAGTGTATGTTTCCAGGGAGAACTTACGATTGAAGTAGATACCTACCCCGACGTGGTGTTTAAGACTCCACAGTTACCTTCAGATTACCCAAGTTAAATTAAACATTCAAATCACGAAACATCATGAGTTCATCTTCCAGATGATGCAAAATTCGAACAATGACACGATACAAGTGGTGTTAATACGAGAAGATTTTCTCATCATCTGCATCTTAAAATAGTTCCTACCACTCCTCCTGAACGACCTAAAGACATAATTGAAGAGCCATTGCACTTATTGTGAGAATGAGGTTTCCGATAATTATTTAGTTAATTTTTTCGGAGGAGGTTTAATTTAAACTAACCGATTTAATTCAACTTCGAGGTTCCAATAATTTCTATTCTAGCTCGCGGTCCTTTCTGTACTGACAATTTCTTACTGAATGAAGATAACTTGTCACCATTTCAATGGTTATTTGAAGCAATGTGTACTTAATTATGTTGGGAGAACACCGTTGTCCCTATAGTTTTGGTCTGCCCTTGGATAACCCTTCACATCCACTCATTACCGCTAGCAAATGATGCAGTGCTGACGATGAGATACCAGTGAGAAGGAGCGATTTTGTATATTGGATATTGTGTTGATGCTTATTGATCAAGTCGACGCTATTTGCCAAATCCGCGGTTGTTGCAAGTGTATTGTCGGAAATGGTAATTGGTGGTTTTTCTTAGGTTTACCAATGCGCGGTACGCGAGGTTGGACGTCCCTGATTGGGAGTTTCGGGCACGTCCCGGAAAGTCCCTCAGGACCGACCCTTCGGGCGTCATCTCCAGAGGCAGAAGCTGCGTCAGAATCAAAACCAGAGTCGGGAAGAACCCTGGAGCGAGGCTCGTTGAAAAATTCATAATCCGCGAGCCGGGGGGGGCTCAGGGTTTTGGCTTTGGGAAGATCGGTTTGGCAAGTGACCGAGCGAAGGCGGTCAGTGGTGAGGCAGGCCGCGGGGCGCGAGGTTGTTCGGCGGGTGATGTGCCAGAAGACCGTCCACAGACCAGATCTCGGGCTCAGCGAGCGGAAACAGCGCAGTCAGGATCGTCAAAACAAGAAGATCCGCAGTTTTTGTCCGGCGCAGTACGAAATACCCAGGACGAATCACAAAATCCTGGCAGTACACATCTCAAATCTCCAACACCAGCAGTATCAACCAGTTCTGCATCCACGTACTCATCAAAACCAGACCAAATCCGAGAAAATCCGGGAGTTTTATGTGATGCTCAACAACATAAGCTCAAATCACCTGACCTAGGTAACGAACCCCTCAGATCTCCGACTCCACAAGCAGAACCCCCGAAATCGGCATCTGCAGAAACCAAAGAATCAACGAATCAAGAACAAAATCCGACGGTTTCATGCGATCTACGAACCCAACTACTCGAATCACTAGCAACAGACCGTACAGAGCTCACATCAACTCAACAAACAAATCCAGCAGAGTCGACCTCTCCGAAAACTGTGAAATCAACCAATAAACAAGAAAATCCGCCACTTTCGAGTGATGCACCACAAAATAAGGAGGACCAACCGTCGCAAGGCGTTTTAGCTACTGAAGAGGACCGAAAATCGGCAGATTCTTCACCGAAGGCTACAAAGAAAAAACTCGCCAAATCTAAGAAAACTGACTTGCTGAAGAAGAGAGAGCCCGATAAAGATCGCAGAACTATTTGCGTCACTGGTGATTGCGAAGACATTAGCGTTCATAAGGCTGAAGACAAATGTGATGTCACTGGTGAAACTCCTAGCGAGCTCCCGAAATTGCTGAGTTTCACCGCGCAGGCGCCGGACGGAGTTAAAAAAGTGAAACCTTTGAAGGTGGAAAACCAAGTTTCGCGTCCAGTCTCAGGGGATAACTTCAATGGAATAAGTGAAGCGAAGGTAGAAGGCCCCGTGCTCAATGCCAAATGTGTTGAAGCCAAAACTAAAAGTAGAGTAGGTGCGACAATAATTAGTTGTGTGATTGGTGGCGAAGGTGAACAAGGCAGTCAGACGCCAGAATTATTGAACACAGGTAAAGCCTGTGGTTCAGTGTCGGTTCAAAAACCACACGATGCACCAGTGCCAGCAGAAAACAGGAGAAATACACGAGAACCCTTGATAACTAAAGCTCAAGTCGAAGCTCCATCAAAACTCGTTGATGGAGTTGGTAGTGTGAATCAAGTTCCCACAGCTGAACTAACTGTTCCGTTAGACAATAAATTTGATAGTGTCACAGGCATATCAGAAGCTACAGAAAAGTGCAATTCTCAACAGGAAAATCAAGTGAATGCACCAAAAGCTCTACCAGTTTCTGCAGAGAAAACCCCTTCGGGGAGAAAACCTGCTGATAGAGTTATCGATGTGAATCGTTGTGCTGGAGCTCCAAAAGATGACAGCGAATCGGCGAATTTGAAGAAAAACAGCGCGTTCACCTGTGTCAAGCAAGATTTGAAGTACCAGAGAAGGAAAACAGTGGAACCAGTGAAAACTAGTGCAGAGTTGCAGTTTCAGAACAGATCGACGACAGGTGGTTCCGAAATTAAAAATACCGTCGAGGACGCGCGTGGATTAAAACTGTTGCAAAATTCGGAAAGATTGGATCAGGACTGTTCAAATAGTGTGGAACTGAATGAGACCAAAGTTGTATCTGGAGAGAAGGATATAAGAAGGATTATAAAAGACTCCGTGAATTGTGCTGTGGTTGATGGTTGTGAACTGAAGGGTGCTGATGTGAATCAAGTTGTCAGTGAAGCTTTACCAAGTCCAAATGTGAAAGTTTTCAACCAAAACGGCGGTATATTGTTGACTGGCGTTGTGGAAGAAAACGAGTCCAAAGGTGTGAATTCGGAAGAAAAACGAGATAAAAAACAACAAAATATAGTTTCAAATTCTGTGAATTATGCTGTGGAGAACGGTTGTGAACTGAAAGAAATAGTTTGCAGTGGAGATGCAGTAGAAAATTCAAAATTTAGAGTTGATTCGAACCAAAATGGTTCGGTTGCTGATCAGCTGAAATTCAAAAAGACAAAATCTGAAAACAACTCGAGCGGTGTGTCAAGTAACGATGCTGGTGACAAAGCTGTGAGCAAAGACAAAAAGGTGAAAAAAGTAATCAAGAAGAAGTCGAATAAAGAGAATAATTGTGACGGCAATAATAAGAGTAACGTTTTAAGTTTGAGGTGTTTGGACGATTTGAAGGAATTGTTTGAGGAGTATAAAGTGGTTAGTGAAGTGCACAGTTCGGTTGAAGTTGGTTGGGAGTTGCTGGAAGTTGTTGTCGATATGGAGGGGGTTAAGAAGAAGAAGAAGGTTATAGTGAAGAAGAAAGGGTCGAAAGTGAAGGTGACACCGTTGGAGGCCAAACCGCCGACTAACCCAGCCGAAACGGCGTCTCCTGGTGACATCATGAGGCAACTGAGCAAGAAACGGGTCAGTTTGGCCGACGAAGACCTGAATTTAGTGGGATTCACACCCGACAAAAGGATGTCGATAACGGATGAGGTGCTGGTGGAGGAAGCAGCTTTGTTGGACAAGATGATCAAGAAGGAGATGAAAGACGCGAGAAAGAGCAGTTTGGCTTTTCCACCCATCTCCGAGGAACTGGCCGACAAAGAGGTTGAGGACCTGGCGAGGGAAACCCTCGCGAAAACTCCGTCGCCCAAACGTGTCGTCCCGTCGCCTCAAGAGAGGCGGGAGATGTGGAAGAAGAACGCCCTGAGGAAGTCGCTCAAGTCTTTGGGAGGGTTTTTCAAGAAGAACCAACACTCTCCGACGCCGAGCTCGTCGTCCGAATCGGGAGGTGAGTGGTTTGGGGTTGGGCCAGCGGTTTGCCAAATCCCCGATTTCCGGCAGGACATTCCTGGCTTTTAAAAAACCCTGCAAAGTCCTTGTCACATGGGTTTGTTATTCTATTGGACATACCTTCAGAAATGTTGGCTGTTCATTTATTCTTTCTTTCATCTGCAATAATTGAAATGGCCATTTTTGATGGTTTCCACCAATTTTGGCCCCCACAAACACCAATTAGGCTCGGTTTTTTTTTAAACAGATTATTTCTGATCAGTGAAGGTACCATTTGATTGTCTTGAATCACCTTTTGATACAACTTCTAGTGTTATTCTACACATTTATGGTGATTTAAGACAATTTCCCAAGTTTTTGACTCGTAAAAAATGAATTTCGGGAGCTTAACCATCGTTACAACCTCAATTCTTCACTCTTCGGTCAAAATCAACCAAATATTCGGTCTTCTCGCCCTAAAAAACATGGAAAACGATAACTCACAAGCTCATGTTCGCTAAAACTTCTTAAATCCTTCGAAAACTCCTATTTTTACACCCATTTTTCTCCCATATCACCCCTGGGTGTATGCCGATCGGGCTGCCGGTTTCTGAGCACAACTAGGACCCAAGTGTGTTCCCAAATGGGGACCCAAACTGTGTGTGGAAGAACGACGATTTTAGACCAAAATTTAACGTAAATTTAAGGCTGAAACTTTGTTAGAACCTCAATTTTCCCCTCTTTGGTGAAAAGCGACTTCATATTCGATCTTCTCGTCCCAAAAACATGGAAAACAATAGGTACCTCAAAAGCTCATGTTACTAAAATGTTACTAAAACACAAAAAGTACCTATTTTTATACCCATTTTCACTTATAAGACCCCTGGGTATGTTCCGATCTGGCTAGTGTGAAAGAACGAATTTTTTAGACCGAATATGAAGCCGGTATATGTGATACGGCGGACGGTGTACGGCGGACGGACATTTTTGGAATCTACACACTTTGAAACGGAAAAGAAAAAATTTTGAGGGGGGTGTTATAAAATTTTTTTGCTGAGCGAATAAATAGGTGAATTATTCGCAGCTTTACTTTAAACCAAAAGCTTTGCGATCAAGGGTAATGTAAATTTTTCGAAAAAATAGAAAATTCCAAATGATTCTCCAAAAAAATTGGAAATTTGGAAAATTCCAAATTATTCTAAACAATAGTGAAAGTGGGTCAAAGTTGAGTTATTGTGAGCCAAAAGTTGCCTGTACAGTCGCTAATACTCCCCCAAAATCGTTACATACAAGCACAGAATGTTCTGCTGGTGCACAGAATAAACTACATTTTATGTTGTGCGCACGCCTATGTCCTGATTTCAGGTGATTTTTGGCAAACCCTGGCCGTGAACTCGAACGCGGTTGTTAGGCTGTTTGATTTTATTTGTGCCGCCACGCATGCGCATCCCAAACGCTAACCCGATTTTACTTACCTACAACTGCTTGGATTGAAAATCGAATTGCGCAGAAAAATCATTTCAGTAGGTACCTCTTATTACTCGATACCCATCGTCCATCAATTAACTGTTTACGTGAACAATCGAATTATATAATTTTTACCTACTATGATCAGTTTCATTAGTTTATTTACTGTAATTAGTTACTTTCAGGATGTAATTATACATAATATTACCTAAAGGAGGTTATTGATAGAATAATGGAATAAGGAAATAGGTGGTAATAGGGCATTAATTATTATTACATAAATAATTATCGTAGTGTTGAAAGGCGGTTATGTTAAAGATGCACGACCGCTCGGTCTTGCAGATGTTGCATAACCTCTGCGCCGTGTTAACCTCAACATGCTCTGTCAATGTCGAGCGTGAAAATATTTGATTGAAATAATCATAAAATCGAGTTATACCATTGAAACTACGGGTAGTTCATCAAGTACTAACCACACTCACTATGGACACACTGTAGGACTTCGGAAATTCTAAATTTATTTACAACCTTCAGTAAAGGGAAAGGAAGGGTAGAATAATTCAAAGCTCATTATTTATCAATAATTTATATTCATACAGGAAATTTATGTTCGCCATGCGTTCGAATTTGCGCAAAACTTGAACAGAATAAAGTGCATATATATAACACCCGCGCTTTTCTTCAAAAATTAAACTTTTTTCTACCTCGTCAAACTTCTTCAAATTGAACTAATTTAACATCATAATTATCTGAATTTTTCAATTTCAAATTACTCCTTTCCCGTTTGAAATAGTTCAAATAGTTGGACAGATCTTTCTCACAAACCAGTATAATACCTTCTACAGGTATCTCAATATAGTATCTCAATCTATCTCTATAGTATCTCTCATTTTATATAGTATCTCAATCACTCGCATCGAATGGTTTCGGGGATACTGTGCAACCAGTCGCCGGTTCGGCTTGAACTATGATGTGTTATGATGATATCAAATCACTGTCAACATGAGCGTGAATCAGAAGGTAAAAATTTAGCTCAATTTTCGTCGAAAAATGGAGTTATTGAAAAATAGTCTATTTCCACTAATACACGGAAAAAACGCGAAAAATACACTGTTATACCGGTTTCGGTGATCAACCCATCGTCAGTAACAAACATTTGTTGTTACTGTTACTGTTATTTTTGTTATACTGACGATGGTTTGATCACCGAAACCGGTATTTTTCACGTTTCGTGTATTAGTGGAAGTTTACTGTTTTTCAATAACTCCCCGTTTTTCTTTGAGATTCCACGATTTCTTCGCGCGTGATTTAGTTCGCATCAACTTTCGTAGTGGGGGGGGAATGGTCATTCACGATTTTGTGGAATCGATTACCTTATTTCGATATAATAAATACAGGGCCGCTTTTTCAAACCTCAACAGATCACGCCGTTAGCTAACCATCGTCAACGCCATCTTGACTGTTGTCAATTTAAGAATAAGAATAAGAATATTTATTTGTACATCATTTACACAATCGAGTGGTGAGTAGAAAACAAAATTTTCAAAAACCACAGTCATGCAGCATGGCTATAAGAGCGAATTTTCGAAGTTTTCGGCATCTTCCTCCTCCGCCTAAAATTTTCTGAAAATTAATTTTCGGCCAATGTTTTCCCAACTTGATACAAAATTAAAACAGGAGTAGTTTTACGCAAAGTAAAATTTGGGGTGGAAGGAGGGGGAGGGGGAAATCAAAAATGTTTTGAATACCAGAAGAGTAGGTATTGGGTACGTAACAAATTTTTTGTTCCATTTTTTGCCGAGTAACACCTCGGTTTGTAGATTTTCCAACGCTGAACACGATGGTGAAGTCAGAATTGCGATATCCCATTCCGTTATCAGATTAGAGCAGACGAACCAGGAAGAACATCTCAAGAAATAACCACGTTCCTTCATCTTCAAAGTGCTCCAGTTTGAGAATGGAATGAGATATCGCAATTCTGATTTCACCATCGTGTTCAGCGTACAAAAACCTTTAAAATGAGGTGTCACTTGTCAGACTTTTTCATTTTGGGAATTTATGGGTAATTTTCCCCCCCTAAAACTCCCCAAAACTGCCCCTTAGGGTGACCCGATTCTGCCCATCTTCGAACTTAGCCTGTCGATTGCCAAGACAGATTTTTCGTGCAAATTTGAACTTTTTATCTCAATTCTTTCGAGAGTTATCGTCTGGAATGACACATACATATATAAATATATATATATATATATATAAAAATATATATATATACATATAATTTTTGGTGTCTTTCGGCAGGGAATTCAGGATAGTCTGAAACGGATTTTGGTATAAAAATCTTTCGGAAATTCGAGTTTAAAAAATTTTGGACCGAGAACAATAGCTTCCTTTTCTTCGAAAATTCGCTAATGGTTACAAAATACAAAGCTTAGAATACTAAAGACAAAAAAATGTATAATATATTCATATACATAATAGGTATATATATAACGGGGGGGGGGGGGGGGGGGTATTGACGGGTTTTTAGAGTCAAAGTTTGTGTTGGCTAGCAAACGAGATTGACGATGAATGTTGGTACTCGGCGTTCCGTAGCTAAATTATTTTCCGTACTACCGAAATCCATGAACGGCTCGGAACTTGTTGAAAAACCCATGAACGCATCTCTGAGCTGCTCCTCAGTGGCCTTTGTACTGGGTGTGCCCACAGCTAAACCTCATAAAGACCATTTGACTGTACATATATGTAGTTACGGTTGACTGTAGTTATGGGCATTTCAAGAGGTTGTACATAACAGTGATGCAGACAGATAGGCTACCTCTACAAGAAACAATAAATAGTTTTGGTATACAGGGTGTCCCAGTTACTTCTGGAGAAACTCAGGGAATCGATTCTGCTCTTCATTTGGAACAGAAATGCTCAGTAGAAATTTTCCGAACAGTTCTTCGCTTTAAAGATATCCTTCAATTTGTGTTTTTCCAACTTTTCATGACCTTAACCACATAAAAACGCTAATAAATTCGAAAATATTGAGACTACAATAAATCCAATTACACCGTTTGAAAGAACGTTAAATTCCCTGCAAGCTTCTTCTGTTTTCAATGATCGGACTTACTTAAAATGTTGGCCAGTATCAGTTGGAACATTTGACAATTTCAAAATTTCAAATTGTAAAAAATATTCTTTGTTCTACTGGAGTTACAAAAAAACCCTAAAACTTGTCAAATTTCACAAAAACTTCTTCATCTACTAGGCTTCACATTGATATACTTGGATTTAAAAATAACGTTGTAGTAGAGTTAAAAAATGATAATTGAACGTTTGAAAACATGAGCAGAGGTGCATTGGGGGGGGGGGGGGGGGATTAATTAGACTTCATAAAATAAAACTAGGGCTTCCTTGACTGGTCGAATAAAAATAATGCTAGAACATGAAGGATGGAAGTTTTATTTTACGAGGTTTAATTAATACCCCCCCCCCCCCCCATTCACCTCTGATCATGTTTTCAAACGTTCAATTATCATTTTTGAACTCTACTACAACGTTATTTTTAAATCTAAGTGTATCAACGTAAAGCCTGTTAGATGAAGAAGTTTTTGTGAAATTTGACAAGATGTAGGTATTTTTTTGTAACCTCAGTAGATCGAAGAATCTTTTTTACAATTTTAAATTTTGAAATTTTCACATGTTCCAACTGATATTGGCCAAGATTGTAACTCTGACCATTGAAAACAGAAGAATCTTACAGGAAATTTAACGGTCTTCCAAACGGTGTAATTGGATTTGTTGTAGTCTCAATATTTTCGAATTTATTAGCGTTTTTATGTGGTAAGGTAATGAAAAGTTGGAAAAACACAAATTGTCGGATACCTATCTTTAAAGTGAAGAACTTTTCGAAAAATTTCTACTGCGCATTTTTTGTTCCAAATGAAGAATAGAATCGATTCCCTGAGTTTCTCCAGAAGGGACTGGGACAACCTGTATATTTCAGCGCTTTTTCTTTGAGCCACCCTGAACGAAGTCCATTAGATTTTTGTTGACTATTACATACCTTAATATGGTACGTTTTACAATAACTTAGATGGTACGTTCACCGAAAGTATGGAATATATTTTAAAATATGAAAAATTATGTAAGTAAATGAATCTGGTTTAATGTAATACAGTATACTTACAATAAATGATAAAATAAATACAGAGTGTGACGTCAACTGCCACCAAAAATGCATGGAACTGATGCCCAACTTGTGCGGAGTAAACCAGAAGTTGATGGTGGAAGCTTTGCTCAACCTCAGGAGGGGGCGGAGATCCGCCTCCGGCCCCCACTCCCGCCCCTCGCTGTTCAAAATTGGTGAGTACATAAAATTTGTTTTTGGGAAATACAAATTTTTGTTTTCGAACAGCAAACAGGTGCCACAAGGAGAAATGTCAACACTAGTAGTTTTACTCCTCGTGAAGTAGGTAAGTTATCCAAGTCCCGACGCAGACAATGATAGCGACTCAGGCGTTGACAGTTCCGGTGTTTCATTGTGTGTTTCAGACGTCTTGAGATTCGGTATGTCGTTGTTATAATAAATTGTTGATAAAAATAATACGTGAAACACGTAAACACAAGCGCAAAAAAAAAAAATGGTTCACAACCTTACGAGCAAAAAAGCTTCCACAGTTCCATACAAACCACCTCACTTTAACACAGACATATCACAGTGGGTACTTACATATAAGGCATCGACATGATAGTTCCTGACTAGCGGTTAGTCAAACTGACTTGACTAACGCCTGTTCAATCATGTCCATCATCACTCAAGAGGTCATTTAGTCTTTGAAGAAAACTTCACTGTTATACGAATATTATGGGATCCTAAACTTGTAAAAGTATGTAGTGCACTTTTATGGATCGGTCTGTGTTAAAATTGCAGTACAGTGCAGGTACGCTGATCAGTCCTTGCAGGTCGATGACTAACAGTTCTTGTAACAGTTCCCATCAATGCTATACCTAATGATTTATTACATGTTTTGGTTACTTTTTTGGAGCTGATTACACGCTATTGGCGACTTTCACCCTACAATGTGGAATTAAAAAAAAAAAAAACGCTGCATAGTCCTTGTCACATGGGTTTATTATTCTATTGGACATACCTACAGAAAGGTTGGCTGTTCATTAATTGTTTCTTTCATGCGTACTAATCGAAATAGCTATTTCTGATGGTTTCCATTGATTTTGGCCCCCAAAACACAAATTAGGTACGCTCTTTTTTTTTCTTTTTTTTTTTTTAAACTATCTTTGATCATTGGTAGTGCCATTTAATCGTCCTGAACCACGTCTTGACACTTTTTCCAGTGTTATTATACAAACTGATGGTGATTTCAGACGATTTCCCAGGTTTTTCACTCATAAAAAATCAATTCTGGGAGCTGAACATTTGGTAGAACTCAATTTTCCACTCTTTGGTCAATATCGACTTCATATTCGGTCTTCTCGTCCCCAAAAACATAGAAAACGATATCTCAGAAGCTCATGTTACCAATATGTTGCTAAAACGTTAAAAGTACCTATTTTACACACATTTTCACTCATAACACCCCTGGGTATATTCCGATCGGGCTGAAAAGTTTCGGGACACAACTAGGGCCCAAATGGAGCATGTGTGCGAAAGAACGATTTTTTTAGACCGAAAATGAAGCCTGTACACGTGATACGGCGGACGGCGGACGGCGTACGGCGGACGGCGTACGGCGGACGGCGTACGGCGGACGGACATTGCATTTTTGGAATCTACGCACCTTGAAACGTAAAAGAAAAAAGTTTGAGGGGGTGTTATAAAAATTTTTTGCTGAGCGAATACATAGGTGTATTATTCACAGAATAATAAACCAAAAATAGGCCTTAGAGAATTTGAGCGAAAAGCTTTGTGTTAAATAAATGTTGGTGGTAAGCTGAAGGTCTATTTTGGTTTATTATTCTGCGAATAATACACCTATGTATTCGCTCAGCAAAAAATTTTTATAACACCCCCTCAAAATTTTTTCTTTTCCGTTTCAAGGTGTGTAGATTCCAAAAATGCAATGTCCGTCCGCCGTCCGCCGTACGCCGTATCACGTCTACAGGCTTCATTTTCGGTCTAAAAAAATCGTTCTTTCGCACACATGCTCCATTTGGGCCCTAGTTGTGTCCCGAAACTTTTCAGCCCGATCGGAATATATCCAGGGGAGTTATGAGTGAAAATGTGTATAAAAATAGGTACTTTTTGTGTTTTAGTAACATGTTAGTAAAATGAGCTTTTGAGGTATAGTATTCCATGTTTTTGGGGACGAGAAGACCGAATATGAAGTCGATTTTGACCAAGGAGTGGAAAATTGAGGTTGTACCAGATGTTCAGCTCCCAAAATTGATTTTTTATGAGTCAAAAACCTGCGAAATCGTCTGAAATCACTATCAATTTGTATAATAACACTAGAAAAAGTGTCAACACGTGGATCAAGACGATTAAATGGTACAATCAATGATCAAGGGTAATTTGAAGAAAAGAAAAAAAAGGAGCGTAGTACCTAATTCAAGTTCTGGGGGCCAAAATTTGTGGAAACCACCAGAAATAGCCATTTCAATTAATTTACATGAAAGAAACAATAAATAAACAGCCGGCATTTCTGTAGACCAATAAAATAATAGAATAATAAACCCATGTGACAAGGACTTTGCAGCGTTTTTTCTTTATTCCACATTGCAAGATGGTTTACGTCAAAGGTTTGTAATTAAATTCGATGAATTGACGACTTTCACCCTGTTTCCCAGAATAATTTCATTTATTATTTCTTTTTGGCTCCAGTTTGAAATAGTTTACCTCATGGCCGATTTTATCAAATTGGCGATATGCTCAGTTTTTCGGTGTGTGCAGTTAATATACTTGAACGGGGTTGTTGCTTAGTGAATTAGGGCTCTAAATAGGCACGTGTTTCAATAACGTCATTAGTCAAGAAGTCAAAGCCAACAGTAGTTTATTGCATAAAGTTGCCTTGCACAATTAACAGCACGCTGTACAGATCTTCTGTGAAATAACTGAACAAAAATCACATAATATAAGCACCGAGAGCCTATGATATTAGTTGCGATGTAAATATATTCTAAAATTAAAATAAATAAATGAAACCTCCAATTTTGTGATCATAGAACTTTTATCCATACACATAAATAAAATCCACTACTTGCACGTCATCTTCACCCTTTGCATTCAGTTAATTAACAATTTTCTCAACTTTTTTTTTTAAACATTAGGCATCCATTATTTTCAACTGCCATCATTACCATTATTATAATCTATTTCAAATGCCGTGCTGCATGATTGCCTATTCTACCTATAATCCCGCCTCATCAATTAAATTGCCCAAGAAAGTCCTTATTCTCACATAGGATGATAAAAAATTTCATAAAAAATTAATATATCATAGGAACAAATCCCCAAATATTCGAGCCGATATATTAACAGCTGGGGACATTCTCCTGCAACATGTTGCTGCGATTCATTCCTCGGGGTATTGCATCAAATACATTTTTGAGTTTGATCTGTTTGTTATAGTCATTTCTGAAGCCGCACTGAAGGATCCTTTGGTTTGACAATCTAAACTAGGCGATCGAACGCTTGAAAATTATTAGCGTGTCAACTTTAAGTACGTCCTAAATCGTCATATTCTTTTTTTCACCCTATAGCAATGGGCAAACAGGCTCCGTTTCTCTTTTATTTCCACTGGATCTTGTCTCTTCCGAACCCCTTCACAACCCAGACCCACCAGCAATTTTATAAGCCGCGCAGCCCAGCTGTACTTTTCTACACTTACCCAAAGTTCAACTGTTGCCACACCAACTGCTTTAACAAAATTATTAGGTACATTCACTTGCTCATCCTGATTATTTTCTCCCACCATCCAATTACCCCGATCCAGTAGGCTCAAGCTCCGTATTTCAGAAGAGTGCATGAGAGTTTTTCCCACCAGCGAATCAAAAATCTTACAGGCTGACTCTCTCGAAACTATGACAGTAGATATAGAAAGGGGCTTCTGGAACAGCAGTTCCCCTGCCAAGGTCGAGGGGTATGCAAAACCCGCAACACAAATTAATTTTTTCTTTCTTTTTTTAAAATGTTTTTCAAAAATTTACGAAATTTCGGAACATTTTGAAAAATTCGAAAATTTTCAAAAAATTTCTTACCTTCGAAAATTGTTGAAAATAATTTATAAAAATGTCGTACATTTTATGGAGATTTTCGAAAAATTGTGTGTTGCGGGTTTTGCATACCCTCGACCTTGGCAGGGAAACTGCTGTTCCAGAAGCCCCTTTGTATATCTAGTTTTAACATCTACTGCTTAAAAGAACCTGTCCCCCCCCCCCCCTCCACCAATGCCTTAGATTTAAAAGCCTGATATGTTTTGGCAAACACACCCGCTGAGCTAAACTATTCACTTGATATCGTCACAGTTGTATCCCCTACTTCGAACAAATTATCTTTATCAGTCTCAGGTTTTTTACTTCATACAGTGCCACCAGTGTTTTCGATATCCCTGTTTAAATCTCAAAAAACCACTGCATCATCAGCAGGATTAGTATATCATTTGTCCCATCATATTTATTCTATCCAGGCCCATACAACGTGTTATTATCTTTCAAGATTCAGCAAAGTATCTATTCAATCTATTCAATATCTATTCAGATACAAAGTAAAGAGATTTGGGCTCATTGAATCCCCTTGTAGTACCCCAAGGAAACCCCTATAAAAGTCGGTCAGTCCTCCTCCACCCTTAATCGCGACCTTAGCCACGTTATATAAACTTTTCAATACATTATCTTGCCTCTAATACCAATTTCCGTAAGGACATTCCACAGCATCTTATGAGAGATGGATCTAAATGCATTTTTATGATCTACGAATGCGCAAAACATTTTTCCTTCAGTGCGCTGGAGCCTAAGGTACATAATTCTAACTTCAGTTACAATGCAAAACCACTTCCATGAGAATTTTATTTTCATTTACATTTGATGAAAGAAAATACAATATGTCGTTATATCCTCCCAGAAACATCACTCCTTATTATACCTATTTTAGATTGCTTAAATAAACCGAACAAGTGGAGGGTCTACATGACCAACGTAGGGTAGACCTCTCTTCCCTCCATCAGTCCCTCAATGGCTCGCGTAACGACCCTCGAATGACTGGGGGAGGGTGGAAGGGTTTCTATAAAACCCGCCGGTTTCACCCGATTCTCCATTCTACGCTCAAACCTCAAGTCGATGACTTCTCTCTCTCTCTCCTCACACCTCCTAACCTTTCTTACCGAAAAGAACCCGGAGTGGTGGAATCAGTCCGGTGTTAACCTACCAGGTGGAACCTTCTGGGCACATCCTCTAGCGTTTTTAGTGGTGGTAACCTTCCTGGCTTCGCCATAGGTGTTAACATTTTAAACGCTAGCTCCATCACCTTCTTTTCCATTTAACAACCTCACCTATCCAAGTCGCACCTCAAACATTCAAACCACCACACAATAAATAATACATTAGTGAAAATACATCGTAATGCTCAATAATATTTATTTTTGAACCTGGTGAAATGCACATCATTGTACCAAAATACACCACCCCTCTGTAAGCAAAGCTTGCGGATGGTGGATGGGGTTCCTGTGGGAACATAGGGTCCTCCTCATAATGGGTACTTCAACATGAACATATTATCGATAAATGAATACCGATTTGAGGCTATTACTTTACGTCACGCGCTGAGTTTTACGATTCATTTTTTTGGGAGAAACTAACAAATAAACAGAGCTACTTTGCAAAACAAATTTCACAACAACAAGTCAATGTATGACAACAACCACACACTCAAATTGTAAAAGAAAAGCCTATCACCTGTACTGTAGAAACGCGCTTTGATATAAATTACAAATCAAGGTACGCAGGTACAAGGTTCATGTACTGCCTAGCTCTACTAAGGTCATAGTTGTTTTACACATTACGCATGAACTTTCAATGAGAGGTCCTACTAACTATTCACACTCAACGGCTGACAATGTTGCATTTAAGCTGTTTGTAGTTTCATTATAAGTTTCTACATCATATTTTCCATATAATCTAATAAATAAATAAACTCCTAACAGGTCCAAATCTCACAACGCGCTTGTTTTGATTTGATTGACAATTTTCATTGATATCAAATGCTTTTATGCATAACTTGAATTTATTATTATTATTATTATTATTTTAATATTTACAGATTCCGAGAGCGAAGGGGGCCAGGGTGACGGCAGGGTGACGCCCCCGGCGCCGCCCGCAAAGACGCTTCCGAGGTTTAGAACGTACACCATCACGGATTTCCAGTTCCTCAAAGTCCTCGGCAAAGGCAGCTTTGGTAAAGTAAGTAACGATGCGGTATCTCAATTCAAGGAACTTATTTGGAACCCTTTTGTGGTAAGCGATGTTAAAATGTGGAATAATAAGACAAAAAATAAACATTCAGTCCACCAGTTTATACTTATCACGATTTCACGAAGCTTTTCACTCAAATTCTGAGCATCCTCAGGTATGTAACCCACATAAACAAAGATAACAGTGAAACCTAGTGATAACTTCCTAACCTGACCTGGCATGTCATAAAATTTTATGTCCACACCAACTGCTGTGGAGGAAGGGCTTCGTAAGTTTGCCTAATTGCACATTACCTCAGCTTATTGCACTTGACTTATTTCTATACGTTGTTATCTAAAATCTAAATAATAGTACAAACAAATAATAGTACTAAATAATAGTTCTTTATGTAGGGGCATTATTATTCATTTCTTTGGTAGGTACCTAGGTGGATATTACCTGCGTACCATCATATATCAAAGACTGTAAAAGACTATCCCTAGGAGAGGAAAAAACCACAATTAAACTTGATTGAACTAAAATTACAGGCATTTAACCAAAAACTTGAAAACTACATGACAAAAAGATTACAGGCATTTAACAGAAACCTTGAACCCTATATGATGTAAAATTTACAGATATCTAATTTAAAACTATATAATATAATATGGTAACACTTTTCAAGTACCTATGCGATGATGAGGTTAGCACCCCTATCTTGGAAGATTCGATCATTGAAGTATATATACCTACCCCATTTATTCAAAATTTGTTCCCAGGTTTAATAACTTTAAAATTATCTTCCGAAAATCTATCATTCAAATTTAGTTACACTCTAGTCTTTTTAGAAATGTAAATTTCCAAATTTTCCCATAAATCCATCCTTTTCCCCCTTTTGAACCTTCTTGACAAGCTTGAACTCTCGCTCGTGCTTGTGACCCATTCTGAACATTACGTTTAGAAATTCCAGAACTTTTCTTCCAAATCTAAATCTAAATAAAATTTGTGATATGCCAGGTCAGGTTAGGAAGTTAGTTGTAGATTTCACTGTTATCTGTGTTTATGTGAGTTATATACCTGAGGATGCTCGGAATTTGAATGAAAATCTTCGGGACGTGGTATCTCTTGTGTGTTCAGTATAAGGCTTAACAGTGCACGTTACAAATGAATGGGTCCCATCCATCGTCGTTAGCGAAGCAGTTTTTGAAAAATGTACAAAATGGGTGAAGGTGACCCTTATTTAATTAAAAATGGTTTTCAATCGCAATGATAAATCTCACAAACAAATTTCGATGAATTTTATACGTTATCAACGCGCACAAAAATGTTCCACGTTCAGCTTTGTCGTATTTAGGGGAGTTTCTCTATTGCGAACATTTCAACACAAATCTACTTACTTACAGTAAGTTATTGCTCGAACCCATCCATCGCTCATCAGAATCAAAAGCTGTAGGTTGAAAACATTGTATCACAACGGCATTGTATGACAATGTTATGTCATAGAGACGTTACTCCGACTCTTTTCCTCTGAGATATATTCTCCACATAGAGAAGTTATCGATCTAAATATTTTTGAACTGTACAGCCAGAAGTTATGACGGTACCTACCTCACAATTTTTCAAAATTTCAATTATAACTTTTGGCGCCTCTCGGAAAACATTTTTGGGAACCTGCGTACTGCCAGGATAAGAAACTTAAAAAACGGAAATTATTCAATTTTCCACTTTGTCAGTTTATTTTTGGTGTTTCCGCTTTCTCTTGTATTTTATTTTCGAATCGGGAAAAACTTGGACGATTGTACATCCAGAAGGTATGACGGTACCTACCTCACATCTTTCAAAATTTCAATGATAACTTTTGGCGCCTCTCGGAAAAATTTGTTGGGAACCTGCTTACTGCCAGGATACGAACAAAAGTGAAATTATTCAATTTTCCGCTTTCGGTCAATTTATTTATTTTCGGTGTATCCGGTTTCTCTATTTTATTTTCGAATCGGGAAAAATTGGGACAACTTTACAGCCAAAAGGTATATGACGGTACCTACCTCACAGTTTTGAAAAATTCAATTAGGTATAACTTTTGGCGCCTCTCAGAAAACATCTCAGTACCTGCGTATTGCCGGGGTAAGAAACTTAAAAAAACCAGTCATGCAGCATGACTTAATGAGCGAATTTTCAAAGAAATATTCGAATTAATGGCTATGGTTTTGAATAAAGGAAAACTTCTTCCTCCTACTGTTAGTACCTAAATTGAATAATTTGAAATGGATTTTTTCTTTCGTCTTCCTTCTAGTAATACGTGGGCCGGTACTTGTCTATCTATGAAGGTATCATAACAATTATATGTCAAATGGGAAATTCAAGGAGTTGTACTAATCGTTTGCCTCCCCCTTTTTTGCTTCGAACTCTCGTCTTCAATTAATACTTCTCACATTTTTCAATCTGACCACTCTAAGGGGGTGGGGGGGGGGGGGGGGTAAGAGTTTAAAGATTATCCTAGTTTTGGGTAATTTTTGCGCACTTTAAATGCTCTAATTTAAGAACGGATTTAGATATCTAAAATCCGATTTCACCATCGTGTTCAGCGTGCAAAAACCTTTAAAATGAGGGGTCACTTGTTAGAAAATAACATTTTGGGGATTTTTGGGTAATTTTTGCGCACTTTAAATGCTCTAATTTGAGAACGGATCAAGATATCTAAAATCCGATTCCACCATCGTGTTCAGCGTGCAAAAACCTTTAAAATGAGGGGTCACTTGTTGGAAAATAACATTTTGGGGATTTTTGGGTAATTTTTGCGCACTTTAAATGCGCCAAAACCCTCCTTAGAGTAGGCCAATTTCGCCCATCTTCGAACTTAGCCTTTCGATTGCCAAGATAGATTTTTTGTGCAAATTTGAGCTGTTTATCTCAATTCTATCGAGAGTTATCGTCTGGAGTGACACATATATATATATATATACATATAAAAAAAGTGTTGAATTTCAGGAATCGTTTTAGAATGGTCTGAAACGGATTTCTATGAAGAAAATTTCCAAAAATTTATATTATTTAAATTTCGAAGCCATTGCAATAGCTTCATTTTCTTTGAAAATTCGCTAAAAGTGAAATTATTAAATTTTCCGCTTTCGGTCAGTTTATTTATTTTCGGTGTTTCCGGTTTCTCTTGTATTTTATTTTCGAATCGGGAAAATTGGGACGAGTCCCAAATTTTTTTTTTGCGATTTGGCAACCTCCCTTGCAGCGGCGACAGCCAACCCACTATCAACGTCTCAAGTTTAAAAGGCCGAGTCTTATTTTTAGTTTAGACGTAGCGTAATTCCAATTATTTATACGTATTCGCTATTAGTGCCAGTTGGTTTTATTCGAAAAATTCGTGAGTTTGATGTGAGCAGCCAGGAAAAATGTTGTATTATAATATTATTTTTTCGCACATAGACCTAGGGAACCACACTACTCGTACTCGGTACTCGTACGAAGTTGCTTCACTGGAAACTCCCTTTATAATATTAATTTATTAATTTCCACCAGGATTGATGTGGTGGGTCATTTCCCCGTAGTGGTAACGACCTAAAGGGTTTTTACTCAACACAGGTTTTATTGCTCCCACAAATCTGGTTGTAGATTCAAAGGTTCGCTATTTCGATCACTGTTTTCTCGTGGTACTGTATAGCTGAGTTCTCTGGATTCTGGTTATAAAGTTGAAAAGTCCCAAACGCAACAGCTTCCGGAAGAACTATTTAGTATCGACTGTTGAAATATCTTTTTGAAACGCGTGCAACAAAATATTGTGCCCATCGTTATTGGCACAGCCAATAACAAATTTGAACCATGACAGATAAAGAATCTATAATAATGCACTCAATTTATAGTGAGAGCATGTAAACAGAATGCAAAACCATCAAATATAATGTCGTTGCGGGTTAGTATAACCAGATTCCATATGTACTTATGGGGATTTACTTTATAGGAAACCTATTAATGGTGGTCGTAGTAGTATTATTATTGACATTAACAATTTTAAGTACGTGCAGCCTCTGAATACTAAATCGAATTCCACACAGAACTTTCTACAGTGAAACCTCGATAACTGCAACCTTGATAAGTGAAAATCCTCAATAGTGTTACAAGTGTCACTTGAAAACCTCGCTAAGTGGAGAAAGGTGGAAGGAGGATTGAGGTGGGGAAGGTACAATGTTTGTTTAATCGAGGAGCTATAGGACCTTCCAAATCGTCCAAATTAGATCATGTTTCGTCAGTTAGGTACGTTTGAAAGTCACAACTTGAGCTTCTAATCGCCATTCACTGGTACTGTACTTCAATTGGTACAGAAGAAAATCAATGAATATTTTCAAAAGTGAATGACGATGAATGATGATGAATTGAATGAAGAATCATGTTTCAATAAAAATATTTAAAATTTCAAAACCTTGTAAACTGAACATTTTGCTTCCTCACTACCGAAGGTAGGGAAGCCTTGGATTCGCGATTGAGTAAAAAAAATGTATGTCCTCCAGAATGAAAATTTCCACTTCCATTTTGCATTTCAGACATCGAGGAACGTTTTTGGTTCCGTCTGTCTGTGGTAATTCCTTGTAACGCCCATAACTACCCGAAATAATGGTCGAAATGGGCAGAAATCTGGAGGGTAGGTGCGGGTTGGGTCATAGATAGTCCCATAGAAAAATCATTGAAAAAGTACGGTAACTTTCGTCTGCGCATGTGCGAACGTGAAATACTTGAAACGCCCATAACAACCCTAAATGTCGTTGAAATGAGTTGAAAATTGGAGGGTCGATCAGGAATAGTACTTTTATAGTTCCAAATGAATTTCATTGGAATCGTAATGTAACTTTCGTCTGCGCATGCGCGAACATGAAATGTTGACCATTCCCTTGTAACGCTTCCAACCAGGGGCGTTGCGTCCATAAGGCCACTTGGGCCACTGCCCCGGCACCCAAAAACACTAGGAGTAAAAAAAAACTCCACTGTTCAATTGGCATTTGAATTTCCCTCCGTACACTGTACCTAGCATTTTTCACAAAGTTCAACAATGACCCGACAGACTTCTCTGGCAATGGAATGGAAATTCTAAAATATTCAATATTATAGTAGAGCAGCCACGGTGCGCTCCATAGACAAAGCATCTTGTCGGAATAAAGCGACAGTAATCTATGTCCTGAATCGAAATCGAAACCTAGGCTCTTGAAACTGGCAGGTAGGTCCTGGAACCAGGTGTCACCATGACAACTGAGAAAAGTGGCCCGTCCGCGCATGGACAGTAAAAATGTTGTTTGCTACGCCCACTTTGGGCCCAGTTCCCAAAATCTGATTTCTACTCCAAAATCGTTTGTTCTCACAATCGATTCGATCCCTTCGATTCAATTTGTTGTTGTTGTTTTTCTTGAGGGTGCCGCAAAGAAACACTCTTCATGCCGACAGTGGTGGTTAGAGGTTGCGTATTTTCTTCTTGTGCATTCGATTCAATTTGTCATCTCCATACGAGATGCTTCTTCGTCTTCTGATTTGTTTTTGTTGTGAATTACATTCGCTTTCTCTGTTGTCAGTTGTCAGTTTTTAATTTTTTGCGTCAAACTGACCGCAGTTTGCGTTTGGTCCAGTTCTGATGACAGATTTGTATTTGTGGTACCTACGTGCATTTTGTCCTGTTTGGTCTTGTGGATTGATCGTCGTCCTAACACACTGATTAATGACCGACGGGTCATTGTTTTGTTATAGGTATTTTAGTTTATTATATTTTTATAACACTTGAATTCGGAGGCCAGTTTGCAGTAGAAATTGTGGACGTTTTCGTACGACGATAGATTGTTGATTGAAAGGGAATTTGCTGAATATCAAACAGTAAATAAGGGAAGGGTGTTTATTGTTAACTCGAGGTATTTTGTAGACAAATCTCTTGGTTTTGTGTTCTGGTTTGGTGCCCCGCCGTTTTCAGAGCCCACGCACCGCTATTGTTCCAACTACGCAAAAAATAGTTGTAGTGTAGAACGGAATTTTCTGGGGTACACACGGGTTTGATCGCAGATGGTCCAATTCCAGAATCATGGAAATCGTCCCGTCTGCGCATGCGCAAACGTGAAATACTTGAAACGCCCGTAACTACCTTAAAGATCGTTGAAATGAGTTCAGATTTGGAGGGTCGATCAGGAATGCCACTTCGATAATTGCATGTGACTTTCATTCGTCTGCGCATGCGCGAACATGGAATGTAGACCATTTCCTTGTGACGCTTCTAACCAGGCGATAAATAGTCGTAGAGAGCTGGAAATTTGAGGTTACACGTGGGTTGGATCGCAGATGGTCCCGTATCAAAATGGACCTACCCAACTATTCTTATACGTTCATGTGATTCAAGTGAGGAAGCTGTACTGCCTACTCGAATTGGCAAAGGTTTTTTCTTTGAAACTCGTTAAGTGAAAAACCTAAGTAAGTGGACACCTCGATAAGTTCAAAAGAGAACACGCTTGTCCCCTTGCGACTGCACTCATAGAGTTCACTGTACCAGGCGGTTCTTTTGGTCCGAATTCTGAGGGGCAAAGCGGGTATGTGGTTTCCACAATGATCCTGTATGGATCTCATCAAAATACCACTGAACGGCCACAGCAAAGGAGAGAATCAGTTCGCGGAGGCGCCTGGCAGATCGCTAAATGAGCTATAAACGAATCACAAAGACAAGGTCGCGGTTTTTACAACAGACGGGTCAAGCCAAACCGTCGAACACGACCGGGATTCCGCTCGGGGTTGTTAACTATTAGTGGGGCTCCGGACATCTTTTGATCTCACTCGACCTGAGCCAACTTTAGGGGAAATGGGAGAGGTCAATGCCGAAAATCGGTTGAGCTCGAACCTTAAACAAAGGTCAGGAGAATCGGAGCTGAAGTTACAAAACGCTGCAAATTATTACACAAAGGTTTATTATTTACCTGTATAAATGCTGTGGTCAATACCCTCGAGCTCCCCCCAGGAAAGCCCTAAATCGAGTACTGGAACTGGCTCCGGAATTAAAGTTTCCTACAAATGCGCGGGATTCAATAATTCAATCATTAATTATTTTTTGTACTTATTCATGAAGCATACGGCAAATAATAAACCGTTGTGTAATAATTTACCTGTATAGGTAAACTATCTACGTAGATAGTTTAATGAACCGCTGTGTAATAATTTACCTTTGAGTAATAATTTACCGTTGTGTAATAATTTTCCCATCAATAATACTTCAACGGTTGTTCAAGTTGCAAAAGTACCTATCAACAAACTCCAGCCCCTTCTACGTAGATGGTATAATGAACCGCTGTGATAATTTACCGTTGTGTTATAATTTACCATTGTGTAATAATTTACCCATCAATAATACTTCAAGGTTTGTTCAAGTTTCACTACCTATCAACAAACTCCAAAACAGCCAACATTTTTCAAATGAAATAATATCACAGAACAACCAACTCGACTTCATACAGCCATCCGTGATTATAATCAGTTGCTCCCTAGCAATGATTATCTCGGGCCAATTCCCGATTGTTAGCGCGTCCCTAGCAATGATATTTGGGCTGAATGTATACAATTTGACCAAGCCTGTCGGTGCAATCTTCTGGGCCCTGTGCACGAACGGCTGGACGTACAATACTCCAGGTGGTCTAAAAAAAAACCAGTCATGCAGCATGACTTAATGAGCGAATTTTCAAAGTAATATTCGAATTAATGGCTATGGTTTTGAATAAAGGAAAACTTCGGTCTAAAATTTGGTTTTCTATGTATATTCTCTTCGTGTTTATTTTAATTTGTACGTTTTGTCCATCCTGATTCTACCGTTTGTTATGAGTAGATTCCTTGTTCCTTCTGAATGGCCTTTCCTCTTGACTACGATTTCAGGCCTGGTATCTAAAACCAGTTCAAGATTTGCTCTACTAGGTAGGTAGATCCTTCCTTCTTCATTGATATTATTTTTATCATGTTAAGTACCTACCTACCTTTGAATATCAAATATTCGTATGATACTGATAATAAATTGATAAGATACCTACCTAACCTTCTTCCTCCTACTGTTAGTACCTAAATTGAATAATTTGAAATAGATTTTTTCTTTCGTCTTCCTTCTAGTAATACGTGGGCCGGTACTTGTCTATCTATGAAGGTATCATAACAATTATATGTCAAATGGGAAATTCAAGGAGTTGTACTAATCGTTTGCCTCCCCCTTTTTTGCTTCGAACTCTCGTCTTCAATTAATACTTCTCACATTTTTCAATCTGACCACTCTAAGGGGGTGGGGGGGTAAGAGTTTAAAGATTATCCTAGTTTTGGGTAATTTTGCGCACTTTAAATGCTCTAATTTAAGAACGGATTTAGATATCTAAAATCCGATTTCACCATCGTGTTCAGCGTGCAAAAACCTTTAAAATGAGGGGTCACTTGTTAGAAAATAACATTTTGGGGATTTTTGGGTAATTTTTGCGCACTTTAAATGCTCTAATTTGAGAACGGATCAAGATATCTAAAATCCGATTCCACCATCGTGTTCAGCGTGCAAAAACCTTTAAAATGAGGGGGTCACTTGTTGGAAAATAACATTTTGGGGATTTTTGGGTAATTTTTGCGCACTTTAAATGCGCCAAAACCCTCCTTAGAGTAGGCCAATTTCGCCCATCTTCGAACTTAGCCTTTCGATTGCCAAGATAGATTTTTTGTGCAAATTTGAGCTGTTTATCTCAATTCTATCGAGAGTTATCGTCTGGAGTGACACATATATATATATATACATATAAAAAAGTGTTAAATTTCAGGAATCGTTTTAGAATGGTCTGAAACGGATTTCTATGAAGAAAATTTCCAAAAATTTATATTATTTAAATTTCGAAGCCATTGCAATAGCTTCATTTTCTTTGAAAATTCGCTAAAACTCCCAAGTTCGAGAACCTTTTAAAAATTTCGACATAACGGCATCCTGGAGATTTCAACCCCCATTTTTCACCCCTTAGAGAAGACTGACATTAACGCCGAGCTTCGAGGACCAACTAGACCCCAAATGGGACTTATAAACCGAATTTCGTCAATTTTGGTTCATGGTAACTAAGAAAAGTGTGAAGTACGGCGGACGGACAGAAATTTTTTTTATTGCATTTTCGGATTCTACATACCTTGAAAGAAACGGAAACCATCAAATTTTGAGAGGTGGGGTTAAAGAAATTGTTTTAATGCTCAATTCCAAAGGTTCATTATTGACAATAATAAACCAAAACTGCAACTTGTATAACAAGTCTTAATGGCTCGCTTGGTTAGAGCGTTTTCCTAGTTCTTTGGTTCAAGTCTCGCTACATTCATTTTTTTTTGGCCTAGACAATTTCCAACACACTGTGAAACTGTCGACTTGTCTAACCAAATTATGTCTTTGTTCCTCTGTGATTATCCTCCTCCTTATCAGAGTTCCCTCTAATTCACCTGCCAGGCAACATACAGAATACACATTCTGCCGGAAAAATTCATTTTAGATCATCTTTCATAACTACGCTTTATACTGTAGTACTTTTATACTGCATAAAGGCGGTGTTGTACGAAGGGTTGGGTTTGTGAGGGTGAGACCGTACCAGCCGTCGTTATTTATCTTCAGTTCTTGGAGCATCGGCCTGTGCCAATCTTGAAAACCCCGTTTTTTGGCGACCGTTCAAAAATGTCTTCCTCCCTGGGAAACGCGACAAGGAGAGTTGACTACAAAGAACTCTTTTGAATTTTGGTGCCGAAGTAAGAAAAAGTCCAAACCGGGAGGCAGAAGAAAAAGTCGAGGAAATTAATGTTGCGTACGAACAGCAGAATTTTAAAGCCGAAAATGGGAATATTTGGACCAGCCCTATCCACTATCCACATTTCAAATGTCTGGTTTGTGTTTCAGTGGAAATTTATATGAAACAGTCTGCAGCACTTGACCCCTCACCCTCAAAATCTGTGAGGGTCTGTACAGGAGGGACGGTACATAATATATTTAACTTACCTATATTTTAGGTTACAAATCGTTAGCTTTTTAAAAAACACGGCCAAAAAGAATAAGAGAAGAAGAAGAAGAAGAAAAAACACAGTTTGAAATTTACCAGAAACTTTACTGGAAAATTTTACAACGTGGAACACAGAGTTACGGTATACGAGTGACGAGCTCGTGAGAGAAGGAAGCTGACTTATACGAGCCTCGGCTGCTGATATCAGCGTCTATGATACTTCAGTGAATGTAACTTTCATGTGCTTATGACGTTTCGATTTAATCGCTTTCAACCTGCATAGGTTGTTCAAAAAATACGAAGTTGGAAACATGAAAATGCATGTTTAGTGGCAAATTTTAAATCTTGGAATTTGTTTCACCTGTAATTGAGGCTCCTCGCCTAAGTAACGTCATTACCTTGAAATCTCCTACGTGAGGGCATTTTAACGAGAACCAGCCCTTGACCTTGTCCACTTTTAAAAACACATTTAGCCAAGAGGAGCGCAATGGTCCGGATTGGCAGTTTGTGAGGCTCGGGAGTTGTTTCAGATGTCTATTTGTGTCACGAGTTGAAGCAAATTCTCAACTGAACCCTCCTTAATGAGAGGCGGGAAACAAACATTCCCAACAGACTGGTAGAGGGGTTCTATTAGGCGCCTATTTCGTTTACACACATAGATGATAAGTGTTAATCGATGTCTGAACGATCCTTGCGATGTACCTACAGCTATTAATTTGAGTTATATTGATGACATCCACCTACATCCTACATTCACCTATTTCGTAATAAATTGGTACATACTTAATGGGACGTATTATAGGTACAGGTGACAATAGGTACTCCTCTTGGAAGTGCAGGTCCTACTTTTGACGTGGTATGTCTTACCGCTGGGGGTCAGTCAAATTTTGCGGGATGCATTTTTATTAAGAGCAAAAAACGTAACGCTATTGTTGTAGTATCCGCCTATACCATTCAAACCTATATGATAAGATTATACTCAATAAAGCAAGTAGAAGGAGCGGGTCTATGTGACCAGGAGAACGTGGACAGCCGGCATCCTCCAACAGTCCCTAATGACTGTCAGAGGGCCGGAGGAGAGTGGAATAGTCCCTATAAAACCCAAGCTCTCCTGCCCAAGCCTCTTCATTCTACGATCTCACTTCGAGTCGATGACTTCTCTACTTTGTTACCTTCCTTCTCCCTCGAAAAGATCTCGTAGAGTGGTGTAACCTGCCTGGTGAAGCCTTTATGGTATAACCGGTGGTGGAACCTTCCAAGCACTTCCTACACACTCCCGAAAGATCTCCTAGAGTGGTGTAACCTGCCTGGTGAGGCCTTTATGGTATAACCGGCGTGGTGGAACCTTCCAAGCACTTCCTACACACTCCCGAAAGATCTCCCAGAGCGGTGTAACCTGCCTGGTGAGGCCTTTATGGTATAACCGGCGTGGTGGAACCTTCCAAGCACTTCCTACATACTCCCGAAATATCTCGTAGAGTGGTGTAACCTGACTGGTGAAGCCTTCGGTTATAACCGGTGTGGTGGAACCTTCCGAGCACGTCATCCGATACCTCACGTTCCATCATAACCTCACCTATCCCAGGCATACACTTCCATCACCGCAGCTATTTTACTAGGGTTTTCACTAACAGAGAACCCGTTGCTATGGGCGTAGTAACTTCGTTAGTTTTCATCGCACGATAATCCGTTCTTCATTCGCTGGAAAGCTTATGATTTATCTAGTATTTACCTTGTAGTTATATATTAATTTATTTAAAATTCATCGAGTTGTAAGCCAAGGTATAAATAGGTATTAACAGTAGATCATGGATTTCTGTTGGTTTCAAACGCACAACTCCCTCTTTATTGTTCATACGTTGTTGCTAACGAGAAGAAACATGTACACATCCCTTTTACCCCTAGCGATGTAATAACCACTGAGTTACTCGTACCAGGAGAATGAAGGTCTCCTGGAATTGAAATTGGCATACTGGTGCAAAACCAAATTATGTAAATACTGTCTCTGAATCTGTAAATAAATAAATAAAGTGACCTATTTCATTTTTGAAAGACATTATTACACGGGGAAAAATAAGACATATCCATGTACCGATGTATCTGCATGTAGTGTAGATACTCAACATTTTGAGTTTGGGTCATCCCATATTTTTGAACTCATCAAAAGGAAAATAAGGCCCAATTTTTTTGAAACGGTACTCCCCAAGGTCCTACTTTTATAAGCTTTTATATATCGATGTAACATCGAGATCGATATATAAACATAGATTTTTTTTCTACCCCATTGTACAAGAGTGAAGAGGAAGAGGAAGAAGAACATTGTTATCACGGTGGTACGATATAAACATCCGTCAATGATACAATGATAATCAATGAGGGTTTTTGTTCCTTTTTAAATTTCTTTGAACGATGTGATTTTTACAAGCCACGGTTTGTTTCTGATTACATATTTTTGTGTCGAAAATGAATTTTGTTCGCAGGAATCTTTGTTACCACCTAACTTGCTGTGAGAGTTCAGTTATATTATTTAGTTTGAAACATTTCTATTTTGAACATTTATTTATTAAGAATAACTATAAAGTTGGTTGATAAAATTTGTGTTACAACATTTCTTAGAAGGTCCTCCTTTTTTGTTTCAAAATTATGGTCACCGTAATTATAGGTATTGGTCCATTGCCTTACGCTAAAAAGTAATTGTGCCTATCCGATATCAAAATGGCTTAATTGAAAATCCAATACTGCGTTGAAAAGATAAAACGTCTCAACTCTCAAAATCACAACTTTTCAGGAGAGCGCTTCAATGTTTTTGCACCGTCTCCTCTACCTAATGTCCCTCCAGTTGATGGTAAATTCGAAATTCCTTCGATGCTTGGTGTTTACAACGAGATAACAATCATAATCGCCAAAACAATCGATTCTATTAGGCCGAAAATGTTCATAAGGCGTTTTATTTTATTTCCATCGAGTTTTCTGTTCAGAAATTAAAGGTAGAACGTCTTGAGGTGTTTTTCCTTTGAACAAATCCAAAAAAGTAGCAAGACTAACGCATAGTAGCAACCTAACCTTAAGCTAGGTTCACATGGAGACGCAATTCCGGACGGCAGTCCGGCAGGGCTATGCGTTCTGCAATTCTATTGGCCAACGCAAAATGGATTATTGCAACGCAGTGCCTTGGATACTATATCAAAATCTCCAGATATTTTCCGCTGTCGGATCCGTTGCTGTATCTGCGCGGAGGTTACTGCGCACTCCTCTGTTGTTTGGTTGTTCAGCCATATTGAAATTCGACATATGTGGTTGATTTTGAGGTTTCAAGTAAGAGCAATTGTTTGTTTTTCCAATTGCGTTTTGTTATGATTCCGCTGCCATGTGAACGCCTCTGCGGCAAAAATTCTGGCAAATGCGTTGCCGTGCCGGATTGCCGTCCGGAATTGCGTTTCCATGTGAGCCTAGCTTAATAGAGTCGAAGCGCCTCAGGGCTCGATCTTGGCACGTGCCACGTAAGCTACGTTCACATGGAGACGCAATTCTGGACAGCAATCCGGCACAGTAACGCATTTCCTGGAATTTTTGTCGCAGAGGCGTTCACATGGCAGCGGAATCATAACAAAAACGCAATCGCAAAAAACAAAAAGTTGCTCGAAACCGTAAAATCAACCACATATATGCCGAATTTCAATATGGCTGAACAACCAAACAGGAGAGGTGTGCGCAGTAACCTCTGCGCAGATACGGCGACGGATCCGACAGCGGAAAATATCTGGAGATTTTGATATAGTATCCAAGGCACTGCGTTGCAATAATCCATTTTGTGTTGCCCAACAGAATTGCAGAACGCATAGCCGTGCCGGACTGCCGTCCGGAATTGTGTCTCCATGTGAACCTAGCTGTAGTGATGATGAAAATAACTGGTGAAATGGCACGAATTGCTTAAAAACGCCTCATGTGTGCTCAGCTGTTATACAAATCTGAGGAAGAACGCCACGTACATCAGCTCAACAACGCCTCAACCTCGGAAATGAAGCCAGCGAGTAAGATGTAAAACGCCTTGTGTTGATTTTCATTGAGATGAGGCATTTTACCTTTGAATCTAAAGTACGAATTGACGAGTTGATGCGTTTTTGATGCCGATTTGGGGTGTTTTACCTTGAAATAGTTTTAAAAAAAGGCGTTTTACCTTTTATTGCCACTTTTTTTCAAATTTTTGAATTGAAATATGACCATTTTCCGAATTTAATTTTTAATTTTCGACTTCCCCATTGGAAAGAGCGTCCAAAAATTAAGGGGGGCATGTGAAAACCCCATTTTCGACAATTTTTGAGATGAGGCGTTCTTCCTTTTTACGGCAGAATAGTGGTTCAACTGGAATATATCAATTTTCGTAAACAATACTTATTCTCGTAGGTACAGTTTGATTCCTACCAAGATAGGATTTCGGTACCTACTTACATTGTGTACCAAAATAGTGATAATTTTGACACGATAATTTTATGATAGTTTTGAATCGATTTTGCCTGTGGTTTCAGGTCCTTTTGGCCGAGCTGAAGGGCTCCCAGTGTTATTATGCCGTCAAGTGCCTCAAGAAGGACGTCGTCCTCGAAGACGACGACGTCGAGTGCACGATGATCGAGAGGAAGGTCCTCGCACTGGGCACCGGCCACCCCTACTTCTGCCACCTTTTCTGCACATTCCAAACTGAAGTGAGAATTTGCCACTCTCCGATATTTATTGCAGTTTTATTTAAAAAGATAAAAAAGACAAACTTGAAAAACGGAAATTAAAAACAAAATTGTTGATGTACATGTACTTTACATATAAACTTCGGGTACCCAAAGTCAAAAATACAATTTAAGTAGGAGCCTTTTTGTCCAATGATCTGCACATCAAATAAACAATGAATCAGACTGAATTTCTGTGAGTCCTACGCTAAAGCCAAGGAAGCATTAAGGTTCTGGCACACTGTGGGAACAGGACAGGAAACGCCGTGGGTAGGACGCGGGAAGTCGGCCGGCCGCCGCTCTCCCGTCCTGCGCCTATACCCACATTAGGCAGGACTTTCCTCAACTCTCCTTCCCCCACCGGTCGCCATACTCCCCTCGTCACAAGCAAGGATGTGAGGGTGAACACGGGGAAGGCCTGCGTGAACGTGGGGAAGGTAAACATTGGACGGTGGAGGGAGAACGTCCCGTGCCAGGCAACGCCGTTTATTGCTTTGAGAACGATCGTGGCGGAACCCGTCCTGTTCCTACCCCATGCTGTGACCACCGCGTCCCGCCTATTGTGCTTATCTCCGTTCAGATGCACAGAAGCGAAAAAATACGACCCCAGTCCCACGGCTGTGTCCTGTCCTGTTCCCGCCTAGTGTGTGAGAACGTTTAAGGTTCTCACACACTAGGCGGGAACAGGACGGGAAACAGCTGCGGGACAGGGGTCGTATTTTTTCGCTTCTGTGTATTTTAATGGAGATACGCAGACTAGGTGGGACACGGCATGCGGTAGGAACAGGACGGGTTCCGCCGCGATCGCTCTCAAAGCGAAAAACGGCGTTTCCTGGCACGGGACGTTCTCCCTCCACGTTCACGCTCGCCTTCCCCATGCTTACCTTCCCCACGTTCACCCTCACACCCAGTGCCTTTCTTTCTGATGCCCTCCCCCGACATCTTTGTTCTCTCAAATTAGGTTGTTTGGTTGAGAATGGAATTTACTGAAGAAACCCTCATTGTAGAGGTAGAAAAATACAGAGTACTGTATGATCTATCACATCGTTTCTATTACGATACGAAGATCAAAGAGAATGCCTGACAGGTTTGTATTACGATGATGATGAATCAGTCATGAATTAAACTTATGTGACAGACGAACACAATAAAATGAAACCACTCTCACTCTGAGAAGCAAATGGGAACTAGGTACCTCGTGGACAAAAATGTTGTTTGAGAACCAGGAGAGCTTGAAACGAGGGAGTATGGAGAGCGGTGGGGGAAAGAGATTTGAGGAAATTCCTGCCTAATGTGGGTATAGGCGCAGGACGGGACAGCGGTGGCCGGCCGGCATCCCGCGTCCTACCCTTGCGTTTCCTGTCCTGTTCGCGCCTAGTGTGTGAGAACGCTTAAGGCTCTGGCACACTATGCGGGAACAGGATAGGAAACGGATGCGGGACGGGTCGTATTCTTTCGCTTCTCCGTATTCGAATGGAGATGAGCACACCAGGTGGGACGCGGCGGTGACGGCACGAGGAGGCACAGGACGGGATCCACCGTCATCGCTCCCGGAGCAAAACTCTGCAAAGTCCTTGTCATATGGGTTTATTATTCAATTGGACATACCTGTGGAAATGTTGGCTGTTCGTTAAAATGTTTCTTTCATGTACAATAATTGAAATAGCTATTTTTGATAGTTACCACCAATTTTGGCCCCCAGAAACATGAATTAGGCTCTTATTTTTGACAAATTAAATAGTGCCATTTATTTTTTGTCTTGATTCAGCTGTTGATATTAGTTCTAGTGTTATTACTCTAACTTACGGTGATTTTAGACAATTTCTCAGGTTTTGTCTTATAAAAAGTGAGTTTTGGGAGCTGAACGTTCGTTATAACCGCAATTCTTTGGTCAAAATCAACTTCATATTCGGTCTTCTCGCCCTAGAAAACATGGAAAACGTCAAAAGCTCACGTTCACTAAAACCTCGAAAACCCAATTTTATTTGTACACCCATTTTTCCCCATAACACCCCTGGGTGTAATCCGATCGGGCTGCCGAGCTTTGGAGCACAACTAGGACCCAAATGTATTCCCAAAGGGGACTCATGAGTGCGGAAGAATCACGATATTAGACCAAAATTTAACGTAAATTTAAGGCTGAAACTTCTTTGAACGTCAACTTTCCTCTCTTCGGTCAAAATCGACTTCATATTCGGTCTCCACATCCTAAAAAACATGGAAAACGATACCTCACGAGCTCATGTTACTAAAAAATGAACCAATTTTTTTGGACCGAAAATAAAGTAGATATAATAGATGATACGGCGGACGGACATCGCATTTTTGGAATCTGCGCACATTCGAACGTAAAAGAAAACATTTGAGGGGGTGTTATAAAAAATTTTTACTGAGCGAATACATAGGTGTGTTATTCACAGAATAATAAACCAAAAATATCGGCCAATTCGAGTAGGCACTATAGCTTCTCTCTTGAATCACATAAACGTATGTATAAGAATAGTTGGGTGGGTTCATTCAGTGGACAGGTGGAGTATCGATGCATGATTTCGATACGGGACGATCCGCGATCCACCCCACGTGTACCCTCAAAATTTCAGCTCTCTACGACTGTTTTTCGCGTAGTTACACTGCGTTACAGCGTTACTGTACAAGCGTTACAGGGAAATGATCAACATTTTATGTTCGCGCACGCGCAGACAAATTAAATTCATATGGAACTATCAAAGAATTATTCCTGATCGACCCTCTAAATCTAAACTCATTTCAACGATATTTAAGGTAGTTAATAGGGGTTTCAAGTAATTCACGTTTGCGCATGCGCAGACGAAATGATTTCCATGATTTTGGAACGGGACCATCTGCAATCAAACTCGCGTTTACCCTCAAAATGTCAGCTCTCTACGACTGTTTTTCGCGTAGTTATAAGCGTTACAAGGAAATGGCCAACATCATGTACGCGCATGCGCAGATGAAAGTTACAGTACGATTCCAATGAAATTCATTTGGAACTGTCATAGTATTATTCCTGATCGACCCTCCAAATCTGAACTCATTTCAACGATATTTAAGGTAGTCATGGACGTTTCAAGTATTTCACGTTTGCGCATGTGCAGATGAAAGTTACTGTACTTTTTCAATGCTTTTAGTATGGGATCATCTGTGACCCAACCCGCACCTACCCTCCAGATTTCAGCCCATTTCAAACATTTTTTCGGGTAGTTATGGGCGTTACAAGGAATTACCACAGACAGACACGGAACCAAAAATGTTCCTCAATGTATGAAACGCAAAATGGTAGTGGAAATTTTCATTTTGGTTGACATAAATTTTATTTTTATTCAGTCGAAAATCCAAGGCTTCCATACCTTCCGGTAGTGAAGAAGCAAAAATAATAATAACAAGTAACTAATGATAATTTCTGGTCGTTTCCAGTCTCACTTGTTCTTCGTGATGGAGTACCTGAACGGAGGCGACCTCATGTTCCACATCCAGCAGTCCGGGCGTTTCGACGAGGGGAGAGCCCGGTTCTACGCGGCCGAAATAGTCAGCGCTCTCGCCTTCCTCCACAAGCTTGGCATAGTCTACAGGTTGGTAGGAGAACACACTGCGGTATTTCAAATTCCCAGATCGGTACACAACTACAAACACACAACTTGTGAAACTGTCTTATCGAAGCTTCTAGAATCTATTATTTATAAGCAACTTTCAAAATATGTTGATGACAAAAACCTTTTGAATCTGTGTCAATCTGGGTTCAGGCAGCACCATAGCTGCATGACAGCTTTACTTAAGATAACCGAAGAGATCAGGGAAGGCTTTAGTGAAAACATGGCCACGCTTATGGTGCTCCTGGATTTCTCCAATGCTTTTGGGACTATCTGTTTCAAAACCTTACTTCATAAGCTCAGTACTCAATACTCATTTTCGTCCTCGGCAGTTAAATTCATCTCCTCATTTCTGCACAACCGTTCACAGAGTGTTCATACTTCCAACAGAACTTCTACACCCCTTCCATTGCACTCCGGTGTGCCCCAAGGATCTATACTTGGGCCTCTATTGTTTTCCTTGTACGTCAACGACCTCCCTAAATCTTAAAAATACTCGTCATCAGTACGCTGATGACACTCAGCTTTACTTGTCAAGTCCCCTAGCAATTTCTCAAATCAATTCAGACCTCTCTTGCAACATACTCCCGCAATAACTCTCTAAAACTTAATCCTGGCAAAACCCAAGTCATTGTATTCTCCAAATCTAAATTACGTATTAGCTCATTCCCTAACGTCACGGTCAACTCAATAATCCTTCCTTATAGCTCTTCCGTCAAAAATCTTGGTGTCATTCTTAGTTATGATCTCTCTTGGGAGCTTCATATTAATTACCTGTGCCAAAGAGCATATGGTGCTTTACACGCTCTCAAAAAATTATCGTCATTCACCCCATTTTCTCTCAAATCTCTGCTTATAAAATCTCTTGTACTTCCCCTTTTGACTTATGGAGATGTGTTATTCTCTCTCTCTCTCTAGATTGCACTTCATCACGTAAAGTTAATGTTGTGTTTAATAATTGTATACGCTACGTACGCTACGGGTTGAGGCTAAGAGGTCACGTCTCAGAACACTCCAACAGGCTCGTTGGCTGTAAATTTCTTGACTATTTGAAACTCAGGAGCCTCTGTCTTATTTTCAGAATTTTACACACTGACCAATTTAGCTTAACATTAACTTAGGGCAGTCCCCCGGCTTGGGTCCTTCAGAGAGCGCGTACACAAGTATCTGAGTAGCCTGTTATTCTCTTGATCTTCTCTATCTTTCATTTCCTCTCACAATTTGCTTTTACTTCACTTCCACTTTACTTAACTTGGTATCTTTTTCCTTCTTGTGCTTCCTTATTTCTTACTTGATGATTTAAAAAAAAAGAAGCATTTCTTATTTTTATTTTCAACTATTAACCAACTATTCATGCAATTATTTTCTTATTTTATTTCCTTGTATACTGTTGGTAATTCATTTATACCTATATTTTATTTGTAGTTTGACATGAGTAATTCTACTGGGTTACACTAAGAGGGAACTATTATGTTTCTATGTACCATGACTAAATAAATAAATAAATAACATTACAATCAGAAAACGCAGCAAGTCCGTGTCAAATGGGTTTATTATTCTATTGGACACACCTACAGAAATGTTGGCTGTCCATTTATTGTTTCTCAAAAACAAGAACTAGGCTCCTATTTTTTTATTTTTTTCACAAATTATCTTTGACCATTGGTAGCGCCATTTAATTGTCTTGATTCACCTATTTATACTACTTTTAGTGTTATTATACAAATTTATGGTGATTCAAGACAATTTCCCTTGTTTTTGAACCATAAAAAATGAATTTTGGGGGCTGAACCTTCGTTACAACCTCAATTCTTCACTCTTGGGTCAAAATCAACTTCATATTCGGTTTCGGCCTCACAAGCTCATGTTCAGTAAAACATCGAACAAAAACTCGAAAACCCTATTTTTACACGCTTTTTACGCTTTAAGAGTAGGTAATAAAAATATTAACAATAGTGCTATAAATAATGCATTATTTTATTTGGGACTAGTTTCGGGCTATCTCGCTCATCATCAGCTAGAGATGTTAACTGTGTATAGCAGCTCTGACATGTATGAGAGTTGCACTTATACAGACTTAAATAGAGTTGTAGTTATACACATCCCTGAATGATGATGGGCGAGATAGCCCGAAACTAGTGAATTTTAGCGAATTTTCGATGAAAATTAAGCTACTGCGATGGCTCCAAATTATCAGAACATGAATTCTGAAAAAAATTTATAAGCAAATCCATTTCAGAGCATCCTGAATTCATTCCTAGATTTTGACAAAAATTTATATATATTTATTTATTAGTCACTCCAGATGATATCTGACCTTGGGTACACGATAAAAATTGCGAATTTCGCCAAAAATTCTATTGTCAAACAAAAAGATGAGTTCAAAAAAGAGCAATTTAAAAAAATTCCGAGGGGGTCAAATTAGAGTTTTTAAGGCTAAAGATCGGTAAAAATAGCTAAAATCGCGAACAATTGATATAAAACCACTGAGAGTGGTATGCGAGGGAGATTAAGACGGAAAAATACAATTTCAGTTGTTTTTCGTGCAGAATAAGGGGTCAATTTTCGATTTTTGGGGGTTATTAAGGGCTAAAATCCATACTAACTCACCTGACGTTGTGTGGGATGGTGAGTCACGATTGAAAGTGGGACTATTTCTATGGTATATTTTTCTCTAAAAAGAGTGGGTCAAATTTGACTTTATAAGGGTCAAAAATCGGTAAAAATGGCTAAAATCACGAACAAATGGTATAATGTTACGAAAATTGGTATGGTTTCGCGCTACCTATATCATATTTTGACACAGTAGCACGAAAAGTTCTTTGAAAATCCGCTCTTATAGCCATGCTGCATGACCGGAACTTTTCTGTATTGACACCATTTCCCCAATTCTTTTTCCAGGGATCTCAAACTCGATAACGTCCTCCTGGATTTTGACGGGCACATCCGGATAGCGGATTTCGGGATGTGCAAACTCCAGATTTACCTCGACAAAACCACCGACACGTTCTGCGGTACGCCCGATTATATGGCGCCTGAGGTGAGTTGGTATTTTTGTACGAGAGATTTTCGACAGGGGCGTGCAGAAAAAAAATCAAGCTATTTTGAGTACATGAACGTGTGGTCAACGCCAAAATGCCTATTAGAGAATATTTTTGTCCAGCGAGTATCACATTTTGGCCCGCTGTGTACCGCACAATCATTTCGAACAAATTGTTCAAGTTCATCCAACATACTTCCCTCCTGGCAAAAATGAAGAAACTCAACCATTTTACCACCTGTCTGATCAGAATTGGAGCAGGTCACTGTTCCAGTGCAAGATGGCTCGCAGAATAGAAGCAGAATCGTCCTTGATTTCCATCAAGTCCTCTAATACACACCCAGCCCACGTACGGGTTCTCCTCTCTGCTCTGGTAGGCGCCATTCCTTGCTCCGCCACTTGCAAAACGTTGTGATAGTGGCAGTTCTCGAGTCGTTTGTTGTTCCGGTGAAGATGGGGTCGTTTTGATGGAAGCCTAATCGATATACCTTCTTGACCGGTGGTACGATAGCTGGTCTAGAGGGGAGACTCTCGAGGGTCCACTGTCACACTCTGTCACAACGTGCTTACGAGAGTTTTGATTATAACTGTAGTTATAGTTGAGGTACAACGTACAAGCGATTCAGTGATAAGGAAGTGGATGTTAGCCCCAGTATTCATTCAGTTCCGGACCCGGTCATAAAATGCGAGTTTTCTTCCTGCGTGGCACAAAACGTGCGAAGCATTTTTAAGAAACCACGACGAGCTAGAAATTAATTTTGTGGAAACAAATACAAAACCAAAAACGTGCTAAGTCCTTGTCACATGGGTTTATTATTCTACTGGACATACCTACAGAAATTTGGGCTGTTAATTTCTTGTTTCTTTCATATGCAATAATTTAGATAGCTATTTTTGATGGTTTCCACCAGTAGATAATTTCACGGGCCTCACTACGCATGCGTCAGTCCGATCAGAGAAGGCCATCGCCGATCTGATTCAATCAGCTGTTCAACTGATAAAGCCAGTGATATCGCCTGTCGAACAACAAAAGCCATACAAGAATAGGTTTTTGTGTTGTTTTTAAGTGTTTCTGTTTTATCATTTGTGTGTGTTCAATCACTCGTGCATAAATATTTCTTATTTGGTACTATGGCGGCAGCAGTACTTTTCAAAAAAGTATTCCCTAAAATGTGGTCTGCAGTGCTGAACAGAATACACGTAGAGAAATGCAGGCTGAGTCAAAGAAGGCCTCACTACGTTCGGCAACTACCTGTACATCACATTCAGGGAGTCCGAGGAGTATACCTAGGAACTTACTCTCAAAATGTCGAATCAAAAGACCCATAATGTGGCCTTTACAACATTTTTTACAGGCTATGCACGTTTAGACCAATGGACAAACGAAGTCCAAGTAGCAATTGGGTAGTTATATTACCTACAGGGCCCGTACATAAAAGATCTAACTTTTAAAATTATGTCTAAGAGGATGATACTTTCTGGTACACCAGGTAAATTTATATAGTAATCAATCTGTACCCGGGTCAAAGTGTTTGGAACAGATGTAAGTCGTTCGTCACATCCGCAATCGATGAAAACTTGCTGTCGTCCCTCTTACATTTCGTCGTCACCCACGCGTTACAAAGAGAGCATTAGAGAGTTTTTGCAGCACACTCACTCCGAAACGAACGAAACGGAAGCAGTGCTGCGTATGCGCAGTTAAGACACCGAAAAGTTTGACGAACCGTGACAACGAAAAATACCGGGATCTCACGGTGTCAGGTGTCAGCTTTCATCGATTTGAGATGGCGAAACGTAAAGTAGCCTTACATCTGTATAATGCTACCTACCTTCTTCTGATGTTGTCCTTGTAAAATACATGTCAAGTGTCGTATTTAAGCTGCTTCCTCGCGTCTTTCTATGTTTATCCAGACTTGACACCATGTGTGGAAATAGGTTTGCATTCACCACGGAGTAAAATGGAAGAAGTTAATATAACGTTAACTTCTTCCACAGAAGTTTACGAACGTTAACAAGAAGTTAACAATAACGTTAGGGTCACTTCCTCCAGCCGATAGATGCCAAAGCGGAACCAAAACGGAACCGAAAAAGGTTAGCATCTGACTTCGGTCGCCCTATCCGCCATTTCTGTTTTGGTTTCGTTTTCCGCCGGCGTGAGGGTGGTGCAAAAACTCTCTATTCTTTGCAGTTCCTGATGTGGCTTTTCACGAAGTTCTTAGGTAAGTCCAATGCACTGGCAGTTGGTGGAAGGCCTGTGTACAACAAACCGCACTTTCAAAACTCAAAACAAGGCCTCGGAAATCGATAAAACCTTGTTCCCGGCTCGAATCCAGGCCTTTGAGGCCTGCTGTCAATATTACACGTTCCATATGTACAATGTTTCACAGCACCAGCCATCGTATGAGCAATTAATGAAAAGTTATTGGGGGAAAACGATGAAATCACTATCAAAACAAAGCCACGGTCACAGAACCTGGTTTGACAGCAATATGGTGGATCCAAAATCATCTCAAATCAGTATTCGGAAACCTTCGGCGCTGCTCGGCTATCATCGGCCCGTGAAATCCTCTATTTTGGCCCCAAAAAACATCCATCCTGAAACTCTACAGATCATCGTGGCAAGATGTATATTCAGCATCGTATGTAGGCTGCTTTTACAAGAATATCCAGCCAGTTTTACCAATCAGATCATGCTACAGAAGAGGATGCGTATCGAAGGATTTCGGGAGGACCGTTTTTCGACTAAAGCTAGGTTCACATGGAGATGCAATTCCGGACGGCAATCCGGCAGGGCGACGCGTTTGCCGGTACTTTTGCCGCAGAGGCGTTCACATGGCAGCGGAATCATAACAAAACGCAAACGCAAAAAACAAACAATTGCTCGAACTCGAAACCACAAAATCATCCACAAATGTCGAATTTCAATATGGCTGAACAACCAAACAGGAGAGGTGTGCGCAGTAACCTCTGCGCAGATACGGCAACGGATCCGACAGTGGAAAATATCTGGAGATTTTGATATAGTATCCAAGACATTGCGTTGCAATAATCCATTTTGCGCTGGCCAATAGCATTGCAGAACGCGTAGCCGTGCCGGACTCCCGTCCGGAATTGCGTCTCCATGCGAATCTAGCTTAAGGATAAGGACAAAACACGGGTTCTGCGACTCATACCTCTCTTTCTTGGGTATCAACTATCAACCATCGCCGGAGTGCAGCAGATATGGATATCCATATGGGACGCTGTAACATCTGATAATGGAGTGCCCAGAATATCAGGTGCAAAGAATATCTCTCATTGAAGCCATTCAAAATAAAGTAGAGCATCCTTTCAATTATATACTCGTAGCTATAGTACAAAATAACGATTATTGTATCTATAAGGAAATATTTAATTTTGTTAGTACCTAGCTACAATTAATTTATATATATAAACGAATTATGTATACATAAATAATAATGTAATCATGTCATAATAATAATTATTATTTATGGCTGTGTAAGAAATTAATGCCAATTAAAAAAATGAAAAATATAAATAATAAAAAACCTTTGTTATAACCACAACTCTTCACTCTTAGGTCAAAATCAACTTCATATTCGGTCTTCCCGCCCTAAAAAACATGGAAAACTACATCTCACGAGCTCATGCTCACTAAAACCTCAAACAACAACTCGAAAACCCCTATTTTTACACCCATTTTCCCCCCACAACACCCCTGGGTGTGTTCGGATGGGGTTGCCGAGCTTCGGAGCACAGCTAGGACCCAAATGTGTTCCAAAATGGGGACCCAAACTGTGTGCGGAAGAACGATGATTTTTAGAACAAAATTTAACGTAAATTTAAGGCTGAAACTTCGTTAGAACCTCAATTTTCCACTCTTCGGTCATAATCGACTTCATATTCGGTCTCCTCGTCCTAAAAAACATGGAAAACATTACATCAGTAGCTCATGTTATTTAAACGCCAAAAAATCCTATTTGTGCACCCATGTTTCACCCATAACACCCCTGGGTATATTCCGGATCGGGCTGCAAAGTTTCGGGACACAACTAGGGCCCAAATGGAGCCTGTGTGCCGGAGAACGAGTTTTTTAGACAGAAAATGAAGTAGATATGGATGATACGGGGAAGCTGAGATATTTGAGGTCCACTGTCAGGTCAACGGCATCAGCCAAATGTCCGTTGGACCTGCCATGGAATTTCAACAGTACACCTGTGGGAAAACGTACAATCGGACGTTTCCACGGGATGTACCAAAAGTGTTAATTCAGGAGTGCTGACGACTGATTTCCCAAGAACTCGCGGCCACAGTCAACGACCGTGCTTTGGCCGTTGTAATCATGACGTAGCGGTAGGCGGAACCGTACCCCTTCCCGCAAGTGCCAAAATTGGTACAAGATGCTGTCGTCACGGCTACACCCAACGAGCCAAAATAATCATCCCTCTCCTCCTGAATCCAAAATTCCGATTGGGCTTCTACAACAGAACGCCCCATCACGCCTCCGACCCGAACTGGCAACTGATCGGGAACACGAAATTAATGTTATCTCTCCTCAGACGTCGAAGAAGAAACAAGTCAATAGGCTTTAATTGTGACCTTCTCACTCTTTGGACCGATCGTTTGGAGGAACCTGACCGATTCTCTCCATCCTAGCAGCAGAAGCCTGCTCCCGTCAAGTCGCCTGGACCAGCCATCAGGCAGCCACCCAACTGATACCACCAAACAGGTCAGAATCGTTTGACTACAATTACCCGTTCGCTCCCGCGTGAGATTCCCGAAATCCGTAACTTTATCGCGGAGTGTGTCGGGACATTCTCGATTCCGAGGGCGTAGGTAGGACACACAGTATAATTGTTCATATAAATATGTATGTATTTAACTCAACAACTCATATCTGTTCATTAAAAGCTCTTCTGTTTTAGAAGATTCATAATTACTAATCAAGTCCAGCCTTATTAACAACCCTCGGATTCCTGGTGTATATCAGGCGGGGTAACTCCCTGATTTTCAGAGGAAGTAATCTCTAGAGAGTGAGATCTTCCTGCCAAAGGGTAAACGGGACAGCCCAGGGTAGATCTTACATCTCGGGACTGGGGTAGACATCCCTCTAATAGGGGATTGGTGAAAACCCCAGAACCTAATACAACCCTTACATCCACGAAAGTAGCGAACCTTATTTTGGGTATTGCGGGTCTCGAACTATAAGTAATTATTATTCTGTGAGAGTAACAATCAATTAAATGATATCAATTTATAACGTTAAGTACCGACTTTGTGATTACAGATCATCAAAGGTCTGAGGTACAACCAGTGCGTCGACTGGTGGTCCTTCGGTATCCTACTGTACGAGATGCTTGTGGGTCAGTCGCCCTTCTCAGGATGCGACGAGGATCACCTCTTCTGGAGCATCTGCAACGAGCGGCCCCACATGCCCAGGCACCTGTCCCAACCTGCTGTAGCCGTCCTGAAGGATGTAAATACCCTTTCGCATTACTATTTTCAATGTTTTCCCCCTCCAAAAAAGGAAAAAAAACGCTGCAAATTATTACACAAAGGTTTATTATTTACCTGTATAGATAGATGCCCCTTCTGCGTAGATCACTGTTTTCTGTGGTCAGTACCCTCGAGCTTCCCCCAGGAAAGCCCTAAATCGAGTACTGGAGCCGGCCCCGGAATTAAAGTTTCCTACAAATGCGCGGGATTCAGTAATTCAATAATTAGTTATTTGTAGTTATTCATGAAGCACAAGGCAAATAATAAACCGTTGTGCAATAATTTACCTTTGAGTAATAATTTACCGTTGAGTAATAATTTACCGTTGAGTAATAATTTACCGTTGTGTAATAATTTGCCCATCTATAATAAATACTTCAACGGTTGTTCAAGTTGCAAAAGTACCTACCAACAAACTCCAGCCCCTTCTACGTCGATGGTACAGTGAACCGTTGTGTAATACTTCAACGTTTGTTCAAGTTTCGCTACCTATCAACGAACTCCAAAAGAGCCATAATTTTTCAAATGAAATAATATCACAGAACAACCAACTCGACTTCATACAGCCATCCGTGATTATAATCAGTTGCTCCCTAGCAATGATGATCTCGGGCCAATTCCCGAATTTTACCGCGTCACTAGTGATGATATTTGGGCTGAATGCATACAATTTTATTCACCCTCCTGTTGGATAAGCCAGTCGGTGCAAACTTCTGGGCCTTACTGTGCACGAACGGCTGGACGTACAATAAACTCCCAAGTTCGAGAACTATTTAAAACCGTTAAAAAAATTCGAGATAACTGCGTCCTGGAGATTTCAACCCTATTTTGAACCCCTTAGGGATGACTCACATTAACGCCGAGCTTCGAGGACCAACTAGACCCCAAATGGGACTTATAAACCGAATTTCGTCAATTTCGGTTCATGGTAACTAAGAAAAGTGCGAAGTAGGTACGGCGTACAGTAGACGGACAGAAATTTTGGTTTATTATTTTCAATATTGTGCCTTCGGAATCGAGCATGAAAAATAAAATTTTTAACCCCCCTCCCCCTCCACCGTAAATTTGGTGGTTTCCGTTTCAAGGTATGTAGAATCCCAAAATGCAATAAAAAATTTCTGTCCGTCCGCCGTACGCCATCCGCGGCTATTTCGTTAGTTCCCATGAAACAAAATTTACGAAATTTGGTATATCGGTTTAGGGGTTTGGTATATGGCTTTGAGCTCTAGTTGGTCCTATAAGCTCGGCGTTACTGTCACTCAACTCTAAGGGGTTCAAAATAGGGGTTGAAATGTCCAGATATCCGGGAATTTCAACCTCGGAAAATTGTATTTTGAGGTGTGGGTTTTCTGGAATTTTTGAAGTTTGATTTTTTCCGAATTTTTGAGACACAGGTTTATGAAAACCATTAGGCACCTAGTTTATAGGGGCTTTAAAAAGTGAGAAGTTACCGAACTAATTTTTAAATTATTTAAATTGTTTTCATATAGGTAATTATGTAGGTTATCATACTTACCACAACGTCATAGTCACGCTATGACTTTATAATATATTTTGTAAATGATTAAGTAAATAATAATTTAATTTTAATTATTAATTTTATTTTTTTAATTTTAATTTCTACTGATTTCATTTTGAATTTCCCACCAAAAGATAATTACATCAGAGAAGGGATGCCTAGTATGCTGCTGTATTGCACAGTAATTCTGTGTTAATATACTTAACTTCATTTTCAAAATAGTAACTACCCAGCTTTGGAAACTCATAAAATTTATGGGTTACATTTAATGTAAACAGCAATTACAATTTTTTTAAAGCACTAGTCATGACCTAATGAGCAAACTTTCGTAAACCAACAACCATAATGACTTTTTAACCCAAAAAAATTCAAATTCGAACAGTTTTTTGGGCCCATAAATATTCCTAACGTTCAAATTTACGGCATTCACACTTGTTCGATCAATATCCAGCAAAAGAATGTATCTTACAATTTGTTGCAATTTTTAGCGGTTTTTGAGCAGATTTTTGGAAATTTGAGCACTTTTTTGCGCTCTAAAATGTAATAATATAAAGTAATTTGCTAAAAACAAAATAGGCCACTGTATAACCAGCAGGAAACAGACTTTGGAATGTCTTTCAACGGTGAATAATAAACTTTTGATAAAGGACCGACATTAATAGCTAATGTGATCCATAATTAGTTTGCTTGTTAAGGTATTAGTTAAGCATTCCCTTATTCAAAATAGCAGTATATAAAAGGCATACAGTATATAATACAGTGTATAAAAGGCATGCGCCTTCAGTGATAGTACTACCTACAAGACCGAAGCAGTTACATGATTGGCAGTGGATTTTGACGCAAGTTGTACAGTATTTTTTTAAAAACCGTTTTATTGTTCATAAATAAAGTTAATTTGAAAATTAGAGGGCATAACTCGAAGCAGGAATGTGTAACGGTTACTAAAAGAAAAGAATAGGTTTGGAACGGTTACTAAAAGAATGTTGTGGAACGGTGCTCTTTGTGACTAGTGATGGCGTTATTTTCTGATAACGCGTTATTTGCTAACAGTTATTGTTCAGTAACCGGTTCCGATAACCGGTTACGAGTTTACGGATGTGGGTAGAAACATGAGTGTTCACCTGAGAGCCCATGACAAAGTTTGTCATATGATACCTACCTATTGCTTCCATCTTGTGAATCTGCCACTTACCCTGTTGGGGCTTACATACAAATGCTGACCATAAATGTAATAGAAATAAATTGTTGGTAGAGAAATGGCAATATTAGAATTTCCTAATCTCAAAAAAGAAAAAAACCGTCTGTCCCCCCTGGGATCTTATGAAATTGAGTTTAGTAGGTTGGTAACTAAAGGTAGAGTTACCTGCCTACAGTTTAATGTGACAGGTAGATAACATCTTGAATTAATTATCCGCAATATGTTTTAGAACTTCTTACAACAAACTAGAAAGCGAAACATTATGGGATTAGTTTTTAGGCCCTTCAACATTTTCAACATTATTACTTGATAACTAGAATTGAACTGAGGGAATGAGGAATAACTCTTGATTTTCTGAAGGGCACTAAGCTTAGGTATAGCATCCTAAAATAGGTAGGTAACCTGTTACATACGGAGTAAAGGGTAAAGAGTGATCGCTACAGGTATGCTGTGTCCTATAGCGTACAATACCATCTCACTTCAAAGGGGAGCAAAAGGGCCTAAGCTGGTAGATAACTTGTCAGGAAGTCGGTAACTGGTTACGAGGTAAAGCGTTATCGGCAGTTACCTGTGTGTGGCCATTCACACAATGATTGGTATTGGGTAGTGAAGGCAACCTCCCTTGCCAGGAGAAGCGAAGTAGTTATTCCAATAATGTAGGTTTTCTCGTAACGGGTTGTCTCAATAACCGTTTCTTGGTTGATAACCGGTTATTACAAGCGGTTCCTGAGTATCTGTCACATGGGAACACACTGTATGTACTGTCAATAAATCAGTAAAACCACCTTTTAAACAAAGATGACAAATCGATATTTCGACAAATCTTTAAATCAGTCTCTCTGTGTTGACAGCTGCTGGAAAAGGACTGGACAAAAAGACTGGGCTCGTCCGAGTTCGGGTCTCAGGACGTGATGAACCACAGCTTCTTCGACGGCATGAAGTGGCATCTTCTCGAGAGGCGGCAGATCGACCCTCCGTACAAACCAACCACGGTAAAAACAGTCTTACTCTTCCTGTACCCACAACTCCAAAAAGTTAGTTTCCCCAGGAAATTAAAAACTCTACAAATTATTACACAACAGTTTATTATTTCCCAGTATAGATGCCCCTTCTGAGTAGATTTTCTGTTTTCTGTGGTCAGTACCTACACTCGAGCTCGCCCCAGCAATGCCCTAAATCGAGTGCTGGAGAATTACAGTTCCATAAAAATGCGCAGGATTCAATCATTCGATAATTAATTATTTGTTGTTATATGAAGCACGAGCACAATTGAAAAGGTTATGGCTCTCAAACGAACAAAAGAGAAAATGGCGGTCACGGGCGGATTAGTCCAGGGGCCGGTGAGGGGCAGGCTGCCAACATAATAGACGAAAAGCTTCGTCTTTTTCACCTTCAAACTAGGTTGCTCTAAGCGCAGAAAAGAGCTGCTGCGAGTTATTAACAAATCTCAACCTACCAAAATATAATTTACCTGTATAGAGCTGCGCGTAGAGCACTATTTTCTATGGTCAATACCAACCCTCGAGCTCCCCCCAGGAAAGCTCTAAATGGAGTACTAGAGCCGGCCCGGGAATTACAGTCCTATACAACATGGAAAACGATACCTCACCAGCTCTAAAAGCAGCAGAGCACTAAAACATGAAAGAAAACCTATTGTTATACCCATTTTTCACCCATAACACCCCTGGGTGTATACTGATCAGGCTGCCGAGCTTTGGAGCAAAACTAGAACCCAAATGGAGCCTGTGTGCGAAAAAAGAACGACGATTTTACACCAAAATTTATGGTGAATTTGTGAGAAACTTTTTTATAACTTCAATTCATCGCTTGTTGATCAAAATCGACTTCATATTCTGTCTCCTCGCCATGAAAAACATGGAAAACGATACCTCACAAGCTCATGATACTAAAACACCAAAAAAACCCGATTTTGGTATATTATTGTCAATAATGAACCCTTGGAATCGAGCGTGAACAAAATATTTAACCCCCCCCCCCCCCCCCCCCCCCCCAAATTTGATGGTTTACGTTTCAAGGTATGTAGAATCTGAAAATGCAATTAGAAAAAATTGGTTTGTAGGTCCCATTTAGGGTCTAGTTGGTCCGCGAAGCTCGGCGTCAGTCATCTCCGGGGGTGAAAAATAGAGGTCGCAATTTTCAGAACGCCGTATCTCGAAAACTTTCAATAGAAAGGTATAGTTTTTATTACGTTTTTAAATTGATCTTGAACTAAAGAATTTTTTGAGACCACCCGGAGCATTGTACGACTAGCCGTTCGTGTGCACCGAAAAGCATCGTCAACACGATCATGTGAATGAAATGAGTGACATTATTACATTTGAAGAATTATGGCTCTTTTGGATTTTGTTGATAGGTACTTTTGCAAAGTGAACGAACGTTATGCTTCATGAATAACAACAAATAATTAATTATTGAATTATTGAATCCCGCGCATTTTTATGGAACTGTAATTCCCAGGCCAGCTCCAGTACTCGATTTAGGGCTTTCCTGGGGGGAGCTCGAGGGTAGGCCTACTGACCACAGAAATCAGTGATCTACACAGAGGGGGCATCTATACAGGTAAAAAGTAAACCGTTGTGTAATGATTTGCAGCATTTTTTTCCAGACACTTCTTAGGGCCGGTTCAAAAAAGAGTGTAACCCTGGGGTTGAAGTTTACCTTAAGGTTTCCCAACCATGGTAACGAAAGTGGCGTTCAAAAAAATTCAGTAATCGATCATTAGTGCGATACATCGAAAACTTTACCATGGGTACGTAACCCCAGCCATTCGAGGGGTTACAAGAAGTTTACCATGGTTACTCTCAAAACGAAGATGGCTGCTCGTTGTTTTTGGTTTTCCTATTTGCGCTGCACCATTCAGATCCCGTCCTATTTTGCATTATTGTGGTAAAAATGAACCGTTATAACTATTATGCGAGCGACGAGGATGATGACGTCTTCGTCGAACTAGGGCTAGTCATAGAACCGAGAAGATATCGGATCAGAGCGAGACATCCCAACTTCGACGCCTGGAGTGAGAAGGAATTTTTCGATCGCTTCAGGTTGTCGAAGGAAGGAGTCGCATTTGTTCTCGAAGAAATACGCCCTCAAATATCTACGGCAGAACGCAGGCAGTTCTCCACAACATCGCAATCATGTTAAAGGAATAACTACCTGATGTTGACGATGGTACTCAGCATCTCTTGGATGAAACTATGTTCAATAACCCTGGGGAACGTGGCTGGGTTGAAGGGCGTGAAGACTTTTGTTCAAGATTCATAGCGTATTTTGAATCATTACATACGTAGTGAATAGAAATATAGGTATCCTTGTTCCTAACACGTCTGTGTGATTTATCCCACATTATCCTTGTTTACCCCCGTTTAAATTTCCATCAAACAGGTGCAACGCCGAATAAACGTACACCTAGGAGTTGCTACAAATCACGCAATTAATAAACATAGAAAGTATTTTTAGTAAAGGCAATATTTGTTGCTAGGATCGATTACTACAGCACTTGAGTACGGATTTATTAAATATCATGCTAGGATGAAGTCATGGGATATAGGTTTCTAGGTTAGAATGGGCAACAGTGTTGCCTAAAAGTTGCTTTATACGCCGATATTCCATGGAACTATATTATCCATGAATCAAACTTCATGGATTTATAGCATCCATGAGCGGTTTGACGTGGATTTCTCGTGAAGTATCATGGCTAAATTTGAAGTAACCTGGGTTACCCAAATAATCGATTCTATCAAGGTAACCTTACCATAGATAACTTTTTTGAACGCTCTTGCTGCGAACCCCAGGGTTACCGAAAAATCGAAAGTAGCCCCAGGGTTAGGTAACTATCATGGTTACAGATTTTTTTTTTAACCGGGCCTTAGTGCAGTAACAATTTGATTTTAAGCCTGTGCCATACCGACCTCCTGCCAAATTGCTGAGCAAGCTTGAACAAAATTCTCCGGGTTTTTTCAGGGCTTACACTTGATATTCTGGGTTTTTTTTCGGGACTACGCCGGATATTCCCGGGGGTTTCCAGTCATACTTCACGTCCAATTTGAAGGTTTTCGATCATATTTTTTTGTTCTATTCCGAGGGATTTCTGCCAAATTTTGACGTTTTTAACGTCATATCGATCTGAACAGTAATCATCACCTGCATACTACAACGATTTTGTTATTGAACACACCCTAACCTGTGTCTGATCGACTGACTTTTTTCCCCCTTACAGAAACACCCTCTCGATACCAAGTACTTCGACAGGGCGTTCACCTCGGAGAAACCCACGCTAACCCCAGTGGACAAAGCGATTTTGGAGTCGATGGATCAAACCCAGTTTGAAGGTTTCAGCTACACAAACCCCAACGCTACGGAATAAACCTAACACCTACTCTTGTTTCAAACACAACATGAAACGTAGGCTAGCTACAACAGTAGCTGTACACGTGTATGACCGATGGGTTAACAACACTTGATAGCCTCCGTAGGTATCGTATACATACCTACATACAATCATGAATATGCGTTTCCTACCTTACCTAATGAGAAATGTGGAAGTAGGTACGTAACATGGTAATAGTTTCTTGAGGTAAGGAATTTCAGTAAACAAATGGGTGTACCTAACTGAAGGTATCTTCTTGAAAAACCTTACAGTTCATAATAAAATTTCAATGGGGAATTTTGGTCAATAATTTTCTTGAAAAAAAAAAAAAAAAACATATATATATATATATTCAGATGTCCCGGGAAAAAATGGTAGTTTGAAGCCAGTTTTCAAAAATAAGCAATATTTTTTTAAATGAGGGTGGTTGCAAATAAAAATGCGGCTAGAAGCGACCTATCAGGTCTATTGACATCTGATTGGGTGTTGGCCCAAGGAGGCGGAGCAAAGCTTCAGAGGCGAAGGTTCTCAATGCTGCCAACAACCCAACATTAGAAATGGCAGACCTTCCTGGCAACCTTCAAGAACCTTTACCGTGACCTTTCCTGAACCACCTCTTGGTTGGTTTGAGAGCAATTTTAAATTCATTTATAAATTTGCGGCTCCATCCATTGCGGTTCTGTACATCATTTAAAGTGACGCACTAGCGCTCCAAGTGGGGTTTGAGTTGAACTACTCGGCGATTTACCTGACACGTCATTTCTAGCAGGAACTCGGAAATTCAAACTTCGCACTCGTTGTCTGCTTAGACTTCCCGACATAAACACCTCATTATGTGGTAATTAAGTGTCAATTTCCTTTATCGAACGGAATTTGTAACTCACGAAAATTGCCCATTGTCAGTCCTCCTTTTTCTGAAGCATTCAAGAGTGCCTGAACCCAACCCAACCCAACCCAATCAATTAGACATAGGTAGGTACTATTACTGAGGAATTAAGGAACGTAGGTACATTATATGCGCATTATTTCAGTAAGAACTCAATAAACAGGTAAGAATGAACAATAAATAATACAGAAAACTGGCTAACAAATCGATAAAGACGTCAAAGTTATCTTCGAAGTGTTTTCGATCGATAGCGCTTACCTCAGCTTCATCAGCACAAGTTCAATAATTACCTACAGTGGACAGCAGAAATCGAAATACGAGTGGAAATCAGTACTTTCTTACCAAGAATAAGTCGAAAGTAGTGGCACGCCTGTTAACTGGAGGAACTACAGTTAAGGGAGCTCTCCAGTCTCCCTTCATCACAAATTCAAAGTATAGAATAATAAAGTATCATGAATGATGCCATCAAGTGAAATTATAATTATAATTATAACATAACCTTACTTCATGAAATGGGATCATTACCATGATTATCATGTAGATTTCTAATTGATGTTAATTTCAATTGTGAATGTCAACTGATGCAACTATACCAACCCCTGGTTTTTTGTTCAAACGAGAAAGTGTTAAAATTATCCAACAACTTTTCGTTTTTCGACTCGATGTTTTATATTGTTTATTACGTAGTATTAATTTAAATTACAACGGCTTTGTTTTTTGTATTATCTACAGTTATATATATAAAATAGATTCGTTTGTAGAAGTCAGCTAATTTTCAAGATTCAAACGTGAAACTGATAAAGTTGAAATATTTACTACATTAAAAAAAAATACTTCGACGTATCACAAGTAAGGTGTCTTCCCTACCGTGGGCAGCACTAAGCTAGTTGATATTCTCAAAATATTAATTATACTTAGTTAACTACATAAGACGAACATTTATTCGTTCAAATAAATAGATTTTTATAAGAACGGTTCTGGTCCTTGACAAAATCAAACGTAGGTACCTACAATAATAACACTATTAATGGCGGTTGATTTTTTTATTAACTTTTCTACTTTTAAGTAACGCAGTGACAAATAGAATTGTAAATTTGTAGATAAAACCTACACACTTTTTTGTAGATCTGAAGAGGATATGCTGTCATTTACTCGAATAATTTTCTCAATTACCCGAGTAATTAGTGGAGTTACTGTAAAAGAATGTACAAAGTTTGCTTTGTGTACGAATTTGTAGATGAAATTTATAAATACTGAAATGAAAACGGATTTTGTATAATTTTATCCTTTATAACAACTAATTTGATAGTCTAATTTACGTACTGTAGGTGGAGCACACATCAGAGCAGGGGCGTTGCGTCTATAAGGCCACTGCCCCGGCACCCAAAAACACTGGCAGTTAAAAAAACAACCATCGCTCATTTGAATTTCCCTCAGTACACTGTACCTAGCTTTCTTCACAAAGTTCAACAGACACTCACCAGATTTTTCTGGCAATGGATATTAAATATTCTAGTAGAGTATCCATGGTGGTTCCTTCACGTTAGCTGCATAGACCAATCATGTTATCGGAATAAAGCGACAGTAATCGATGTCCTGCAATCGAAATCGAAACCTGGGCTCCTGAAACTGGCAGGTCCTGGGACCTAGTGTCGCCATGGCAAATGAGAAAAGTGGCCCATCCACGCATGCTCAGTCGAATAAAAATGTTGTTTGCCACGCCCACTTTTGGCTCTCTCCCCAGAATCTGATTTCTACCCCAAAATCGCTCCTTTTTCACAGTCGATTGGATCCCTTCGATTCAATTTGTCATCTCGATAGATGCTTCTTCGTCTTCCGGTTTGTTTTAGTTGTCTCGTGAATGACATTCACTTTCTCTGTTGAGTCAGTTTTCAGTTTTTCGCAGTCCTCTCTGCTGTTTGTGGATTGATCGGCGTCGTAACACAGATAACTACTCGTACCTAGCTTCTAGTCAATGCTTCTCCATTCAAGTAGGTACCGGCCGACGGGTCATTGTTTCGTTGTATTTTAGTTTACTATATTTTTGTACCACATGAATTCGGTGGCCAGTTTACAGTAAAATTTTTTGACGTTATCGCACGATGACTGTTGATGAAAAGAGATAAGCCTTTGCTGAACAGCACTGAATCAGTAAACAAAGGGGTGTTGTTGCCTGGGGGTATTTTGTAGAAAAACCTGTTGGTTTTGTGTTCTGGTTTGGTGCCCCACCGTTTTCAAAGCCCAGGCACCGCTACTGGGTCCTACAAACTCTTCTATAAGAATTCTAGGTTCCAGCTCAACCAGTGGCTCCCTATTCGTGACAATATCTTCATCGGTATTTCGAAGCACTGCAACAAAGCAAAGAAAACGAAACTTGGTGGCCCTTTGTCTTCGCAGCAGTGCAATATTGCAGAAAATGTACAAAGAAAGTATGGGTAACAAATCAAAAAATTTCTTGGTCGGTTGAACTGTAAGGGAAGTTTTTGACTGAAGTAGATAGTGAGGACCTTAAGAACTACTTGAGGATGGACAAACAAGACTAACATCAGTTTTACTGACAATTGATTACGTGAATCCATTACCTGTTAAGGCGCGTCCACACTATGCGGAATGAGGGTGGGCACCCACGTCGGATCCGAAAAGGTGAATAGGAACGGTCGGGTCAGCTTGCCGTCCACATACAAGAGTAGTGTGGACGGGGTGATCGCCCTCAGTCCGCCTCCAGTCTCCTTCGAGTTCTGTTTTCCTGGGTCCGTAGAATTTCACTGTAGCAAATTTAATTTCTTTATTGAATTTCATTGTTGATCTGTGAATAATGAGTGACGAGGAAGAGACAATTTTAGCAGCAGCTGCTGCAATCGTGCTTGGAGTTGCTGCTGGTGAAATTCACCATGTCCGCCCTCGAAGATTTTGGGTTCGCTCCAGTATTCGGCATGGTAGGAAAAAATACAGCGCCAGCACATTTGTGAAAGATTTGCTACGTGATGAGGTTTTTATAGTCAGGGTGTGTAGTGTCCCATAATGAGGGTAAAGTTCGATCAGGTTTAATATTTCCTCATCGGACCACGTCATCGTTATAAAATAAATAAACTGGAAACAGTGGAACGCTAGTCACCTCCAAAAATTATTAACACATAAACGTTCCGCGCGCGACAGCTGCGACCCGACTGGGGCGATCGGCACGTCCACATTGTAATCTTTGATTCCAAGCGGATCGCCTTCCTTTGATCCGGACCGACTCGAGTCGGATTGTGATCGCCCTCAGTCGGGTCGCGTTCCGCACGCGTTCACACTTGGTCACCTTTTCGGATGCGACGAGGGTGCCCACCCTCATTCCGCATAGTGTGGACGCGCCTTTAGAGACGGTGAAGGACTACCCCCCCCCCCCTTCACCAATTCATAATCCTCCTGGGTAGGATACAGGAGGAGCAGGACTGTGCAGGTTCAACCGGGTTGAACTACAAGCCTGTAATGAATTCATCCCTGACAGCTGATTTAAATTCTGACGTTCAGAAAGGGCGGGAAAGCTAACCACCGTGCCCCGCTTGTACATAAAACGGTAAAGTAAACAGCCATTCCAGAGTGCTTTTCATCCGACTGCCCTGCCAGCGTCGTAGACGTGATCAGCTGTCCTCCAGTGAGAGAATCAGAATTCGACCTGATCATTTCGCTCTTTACTCGGCTACTCATTGCCTCCCCCCCCCCCCCCTTGACAGGGGTTCACCCATCAGATACATGGGCCATACTTGGACGTGTCATGGCGGTCACCCACCGAAGTACTAACCGCGCTCAAGGTATCTCAACTTCGGTGATGTCACGGGGAACTGGTTTATCTGGGATCGCATCAGAACGGGGAGAAACGAATGATTCGGTATTCGATACAAGTAAATGAGCTACGAATAATAGTGTACGTACGGTGGTTGAAACTGTGGAGGGGATGAAATCCCGATCCCCTCAGTGGCCAACCGCCATTGCTCACTTCCCTCCCGGGACTCGACTTCATCACCACCTTCACCTGACCCAGTTGCTAAAGTTTTACCTCGTGTCCCGTTGAACCTGTAATTTTGTTGAACCCTTTTTAACCTGACCCTGGCTGCATCCACTGGTTTTCTCTTGGACCTGTACGATCCTGTTGATGAACTGTTGAGTTGGAGAGCGACGCGAGGGGAAATATTCGCAAGTTACGGGAGAATCGGGCCAAAATTGCTTGGGCGAACCCCAAGAACACCCTGGTACAGGACGAGACTGAGTCACCCTGGTCGGGCGTTTGTTGCTGAAGAGGAGAAGACAAGGAAGAACCTGGGAGCCCGCACGCCCGAAGCCGTTACTGTTGCTGCCGAGGTAGGACTGGTAATCACTATCGATACATTTTTACTCTTAAGTAGCGTATTGACTGAAAGTGTGCTCTTCAAGCGTCTTGCTTCAGTGTTGGCTGGAGGTAATTGGGTCCTTTCATTCAACTGTTACCTTCATTAATCCCGTTCAGCCCTTGTAGAACCCTGCTGAATCTCGATATCCAATATCCCTAACACAATCAAAAATTGTAAAGCCATTCACAGTTGAAAATCCTTACTGTTCAAACCCTTAATATTGCTAATTAAAGTTATATGCTAATCTCTCGCCATTTCTTGAACCCGATTAAACCCTACAGAAGAGCCGATTAGCCAGCAGGGAACATACAGTCAGCGCCATCAGGCAACAGTTGTATCAGCATATGTACACCTATCTAAATTCAGTAAATGTACTTACCTCTACTTGGTAGACCTAACTTGGATCTGTGTGGCCGCACTTCCACTGCAGTTCGGCCGTAGTTCCACCTACCAACTAAATTATTGTTTTGCTGCCTTCTCCACCTTCTTGCGAGCCCATCGTAGTAGCCATCTGACAACGACGCTAAACCACTTGGTAAGGGTAAGTCCTAATAGTTAGTGATTGGCGTTGAATAACGGAACCGCTTAGAATAACCTGTTATCGACCAAGAACCGGTTATTGCGATAACCAGTTATCGCAATAACCGGTTACGAGAAAACCTACGTTATTGGAATAACTACTTCGCTTCTCCTAGCACGGGAGTTGGTAGCCTTCACTATCCGCACACAGGTAACTGCCTCGCTCTCGCACCTTTTGATGTGAGGATGGTATTGAGTAACTACCTGCGGCCGATAACGCTTTACCTCGTAACCGGTTACTGACTTCGTGACAGTTATCCATCAGCTTAGGCCCTTTCGCTCCCCTTTGAAGTGAGATCGTATTGTACGCTACAGCACACAGCGTACATGTAGCTATCACTCTTCACCCTTCACTCCGTACTTAACAGTTACCTACCTATTTTAGGATGGTACCCTTCAGCTTAGTGCTCTTCAAAAAATTAAGGGTCATTCCTCATCCCCGCAGTTCAGTTCAAGTCATCGAGTAATAATGTTAAAAATGTTGAAGGGTTAAAAACTAGTCCCATATGTTTCGCATTCCAGTTTTTGTGATGTAGGAAGTTCAAAAACGTATTGCCGATAATTAATTCAAGATGTTATCTACCTATCACATTAAACTGTAGATGGGTACCTACCTACCCATAGTTACCGACCTACTAAACTCAATTTTATGGGATCCCAGGGAGGACAGACGGATTTTTTTTTTTTTGGGATTAGGAAATTCTAATATTTTTATTCCTGTATCAACAATTTATTTCTATTACATTTATGGTCAGCAATTTGTATGTAAGCCCCATCAGGGTAAGTGACCGATTCACAAAATGAAGCAATAGGTAGGTATCATACCACGAACTTTTCGTCATCCCTCTCATGTGAACAATCATGTTTGTCTCTCTATACCCCATCACTAAACTGGTAACCAGTTATCAGAATAACAGGTTATTGGAACCGGTTACTGACCGATAACTGTTAGCGAATAACGCGTTATCAGAAAATAACGCTTTAGCCCATCACTACTAATAGTCCCAACACCGCCATTCACTGTCCTACATCAGACCTACAGATCGGACTGTGAATGGCTGGCTCATCAGGCCTATGATAGCATATATCGTCCCCTGAAAGGCAGAATATCGTAAGAGCAATTTTTTGCGATTTTGGGTTATTGCAACTGTTGGATTTTTATTAAAAAGGCGCATCCTATATAACCAGCTATTTACCATAAGCGACGTACGTCTATAAGGCATTCAAAAACAGCTTCAACGTTGATTCATTCAGAACGTAAGCGCCACGAGTTGAATGTAAATACTGAGGTAAATTGTCCATTGTCGTAAGTGCCCCATTCCCATTGTAACTTCCGATAAAATTACAGTATGTTAATATTATGCCTTCTAACGTAAGCATCAGGGAGCAGTGAATTGTATGCACCAAACGAATTTGAGAACGAATATCATAAGCGCCCCTTCCCGAGTGCGTGCGACTGGAGACATCCTAGTTTTCCAAATAATTATTTTCCAGCAAGACATCAAGAATATCGTACGTGTCGAAATATGTATCGTAACTACAACTATTCTCCCAGTTCTTCGAAACAGCTAGAATAACGTAAGCGCCTTCTTCTCAAAAAACTCCCAGGTCTTTTATGGATTTATTTACATTTTTTTTTAAATAAATCGATAGAAAACGCTCCGATTTACTTTAAAATATCACGTTTTAACGCGTTAGGCAATAAACAGATCCTTCCACAGTTTTTTGTCTCTCCTGTAAAATTCGGAAAATGGCGCTTACGATATTCGGCCTTTCAGGGGACGATATATCGATGCTCAAACATCGGTACTGGTAGACATCGCAACCCCGTTGGCTATCCAGATCCTTGCCCCCGAGAGGCGTAGTCCTTGGGTCCCTTCTTTACCATCCATGTTAAACCCCCACTATCCCCTTTTCTGATTTCTTCTTCTTGTTCTTTGACAGGGCTACAGCCTCACCAACGAAACGGATCGAGCTGAAATTCTGCGCACACATTTGCTATGCTACAAGGAACTGCCTTCCACACCCCACCCAACCAATTTTGAAAAAATTTAAGCGTTCTGAGAAACGTTGTTTTTAGGTAGGTACTGGGGGAAAATGTTTACTTCATCAATCAATGCAAAAAGATGTGATATCCACTGCTTCGCCCCCAAGGCGTAAAAGCCCAGGCCAAACAGTGTTAAAAGTAATTTCAAGGTTTGAGGGAAGGAGCAGGTTTCTATACTCATATCCAACAGAGGGAGAAGGGCCTATTCACTAAAAGAGATAGTGAAAAGAGATTATATGTTTCGAAAATCTCCTGAGAGGTAGTCTCCCTCCGGAGACTGTCTCTTCCAGATGTCTCCCGGGTTCGCCTATTTTACTGAATGGCCTTGGCCCTTGGCCTTGAGAAAGAGATTTACAGAGAATTTCTAATTAAGCGGCATAATGCTTGTATTATATCTACAATGAATGCCCACTCTTTATATGGGAAAAAACACGAAAAAAATGAACAGTGAATGATCAAAATGACTGGTGGTAGCAGGATGGTACGATATCAAACATACGAGAAAGATACTTTACCTTCTTCAAGAAAAAACACCTAATTAGGTGTCTCTTTTAAAGAGATGGAAAATCTCAAGATGGCCGCCATCTCTTTTATGAGTTACTAAATAACCCTGTCATGGATACTGTAAAGATCTCTTATGCCAAAACAGAGAGTTCGACCGAAAAGAGATCTCTTTAGCTTAGTGAACAGGCCCCCCAGGTTTCTATATGCACACCCAACAGCAACGTACGAAGCACTGAGGATGCTACTTTGGCAAGCAAAATGGATACAAATCCTCTTCACGGCTGAGGAGGTTTTGTTCGCGAGTAAATGTTTACAGCAGCGTTGTTTTTTGGGGGTGTCGATTTACAAACCTCGACAGTGTACCCTTCAATTAAAAAAAAAAAGGAACAATTAAACCGCTTTTTTATTCAGAGAACAGTGTTTTAATTTATAGTTTACATTGTTAAATAATTTGCATCTACACAGTATAAACCTACATTTTTTTTAAAGAATACATTATTTTTCATATCTTTCGAAATGTATCTCAAATAAAATCCTACACGCAATCTTAAATACTTAAAAAAAAGAAGAAAAAACAAGATCTCAAAAAAATTACAATATAAATTAAAAATAAAGATAACGCTACCTACCACTAAAATTCGTTCACTTTCAGAGAAGGTACAGGTAGGTACCTATTAGTATAATTAAGGTTTTACAGTCACGTGAACAGAAATTCCAAATTTATGTAAAACCTTTATTGCAGATAGAATGGAAAGAATTTCAAATCGTACATCAAGTCAAATTTATGTTCTGCATCGAAGGAAGAATGTTTTCCTTTTATATTTAGATAAATGAAATTCGGTTGATGGAGAACATGGAAACGATGTTTTCGAATTGAAGTTATGTTAAGCTTTATAATAAATTGGACTTCATATTGCACGAAACAACGTTGAAATTTTGATGGCTTTCTTTATCAACAAGTTGATTAACTGATTACGCCAAACATGAGCCTAGCAAAAAAAAAAATAGGTACTGTTATAACAGTAGATATGTGTTGAGACAATAAAAATGATCTGGGCCATCACGACATCAAACTAATATTGGATCTAAAATTTGAATGTGATCACATTCAAAAAAGCTACAAGTAGCAAAAATCAGCAACAAATCTAATAATAATTAACGAACATCAATTTATTAAAAAGAGCTCTGGAATAACATGATGGAGATAGAACGTACGTTACAATCCAAACCAAAATCGTCAAATATTTTTTGTTTTTCCGATTTTCAGCAGTTTGGTATTCAAAGTCGATGTTCCTTCTATTCAGTAGATGTGTGAGACAGTCTGTGGATCATCTGTTGTGTGAAATCCGTTCGTTTTCGAGAGAGAAAAATCAAAAATAAATTTCCTTTTTTTCGGTCAAGAGTTGGGGTGCGGTTGTAAAGGGAACTTCTATTTCAAAAATTGGGAAAAAAGGAAGTAGGTGTAAAATCCGTCAGTAAGGGCGTCCAGGATACGGTAATATTCTGTAAAAACACACAATATTTCGTTTGGTCAACAAATGGTTCGTATGTGGTATTAAAAAAACAAACAAGAAAAAAATAAATATGAAAAAGAAAATTTTGAGTTAAAAATGAATAACACTTAGCCGAAGTTAAGTAAGCCGATGCGGTCCTCCTGATGTTATTCGAGTGAGTACCTACTAATCAGAGCTCCAAGCGGCAGTCAGACTAGCTGAACTTGATGTTGATCATGATTAACCATGGGTTACCAACAAACCACACAGTTAACATCATACTATGAGCAGCACACTCCTATTGTTTGACGACGAGGAATTTTCTTTGGTGGGGAAAAACGCCAATTAATCATGAAATTAAAATTTAAAAAAATCAGAATTCTTGACAAAACGGTATTTTGAAGCCCGTTTTCAAAAATACGCGGTATTTTTCAAATGAGGGTGATTAAAAGTAAAAATGTGGCAAGAAATTACTTATCAGGTCTATTGACATCTGATTGGCTGTTGGCACAAGGAGGGGGAGCGAAGCCTCGTAGGTGGGGGTTCTCAATGCTGCCAACACAATATCAGAAATGGCAGACCTTCCTGGCAACCTTCAAGAACCTTTGCTATGACCTTCCGACATAAACAACTCATTGTACAATAGAAGAGGCCATCTTCACATTAAGCGATTCCAAAGGAACATGACGAATACTGGAGTACATTGATAATAATATCTTGGGAGTTACTTCCAATTTTAAGCAGTGGGACACCACGAACTGCGCCACCTGCACGGGATGGGTATCCTACCAGTCGCACCTTCCTGGGAGGTAGCCATCTCCATCCATCCATCCATCCACTGGTAAAGTAAAGTAAAGTGAAGTAAAGTAAACAGCCATTTCAGTGTGGGGCTTTTCGTCCGACTGCCCTGCCAGCATTGAGCACCCATAATGCGTGGGCTGAGGCACGCACCTTGGTGCGACCTCAGTCAGGAGAATCCCTGGTCAGGCTTCAGGAGACAGAGAGGTTACCAGGAAACTGGGAATCCTCCATCTCCAAACCAGTACCGTGGGAGGGGGGGAGCCCCGGGCCACAGGTGCACCGCTTTTGCAAAGCACCACAGGTCGGCCCCCCCAATTGAGGTAGGAACCGTGGGGGTCGTGGTTGACGAGTACCCCGGCCCAGGGCTTGTCCCACAGGTGCGAGAGGGGTAGAGGAGGAACGAGTTCCCGGGGAATGCACCTCGGCATGTGAGATATGCTACTAACTCGGGAACCAGCCTGCTCAGTTGGTAGAGCTTGCTAGAAAGCTCGGCCGTACCTGCGGCGCAATTGCGAACAGGTATCTGCAGGGGGGTAGGTTTTGACCCACCCCTGTAGGGCTCGTGAGTGGTGAGTAACAATCACTCCCCCCCCCCCCCCCGCACCTGGTCAGCCAGGGGGGAGCGAATCTTCCTCCTCTGCTTGCAGGGGAGGGGGAGCAGCGTAGTCCTGAGTGGATCGGCTCTCCTTCATGTGCAATCCTTTCCTCTGAGGAAGGAGGGCCTATGGACGAATGCCCTGCCAGCATTGCGCACGTGATCAGCTGTCCTCCAATGAGAGGATCAGAATTCGACCTGATCATTTCGCTCTCTTACTTGGCTACGCATTGCCTCGCCCCCTTGAGTGGAGAGGAGTTCGCCCAACAGCTACATGGGACATACTTGGACGTGTCACGGCGGTCACCCAACCAAGTACTAACCACGCTCGAGGTATCTTAAATTGGGTGATCTCACAGGAACTGGTTTATTCCACCTGATAAGGCCGTTGGGCTCCAGCCACTGGTCTTGCTGAACCATTTATGTTTATATCGTAGAATTTCTTGTTTATTTAGCGTAGTACATATAAAGCCTGACGTATTGACGAGTAAATTAAGTATATCTGTGCATATTTAAGAGTGGGCCACTAGGCCTAAAATCTGTACAGATTTTATAATTAACACAGTCAGTCGGGTCTCTTGCCTCACGGATACTGTTCAGTTAAACGGCACATTCACGATGCAGAGTGTTCCTCTGTTTTATGGACAGGGAAGCAACTTCTATCAAGTGTATACGTATGCCTCTTTAGACATGCGGCGGAACGCTACGAACTTTGAATCAGCCTCTTCCAGCTCCTTTGTAGCAACAAATAATCTGCATTTCAGATTTTTTTCCTTCAATATGTGGGTGGCACCATAATCTGGTCATTTCTCCTGTAAAAGTAGCAAGCGACAACCATCTCTACTTCACTTGAAGACTCTCCGGACATGACTCAAATACAACTGAGCACACAACTATACTGAGGATGCAAACGAGATTACGGTCGCGTCGCAGTTTTCTGAATGTTAAGTTAGTTACATACGGCTATCACACCCGAACGCAACTCAAGCTGATGATACTCGAGTATCCGTCACGTCCCTTGGGAATCGCCTGATGTGAAGAGCGCCTAAGCGTCAATTTCCGTTACTGAACAGAATTTGACCAAAAAAAAAAAAAAAAAGAGAACTCGTAACCCAGGAAAATTGCCCACTGCTGCGTTTCACAATGAACTTGGAATAATATCGTACGGATAAGAGACGGTGGCCGAGTGCATCAACACTCAGTCAACGGGTGGTTGGGATTGGGATGGCGACTGGAGTCCATCGGTTTGAATCCCAATGCCCTCCGTCACCAACTATGGCAGTGTGGCAATCGGTAGCCATGAGCGAAATGATCCAATTCTGAGAGGAAGGCTGATCACGCCCACGACGCTGCCAAAGCAATTGGACGTAATTAATTGTTATAGAGGTATGATTATTTATGCATCAAATCCAGAGTTAGGCAAAATGTAATTACAATTACACACCCACAATTAGCCCATTCGAATCAGACCAAAAATAAACCAAAAGGCCTCCGATTAATTAAGACAAAGCTGGAAATAATTTTAATACACTTAGGGCATCCGTGATATCATAGTTTCCGACGGTTTCTGAGGTAAACTAACTTTCGGGAGCCAAAAAAAAGCTGATTTTAAGCAATTTTTTTCAAGGTTTTGGGTTACAACATCCCAAGGGTGCATCGTACAGAAATGTTTACTCAGACCAAAATTAAAGAGCATTCAATTCTGCGTCGAATGATCCTCTCACATTAAGGGGCGGTTGCTGAGCTGGGGGTTTGGAAATCTCGGACTAACTGTTAGTCCATGACTTCATGATACTGGAGTTAAAAATGGGAAAAAATGGCTTGCTGAGTCCCGGACTACGCTCTTTAATTCTGGGATCATCTCAGCCCGGGACTAAAAATTAGTTCTAGACTTTCCGAGAAAGTACTAGATCAACAGAGGGAAACGTACGGGAATTGCTGTTATTGTGTTGGTAGTACCATCATTTCCATCTGATTTTCACCTTCTTCCAGGTTATCTCCAAGGTTACCCCACTCATGCCCGTGTTTTTCGCCTGTTTTTTGTTGCAAACCTAGAGTTGTTTCCTTTCGTCGGTCTGTTGACTCGTTGTTCCTTATACTACGTTGTAATTCCTAAAGGTTTCGACTGACTGCACCTGCTCATATTTCTAAAGCCTTTGCAACATTCTATGTGTTTTAATGATAAATATGTTTTAAAATATATTTATAGAGTTGTTATCATGAAGCAAGAAGTTTTATGCATGATTATCAAAAGTTCGAGTTACTCTTATCAAAATGCGAGTTTCAAGTCGACTATTTAGCAAAACCGGGGTTTAGCGAATTTTAGAAGAGCTATTGCACTGGTTGGTATTTCAACTTGCTAGGTGCCCCTCGCTTTCCCGGTGCTTTTGGGTAGAAAGAATTTATAGTAGTTACAATCACTTCTCGTGTTAAATTTGAAATATCAAAACATCAATTTACTAAAATTATGTATGGCAAAGTCATTGGAAAAAGCGACGAATTAAATCATCCCTTGTTGTATATTCTTCCCGGAAAACATTCATTCGTCCCACTCACGGTCAGTGACATCCTCTTCATTTTGAGTATAATCATCTGAGTCCTCCCATTCCTCCCATCTGTTGATCACCAGTTTCTCGGTGTAGGGTTCCTTCGGCAAAAAACCTTACCGCTACCAAATCCTTGTTCCACACAGGTGTGGTATGAGGGGCTCGAGAGTCTGGCATATCCATCAATTCTGCCACCACTTCTATAAAATCTCTAACGCTTTCTTTTGAGAGTCTGTACCTATCTGTCTTTGAACTCTACGTCCGAGAGATCATCAAATGGATTGATTGGATTCCCTATCATACCTGGGCCTCCGAATGTCATCTGGTATGTATGTAGTCTAGGTAGTCCACTAAAGTTGAAACAAACTATTAAAAACACAAACTGCCAAACAAGAACGCAAACCTCAAAAAAAAAACCTCTCGACACAGCAGATAAACTCTGGGATCAAAGAGATAATTCTGCAGAAGGGAGGGATTAAAAATCAGGGCTAAAGTGAGCCCAGGACCAACTTCTAATTCTGGACTAAGTAGAATTAAAAATTAGTCATGGTTTATGTCGAATTCGAACTCAGCAAGTCATTTCACGAAGTCCGGGTTTAAAATTAGTCGAGGTCTAAAAATTGACCCTGGATCTAGGCATAGTCCAGGACCAAATATAATCTGAGTCTCGGCAACCTATTTTTCTGATAAACCCGGACTATCACCATTTAGTCCAGGACTACGCCCTAACCTCGAGCTCAGCAACCGCCCCTAAATTTGGTTCAGCGGTTTGGTCAGAGTGGGCAGTCAAAAATAGGAAAATTATTCCATTTTGACTGAAATGTGTTATGCACAATTTCACAAGCCTGTAACTAAAAAACGGTTATTCCAAATGAAAACTGTCATATAACCAAAGTTTTAGAACATCAAATTCTGCGTTCAGAGCGCACATATTTTTATTAAAATAGTTCAAAATCAGATTGCTGAGCTCGTAGGTACTTGACGAGTTCAATGAACTGCCGCAAGGAGCACTGATGTGACAAATACCAATTGGATTTGGTACGTATTTGGCATTCAATTCGTAAATGGATCACCTACTAGGCGACCCAGTGTCGTCACAGACAAAAACGAGGTCATGGTAACTTCAATCAGTCAATACAAAGTGGTCAAGAAAATTGCTACAATACAAACAAATTTAATCACAGCCGTTATCACAATGGATAAATTCACAAGTCAAACCCCGTTGATTAGTAACAAATACCAGTAGTAAATAAAATAACAACGTTAGTAAATCAATATTAAAAGCGAAATTCAAAGTAAAATGCGCAGTTTGGTATGTAGTGGGGAAAATGTTGAAGAATGCGGTCTACATCTTCGGTTTCGTTTTATAGGTTTTGTTTCTCGCCATTAAAATCTAGTAATAAAAATAATGAAATAACAGACAAAAATCGGCGGTTAAAATGATTTTTTCGTAGCTAGAAGTGGCTACAACGGGAAAATTCCTGATTTGTTTAGTAGAAGATCATATAACAAGATCAACATACCTACACAAACCAACAAAAATAACGTCAAAGGCTGCGATATTTATGTATCAAATTCGAATAAATTTCAACGTCAGAATTTGCACAGGTTTGAACCGTTCAAAGCTTAAAAAAATAATAAATAAGGGTACCTACTAAATAGCGCGAGAGAAAACTTATGACTCTAAAATTATACTCCGTTTTAGTGACGAAATGCAGTCTTTTTTCCTGTTATTTGTATATCTAAATTCCTGCCCTTCCTCGCTAGTCGTGGGTAACTAAAAACCAAAGTCTAATAAAAAGCACATTTTACGCAAAATAGTCCGTTGCTAAAGAAAAATTGCAGTCTTTCGGTTTCAAAATGAGTACAGTTCGGTGAATTTGTTTCTGCTAACACCAAGTTGGTTTTCCGTGACGTTTTTCGATCAAACAAAAATAACCTAGTTTTCATACAGAAAAAAAACGCAAAACAATGCGGCGATAAAAAAAAGAGGCGTTGCGAATTAAGTTTGGTAAATACTTCGGTAAAATTTTCGACCAGACCCACGAAACGTAGGGATCCTGTGCCTAGAAAACAAACATTATCATAAATCAGACTTCAAATAACAACAATATTTTTTTCAAGTTCTACTTTCGGTTAAAGATAACCCTGGAAATGAATGAGATATACGGATATTTTTTTGGGCATCTGAAGAGAACCTCAGAGTTTTCTCCGCCATCACGCATAACTTTCATCAGTACAAAAAAAACTACAGGATAAAAATAGAAATAGTCTATTTCCACGTCAAACTAACAAACTGTAGACCGGTTTTGGTTGTTACACCATCATCAGTACACGATAGAACATTACGGATTTCTGTCGTGTACTGATGATGGTGTAACAACCGAAACCGGTCTACAGTTTGTTAGTTTGACGTGGAAATAGACTATTTCTATTTTTATCCTGTAGTTTTTTGCTATGGATTTCCACTACTCCGCGGCAAGTGATTTAAGTTATATTCATCAGTACAGACACAATTCAAACCTGTCACAACCTAAGCCCGTGACTCCCACAAATTCGAACGAAGTTTTTTAATTTAACGAAGGTTTCCAAAAATTTATGGACAGACACGAAATTTATGGACTTCTTGCCGTTTCGGTTTAGTATTCTATGAATAATACACATACGTATATTCGCTCGGCAAAAACGTTTTGAACAGCCCCTCAAATTTTTTGTTTTACGTTTCATGGTGCGTAGATTCCTAAAGTCCTTGACGCATCAGTTTACTATTCTATTGCACAATAGAATTCTGTAAGTATCCCACAGAAATGTTGGCTGTTCACTTATTGTTTCTTTCATGTGAAATAATTGAAATACCTATGTATGATAGTTTCCACCAATTTTGGCCTCCAAAAACACGAATTAGGCTCCTATCTATTCTTGATACATATTTTTCGATTAATAATATTAATGCAATTTAATTGCCTTGGTTCATTACTACTTCTGGTGTTAATATACAAATTTATGGTGATTTCAGACAGCTTCCACGTTTTTGACTCATAAAAAATTAATTTTGGAAGCTGAACCTTCGTTACAACCTCAATTCTTTACTTCTTGCATTTTTGGAATCTACGCACCTTCAAACAGAAAAATTTTTGAGGGGGTGTTCCAAACTTTTTTTGCTGAGCGAATACATAGATTTACACTTTATTCACAGAATTATAAACCATAATGCTATATCCGTACGCCGTTACATACATATCTACCTTTATTCGGTCTAAAAAAATTCGTTCCTTCGCACACATGCTCCATTTGGGCCCTAGTTACGTCCTGAAACTTAGCAGCACGATCGGAATATATCCAGGGGTGTTATGGGTGAAACATGGGTGTAAAATGATGCATTTTTGAAGGTTTTAGTTAACTTGTGCTTGTGAGGTTTGCATGTTTTTTTAGGGCGAGGAAACCGAATATGAAGTCGATTTTGACCGAAGAGTGGAAAATTCAGGTTCTAACGAAGTTTCAGCTCCCAAAATTCATTTTTTATTATTAAAAAACCTGGGAAATTGTCTGAAATCACCATAAACTTGTATAATAATACTAAAAGTAGTAATAACAGGTGAATCAAGACAATTAAATTGCAATATCAATGATCAAAGATAATTTGTCAAGCCTAATTCGTGTTTTTGGCGGCCAAAATTGGTGGAAATCATCAAAAATAGCTGTGCCAATTATTGCACATGAAAGGAACAATAAATGGACAGCCAACATTTCTGTAGATCCGTCCAATAGAATAACAAACCCATGTGACAAGGACTTTGTAGCGTTTTAACAAAGCGTTTTTCGGCAAAAACTATTTTTTTAAAATGAAAGCGCTTTAAATTCTTCGTCAACTGAGTACAAAAAGTTGAAATTCGTGTCTGCATCACCACCTCATTGGAACACGATTTCATTTTGAGTAAAGCGGTTTTTGTCGAAAAACGCTACGAGTTATTTGTGAAAACAAACGAAAGTCCAAACATTTTGTGGTTTTTGGACATAGGCGCAGAATGTTGCGTATTCCTGAGGAGGTCCGAACTAAAAATATACAACAAAAGCTCAAATATGTACGAGAGAAATGTTCAGCCGAATTGAAGTAGAAAATGATCAACTTTCTCTACCACACAAGGCGAAGGTGGCAGCGCATGCTCTCCAGGTTATTTGTACTCGAGAGGTCTGAACGGGATGTTAGGTTAAAGGAGATCATAATATTATGCACTCGGACTTACTAAAATGAAAGCTGAAAAATCTAATTAGGACTTACCGAAGGTCCCTCGTGGCGGGCTGAGATGAGGAATGAAATAAGAGTTAGGACTAGAATGAGCCCTTAGGAAGACGACGCCAGTTCTTCCTCGTCCGTTCTCATCCTCTTCCGATCGGATCGAGCGCCGGGGCGAGGAGGTTCTGCCACCATTACTTTCATCCGCATGCCGCACACCTCTTGGAGGTGGAGGGTCTGGAAAATTCAAGAATTGTCTAGAAACAGATCCCGGAGGGTTGACTGGAAGAAACGATACTTCGAGGGAATCCGAGTCCGAAAGGAACGGACCAAGAGAATTCGACACACACCGAACACTGGAATTATTAACCTTTATGGCGTTGTCGGATGATTCCTTCGTGGCGTATGTTACGTAGCCACAGTTCTTCCCGTGCAAGGTGTAGACTTCTATCAGGTTGCCAAACCTCCCGAAAATGTCTCTAAGAGCGTACATAGAGGGCAGGCCAGGCTGACAGACGATGAACAACCTGAAAACAAAGATACAAAACTTTCAACACTCGCAGATGAACAACCACACAAAACATACTCTCAAAGTCCATAAGTTCGCAGTTACGAACAGGGGCGTTGCGTCCATAAGGCCACTGCCCCGGCACCCAGAAACACAAAAAACTCCAAAAAAATGTCAACCATTTGTTCAATTGGCATTCGAATTTCCCTCCATATAATGTACTTAGCATTTTTCACGAAGTTCAACAGCGACTCGACAGACTTCTCTGGCTCGAGCATTTTATCGGAATATAGCTACACTAATCGATGTCTTGCAATCGAAATCGAAACCTACGCTTCTGAAACTTACAGGTCCTGGGACCTGGAGTCGCCATGGTAACCAAGAAAAGTGGCCCGTCCGCGCAAGCTCAGTCGAGTAAAAATTTGGTTAGCCACGCCCCTTTTGGGCCCGGGGCCAACATTTCCATCCAAAAATCGTTTGTGTTCACAATCGATTGGATTGTTTCTATTCATCTTGTCATCTCGGTACGAGATGCTTGTCCTTCGATCTGTCCTCCCCTAAAAATTCTTATCACTTTCGCCATTCTGTTACTATGTTGAGTTTTCAATTTTCTGCTTACGTTTCGAATTTTGTATGTTCCCATTCGAGTTCCCGGGACAGATTTGGATTTGCGATAATTAAGTGCGTTGTGTCCTGTCTGTAGTCTTGTGAATTGATCGACGTCAACATACACAGATAAGTACCTAGCTTCTAGTATGATTCTCCATCCAAGTAGGTCCTAGCCGGCGGGTCATTACTTCGTTGTATTTTAGTCTAGTTCGTTGTTTTTAGTTGTTGTTTAGCTTATTTGCTTCTGTATTTTTGTACCACATGAATTCGGTGGCTAACTTACAGTCGAAATTTTCGACGTTTTCCTAGGACGATAGATAGTGATGATTAAAAGTTTAGGAAGAGATAGGCCTTTGCTGAGTATTAGTCAGTATGAAGCTATAGTACTTTTAGCTTTTCGTAATCCCGGGTACTGGTCAGAACTATTGTGAACACAGTGCTTACATTGTGACTTGCTAAGACCTGCGGTTGATTAAAATCCACCAATTCCTCATAAGATTCCACTGTTGGAAAACATTTACAGGTATTTTGTAGAAAAAGCTGTCAATTCGTGTTCCGGTTTGGTGGCCCACCATTTTCAGAGCCCACGCACCACTACTGGTTATGAACAATCTGACAAATGGAATTAGTCAAACTAATGAAAATTAACGCAAAGATAAAACATTGCAAAGTCCTTGTCACACTGGTTCATTATTCTCGACTGAATACGGCACGATTGGGATCTCAATGAAGTGACCCACAAAGATAATTTGAAGGTTTTAAACTCGAATAAGTATATAGGTTGCTACTTATGACACGTTATTTTCGACCAGTGAAAATGTAACTGAATTGTCTTGATTCACCCGTTCATACTACCTCCTGTGTTATTATACAAATTTCCGGTAATTACAGCCATTTTCACAAGGTTTCTGAGCCATAAATATTGAATTTTCGGAGTTAGAACTTCGTTAGAACCTCAATCCTTCACTCAGTGGTCAAAATCGACTTCATATTTGGTCACCACACCCTAAAAATATGGAAAACGATACCCCACAAGCCCAAGTTCACTAAAACCTCAAAAACATCTAATTCTGCACCCATTTTCCACTCGTAACACCCCTGGGTGTTTTCCGATCGGGCTGACGAGATACGGGACACAGGCCATAATGGAGCCTGTGTGTGATCGATTTTTTTAGACCAAAAGCTAAGGTAGACATAGATTATTATGGTAGATGGCGGATGGACATCGCATTTTTGGAATCTACACACCTTGAAACGTAAAAGAAAAAACTGGAAATTATTACACAATGGTTTATTATTTACCTGTATAGATGCCCCTCCTGTGCAGATCTGTTTTTTGTAGTCAATAACCTCGAGCTCCTCCGAGAAAAGCCCTAAATCGAGTATCGGATCCGTCACGGGAATTACAGTTTCATAAAAATGCGCGGGATCCAATAATTCAATCATTAATAATTACCTATTTGTTGTTATTCATGAAACATAACGTGTTGCAAAATTAACTATCAACAAAATCCAAAAGATCCATCATTTTTCAAATGAAATAATATCACAGAACAACCAGCTCGACTTCATACAGCCATCAGTGATTATAATCAGGCGTTCCATAGCAATGCTATCTGGGCTGTACGTATACTGTCTCATTCACGATCATGTTGGCGAAGCTTTTCGGTGCACACGAACGGCTGGTCGTACAATGCTCCGAGTGGTCTCAAAAAATTCTTTTGTTCGAGATCAATTTAATAACGTAATAAAAACTATACCCTTCTACTGAAAGTTTTCGAGCTACTAGCTCGAGCTATTCTACGTACCTTGAAACAGAAACCATCAAATTTTGAGGGGGGGGGGGGGGGGGTCCATGCTCGATTCCAAAGGTTCATTATTGAAAATAATAAACCAAACATTTTGAAGGGTGTTCAAAAACAAAATTTTCGAACCGAATACATAGGTGTATTATTCAGAGAATAATGAACCAACAGCACAATGAAATCGTTATACTAATCAAGTAACTGGTTCTTATTTTTCGTAATCCATGTGGCACTGTATTGGCCCACAATGTGCCACCTGTCTTTAGAGTCATCACTAGTTAATAATAGTAATAATATACTTCTATTATTTTAGATAGTTACTAGTTACTGCTAATAGTAGCAGTTAGTAGTAGTAGTAGTTACTAATGCTACTTTAATTCGGAGGCCCTGACATATCACAATGCCTCAAAACGTTTGAAATTTTAATGCTAACAGGAGAGAAATACTTCAAATTACCTGTAGGTTTCATCATCTGTAGGGGCGGCTAAGGGTTGGGGTGGGGGAAGGGGAACAGAGCAATAAGTTGGACCGAAGTTCTCGGCTTCGCTCGGCTTGAGGAGTCCAGACTGGGGTTGGGGAGCTGAAAATGATGAAAGACAAGTTGGGTGGGCAGTATAATTTCCTCACTTATTGTAACACGGACGTGTAGAACCAGTTGGTAAAAAAATCATGTGTAAAAACGATTGAACAGCAATAAATACAGTAGTAATAAATAACCTAACATGCGTAATAGGATCAAACATTTCAACATTTTTACAACATTTCATGTTCCCTTATGTGCAGACGAAAGTTACGGCAGTATTCCAATGAAATTCATAAGGAGCTATCACAGCACTATTCCTGATCGACCCTCCCAAGTCTGAACTCATTTCAACGACATTTAAGGTAGTTACGGGCGTTTCAAGTATTCCACGTTTGCGCATGCGCAGATGAAAGTTACAGTACGATTTCAATGACTCTGATAAGGGACTATCTGCGATCGAACCCGCGCGTACCATCAACATTTCAGCTCTCTACGACTATTTCTCGCGCCTCGCGCAGTTAACAGCATTGCAAGGAAATGGTCAACATTTTATGTTCGCGTATGCACAGACGAAAGTTAACAGCACAATTCCAATGAAATTGGTAATGAATTGTCCAAGTATTTTCCTGATCGACCCTCCCACGTTTGAACTCATTTCAACGATATTTAAGGTAGTTATGGGCGTTTCAAGTATTTCACGTTTGCGCATGTGCAGATGAATGTTACAGTACGATTTCAATGACTCTGATAAGGGACCATCTGTGACCCAACCCACGTATACCCTCAAAATTTCAGCTCTACAATACTATTTCTCGTGTAGTTAACAGTGTTGCAAGGAAATGGTCAAATTTGATGTTCGTGCATGCGCAGACAAAAGTATCAGTACAATTCCAATTAAATCCGTATTGAACTATAAAAGTATTATTCCTGATCGACTCTCCAAGTGTGAACTCATTTCAACGACATTTATGTTGCTACGGGCGTTTCAAGTATTTCACGTTTGTGCAGGGGCGGACAAACATTACAGTATTTTTTCAATGATTTTTGTACAGGACCATCTGTGACCCAACCCGCAGCTACCCTCCAAATTTCAGCCCATTTCGACCATTATTTTGGGTAGTTATGGGCGTTACAAGGAATTACCACACACAGAAAGACATAAGGAAGACAGGCACGGAACCAAAATTGTTCCCCGATGTCTGAAACGCAAAATGGTAGTGGAATCTACCATTTTGGAAGATACTTTTTTTTTAAAAACTCAATCACGAATCCACGGCTTCCCCACCTACGGTAGTGAGGAAGCAAAAATAATAGAGGAAAACGAGAACGAGTCAACATGGGCAAGCGCCCCATAGCCCACAGCTTGGTGGCGTCTGTCATTAGTCAAGATCAATAAATACTGACGTACTGATGCGGAAGTCTGCTTCTGTCAGTTTTATATTGAGTCTCATATCGGACTATAGAAACCCAGTGCTCTCAACCTACAAATGTGAACAACTTGGAGGACTCACTTGAAGCACCAAGGCCGGCAGTCTTGATGATGTTCTCTGCCTTGGCAAGGGCGGCTGTCAGTGTTGCCAGTTCCGAGTTGGAAATTGTGGTCATCCCAGCGCCGTTCACTTCGGACTTCACTGCACCTCCGCTGAGGAGACCCCCACTGCCACTGAGATAAGTTGAAAGAAACATGTTAAAAGTTATGTTGGTTTTCTTAGGGATGAGTTAAAAGAAGTAAATGTGCAAATGTATTTGTAAAACATCTCTAAGAAAGGATGTTCTAAAGTATTTGATGATTTTTACTACAGAAAAGGTAAATAAAATATTCATTTACCCAACCAGAGATGGGCAAATTCATATTCGTAAATACAAATATGAATATATTCACACGGCGTATTTTCTATGAACATGAATACGAATATATTCGTATTTACTCGTGTAAATATGAATATATTCATATTTACACGTGTAAATATGAATATATTCATATTCACACAAGTTCCATGTGAATACAAATATATTCATATTCACACAAATTTCGTGTGAATATGGTAGATAAATGAAGGTATTCACTCGAATTTCATGTGAATATGGTAGATATATGATGGAATTCAGTCGAATTTCAAGTCGATATGATAGCAATATGTTCATATTCACACGAATTTCGCGTAAATATGGTAGAAATATAATCGTATTCCCTCGAATTTCATGTGAGTATGGTGAGAACATGTTCATATTCACACGAATTTCGTGTACGTATGGTGGAAATAATTATAATGGTATTCTCTCGAATTTCATGTGAATATGGTAAGAACACGTTCATATTCACACGAATTTCGAGTAAATACAATACAATAAATTCAGTAGAAATAGCGTGTTCATGTTTTGGAGGAAAACACAAAGAATGTGATCACAAAGCTTCCGCTGCTTTAGTAGACTCGGAAGGAAAATTAGTAGGTGGTAGCTACGGTGATTTCACTCCAAATACAAAAGAGAAACTTACTATTAAACTCCCACGTGCATAGGAGCCAAGCGATGAATTCAGTAAACTCTTAATATTCAGTTCAACTTTACTTCAGTAAATACGTGTATTTGGGCATTATATTGAATACACATAATGAAATTCGAGTGAATACCATCATATATCTACCATATTTACACGACATTCGTTTGAATATGAACATACTCCTACCATAGTCACATGAAATTCGAGGGAATACGATTATATTTCTACCATATTTACACGAAATTCGTGTAAATATGAACATATTCCTACAATATTTACATGAAATTCGAGGGAATACAAATATATTTCTACCATATTTACACGAAATTCGTGTAAATATGAACATATTTCTACCATATCCACTTATTATATTTTTACCATATTTACACGAAATTCATGTGAATATGAACATATTCCTATCATATCCACTTGAAATTCTACTAAATACCATCATATGTCTACCATATTCACATGAAATTCGAATTAATACCATCATAAATATCTACCATATTCACACGAAATTCGTGTGAATATGAATATATTCGTATTAACATGGAATTTGAGTGAATATGAATATATTCGTATGCGTATTCATAGAAAATACGCCGTGTGAATATAATCATATTCGTAAATTTACGAATATGAATATGCCCATCTCTGTACCCAACATACAAAGTAGACTACTCATTTACTAAATACCTGGGTTCTTGAATACTTACGATTCATCGGCTCCGGTTCCGTATGGTTTTACGGTTATCCTTTGACCGGGTGGGTACTCGAAACCATTCAGCTTCTCACACGCGTGGGTGGCCGCAGCGCAGCAGTTGTACTCGACAAGTACTTTCTGCATCCCGTAGAACTGTGACAAATGAGGTTAACTTGTAAGCCTCAAGCGATGGCCCCTCATTTAGATGTCTGTCTTATGGATCCCCTTACTGTCCCTCTAAATCCCAAATAGCAAGAATGAAGCTTATGGCTGCCTTTCAAGAGGAGAAGTAGTTAGGTGTAGCTGCATTTCAGCCCCACATTTTGAAGCCAACAGCTAACACACCCCTTTACTGCCCGCATCCAAAGCCTGGCTTGAGACTCGATTTCACAAAGAACTCCAGCTCATCGCTATTTATTGCCGCTTAACCACCCAGCTCATAGTTGGGGACACACACCCTTATTGTTACGATTAGAAGCTTATCTAATCCTAAATCATTCATACTCACCTTGTAGCTCCTTTTATCAAGAAGCCACGCACATATCATTGACTGCCTCTAAAGGCTTCCATGTATAACGTAGCAGATAATTCCCCTCACATGACTAACAGCATACTTCATTACTCCTAATACCTAGAAGGCCGGTTTCTAAAAAGCACAATAAGCTCACCCTGTTGGCTTGTGGACGGATGTCGACAAGGCCTGGCGAGATGTCGAAGAGCCTGTATATCTGCTCGTCCCTGAGAGATGAGTGCAGGAGTGCCACCAGTCTGGTGTCCCCAGGCTGGTTATTCCCACCCTGTGCCCCGGAGTTATTCAGCCACCCGCCTCTGCTGCTGCTGTTGCCATCTACGAGACCAAAGGAGACCTCTTCAATGAACCACCCACACAGGATATTTGTATGTAGTGCAATCAAATTCTAATTTTTTCGCTTAGTAGTCACAATGTTTGTTTTTTTCTTTTCTTTTTTTTAAAGCAAACATTACTAACTTGTTCTTTGTCTAAACTAATACTGGCAACTTACTGAATTGAGGTCCCCCTCCAAAACTCATCCTGCAATAAACAAGATCATACATTCAAATATTACCGTTATTTCCTTACAAACAATAGGTACAATACATACACAAACCTACTTGAATTAAAAGTAACGTAAAATGTCTCACAGGAGAGAGACAGTTCAGGGGGTTAGCATTCAGAAGGAATGGCTTACATGATGCAGGTATGAGCAACAGAATGGATGCCAAAGATCTCTGACGCATGCTCGATAAAAGTAAGAAATGTATGAGAACATTTCAATGCAAGTACATACCTATCATGTTTCGATGGGCCAGAATAGCCTGTAGTGTAGGGGGGGGGGGGGGGGTTAGGATTGACAGTTTAGGTACTGCTTTAATGTAGGTATCAGAAATTGAAAGAATTATAATTAGCGGATGTGAGAGATATAATACAGGAGTAACGTGCATGAAGAAGGTAAGGTTATGATTTACGTAACGTTACTGAGGTGGTAATGGAGGTGGTGGGGGGGTGGCTGGAGGTGGTTACTGGTGGTGGGTTGTGGTTGGTGGGTGGTAATGGGTGGCTTCATGGTTTTAATTTAGACAGGTATAGGAAATGAAAGCATTCTATCGACTTTATGATATATACGCTGTTATAAGGTTATAACTTCTAAACCAAGAGATACACGAAAAACAGTTACTGCATTAAATTAATAGAGAAGTTACGGTACCTAATAATGAATTAATAAATTGAATGCAGTTTCGTAGTTCTGTATTGCGCCTAAGGTAACCTCATAGATAAGATTAAGAAGTCGGACCGTGGTGGATATACAATCATTTGCGGACCTATCATCGGCAAGTTTTAGAATTAGATAAAACTTGAAATTCAAAACACTTACCGCTCATTGTTTTCGAAGCTGCTTTGATTTTTCTGTTCCCTTGGCCTTGCAAAAACAGCTTTGTAGCTGCTAGAGCAATCTTCGTAGGCTTTGGCTGCGTGATATGCCCTACAAAAGAAGGCAAGATTTATCAACTAACTCACGGAACAAGGATGTTCCAACGCATTCACAGAACATATCAAGGACTGTTGTAATACGTTTACAACTGGGTTTCCCATCTTTGCTACGATCAGAAGACAATATTCTTCGACAAATAACGATTATTGAGTAACGAACCTGAGGTATTTGACGTAAGCTACACCTTTGCTCTCGCCGTTAGTTCTGTTCTTGACAATGGAAACATAGTCGAGCTCGCCGAATTTCTTGAAATATTCCCGCAGGTTGTCCTCTGTGGACGTCTTAGGAACAATAATGAAAAGGCGCTGTAGACGTTCAGAATCGTCGTCATACCTGGATCCTTGTTCTCGGCTATAGGAATAAACACTGAATTTTAATACGTACATAATAAATCTATGCTGATGAAAGATGGAGGTAAGTTATGACCACGCTCAATCAGCTAGAGGGGAATAATTGATTTCAATACATATACAACATATCTCACGGTATCCAGAAATCCTATTTCTTCCTACACATGGGCACCCCTGGTAACAATGCCAGAATGAAATTATCTGGTGAGTAGAATTAATATCCCGAGGGACCCCAAATCCTAAATCCACTAACCGAAAAATGCTTGAGAAAAATCCCAACCCAAAAAGGGGTTTTTATTTCCCTATACAGTACTTAAATGTTTTATGAAATACCAGTCTATACTAATACAACATGGTTATAATTAGTGACATTGGCACAATGCCACAATCCAAGTCTTTGATCATTTCTGGCTCAATATCTATTGCACGCTGACTTATGTATTTCTTATTCATCAATGTTTTCCTACAAAAAGCTTCATATTGTAACTGCACTCAATTCTTTTTTCACTGAACATATTACTGATAACAAATGATTACATTTTATTCTTGTCGTGAAGGTAAAGGTGAGATAATAAAGTTATGAGGAATATTCGTTTCTCGTTTTATCTATATATTAACATGTTTAATGTTTTAGGGCTGGGGGTCATTCTGTGAATTCCGACACGCAAATATGCAACGTTTTTCATTGGTTACTACACAGTTACTACCTTCTGTTGTAGCAACCATAAAGAATATCGCACTCGAAAGAAACAAGAGTCAATAGCTACGTTTTTCATTGGTTACTACACAGTTACTACCTTCTGTTGTAGCAACCATATGTTGATGGCGAGTTCTATAATAAGTACAGTAAATGCAACATTATACTTGTAGAGTTCAGTGAAATTGTGGCTTTCATTTTTTCTTGACATTAAAAAACTATATCTAATTTCTCCCTTGCGAGGGAAAAACATTAAACATGATTTAATGTTTTTCCCTCTCAAGGGAGAAATTAGATTATTTTGAAAAAAAAAGCGCCCAAACAAAAAAAGTTTCAAATTAGAAATTGTGTCTTTACTTTGGCACATGGACTCGAAAAGCGTTGCGTTATAAAAAAAGCGTTTTATTTTCAATAATGAACCTTTGGAATCGAGCATGGAAAAAAAATGTACCTATCAACAAAATCCAAGAGCCATCATTTTTCAAATGAAATAATATCACAGAACAACCAACTCGACTTCATACAGCCATCCATGATTGTAATCAGGTGCTACCTAGCAATGATTTATCTGGGCAGGATTTACACAGGTTGATTCAAGCTTATGTTGACGAAGCTTTGCGGTGGAAACGAACGGCTGATCGTACAACGCTCCGGGTGGTCTCATAAAATGCTTTAGTTCAAGCTCAATTTAAAACGATGCAAATCGCAGCACAACGGTTTATTATTTTGTACAGGATATTTTGAGTAAAGCCCTCCTAACTGCTCTCTGGATCCGCCACTGTCAAGCTAATTTTACTAATAAGCTTATTCCATCATCACTGCTTGAAACACCCGTTCCGGAAAATGGAGAAATAATGTGATCCTTTTTAAAATGTTCAATAATCAACATTTATCAGTTAATAGTATAAATAAAGGCCATGATCAATCAGGTGTGTGACGGTGGCTGTTCTCGAGTCGTTTATTGTTCGGGTGAAGATGGGGTTGTTTGGCGGAAGCCTAGGGGGGACTCTCGAGTGTCCACCGTCACTCTCCTCACCCTGTCACAGGTATAATAACCAACGAAATAATACATCCCTGGGTAGTTAAGTCAGTTTGAGTGTCTCTTGCATGAGGGAATGAAACGAGAACCTTCGTTTGTTACCCACACCTGAACAATCCAGACGGGACGTTTAATTTAAAACTAAGTAGGTACTCAAGCAGTTTAAAAATACAAATAATCAACTATTGATGCTGACCTGTGAGCGATCATAACTTTGATAGGCTTGCCGCCGCTGCCAAGTACCTTCCCGTTCATCTCTTCTTGAGCAAGAGCTGCCTCCGATGACTTGGAGAACTTTATGTACACAACACCTGAGAACAAATTTCAAAAACACCTATAATAAGATAAGAAGAAATAGCTACAGGTACTATTCACCTGCTCGAGTAAGCTACGGTAGCCATTTTGCGGCCACAGTATCACGCCCAAACGAATGGACCGCGTGTTTTCTGCTTAATTATGAGAAATCAATCGAACAAGGTCCAGTTAGGGTAGAATTCTCTCATTCTCATCTATTACAGTGCAACTTTCAACACAAACAAACACCATGTCCATTGTTCTGAACACATGGCGTTGACTGTTGCGTGATTGAAGAACGAGCTATTTTTAAGGATTGACGCTTATAATAAATTATTTTCTCCATACATTAATCTAAGCTCCTCGTTGATGCGGATTATCCATCGTAAATTCAAATCAAAGGTGGGACCACACTCAAACTTTTCGCTCCCACACTCTCGAACTCCTCAGGTTTGCCAACCGAGTGGATCACCGTCTTGTACAACGCCACTTTGGCTTTTCTAGGGAGTGCATTGAACTTGAGTTTCTGGATGGACCAGAAGCACAGGTTGCCTTGATTTCGGCTGAATAGTCACTGTTTGCCTTTATCAAGGAACCGAGTATTTGAATTCGCGGCAGACAGGAATATTCAAGTTATTGTTTTACTGTGCCAAGCTGGGGGATTACTTTCTGTTCGCATGTACATGGTATTTTGCTCGTTGAAAGTGAGGCCTCCTTATCTGTGCAGCTTCCTCTAATTCCTTGAAGGCACCTGTAAAAGCCGGGATGGTTTGTCCCATGATTTCGACGTCATCCGTACAAACCAGATGCTGGGTCATCCCACTGTACATCGTTCCCCCGGGATTCGTTAGATTCATTAGATGGTGAATGCCCTACATTTTCATGTGGTCTGTTCTACCTTCAGACAAAAATGAGATTGTGACACTGCCCAAGCAGCCGTACACAGGTAATCAGCGACTTATGGGGTTTGTTCGCTATTTTTAAGGATTGAAGCTTTATAATTATTTTCTCCATACATTAATTTAAGCTCCTCGTTGATGCGGATTCTCCATCGTAAATTCAAATCAAAGGTGGGACCACAGAGAAGACCAAACAGAACTTTTTGCTCCCACACTCTCGAACTCGTAAGGACCAACCGAGTCTTGTACAACGTCACTTTGGCTTTTCGAGGGAGTGCATTGAACTTGAGTTTCTGGATGGACCAGAAGCACAGGTTGCCTTGATTTCGGCTGAATAGTCACTGTTTGCCTTTATCAAGGAACCGAGTATTTGAATTCGCGGCAGACAGGAATATTCAAGTTATTGTTTTACCGTGTCGAGCTGAGGGATTACTTTCAGTTCGCATGTACATGGTTTTTTGCTCGTTGAAATTGAGGCCTCCTTATCTGTGCAGCTTCCTCTAATTCCTTGAAGGCACCTGTAAAAGCCGGGATGGTTCGTCCCATGATTTCGACGTCGTCCGCACAAGCCAGATCCCCCGGGATTCGTTAGATGGTGAATGCCCTACATTTTCATGTGGTCTGTTCTACCTTCAGACAAAAATGAGATGGTAGCACTGCCCAAGCAGCAGTACACAGGTAATCAGCGACTTATAGGGTTTGTTCCCTGGGACCAGAAAGGTGTTTGGCCACTCACACTGATTCTCGGACTGAATAGTATCCAAGACCGGCTGTTCGCAGTGCCGTTCGCACTGATTCTCGGACTCTTTTTGGACTGTATAGTATCCAAGACTGGCTGTTTGCAGTGCCGTTCACATGATTCTCGGACTCTTTTCGTTTGTATAGTATCCATGACTGACTATTCGCAGTGTTTTCCAGACGGCCCAAAGCCAGCTTTCTGATTGTCATTTCAGTACGCAGGAAATAGGGCGGACGAGAAACAGACCATGCACTGACGTATCGATTCCCAAATCCCAACCATTATCCAACTCAAACCCTTCTCAAACGCTTACCAAGACCATCAGCTGAGGACCATATCTGGATTGGATTCTTACGGTTTTCTGTGAGTCACCTAACCGCCAGAAAAAGCCATTGCGAACGAACCTAGTGTTGTTTTTATGGCGGTATATATTTCAGTTTCCACTCAGTAAAATGCGTTTGAATATCGAGAAGTGCACCTTCACTTGCGAGGAATCTGAAAATCTTCAACTGGATTATTCTGAGGGTGAATTTTGGTACATCAAAGGAAACGCCTAGGCAGCTGGGCCTCTCGCCAACACTCTCATTACTCATCCTTGATCCGACCCTATTTATATTATAATTAATTTTCATATCCTGGCAACTGCCGAGGGGACCCCTCGGTGATTCCATGCGGAGTTTAGCCAACGAGGAATCACAAGAAAATAAATATTCCGGTCGTGAAAAAAATAAATGAATAAATAAATTACAAAGTCGGGTAGGCAGTACAGTACGTTTCTCGGTCATTTCATCATTTTCACCGGAAAATGACTACACATCGTAATCAGAGAGTTCGACGTTTTCATCGTAGATCGCGAGTTACGCAGTTTGGATAGGATATTTATTTTTAATTATCTACCTACTTGTTTGAATCGTTAATTACAACACCCAGGTCACTTACGACTGCTGGAGTAAAGTGCGAATTAATGCCCTAATTTTTGGTTTATTATTCTGTGAATAATCCAATACCGCATTCGCTCAGCAAACATTTTTATAACACCCCCTCAAACTTTTTTCTTTTCCGTTTCAAGGTGCGTAGATTCCAAAAATGCAGTGTCCGTATGCCGTATCACGTGTACCGGCTTCATTTCCAATCTAAAAAAGGCGTTCTTTTGCACACATGCTCCATTTGGGCCCTAGTTGTGTCCCGAAACTTTTCAGCCCGATCGGAATATACCCAGGGGTGTTATGAGTGAAAATGTGTGTAAAAATAGGTACTTTTTGCGTTTTAGCAACATATTATAGGTCGTGCACAAGAATAATGCCCTCCGACCCTGCACTCTATAGGAGGATGGGAGAAGCTGAGGGCTCGGCAGCCTGAGTGGGATGCAATGTTGGGACTTTTACTCTGTTATGTTGGCAGCCGTGCTGCCATTCCAAGCCAGCTCATTCCGTTCCCATATCGTGTTTTCCTTGTTTGCATCTTGCTTTTCGTTTCACCATCCTACCTATATCGTCGTATTAGCCCTTCTTATTTTAACTGTGAGTATCATCACAATCCCCGTCATCCTATTTTTGAACTATCATCACAATCCCCCGAACCCGTCAGTTTCCGTGTGTCGCCTACACAGATCTCGCGATGGAACATCAACATTCATCATCAGTAAGAAACCGGAAACGTGCTATCGCAAGAGGCTCTAAGGAGTCAGGCACGGGAAATTGTGTACAATGTGTGCCAGAAGAAGAAAGGATGACGCGAAATACAACGTTCGCGATGTGACTAGTGCAGCGACGGGCGTCTCTGTGAGAACAGTCGGCAACATTATGAAGGAAGCTGGAAACCAAACAACATCACATCGGGCGAGACCTTTGTTTGTTACACCAACCAAGTCCACACCACACAAGAAGGTCATCGATGCTGATGAATTCACCGATGCTGCTGTACGAAACAAGATACGTGAATTCTACATTGTTCGGAATGACCAATACAGGGTTGCAGGGTGACAGGGTTAAAAACACTGTGCGGAATCGGCGAGTGACGGAGTTCTCGAGTGTGGTAGAAGTTACCTTCGGAAATGACTGGTTAGTAGCGGTTTCAGGTGGAAGAAATGTCAGTCCAACCGAAAAAATTGAGGACGACTACCGTCAAAAAGATCACTTAGTCGAATCGGAGATCGATAGTTTCATCATTAATGTTGTGGGGGGGGGCTTCTGATACTGATAGCAGTTCCGATGAGGATTCGGATTTTTCTGATTAGAAGTTTTACGTACCACACTTAAATTACGTAAGTACTAAATAAATGAATAATAATATGTACTAAATAAATAAATAATAAAATAACATTTGTTTCCAATCTTTCCTTTTATACCTACCTACCTTCAAAAAAATTTCCTTATTTACCTCATTGTACCTTTTCAAAAAAGTACTCCTAATTTTCAATAAAACATTTCATAGAAAAATCCTATTACACACGAGTTTGTCTGTCAGCTCAAAGGAGTCAAGCTGGGTTCACATCCATCCGTTGTACGTTCAAGTTCATGCGTTGGAGCATCTGATTGGCTCATACCATGAAGTGGTGGGGGGCGATTTTTAACGGATACACACTTTTGGCGAAGACTGTCCGCATTAGAAAAATTAGATATTTCAACGGATGAACGGATGAACGGACGGCGCAGAAGACCTCTGCGCAAGTGTGTTGTTATGGTCTGTCGTTTGGTTGTCTTTGGTATTTCAGAAAGCAGATCCATTATAACGTTCGTGCTCGATTCCATAGGAAAAACGCTGCAAAGTCCTTGTCACATGGGTTTATTATTCTACTGGACATACCTACAGAAACGTTGGCTGTTCATTTATTGTTTCTTTTATGCGTAATAATCGAAATAGCTATTTCTGATGGTTTCCGTTAATTTTGGCCCCTAAAACACAAATTAGGTAGGTACCTACGCTTTTTTTTCTTTTTTTTTTTTAATAACTATATCATTTGATCATTGGTAGTGCCATTTAATCGTCTTGATCCACGTGTTGATACTTCTTCCAGTGTTATTATACGAAATGATGGTGATTTCAGACGATTTCCCAGGTTTTTCACTCATAAAAAATCAATTTTGGGAGCTGAACATATGGTAGAACTCAATTTTCCACTCTTTGGTCCTTATGCTGAACCCTCTCTATCTATGTCATGGAAATAGAGTCCAGTTAAAATTATACTCCATTAAAATAAAGTCCAGTTGAAATAATAATAAAATCTTTTACGTACCTATGTAGGTCCTATTGCAAAGGGGCCTCATAAACAATAAACCCTAATGTAAAGGCCCTTGAGTAACACCAGAATTCAAAAATTAGTATCTCCCTGTAGGTATTGTATATGCTAGTTCATTCGGGTCACAAGGAAGCATTTAGTTTTAAATTTAACATGCTGTTTGCAGTTTGGTACCTATTTTTTAGTAGGTATCCTGAAATAGGTACGTGATCAATCAATGGGACACATCCAGGATGCCTTCGCACAGACGATCGCCGTCTTTTAGATACCTACCTACGAATTGTATTAATTTACTGTTGCTCTGAGCCATCTTCTTCAGACATCCCATCCTTTCCATATGGAAATATTATTATTGAAACTAATATTTCCATAGAGAAACCAAGTGTCCGGCATGGCAGAATTGCCGAGACTACAAAGCAAAGAAGTAAAAGCAGAATTGCCGAGACTACAAACTAAAAGAACAGAACACAACCCAACAGATGGTTGTGAACGCCCTGACACGTTGACAGACCCCCCTCCACTGCTCCCAACACATGACCTTGAACGTACGAATGGATGGATGTCGGATGGATGTGAACCCAGCTTCACGCTCAGGGGTCCGATTTTACAAAAATCGGGAAAATGCCACGTTCATTCACTATGGCTTTTATGACAGTATCATTTATTATAACGAAAAAAGGTAAGTTTTTATGACGGTTCACACTCAGCTAGAAAAAGGATTAGAGGGGGAAAGTGCTGCCACTGGACAGGGGAAAAACAAAACAAAAACGGGGAATTCCGTGTTGGAAATGATTTTCACGTTCTCCGCCGGAGTGCAGGGTCGGAGGGCATTATTCTAGTGCACGGACTATAGTAACATGAGCTTCTGAGGTATCGTTTTCCATGTTTTTGGGGACGAGAAGAGCGAATATGAAGTTGATTTTGATCAAAGAGTGGAAAATTGAGTTCTACCAAATGTCCAACTCCCAAAATTGATTTTTTATGAGTGAAAAACGCAGCAAAGTCCTTGTCACATGGGTTTATTATTCTACTGGACATACCTACAGAAATGTTGGCTGTTTATTTATTGTTTCTTTCATTTAAAATAATTGGAATAGCTATTTCTGGTGGTTTCCACCAATTTTTGCTCCCAAAACTTGAATTAGGTACGCACCTTTTTTTTGCAAATTATCTTTGATCATTGGTAGTGCCATTTAATCGTCTTGATCCACGGGTTGACACATTTTCTAGTGTTATTGTACAAATTGATGGTGATTTCAGACGATTTCGCAGGTTTTTGTCTCATAAAAAATCAATTTTCGGAGCTGAACATTTGGTATAAAAATGTGTATAAAAATAGGTACTTTTGGTTTATAATTCTGTGAATAATACACCTATGTAATAGCTCAGCAGAAAAATTTTATCACACCTCTTCAAAATTTGTTCTTTTACGTTTCAAGGTGCATAGATTCCAAAAATGCAATGTCCGTCCGCCGTCCACCGTACGCCGTCCGCCGTATCACGTGTACAGGCTTCATTTTCGGTCTTAAAAAGTCGTTCTTTCGCACACATGCTCCATTTGGGCCCTAGTTGTGTCCCGAAACTTTTCAGCCCGATCGGAATATACCCAGGGGTGTTATGAGTGAAAATGTGTATAAAAATAGGGACTTTTTGTGTTTTAGTAACATGTTAGTAACATGAGCTTTTGAGGTATCGTTTTCCATGTTTTTGGGGACGACAAGACCGATTATGAAGTCGATTTTGACCAAAGAGTGGAAAATAAGAGGTTCTACCAAATGTTCAGCTCCCAAAATTAATTTTTTATGAGTCAAAAACCTGGGAAATCGTCTGAAATCACCATCAATTTGTGTAATAACACTGGAAATAATATCAACACGTGGATCAAGACGATTAAATGGCACTACCAATGATCAAAGATAATTTGAAAAAAAAGGAGCGTACCTAATTTGTGGAACCATCAAAAATAGCTATTTCAATTATTTCACGTGAAATAAACAATAAATGAACAGCCAGCATTTCTGTAGGTATGTCCAATAGTATAATAAACCCATGTGACAAGGACTTTGCAGCGTTTTGGTTTATTATTCTGTGAATAATACACCTATGTATTCGCTCAGCAAAAAATTTTTATAACACCCCCTCAAAAATTTTTCTTTTCCGTTTCAAGGTGCGTAGATTCCAAAACGCTGCAAATCCCTGCACAACGGTTTATTATTTTGTATAGAATACCCTTCTGTTACAGATCACAGCTCTATGTATAGATAACCCGTCTATATAATATAATATGTACTATTCTATGCATATTATGTAGATCGCAGACCCTCCGTAGGTTAGTACCTAACCCCGTACTCGTTACTAGGTACCTACCTAAATCACGAGTTAAATGTTGCTAAAATAATTCTGCCGATGACAAACAGTACCTAATAAAAAGAAACACACATAATGAAGTTCTGAAAAGAAATTGTTGATGAGGAGTGAAAAAAGTTGCAAAAGTACCTACCAACAAACTCCAGCCCCTTCTACGTAGATGGTATAATGAACCGTTGTGTAATAATTTACCGTTGAGTAATGATTTACCGTAGTAATAATTTACCCATCAATAATACTTCAACGTTTGTTCAAGTTTCACTACCTACCAACAAACTCCAATAGAGCCATCATTTTTCAAATTAAATAATATCACAGAACAACCAACTCGACTTCATACTCCGCCAATATAATCAGGTGATCCCCACCAATGATTGGCCGTATTCACAAATTCCTATTGTGGGCGCGTCTCTGGTTACGAGATTTGGTTTGGATTGTATACAATTTCATTCACACTGGAGTCGAAAATGCCTGTCGGTGCAAACTTCGGGGCCTTACTGTGAACGAACGGCTGGACGTACGATGCTCCGGATGGTCTTAAAAAAACTCGCAAGTTCAAGAATTATTTAAAACCGTAAAAATATTCACGTTAAAAAATGGTATAGGCGTTTTGAAAATTTCAACCCCTATTTTGAACCCCTTAGAGATGACTCACAGTAACGTCGAGCTTCGAGGACCAACTAGACGCCGAACGGAACCTATAACCCGAATTTCATCAATTTTTTTTCATGGTAACTAAGAAAAGTGGCCCGTACGGCGTACGGCGTACGGCGGACAGACAGAAATATTTTTATTGCAGTTTTGGATTCTACATACCTTGAAACGTAAACCATCAAATTTTGAGGGGGGGTAAAAATTTTTTTTTTCATGCTCGATTCCAATGGTTCATTATTGAAAATAATAAACCAAAACGCTGCAAAGTCCTTGTCACATGGGTTTATTATTCTATTGGAGTTCTAGAGATTTTTGTTGGCTGTTAAATGTATTGTTTCTTTCATGTGGAATGATTGAAATAGCTATTTCTGATGATTTCCACCAATTTTGGCCCCCAAAACATGAAATAGGTACGCTTTTTTTTTTTTTTTAAGATCATCGTTGATCATTGGTAGTGGCATTTAATGGTCTTGATTCACCTGTTTACACATTTTCCAATGTTATTGTACACATTGATGGTGATTTCAGACAGTTTTCCAGGTTTTTGACTCATAAAAAACCAATTTTGGGAGCTGAACCTTTGGTAAAACCTCAATTTCCGCGTCTTTGGTCAAAATCGACTTCATATTCGGTCTTCTCGTCCTCAGAAACATGGAAAAAGATACCTCAAAAGCTCATGTTACAAACATGTTGTTAAAACGTAAAAAGTACCTATTTTTACTCACATTTTCACTCATAACACCCCTGGGTATATTCCGATCGGGCTGAAAAGTTTCGGGACACAACTAGGGCCCAAATGGAGCATGTGTGCGAAAGAACGACTTTTTTAGACCGAAAATGAAGCCGGTACACGTGATACGGCGTACGGCGGACGGACATTGCATTTTTTGAATCTAGGCACCTTGAAACGGAAAACAAAAAATTTTGAGGGGGTGTTATAAAAATTTTTTGCTGACCGAATACATAGGTGTATTATTCACAGAATAATAAACCAAAATGCAATGTCCGTCCGCCGTCCACCGTACGCCGTCCGCCGTATCACGTGTACCGGCTTCATTTTTGGTCTAAGAAAGTCGTTCTTTCGCACACATGCTCCATTTGGGCCCTAGTTGTGCCCCGAAACTTTTCAGCCCGATCGGAATATACCCAGGGGTGTTATGAGTGAAAATGTGTATAAAAATAGGTACTTGTTGTGTTTTAGTAACATGTTAGTAACATGAGCTTTTGAGGTATAGTATTCCATGTTTTTGGGGACGAGAAGACCGAATATGAAGTCGATTTTGACCAAAGAGTGGAAAATAAGAGGTTCTACCAAATGTTCAGCTCCCAAAATTGATTTTGTATGAGTCAAAAACCTGGGAAATCGTCTGAAATCACCATCAATTTGTGTAATAACACTGGAAATAATATCAACACGTGGATCAAGACGATTAAACGGCACTACCAATGATCAAAGATAATTTGAAAAAAAAGGAGCGTACCTAATTTGTGGAACCATCAAAAATAGCTATTTCAATTATTTCACGTGAAATAAACAATAAATGAACAGCCAGCATTTCTGTAGGTATGTCCAATGGAATAATAAACCCATGTGACAAGGACTTTGCAGCGTTTTTTTGTTTTAGTAACATGTTAGTAACATGAGGTTGTGAGGTATCATTTTCCATGTTTTTGGGAACGAGAATACCGAATATGAAGACGATTTTGACCAAAGAGTGAAGAACTGAGGTTGTAACGAAGGTTCAGCTCCCAAAATCCAGCTTTCGTTGGTCAAAAACCTGGTATACTGTCAGATATCACCATAAATTTGTATAATAACACTAGAAGTAGTATCAACAGGCGAATCAAGACAATTAAATGGCACTACCAATGATCAAAGATAATTTGAAAAAAGGGAGCCTAATTCGTGTTTTGGGGGCCAAAATTGGTAGAAACCATCAGAAATAGCCATTTCAAATATTCCACATGAAAGAAACAATAAATGAACAGCCAACATTTCTGTAGGTATGTCCAGTAGAATAATAAACCCATGTGACAAGGACTTTGCAGCGTTTTTGTTTGCTGGAACTTCGTACACTTTGATGTCAAGCGGAGCCCAAACTGTATTCAAATTTGAGCTCAATAGCTGACCAGTAAATGACATTTTGGTTTATTATTCTGTGAATAATACACCTATGTAATCGCTAAGCAAAAAATTTTTATAACACCCCCTCAAAATTTTTTCTTTTCCGTTTCAAGGTACGTAGATTCCAAAAATGCAATGTCCGTCCGCCGTACGCCGTACGCCGTCCGCCGTATCACGTGTACAGGCTTCATTTTCGGTCTAAAAAATTCGTTCTTTCGCACACATGCTCCATTTGGGCCCTAGTTGTGTCCCGAAACTTTTCAGCCCGATCGGAATATACCCAGGGGTGTTATGAGTGAAAATGTGTATAAAAATAGGGACTTTTTGTGTTTTAGTAACATGTTAGTAACATGAGCTTTTGAGGTATCGTTTTCCATGTTTTTGGGGACGACAAGACCGATTATGAAGTCGATTTTGACCAAAGAGTGGAAAATAAGAGGTTCTACCAAATGTTCAGCTCCCAAAATTAATTTTTTATGAGTCAAAAACCTGGGAAATCGTTTGAAATCACCATCAATTTGTATAATAACACTGGAAAAAGTGTCAACAGGTGGATCAAGACGATTAAATGGTACTATCAATGATCAGAGATAATTTATTTTAAAAAAAAGGAGCGTAGTTTATTCGAGTTTTGGGGGCCAAAATTGGTGGAAACCACCAGAGATAGCTATTTCAATTATTTTATATGAAAGAAACAATAAATAAACAGCCAACATCTCTGTAGGTAGGTATGTCCAATGGAATAATAAACCCATGTGACAAGGACTTTGCAGCGTTTTTTTAAATTTTGTTGTTCGTTAGAAAATCGTTTTCGGTAAATACTTCACGTCTGAACATTGTTAGCGATTCTGGGAGATGGATCTGCTACATTTCGCACATTCAAATCTTTAAAACTAAATCTTTTAATGAATCGGCGGATGGATCTGCTATATTTCGCACTACTAGGTTTTTAAGACTAAATTTTTTTTTTGCTTCCTCACTACTGAAGGTAGGGAAGCTTTGTGCAATATTCGCAAAAAGTTATACCCCCCCCCCCCCCCCAAATGAAAATTTCCGCTCGCATTTTACGTTTCAAACATCCTTACCACGATCCTAACCATGCTAATCCTTACCATGCGCATGTGCAACCAGTTCTATCTTCACATGGGAAACTTTGATACGGAACTGAAGCAAAATCAGAACAAACTCCCACCCGACAATGCGTGAACTCGAGTGTTACGTAAGGCCAAAAGTAAGAGGCAAGAAAAGAAAGCTACTATGAAATCATCGTGCTGAACTCATCGTCGTGCCTTCGCGAAAAAAAGTAACATGATACAGTTTACTTAGCGAAATTTAAGTTATTTGAACAGTTCAAATATCTGTAGTCACATACTGAAGAAATAATGGGAATATACAGGACGGTATGGCCACAAATCTGGTAAATCATCTGGTGAGTGTGGCAACAGGGAGAGAAGGCCAGCCGCTTGGAAAGTGAAAGTCCCGTTTAGGAAAAAGCTGCGATCGAAGAACTTTCATCCGGCCTTGTACGAAAAACGGCTGTACGCGACGGGACGGTTGGCCCCGAAAATTGAGTAAACCGACCAAAAATTCCAAATTAGCGCGTTTACAGAGAAATCCGAAAGACATGGACGAATTTATGAACAATTCTTTCGAGTCTCCCTGAGAAGCTTCTGAAAGAGGACTCGAACCTTCTGAACGGGCTACCTTTGACAAAATTGCATTTCAAGTTGCCTATGGGAAGGACAGGCAGATGGTTGGTTAGATATGCCCTTGGAATACTCAATAGAAACACCTCAACCTTGAAGAAGCGCTCAGGCTCATCAGTTAATTACCATTCTCTGGCACACTATTTGCAGATCTAACTTCCGTCTAATTTTGAATGAAATAATTTTAAAGTAAATTTAAAATGAACGGTTTTATTCGAAATTGAAAACGTCTAATTTGAAATTACATAACCTGTACTGGATACTGAACTTATCTTGTAGCTAGAAATCGAATTTTATGGTGAAATAAAAGATCTTGTCGGAGTAAGTCAATATCGTTTTACAGCAAATATGAACAAGTTCAACAAACAAACTCTAATTGGGTCATTTCAAAATTTCGGTCACATTCATGTCACTGGACAATAATTTTGTCAAATCTCATCTGAATGCAGTCCTGTAAATTTTTATCATGATTCACCAATGTAAATGTGCACATACTATGGATAAATAAGTAAAAATTGTTGCCAGAGGACCCAGGAGAAAATACTAAAGTGATGATTTCTCACTCCCTACTACTGTCACTGTCTAAAGGTATGCAACTTTCGTAAACAGTTCACTGTATTCCTATTGCGGGCTAAAAATCCAGTAACACAATGAAGCATATAATCTAAAATTGATATCTACTTCAAAACAAAAAATTTGGGTAATTTTCATATTTTATGCTCGTTAAATTCATACGTATTTCTATGTTCTTATTTCATAATATTTTTTCTGTTCAAACGTTTTGAATTAAACATTTTATAAATCCTTATTTCCCTACACATTTACCTACAAAAGTGATTTTTTTTTCAAAATGGCGTATCTACAGTTAGGTGAAAGATTATGCGTGATAACTTGGGTAACATGTTTAGAGAACCATAAGGAACGATTAGCAATGAAAAACCGTTAAATTTTTCAATGATTTATTTTCTGAAAAATTAATGCCCTAAATCTGACCGAGATTTTGAAATGACCCAATTAAACGGATGCGGAAAGGAGGTGCGGAAACTTCCGCAGCCTTGACAACAATGATAAACAAATCGGCTTTGTCCCGCCCAGCTTTGCTTTCGCGCCCCCCCCCCCCTCCCCCACCCATGGGGGGGGGGGGGGGGGGCGCAGAAGGTATTGCGCACTCGTGTGGTGCGGAAAATATCAAAATCTCCAGTACGCGAACAGTCCGCTCCAAAAGTCGACCTGCAGAAGGAGTCCCCCCACTCGATCCTTTGCTCCAGCCAATCAGGTGGCGCTCCGCACTTTCTGCATCCATGTGAACCTAGCTTAAAGCTGCGTTCACATGGATGCGGAAAGTGCGGAAAAGTAGTGGGGGACCTGCGGAAGTGCGGAATGTGTTCACATGGATGTGGAAAGGAGGTGCGGAAACTTCTGCAGCCTTGACAACAATGATAAACAAATCGGCTTGTCCCGCCCAGCTTTGCCAAGCCAAGACTTCCAACGACCATGAACCCCATTTTTCGGTTGATGTTTTTTTCGTTTCATATTCCATAATCAATAGTTCTGTATTTACGATTAAAATAGTGTTTGTTCAAAACGTTTGTTTTTGCGTTATGCCAAGAGCCCTAAAGGAAGGATCAAATGAGAACATTGAAACCTCAACCAAGTCTTCTGTAAGGTCACTGACAAGCTACACTCCTATAATGTTAACTAGTAGGTAAACTCAATATAATACAACAAAAACTCAGTATAATAATATTATAATTAAAAAAACATTCTGTAGGTATGTTTTACAACAACAAAAAAACTGGAAGACCTCACACGTCGTGCCTGCAATCGAAAAAATATATATTCTTTTTTAAAAAGCATAACATACGCAAAAGGGCCTGAGGACCATTTTTTTCGAACACATTTTTTCTAACAACGTGCCATATCGGACACAAAGCCGTAAAAAATCGAATCCCATGAAAAAGATACTGAGGCCCTTTTCGCATATATTTCATGCTTAATGAGAAGGAATGATAACATGGATGATGGTAGCTTAAAATATTTCACCATCATGACATGGAAATCCTAGCCCAACTTATAAATGGAAATTCCACCTGCACCACGAAAACTCATAAACCAAATACCTTACTGAAGAAATCATTCAGAAACACAACACTGTCGGGCCCGGGGGGGGGGGGGGGGGGGGGGGGAGGTATTGCGCACTCGTGCGGTGCGGAAAATATCAAAATCTCCAGTACGCGAACAGTCCGCTCAAAAAGTCGACCTGCGGAAGGAGCCCCCCCACCACTCGATCCTTTGCTCCAGCCAATCAGGTGGCGTTCCGCACTTTCTGCATCCATGTGAATCTAGCTTAAGAAGGTAGGGCTGATGCAACACCTAGTAAGTACTAGGCAATGCTTGATTCGAAATGAAGAGATCAAATGTTTGGTGCAATTGACAAGGAACAATGTATAAATTGATAACATTAAAATTCCACCGATTTAGGTCGAATTTCGGCTTAGAACCAAGTGGTTTGAGTAGCCGCCTAGTACAATAATCTTCTCCTTTGCTGGCGTTACAGCCCGAGATGGGCCCTAGCCTGCTCAACGATATTCCTCCATTCCTCACATTTCTTGGCCAGCATCTTCCAGTTTCTCCATCCTGTGCGCGCCACATCCTCCTCCACCTCGTCGGCCCACCGAAGCCTTGGTCTTCCACGCCCTCTACTACCTCCTGGATGCCCACCAAAAATTCTTTTGACAGGGTTGCAGTCGTCCGTCCGGACGACGTGCCCTGCCCGTCTGAGTCGCCCTAGTTTTACAAACTTCACGATGTCCATGCCATTATACAGGTCGTACAGCTCGTAATTTCTTCTTCATCTCCAGACCCCATTCTCGCACACTGCTCCAAATACTTTTCTCAGCACTCTTCTTTCAAAGGTCCTGAGCAGGTTCTCCCCCTCCTTCCATGCTTCCGAGCCATATGTCAGTACTGTGTGGATCAGTGTCCTATACAGCGTACACTTCACTTGGTGCGAGAGGAGCTTTGACCGTAGGTGTTTGATTAGGCCCCAATAGCAGCGGCTGGCGGCAGCTAGCCTAGCCTTGATCTCGGCGATAGAGTCGCCAACTGCCGATATGAGCGAGCCAAGGTAGACAAAGCTGTCCGCTACTTCAAAGTGGAATCCTTCAAGCTCGATATGAGAATTTCTTTCAACATTGGTGGTAGAGAGGTATTTAGTTTTTCCTTCATTAATGCAAAATCCCATATCGGCCACACTTCTCAATATTGAGCTGAAGGCTCTCTTGATATCGCCTTCAGTGCGGGCTATTATGTCAATATCATCAGCGTACGCTAAAATTTGGACGGACTTGAAGAAAATAGTCCCGCGGGTTTGGATTCCTGCACCTCTAACCACCTTCTCAAGGGCCAGGCTATATAGTAGGCATGAGAGCGCGTCTCCTTGCCTCAGGCTAAATTACGTTGTGACACTAGAGGTTTGGGAGTTCTGGACCCTGATGGAACACATTGAGTTCCTCATAGTCAGCTCCACCAATCTATTACAATAATAATAATCAATATATTTGTGCATAGGAATTAAATCCCACCTCATGCACAAGCACAAATAAGTAAAAATCACAGTTTTAGCGAATTTTCAAAGAAAATGAAGCTATTGCAATGGCTTCGAAATTTAAATAATATAAATTTTTGGAAATTTTCTTCATAGAAATCCGTTTCAGACCATTCTAAAACGATTCCTGAAATTTAACACTTTTTTATATGTATATATATATATATGTGTCACTCCAGACGATAACTCTCGATAGAATTGAGATAAACAGCTCAAATTTGCACAAAAAATCTATCTTGGCAATCGAAAGGCTAAGTTCGAAGATGGGCGAAATTGGCCTACTCTAAGGAGGGTTTTGGCGCATATAAAGTGCGCAAAAATTACCCAAAAATCCCCAAAATGTTATTTTCCAACAAGTGACCCCTCATTTTAAAGGTTTTTGCACGCTGAACACGATGGTGGAATCGGATTTTAGATATCTTGATCCGTTCTCAAATTAGAGCATTTAAAGTGCGCAAAAATTACCCAAAAATCCCCAAAATGTTATTTTCTAACAAGTGACCCCTCATTTTAAAGGTTTTTGTACGCTGAACACGATGGTGAAATCAGAATTGCAATATCTCATTCCGTTCTCAAACTGGAGCACTTTAAAGATTAAGGAACGTGGTTATTTCTTCGAAAATTCGCTCTTATAGCCATGCTGCATGACTGTTTATTATATGTCGCGTTATTTCGACGATGTTGTCTAGTTTACGTCAACTTGCACTGTTTTTCAACTTTTATTACACAAACATGTACCTACTTACTATTAAGAGAGAAAAACCTCGAGCATGTAAGTACCCACATGAAACTGATCTGTCGACAATATTTACTTACCGGAACAGAAATTACACCTAAAGTAGGATTTTCGTCCTTTCACCTAATCAGAACGACTTGCAACTACCCACAAGTTGACAGTAATTTATGTCAACTTTTCCGAGTTCCACAATTACCTAGAGGTTGTGTTGAACTGATTTCCCTTACCTTTAGATTCCATGGTGTTCTTATCTTTGACGATCCAAATATCTTTGATGTTGCCGTACTTGTCAAAAGCTTCGTGAAGTTCTTCATCTGTGACATGTTTGCCACACAAGATGAACAACCGGGAGTTGGGGGGGTCGGTCGACACTTCACTCATTTTATTCGCACAGTTTTTTTCACTTTAGAAACAAAGGGGGGGAAAAATTCGTTTTTTGACGCGCAGTAGACCAAATTTGAATCCTAATACCCTTCCGGAGAGAATAAACCTAAAACAGACGTTCAACGCTGAATGGATACCGAAATAATTTATTCTACCCACAGACACATACGCCACACGCGAAGTCAACTGAACAAGAAAACGGAATCAACAAAAATTCAAAATGGCGACATCAAAACAGGATTTCAGCCTGGCCCAGTGCTACCGACAAACGAACAGTTTATTTTGTTTATCGATGAAAATCGTTGAATAGCGGACAATAAGGGATTATTGTTACAATGAATTACTAATGATTGGGATATGACGTTTTATGAAGATTTCGCTGAGATTTCACGGGCTCAGAAGGTTGTTTAAGATGGACCCTACATCCATGGATTATAGTATCCATGGTACAGTAAAGTCCACCCCATGGATACTAACGGATACTGAAGCTGCCTACCAAGATAAATATTCTCACTAGGGATGGGACATCGGACCCTCACAATCGATTATGCCATCGATTGTAACATCGGAAGCCCACAATCGATGTCACCGATTAATCGTGCCTCTACAATCGATCATCGACGATTTTAGTCGATTTTTTTATTCAGTCTCAACCCAATTTTTTTTTAATGGAAAATTGGTCGAAATCGTTTGAAACCGCAGAATACCGAAATGTGCAACAAACATTGAAAGATTCATGGTAAAAAGAAATACTACAGAACATGAAAAATAACGTATGTATTTAATTAAAGAACCCTATAATTAGGTTGGGGAAAACCATGCGTCTGTCCCAGAAGTTCAAAAAAAAAATGTTCGGGCGCACTGCAAAACAGTCATGCAGCATGACTTAATGAGCGAATTTTCAAAGAAATATTCGAATTAATGGCTATGGTTTTGAATAAAGGAAAACTTCGGTCTAAAATTTGGTTTTCTATGTATATTCTCTTCGTATTTATTTTAATTTGTACGTTTTGTCCATCCTGATTCTACCGTTTGTTTATTACGTAATTGTACTAAGTGCTTATTTATTTGATCGCTGTGGGTAAATTCAAGGAGTTGTACTAATCGTTTGCCTCCCCCTTTTTTGCTTCGAACTCTCGTCTTCAATTAATACTTCTCACATTTTTCAATCTGACCACTCTAAGGGGGTGGGGGTAAGAGTTTAAAGATTATCCTAGTTTTGGGTAATTTTTGCGCACTTTAAATGCTCTAATTTAAGAACGGATTTAGATATCTAAAATCCGATTTCACTATCGTGTTCAGCGTGCAAAAACCTTTAAAATGAGGGGTCACTTGTTAGAAAATAACATTTTGGGGATTTTTGGGTAATTTTTGCGCACTTTAAATGCTCTAATTTGAGAACGGATCAAGATATCTAAAATCCGATTCCACCATCGTGTTCAGCGTGCAAAAACCTTTAAAATGAGGGGTCACTTGTTGGAAAATAACATTTTGGGGATTTTTGGGTAATTTTTGCGCACTTTAAATGCGCCAAAACCCTCCTTAGAGTAGGCCAATTTCGCCCATCTTCGAACTTAGCCTTTCGATTGCCAAGATAGATTTTTTGTGCAAATTTGAGCTGTTTATCTCAATTCTATCGAGAGTTATCGTCTGGAGTGACACATATATAAATAAATATATATATATATACATATAAAAAAGTGTTAAATTTCAGGAATCGTTTTAGAATGGTCTGAAACGGATTTCTATGAAGAAAATTTCCAAAAATTTATATTATTTAAATTTCGAAGCCATTGCAATAGCTTCATTTTCTTTGAAAATTCGCTAAAAAGGAGTTTGGACAGAACGTCCCCCTTCAAACGATTTCTCTCCTGTGTGAGAATAAGCCCGGCTTTAGAAAATTGTATTGTGTAAAGTGTATTGTATTGTGAAAAAAAGGTAGTAGAGAAAACATCGATGCATCGTGGCCTAACAATCGATCATCGGAAAAAATCGGAGCTTCACAATCGATTGTGAAAAATCGATGATCGGTGGAGAAAAATCGATTTTTATAAAAAATCGATTATCGATTCCCATCCCTACTTCTCACACCTTCAATTTGCAGCCAGAAACTCCATCGTACCGGTCTACTTTGCATCCTCCAAAATTCTCCACCGTTATTAACCGAATTTTATTGTGGGCCATGGGAACATTCCGCTGTTCAAATTCACAATAGGCAAAATCACTTCCCCTTATTGTGATGAATGTTATTTGATAGGAAACATGGACCATAATATTCAACCGATGTATTAAATTCCAACATTCACTCTCGAACTTTAAACAACCAATAACACCTCTGAGCCGACCCTTCATGAATTCATCAAGACCCACCAACATGACCCACCAAGATACCTTCAAACTTATTTTTGATTTCAACCTCGAAGCAGGAATGATTATAAACCAATCTATCAATATCTCCTACTTCAACCGATTTTCCCCCTCTGTCAACACCCAAACCACACTCCCATTCGCAATATTATCCAGTACCACTTACAAATCCACCAGCATTGTGTCCCTAAACTTTTCAGCCCGATCGGAATATACCCAGGGATGTTATGAGTGAAAATGTACGTAAAAATAGGTACTTTTGGTTTATTATTCTGTGAATAATACACCTATGTATTCGCTCAGCAAACAACTTTTATAACACCTCCTCTCCTCAACATTTTTTCTTTTCCGTTTCAAGGTGCGTAAATTCCAAAATGAAATGTCCGTCCGCCGTACGCCGTATCACGTGTACCGGCCTCATTTTCGGTCTAAAAAATTCGTTCTTTCGCACACATGCTCCATTTGGGCCCTAGTTGTGTACCGAAACTTTTCAGCCCGATCGGAATACACCCAGGGGTGTTATAAGTGATAATGTGTATAAAATAGGTAAGGCAGGTGCTCCAAATAAGGCCATAGTCCCAAATAAGGCCACCATCCATTATTTCGATAACTATCAGTCCTATCGATCTGAAACCACTCCTAATCGATTCAGAACAGCTGTTATACTGATTAGAGATAACGACAGGTGGCACCACTGTGCACACTGCACTGTGCACTGTGCATTGGGCTCATACCTGCTTTTTCCTCATTTCGTTTCGCTTTGGTTGCAATTCTAGTTGTTGAATTGAGTTCTTGTGGCTTTCTGCTATGTATGTTGTTGGGAATTTATTTGTTGATTCTCTATCTTATACTTTTAGGTTTTAGGTAATGGTTCGTACTAGTGGCGGACGGGGGAAGAAAATTCCGGCAAAAAGAGGTTCTGACGACTTCGAGGTTTACTTGTGTCCTATTTGTGAAGTTTGACTGATTTTGGGGAATTATTTTTCAATTTTAATATTTTTTGAATACGTACGTTACCTTACCAGTAACTAAGTCGATGTAATTCTTTTGTTTAGAACACAAGAGGAACAGAGTCAAATTTGACATCAGCAATTATGCTGTTCCTTAGAAAAAAGTCTCACTATGTGTTCCCATAGTTCCTTTTTCAATTCTAGTGAGTGTTACATTAAGTATACAGAGTTTTACTGTTCGTTTTAAAATGAAAACAAAGTTTAATTATGATATTCTGAATTTTATTGGTCTCATATCGCCCTTTCCAAGGTGTGGTCTTATTGGTGTACACGGGCTGGCCTTGTTAGGAGCACCGTGTACCCTAATAAGGCCACTTGACAAATTTTCGAAATTTAAATTTAAAAAATACTTTTACCTTTTGAAATGGCTCAAAAAACTTTTTTCGTGCAGTAACATGGTTTATTTAAACTTATGCCAAGTTTCAAAGTGATTGGTACAGTAGTATGGTTATGAAAAATCGATAAACCTTAAGGTGGCCTTATTTGGAGCACCTACCTTACCTACTTTTTGTGTTTTAGTAACATGAGCTTTTGATATATCGTTTTCCATGTTTTTGTGGACGAGAAGACCGAATATGAAGTCGATTTTAACCAAAGAGAGGAAAATTGAGGTTCTACCAAATGTTCAGTTCCCAAAATTTATTTTTTATCAGTTAAAAACCTTGGAAATCGTCTGAAATTACCATTAATTTGTAGAATAACACTAGAAAAAGTGTCAACACGTGGATCAAGACGATTAAATGGCACTACCTACCAATGATCAAAGATAATTTAAAAAAAGGAGCGTACCTACCTACGTAATTTGTGTTTTTAGGGGGCTAATTTGATGGAAACCATCAGAAATGGCTATTTCAATTATTTTACATGAAAGTAACAATAAATGAACAGCCAACATTTCTGTAGGTATGTCCATCAGAATAATAAACCCATGTGACAAGGACTTTGCAGCGTTTTGTGTTTTAGTACCTAACATGTTAGTAAAACGAGCTTCACAGGTATCGTTTTCCATGTTTTTGGAGACGAGAAGACCGATTATGAAGTCGATTTTGACCAAAGAGTGGAAAATAGAGGTTGTACCAAATGTTCAGCTCCCAAAATTGCTTTTTTATGAGTCAAAAACCTGGGAAATCGTTTGAAATCACCATTAATTTGTGTAATAACACTGGAAGTAGTATCAGCACGTGGATCAAGGCGATTAAATGGCACTATCAATGATCAAAGATAAATTGGGGGGGGGAAAAAAGAGCGTACCTAATTCGTGTTTCGGGGGCCAAATTTGATGGAAACCATCAGAAATGGCTATTTCAATTATTCAACAGCCAGCATTTCTGTAGGTATGTCCAGTAGAATAATAAACCCATGTGACAAGGACTTTGCAGCGTTTTTGGAATCTACGCACCTTGAAACGGAAAAGAACAAATTTTGAGGGGGTTATATAAAAAATGTTTGCTGAGCGATTACATAAGTGTATTATTCACCGAATAATAAGCCAAAAGCGTAGGTTAAACTGGTCCTTATGCAGCGCGAAGGCGAATCCTCCACCGCATGAGGACTCGAAAACCGGTAACTTCTTCATGGTGAAAGCAAGGCGAGCGTGCGGGATGCTAGCAGTCCTTGTTCGATGGCTAACTGTGTCGGAGGAGATATTTTGGGGAGATTCCCGAGTCGGATGTGGCATATTATGAATTGCACTCGACTTATTCATCGGGGTGAGTCCGAACCCTTCGAGATTTTTATTATAATAATAATATATTTATTGATGCATAGGGCATTACACGGTCCCACCTCGCGCATCATACGCACATTAAAAAAAGCGCTGCAAATCCCTGCACAACGGTTTATTTTTTTGTACAAAATACCCTTCTCTGTATCACAGCTCTCTGTATAGATAACCCGTCAGTAGATATAACCTGTGCATTTTCACTTGGCACTTTTTACCCCCTCCACTACCACCTCGTCAGAGGTGCAAACAGCTCATTCGCGCACCCACGTGGATGCCCGTCAGCTGTGTTCGTTTGCACCTACGTCACATCCTGATGTGTATTTTTTTGCGATATTTGCTGAGGCCGGCCGTAGGCTCACTCTGGCGCAAGGCTTTTGTTGATGACATCACTTAAAAGGTCCATACATTAATTTTAGATATAACCCGTACATTTTACCCCCTCCACTACCACCTCGTCAGTGGTGCAAACAGCTCATTCGCGCACCCACGTGACAAACCGATGGCCACACACGTCTTTGTTAACACGTTCACTGCGGATTTTTTTTTAATGCCAACTCCCCAAGCTGAACCATTTTTTCTTACAAAACACTTCAGTATTCTTCCAATAGTTGTTATTAGGCACATAAAAGTCACTATTGATAGAATTACTTAGAATTATTCTAGTCACGCGCCAGGTGCGTGATCCGCCTGGTGGGTGAGATCACAGGGTACCTACCCAGGGTATTTTTCTTGCTTTTTTCCATCCTGTCGCATCACCTAGGATAATAATTCCACGCGATTTTGGAGCTTCAATGTGAGATAAGGGAAAATGTATTGATTTGAAAGAAAAATATTCATATAAATTGGAACAAATATGTATTTATTTCGTGAAAAATAGGTAGGTACTCAAAATTATTATAATCACCGTGATATCATATTTATCACATATAAAAATAAATCAGTCGATTTCGAAATCATATCAAATAGAAAAATAGAGAAAAAAATCAGTCAATTTTAAAATCATCCCACATAGAAAAATATAGAATCACTTTTGACGAAGATGGTCCATCAGTCATCTGGAAATAATATAGGTAGTAGGTACCTAACATTACTCAAGAAATACTTCGGTGTAGTAACCCAACAAAACCACGTTGAAAGGGTTTTTATTCCATGAAAATATTGAAAATAAAAAGGGAGAAAAGAACAATGGAACGTAGGGGAGCAAGTGCACGGTGACAGACAGCAAAAATTGATATTTCACACGTCTCACAAATGAGATCATGCATTTTTAGGAAGTATATATTGAAACTTACCTTGAATATTTGACGTTTTCACGACGAAAATATGATGGACGTAAAAAAATGAAGCCAAAAGGTGAGAAACAACCACTGAAATCACTGCAGAATGTCTGCCTTGTAAAACCACCCAAAAAATGGGAATCACATCTTCTAACCGCAAACGGCGCTATCTGTCGGCAGTTCAGACTCATTTCTAGCACGTAAAAATAATACGGGACCTTTGCTACCGAGCGGACGAAAAGAAAAACGAGTTTGAATTAGGAAGGACTCCTGACGCGCTAGGCGCGTGATCCGCCTGACAGTGAAAACCTGAATCACGCGCCAGGTGCGTGATCCGCACGGGACGTGTTAAAAGGCATAATTTTTACTCGATATGTGACGTCAGAGGTGGAAAAGTTACATTTGCTCACTTATTGCTATGAATGTTACGAACTGATGACCAGGTGCACGTTCCCAATATTGTTAATGAGGTATGTACATTATTTTTTACTCGATACACATGACGTCAGAGGTGTGAAACGCTCATTTGCCCAGTTACGTTACACACCGAGGACCAGTGCTCACACGATTGTAGAGGTGCGAATTCGCACACCTAATGTCGTGTATGTGGTCTGTACATTATTGTTATACTCAATATCTCCGTACTATTCAACCCCATGCCACTTCTGTTTGTTATTTGGCTCCCATGCTCGAGACAATCAGAGTGTATAAAAATATATATTGTTAACAAGCTAGCAAAACTATAAACTAAGTTAATATACTAACAAACTTATAAAACAATAAAAATATGAATATAAAAATCTTTTTTTTTTTTTTTTTAACAGTTTGTATAGTTCTTAAATTAACTCGCAAAATTAGTAGTAGGTACATCCAAATTTTAAGTAGCTGGTTTTCGCAGCTCGCTTTACCACAATAAAATAAAGCGGTGTCAGCTCAGAATCAAAATCCTTGAAATTTGCTTCATCGAGCTCTAAGGCATAGCGTTTAGGTAGGAAAACGCAAAACGTTTCCTCGTGTTTCAGATCTAAACACGTCAGCAATATGGTCTTTCCATAGACCTCATGTGTTTGAAATTTAACGGCTAACACCTTAAAAGGTGTTTTAATCGCCAGCTCAGCCATTGGTCGCCTTCTCGTTTCTTCGGCCAAGGGCTTTGCGTTCAGGGTAGCAAGTCTGTAATGAAAAAATGGTTCGTTAAACTTAATTTTTTTTTTTAATTTATATATCTTTTTCAGGTTATCGATGATCTGGGTCAGGAGTGGCTCGTTCAAATCTCAACACCCCCAACCACAGAACCCCAGGGACCCAGCCACCTAGACAGCCCCCCAGCCGACGATGATCACTTAAGCTTCCTCACCACTCCACCCAACACACCGCCACCACCACCCCAGGGACCCAGCCACCTAGACAGCCCCCCGGCCGACGAGGAGCACTTTAGCTCACTCTCCACTCCACCCACCACTCCACCACCTTCGGACCTCTACGAGGACAGTATGGATTATCAAGATGTATGTACACAGAGGGGTATTTAAATTCCATAGCATTAGCAATATCTAAATTAGACCAACATGCACTATACTCTAGCCCTACCCTATTCCATCAGATCAAAATTTTTTGAAGTACATCACATGCATTCAGCCAATTTTGTCAAACAAATTCAGAATGATATAATAAAAATATGAGAGATATAGAAGAGATTCATTAATATTGGATTTCATAAAAATTTCAGAACCATTTTTGCAAGGTTGAGGAGTATATATTGACCGAATAAAACCCATTGCTATTGGATCACATGAAAGTCCCCTAAGCAGCAAATTCAAAACATTCAATAAATCGCAAGTTCAAATCCCTAAACTTGAAAACCCCACTTTAAAAAATCCAGCTTAAACTAAATGTATGTTTTTCGATTTTGTTGCAGGAGGTCCAGGTAGTTAGGCAACAGGTGGAACTCATAGAGACTGAGTTAGAGATATTATATAATATCTTACAAGTGATGATATGAAAATAAAAAAATAGACGTAATGCACTGTTTTATATCAAATCCTCAAATTCCAGTAAATGGGCATATGTGGTGGGATAACACTCACAAGTTTCCAGACATGATTTGTTGTCTATATAGAGCAGAGAGCAGAAAGCTAGGTTAATACTTTATCAGATTTTGGTGACTATAGAGCGGAAAGCTCAGTTTATATACTCTTTTAGGTCAATGGTGGTAGGGGTAATCCAGTGGAGGGGGAATGCTTGAGAGTAGGGGCTGCTATAAAACAGCCCGCACTGGACCTCATGCTGTACCATTCAGTCTCCACTGCCACCCCTACTCCTCCACCCTCAGCAAACAAGTAGGAGTACCCTCTCAGAAGACTTGAGTCCACCTCTCCCAACAAACGGCAAAAATGATGAGCCAAGGTATGACAACCCCAACTCAGGCAAACGCAACCTCTCCACCAAGTAGGCAAAGTCGCAAGACCGTTTACCTATGTAGCAGCTGTAAAAAATACTCTAAGGACTATTCCTCCATGGTAGAACATGTCTCCAATGGGACATGCAACCCTACAACGTGCAGTATTTGTAAAAATACCTTCGTGAATACTCTCAGTTTTGCCAAACATCTGAAAAACTGTTCGACCATCGCTCGTCCCAGTGTATCCGTGATGGCAAAACATACGGCCACATTAAAAAAATTAGTGCAGAAAGTGCTGAAAGTTATGAAACACTGGGTTTTGAATGTGTTCAATGTGGTAGAGTGTACAAATCCAAAAGGTATCTTAAAATCCACATGTTGCAGAACATGTGCCAAATTTAATTCATGTTCCATATGTAGTAGACGATGCATGTCAAAACCATATAAGCAACTTCATGAAAAACAATGTATTGCGGATCAGGCTAAAAACAAGCAATTTCGAGAAAGAGTAATTGAAGCAAACATTGAAACTATGAACTTGGTACATGATGACTTCCACCTTATTGAATCCCATTTTAATAATAACATTAAACCCAATGATCCCCACTTACCCAACGATGATGATGCAATTCCATCCAAGTGTTTTTGGAAAAAAATAAAGAAAAGATCCTGCTAAAAGTTTCAACACAAAGGTTTGTGGACTTGTTTAAAAGTACATTTGAGCGTTGATTGTTTATATTTCCATCCAAAAACTGGAGAGGAGGCAAACCGTTTATTCCAGTGCAAGGCTGAAACAGTTTTCCCCGAAACAGACATCGATGAACTATTGGATACGATTTTTTCTCTAATCCTCACACAATCTGATTCCTTTCGGTTAATGGACTTACACTAAACATGTTTAAATATACTCCCCTATCGGCTGGAAATAACACTTTTGAGCTACCGCACTGGCTAATTAAAACCCGAGCAGTAGATGCCCAACGATCTCAACCAGATCTGAAATGTTTCATGCGTGCCATAACACTATTTTTTTTTTTTTTAAATAAACACCCCATCTGAAAAAACATATTCATTTGATAAGATCGAATTCCCTACACCCCTTTCTCAAATGAAATACTTTGAAAAACTGAACAATGTGTCAATAAATGTTTTCGGTATTGAGAAAGATCGAAAGATATATCCAATAAGGGTGAGTCCGAGTGAGAATACGGACCATAAGGACCTGTTGTTGGTTGAAGGAGATAACACAAATCACTATGTTTGCATAACAGATTTTACAAGACTTGTTCAACCACAGTTGACTACAAACAGAAGTCCAATTACCGTTTGCAAAAAATGTTTTACTCATTACCATGATTATGGTACTACTCAAACAACAAGTAAAGAAGAACGAATGATAAAACACAAAGAACTATGTAGTGTAATGGGGGGTCCCACTTGTAGAATTGAAATGCCTTCGGGGGATAGGGCTGTACTGAAATTCCGTCACTACCAATATACTCGTAGAATCAAACTCCCCGTAGTCATCTACTGTGATGTTGAAAGTATGTTGCCAAAAATGACCCAGCAGAATAGTGAATGGAAAACTAAAAACAGCTATGCTTATCAAAAACATGAAATGATGAGTTTCGGAATCTATGTGGCTACTGAGGTATACAAGAGTGTAAGCACTAACTTCAATAAAGTTGTTACGTATACGGGTCCAAATGCGAGTGAGGAAATGATCCGAACATTTAGGAGGGTGGCGAATGAGTTGATGGACTGTTTTAACACCAAAATAAAAATCAAAGAACTGTCGGGAGTGGAAAGGGTTGCATATGAATATGCCACTCATTGCCATTTATGTAATCATGAACTAGAAGAAAAGGATAAATGTATGGATCACAGACATGATTCGGGTCTTTATGCCGGACCGGCACATAAATTATGCAACATTCTGGCTAGGTCGCCCAACTTTATTCCGGTGGTCTTCCATTCGGGAAGCCACTATGATTTCAAGTTTATTGTGAGACAATTAGCACTAACCCCCGGTAACGTTGAAGTCTTGCCTCACACTGAAGAAAACTTCATATCAGTCACAAAAGAAATGTACTCCGATAAAGGAGACAAATCTATCAAGTTTAGATTTATTGACTCATTTAGATTTTTGTCAAGCAGTCTCGATACCCAAGCTCAATCGCTTGCAGTAGAACAACTCAAAATTATACCTAAACACTATTCAGATTCAAAACATGTGGAACTACTGAGAAAAAAGGGTGTTTTCTGTTACGATTATATAGATAATCTCGAGAAATTAAACGAAACTCGCTTACCCCCAATCCAAGAGTTTTACTCAGAGTTATATGAAGAAGAGCTTTCGTCGGAAAGGTATGACAAAGCTCAAACCATTTGGAGGGAATTTAATATTAAGACATTGGGGGAGTTTGCAACATTGTACCTTGTAAGTGATTGTTTGATGTTAGCTGAAATTTTTGAAAATTTCAGATCGGAGATGTTAAATTCAGAATACTGGCTTGACCCATTCCACTTATATTCCCTACCAGGAGTAGCTCAACAAGCAATGCTTAGTTTAACATCCGCACAAGTACAGTTAATAACTGACGATACAATATTATCATAGATTTGAGCGCTCAATTCGTGGGGGGTACTGTGGAGCATCCTTGCGCTATGCAATTTCAGATGAAAAGTATGATCTTTGTTACATAGACGCCAATGGACTATACGCACATGCAATGAAAATGTACACTTACCGATTTCGGATTATGAATACATATCCCCTAACAGTGTACATCTCCTAAATTTATGTGAGCGACGTTTCCGAATTTGGCTACCTAATAGAAGCAGACCTCTCAACACCACCACACTTGCATGATGAATTCAACGATTTCTCACCCGTCATCAACCATAGGCAAACACCAGGATCACGGTTTAAAAAATTGGTAGGAACTCTCGAAAATCAAAAACATTATATCGTACATTATCGTCTCTTCCAATTATTGGTTAGTCTAGGTGTACAAGTCGACGAGATTCATACAGTTATTCGTTTCAAACAATCCCCCTGGGTTAAGAAGTACATTTGTTACAACTATGAGAAACGAGTGCAGGCCAAATATCAGTCAGAGTCTCAAATGTTGAAATTGTTGTGCAATGCGGTATATGGTAAACTAATTCAGAATGTTAAAAACCATATGAATCTAAAAATTGTTACCGATTGGAACCGAGCTAAAAAAACTAATAAATTCGCCTAAATGTATACGCCACACATCGTTGGGTGAAAATGTAATCGGAGTCCATTTATCTAAGGAGCAGGTTACATTAACAAGTCCCATATCAGCAGGAGCAGCTGTTTTAGACCTCGCAAAAGCTCACATGATTAATTTCCATTATAAAGTCATGAAACAACATTACACCACACCCAGGATAGGACTAGTCTATACTGACACGGATTCATTAATTTATCGTATTCTAACGAACGGTGAAGATTGGCGCGAAGAAATTTACAAAAATGAACATTTGGCAAAATACTTTGATTTTTCCGAGCTACCGACCACAAGCAAGTATTATCACCCCCGGTTCCATTGTGAAACTGGCTACTTCAAAGATGAAATGAAGGGTAAACGAATTTTGGAGTTTGTAGCGTTGAGAGCGAAAATGTACGCACTCGAAGTTGCAGACAATGAAGGTGGTACAAAAACTATTAAAAAAAGCAAAGGGACTCCTAAATATTCGGTGAAAAACAATCTTACGTTTCAACATTACAAAAACATCTTGTTTGGAACTGCAGACCCTTTAGAACAAGGACTAGAATGTTACAATGGATCAAATTTATACGTTCAATTCAATTCAATCCGTTCCCGTCATCATCAACTCTACTCTGTACGAGGGAAAAAACTATGCCTTTCAAAGGAGGATGATAAACGTGAAATCTTGAGTGACGGTGTTCATACACTTGCCTTGGGACATTATAAATCTATTCCCGAAATTGAATCCGATGGAACTATGTAGGTATATATATAATGAAGTTGCTTATATGAGATTGCTTTAGTATGACAGTGGGAAAGAAACGCACAGGAGGTTCTCTCATGAACAAGATTATTGACAAGTTGCCTTTTGATTGCACTTACCATCATCGTTAACTTCGAGATACCAGTACTGTGGACCCGGTACAAAGTTTGAAGAACGGCAAAACCTTGGTCAAAGAGGAATAAACTCCTTGGACGCTCTCTGCTACGAACACGATCGAGTCTACCATACAACCAAGGAGGATAAACTTAGATACGAAGCAGACAAGCAGCTCGAGTGGAACTCTTGGGACTTGGTTAAAAACAAGAAATTGCCAATATCGGAGCGTTTAGCAGCTTGGTTAGTTGTTAATGTGATGAAAGCTAAAACCATCCATAAGGGGACTGGTCATCGCCGCCGAGTGATGAAAAAAGCTGGAATGGTTCGGCGTGGAAAGGGGGTGAAAATGGGAAGCAACAAGCAGCCCTCATCGAGTAATCGACAAACCCCCTCCAAACAGAAGAGGACTGCAAAGGGTCGAGTCAACAGGAGGAGGAGGAGGACAATTCACGGAGGCTTTCTTCCCGCTCTGGTAGCGGCTCTACCATTTATTACGGCTTTTGGGAGTTTGCTCGGAGGAGGTGCTGCTGTGGCTAAAAGCTTTACTGATGCCAAACGTTCCAGAGAGGAGATGGATGAAATTCGAAGACACAACAGGGCGGTGGAGGGAGCTAATGCAGGCAGTGGACTCTACATACGACCTTACAAGGGGAAAGGTATCAGCAGCACAGCACGTCAAGGTAGAGGTCTCTATATAAGACCATTCAAAGGAAGGGGGAATGGTGCTGTTGCGGGATATCAATTAAAAAACTAGAACTTATCCTTCCAAAAAGAGCACTGTCCAATATCGATTTGGAAGGACTTTGTAAAGCGGTTCAAATTGTCGGTTTTATTGGAGTACGAATGAGGGATGAAATCCCAACTAATGAACCTAAAGAACCTGAATCCGCAATTCTTAACTTGGACTCTACCGATGGCCAGGGGGGGACACATTGGACTGCATACTGGCTGAACGACGAGGGAGCTGTATACTATTTCGATAGTTATGGCAACTTGGAACCACCCCTAGAATGGAAAAAATACTTTGGACCGTATAGAGAAATATATTACAACACTAATACGTTGCAAACGTACAACAGCGTCATTTGTGGCCATTTGTGCTTTTTGTTCCTGTGGTCGATTTCGGAAAACTATAAAAATTCTCGAACCTAAAGGGGACAGCGTCAGTAGAAGGCAGCATGTCATCGTTTACAGTCACACTCACCGGACGAAATAGCGAATTACATTCATCATTTTTCCCACCCATTGAACTCGAAGGTGGTGGTGGTGATTGGGAGGCAGGTCTGACATCGTTTGACTCGTATTTTTCAATACCCAACCTGGTAGAAGGGGAAAACTCGACCTTATACCTACTGGATGGAAGTGGACACGAGGTACATGACAAAAGTGGGCGATTTGTCGATGGCAAAGACATCTAAGCATTATTGAACAAGATTGTTACCAATGTAAAAGTGGAGTTTTCCAATGATTACGTTGTACTTAAATCGGAAACGGTGACATTGTTCAACTCGGCAGACGACTCTGTATTGATAGGTACCTCTGGGATTCAACAAGGGACGTGTACTGCAAGCATCAGTGTCATACACAGCTGATAGCCCACTGAAGCGGACCTGGTCAGCTAGCTTGAAGAAACATGTTGCAGGGGTCGAGCTGGCAGCTGGAAGGCAACACTTTTTCTACACTGGAACTGTCTACATGATTCCGACAGGAACCTACGAAATGGATGATTTGAGCCAATTACTAACATCTGAATTGAAAGCGCTTGGAGTCGATTTCGAGCTAAAAGTCAATTTGAATACGCTTAAATGTGGAATAAAATGTTCAAAACGATTCGATTTCAATAGGCACGACTCATTTTCGACCCTTTTGGGCTTTAAACCGGAGCAGGATATGCCGAACGATAAATGGAACTGGTCGAGCGATGTAATACACGTGTTCAATGTGACGTGGACAATGTGTGGAGACTATCGCAATGGACAGCCATCACACGTGGTCTATTAGTTTACACCAGGCGTTGCACCGGGATACCGTTTGACGGAAACGGCGAAAACCGTTACTTATCATCCGGTAATTACTGACAAGCTCGATGAAATTACGGTCCAAATAATCGATCAAGATGCTCGTTTGATCAATTTTCGAGATGAGCTCATTTCCATTTGACTTCATTTTCGAAAGGCGATATAAAACTCGAACTCGTACCACAACCATCGCCATTCAATAACATGTTGGTGTTCCATCATCATCCATATAAAAAGGGAGCACCATCTTCAAGCAGGTTCAGTACAGCTGGTAGAGACAAAGGTGACAAAGGTCCGAGGAGGAGGAGACTTACACCGGAAAACATCAGCTTTCTTCAGAGTTTAGGATTCAGCGTGAACCCACAGCAGCGGCACTATGTTGGACATTGATCGACAGCCAGAATTTGATGAACGGTTGTAGGTATAGATTTGAATACCACCCCCATGAACATCCCCCCCCCCCCCCCCCCCCCCCGGGCATCTGCCAGGTACAACGTGTCGGATGAAATCAGGTTCCCATTTTCCCAGCCTGGGGAATATGTGCTTGTATCGAAAAGCTATTTTTGTACATTGAAGGAAGTTTGACAAAACAGGATCGATTTACTCTCGCTCCAAATGCAATTGCGCAGGCATTTGATGAGATAAAATTGTTGGTAAATGGAGAAATAGTGGACCGAACAAATTATCCCGGAATATCTTCGAGCATGAAAGCATATGCCAGCTACAGTAAATCAGCTATCGATGGACTTCAACAAGCTGGTTGGATGGTTCCATCTTCTAAAGTGGCGTTAAACCCATGTGTCGACACTGTGAGTGGGCGATTTTCCGTTTGCGTGCCATTAAACACTTTGCTGGGTTTTGCCGAAGACTATCGCCAAGTTTTGGTGAATGTACGGATGGAACTAGTACTCAACAGGTCTGCTTCTAATGCCAACATGATTGTACCAAGGCTGCCAGTGGCCGATGGTGGTACACTATCGACCGGGACTCCTGAGGTGTCAATTGGCAAAATGGTCTGGTATTTGCCCTACGTCACGCCGTCTGACAGGGAAAAGGTAAATTTGCTCTCCTTACTTGGAAAAAATGAACCAATCACAATGGGGTTTAGAAATTGGAACCTGTCCGTTTTTCCTTCCCTACCAACGAACAAAGAGTTTTCTTGGACCATTAAAAACAGCACTGACCTGGAGAAACCTCGCTACATTCTTTTTGCACTGCAAACTGATCGCCAAAAGGATGTGAACAAAAATGTCAGCTTATTCGACCACTGTAAACTGACGAATCTACGCCTTCATATTGGCTCGCAGATTTTCCCCTACAGCAGAATGAACCTGGATTTCGATACTAAGCCTTGCTCTACCAAATCTATGTGGATTTCCAGCGATCATACTACTCTAAAGAGTGGTCCGAACCTATGCTGACGTACAAGGAGTTTATAGCTAATGCGCCGATTGCCATCATCGATTGCATCCATCAAATTGACTCGAGCACAGGAAACAACGTTGTTGACATCCGAATCGACTTTGAGACCAAGGACACAATTGCACCAAATACTTCTGCTTATTGCCTTATGCTCCAAGATTGTCTATTTTCCTATAGCCCATTGTCTGGGATTGTCAGGCGTGGCATGTAACAATTTTTTTGTCAAATAAAAAACTACTGAAACTCTACAAACTTGTTTTCCTCTCACACACACTATAATAACCCCCCATTCACCGAATCCCTGGTTAGTTTCAAGTATGAGGCTTGTACAGCAAGACATTCAGTTAGAGGTTAAAGATGACGCAGAGGAGGAGAGGAAGGAGGGCTCTAGCAATGACGTAGACTACCTACCTCATGGTCCGTTGTTTGGTAAAAATCCTATAAGGGGTCTCGTGTGTGGGCCATCAGGTTCTGGAAAAACTTGTAGCATCCTTTCTCTATTGCTACACCCAAACGGGTTGAGGTTTGAAAATGTTTACTTATTTTGTCGTACGCCGAATCAGGAAAAGTATAAATTCCTAATGAGGATATTAGAGCCTCTCGCACCTAAAATCGGTTTCTACTCATTCGGCCCTTCCCCCATTGATGGCCAAGTCGTATTATTAAGGCCGGATGAAATCAAACCTCGCTCGGTAGTCATTTTTGATGACATCATAACGGAAGACTACAAGATTTTGAGAGAATATTTTGCAATGTCCCGTCATTTCGCTCTAGACATATTTTTCTGCACACACAGTTACGTGTTGGTTCCCAAAAATCTGATCCGGATTAATCTTACTATGGTGGTACTATTCAGAATGGACTCCTTGAACGTTCGACACATTTACGATGATCATGTACAGGGGGATATGGATTTCGCCTCGTTTAAAGAGATGTGCGACTATTGCTGGACCCGGGATTCATTTTTAGTCGTGGATAAGGAAGCTAGTTTGAACAATGGTCGCTACAGAATGGGCTTTGACATGTATATATTGCCCGACATGTAGGCTTTCGGGGCAGTCAGGATGAAATTACAAGAGGAGTAACGTATCACAGCAAGGCTTGTTAAAGCTCAAAAGGCTGTTAGAGACAAGTACAAACTGCTTAAATCACAATGTAAATATAACTTTTCCACGGTTCAATACCCGACTACGCTGAACCACCTCTCGACATTCGAAAAAGAAAATCAGTGCACCATAAATGTGTATAGCTGTGACAATGAGGAAAATAGGGTGCACCCTTATAGGATATCAGGCAATCATTCAACGGATGTAGTACACCTGGGCGCCTATTCACTAAAATAGATAGTGGAAAGAGATTATCTATTTTGAAAATCTCCCGGGAGAGATAGTCTCCCTCGGGAGACAGTCTCTTCCAATGTCTCCGGGGTTCGTCTATTTTACAGAATAGCTCCAGTGACCTTGAGAAAGGGATATGGATCCTAGTGCATGAAAATCCCATAGTATCCATGAAGTGGGAGATGTTTGTGCCCCAGGGAGTTCAATTCCTTAATAGTGAACGCGTTTCTTAGTAATACCTATTCAATGGGTACCTACCTCAATCCATACCCTTGACGTTTTTACTCATGAATCGGATACTAGTTTAAATGGAATTGAAAAAAAGTCTCAATTATAAAAAGAAAAAGTCGAGTTAGGGGGCTTAATGCTTGTATTATATCTTCACCTAATGAATGGCCTACCTCAACCCGTGGACGTTTTTACTCATAAATCAACAATATGTATATATTTTTAATGAAAATTGACTTACCTTTATGAAATGAAAAAAACACGATCAAAATTACCGATGTGGGTGCGGATGAACGAGGATATTACACGATTTATCACTGTCAAACAAACTAGAAATAGACTCTCTTTCGAGGAAAGACACCTAATTAGCTGTCTCTCTGAAAGAGATCGAAAATGCCAAGATGGCTGCCAACTCTGTTTTAGAAGTTACTGAATAACCATGTCATGGATACTATAAAAATCTCTTCTGCCAAAAGAGAGAGTCGGACCGGAAAGAGATGTCTCTGTCGCTTAGTGAATAGGCCCCCAGTTTTTAATGATGGTCGAAACCGAATGTCACTTTGAATACATGAAGGATCTGGGGCAATTAGTAAAAGGGCAAATAACGACCGGGTCAAATGCGATTGCTATATGCGATAGATGTTTCGCACACTTTCAAGATCAAGTTGGTTCGGGTAAAGAAGAAAAGTTGAAGCTTCACCGCCGGCGGTGTAGTAGTGCGGGTGCTGCAATTGATCCAATCATGCCTGCAAAAGACTATAATGTACTCAGATTTAAAAATGTCCACCACAAGGTCCGACTACCTTTTTTCATATATGCAGATACTGAGGTCATTCAGGCTGGTGTCCTAGAGACACCACACGTCAAACAGGGCACACACTGACCTATGAAGAGCACGAAATATATAGTTATGGTCTATTTGTCAAAACGGACTATTTATCGACTCCGGACCCACTATTTAACAGACGGATCATATACTTCGGGAGGGATGCTGGGGAACAGATGATATTTAAACTACATCAACTAGGTAATTGAAATGATATATGAATACACATCATGGGAAACGCCAATAAACACGGATACGGTAACTGGTCAGCCAGAATTTCGCCACTTTTGCAATCATGCTTTTTTTACCCGACGATTTGGTGGTGCACGACCATGGCCACATCACGGGGTATTTCCGGGGTTACGCTCATAATGCGTGCAACTTGACGGCTCGCCGAGCCCCGTCCGTGAAACATTAATCTGGGCTAGGAAAATTCCTTCAAAAACAGCGTTTCAGATTACCTGAATATCGTAGTACCCTATATCTGGCCTATCGCTGAGCCCAGTATCGTCGGAACTTTCGGGCTACAAGGCGTTTTGGACGTCTTTGGTTCCAACAATAACATGATTATTGTTTACCACATTAAGATGTAATTTGGCGAGGTCTTGACGTACTTTCAGGTATCACATGAGCTTCAAATCGACTCTCCACTTTTAAATGGTGCCTTTCTTTCGTGATTTTGAGCCGACAAATTAATGCCACAGTACTTCAAATTTCTTCCACTCTGGTTTTCCTCCTGTGTGTAGTCTTTGTGTTCGTGTATAAGATGATTTGTCCGTTTCATAATTTTTCTATTGATAATAGAGGGTTTACGCAAAAGTTTGGCCACTAGATCGTTGACGGACTAAGGATCTACGGGCTAACGATCTAAGGGAAAAAAACCGGATGCTAACCTCGTGCTAAGGTCGTGAAAGTTATGTCGTTGAACGACCTAAGCTGATTTGATGGGTGACGCTAATGTTAACGTTGAACTGTTCTCATCATATTCTCATCACTTCAAGATTTCAGTTTAAAAAGCCGTTTTTAGTTTTCATCTTCGCTAGTACAATAATTATATATGGTTGTTCATAGACTTCATAGACCAGCCAGGTACAATTAATTAAGATTTTCCAGGCTTAAATGATCACAGAAACATTTCCTATTACTATTTTCAAATGGAAAATAATGTAGGGTTGTCCATAGGCACGAGAAAAATTAGCCCAAAAACTAAAGGTTTGGCTAATTAAAGTTATTTGGCAAACATTAGTGGCTAATAGTTAGACATTATTAGCCAAAAAACTGTAAGGTTGTCCATACACATAGGGAAATTAGCCAGGTACAATTTATTGACATTTTCGGGTCTTCAAGGGTCACAGAAATATTTCCTAATACTGTTTTCAAAAAAATATATAAGTTTAGGGTTTTTATACAGCAGAAAAACCAAAATCGAGAGAAAAAAGACGCACGCTATCAGGTACACCTCCACAACACAAACAAATACCATGGAAGAAGGCAATCCATGCAATGAAGTTTCCTTGGTGGAAGGTTAGTACGGGAAACGGCCATACGACCCAGTGCTAGGTCGTTTACGTAGACCGATGGCATCCAGTGTTGACGAGCTAAGTTCTGTCGTTCCCACCCAAACGTGCGCATGCGCAGTTCGCACTTCCCTTCGTAGGGAGGCCTTAGCGCGTCAACGGCCTAGTAGCCAAACCTTTGCGAAAACTCTCTATTATGTCAAGCTTTCCTCCATTTGGAACTAAAATTAGTTGTATTTCGACCTATTTTCGCGTCAAAACTTTGATCTAGGCAAGGAAAATTCCTCCGAACAAAGCGTTTCAGGTTAGTTGAATACCATACCTATGTACCTACCTATTGGTTTATTCGAAAATGCAATCGACTTCCTAACTTGTTCCAACGGGAATGGTAGGTGGAAAATAATAATTTACAGTACTAAACCGTAAAATCCATAATTTATTATCTCATAATTTTCAGTAATTTTATACATATAATTATATTTATACACGGGCCTCTTCACAGAGAACCTCCAACTAGATATTTACACGGAATAACGAAGTGAAGATATTGTCAACCACAGAATCACTTGCTCCTGGTAATTTGTAGGTAGGTAATCACACAGATGTTCACGCTCGCTCGGTTGGTAGTTATACCTACAACAGGAGTTCTCTACAAATCAGTAGTAATAAATCAATATAAAATACGTGAACATTTGGATTAACAATTTTCTTCACACGTAGGGGGACAAAAATGATTTTACATACAACCCCTAACACCTCACATACACTAAAAAGGGCTCTGATTGGTTCTATATAGCACTGACAAGCTGACAAAGGTGAAGGAACCAAGTATCAGAACTAGCTATAGGCACTACTAACCTAACTATATTTCGTATTTTTCACCGGCACAGCATTTTCTCTCACATAAGATAGGTACGTACGGGTGGACAGGTTACTGATAAACGTTCTGGGCGGGGCAAGGAGGGTTGGAATTTAGGAATTATTTTTATATTTTCACATAAATATATGCCAAACCTCTTATAAATGTTTCATACCAATAAATGTGAAAATCTGTAGTCAATGTAGCGTTGCGTTATTTCTGAATTTTTTTTCATATTGAATAAAGTGGGTATGGAGTCATTTCTTTTCCATTTCTCACTCCTGAGGACACACATCATCACTCCTGTGGAGTAAACTTTAAATGCCACTTTCGCAAACTATGCATTTCTATGATTCTTTTTTAAGACAAACAGTGGATTATGGGAGGAGGAGGTAAGCGTGTAGTATGCGATCTCAGCAAGGCCAGTGCGGCACTTAGAGGATGCCATACGGTGCAATAACTGTGAGATCGAGCTGAGATCACATACTACACGGATACTGGGAAGCGTGACGCGTTGTAGTTGTAGGGGCAACTTCCTCCGCAAAGATGAGGGGAGTTGGATGGTAGGACGAGGAGGGACCAACTCTCGATCCAGGACCAGTTCTGGCGCTGTCAAACGCATAAAAAGGGGTGTGGCTTGGATAGAACTGTCTGGAACAGTCCAGGACTGTCTGTCCGAATGATTCCGAACTGATAACCTGAAGCATTGAAACTTCCACATAAGCTGAAGGTAGAAGCATCGAGTGTGGATCAACAGTCCTCGAAAGAATCCAGGACTGTTAGAACTCGTCCCGAACGGTCCTGGACTGATCCAAATAGCCAACTCTCGATCCAGGACCAGTTCTGGCGCTTTCAAACGCACAAAAAGGGGTGCGGCTTGGATAGAACTGTCTGGAACAGTCCAGGACTGTCTGCCCAAATGATTCCGAACTGACAACCTGAAGCATTGAACCTGCCACATAAGCTGAAGGTAGAAAGCATCAAGTGCTCATGTGGTGGATCAACAGTCCTCGAAAGAATCCAGGACTGTTAGAACTCGTCTCGAACGGTCCTGGACTGTTTCAAACAGCCAACTCTCGATCCAGGACCAGTTCTGGTGCTGTCAAACGCACAAAAAGGGGTGTGACTTGGATAGAACTGTCTGGAACAACAGAACCGTCTGTCCGAATGATTCCGAACTGATAACCTGAAGCATTGAACCTTCCACATAAGCTGAAGGTAGAAGCATCGAGTGTGGATCAACAGTCCTCGAAACAATCCAGGACTGTTAGAACTCGTCCCGAACGGTCCTGGACTGTTCCAAACAGCCAATTCTCGATCCAGGACCAGTTCTGGCGCTGTCAAACGCACAAAAAGGGGTGCGGCTTGGATAGAACTGTCGGGATCAGTCCAGGACTGTGTCCCCTGAGTAAAAGCACCCTCCTACCCCCCCCCCCCCCCCCCCTCCTCCCCAGACAATTCATGAGTAACCGGTCGACCTGTACCAAGGTGAATAACATTCAAACATTGAATCCTATCCATAGAAGCAATTTTTTCGCGATATGGGGGGATGCTCTAGTAGGTATGCGTTAATTTTATTTAGTACTATTGATTCAACACACATCTCCCTATGTAATGTTCTTTTGGATTCACAATAAATTATTCTTGAGTTTAATTTATTTATCTCCTTGCTTTGTGATGAATCATTTCCAAGAACAAGTAGGTACATCTACAGGCTGCTCCAGGTTACGTGCACTTAATTAATTTCCTTTAGACCCTATAAAGGCCTTTGACGTTTTAAAAATATATTTAAAATGGTATCCACCACTATTTTCAATAAGAATCCGACAGTGACATTTTTTCTTTTTATTACAAGTATGAAAACGTGTGCGACGTACGCATGATAATATTTTGGAGCGTATCGAAAAATGGACATCTGAACGACATGCAAACATGAAAATAAAATAGGATTTCGCGCTCATGTTACGCACCCCTGCGCGAATTAAAAAAAAAAAAGAAAAAAAAGCGAGTGACATAGGGGGACGTTCCTCGCAGAACATCTGCAATAGAAAATATAAATTGAAAGTGCAGTATGGTACACGTTACCTGGAACACCCTGATATGGTAGAAATCTAGATCTTTTTTTAAATTTTTTTATTTTTAAAGCGGCTTTCTCACTTAGGTACCTATAACAGTTTTAGGCTCCAAGAAGATATTTGACACTTTCCACCAACACATTTTTTCCTAGTTTACATTTAAAAAAAGTCTTTTATTTACTTCGTTATTGAGTAGGTACAAAAAAAAAATTATGTTACGTAGGTAGTAGGTACCTACTTCGATAGAAAAAAAAAACACAAAAAACAATACGTAATACCTGATAGGTAATAACAATAGGTAACCTATTGTTTTAGACTCACGCCGTTATTTTGTCCATGGGACTTGTGTTTTTCAAAAACGACTAGAAAAAACGTTTCCTCCACAAACGATGGTCTGGACTAAAACGTAATTAATGTTATCACAAAGGACCAGATTGATATAACTTATAGCGGATGTGGTCTGCTGGTCTTGTCGTTTCGTATTTGGACCGCTTCACTTTCAGCGTTCTGTAAAAAACGAGAAGATAAATATTAGGTACTGAAATGCAGTGAAGTAGGTAGGTATGTTTGTATATTGTAAGTTAGGTACCTATGTGTTCGATATAGAATATTGTCAAGTAATGTTCAATTATAGTTTGTTGTTGAAGTGTTGGCAGTCCTTATACCTAGTTGTGCCTGTAGTGGCCAACCACTTAATTTTGGTTTATTATTTTCAATAATGAATCTCTGGGAATTGAGCATGGAAAAAAACCCTCCAAGAAAATTTGATGGTTTCTTTATCGAGGTGTAGAATCGAAAATAGAATTAAAAACTATTTTCGACTCTACGGTTATTTACCTGCATAGATGCCCCTTCTGGGTAAATCACTGTTTTCTGTGGTCAATACCAACCCTTGCGCTTCTCCTAAGTCGAGTACTGGAGGCGGCCCGGGAATTACTGTTTCATAAAAATGTGCAGGATTCAATAATTCAATCATTATTTGTTGTTATGAAGCATAACGTTTGTTCAAGTTGAAGTACCTATCAACAAAATCCAAAAGAGCCACCATTTTTCAAATGAAATAATATCACCTACCGACTTTATACAGCCATCCGTGACTACAATCAGGTGCTCCCTAGCGATGATATCTGGGCCGGACTTATACCGTTTGATTCACGATCATGTTGACGAAGCTTTTCGGTGCAAACGAACGGCTGGTCGCACAATGCTCCAGGTGGTCTCAAAAATTATTTAGTTCGAGATCAATTTAAGAACGTAAAAAACCATACTCCTGTATTGAAAGTTTTCGAGCTACGGCGTTCTAATAATTTCAACCCCTATTTTTCACCCCTTAGATATTTTTGGCAGTAACGACGAGCTTCGCAGACCAACTAGACCCCAAATGAATACCTAGAATACCTCTCAAATGTACATACTTAGATTTTCCTAAATAAACCAAGTGAATGGTGGGCCTAAGTGACACGGGAGGCATAGGTAGTCGCCTCCCTCCATCGATCCCCCAACGGCTCCTAACGATTGTCGGAGTACTGGGGGAGGGTAGAAGAGCTCCTATAAAACCCGCTCTTCTCACCCAGATCGTCATTATGCGCTCAAACCTCAAGTCGATGACTTCTCTCTATCCTTACCTTCTTCCTCAAACCTCTCGCCTAAAAGATTTCAGAGTGGTGGAACCGGTCTGGTGATAACCGATGTGGTGGGTCTGGGCACAACCTCTAGCGTTTCTAGTGGTGGTAACCTCCCTGGTCTCGCCATAGGTGTAACCTTTCAAACGCTAGGTATCCAAAACCTCAACCTCCCCATCTCAATCTCACCTACCCTGGCCAAGCCTTCGCTTCTCTATCACCACATGGTTCTTGGTGCGTAACTAAGGAAAGTGCGAAGCACCACGTACAGCGAACGGACAGAATTTTTTTAAATTCCATTATTGGATTCTACTTACCTTGAAATGGAAACCATCAAATTTTGAGGGGGGTTACAATAAATTTATTTATTTGTTTTTTTATGCTCGATTTCAAAGGTCCTTTATTGAAAATAATAAACCAAAATGCCCGTTCTTCCACCGTTCTTCGTTTTTTTTTCTTAGTTACCATGAACGAAAATTAATTAAATTTTGTTTGTGGGTTCCGTTTGGGGTCTAGTTCGTCCGCGAACCTCGGAGTTACTGTCAGTCATCTCTAAGGGGTGAAAAATAGGGGTTGCAATTTCCAGGGCGCCGTTTCTTGATTTTTAAAAAAAAACGTTTTTAAATTGGTCGCCAATTTGGGAGTTTTTTGAGACCACCTGGAGCATTTTACGTCGAACTGTTCTTTCACAGTAAGGCCCTGAAGCTTGCACCGAAAATCTGCAGTTCGTTGTTCCGTGATGTTATTTCATTTTTTAAATAATGATGGCTATTTTGGCTTTTCTTTATAGATACTTTGGTAACTTGAACAAAAGTTATGTTTCATGAATAACAATAATAAATTACTTGATGATAGAATTCTTGAATCTGCCACATACATTGCCCAGCCGGTTTTAATACTCGACTTAGGGCATTCCTGGTGGGGGGTGTTGACCACAGAAAACATTGATCTACGCAGAAGGGGAAACTAACAGGTAAAAATAAACTGTTGTGATTTTCAGCATTTTTTGTTGTTGAAGAGTTGAAGTTGTTTGTTAAATATGAAACGCTGATACCAACCTCGCTACCTGATGCTATTGTCGACGCAGATGTCCAGATCGCTCGAGAGGCTGTTGAGGTCGATATCTTTCCTGTCTATACGGACAGAGCGGACGCAGCCTTTGAACCGTCCGTAGTAGACGTCCGGGAGTCCTTCGGGCAACGTTGGGCAGCCACCTGCATCGCAGAAATCACGGGATTTGATAAGACCTCCACAGATTTTTGCATGAATATTCATCATTTAGAGCAGGGTTACCAACCTTTTTGACCCCCCCCCCCCCCTTGCTAGATACGAGCACCATTCTACGTAAGTATACTCTCCCCCTCCTCAAAAATGGTGATGAAAAAAGTCAAACTCAATTTTAAACTGAACTTTTTATCAAGATGCTTAGGTCAATTTCGACATTTAAGCAGTTTTGGGTTTTAGGTTTTCTTTGGTGGGGAATGAAAAACGCAGACGAAATTCACTTGAACTGATTTAATGTGAGAACGATATAGAACGACTGACTCGGATAACAAAATTTAATGATAATAAAACTTTCTCAACTTTCTCTCTCGGAGGTTGTACGCCATTTTGCTGTCCGAGAGGGGCTCAGGTTTGCAAAAACCAAAGAAATACACGGAAGAACATATTTCATAACTCTGACCCGTCGGATCGAAATTGCACCATCTATGGCTGACGTGAAGCTTGATGCAATTTACTAGTATTCGTAAAATTATATTCGTCCGTTCTAAGACCCAAAAAACAGCATGATCCGATCGAACCCTCTAACCGAAGCTAGCGCTTGAGCGGACCCCAGACGCACTACTTTGGGCGTTTATGTACCTACACGTCCGAACAGGTTTCAATGCCAGAAAGTGTGAAATCCCGATTCACACAGGTAGGCAGAAGAGAAGAGCACGAGAATTTTCAAAGCAACCAAAGGAATATTTGGATAGATAGGAAGGTACTCTATCCAAAGTTTCTCCAACTGTGCTGCTTCGAATGTCATGTTCCCACTTGAAATGCTCTGCAAATCTACGCTGCTTCTTGAATTTCGACTGGAAGTGATTTCACGTTTACAGTAATCGACGATGATGTTAACATGGTTTGCCAGCCAGCGGTGTTTATTTCAGGAAAATAGCATTGAAGTTCATCATCCACAGCCTATCGAGGTGTTCACAAAAGGTTTTTTTCTTTCTTTTTTACATTCTTAATTCCGTCTGAAAGTTCATTCAGATGACGGAATTCCGTGGCTTACCGTCCGAAAGTTCATTCAGACGACGGAATTACGAGAAATTGGGCGGGGCCCTCCAGTCGCTTCCACAAACGCATCTTCTCTGAAAAACCTGTTATGGAATCTGAAGCAGAGATTACGGTTGACTTTCCTAAATTTTTGTAAAGTTTGTGGGCCCCGCTCGCGCCTCCCCTGGAAACCCTATGCGCCCCCCCCCCCCCTCCCTAGGTTGGGAATCCCTGATATAGATTGACTGTTGAGTTGGGTAGGTAGTTGAAAACTCCATTGTAAACGACAGGTGTGACAGAGTGTGACAGTGGGGATGGACTCTCGAGAGTCCCCCTCTTAGACCAGCGAGATTATCACCAGTTAAGAAGGGATATCGATTAGGCTTCCCCAAACCGATCCCGTCTCCACTGGAAGAAAAAATGTATAGAGAACAGCCCACACTGTTACACTCCTCCCCATATGACATACTTCTGGGTAGCGGAAGTATGAGAGGGAAAAGGGGGAATGAAAAGTAGTATGAAGTTCTGGTTCAGGAAAAGACATCTGAACAACTTCAAGGTGACTAACCTCCATCGTAATGGTACCACCTAAATAATATTTTACAGGTGGAGAACAAAGCTCCTACATACGAGTATTGGCGGATAATGTTGTCAGACGTTGTTGTCCAGTGAATTGTGCTCATCTGGCCAACCTCTTGGTCATCAACCTCCATCGTTAGGATGGAACAACTATTGGACTTGTCAATTGGGACATGGCATCAATCGCCTTCTAATGAGCTCAGTATATTTTAATTATACTGACACTCTAAAGGGGGGAAAGGGGGTGGGGAAGACAATAGATGTAGGCATTATCAAAGGGACAGGTTGTTAATAAAGGAATCCTTCTGGGAAACCTTTGGGCTTATCCTTCTGGTAAGCCCACAAAAAATTGGATGGAGTATGGTGGTGCTCAGCACATACTACCGAACCACGCTCTGCTACCATGTGACAGAGTGTGACAGTGGGGATGGACTCTCGAGAGTCCCCCTCCTAGACCAGCGAGATTATCACCAGTTAAGAAGGGATATCGATTAGGCTTCCCCAAACCGATCCCGTCTCCACTGGAAGAAAAAATGTATCGAGAACAGCCCACACTGTTACACAGATGATAAGAAAAATGCGCTTTAGGACCCTATGCCCTTATCTCAAGTGATTTCGGGTCCCACTGGGCTCTCATGCTGGTATTCTTGGCTATGGGCCGACCTCAGAATGACTTTAGTGACTGATGGGCCTACCTATCCAAAACCTCTTGGCAGACGAAATGGCCGCGCCAACGGGCATCCTGATGGAAGGTTCCTGGTCGACCTTCAAGTGGATGTTCCTCTTTCGACGAATCGCGACGACGTGATGCCATCCTCCGTCGTCCACTTTCACCTTGGAACATCGACATTACACTTTATTGAAATCTGTGGATCCATACTACATACTACTAAGATGAGTACCCACCAAGTTATACACACGATAGACAAACCAAAACTACGAATATAAATATTTAGGTTGACTAGGCGACAGCTAAAATTCATGTTTTGAACGGAAGCGATTTGCTGGCAGGCCTGGTGCAGTATTTGAGAAAATCAGGATGGTACAGAAAGTTCTTAGTGGATGAGTTCACTTACACAGAAGGTTGAAATCGTTGATATTTACTACTTTGTCGAGTGCAAAATGTGTAAGTTTTATTGAATGATTGAAAAAGTATTTGGTTGTAAGATAGAGAAATTTGCTACGTCGGATATGATAGCTGATTTATAAGTACTTAAAGGAGTCAAATAATAAAGGAATCAAATGAATTTGTGTAAGTCGGATGTAAAGAAATTCGGAAAGAAAGGAAGTTGCTATCATAATGATGCTGTTATTTTTGTTTACCTATATAATTAATTAGTTGCGGAGAATAATACCGTGCAATTTCCCTGCGACAATCACAGGATTGGCAGTATAAGCGCAAAAATAAAATAAAAACTCGGCGCTGCGCGCCTCGGCGGGGGCTTCGCCCCCTGCACCCCGGGATGACTTCCGCTTAAAGCCTGACGGCTAAAATGTGGTGTACCTGACCCTTCAGGTTTTTGTCCCCCTCGCTGTATTATATAAGCTTTAGCCACGCTTCGGCTTTATACACATCGAAACAACCAAGTGACAACCAAACAAGCGTCATTGTTTACTATCGATTTATAACATCCATTTATATAGTTATATTATGAAACTAGGAAATAAATACCAAGAACAAATACGAAATAAATGCGTGATAAATCAAGAGCTTTCCAACGAATGGAAATCGATTTTTGTCCGATGAAAATGAAAGAAGTTTCATTTCCCTAGCAACTACTCGGTTGTACGTGAAAATCATAAGAAAATTTCGCGCTACTTTTATCTCACTATTTGGTCTCACTATTTGGTCTCACTGTCACTATTTGGTCTCACTTTTTCCTGTCGTTTTTCGGCGGGGGGTCCCATCGCAAAAACCTGAAGGGTCAGGTTAAAATAAAAAATAAATAAAATAGAATAAAACCTAATGTACCTTATCTATTAATTTTACTTGTTAATTGTATCATTGTGTCATTTTGTGTTCGTATTAAACGCTCAAACACTCACACTCACTAAATATTTATATAGGTAAACATATTAATTTATTAAAAGACCTTTGATGACAGCGTTATGTGCTTTTCCTGAATTCGGACGCTGAGGACGACGCGACCTTCGGAGATGAGAAGCCCCCAAACTTTGGGGGACTTGGAAAGGAGGATTGGCGCATCCGTCTGATCCGTTCGTATCCACATTCCCAGCTTTGTCCCCCTACGTCTGTTGGAAGAAAAGGAAAACGGCAATTTATTATTAAAAACTCTGCGAAGCTCACGCTGCTCACGTGGGTTTATTATTGTACTGGCCATATCTAAAGAAAATTGGGCTGTTCATTTATTGTTTCTTTCATATGCAATAATTGAAATAGCGTTTTTTGATGGTTTCCATCAACTTCCCCCCCCCCCCCCCAAATAAAGCTCGAATTAGGCTCCCATTTTTGACAAGTTATCTTTGATCATTGATAGCGCCATTTATGTAATTGTCTTGATACACCTGTTTATACTACTTCTAGTGTTATTATACACATTTTTGGTGATTTCAGACGATGTCCCAGGTTTTTGACTCATAAAAAATGAATTTTGGGAGCTGAACCTTCGTTACAATCTCAATTCTTCACTACTTGGTCAAAATCAACTTCACATTTGGTTTTCTCTCCCTAAAAAACATGGAAAACGATACCTCGTCAAGCTCGACACACAACAAAACCTCGAAAACCCCTATTTTTACACCCATAGCACCCCTGGGTGTAGGCCGATCGGGCAGCCGAGCTTCGAAGCACAACTAGGACCCAAACGGAGCCTGTGTGCGAAAGATGACGATTTTAGACCAAAATTTAACGTACATTTACGGCTGAAACTGTTAAAACCTCAATTCTTCGCTTGTTGGTCAAAATCGACTTCATATTCGGTCTCCTCGCCCTAAAAAACATGGGAAACGATACCACACAAGCTCATGCTACTAAAACACCAAAAAACAATTTTTTTTTACACCCATTTTTCAACCAAAACACCCTTGGGTATATTCCGATCCGGCTGCAAAGTTTCGGGATGCAACTAGGGCCCAAATGGATTTTTTAGACCGAAAATAAAGTAGATATGGAGATAGGCGGACGGACATTGTTGGAATCTACGCACCTCGAAACGTAAGTGTGGTGATATAAGATTGAGGCTTGGCCTGGACAGGTGAGGTTGAGATGTGAAGCTGAAGGTTCTGGATAGCTAGCGTTTGAAAGGTTACACCTATGGCGAAGCCAGGGAGGTTACCACCACTAGAAACGCTAGGGGATGTGCCCAGATGGTTCCACCACGTTGGTTATCACCAGACCGGTTCCACCACTCTTTCTTTTAGGCGAGAGGTTTGAGGTGGAAGGTAAGGGTAAAGAGAAGTCATCGACTTGAGGTTTGAGCGCAGAATAGTGAGCTGGGTGGGAAGAGTGGGTTTTATAGGAGCTCTTCTACCCTCCCCCAGTACTCTGACAGTCGTTAGGAGCCGTTAGGGGGATTGATGGAGGGAGAGGACTGCCTATGCCTCTCGTGTCACGTAGGCCCACCATTCACTTGATTTATTTAGGACAATCTAAGTATGTACATTTCGAGTGGTATTCTACAGGGGTAATACGACAGTAAGTAAAAGAAAAAATATTGAGGAGGCGTTCGACAATTTTTTTGCTGAACGAATGCATAGGTTTATTATTCACAGAATTATAAACCAAAGCAAACTTTATTGATAAGAAAACACGCTCTATTAAACAGTTCAGTTGGTAACACTTGGAGAAATGTACTTTAGTTTGAAGTCCCAAGAAAATAAGAAGGATGTATGGGTGAACCTAATTCTGCAATCGGAATTATGGTAGCTTCTGTCCATGTGCTAATGTAAAATTCTGGAAACGCAAATCCCAATTTATGTTCGACCAGTTATGATCGAATTTTTAGGGGACAAGATTACAGTGACATTGAGATGTTTGGATAGATCCCTCTCAAATGTGTTGCAGTTAGTGTAACGGAAGATCTGCACACCCACAAACTTGATTGTTTACCTATTCGAAACATCAACTCCTGATGGATGCAAAGCCCAATTTCGTCCGAGTTCCTTTGGTATTGACTGTGGTGTGGTTGCGTTATGGGTAAGTGGGCACTGAAGGTTTTGTGCAAATTGAGGATACTTGAGCGAATTATATCCATCAATGATACAATGTGAGGAACTGTCCACCCACTTGGCAGTTTAAAACGATGTCTATTACTTATTTCAGCCAAACGTATGTGAACTTAACCCTTTGACGCCTCTTGACGAAATACTCGTCATACCTAAACCCTCATTCGAAGTCTCTTGACGACAGTTTCGTCATCCCCTAGGTGGTCCCAAGAGTCCCTTGACGAGTATTTCGTTTTGCGTTTTCATCCCATATACTGACCACAGATCGTCTCTGTCGGAGAGTGAAAGCACTTTGAAACTGATGGGTCGTTACATAGCATCCATATCCTTGATATATTATCCACATTCCGTATCTTGGAGATGGAATAAGAAGAAGTTATTGCCTATCACTTTGTTTACGTTTCTTATTTTGAGGTTGTAGGTAAGCAGGTGAGTTGATGAGTGATTGAGATGTCTGGTCGAAAAGTTTTTAGTGACGCGGAACTGTTAGCTATTTTGACTACTAGTGATGTGGAAGATTTCGACAAGGAAGATGGATCCAGCTCCTATTCATCAGTGTCGAGTGATGAACTGGCAGAGGGTGCGGAATAAATCGAGTGAAAACGTTGGTTAGTTGGAAAAATCAATCACTGAAAACAAACATTCTGGATTTTGTTGATTTTTTCGATTGATTTCCAATTTTCAATTCACTGTAGGTATCCAGTAATTACTAGGAGAATATATTATGTAATACAATAGAAAAACATTTTTTAGAAACAATGCGTATTTAATCATGTAGGATTGGAAAAAAAACAAGCTCAGATGCTGCAGGCAGGTGCAAATTATGGGCCGATCTGGGGGCAGCGGCCCCGCTCACCTTGGCTTGACCCAAGGGCGGCCTCTCTTTAAATTCTGGGGCGACGCAAAAGGGTTAACAGGCAGTAACTCCTCCTGAATCGGAAGTAGTTGGTGGGACAATTATGAACCCCCACGATAACGTAGCTACCTCCTACCAAAAGGTGACAGTTGTCGAAAGGAGATAAAGCCTGTTCATAAAGACCCCACTTGACCCTTGCACCCATTAGGTTATGCTTGGACTGAAGAACATGCAGCTTACTCGTCTTCATAGACGTCGTAAATTTCTCTATCAACGGCGAATTCCTCTTCCATTTGCTCCTCAACATCTTCATCGGCTTCTTCACCACCGTACTCTTCGTATAAACTCGAGTTGTCCTCATAATGCGTATCGCTGAGTTAGTGGAAAATGAAAAAGTTAGTTCTACTTGAGGAAGAAAAAGTTACTTCAATAAAAATGAAAGCGTTAGTAAGGTTAGATATCGAAATAAAGAAATTACTTCAATAAATAAATAAACAAAATTACTTCAATAAATTAAATCATTAGTAAGATTAGATCGAACTAAATAAATAACTTCAACAAATAAATAAAGTTACTTCAATACATGAAAGCATTAGTAAGGTTAGAAGAAATCAAATACAGGCACATTATGGTGGATCCTAGTCAATGCACCGATCATAATGAATGTTAGGAAAATAGCGGCAGTGTATTGCAATGTAGGTATACAATATCCTGAGCATAGATGCTGAATATTGATTTAAAAAAATGGACATATATACACAGTTACGTAGCCTCGTTATGACTTACTTCCTTTTCGGTAGTCGACGAGGATATTTGACTGCAGTGTTTCCATCAAAATACACAGCATCGTCTCCAGTGGAAAAATCTGAAATGTAACAGTAACATATTATATAGATGAATTTGCATGATAACACCTTCCAACTCGATTTAGGGCTTTCCTGGAGGGGGGTGGGGGGGGGGTGAGGGTAGGTACTGACTACAGAAAACAGTGATCCATGCAGGACCTATCAGGTAAATTATAAAGAAAAACGGAGGTACTTAAAGGTTGTCTATTACCACTAATACACGAAAAATACACTGTTATGCCTGTTTTGGTGATCAAACAGGGGTGATGCGGCCATAAGGCCACTTGGGCCACTGCACCGGCACCCAAAAACACTAGGAGTAAAAAAAAAAAATCCATTGTTCAGTTGGCATTTGAATTTCCCTCCGTACACTGTACCTAGCATTTTTCACATAGTTCAACAGCGACTCGCCAGATTTCTCTGGCTATGGAATGGAAATTCTATGGATATTCAATATTCTAGTAGAGCATCAATGGTGGACTTCATAGACCAAGCATGTTATCGGAATAAAGTGAGAGTAATCGATGTCCTGCAATCGATACCTAGGCTCCTGAAACTTGGCAGGTAGGTTCTGGGTCCTGGGACCTAGTATCGCCATGGCAACTGAGAAAAGCGCATGCTCAGTCGAGTAAAAATGTTGCTTGCCACGCCCAATTTGGGTCCTGTCCCCGAAATCTGATTTCTACTCCATGCTCGATGCTACACACGTCGCTCTAAGATGTTTGTATAGAAACCTGTTCCTTGCCTCTCAGTTGGATGTGTGTACAGAAACCTGCTCCTTCCCCCCAACTTTGTAATTTCTTTCAACGCTGTTTGGCTAGGGTTTTTGCCCGCCTGTGCAAAAAAGCTGCCAACCAAACAGCGTTGATAAAAATTTCAAGGTTTGGGGGGAAGGACCAGGTTTCTATACATCCAACGGTGGAAGGAACAGGTTTCTATACGAACATCTGAGAGCGACGTGCATAGCATCGAGCATGCAAACTCAGCAGGCAAAATGGCCATATCAATTTTTGTTGCAGCTGAGGAGGTTTTTTCGGCAGGTAAATTTTTATAACAGAGTTGTTTTTAGGAGGATATCACATCTTTTTGCATTGATGAAGTAAACATTTTTTCCCAGTAGGTACCTGAAACGGTTCTCAGTAGGTAGGTACCTACTTACTCAGGGCCTACTTAATACCTATTACCTACCTACTCAGTACTACCAACCAACTTGGTACCTACTCAGTACACTACCTACTTAGTACCTCCTCAGTAGTCGTTGTGTCAAAGGGTGGGGGGGAGGGGTACAAATTTTACATAAGGCACTTCTTGGAGCATTTCGAATGTGTGTGAAAAATTTCAGCCCTTAAAACCCTCTCTAACCTCTTCCTACAAACTCCTCCCCCTCTCATCCAAAGAGGGAAATGGTGGGGGGGGGGGGGGGGAGCTTGCACAATAGGACTTCCTTGGAGCGTTACGAAAGGGTGCGTAAAATTTCAGCTCGATCCATTACGTCTGTGTGGCTGTAGCCCTGACAAAGAAGAAGAAGAAGAACTAGAAAAACTTGAAAAATAGCGATTTTCAAACAACTCCGGTAACTGATGGTCCCAAGGGTTGAAATTTGGTATAGGTAAGTCCTCAGAGGCCACTCGAGAATGGGTGTAAGAAAAATCAACACCGGAGACCCCCCCCCCCCCCCCGGCCCGGAGACTGGGGCAGGGTTAAGGGCAGGGAGGGTGAAAACCCTACTTGTTCTGTCGGGTAACAGTGTTCTTGGTCGCTTCGAGTTTTCTTGGCTGATTAAAGTACTTCGCATGGCTGTTTCAACATCTCAATCGCTGAATGGCCAATTGAAAAAGTGAACAAAACGAACAGTTAAACGAAAATTTACCTGTGGAACAGGAGGTTCCGAGGCCACAAGTGCACTTGAACTCCTTAAGGACTGGAAGGCAAGTCTTGTTGAGCGGGCAAGCGCCGGGCAGGCAGGGCTCACCCTCGTAGAGCCTTGTTTTGATCAGAGACGCCAAGTAGAGCCGGTCTCCGTTCACAGTGAACCTCTGAATCGCACCGGAGAAGTGAACTCCTTCATCCAGCATCCTTCGAGTGGACAATGAAAAACAACACGGTTCACATGAAATGCGATGATCACGTAGGTAGTAAATTCATTGGAACCTAGTGAAATGATTGATTCGTTCAGGTGATTCAGGATATACGTGAGTAAGATATGGTGAAATGGCACAGGCACTTCCTTGGAGCGTAAGGAATGTGTGTGCAAAATTTCAGCTCGATCCGTTATGTAAGGCTTTAGCCCTGTCAAAGAAGAAGAACTGGAAAAACTTGAAAAATATGATGACGTTCTGGGACACAATGGAGATTGTTTGATGTCTTCCTGGCAACCTTCAAGAACCTTTGCCTTGACCTTAGGTGAACCACCTCTTGGTTTGATTTTGTGGACATGTTATTTCAATTTATTTATAAATTTGTGGTTCCATCCATCCATCCATTGAGGTTCTGTATATCATTTAAAGTTATGCACTATGTTCCAAGTAGGATTTGAGTTGAACTACTCGGCGATTTACCTGACACGTCATTTCTAGCGAGAACTCAGAAATTCAAACTTCACACTCGTTGTCTGCTTAGAAATTCCGACATAAACACCTCATTATTTGGTAATTAATTGTTAATTTCCTTTATTGAACAGAATTTAGATTAAAAAATGAGAATTTTTAACCTACAAAAATTGCCCATTGCTAACGAAAGACGTACCTACTCGCCAGATGTTAATTCTGGACAGCTTGGTCTTGGCACGTACAATGGGCAATTTTTTTGGGTTACAAATTCACCTTTTATTGACCAAAATCTGTCCAATTATGGAAATTAACACTTACTGACTACACAATGAGGTGTTCACATCAGAAAGTCAAGGCAGAAAAAGAGTGTGAAATTTTGATTTCCGAGTTCCTGCTACGTATACTTACTTATCAGGTAAATTGCCAAGTAGTTCAACTCCAATTCCACTTGGAGCGCTAGTGCATCACTTTAAACCATTTACAGAACTGCACTGGATGGATGGATGGAACCGCAAATTTATAAATAAACTGAAAAATCTAACCAAGAGCAGGTTCCCAAAAGGCCACAGCAAAGGTTCTTGAAGGTTGCCAAGAAGGTTTGCCATTTCTAATTTTGGGTTGTTGGCAGCATTGAGAACCTTCGCCTCCGAAGCTTCGCTCCGCTTCGTTGGGCCAACACCTAATTTCTGGCCGCATTTTTACTTTCAACCTCCCTCATTTAAAAAATACCATTTATTTTTGAAAACGGGCTACAAACTACCATTTTTCCTAGACTTCTGAATACTTTATGCAAAATTTTTTTTTTAAACGAAAATTCCCATTCCAGCTGATAATGGACAAGAGCCCTATCAGATTACAGTCATCACTTTCAAGGACACACTGTCTTCAAGCTTGAACGAATTTTATTAATTTTTCAGTAAAGAACCCATAAATTAAGTTATCACAATATCATTCCAGGACCGACGGCAAAAGAAGGGAGTCCATAACTTACGGTGGTTTGCCGATGTACAAAGGTTGTTCCAGGTTCAACTCGAAATGGTCACCTCCGGATCTGCCCCTGTGAATGGGTCCAGCATCTAACCGTAGAGTCCCCTCCTTGTCCGTTCTCGAGACGTGGATCGAGTGCCATGTGTTGAGGGTTATCGACTCGTTAGCTCTAGAAAATGGTATCAAATTCAAATTTAAAATATATTTATTCACTTAACATTTCATAAGAATAGGGTCCAGGGACCCCTCTTAGTTTCTACACATAGGAATTACAAAATTTCCAATTACTGCAGACAGCACCAATCAGATTACATTTTCTAATGGAAAGAGGGAAAGAGAAATAATCCTATGAGCAGAAGGAAGAAGGAAAAAATAAAAACCAAGAGAAGAATGAAAGAAAAACCTAGGTACTGATCATCTATCATCATACCTCATACCCGGACCTGTGGTTCTCGAACTTATTTTTAGCCAACCACTTCGAAGAATTCCGATAGAATTAAATAATCTAGGCATGGAAAAAAATTGGCTCAAGAGTGACAAACTACCAGCACACTAATTCCAAATATTTGAAACAAGGCCAGCCATCAAACTAGCTGGATTGATAGGTAGTGTTTCAAATTTGGAAAGCCGGTAAATTACTCAAGTTCACAATTAGGTAATGATTTTTGCGCAATACTCCGCAAGCCATTTCCAACCATTGTTTGTTGATATTTATGCAATGTGAACGTCAGATTCCATTTCCTTATGGCATAAATTGTTTGCAAATGGATGTTTTCCAGAGTTTCAAATCCGTAGGTACTTTTGAACTGAAAGGTTGATTTTCAATTTTCAGCTGAAGTCAAATTCATTTTAAAAACGCTGCAAAGTCCTTGTCATGGGTTAAATATTCTATTGGACATATACCTACAGAAATGTTGGCTGTTCATTTATTGTTTCTTTCATGCGTAATAATCGAAATAGCTATTTCGGATGGTTTCCATTAATATTTTGGCCCCTAATACACAAATTAGGTACTTTTTTTTCAACTATCTTTGACCATTGGTAGTGGAATTTAATCGTATTGATCCAAGTTTTGACACTTTTTCCAGTGTTATTATACAAACTGATGGTGATTTCAGACGATTTCCCAGGTTTTTCACCCATAAAAAATCAATTTTGGGAGCTGAACATTTGGTAGAACTCAATTTTCTACTCTTTGGTCAAAATCGACTTCATATTCGGTATTCTCGTCCCCAAAAACATGGAAAAAGATATCTCAGAAGCTCATGTTACCAACACGTTGCTAAAACGCAAAAAGTACCTATTTTTACATACATCTTCCCTCATAACACCCCTGGGTATATTCCTATCGGGCTGAAAAGTTTCGGGACACAACTAGGTCCCAAATGGAGCATGTGTGCGAAAGAACGAATTTTTTAGACCGAAAATCACGCCGGTACAAGTGATACGGCGTACGGCGGACGGACACTGCATTTTTGGAATCTACGCACCTTGAAACGGAAAAGAAAAAAGTTTGAGGGGGTGTTATAAAAATTTTTTGCTGAGCGAATACGTAGGTGAATTATTCACAGAATAATAAACCAAAAACTAGGGCACAAAAGCAAACCTCACAGAAACTATGGATTTAGCATGGGTCATAATAGTTACTGTGAAATTTCATTCACAATCAAATTCATTCGTGGGCACAGAATGCTACATAGAATATAAAAAACGACAAAAACTTCGGATTCGAGCTTCACAAAAAACTATATTTTCCCAGACCGAAAAACACAGCATACCGATCATTAACACGTTCCGAGCGGAATGGATCGATCGATCCAAGGCCTGCCGTTCAATTCACCCAGCCTGGATCTATCGATCCAGCTACGGGGAGCGTTTCTACGATAATAGGCCTCTACATTCTGCTCTGAAACTGAACTATCGCGCACTCTAGTGACTGCCGAGTTTAACACCTTTATTCTAGATGATCTGACCACCGAGAGACTGCGTTCCATTTCGTTATTCCAAGCCGTTTGTTTACCAACATTTTCTCCCGCGTTTGGATGATGTTTTCGGGTACAATGTTCAGTTTTGTTGTGATTATTGCGTTCCTTTTTTCCTGGAGGAATCTGTTTCAGTTCCCCTTTGGCATCCAACCACGGTAGGTCGTTATTCATGAGTCTAGGCTTCAAAAGACCGCCGATTGTATTGCGGGTTGCCTTACCGCTGAAGTGGATCGATTGATCCAACGTCTATAAATCAATGATTTTCATCCAATTTTGGTTCCACATTGTAGTTTTCGTTCTTAACTAATCATGATAAGCAGTTATCAACAAATAACTCGAAAAAACGGGTGCAGTCACAGGGAGTCTCCACCAAAACCCGCCGATTGTATTGCGGGTTGCCTATTCCGCCGTACGTTACCGCCGAAGTGGATCGATAGATCCAACGTCTATAAATCAATGATTTTCATCCAATTTTGGTTCCACATTGTAGTTTTCGTTCATAACTAATCATGATAAGCAGTCATCAACAAATAACTCGAAAAAACAGGTGCCGTCACAGGGAGTCTCCACCAAAATCGGCGCCGCTCGGAACATGTTAAACGAAAAGCTGACAACGTGTTAGCAAAACGTTGGTGCAAAAATAAAAATAAAAATCGGTAGGGATTCCCAACATTCTCCCACCTAATTTCAAAGAATTTAGAAATTACAAACTTTAAAAAAAATCAGAAAACATGTTTTTTTTAGGTGCTCTCACAACGTGCCCGTGTCGAGTCAGGAGAAGCTCGGGTGGCTCAGCATGAGATTCCTCTTCGGTAGCCATGTCCCCCGATGTACAACCCATGTCCTCTAGTGGACTGCCAAAGTCAGGCTGACCCCTCTCAGTGACAGACTAAAGAATTCAGGATCTGCGCCCATTCAAGGATGAAATGGGACTTATTCCAGTGAAAACCAAGATAACTGAGAGGAATGAAGGTGAATGCCAATACCATGCCAATTGTATTGCCAAATAACCGTCTAGTTGTGGAGCACACGATTCGTGATCGTCACCGTAGGCTAAATCACACTGGTGCACAAACACTCCGGTATGGTGTTCGTGACAACTTTCAGGTTATTAAGGGCCAGCAACTCACCGAAGTATTGTAAGTGTATAACCTGTCGCTGACTCTCCAACAAATGCTTTGATGTAGAAATCCTCCTCTTCTACAGGCACATATATCGGATACTACTGTCATCGGTGTGTGGGGTGGACTACGCTGGGCTGGTGAATCTTTGTGATGGGCAGAAAGTTTGGGTGTCACTGTTCTCATGTGGAATTTACCGTGCGGTGCACCTGGAGATTGTTACTTCTCTAAGAAATTTTAGACAGTGACTACAAAAAATTGATAAATCTGACTCCTTATTCAAAATTTAACCGTAGGAAGTTTATTGAACGTAAAATAGAAAGCTAAGTTTTTTGGTAACCACAACACTCAACTTTCAGCCAAACTATTCTCAAATTAAATTTTCACCTATGACAACTGTTCGAAACGGAATTTAGAAATTTAGAGATAAGTAAACTGTAATGACGCTACAGTCACTCCCCTTCCTCCGGGAGTACGAGTCTCATACGGCCGTAGAAAGACGTGCGAACAGGATTGGAGCTCGGGACGGACAAATGCAGTCTTAGCTCCATGTCACGAAGTTGTAAGGGTTTATTTGGTTCTGGGGTTTTCACTGATTCCCTATTAGAGGGATGTCTACCCCAGTCCCGAGATGTAAGATCTACCCTGGGCTGTCCCGTTTACCCTTTGGCAGGAAGATCTTACTGTCTAGAGATTACTTCCTTTGAGAATCAAGGAGTAACCCCACCTGATATACACCACAATCCGAGGGTTGCAAATAAAGCTGGACTTGATTAGTAATTAGAAATCTTCTGAAACAGAAGCGCTGTTTAATGAACAGATATGAGTACTTGAATGAAATATACACATATATGAGTAATCTAATGTAAGTCCTACCTAAGCCCTCGGAATCGAGAATGTCCAAACGCACTCAGCGATAAGGTTGCGGCTTTCAGGAATCTCACGCGGAAGCGAACGGGTAAAAATAGCCAAATGACTCTGACCTGTTTGGTGGTATCAGTCCGGTGATTGCCTGACGGCTGGTCCAGGCGACTCGACGGGAGCAGGCTTCTGCAGCTAGGATGGAGAGAATCTGTCAGGTTTCCTCCAAACGATCAGTCCAAAGAGTGAGAATGTCTGGCACGATTAAAGCCACTTGTTGCTTCTTCGACGTCTGAGGAGAGATCGTTTGGAGGAAACCTGGCAGATTCTCTCCATCCTAGCTGCAGAAGCCTGCTCCTGTGGAGTCACCTGGACCAGCCGTCAGGCAATCACCAGACTGATACCACCAAACAGGTCAGAGTCATTTGCGACAAATCGGCCTGTTCCATGGCACGGGCTAGCACTCCGACGCTTTTATTGCTCGTACAGGCAGGCACATGATGACGTATTCTGACAAAGCTACGTGTTTCAAGGAGCTGATAATGCATTTGATGATATCGACTGGTCTGAGAGCTCCTAATTCTGTTCAGTGGAACGTACTGGCTGGATATTTAATCTTCCAACTGCAGCCTGGTGGGGAGGATTTTTTGACCGCATGGTCCAAACTGTCAAAAGGATGTAGCATCGTATACTCGGGGAGACAGCCCTCATATTGTAGGAATTGTTCACAAAACTCTGTGGTGAGTGTCTAGTGAATATCTGACTTATTACATCCTTGTCACAGTCAAATAGTGACCCTTTGCCATTAGGTACAATTGCCAATAGGTAGGTACCAACCTAGCTAAATATACAAAAAAAGTGGTCGTAGAGCAGTAGGTACTGTGGGACACTCCCCACACAATCCAATGGGGATTGCATGTGAAACACTAAATTTTGGACCACTGAAAGTAGTAGCCGGTAGATAACAGTAGTAGGTAGGTAGTTCTCATTATCCTGTCTCTTACTGTCATCAATAAATAAATTATAATGACCATAATTTACCTGATGACAGCTGGATTGCCGCCAAGGCTGTAGGAGAAAACGGGGTTGCCATTGTCCAGGCTGATCGACATGTAGTCACCTCGGCCGGCATGTGAGCTCTGACTGTTGAAGATAAGGGTTCCGTCAGCCGTAAAACTTTTGAACCAAATTTCGATGGATGAGGCCCGCGAAACACCCTCCAATCTCGGGAGGACGAGCGTCTCTTCTTCAAGCATCGCAATTTCCGGGTCACCTAGGGAAATATATTGAGCAAAAAAATAAAAATGCTTGAAAGAAGCATCAGATTTTTAAACAATGGTTTATTTTTTCTCTATAGCAACCCTACCGCTGGAGCAGGTGGTGTGCTTCATGAATGAGAATCAAGTGGAGTTAAAGGTGGAAAAGGGGAGCGTACAAAGACACAACTGGATCCGGAATGGCATTGAAGCCAAGAGCTGCCGGGGGAGCATTTTGATAGGTGACTTTAATGCACTCAGCCCAGCATGGGGTGACCACAGGCAGGATAATACAGGAAGCCTCACATTAGAGTAAACTGTGGCCAATAGTCTATTACTCTTAAACGCAGAAGATCTCCAACCAACAATTTCTGGACCCAGAGGAACCTCGGAAGTAGATTTGACAATTTCTGGATGCATCGCATAGCGACCCTACATTGTTAAGGATAACCCTTAACTGGGAAATGCAGAATCAAGCACGAGTTAGGAAGCGAGTGAATCTCAACCCAAAAAAGCCCTGACAACACCCATAAAGCAGAAATAGGGAGCCAGTTTAACGCATTTCCTTGGCCTGCAGCCAGCCCTGAAGAAACAGACAGGGAAGTGGAGAACATTCTACACACTTAGATAAAAAAGCTTGAACCACGAAATCACGCCTCAAAAAATGTACTATGGTGGTCAGAAACCCTGGAAGTGCTGCTGTACACTTCTAACAAAGCAAGGGAAAGGAAGCAGAAATGCAGAGACAAAACACAGCACCAGATCCTGAGGGAGGAGTTTCATGGACAGACGCGAAAAGTTGACCGGGCATTCATGTGCAGCAAGGTACAAAGTTGGCAAACCTTTACCAAAAAGGAGGACGAGCAAAAAACGTGAGGCACCCACACAAGAATAGAGCTAGACACAATAAGACCAATCCCAGATATGAGTACTCTAAACCAGGATGTAGCCACGTTCAGAAACACAGGCATAGCTCTGCTGAACTCGGCATTCCTACAGGATAACCCCCATGGTGAGACGGTTGAGCATATCACTGCACGTCAAACAGCTGCCATCCCCCCCCCCCCCCCCCCCCCTAGCAAGCACTGAACCTTTACCAACATGGACCATGGAGGAGCTCCGAGGCGCAGTTAACGTCCCGAGATCTGCGCATCAGAGATCTGCCCTTTCCTGAAACCAAGAAAGCAGCCAATAATAATAGGGAAGATACAGCAGAATCTGATGCTGCAGCGGATTAGGAGCTCCAACCCCTAAAAGCCTCACCCAAGACAGTTTGGCAGAGCCCGGAATCGCTCTACAGCTGAAGCAACAGACTCACTGGTGACAGAGGCAAGAGAGTCCACCAGTAACACTACACTTGCGGTTCTTTTCAATATATGCAAAGCATTTGACTGCATGTGGTGACCAGCCGTGATGGCTGCAGACAAGCAGATGTCTTTTCCCTGAGAGATTTCAGACTGACAGGGAGCTTTCTGGACGACCAAAAAGCCAAAAGGCTTTCTCTCCAGTTCGGCCTCGAATGTGGCATGCAGGTCTCGATGGGGTGCCCCCAGTGCCCTGACACTGCCCCGTCCTCTGGATGGTCTTATTTGATGGCCTACTAAGCAAGCTACTTAGCTCCCCCTACGCTTAAGTGAATGACCTGGCAGTTGTGATTCACGGAGGAACAAAGGCGGAGTTGGAGGAAAGGGGAGCATCAGCAATGATGTGACGACTAGCTTGGCTGGTTTTGCGTAGCACCCTTTAGGAAGAGAACAACCCTGCAAAAACGTGGAACGGTGTAGGCACAGGGGAAGGAGAAATGCACCTGACGGTGAACTAAAGACTAAATGACTGAGAAATGTTGTTCACTGAATGACGTGACCTTGAACAATGATAAATTGTAGGTGGTCGGCTGGACCAACTGGTTACCTTCTTTAGTATAATGATCGAAAATTGCCTGCCATGGAAAAGTGTTGTGTTCATAGTTCCAAAGCTGTCAATATGGTTGATCGCATGGCCATAGTTCCGAAGCTATCAATATGGTTTTGAAATATGAAGTGCTTTGAGTTTATTTCACCCGTTTTGCTACTATCGTAGAGTGCACTTTGCTTCTTTAGGTAAATTCGAACCTCCTGTAGAAGTTTTCAAAATGTACTAAGAGAGTATCTCAAATAATGGGTCACCTAGTACTCAACATTTTGGTCACATGTCCACATGTTCCAAATGGGTCGCCCAAAAGTATCAAATTGTTCAAGTACCTATATGGCAATTGGAGTCCAGTTCTGGAGAACAATCGCAGCGGAAGCCTCCACCATCAAAAGGTCTGCAGGACGTGTCAGGAGCACAGACGCTGTAGGCGCAAGGGTTGAGCAGCTCTTCACAGAACTGACCCGTGAAGTTGTGTGGACACTGGCAGCTTCCTTTGCCTGAAAAAGGTAACACAAAGGAAAGCCGATTAGTAAAAATGTCGAATTATATACAAACCTAATTGATTCTGTAGCAAGCAGATACAAGTAGTACGCATGAACAACAGCACAACAACAGTGCACAATGACGTCACAAGGCGCTGCTGGATGCAAGGTAGAGGTTCTGGGTGGATGTTGAAAGTGAGAGCTGGGGCCAGCAAGCAGTAAAGGGGTGCGTGCATGCAGCTTTTCAGTAATACACTTGCAATTAGTTAATAATAATTAATAGTGGAAATCGAATGAAAATCTCTTATATCATGTTGAAGGCATTTTAACATGCCCAAATCCCATGGATAATAAGTGGAGCGATTGACAGTAACGTCGCAAATCAAGGTGTAAATCATTTTTATTCGAATCCCTTTTCACAACATATTTCCTACAGCTTAAATGAATATCAGCTAGCATTCACCTCTTTTGTCACCCACTGTCTATCACCCTGGCAACACACCACCTCTTTTGACGCCACCATTCACTGTAACTGTGCTGGTTTCAACCTTTTCATTCTACTTAATATGTGAATATACTCAAGATATTTGCCATTAAAAAAAAAAAAATTATTTCGATATTATAATACATAATTAAGTCTCACCGTCAACTGGTAGGCAAGTACCACCGTTCTGACAAGGCCTGTTCTTGCAAGGGTTGTTCTCACACGAGCCAACGAGGTAGTCCTCCTCTGGCTCCAAATGCGATGCTCTCAGACACCCAACTAGACCGTGTTCCGTGCCAATATTAGTGAAAACCCTGTAACAGTGAGGCTTGGTAGAAAGTATTGGCCTACTTGGTAAAATTCAGAATACGTAACAAGGTAAATAAATCACAAAAAACCCTCACGTGAGCCATTCCGTTAGTAGTTGTTTAGCTTCAGGGTGATTTGACTCACCTTGAATGGTTGGTGGGTACAAAGCCGACATACGGGAAATGCGACAGATCCAGAGCGACGAGACTACCTTGAGACTGAGCTGGGACAGGATTTTCCGAATCGACCTGCAGTAACGCATCACGCTGGTAGCGTCTCACTTTAGTCCTGTGCCACTCGCCCAGCGACAATCGCACTAGTGATGAAACTCGAACGGTCCCAGAGCCCAAATTATAGCTTAGCATTACATACCTGTATTGGAAGTAGTGAAAAGTCATTAAATTTTTCATTTTTAATAAGTCACACAAGTACTCTTTTAAAAGTTTTATGACATTTAAACTTTGGTTCAGTCTTATCAATAATGTTTCTATGACACTATCACAATCCTTTAAAGTCAACCATGAATAAGAATAGTTCAACCCACTCTAAATATTGCTGGTTAGCATTTAGTAGTACCAACTTAAAATCCAAAATACAGTGGTCGCCACGTATTTCTGTCAAATCAGAGCATACTGGCTTTGAGCGGAATAACCGAAATCCGAAATAAACAACGGGACCAAGGAAAAGATGATAAAAAATGTAAGAAAAAAGGAGTAAACCAAAATTAACTTTAATAATGAACTACATAGACAATGACAATAAATTAAAATGCTGCATCTTGGGGGGAAAAGTCAGAAATTAGAGTCTGTTTAAGTAGTATATATATTGTCTTGCAATGTGCCAAAAGTGCCTGATCGGTTACCTTACTTTTTTCCTTCACGCTTTCGTTTCCGCCCTTTCCACCGCGGGATCACTCGAAGTGAATGTGGATTACTTCAATAAATCGCTGAGTGACTGCTGTGGGATTCCTAACTTCATAGCGGCTTCCCGTTGACTCATGCTTGGAAGTTTACCGTACTTCATTGAACAACTTCTTTTTTCTCGCCAACGAACGATCACTTCTCGAACGAATAGCCATATTTACAAGACACCAGAAGCACATGTATTCAACGAAATCTGAATGCCAACTGAATCTTGTGCCTAATGAAGCACAGTTGTATACACAACGAGTCATCTAAGAGCACAAAGAGCACATCAACTACACTATGAATGTTGAACTTTTACCTAGTGTTTATACCATGCCAAGAGAATACATACCTACCCGTTAAAACGGCGCACGCTACCGACGTAACCGGCGAAAAATCATTGTATTCGGCCTTTCCGTTCCGTTCCTACCAATTTTCACTGGAATAAGCGGCTCACCGGATAAAACCACCCACCGAAATACGCGGCGACCACTGTAGCTGTATATTTAACAACCAGAGACCGTTATTTTTGGTGTGTATAATCCCTTCTGTCTTGATACTTTCTATAACTAGACTCCCCCTATGTCCTCTTAATGCCAATATGCAAGGAATTTTTTAATGAACCGAATTATGGAGAGGAGAGCGGGTTGGGCACCAGCTGGTCCCATAAGAAATTCAACAACACCACAATGTGATCCATCTGAGTTTGTGCAAATGTTTTCTGGAAGTATGGTCGGTTCCAAAGGTTTGGAAAATGATGATAAACCAAGACAACAATTCTATTCTCACCCATTGACAATGGCCAGTGCAATGAAATCGCCGGTGCCGTCCACGTGTTGCTGAGCGTAGAACAGAATCCCATCCAAGTTGTAGGTTTTGAACTCGATCTCGAGGCTAAACTTGTGGTAGGCTTTCATGTGCCTCAACCTCAACCACGATTTTCCGGTGAAAGATGGAATTTCTTCTTCTGCCGAAATAAAACATTACACATTAGACTTCCTGTAATCAGCAGCTGTGAGAGGTTCCGCCAAATGGCGGAAAACACAAGAGTGGAAAAATCCACAATTCTAGTGAAGTAATCCACTAACATTCTTTATGGCTGCTTGCCAGAAAATGACCCTGGGACCCACCATGGTGGGTGGGTACGGTGGATATGGGGCACACACTGACACAACTACACTCAACCCTTATAATATTGTTCTATGCAGAAATTTCAAGTACCTGATATTAACTAATAATAATATAATAATGGGATATGTGGTGGGATAATATCATGGGAATAATTTTGCGCCCTCAGAAAATCATACTGATCAGTACTACATCAACACAACTACACATCAGGCTTTAAAGTGGGAGGTTTCAAATAGAAATAACACATTTATAAAAGTATTCAGCACTTACTGAAGCATTGGTTATTCTCGGAGTTTTCAACGAAACCTTCATTACATTGGCAGATCCCTCCAGAGCATTTGGTGTTGGGTGATACACAGTCCTCAGGATATGTGCAGGGGTCCTTAAGAAAGGAGCCCATGTCAGCTGCTGCTGACGTCACGTGACCTTCAATCACGTAGGCATCTAAACAAGTGGGAGATACAGAAAGAGGTTGGGTGATTACATAAATGGATAAACAGATTAGAATTAGACGCATAGATAGGCAAATGGAGAGATGGATGTATGGAAGGATATAGTGTCCAGGGGTGAATTTAGGCCTGGCAAAACGAGTAACAACTTTTCAGTAACTGTGACCCTGAAGTTGTGGACACTTCATCAAGAGTAGAATGGACTGGGCTTACCTCTGGTTTTACCAGGAAGGTTGTACTTGTCTTGAAGCAAATGCCTAGTGGATTTGCTGAGAGGGCTGGCCATGAGACTGTAGGATGTCCAGCGCTTGCTGGGCGAGTCGGTGACCCCTTGGGAATGCTCAAGGTCCTTGCAGGCTCCCAATGAGACGACGGCTATGTCCATTTGGTATTTACAGGCGTACAGAAGCAAGTGGCATTCAGAACCGTACGTCTGCCCGTCTGAGCCACATACCACCTTTGCAATTACACAAGAAATATATACGTATGTACCTATATGTCTACATCAAGAACAATTATCTGATATTAAACGTAAATGCAAACGCTGATAATGAAATTAGCTCTGGATCTCGCCAAGCTGAACTGCAGCGCTGAAATGCTGTGGGTGGGGTTGGGGGAGGGGGGGGGGGACTGAATCTTCAGGGCCTGTACCTGCTGTTTTTCGGAATGCGGGCAGGTAGCAGAACAGACGCAACTTGCTTTATTATCCCGCTCTTCACAGACCGCCCCGAAGTAGCAGATAACTTGGGAACAGGTGGTTGGAACAGGTGTAGTGGAATCGGCTGAAAAACAGAGATTAGTACAGTAATTTGACTAGGTATACTAAATACGAAAGATTATAATAATTAACACTCTTTCCAAACAGAATAACTAACAGAAACGTTTAGAATAACGTAGTTACCGCTGACACAGCCAGAGGGGGTGAGTATGTGGTACCTATTGGTGCACGTGTCACACTTGTCACCTCTGACGCCAGGCTTGCACACGCACTTTCCCGTCATCTGTTCACAGTCCTCTCTCACAGACCCGAATAAGGAGCAACCGCAAGCTGCAAAATTTTCAATGTTTGGTTCAAGTTCAGCTAGTGGATAGTTGGGATGTGAATTAGGAAGCTGAATTCCCTTTTAGCATTTTGGTATTCATAGTACGAGCAGCAATGAGCTCCGAAATACAATAAATATTTAGACGAATACGACAGCACTTGCAACAAGGGAAACTCACGAAGGCAGCCGCGGTGACCTGATGATATCTTGGGGAGGCCCCAATACCCCGATTGACACCTGCCAAATAAAATAACCATGTTGGAGATTACTTTTGTAAAGGACCGGGCTATTGTTGTTGAGCTGGACCATCTCCATAGTGAGTTATGGGTATCGGATACGGGAAAAGTATCGGGTTAAAATTACTAGGTACTCACCTGTCGCATTTGGCACCTCCAACCCCTGGCCTGCACTTGCACTGACCTTCATCGCACCATCCAGAGTATGAACCTGTGAAATTTTGATTTATATGATCTATAGACTACCATATAAGTAGCACTTTTAGCTGATTGTGTCTAGAATGTTGTGTAGGTAATTGAAGCATTTTTTGGTGTTGGTTTTAGCAGGGCTCACTTCTTCAATTTTTACTCTTTTATTTTTCTCCCTACACAAATTGTCAATTTATCTGTGATAGGCTGCATAGTTGCTTAGACCAGTTCCATTGAGTTTTTTGAGTCAAAATGCAGCAACGTACGTGTGCTGTGTCAACATAATTTATGTCAGGTGGCTTGTGAATATTATTACACTTTATGCATCTCCATAAAAACTGGAGTAAGTGCGACATGTAAATTAAATTACATTATGGTAAACAGGAAATTCTTGGAGCTCACTTATTTATTTATTTGATTATAAAACAGTTACGTGAAGAACCAACCTATCTTGTTGCAACCACAGTCCTGTGGACACCCTTCATTTCCTGGCCCTTGTGAAGGAGTCTTCCCATCCGGACAACAGCCGTACCAGGAGTCCTCACAGTCTTTCAAATAAGTTCCGGACTCTGTGGAAAAGAAACAAGTGTAAGTAATTTTACAGATATTTGAATAACTAGATCTTAGCTAGGTCTCTCTGTGTACCAAAATGTTCTCCATACTGAGAAGGCAACTTACCTTTCCTGCAGCATTTGGCAAAGGTAGACGTCTGGTGGCAGTAGTAGTCCGTCGGGCAGTCCTGCCTGTTGTGGCCATTTCCGCAATCAAGTTCCTCACCGGTCTCCGGATCTTTCAACGGTTGGTCGCCACTGCATGGCTTCACCTCCATCCCTGGGAAATTAAATGGATAATAAATGGTGGCATAGGCACGCTCAGCTCCTCAAGCGATCTCGGCAGTTATACTTGCAATACATTTTATTTATAGGTGGGAATTCGCCGATTCTGTACCTTAATAAGTATGTTCATACCTAGGTATACTCTTTGCAACCAGTGCAACTTTTAGATCAGAACGTTACTTACCGTGACAGAGTTCCATAGGTCTAGCCCTGATGTCCGTCTGTCGGGCGCAAGCCTCTGCTTTCATATTGCAAACACTGGGATATAGCGTCAAATCCGATCCGCACACTTCAGACCCTGTGACAAAGAAGACCTGTAGCTCACTTTGTTAAGCCCACAACACAGAATCAGTTCTAAATAACAATGAAGTCACACACCTGTTTTGGAATTCCCGCAGTTGAAGAGGCAGACGCACCTAGGATACCCTTCAGCGTCAGGTTCACATGTAGCGTCGAAGTCGCAACGTACATCACGACAAACGTCGTCCCTTTCGAAATAAATCGTTAACGGTGTCGCTGCGATAAAAATAAAAATAAAAAAATCATGAGTACAAATATCGGTTGTACCATTTCGTGGCAGAATAAGACCAATGAATCTGTATCTAATTTTACCACTATAGGTCGTATCGACTCAGCTGGGCGACGCCAGCACGTCCTAACAATTTTGCGGGGTAATTAATATCGCATCCACAATTCGATACGTCTGTAAAGAGAGACCCATGCTGTTCCAGGTGCCTGACCGATTTTTTTTTTTTTTTTTTAAAGTTTCGTTCCTACGTTTTACCTTTTATTATACCATTCGTTATTTTCAATTCAATTCAATTCAATTCAATTTTTTTATTCAGCAAATATTTTATACAACCAATATAATGATTTTTAGAGAGCCTATATGTATACATAATACTAGATCTAAACTTATGTTGGTTTATGAGCCTAAGGCCAATGACCCGTCCAGGCTCGTCTCTTCCACCACTATTTATTACTGTTTCATACCAGCAGTTTCATTGAGAAATCACACCTCAAGTGTTTGGAGAATGAGTTAAATTGATCAAGAACCAACAGTATTTACAGGTTATTCCTAAGTAGTTAGTAAATACACTTAATGCTATGAAGGCTGATTTGTATTTTTATCCTAACTTAAATAACTTAAAATTATTTATAACTACACTTTCGTTATTTTCAAGCTCAAAATATTCTAGAACTAGTTTTTTAAATTTTCCTGTTGATGTTGAAGTCTTGGTTAGGAGCGGTAACTGTTCAAATAGGGCTGGAGCTAGCCATGGAAATTGTCCAGTGTAGAAATCATTATGTGCCTGTGGTATCTGGAGGACATAGTTGGCATTTGTTCGCGTCGGTCTAATCACCGCTTGCTTAGTAAATAAATGCAGGTGTTTATGCACATATAAAACAGTTCTGTGAATTCAAGCCATTCTGGGAGTGAGAACACCGAAGTGTTTGTATAGGTAACTAGTTGAAGTACGTTTATTATGGGAATTAGTTACAATTCTCAAAACTGTATTCATTGCTATGTTTATACTATTAAAGGTTAAAGCATAAATACCTCCCCAGACAATGATACCATAAGTTAAAATGCTATATACATGAGCATAATACACCATTTTAAGGTTTTCTTTCGTTAGCCATCTTCGTAGCATCAGAAAGTAGTGCATGGATTTCCTGATTTTATTCACTAATTCAGCTACATGATCCTTCCACTTGAGATGCTGATCCACGTGCACTCCAAGGTATTTTATTGTATTCAGCCTTTCTATTTCAATGCAGCTGCACAAACTTCTTACTACGCCACAGTTTTCCTTGTGCACTTTGAGTTTAGAGTCATTAGGAAGTCCTGTACTGTTTATTGAGAATGTAATGTAGGTACTTGGTTTTCGAAAGGTTCATGGTGAGACTATTTGTGCTAAACCATTTGGTTACTTCATAGACAGTCCTTTCTGCGATAGAATGCGCTAGCTCCCAGGTGTTCTCATTTATCACAATAGCTATATCATCAGCAAAAGCTACAAATTTGTATCTCAAGTTCATAGTAAAAAGGTCATTTATATGTATCAGAAACAGTGATTATAGCCTACAATCACCGTGAAACCAACATTATGTAGGTATTTCATCTACCAAGTCCTAGATTATGTTTATAACGTTTCTGTTTGGGCGCATCAAGTGACTAACACCTCAATAACTTTGTTCAGCTTTTGATCCTAGCAGTACTGTTGACTGTGTTGGTGTGTTTTCACCAGGGCCTAATTTACTTGTCGACTGTGCATTTGTGGGAGCTGTACAACTGTTTCTTTCTTTTCTTTGGATTGAAATTATGTTACTGTAGTAGCTTCATTTATCGTGAACACAGGATAAAACGGTTTTCTAATTATATTAAAACGCTACCGGATACTGATCTGCTGCGCTACAAAGCGAAAATTCGTATTTGTGAAGGGGTTGAACCCTATGTACTTGATGTAATGAATACCTCGAAAGTGACGAGAGAAGATTTATGTAGTGAATTATCTAGTGCTCGGGTGCGATTTCTTCACACCAAAGCAACTAAAAAGCCCTTGAAGCGCGTGACTTTTTTTTTTTTTTTTTTACATAAGACTGATAAAGAAGGTCGCCACATCAATTTTTGGCCTTTGGAAAGGTTAGTAGAAACTGGAATGCCTACTTGTAAATTTGGAGAAATCCTTAGCTCGCATTTGTTTTTTTGATTTAGAAGTCCTACGCAAATAGTACTTAGAATGCCTAGGAAATTAATGAATTCACAGTATTATCTACAGAATCCTCAGTTGGAAAATAGTCTCCACTGGAAGGAACCCCTGCTAACCTATCTCGCACCTATCAGCTCACTTCTTTTTTCTGTGTAGGTATTTATTTTTTGACTATGGGTATCTGCTGACTTGTTTTATCATTTTCAAGTTTCGGGGGTTCTAAGGGGATGGGAGTCCAATGCTTTGCTCGATTTTTTTTTCTGAAGGTTTTCGTGTTATCACTAAAATGATTTACGATGGCAGGCCGAACAACTCCCTTCCTGTTGCCATTCACTGGAACAGTTGTACATCGCTCATAAGGTGCATTGTGTTTGCACTTCACAATACAGAAAGATTTGAGCGAAATTCTTTCGTTTCCTAATAGAAAATCACCCAACCAAGACTGAACAACAAAGCTGACATGGTAACTTGATGGGGGATGTCCCAGTTTCAGCTGTTTCTAACCTCTTGCTGGTGGACCATGACGTCATGTCGATACGTCCTATTGGCCATAAACTATGTTAAGTTCTGAACAGGCAACTAGAAAGATTTTGTTGAAAAATTGATGTAGGAAACGAAAACGGATTGATTGCAGTATCATACCAAAGAGGATAGTCCAACAAAGAAGAGGTTTTGACGAGGTTTGGAAGAGGAAAATGAGACTAGGTCTAGAGGAAACTAAACCTAAAAGAACAAAGAGAAAAGGGAATGGATGTAGAGGTAGGTACAAAATGGTTTTTGTTGTATTAGCAAGCACAGCAGCTAGTATTAGTCAGATCATATTCGATATTTACATGAGAAATAACATTAGGGACTAGAACCGGATGTTAGCTGGAAGAAGGTCAGAAATTTCTTGTTTCCGCATCTACAGACGTAAGCGATAGTCCGACTTAGATGAAATTCATTTGGGACCGCCTTCAAAATATCCGCTCCTCTCGATAAGAATAAGGTGGAATTTGGTGTGGATTATAGGTATTTTGAAAAAAAATTGGCAAAAGACAAATTTCATAGTTGTTATTAATGCCAACTCTTGAGCTCACTTATAGGGGCTCCAATAATCGGGCGGTGGCTCCTGCGCTCGCAACTGCCATAAAACAAAACATCAAGAGATGCGTCATTGAGCTCGCAGCCCCTTTTCTGGAGCTCACACTGGCTCTCGTAGGTGACGAGATTCGAACCGCAGACCTGAAATTGAATAAGAAGAACGCCATTCCTCACAGTACGAAGCTCCATGTACACAAGTATGACAAAAATGAAATATTATAGTTAATACAAACGAGAATGTCGTTCACTTCAGTACCTGTTCCAAAGGAGCAGCGGAGCAATCTTGTGGACAGACGCAGTGGCCTCCCATGCAAGTGGCTTTGAACTGACAAACCACACCAGCGCAGGATTCTACAAAAATTCAACTAATTGACAAATAAATGTAGCCTTTGTTTCAGTTGAAAATTATTATTGTTTCAAAGTGCAGATATTATGTGGGACTATGTGAGAACTTCTTTAGAAAACCCCATCAAAATTGTTGAATATGTTTGAAGGAGAAAGGAAATACGGATTCACAAAACTTGGTGATGTAATATAATACAGCTGGCTAAGAACATGATTAATACTACACCGAACAGAGCGGCCAGTGTGTCCGAGTGGGCTAAAGCGTCCGATCTTTACATCCCCTTTTGGGATAGATGTTCGCGGCGTCTCAGGTTCTAGTCTCGGGCGGGCACCAAAACAAGCTTCAAAAAGCTTGCAGTGCTTACTCGAACAGCGATTAGCTCTTCACCTCTGATAGAATCATGTGGAGCCTAAAGGGAACTACAGGTTGAAATAACAATACAGCGTCTTGGTAAAAGCTACTGGAAGTTCACTCCAACTGCAACATATTTGTTTTTGTTGTGACACCTAATTTCCGCTGACTGTTAACTGAAACCAGGGGCAAAAGACGCATCTCTTTTCGGTCCGACTCACTCTTTTGGGGAAAGAGATTTATATAGTATCCATAACAGGGTTATTTAGTAACTTCTAAAAGAGAGAGTTGGCAGCCATCTTGGAATTTTTGATCTCTTTCAGAGAGGCACCTAAGTAGGTGTCTTTTCTCGAAAGAGATAGTCTCTTCCTCATTTCTCGTTTGTTTAATAGTGATATTGTTTTTTTTATCATCCTTCGTTCATCCGCTACCACATTGGTTATTTGATGTGTACTTTTTCATCTCTTAAAGGTAAGTAGATTTTTCATTAAAAATATACACATATCATGGATTCATGAGTAAAAACATCTAAGTACGGGTTGAGGTAGGCCACGGGACCTATTCAGTAAAATAGACGAACCCGGGAGACAGTGGAAGAGACTATCTCCCGTGGGATCTGCAATTACCATACAACAAGATGTTATGGGCCCAGCACGCTTCCACTGCCATATAGGAACCTCTGCAATTACCATATAACAAGAAAAGAAACCCCCGGAATATGCCCAGCGGGTTAAATCCAGGGTTATAAAATAAGAAAAGGGGGGGGAGGGGGGACTGAACAAAATATAAGACACAATATTGGATTTCAAAATTTTATAATTATGAAATCCATCTAAGAAATAACTTACCGCAGTCGCCTTTATACTGAAGTTGAATGTTCATTTTGTTCTGGCAGGCTGTCATCCTGAGCTCGCATTCGCTGCGGTAGGTTCGCCCATCGGTGCCGCATACCTGTTCGCCCACCACATTCTATCGAACAGAATAATCTCAATAAATTTGTCGTATGGATAGACATTTTCAATTGTCAAATCCGTCATGTAAAATTCGAGTATCTTAGGTTGAGTAGTGACAAAGTCCAGACTGTTTTACCGAATAGACCTTGTGTTGAATTCCTGATAAATAATTCCTAATATTTCATAATGACGATTAGAAGAAGTAGTTTTCCGAACTTGTGTCCGTTCTTGATAATAACTGAGGACACATCCGTATGACATTTTGTCGGAAACTCGAGTTACTTCTATTGTTCGAGGTGTAAAGGGGGGGGGGGGGGTATGTACGTTAGGAAGGTATTTAAGGCATTCAAGTGGATACCTGGCGAATTCCTATACTCACACATAATGAGGTGAATTATTGATGTCGTGGCTCCATAATATACGGGGAGATGGGGTAAGATGACGAAACTAAGCTTCTCTGATTTTTCCAGGCCTCAATAAATGGATTAAAGAGCTGAAATTTGTATGAAAAGTTCTTCCAATCCTTCCTAGAATATTCTAATTTTTTCAGTCGCCTAATTCGACAATCAAGGAAAACAGATTTTTTTTCGCAAAAAAATCCATTTTCGTCATCTTGCCCCAACCAGCCTTGGGGTAGACGACGAATGGGTTTGGGTAAGATGACGAACGCACTATCAAAACTCCATGTTAAAGGTTTATCCAAACGAAAGTCCCACCTTTATTCATCTCCTGATCTCCTCACTGCAAATATTTACATGATAAACCAAACAACAAGTGACATAGGGACATACTTAACTTTATGAATAGTTTAACGCTCACCAGCCACATCAAGTTAATCATAGCAAACCTTAATGAATAGTTTAATATGCTTAGGTTATCGATCGAGGTAGGTAGTTGCTCATACTTGATGGTGTGAAAAAAAGAATAAAACAGAACTGAATGTTCAAAATAGCATGCGGGGCAAGATGGCGAATTGAAAAGTCATTCACCATCTTATCCCAGTCATCTTTCGTCAACTTGCACCATGCCACCATGATTATGAAGTAAAAGTAAAGTAAAATAAAGTAAGCCATTCCAGGCTGGGGCTTTTCGTCCGACTGCCTTGTGAGCGTCGCGGACGTGATCAGCTGTCCTCCAGTGAGAGGATCAGAATTCGATCTGATCATTTGGCTCTTCACTACGCCTCGCCCTGTTGAGTGGAGAGGGGTTCGCCCAACGGCTGCATGGGACATACTTGGACGTGTCACCACGTGTCACGGCTGTCACCCATCCAAGTACTAACCACGCTCGAGGTACTTATCTTTAACTTTGGTGATCTCAGGGGAACCGGCTTGTTACACCTGATAAGGCCGTTGGGCATCATTATTAAACCGGATTAAGGGCCGGTTTATCAATTCTCTTGTTAAAAATCTGATTAGCTAGTCAATGATTAACGTTAATCAGAGATTTTAACTAATCAGAGCTGAGGATGCGTTTATCAATGACTGCATGGATACTAAATAACAGCTAGTTAACTAATCAGAGTTTTAACGAGAGAATACAACGCCACCACTACAATAACATGAAAATCCCGTAAAAGTAAGGTGCAACATTCCGAGTCGGACGGCGTTTCCATGGTACTTAATGTTATCGTTATCGTCACATTCCTCGCCAAACGTGGGCAAATTTTATTGTGCTCCTCTAGTCCTAAGTATATTTGTAATACATTTTTATTTGTACGAATGTACCAATTTATTTTCTTTTTGGTCCCGCGGCGGCTTCTGCTGCCCCTCACCGGATTCGGCTTATTTGTTTTTGACTTATGTGATCGTGTGGAATCAGCATCATTTGCGCTCGGTTCTGTATTTTCGCGAGTTCCGTCGTATTTCTGTATTTTCGTAGTTATGTGCTATCCCGAGAACAACAGTAAAATGTCTCAGCATTCCAGTACGTATTTGATCTCTTTTTTATGCAGTATTTCCATCGAACATAGACAAATTCAGCTCCTGTAGTGATCAATGTACCTACTTGTACGTGGGTTTGGTATGCTGCAAAGGTTGTTACCTACTTGATTTCAGTGTAACTACCTAATCAATGAAGTTTACCCATGAAATATTCTTTTTGATAGGATTTTGGTATAAGATTTCAATGTGCCTAATCAATGCCCATGAAGTATTCTTTTTATGTTTGAAGGAATCAAATGCGAGTCTTTTTGTCTTTCAAATTACAATGGTGCACGAAAAAATATTCCTTCAAGTCTTGTGTCAACACTTGTGTTGATAGTTTCCGATAACGAACAAAGTAAATAGTAATAAAGAACAAAAAGTGTAGTTTCTTTGGATAGTGTAACCTGGAGTGGAAATCCACGTCGTCCTATGTCTCAAAATACAGTATTTTCCCTGCCGAACCAAGTATTTCGTACCCATTCAAGGTAGGTACAAGTTCATTTCTCCGTCGGAAAAATCCTAATCATCCATTTCTATGTCAGAACCCATGAAAAAATGAATGAAAACACTCGCTACTCGCTAAGTTTTGGCACAGATAGGCACACAAAAACGAAAATGCAATATGGCTGCCCGCTAATCAGACTTTGACTGGGCAGTTAAATTTTTAACTAGAGCTTCGATCTCCAGTTAAATAGTCACTGATTAGTGATAATCAGCTGCTAAAGTGAATTGATAAATGGGTATGTGAGAGATAATCGGAGATTTGACTTAGTCAGACTTTAATCGGGCTTGCAAATGTGATTGATAAACCGGCCCAAAATCGTATCGGATTAAATTATCCGATACCATCATAAACAAAACGGATTTTGTACAAAACTGTGGGCTTTGAGTTTGTTGTACTTTCAGAATATTGGAGAGGGTAAGTTGAAAAACTCACTGTAGAATGGTGAATCCTTAGGATTTGAGGGCCGAAAATTACATGGCCTTTCACTAAAAACACATTCGGGCTCCTAGCGCCTCAGACAGTGCGGAAGCGGATTTCTGGCAGTGAGTGTCAAGGGCAGCCAGCAGGGGGCTCTGATGCTACATTGCAGGTGCTGCTATGTGTGAGCGACTAGGAGAAACACCGAATTCGTCATCTTACCCCACATTCCCCTACATATTTACTGAGTATGAGCACATGTTTACGGAAGTTTTCTGGTTTTCTAAATGTTTCATTGTTGGACCAGTATGTCGGTCTTCTGGAACATTATTGCCATCAGAATAAAGACGGTGTTGTTATAACATGTTACCGAGTGAGTTGTGAGTTTTGACTGCAACATGATGGTAAATTGAGCCATAAAAATAAGTAGGTAGGTACCTAATTATAAAAAGTTCCAGTGAAGCAGCATGGCTATAAGAGCTAATTTTGAAAGAAATATTCGTGCTATTGTGTAAAAAAATGATAATTATTGATAATTATAGCGAGAAACGAGAAACCATACCACTCTTCGTAAATTTATATATAATAATTATTTTCGTGGTTTTTAGCTAATTTTACAGGTTTTTGACCCTTATAAATCAAATTTAACCCACTATTTCTGACAAAAATATTTTTATCATCGAAATATTACCTCTTTGTATCGTGAGGTACTAGTGAACATGAGCTTGCAAGGTACAGTTTTCCATGATTTTTAGGGCGAGGGGACCAAACATGAAGTTGATTTTGACCAAAGAGTGAAAACTGGGGTTCTAACGAAATTTCAGCTCCCAAAATTCATTTTAATGAGACACAAACCTTGGAAATTGTCTGAAATCACCATAAATTCGTATAATAACGCCGGAAGTAGTATCAACAGGTGAATCAAGACAATTAAATGGCATTATCCATGAGCAAAGATAATTTTCAAACACAGGAGATTAATTCGTGCTTTTGGAGGGCCAAAATTGGTGGGAACCACCAAAATGAGCTATTTCAATAAATTATTGCACATGGAAGAAAAAATAAATGAAAATTTCTGCAGTTATGTCCAATAGAATAATAAACAAATGTGACAAGGACTTTGCAGCGTTTTTAAAAAGATGTTTGACCCCTGAAAACTAAAATTTGACCCCCTCAGAATTTCTGAAAATTGCTCATCTTCGAACTCATCATTTTGTTTGGCAATAGGTACGAACATTTTGGAAAAATTTGGAATTTTTATCGAGTACCCAAGGTCACTTGGAGTGACATAAAAAATAAATATACAAATAAATATATTATATTTGTTTATTTATTTATATATATACATTTTTGTTAAAATCTCGGATAAATTCAGAATACTCTGAAAACGGATTTGTCTACAAACAATTTTTTTCATTTTCTTTGAAAATTCGCTAAAAAGTATGACGGAAATATGTAGGCATTTAAAAAAAGCTATCATCCAATGCGTTCGCAGTTGAAAATGTTACATTTCTCTGCAGTTTGAAACCGGCAGAGAATTTGGTACGTTTGAAATTGAAAGTATAAAACATATAGTTCATGCTGGTCGGGGTGTCTATGTAGACAAGCAGATAAGCAGTGGTAGTTCAGAATACGTGTATCTGTGTATTATTCAGCTCATACACATATTCTGATATTCAGTTCGGTAAATAATTTAAACAAGTTTTAATAAAACTCAAGAAGAGTTGCGGACAAAACTTACCGAACAATTTGTATTGCAGGTGCAACGCGCATCGCCGTTCTCATCGGAAACACAGACTCCTTGGAATTCACATTTCTTGCTTTCACAACCATCTGGAAATGGAAAAAAGTTTCAGTCATGAAATTTCAACATGAAGGCAATTTTTCAGTAGGAAAAAGCAACCTGTGGTGGACCACTTAGTGCCACTTTCAGGATAAAATGCCTGTAACTTACTGTTTCCAACCTGTGTAAATTACAAACACGTTAGGGGTATTCATGGTTCACTCGACCGTCGTAAATGTTGTAAATCGAAAACGTCGAAAACTGTGGTCACCATGAGGCCCCCCTCGAATTATGAAGTCGAATAGTTGTAAATGCGGCGCTCCTAGCGGCCCCTGTCGGTGAATTAGTTAGCAGTTTACGATTTCTCGACATCTCGACGCCATTTAGCATACCTCCGACTCTGCTATTTCGTTTACGAACTTCTCGACGGATCTTCTCGATCACGCATGCTCAGTAGGGTCGCGCACTCGACTTCTCGACGAATTCGACCGTTTACAACTTCTCGACGTTGTAAACTACCGAACCATGAATACCCCTTATATATTTATATTATGCTATTTGATGGTTTCCATATCAAGGTAGGTATGTATGCAAATCTAAAAATGAAATTAAAAAAAGTCTGTCCGTCCGCCGTACTTTGTTTCGGTTTATTATTCTCTGACTACACCTATTTATTCGGTTCGGAAACTTTTTTTTGGAACAGCCCCTCAAAATTTTTTCTTTTCCGTTTCAAGGTGCGTAGATTCCAAAAAACGCGATGCCCGCCCGACGTACACGTCTATCATCGATATCTACTTTAATATCGGTACCTATACAAAAAAGGTTCTAAATATGCGGTGGATTCAAGAATTCTGTCATTACATATTTGTTGTTATTCATGAAGCATGCCTAATGTTTGTTCAAGTTGGAAAAGTATGTAACAGCAAATCCAAAATAACCATCATTCTTCAACTGAAGCAATATCACGTGTTGACAAATGTATTCGTTGCAAAAGTCAGTGCCTTACTGTGAACGAACGGCTGGACGTACAATGCTCCGGGTGGTCTCAAAAAATTCTCAAGTTCGAGATCAATTTAGAAACGTAAAAAACGTCTTCTATCGGAAGTTGCCCAGCTAAGGCGTTCTAAAAATGTCAACCCCAATTGGTTTATTATTCTGTAAATAATACACCTATGTAATTGTAATCGCTCACCAAAAAATTTTTATAACACAAGAAAACCTTTTCTTTTACGTATCAAGGTGCGTAGATTCCAAAAATGCAATGTCCGTCCACGGTCCGCTGTATAATGCATACTGACTTCATTTTTGGTCTGAAAAATTCGTTCTTTCGCAAACAGGCTCCATTTGGGCCCTAGTTGTGTCCCGTAACTTTGAAGCCCGATCGGAATATACCCAGGGGTGTTATGTGTGAAAATGTGTGTAAAAATAGGTACTTTTTGTGTTTTAGTAACATGATATATTGAGGTACCTATCGTTTTTCATGTTTTTGGGACAAGGAGACCGAATATGGAGTCGATTTTGACCAAAGAGTGGAAAATTGAGGTTCTGTTGTGTCCACTATCCAGCCAAACCCATAGTGTCAACCAACCAACTGGAGGATATACAATCCATGTCTGTTCTATCATCTATATATGATTTTTCAACAAGTGATTCAATATAATAAATCGTTCACAGTAATCAGTTTTCAAGCACAGCGTTTATTATTCAACCACAACAATAATTGTCGACGAGGTGAAACCGTTCTTGTGATCCTCACTTCAACATTACAACTTCCTTCTCGACGTGATTTCATCGCCACCTATCAATACCGCCGAGTCAGCAGACCCTAGAATCGGCCTCCACACACGCCGTAGCCCTTGGTAAACTCGATCCATTCTATCTATTTTGCATTTTATTGAATGGGCTACAATCAACTGCTGAATTTATTTAAAAGACGAACATCGAGGCGTTGAGCTTGAGTCATTCTGCCACGTACTTAGAATCGCAGAACCTAGGGACAGTCAAGTCAAAGGGGGTCATGAGAACCTGACGTTTGAACTCATTTGCGGTCATTTCTTTTTACGTTCTAATACTCTACCTACTCCTTCGAAATGGATGCCAGCCAGTTCAGTCAATTGCTGACTGCTTTCAATACTAACCAGGGGAACTACTAACCCTTTCAAAAAAGTTGAACGAACGTGTAACTACAACTGCAGAAAACCCTAACCTAGCCAACACGGCAGCATTTCTGCCCCCTTTCGAGCAATTTGATTCGTCCAAAGAGAATTTCAAAATGTATAAGGCTCGATTTGAAAACTACCTAACATTGAAATGGGTGTTCGCCAACAAACTATTGTGCAACCAGATGTTATTAAACTCGATCGGCTCAACACATTACCAGCTTATTGTGTCCTTGGTAGCTCCCCGGCTACCGAGTGACCTGTCCTATGAAGACATCATTGGACATCTCGAAGGACGTCTGTGTCCAAAACCCAACATTTTAGTTGCTCAGCATAGATTCTTATCTCTTCATCAACAGGATGGTCATTCAGTTGGTGACTACATTGTCAAATTACGCCGTGATATTTCAAATTGCGATTTTGTATGCCCCAGGGCAGAGTGCAGGACAAGCATTGCCAATGCATTCCTTAGAGCCCAATTTATTCGTGGCCTATGTGACAACCACATTCGTGAACATCCATTACAATCGGATGTGACTGACTTCGATGCTGTAATCCAGAAGGCTCTAGAAGCTGCCAAGATAGGTAACCTGGAATTCTGTTAACAGAATTATAATTTTTCAACTGAGTCCATCAATAAGGTTTCTCGCCGTCATCCTTCTCCCTCATGCGGTTATTCTAATCAGAGGCAAACCACTGTCAAATCTCCTTCCAGTGGTGGTCAGCATTACCGTTCAAAGTCCTCATCATAATTCGACTATGCAGCGGTGGGACTTCAGGATATCTGTGTCAGATGTGGCCTTGCCAAACACATTGTGAGAAATTGCAGAACTTATCCTAAACGTCTAAAATGTAAATTCTGTTCCAGAACTGGTCATGTAAGCAAAGTGTGCATTAAAACTACTGAGTTCCCGGAAAAACTTCAAGAATGAAAATTCAACCAATCAGGTACAATCCGATGATGAGTGTTCATCTGAAGACGTTTTTGATCGCTATGGTGTCAATCATATCGTTGACATTTTCCAACACATAGAATAGAAGAGAATTGAGATAGAGTTGATAGAATTCCATCAATTGACCTCGACAAATATTTTATTACTGTTAAACTAGAGGGCCACGATCAAAAATTCGAAGTGGATAGTGGTGCAGGATTTTCCTTTATTCCCAGGGATCGATTCAAAGAACTCAATATCCAAGCACCACTTCAAAAATCTACTGTTGCGTTCCGCTCCTATACCGGAGACGTTTTTCGACCTTATGGTAAGGTTGATATTAACGTTGAGTACAAGGGAAAAAAATTCAATGAAGAATTGTATGTCGTTCCTGAACATTATGACGCCCTTTTGGGACGCATTTGGATCCGCCATTTGGGTATCAACCTGCAGGAAATTGATACAAAATTTTTGAAAACTCCAGAAATTCATAAAATTCAATCTATTAACACCATTGAGGATGTAATAGCCAGGTTTCCTGAACTTTTTCAAGAAAAGGTTGGCTGTGTCCCCGATGTCACAGTGTCATTGCGCCTTCGTGAAAAAGCCAGACCTACATTCTTCAGGGAACGGGAGGTACCCTATGCCCTCCGCGACAAGGTGGATAAGGAGTTGGACGACCTGGAGGCACAGGGTATAATTTCAAAAGTGACCACCAGTGACTGGGGTTCTCCGTTAGTAGTTATTCCAAAGCCTGACAATACCGTCAGGTTGTGTGTTGACTACAAGATAGGTGTAAACAAGCAGCTTGTAAATTCGAATTACCCCATCAGAAAAATCGATGAAATCTTGAATGGCCTTCGGAATTCTAAATATTTTTGTCGGCTTGATCTATACAAAGCCTATCTGCACATTCCAGTAGACAAGGAGAGCAGTCAAATTCAAACAATTACTACTCATAAAGGGACATATGCCATGAATAGGCTGTCATCTGGAATCAAAACTGCGCCCAGTGAATTCAACCGAATTATTGACCAGGTATTAAGTGATCTACCAAAAACGTTGTCATACTTTGACGACATTGTTGTACACGGCGCAACTAAGCAAAAGTGTCAAGATAATCTTGAACGCTGCCTCCAGAGATTAAAAAAATTTGATCTGCATTTGAATAGAAGAAAGTGCTCGCTATTTCAGACAAAAATAGAGTATCTTGGACATGTTGTTGAGCACAACAAAATTTCTAAGAGCCCTGATAAGGTCAGGGCTATAGTGGACATGCCGAGACCTGCCAATGCAGACGATGTACGCCGACTTCTTGGCATGTGTACGTACTACTCAAGGTTTGTATCAAACTTGTCAATCATCACCTTCCCCCTTCGAGAACTCTTAAAGAAAAACACAAAATTCAGATGGACAGCAGACTGTGAAGGAGTATTTCTTAGGTTAAAGGGGGAACTATCCAGCGATCAAACACTCACTCCATATGACCCATCAGTACCAATCATTCTTGCTTGTGATGCAAGCCCAGTCGGTATAGCTGGTGTCCTCTCACATTATAGGCGACCAAGAGAGACCCATAGCATTCGCCTCAAGATCCCTTACAGCGGCTGAACGGAACTACTCTCAGCTTGACAGAGAGGCTCTATCTATTGTCTACGCAGTCGATCATTTCTTCACTTACTTGTACGGACGCCATTTCAAACTTATATCGGATAATAAACCGCTAACTCGAATTTTCCACCAACATTCCAAGATACCACCCATGACTTCCGGACGTTTATTGTGGTACGCCACATTTCTATCAGCTTTTGATTACGAAGTAGCCTTCAAAGAGGGGAACCGGAACATCAACGCCGATTGCCTTTCACGAGCTCCAGTAGTCCAAAAACTACCATCAAACGACATGAGAATCAACGAGGAAGTTCGACGGGTGTGTATGACTTCAATAAACCAGATTTCCAGCGAAGTTGTCAATGCGGAATCAATCCAGAAGGCAACAACAGCGGATGCCCACTTATCAAAAATAATTGGCGAGATTGAAACTGATGCAGAAATGTCTTGTGAATACACACTTGACAGTGGTATTCTCTTGAAAGGTCAACGGGTGGTAATCCAAAAAATTCTACAAAAGCCGGTGCTGGAGGAACTTCATCGTACACATATTGGTATTACAAAAATGAAGCAGCTTGCTAGACGGTACGTCTATTGGCAAGGGATTGATAACGATATCGAACGTCTTTCTAGATCATGTGAACCATGTGCAAAGATTAAGTCCAGCCCTCCAAAAGATCCAGTGCATCCATGGGATGAGCCAAAACAAAACTGGGATCGCGTCCATTGTGATTACGCCATTTCTTCCTTCTTGTGATGGATGCTAAATCTCGATGGGCTGAGATTAAGATCACCAGGAATGCTCCAACATCATCATCAACAATCGAAATGCTGATGGACATATTCACAACTCCTGGTTTCCCCAGCATATTGGTATCGGTCAACGCATGATTTTTTGTGAGTGACCAATTCAAAGCATTTTGTTCCAAAAATGGCGTTTTCCAGAAACTAATTGCGCCTGGACACCCTTCTACTAATGGCCTCGCGGAAAGGAATGTCCAAACCCTCAAAACAAGACTGGCAGCCATGCAGAGTGACCCGTCTCCTCTTCATGCGAAGGTCCGAGAAATCCTGTTCAGGTATCGAGCAACACCATTGGCTTGCAACAAAACTCCAGCTGAACTGTACCTTCAAAGGCCTTTCCGTTGCCAGTTAGATGCCCTGCGAGCGGCTAAACACTCCAAGAATAACATTTTTGATCATCAACCAAGAGCAAGACAACTCAGAGTGGGAGACAGAGTCAAACCCGCTACTACTCCAGCAACAAGTCCACCTGGAAATTCGGAACTGTAGTTGGGAAATTTGGGAAGCTGCATTATCAAATTAGTGTTGATAATGAAAATGGTACCATCAAAAGGCACTTTGATCAACTGCGTCTGACAGAGATACCAAAGAAAACTGTATCATTTACACCAGCAGTTCCTCTGGATGAACCCCCGACAGTGAAAGATGTACCGCTATTGCCATTCCTCAATAACCTACAGACAGCTGCCCAACCTTGGTTCAGTACAGGGAGAAAGGCTCCACATAGATAGACAGCAAGCTCAACAGCATGAGCCTCAAGACCATCTGGAGCCCAGACGATCTTCACGTATTTGTGCCACTCCTAAATACCTTCAAGATTATGTACTACATGTAAATGTTGATAGATATAAGCAGTTTTATACGGGTTATGTGTTACAATAAGGGGGGGGGGGAGACTGTTGTGTCCACTATCCAGCCAAACCCATAGTGTCAACCAACCAACTGGAGGATATAGAATCCATGTCTGTTCTATCATCTATATACTTAATGATTTTTCAACAAGTGATTCAATATAATAAATCGTCCCCATTTGGGTCCTAGCAGAGCTCCGAAACACGGCAGCCCGATCGGCATACGCCCAGGGGTGCTATGGGAGAAAAATGGGTGTAAAAATGGGGGTTTTCGAGAGATTTTTGAGGTTCTAGTTAACATGATCTTGTGATGTATCGCTCCCATGTTTTTTAGGGGGAGAAGACCGAATATAAAGTTGATTTTGACCGAAGAGTGAAGAATTGAGGTTGTAACGAAGGTTCAGCCCTCGAAATTCATTTTTTCTAGCCAAAAATCTAGGAAATTGTCTGAAATCACCATAAATTTGTATAATCAATAAAATTAAATGGTACTATCAATGATGAAAAATAATCAATTAAAAAAAACCGAGCCTAATTCGTGTTATGGAGGGCCAAAATTGGTGGAAACCATCAAAAATAGCCATTTCAATTATTGCACATAAAAGCAATACATGAACAGCCAAAATTTCTGTAGGTGTGTCCAGTAGAATAATAAACCCATGTGACAAGGACTTTGCGGCGTTTTTAGAATCTACGCACCTTGAAACGTAAAAGAAAAAATTTGGAAGGGGTGTCATAAAAAATTTTTGCATTTGCAAAAAATCCACAGAATAATAAACCAGTACCAAATTATGCACCCATTTCCCCCCATAACACCCCTGGGTGTGTTTTCCGATCGGGCTGCCGAGATACGGGACAAAACCAGGGCCCAAACGGAGCCTGTCTGAAACAGTAATTCCTCGGATGTGTAACGGTTTGCAGCGTTTCTAGTGTTTACATTCATTCAAAACTGTATCCTGCTGATGTCGTTCACCCAGGAACACTCAAAATGACGATTTACCACCGCTTAATTAACACTCTTTCCAATCTGGTTTTCGTAAATCTCACAGTTGTGAGACAGCCCTGCTCAGAGTGGTTGAGGATATCAAGAATGGAATTGAAGTGAACAAGTGCACAGTTATGGTGCTCCTTGATTTCCGAAATGCTTTCGGCTCTGTCCCATCTCCTTTTCATTCGGAAGCTGAAATCATTTTTCAATTTCTCTTCTTCCGCCTGTTCTTTAATTCTTTCATATCTCATTGGAAGGTCTCAATATGTTGTTCTCAATGAATCATGTTCCAATACACGTAGTCTTACTAATGGCATTCCCCAGGGCGCTGTTTTGGGCCCCACGTTTTTCTCTCTTTTTATTAATGATCTCCCACGTAAATTAAAGTTCTGTTTTCATCATCTTTTTGCGGATGATTTCCAAATTTATTTGCAAAGTGAGCTAGGTGAGTCACTCATCTCCGCCATCCATACAATCAACTCCGAATTAGTCAATGTCTCCAAGTGGGCGTCTGATAATGGCATACTTCTCAATCCTCTCAAATCCCAAGCAATAGTCGTCTACAGAGTTGACATCCCTACTGACCCGTTACCACCAATTTTGGTGGATGGAGTTGTGGTGCCATATTCAGCTCAGGTGAGGAACTTGGGGTTTTTTTTTGACAAGAAACTTTCTTGGGACAATCATATTCCCAGACTTTGCCGGCGCGTGTATGCTTCTCTTCATTCTCTAAGACGACTGTCCAATTTTACACCCTTATACTTGAAACGTAGATTGGCTCACGCTTTGGTCCTTCCCCATTTCTTATACTGCTCATCCCTCTTCTCATCTTCTATTTCTTCATCCCTCGCAAACCGGTTGCGCATTGCCTACAACTCCGCTATTCGCTATGCACACAACATCAAGCCTCGTCATCCCATAGATGATTTTAAATTATTTCCTTTACCTCTCAACGAATTTTACATTTTCAGACAATTAAAGGTAGTATTCCAGGTTCTGCATGGTATGCTTCCCTCCTACCTCAATTCGATCTTCCATCGAGCTGCTTCAGAGAGATCCAATGCCCTTCTCATACCTAGGCATTACAGCCGAACGATGGCTAGCTCCTTTGGTGTATCGGGTGCCCGATCATGGAACTCCCTACCAGTCGCTATTAGGTCGTTGCCTACCCTTGGGCGATTCTTGGCTGCAGTAGACAGACATTTTCAACTTGAAAAGTAATATTATCCTTGTCATTCTGCTAGCAAGTGTGCATTCCCCCCCACCCCCTTCAGTTTTTTAAAAAAATGTTTAGTTTTGTGTTTTACCTATGGTATTTTGTATTCTTGTTTTAATTGGTTCTTGTTTTAATTGGTTCTTAGGTAAGTGCTGCCCCGCCAAACTATTTCAGTTTTGTTTGCACAGCTATGTGGTTCGTGTGTGTATTTTATGGACATAAATATGTCTATTGCACAATAAAAGTTACTATTATTATTACTATTAATATCACCGACTACGTTATCAACACTATCGTTTTCACATAATCAACGACCAGGGTAAAGTGTTGTCACTTATACCTCAGTGTTTAGCGGAAAAGATTTTGTTACATCCCTCTTGAATTACATGTTTAACCCTGGGCTTGACCTCATAATTTGGTAGGTATATCCCGGGGGGGGGGGGGGGGGGACTTTTTGCTTGAACGCTAAAAACTAATTTGTTGGACCTTTTGGTTTATTATTCTGTGAATAAAACACCTTTGTATTCGCTCAGCAATTAAAAAAAATAATATCCCCTAAAAATTTCTTCTTTTACGTTTCAAGGTGCATAGATCCCAAAAATGCGATGTCCGTCCGCCGTATCAAGCACATCTACTTCAATTTCGGTCTAAAAATTAGTTCTTCATGCACCATTTGGGCCCTAGTTGTGTCCAAAAACTTTGCAGCCCGATCGGAATATACCCAGGGGTATTATGGGTTTAAAAAAATCAGTCATGCAGCATGACTTAATGAGCGAATTTTCAAAGAAATATTCGAATTAATGGCTATGGTTTTGAATAAAGGAAAACTTCGGTCTAAAATTTGGTTTTCTATGTATATTCTCTTCGTATTTATTTTAATTTGTACGTTTTGTCCCATCCTGATTCTACCGTTTGTTTATTACGTAATTGTACTAAGTGCTTATTTATTTGATCGCTGTGGGTAAATTCAAGGAGTTGTACTAATCGTTAGCCTCCCCCTTTTTGCTTCGAACTCTCGTCTTCAATTAATACTTCTCACATTTTTCAATCTGACCACTCTAAGGGGGTGGGGGTAAGAGTTTAAAGATATCCTAGTTTTGGGTAATTTTTTGCGCACTTTAAATGCTCTAATTTAAGAACGGATTTAGATATCTAAAATCCGATTTCACTATCGTGTTCAGCGTGCAAAAAACCTTTAAAATGAGGGGGTCACTTGTTAGAAAATAACATTTTGGGGATTTTTGGGTAATTTTTGCGCACTTTAAATGCTCTAATTTGAGAACGGATCAAGATATCTAAAATCCGATTCCACCATCGTGTTCAGCGTGCAAAAACCTTTAAAATGAGGGGTCACTTGTTGGAAAATAACATTTTGGGGATTTTTGGGTAATTTTTGCGCACTTTAAATGCTCTAATTTGAGAACGGATCAAGATATCTAAAATCCGATTCCACCATCGTGTTCAGCGTGCAAAAACCTTTAAATGAGGGGTCACTTGTTAGGAAAATAACATTTTGGGGATTTTTAGGTAATTTTTGCGCACTTTAAATGCTCTAATTTGAGAACGGATCAAGATATCTAAAATCCGATTCCACCATCGTGTTCAGCGTGCAAAAACCTTTAAAATGAGGGGTCACTTGTTGGAAAATAACATTTTGGGGATTTTTGGGTAATTTTTGCGCACTTTAAATGCGCCAAAACCCTCCTTAGAGTAGGCCAATTTCGCCCATCTTCGAACTTAGCCTTTCGATTGCCAAGATAGATTTTTTGTGCAAAATTTGAGCTGTTTATTCTCAATTCTATCGAGAGTTATCGTCTGGAGTGACACATATATAAATAAATATATATAATATACATATAAAAAAGTGTTAAATTTCAGGAATCGTTTTAGAATGGTCTGAAACGGATTTCTATGAAGAAAATTTCCAAAAATTTATATTATTTAAATTTCGAAGCCCATTGCAATAGCTTCATTTTCTTTGAAAATTCGCTAAAAGGTTGTAAGAATAGTGTTTTTTGGTGTTTTAGTAATATGAGCTTGTGAGGTATCGTTTTTCCATGTTTTTTAGGATGAGGAGACCGAATATGAAGTCGATTTTGACCAACGAGCGATGAATTGAGGTTCTAACAAAGTTTAAGACTTGCAGTTACCTACGTTAAAATTTGGTCTAAGATCGCCGTTCTTCCGCGCAGTTTCGGCCCCCATTTGGGGGACACATTTGGGTACCAGTTGTGCTCCGAAACACGGCAGCCCGATCGGCATACACCCAGGGGTGTTGTGGGAGGGGGGGGGGGGAGGAAAGGGCGTGAAAAGGGTTTTTTAAAAAAATTTTTTAAAATTTTTTTTCTTTATAAATTTTATTTGGCATTAATGGAGCACATTTTACAGCCATATGGTTGTTCGATTTTTTTGAGGTTTTAGTGAACACGAGCTTGTGATGTATCGTTTTCCGTGTTTCTAGGGCGAGATGACCGAATATGAAGTTGATTTTATTTATTTATTTATTTATTGTACGTCACGAGCTAGTGCCCTGTTTATAACAACAACAAAACAGATTTTGATCAAAGAGTGAAGAATTGAGGTTGTAACGAAGGTTCAGCTCCCAAAGTTCCTTTTTTATGAGTCAAAAACCTGGGAAATTGTCTGAAATCACCATAAACTTGTATGATAACAGTAGAAGTAGTATCAACAGGGTGAATCAACATGATTAAAAGGTGCTATCAACAAGCAAAGATAACAATTTGCTAAAAATAGGAGCCTAATGGGGGGGGGGGGGGGGGGGCAAATTTGTGGAAACCATCAAAACTAACTATTTCAAATTGCACATGGAAGAAACAATAAATGAGCAACCAGCATTTCTGCAGGTATGTCCAATAGAATAATACGCCCATGTGACAACAAGGACTTTGGAGCGTTTTACTTTACTTTTATATGTACCTCCTAATATTGGTGCCCACCCGACAAGAACCAGAAAACGCCGCTTAGATCCCAAACGGGGATGTAAAGATCGGACGCTTTAGCCCGCCGACCACTCCTTGTTGCCAAAGGCAAGGAAAAGGGGCAGTGCGATAGGTAAAGGGCCCTGTAGTAGGACAAAGGTAGAGGCGGTGCGCGGAAGGGGTGAGCGAGCCCTTGGAGGAAAGCTGGAAGAGGAGGGAACCAAGCGAGGGGGAGTATAGTGAAGATTGCAGAAGGAAAAGGACCCAGGTATGTGGCAACTAATAATACGTTATTCTACCAACTATAAATAAATATTGTACCAAATAGCTTACGTTGGAAAGACCATGGAAACATGGTGAATGGCTGAAGACCATGAAAACATGGTGAAAAACCATTTCATGGTTGATGAGAGGATTGGTGGCGGCTGTAGGGGAGGTTGGAGGCCGCTTGGACCAAACGGTCCCAAAATTGGGCATCTCTGGTCACAGAAAAGGACCCTGTGTCCGTGTAGGGGCATGGGGTCCAGGAAAGGGACGATCTCGTCCAGAAAAACGGCCATAGAAATAAAATCCAGCAAACAGTTCTATTTATAAGAACCTAATCCCTAGTAACTAGTATCTCCATTTGTGTTTTCTGTCGTATCAATGAATTTCTATGTAACCTTTCCCGTACGTCATTTGGTAAATTAGCGAATTTGCTACACTCCTTGCTGAAATATGAAGGGGTAACCATTGGCTGCGATCATCTAGCGTGAGAAATCCGCGTTTACCTGCAGGTTTTTACCTATTGCCAATTAATTTGGGTTTCGCCAACAGATGACTTGACAGGTATGCAATAACCTGCAACACTCTCAAGTCTTGATGGTTGGGTAGGCCAGCAGCGCCGTGATAGTTGAACTGTTATTAGGGGTATTCATGGTCCATTTCGAATGTCGAATCGTCGAAAATCGAATTCGTCCTCAAGCGTGGATTTCATGAGGACCCCTTCGAGTTGGCCGTGTCGAATCGTCGAAAATCGAAATGCTCCTAGCGCTCCTTGCGGTCGTCAGCGAGAACGAAATCAGTACTGATAGCTTATCAGTGATAGGAGCCAGATTTTAGCCAGCGGGATGTGTTTAATGGTTAATGGAGCTGCCGCTACGATCGCTGCTGCAATTCGACGTCGAACTCGCAATTCGAAGCTCCCGGCCCGTGGTATTTCGAATCGTGGAGAATGGCAGGGGCGCATGCGCACTGTCTCTTTTCGAATTGCTCAATTCGATATTCGACGTAATTCGACGATTCGACGTCGAATTAGCCAAACCATGAATACCCCTATTATAGGCGCGAGACCTTATCGCGGCGCTAGAAGCCTCACGTGACATGGTAGTAAAATGCGGGTTTTTAGCGTAACCACGTGTTCTCTGACAATAATAATAATAATAATAATAATTATTATTATAAGCGCACTGCATCTAGTAGGATTGGGCTGTTTCTAATCATCAGCACCCATCACTCATCATCATCATTGTAACAAAAAATACCACCGCCACTGCTGCACTCATATTTCTTTAATTCGGGGCAAGCCGAATACAAAATCAAAACGATAAATCATTCTAACGTAGGGATAGAAAAAAAAATGATGCAATGGTCCTAAAAGCATAAATGAACAAATAAAACAAAATGCTTCGTGAATATAATTATATAACAGGGGAAGACAGGCGATCGAAGTCCGGTGGACAGGGTGACAGAGTGAGGAGAGTGACGGTGAACCCTCGAGTCCCCCTCTTCTTCTTCTTTTAGCGAATTTTCAAAGAAAATGAAGCTATTGCAATGGCTTCGAAAATTTAAATAATATAAAGTTTTGGAAATTTTCTTCATAGAAATCCGTTTCAGACCATTCTAAAACGATTCCTGAAATTTAACACTTTTTTAGCGAATTTTCAAAGAAAATTGAAGCTATTGCAATGGCTTCGAAATTTAAATAATATAAATTTTTGGAAATTTTCTTCATAGAAATCCGTTTCAGACCATTCTAAAACGATTCCTGAATTTAACACTTTTAGCGAATTTCAAAGAAAATGAAGCTATTGCAATGGCTTCGAAATTTAAATAATATAAATTTTTGGAAATTTTCTTCATAGAAATCCGTTTCAGACCATTCTAAAACGATTCCTGAAATTTAACACTTTTTTTTATATGTATATATATATATATATATATATATATATATATATTTATTTATATATGTGTCACTCCAGACGATAACTCTCGATAGAATTGAGATAAACAGCTCAAATTTGCACAAAAAATCTATCTTGGCAATCGAAAGGCTAAGTTCGAAGATGGGCGAAATTGGCCTACTCTAAGGAGGGTTTTGGCGCATTTAAAGTGCGCAAAAATTACCCAAAAATCCCCAAAATGTTATTTTCCAACAAGTGACCCCTCATTTTAAAGGTTTTTGCACGCTGAACACGATGGTGGAATCGGATTTTAGATATCTTGATCCGTTCTCAAATTAGAGCATTTAAAGTGCGCAAAAATTACCTAAAAATCCCCAAAATGTTATTTTCTAACAAGTGACCCCTCATTTTAAAGGTTTTTGCACGCTGAACACGATGGTGGAATCGGATTTTAGATATCTTGATCCGTTCTCAAATTAGAGCATTTAAAGTGCGCAAAAATTACCCAAAAATCCCCAAAATGTTATTTTCCAACAAGTGACCCCTCATTTTATAGGTTTTTGCACGCTGAACACGATGGTGGAATCGGATTTTAGATATCTTGATTCCGTTCTCAATTAGAGCATTTAAAGTGCGCAAAAATTACCCAAAAATCCCCAAAATGTTATTTTCTAACAAGTGACCCCTCATTTTAAGGTTTTTGCACGCTGAACACGATAGTGAAATCGGATTTTAGATATCTAAATCCGTTCTTAAATTAGAGCATTTAAAGTGCGCAAAATTACCCAAAACTAGGATAATCTTTAAACTCTTACCCCACCCCCTTAGAGTGGTCAGATTGAAAAATGTGAGAAGTATTAATTGAAGACGAGAGTTCGAAGCAAAAAAGGGGGGAGGCAAACGATTAGTACAACTCCTTGAATTTACCCACAGCGATCAAATAAATAAGCACTTAGTACAATTACGTAATAAACAAACGGTAGAATCAGGATGGACAAAACGTACAAATTAAAATAAATACGAAGAGAATATACATAGAAAACCAAATTTTGACCGAAGTTTTCCTTTATTCAAAACCATAGCCATTAATTCGAATATTTCTTTGAAAATTCGCTCATTAAGTCATGCTGCATGACTGATTTTTTTATATGTATATATATATATATATATTTATTTATATATGTGTCACTCCAGACGATAACTCTCGATAGAATTGAGATAAACAGCTCAAATTTGCACAAAAAATCATCTTGGCAATCGAAAGGCTAAGTTCGAAGATGGGCGAAATTGGCCTACTCTAAGGAGGGTTTTGGCGCATTTAAAGTGCGCAAAAATTACCCAAAAAATCCCCAAAATGTTATTTCCAACAAGTGACCCCTCATTTTAAGGTTTTTGCACGCTGAACACGATGGTGGAATCGGATTTTAGATATCTTGATCCGTTCTCAAATTAGAGCATTTAAAGTCCGCAAAAATTACCTAAAAATCCCCAAAATGTTATTTTCTAACAAGTGACCCCTCATTTTAAAGGTTTTTGCACGCTGAACACGATGGTGGAATCGGATTTTAGATATCTTGATCCGTTCTCAAATTAGAGCATTTAAAGTGCGCAAAAATTACCCAAAAATCCCCCAAAATGTTATTTCCAACAAGTGACCCCTCATTTTAAAGGTTTTTGCACGCTGAACAAGATGGTGGAATCGGATTTTAGATATCTTGATCCGTTCTCAAATTAGAGCATTTAAAGTGCGCAAAAATTACCAAAAATCCCCCAAAATGTTATTTTCTAACAAGTGACCCCTCATTTTAAAGGTTTTTGCACGCTGAACACGATAGTGAAATCGGATTTTAGATATCTAAATCCGTTCTTAAATTAGAGCATTTAAAGTGCGCAAAAATTACCCAAAACTAGGATAATCTTTAAACTCTTACCCCCACCCCCTTAGAGTGGTCAGATTGAAAATGTGAGAAGTATTAATTGAAGACGAGAGTTCGAAGCAAAAAAGGGGGAGGCAAACGATTAGTACAACTCCTTGAATTTACCCACAGCGATCAAATAAATAAGCACTTAGTACAATTACGTAATAAACAAACGGTAGAATCAGGATGGACAAAACGTACAAATTAAAATAAATACGAAGAGAATATACATAGAAAACCAAATTTTAGACCGAAGTTTTCCTTTATTCAAAACCATAGCCATTAATTCGAATATTTCTTTGAAAATTCGCTCATTAAGTCATGCTGCATGACTGATATTTTTTTTATATGTATATATATATTTATATATGTGTCACTCCAGACGATAACTCTCGATAGAATTGAGATAAACAGCTCAAATTTGCACAAAAAATCTATCTTGGCAATCGAAAGGCTAAGTTCGAAGATGGGCGAAATTGGCCTACTCTAAGGAGGGTTTTGGCGCATTTAAAGTGCGCAAAAATTACCCAAAAATCTAAAGTGCGCAAAAATTACCCAAAAATCCCCAAAATGTTATTTTCCAACAAGTGACCCCTCATTTTAAAGGTTTTTGCACGCTGAACACGATGGTGGAATCGGATTTTAGATATCTTGATCCGTTCTCAAATTAGAGCATTTAAAGTGCGCAAAAATTACCCAAAAATCCCCAAAATGTTATTTTCCAACAAGTGACCCCTCATTTTAAAGGTTTTTGCACGCTGAACACGATGGTGGAATCGGATTTTAGATATCTTGATCCGTTCTCAAATTAGAGCATTTAAAGTGCGCAAAAATTACCCAAAAATCCCCAAAATGTTATTTTCTAACAAGTGACCCCTCATTTTAAAGGTTTTTGCACGCTGAACACGATAGTGAAATCGGATTTTAGATATCTAAATCCGTTCTTAAATTAGAGCATTTAAAGTGCGCAAAAATTACCCAAAACTAGGATAATCTTTAAACTCTTACCCCCACCCCCTTAGAGTGGTCAGATTGAAAAATGTGAGAAGTATTAATTGAAGACGAGAGTTCGAAGCAAAAAAGGGGGAGGCAAACGATTAGTACAACTCCTTGAATTTACCCACAGCGATCAAATAAATAAGCACTTAGTACAATTACGTAATAAACAAACGGTAGAATCAGGATGGACAAAACGTACAAATTAAAATAAATACGAAGAGAATATACATAGAAAACCAAATTTTAGACCGAAGTTTTCCTTTATTCAAAACCATAGCCATTAATTCGAATATTTCTTTGAAAATTCGCTCATTAAGTCATGCTGCATGACTGATATTTTTTTTATATGTATATATATATTTATATATGTGTCACTCCAGACGATAACTCTCGATAGAATTGAGATAAACAGCTCAAATTTGCACAAAAAATCTATCTTGGCAATCGAAAGGCTAAGTTCGAAGATGGGCGAAATTGGCCTACTCTAAGGAGGGTTTTGGCGCATTTAAAGTGCGCAAAAATTACCCAAAAATCCCCAAAATGTTATTTTCCAACAAGTGACCCCTCATTTTAAAGGTTTTTGCACGCTGAACACGATGGTGGAATCGGATTTTAGATATCTTGATCCGTTCTCAAATTAGAGCATTTAAAGTGCGCAAAAATTACCCAAAAATCCCCAAAATGTTATTTTCTAACAAGTGACCCCTCATTTTAAAGGTTTTTGCACGCTGAACACGATGGTGAAATCGGATTTTAGATATCTAAATCCGTTCTTAAATTGAGCATTTAAAGTGCGCAAAAATTACCCAAAACTAGGATAATCTTTAAACTCTTACCCCCCCCCCCCCCCCACCACCTTAGAGTGGTCAGATTGAAAAATGTGAGAAGTATTAATTGAAGACGAGAGTTCGAAGCAAAACAAAACCATAGCCATTAATTCGAATATTTCTTTGAAAATTCGCTGATTAAGTCATGCTGCATGACTGGTTTTTTTTTTTAAAGTACCTAATTGATATATTTGTTATATCAGTAACATAACAACTGAACTTGGCCCATTAAGTTAGTTTGCTATAAATATGATTCAACTGTTTGTAGAGTTTTTAGCCCAGTGGCTGTAACTCATGACTAGCGATATTATCACCAGCTAAGAAGGGACATCGATTAGGCTTCAGCCAAAACGACCCCATCTTCGCCGGAAAAACAAATGACTCGAGAAGTGCCACTGTCACCTTCCTCCCCACATGACATACTTGCGGGTAGCGGAAGTATGAGTGGGGAAAAGGGGGGTTGAAAAGTGGTGTGAAGCAATGTACCTCATTAATATTTTACTGGTGGTGAACAAAGCTCCTACATACGAGTATTGGTGGATAATATTGTCAGAGGTTGTTGTACAGTGAATTGTGACCACCGGGGCAACCTCTAGGTGATAAACCTCCATCGTTAGGAGGAAACAACTGTTAGGACTTGTAAATTGGGATACCTACGGCATTAATTGCCTTCAAATGAGCTCAGTATATTTTAATTATACTAAGCTCTAAAGGGGGAATGGGGGTGGGGAAGCCAATAGATGTATGTATTATAAAAGCGGCAGAATGTTTGTGAAGGAATCCTTCTGGAAACCTTTGGGCTTATTCTTCTGGAAAGCCCTAAAAAATTGGAGAGAGTATGGTGAATTACTCAGCGCATACTACCAAAGCACGCTCTGCTACCCTGTGACAGAGTGAGGAGAATGACGGTGGACCCTCGAGAGTCCCCCTCTATGACTGGCGGTATTACCACCCGCTAAGAAGGGATTTGCTGGGATGCTTGGGTTTGGATTCGAAACACATTCAAATCATTCGGAATTTGTACAAGGAACAGGGCGCCGAGATCCTGGTCGAGGGTCACCCTTCCGCTCAGGTACCGAGGGCGTTTGGCGAAGGGCGTTCGCCAGGGGGGCTTGCTCTCTCCTCAACTCTTCAACCTCTACTCTGAGGCCATCTATCAGGAGGCTCTGCTGAACTCCCATGCTGGAATCACGGTGAATGGCCGCCTGATTAATAACGTTTGATATGCAGATGATACGTCACTGATTGCACGGAGTATGGAGGAACTGCAGGCTTTGCTGGACAGGGTCGCAGCAGTAGGAGAGAGGCATGGTATTAGAATAAATACCAAGAAAACGAAATTCATGGTCGTGAGCCGTGAGGAGCAGCAGGCGGTCGGTTTATCGGTTGGTGCAGAGCCGAGCCCATAGAAAGAGTGACCACCTTCAAGTACCTCGGGTGACGCTTACACGAGAGCACATATGTGAACTCGGAAATACAATCCCATAGAGCTATGGCAAAAGCTGCTTTTATGAAATACAGGGCCGTGCTATATGACAAAAATATCAGAGTGTCGTCTCGCTTCTGCTTTCTTCAGTGCTAAGTTTGGTCCATATTCCTGTACGGAGTGGAGTCGTGGACCCTTCGAGTCTCCCACATGAGCAAGATCGAAGCTTTTGAAATTTAGTTTTAAAGGAGAATGTAGCGAATTTCCAGGGTTCGCGGGTTCACTAAAGAAAATTTACTCCGTTTGGTGCACACGGAACGATAATTGTTAAGAACAGTAAAGAAAAGGAAAGTGTCATACGTTGGCCATCTGCTCTGTGGAGACAAGTATTCCCTGCTGCTGCTCATATTCGAGGGGTAAACTGAAGGGAAGCGGGGCTTAACACGTTCCGAGCGGAATGGATCGATCGATCCAAGGCCTGCCGTTCAATTCACCCAGCCTGGATCTATCGATCCAGCTACGGGGAGCGTTTCTACGATAATAGGCCTCTACATTCTGCTCTGAAACTGAAATATCGCGCACTCTAGTGACTGCTGAGTTTAACACCTTTAGTCTAGATGATCTGACATCCGAGAGACTGCGTTCCGTTTCGTTATTCCAAGCCGTTTGTTTACCAACATTTTCTCGCCTCGTTTGGATGATGTTTTCGGGTACAATGTTCAGTTTTGTTGTGATTATTGCGTTCCTTTTTTCCTCGAGGAATCTGTTTCAGTTCCCCTTTGGCATCCAACCACGGTAAGTCGTTATTCATGAGTCTAGGCCTCAAAAGACCGCCGATTGTATTGCGGGCTGCCTATTCCATAAAATCCATGATTTTCATCCAATTTTGGTTCCACATTGTAGTTTTCGTTCATAACTAATCATGATAAGCAGTTATCAAAAAATAACTCGAAAAAACGGGTGCCGTCACAGGGAGTCTCCACCAAAATTGGCGCCGCTCGGAACGTGTTAAGGCGAAGGAAGACCTCATGGTACCAAAATATTTATCAATGGACCGGACTAAAATTTTATGATTTGAAAAATCAGGCCATGGACCGTGATATATTCCGGCAAATTGTCGCCAACCTCTGAAACCAGAGAAGGCACCAGAAGAAGAAGAAGAAGGGACATCGATTAGGCTTCAGCCAGAACGAGTGGGGGGGAATGAAGTCCAGGTTCACGGTTAAGAAGAGGTTGGCGATCCAAGGGTGTCTTGAAAGGGTTGATTTCTGACATAGTTCGTAGGGGAAAATGAAACGTTGAACAGCAATTGAGAGCTTGAGGAGATGCGAGGAGCCATGATGCACACCTTGGACAGAAGTGGTGGGCAATCGACACATGACAAGCCAACGATCGCACAAATTGCTCCGCATCCTCTCCAGAAAAGAACCGTGGACACCCAGCGAACTCAGCAGCGACAGAAGGTGAGGATGGGACAACTAGTGGAATGCCTTGGCAAAGTCCATCGATGTAACATCGGTATGGAGACCTCGTTGGAAGCCCAAGAGCCATTTTCTAAATGCATTGCAGAGAAAAGGATGTACAAATAAATGTTTCATACATACTCCAGATCTTCTATAGGCTTTGGAGATACCTAGCAGGTAACTATCACTTTAAAAATAAATAAAATATAATAAATAAAAAATAAATAATTGTTGAAATCGAATGAGATAATTAACAAACTGTAGTTTGGCACTGCACGGATCTCTTTGATGTTAGACAGGTCGTCAGGACAGAGGATGGTGCAGGAGATCGAAGCAGTGCTGCAGTAGTTGGAGCTTGCTGATAACAAGTACTTCTCCACTATGAAGTCATATTAGCAGAACATATTCAGTACACCTGGTGTACCCTGTATGGGTATACAGGGTACACCAGCTGTAGGGTAACAGCTCTCATTAAGCTTAATAAGAAAACTGACATTCTGCAGAGGCCTTGGTACTCGATGGCGATATTTTTGTTGTTGAGGTAGGCCATCCTCATGAGGCGGTAGAGCTAGGAGTGGGATATGCCTTCAGTTATTACAATAGAAGTATCTGCTTTACGAGATTGTAGCTAGGCCGAATGGTCAAAATACAGTTTGTTCTCCCCTACAGGGGCGTTGCGTCCATAAGGCCCCTTGGGCCACTCCCCCGGCACCCAGAAACACTAAGAGTAAAAAAAACTCCAACCATGTGTTCAGCTGGCATTTGAATTTCCCTCCATAAACTGAACCTAGCATTTTTCGCAAAGTTCAGCAGTGACACGACAGAGTTCTCCAGATATGGATATTCAATATGTGGTTCCGTCAAGTTGGCTCCCTTTATCTCCCCAGATGGAGCATGTTATCAGAATATAGCGACAGTAATCGATGTCGTGCAATCGAAATCGAAACCTGGGCTCCTGAAACTGGCAGGTCCTGGGACCTAGTGTCGCCATGGCAACCGAGAAAAGTGGGCCGTCTGCGCAAGCCCAGTCAAGTAAACATGTTGCTTGCCACGCTCACTTTGGGCCACTGCCCCACAATATAATTTCAACCCCAAAATCGTTAATTTCAATCGATTTGATTCAATTTGTCATCTCGATAAGGGATGCTTCTTCTTCTGATTTGTTTTTATCTGAATCACATTCGCTTTCTCTGTCAGTTTTCAATTTTGTTGTTTCAAATTTTGCGCGTTTTGCGTTCAGTCCAGTTCCGATGACAGATTTGTATTTGTGGTTCCTATTTGCGTTTTGTCCTGTTTGCTGTTTGTGGTTTGTGGATTGATCGGCGTCAACACACAGACAACTATCTAAATTGCCGACGTTTTCGTAAGACGATAGAATGTTGATTAAAAGAGATAAGCTTTGCTGAATATCACTGCTATCAGTAAATAAGGGAAGAGGGTGTTGTTGTATTGTGGTATTTTTTAGACATATCTGTTGGTTTTGTGCTCTGATCTGGTGCCCCACCGTTTTCAGACCCCACGCACCGCTACTGGTCCCCCATATCCCACTTAGATGCTGAATAAGATAACAAACGTACTGCAGAGGCCTTGGTACTGGACGGCGATCTGTTTGTTGTTGAGGCAGGCTTCCCTCTTGAGGCGGCAGAGGTTGGAGTAGGATATGCCGTCGCTGCCACAAACTGGCTCATACTCCGAACCACAGCTAATGCACTCGCACTCGGCGATAAGGCCGATCTGCTTACAGACGGCCAGTGGCCCGCAGTCCTTGTGCGTACATGGCCCATCAGCACCTACAAAAAGTGAATGAACATTGAAATTTGAATGATCTTTTGACTCAAATAGAAAATTAACTTTGTAACAGTGTGGGCTGTTCTCGAAACATTTAAAGGGATTAATTCTCAAACCGCTCTGCATCTATCAACACGAAAACTCATCACAAGTTACATAGGTAGTTAATATTACCGCAAAAGGGATTGATACCTACCCATTTTGCCATCCAAAGCGACATGCTCAGTGTATCGCACCTCGCTCTTGGATGTGCGTATAGGAACCTGCTTCTTCCCCCTCCAAACCTTGAAATTTCTTTTTGTGTCTACTTAGGCAGGCAAAATGGACATCAATCCTTTTTGCGGCTGAGAAGGATTTGTTGAAGGGTTGTTTCTAGGGGGGGGGGGGGGGATCACATCTTTTTGCATTGATTAAGTAAACATCTCAGTAATCCATCAATTTTTCCCAGTAGGTACCTCCAGTGATTTTCAGTAGGTACCTACTTACTACCTACTCAACATACCTACGTAGTACCTACTCATACTACCTACATAGTACTTACACAGTAGTGCCAACTTTTTACTTACTCAGAACTACCTACTAAGTACCTACTGACTACAACAGGGTTGTTTTTGGGGGGAGACATTGAAGTAAACATTTTTTTACCTACCCAACAGATTTTTTCTCAGTACCTAGTTACAGTAAAATTTCAATTGTGGAGGGGGGAGGGGAGAGGGGGGATTCACAAAAGGGACCTCCTTGGAGGATAACGAATGTGTGTGCAGAATATCAGCTCGATCCGTTATGTCGCTGTGAGGCTGTAGCCCTGTCAAAGAACAACGAGAATGAGAGGAGCATGAAGAAGAAGAAGAATAAGAAGATTGAGGAGAAGAAGAGAAAGAAGTAGAAAAACAGTGATTTTCAAACATCCATAACTCCGGCACCTGATGACCCGGAGTGTTGAAATTTGGTACACGCGCTCAGGGGCCCCTCGAGAATGGGTGTACCAAAAACAAGCACCTGAAACCTCCAGGGGGTCGAGTAAGGGGGGGAAGGTAAACCCCTAATTGTGTTGTCCTGTAAATAGTGTCTTGGTGGCTGTAATTAGTTATGGAGGTTTTCGGTTTCCCTGGCGGGCGGGACGCTCCTGCGTCCCTTGGCGGGAATGGGCGAAGTGAGGCCAGACTGAAAATCAAAAATCTCACCAGCAGATGCATCCACGACAAATTTTGATTCAATTTTATCATTCTATATTTCCACACACCGCAGATGCCAGTGTACGCCAGCTTGACTGCGCCTCGTTCCAGACACATCCGCCTCCTGAGATGACATGCGGAATCGTAGGTCTGACCGTCGGAGCCGCAAACGGGTCGCATCACCTCCTCGCAGGGCGGCGGACACTCGCAGGTCGCTCGCCCGTCTTTGCTCACCATGCAGAAGCTCCCGTACTCGCATTCGAGTCCGACACAAGGGTTCACTCCTGAAACAGAAGTATGAAGAAGAAGAAGAAGAAGAAGGATTATTTATTGGCATTTAAGAAAAGAAAAATATTGAGAAAAATTAAATAAACACTCCAAAATATACCAACGCCTGCCAGTTAAAAAGTTAGACCTGAGAGAAACCAGATCGAGAATTGAGATTGAAACAAGTCTTTCACAGCTGAGGAAAGTACATTAAAGTACATAATATTCGCCGAAAGTGTCGGCCGTTGAGGCACGTTGTAATAACGCCTGTCCAATTCCCACTATAATACAAAATAGCGGATCCTCTTTTGGTTCATTATTCTTCGAATAATACACCTGTTTAGCTCAGCAAAAAAGTGTATAAAACACCCCCTCAAAATTTTTTCTTTCGTGTTTCAAGGTGCGTAGATTCCAAAAATGCAATGTCAGTCCGCCGTATCATGTATACCGGCCTCACTTTCGGTCTGAAAAATTCGTTGTGTCGTCAGTTTGGGCCCTAGTTGTGTCCCGAAACGTTGCAGCTCGATCGGAATACACCCAAGGTGGTGAAAAATGGGTGTAAAAATGGGGATTTTTGGTGTTTTAGTGAACATGAGCTTGTGAGGTATCGTTTTCCATGTTTTTTAGGTTTTAGGACGATGAGACCGAATATGAAGTGGCTAGTGACCAAAGAGTGGAAAATCGAGGTTCTAACGAGGTTTCAGCCTTAAATTAACTTTAATTTTGTGTTTAAAATCGTCTTCCTTCCGCAGACAGTTTGGGTCCCCATTTGGGAACACATTTGGCTCCTAGTGATGCTTCGAAGCTCGGCAGCCCGATCGGAATACACCCAGGTGTGTTATGGGGGGAAAATAGGGGGTATCGTATTTTTTTAAAAAGGTTTTAGTGAACAGGAGCTTGTGAGGTTTCGTTTTCCATATTGTTTAGGGCGAGAAGACATGAAGTTGATTTTGACCAATGAGTAAAGAATTGAGGCTTTAACGAAGGTTCAGCTCACGAAATTCATGTTTCATGAGACAAATCCTGAGAAATTGCCTGAAATCACCATAAACTTGTATAATAACACTAGAAGTAGTATCAACAGTGAATCAAGACAATTAAGCGGCACTACCAATGACCAAAGATAATTTTTTTGTAAAAAAGTTGGCTAATGAGTGTTTTTGGGGAGGCCAAAATTGGAGGAAACCATCAAAAGTAGCTATTTCAATTATTGAACATGGAAGAAACGATAAATGAACAGCCAAAATTTCTGTATGTATGTCCAGTAGAATAATAAACTCACGTGACAAGGATTTCGTATCGTCCAGTCAGATCCATAATTCGTTTTCTGTCATGTTACGCTTCACTTTTCAGGCCTATGTCCATTCCATAAATATTTATTCCCCCCCAAACACAACGCATACCATGAAATAATACCGAGCACGTTGTTTTTCTTCGTGCAGGTCTCGGACTTACCAGTAGAGCAGGAGTCTTTGTAGAGTATCGAGAGCTGCTTCCTGGTTCTGCAGGCCTCCAACCGCATGAAACACTCATTGGAATACGTCTGCCCGTCCGTCGCACAGATGGGAGGACCTTCGAAGGAGCAGGAGTCGGGACAAGAGCAGCGGGCGACTCGCCCTTCTGTCACCAGGCAGATCTGACCGTCCGGACACACAACGCCTGCGCAGGGATCTGCAACATTCAGATTTAAAATTCAGATTTCCTTTATGAACATCATTGCAGGTACATTTTACAACGTTACATACTCATAACGTATCCCCAAGAAGAAGCCTGTCGTGATTCCCCTCACAGTATCCACTCCTATGACATTGTTATAAGATTTAACCAAATAAACGACGGGAACGTTGAGCGGGGCAGCGCCAAGGGGAAAGTAGCCGAAGGTGTTTTTCCCAACCGCCATCACTCCTCAACGGGCATAACGGCCGATTGAGGACGGGGACAGGTGGAAAAGTCCCTATATAAACAGCCCTTCTGGCCCAGCTCCTCATTCGACGATTCGACCGACTGACTTACGATTTCTCTCTCGGCCCTCTCTCTCTCGCCCTTTCTCTTACCTTTACTCGTATCTGCTGTGGTGAAAACCGTGGGATGCCCTCCTGGTATCTGCCGTGGTGAAAACCAGGGTGTCAGCTTCCACCTTCCAGGCGTTTGCTGTGGTGAAAATCGTGGGACGCCTCCTTCTTCCCTAACACCTCCTGTGGTGAAAACCGCGAGACACCTTCCTCTCCACTAGTGCCTGCTGTGGTGAAAACCGCGAGGTACTAGCACCCACATCCCAGGCGCCTGCTGTGGTGAAAACCGTGGGGATCCACTACCTCTAGCGTCTGCTGTGGTGAAAACCGCAGGACACCTTCCTCTCCTCTAGTACCTGCTGTAGTGAAAACCGCGGGGAGCTAACCTTCCATCCAACTAACGCCTGGTGTGGTGAAAACCGCGGGGCGTTTGTGAAAAGACTCCTAAGGAGCACATCCTTCCTCATACATCCTCATCCGCCTTCATCCAACCTCTGCCATTCATACAAGGAAGTTTCATAAAAGAAAGTTTCATACAAGGAAGTTTCATCTGCAGCATTTTTCATTATAAACTAATACAAATCTGGAGCGTTTTTCGAATAAGGTTTGGAGCGTTTTTCATTCTAAAACGAATATAAATGTGAAGCGGTTTTCATACAAGGAAGTTTCATAATTTCATACAAGGAAGTTTGATGCTTACAAGGAAGTCATACAAGGAAGTTTCATGCAAGGAAGTTTCATCTGGAGCGTTTTTCATTCTAAATTAAGTTCAAATCTGGAGCATTTTTCATTCTAAAACGAATACAAATGTGAAGCGTTTTTCATACAAGGAAGTCTCATACAAGGAGGTTCCATACTTTCATACAAGGAATTTCATACTTACAAGGAAGTCTCATACAACGAAGTTTCATAATTTCATAAAAGGAAGTTTCATACAAGGAAGTTTCATGTAAGAATGTTTGATACAAGAAGTTTCATCTGGAGCGCTTTTAATTCTAAAACTAATACAATTCTGGAGCGTTTTTCATATATGGTTTGGAGCGTTTTTCATTCTAAAACGAATACAAATGTGAAGCGTTTTTCATACAAGGAAGTCTCATACAAGGAGGTTCCATACTTTCATACAAGGAAGTTTCATACTTACAAGGAAGTCTCATACAAGGAGGTTCCATACTTTCATACAAGGAAGTTTCATACTTACAAGGAAGTCTCATACAAGGAAGTTTCATAATTTCATAAAAGGAAGTTTCATGCAAGAATCTTTGATACAAGAAGTTTCATCTGGAGCGTTTTTCATTCTAAAACGAATACAAATGTGAAGCGTTTTTCATACAAGGAAGTCTCATACAAGGAGGTTCCATACTTTCATACAAGGAAGTTTCATACTTACAAGGAAGTCTCATACAAGGAGGTTCCATACTTTCATACAAGGAAGTTTCATACTTACAAGGAAGTCTCATACAAGGAAGTTTCATAATTTCATAAAAGGAAGTTTCATACAAGGAAGTTTCATGCAAGAATGTTTGATACAAGAAGTTTCATCTGGAGCGCTTTTCATTCTAAAACTAATACAATTCTGGAGCGTTTTTCATATAAGGTTTGGAGCGTTTTTCATTCTAAAACGAATACAAATGTGAAGCGTTTTTCATACAAGGAAGTCTCATACAAGGAGGTTCCATACTTTCATACAAGGAAGTTTCATACTTACAAGGAAGTCTCATACAAGGAGGTTCCATACTTTCATACAAGGAAGTTTCATACTTACAAGGAAGTCTCATACAAGGAAGTTTCATAATTTCATAAAAGGAAGTTTCATACAAGGAAGTTTCATAATTTCATAAAAGGAAGTTTCATACAAGGAAGTTTCATAATTTCATAAAAGGAAGTTTCATACAAGGAAGTTTCATAATTTCATAAAAGGAAGTTTCATACAAGGAAGTTTCATAATTTCATAAAAGGAAGTTTCATACAAGGAAGTTTCATAATTTCATAAAAGGAAGTTTCATACAAGGAAGTTTCATGCAAGAATGTTTGATACAAGAAGTTTCATCTGGAGCGCTTTTCATTCTAAAACTAATACAATTCTGGAGCGTTTTTCATATAAGGTTTGGAGCATTTTTCATTCTAAAAGGAATACAAATGTGAAGCGTTTTTCACACAAGGAAGTCTCATACAAGGAGGTTCCATACTTTCATACAAGGAAGTTTCATACTTACAAGGAAGTCTCATACAAGGAAGTTTCATAATTTCATAAAAGGAAGTTTCATACAAGGAAGTTTCATAATTTCATAAAAGGAAGTTTCATACAAGGAAGTTTCATAATTTCATAAAAGGAAGTTTCATACAAGGAAGTTTCATAATTTCATAAAAGGAAGTTTCATTCAAGGAAGTTTCATGCAAGAATGTTTGATACAAGAAGTTTCATCTGGAGCGCTTTTCATTCTAAAACTAATACAATTCTGGAGCGTTTTTCATATAAGGTTTGGAGCATTTTTCATTCTAAAACGAATACAAATGTGAAGCGTTTTTCATACAAGGAAGTCTCATACAAGGAGGTTCCATACTTTCATACAAGGAAGTTTCATACTTACAAGGAAGTCTCATACAAGGAAGTTTCATAATTTCATAAAAGGAAGTTTCATACAAGGAAGTTTCATAATTTCATAAAAGGAAGTTTCATACAAGGAAGTTTCATAATTTCATAAAAGGAAGTTTCATACAAGGAAGTTTCATAATTTCATAAAAGGAAGTTTCATACAAGGAAGTTTCATGCAAGAATGTTTGATACAAGAAGTTTCATCTGGAGCGCTTTTCATTCTAAAACTAATACAATTCTGGAGCGTTTTTCATATAGGTTTGGAGCATTTTTCATTCTAAAACGAATACAAATGTGAAGCGTTTTTCATACAAGGAAGTCTCATACAAGGAGGTTCCATACTTTCATACAAGGAAGTTTCATACTTACAAGGAAGTCTCATACAAGGAAGTTTCATAATTTCATAAAAGGAAGTTTCATACAAGGAAGTTTCATGCAAGAATGTTTGATACAAGAAGTTTCATCTGGAGCGCTTTTCATTCTAAAACTAATACAATTCTGGAGCGTTTTTCATAATAAGGTTTGGAGCGTTTTTCATTCTAAAACCGTTTTTCATTCTAAAACGAATACAAATGTGAAGCGTTTTTCATACAAGGAAGTTTCATAATTTTATGTCAAGGAAGTTTCATAATTTCATACAAGGAAGTTTCATACTTACAAGGAAGTCTCATACAAGGAAGTTTCATACTTACAAGGAAGTCTCATACAAGGAAGTTTCATTCAAGGACGTTTCATAGAAGGAAGTTTCATACAAGGAAGTTTCATACAATTACGTTTTATACAAGGAAGTTTGATCTGGAGCGTTTTTCATTCTAAAACGAATACAAATCTGATGCTGAAATTTAAAGAGAATGGAATGTGCTTGAGAGAGTTTACAATACCGAGTTATAGCACAGAGCTGAATGGCTAAAACAGCTGAGGATTCTTGTGACAAGAAAACCGAGATATCGGGAAAGGGTTTCTTGTAATCCTCCGGGTTCTGGGCCACTGCGGTTTCGAACTCAACTTTTCGGTTAACCCCCCCCCCCCCCCCCCCCATCTATGACTACCTACTACCAATTCAGAGTCAAAACCGGAATACCCCCCCCCCCCCCCCCCTTAACTGGGACGGTCGAAGTTTGGGGCATTCCAAGTGAAAGGTCTCCTTTCGGTATCCTGGGATCCGTTTTGAGCAAGTACAATCCCTTTTCAAAATAACCACTGAAAGGTCTGATTAGGGCTGCTCGGCTAAGGCATTTCCCCCTATTCCGAGTTCAATATCTCATTGTCAAGAGGGGTAGCGTTTGGAAAGGCAAATCCGACAGAAAGGAGTCCTGGACAATTTTGATTGAACAATGGGCGGCGGTGGGGGGTTGGATCGGAAGTGGGGAAATTGCTTTTGATATAAAAGAAGTAGGGATGGGCTCCGGAGAGCTGACATTTCCAATATAAGACATCTGTCCCCAAAAACTGGGAAAACCGCTCGATCTCAAAAGCAACGTTATCGATATCGGTATCGCTGGGATCAAAGGATTTAAGCTGGGTTCGGACCTTTGGATGGTACTTAGAAAGCAACATAATCCGTTATATTATGTTACAAAAATCTGCATCCCTCACTCATGACGAAGCTTGATGGCATATACAAAAGTTAGTTAAGTTATTCCCATAAGAGAAGGAAAAATTAAATAAGGATAAATTCAGTAGAAGACGCTTATAGTGATCGAATTGGGACCGACTGGAAACAATCACAATATTCGACCAATCTCTATAAGCGACTTCTACTGTATAATATACTTTTTGGTGATTTTAACAATTTTTACCAATATTGGCGAATGTGTCACCCCAAAATTGACCTAATTTTGATTAATTTTTAAAAAGGATTAGGATTAAATCTTCCTTAAAACCTATAAGTAGTTAGTTATCTTCTGCTTCGGATCATCGTTCAATAGGTACCACTTTTGGTGAATATGTACCATTATTAGGAGATATCAGCCATTTTGACCTATTTTGCCGACTTTCAACACCCAAAAACTCAAAAACTAATCACTAGAACCGACCTTTTGATCACCATAACAGGCCAATTCCCTGTGTGTTTACATACGGCCGATCGGGACCTGACTGTTTCTACCCTTATATCCGATTTATCCCTTTAACCACCTTTCTACTAAGCGACTTCTACTGTATAACATACTGTTAAAAAAGCACCGCTTTCGATGAAAATGCTATATAGCGCACTAACTCAAAAAATCTATTAAAGACCGGCAAAAGAATGCAAGAGATAAGGCAACTAGCATCGAGCGGTTTTCAGTTCGATGCTTCTGATTATTGCCTACAGAGAACTAGGGCCTTGGGTAAGGTACGAGTACATAATATTGAAGTATTAATAGATAGAAAGTTGTGATATCAGCTAACCACGTGGGTCGTTATATACGAACTAAATCACTCGCGACGAGATCGATAAAAATTGGTAAAATATTAACTTCTGAAGGGTTCAAAGTAGGATATCAAACTAAAAGTAATCTCAGATCTTCATTAGGTTCATGCACCAGTCATGCAGCATGGATATTGCACGAAAACGCTGTAAGTAAACCGTAAAAATGTCAAGCACCATTCTACAAACCATCTCAAAACGGCAAAGTAATTACGCAAAACAATAACTAAAATCCAGGTGAGGTTCGTGCTCCAACGCTTTTCAGTGTTGACTAACCGCACGGACCGTGGTATTTCAGCTGTACGCCGCTGTCGCTCTTGCAGGAGGCCATGTTTATGGAACAGAGGTCCTTGTAGTCAATTGCTGCAGCTAGATATGATGTACTCAGGGATCATTCATCGCAAAAACGGTGTAAGTCCTACAACTTTAAGCATCATTCCACAAACCAATTCAGAGCAGCAAAATAATTATACAAGACACCTAGCTGTGCTGCGTGCACTGCTTTTTAGTACTGACTGACCACTTGGGCATATTTTAGTTGTAGGGCATTCTCACTCTAGCAGGAGATCAAATTTATGGAGCAAAATTCCTTGTACTCATTTGCAACTGCTAGGTAATGTTCCGATGTAAGTGCCTCCTCAGGCGCCATATTGTACGAAAACGCTGTAAGTAACCGTGCAGATTTCAACACCATTCTACAAACCATTGAACAACGCAAAGTAATTGTACAAAACAACTAAAATCCAGCTGAGGTTCATGCTCCAACGCTTTTCAGTGTTGACTAACCGCACGGACCGTGGTATTTCAGCTGTACGCCGCTGTCGCTCTTGCAGGAGGCCATGTTTATGGAACAGAGGTCCTTGTAGTAAATTGCTGCAGCTAGATATGATGTACTCAGGGATCATTCATCGCAAAAACGGTGTAAGTCTTACAACTTTAAGCATCATTCCACAAACCAATTCAGAGCAGCAAAAGAATTATACAAGACACCTAGCTGTGCTGCGTGCGCTGCTTTTTAGTACTGACTGACCACTTGGGCATATTTTAGTTGTGGGGCATTCTCACTCTAGCAGGAGATCAAATTTATGGAGCAAAATTCCTTGTACTCATTTGCAACTGCTAGGTAATGTTCCGATGTAAGCGCCTCCTCAGGCGCCATATTGTACGAAAACGCTGTAAGTAACCGTGCAGATTTCAACACCATTCTACAAACCATTGAACAACGCAAAGTAATTGTACAAAACAACTGAAATCCAGCTGAGGTTCATGCTCCAACGCTTTTCAGTGTTGACTAACCGCACGGACCGTGGTATTTCAGCTGTACGCCGCTGTCGCTCTTGCAGGAGGCCATGTTTATGGAACAGAGGTCCTTGTAGTAAATTGCTGCAGCTAGATATGATGTACCTACGTACCGACTCAGGGATCATTCATCGCAAAAACGCTGGAAGTCTTACAACTTTAAGCATCATTCCACAAACCAATTCAGAGCAGCAAAAGAATTATACAAGACACCTAGCTGTGCTGCATGCGCTGCTTTTTAGTATCGACTGACCACTTGGGCATATTTCAGTTGTAGGCCATTCTCACTCTAGCTGGAGACCAAATTTATGGAGCAAAATTCCATGTACTCATTTGCAACTGCTAGGTAATGTTCCGATGTAAGTGCCTTCTCAGGCGCCATATTGTACAAAAACGCTGTAAGTAACCGTGCAGATTTCAAGCATTCTACAAACCATTGAACAACGCAAAGTAATTGTACAAAACAACTAAAATCCAGCTGAGGTTCATGCTCCAACGCTTTTCAGTGTTGACTAACCGCATGGACCGTGGTATTTCAGCTGTACGCCGCTGTCGCTCTTGCAGGAGGCCATGTTTATGGAACAGAGGTCCTTGTAGTAAATTGCTGCAGCTAGATATGATGTACCTACGTACCGACTCAGGGATCATTCATCGCAAAAACGCTGTAAGTCTTACAACTTTAAGCATCATTCCACAAACCAATTCAGAGCAGCAAAAGAATTATACAAGACACCTAGCTGTGCTGCATGCGCTGCTTTTTAGTATCGACTGACCACTTGGGCATATTTTAGTTGTAGGGCATTCTCACTCTAGCAGGAGATCAAATTTATGGAGCAAAATTCCTTGTACTCATTTGCAACTGCTAGGTAATGTTCCGATGTAAGCGCCTCCTCAGGCGCCATATTGTACGAAAACGCTGTAAGTAACCGTGCAGATTTCAACACCATTCTACAAACCATTGAACAACGCAAAGTAATTGTACAAAACAACTAAAATCCAGCTGAGGTTCATGCTCCAACGCTTTTCAGTGTTGACTAACCGCACGGACCGTGGTATTTCAGCTGTACGCCGCTGTCGCTCTTGCAGGAGGCCATGTTTATGGAACAGAGGTCCTTGTAGTAAATTGCTGCAGCTAGATATGATGTACTCAGGGATCATTCATCGCAAAAACGGTGTAAGTCTTACAACTTTAAGCATCATTCCACAAACCAATTCAGAGCAGCAAAAGAATTATACAAGACACCTAGCTGTGCTGCGTGCGCTGCTTTTTAGTACTGACTGACCACTTGGGCATATTTTAGTTGTGGGGCATTCTCACTCTAGCAGGAGATCAAATTTATGGAGCAAAATTCCTTGTACTCATTTGCAACTGCTAGGTAATGTTCCGATGTAAGTGCCTCCTCAGGCGCCATATTGTACGAAAACGCTGTAAGTAACTGTGCAGATTTCAACACCATTCTACAAACCATTGAACAACGCAAAGTAATTGTACAAAACAACTAAAATCCAGCTGAGGTTCATGCTCCAACGCTTTTCAGTGTTGACTAACCGCACGGACCGTGGTATTTCAGCTGTACGCCGCTGTCGCTCTTGCAGGAGGCCATGTTTATGGAACAGAGGTCCTTGTAGTAAATTGCTGCAGCTAGATATGATGTACCTACGTACCGACTCAGGGATCATTCATCGCAAAAACGGTGTAAGTCTTACAACTTTAAGCATCATTCCACAAACCAATTCAGAGCAGCAAAAGAATTATACAAGACACCTAGCTGTGCTGCATGCGCTGCTTTTTAGTATCGACTGACCACTTGGGCATATTTCAGTTGTAGGCCATTCTCACTCTAGCAGGAGATCAAATTTATGGAGCAAAATTCCATGTACTCATTTGCAACTGCTAGGTAATGTTCCGATGTAAGTGCCTTCTCAGGCGCCATATTGTACAAAAACGTTGTAAGTAACCGTGCAGATTTCAAGCATTCTACAAACCATTGAACAACGCAAAGTAATTGTACAAAACAACTAAAATCCAGCTGAGGTTCATGCTCCAACGCTTTTCAGTGTTGACTAACCGCATGGACCGTGGTATTTCAGCTGTACGCCGCTGTCGCTCTTGCAGGAGGCCATGTTTATGGAGCAGAGGTCCTTGTAGTCTATGGCATCAGCACCACAGACCGGTCGGCTTCCTGAATGGTCACCGTAGTCCGGGCAGGACAGAGGGCACTTGCACGACGGCTCCCCGGTCGGCGAAGACACGCATCGGGCACCGGGTCGGCACTTGACGTTCTCACAGGGGTCTTTGCCACCTGCGGCAACGAAAGACAAAGGATCATCACTGAGAATAATAAACCAAAATACGTTGATCATCCCATAACACTCAAACGGCACAGCAGTTTTAGGTAATTCGGCCACACAAAGTTAGCTACTGATGTGCGATGCAAAGTGGCCACTCTCAAACTACTTGATCAAACGTCTGGATTCAGTCTAGATTCTGGATTTATGACACTTTTGAACTCAAAATTTTATAGTTCCCGCTGCTCAGATATTGGTGATCACCAATTAATAGCTTTTTGTAAAGTTTGATGATAATAATAATAATTAAAGCTGGCATGATAATTATCATATTACGTGCAATACAACATCATAAAGGCAAGTTTCATTAGTTCCATAAAGTAAGTTTCAGCTTCAGGAAGACCTCTACAAACTTTTTAGCTTAAATTTCGATACCTTCTGCTGCTCAAAGATTGCTGTGAATACTAAGGTAACCAAGAATGCTGCCTAGTGCTACCGATAACTCTTTGAATGCATTAAGCGGAGTACTATGCTTTCGATATGAGTAAAAATCTATGTATTGTAATGGATGAGCAGGTATAACAAGTTGCCCATACAGCGCGTTCCTCCTCTCCACTCAGGAAATGTATAGGGAGGCAGTGTGACAGCTGCCCCTGGAGAGGCACTGGTTTGATAACTACGCAATGCTTCCAGGAGCTGACGATTTCTGGAGTGTAGAGGGGGAAACTACGCTGTATGAGCGGCTTGGCGGGAGTAGCTATGACTCTCTTGTCCTTCAATGGCAGGTGAGCGTAGTTGCGCAACCGCTACAGGATAAGTTGGCATACTGGTTACAGTGTGGTTTGCCTCGCGCGGGATGCGTCGGGGTTGTGCCATGCCTGGCCGTGCCTTCTCCCACCGCTAGTGCGGGGCGCCTCTTGTTCCCCTTGCGGTGCCGGGCTGTGGCCGGGCTCGGCGGGGTCCTCTCTTCCCTGCTGGTTGTTGCTGGGTTCGCCCCCTTGGTCGCGGTCGCTAGGGAGTGGAGCCAGGCGGGCGCTACTACCCCGTCTGGTGGAGTCTCTCCCTCTTCTGAGGGAGGGCCCGATAAGAGCCCCACTGGGCTAAATCGGTTTCCTTCGATAAACTGTATGAGCGGCTTGTTATACCTCCTCATCCATTACAATAGGTATATAGATTTTTACTCATAATGAAAGCATAGTACTCCGCTTAATGCATTCAAAGAGTTATCGGTAGCACTAGGCGGCATTCTTGGTTTGAAGGTATCGAAATTTAAGCTCAAAAGGCAGTGTGACACCTGCCCCTGGAGAGACACTGGTTTGATAATTACGCAATGCTTCCAGGCGTTGACAGTTCGTTTTCGCGAATCGACCGCCCCATCAGCCGCGTGTCAAAAAGATCGGGAAAGAGCCCATATCCAATATAAAATTGGACGGGATGTCCATATATACCGTCACGCTCCTCCCCCTGAAAAACATACTCGTACTTATTCGAAGAATCAGTATGTGAAGTTAATTGACACGAGGCTGATGGAGTTCTGATTCAGGAATAGTTCATCTGAAAAACTCCAAAGCTGATTGTTTCCATCGTAATTGTACAGTGCTAATTATTTACCCTACCGTGAAAAGGTAAAACGCCTCAACTCTCAAAATCACAACTTTTCAGGAGAGCGCTTCAATGTTTTTGCACCGTTTCCTCTACCTAACGTCCCTCCTGTTGATGATAATTTCAAAATCCCTTCGGTAGTCGATACAGATATGTTTTATGTTTACAACGAGATAACATAATCGCCAAAACAATCGATCCTGATAGGCCGAAAATGCTCATAAGGCATTTTATTTTATTTCCATCGAGTTTTCTGTTCAGAAATTAAAGGTAGAACGTCTTGAGGTGTTTTTCCTTTGAACAAATCCAAAAAAGTAGCAAGACTAATTGAGTTAAAACGCCTCAGGGCTCTATCTTGGCACGTGGTGACGATGAAATGGCACGAACAGTTGCTTAAAAAACGCCTGACGTGTACTCAGCTGTTATAAAAATCTGAGGAAGAACGCCTTGCACATCAGATCAACAACGCCTCAACCTCGGAAATGCCATTTTACCTTTGAATCTAAAGTACGAATTGAGTTGAGGCGTTTTTTATGCCGATTTGAGGCGTTTTACCTTGAAATAGTTTTTAAAAAAGGGGTTTTACCTTTTATTGCCACATTTTTTCAAATGTTTGAATTGAAATTTGACCATTTTACGAATTGAATTTTTAATTTTTGACTTCCCCATTGGAAAGAGCGTCCAAAAATTAAGGGGGGTGTGTGAAAACCCCATTTTCGACAATTTTCGAGATGAGGCGTTCTTCCTTTTCACGGCAGTACCTGGTGAAATTGGAAATGAAGAAACTAAGGATGAAACTAAAGAATACGGCATTGAACGCCAGGCATTGAGCGCCTTGAAGAGAGATGAAATAAAATTGGGTGGCATTGAGCGCCTTAAAAATAATATATACCGTCACAGTACCTATCTATGTGAGAATAATCTTCAGTTATGTCCCAACAATGATCTTACGTACCTATGATCTTCAGCTTTATGAATATTTACATACCTACTTTTGTATATTTACCTACTTGTATATGTACATACATGTGTATACTTTTGTATATGTACATACTTATGTTTATTTACCTAATCACAATTGACAAGGGCTGATCACGTATGATCTTACGTGTGATCTTCAGCTTTATGAATATTTACATACTTTTGTATATTTACCTACTTGTATTTGTACATACATGTGTATACTTTTGTATATGCACATACTTATGTATATTTACCTAATCACAACTGACAACGGCTGATCACGTATGATCTTACGTGTGATCTTCAGCTTTATGAATATTTACATACTTTTGTATATTTACCTACTTGTATATGTACATACATGTGTATACTTTTGTATATGTACATACTTATGTATATTTACCTAATCACAATTGACAAGGGCTGATCACGTATGATCTTACGTGTGATCTTCAGCTTTATGAATATTTACATACTTTTGTATATTTACCTACTTGTATTTGTACATACATGTGTATACTTTTGTATATGTACATACTTATGTATATTTACCTAATCACAACTGACAACGGCTGATCACGTATGATCTTACGTGTGATCTTCAGCTTTATGAATATTTACATACTTTTGTATATTTACCTAGGTACTTGTATTTGTACATACATGTGTATACTTTTGTATATGTACATACTTATGTATATTTACCTAATCACAACTGACAACGGCTGATCACGTACCTATGATCTTACGTGTGATCTTCAGCTTTATGAATATTTACATACTTTTGTATATTTACCTACTTGTATTTGTACATACATGTGTATACTTTTGTATATGTACATACTTATGTATATTTACCTAATCACAACTGACAACGGCTGATCACGTACCTATGATCTTACGTGTGATCTTCAGCTTTATGAATATTTACATACTTTTGTATATTTACCTACTTGTATTTGTACATACATGTGTATACTTTTGTATATGTACATACTTATGTATATTTACCTACTCACAACTGACAACGGCTGATCACGTATGATCTTACGTGTGATCTTCAGCTTTATGAATATTTACATACTTTAAAAAACTACCTACATAACATAATAGCTTAGCTCGTTTTTTTTACCTGTGGCGACGTAACAAAGCTCAGCGAAATTAACAAATCCAAGCAGACCGATCGTCAACGACACCGTCCGCACTGTCATTTTAAACTTCGCATTTTTCGTATTGTTTATTTATGAAGCACTTCCTAATCACTGCTGTATGCGAGGAAACCATTGGGTTAGTGAATGAAACGAGCTTTTACGATTAAAAGCGCTACGGTTACACAGTGCAGAACAAAACCGTCGTTATAAAACCTGTGAAACTGAATTTGTTGCATTAGACCGAAGTGATATCGAAACATCGAAGTTTTGTCACTGTGGGTGAGACTAAAGCTTGTATTTCTGACGTTTCATGCACTTAAATGGCGATTCAAATGGTGGGTACACAGGGTGCCCCAGCTAACTTGTACCATTTCCTTCCTAATTAGCGAATTTTCGAAGAAAAGGAAGCTATTGTTCTCGGTCCAAAATTTTTAAAACTCGAATTTCCGAAAGATTTTTATACCAAAATCCGTTTCAGACCATCCTGAATTCACTGCCGAAAGACACCAAAAATTATATGTATATATATATATTTATATATTTATATATTTATATATGTATGTGTCATTCCAGACGATAACTCTAGAAAGAATTGAGATAAAAAGTTCAAATTTGCACGAAAAATCTGTCTTGGAAATCGACAGGCTAAGTTCGTAGATGGGCAGAATCGGGTCACTCTAAGGGGGAGTTTTATGGGGGAAAAATTACCCATAAATTCCCAAAATGAAAAAGTCTGACAAGTGACACCTCATTTTAATGGTTTTTGTACGCTGAACACGATGGTGAAATCAGAATTGCGATATCTCATTCCGTTCTCAAACTAGAGCACTTTGAAGATGAAGGAACGTGGTTATTTCTTGAGATGTTCTTCCTGGTTCGTCTGCTCTTATCTGATAACGGAATGGGATATCGCAATTCTGACTTCACCATCGTATTCAGCGTTGGAAAATCTACAAACCGAGGTGTTACTCGGCAAAAAATGGAACAAAAAATTTGTTACGTACCTAGGATGCCCTTATTTGATGCATACCGAATTAACCGAATAGCGTCATACTTGAATACCTATAATTACCCAATAAGTTTAAGATTGCCCATATTTGAATGGGATATCCCAAAGATCACATTTTATATAAAATCAGTTATTTCTTCGAAAATTCGCTCTTATAGCCATGCTGCCTGCATGACTGTGGTTTTTAGTATATGAGCGGACTCAAAAACGCTGCAAAGTCCTTGTCACAAGGGTTTATTATTCTATTGGATACAGAAACGTTGGCTATTCACTTATTGTTTCTTACATGTGCAACAATTGAAACAGCCCTTTTTGGAGGTTTTCACCAATTTTCGCCCCCAAAAACACGAATAGGCTCCTATTTTTTACAATTTTTTAAAATCATTGATAGTACCATTTATCTGTATTGAGTCACCTCTTGATGCTACTTCTAGTGTTATTATACAAATGTATGGTGATTTCAGACAATTTCCCAGGTTTTAGACACATAACAAATGAATTTTGACAGGAACCTTCGTTACAACCTCAATTCTTCACCCTTTGGTCAAAATCAACTTCATATTCAGTCTTCTCGCCCTAAAAAACATGGAATACGGTACCTCACAAGCTCATGTTCACTAAAACCTCAACAACAAAAAATTCGAAAACCCCTATTTTTACACCCATACCCCCCCTCCATAACACCCCTGGGTGTATTCCGATCGGGCTGCCGTGTTCCGGAGCACAACTAGGACCCAAATGTGTTCCCAAATGTGGACCCATACTGTGTGCCGAGGAACCACGAATTTAGACCAAAATTTAAGATAAATTTAAGGCTGAAACTTCGTCAGAACTTCAATTTTCCTCTCATTAGTCAAAATCGACTTCGTATTCGGTCTTCTCGTCTTAAAAACCATGGAAAACGATACCTACCTCAAAAGCTCATGTTATACTAAAACACCAAAAAACCCTATTTTTACACCCATTTTTCTCCCATAGTACCCGTGGGTGTATTCCAATCAAGCTGCAAATTTTGGGACACAACTAGGGCCCAAATGGAGCCTTTGTGTTAAAGAACGAATTTTTTGGATCGAAAATAAAGTAGATATGCACGATACGGCGGACGGACATTGCATTTTTGGAATCTACGCAACGTGAAACTCAAAAGAAAAAATTTTGAGGGGGTGTTATATACATTTTTTGCTGAGCGAATACGTAGGTGTATTAGTCAGAGAACACATACAACAAAACCCACACATTTTGGTTTATTATTCTGTGAATAATACACCTATGTATTCGCTCAGCAAAAAATTTTTATAACACCCCCTCAAAATTTTTTCTTTTCCGTTTCAAGGTACGTAGATTCCAAAAATGCAATGTCCGTCCGCCGTCCGCCGTACGCCGTCCGCTGTACGCCGTATCACGTGTACAGGCTTCATTTTCGGTCTAAAAAAGTCGTTCTTTCGCACACATGCTCCATTTGGGCCCTAGTTGTGTCCCGAAACTTTTCAGCTCGATCGGAATATACCCAGGGGTGTTATGAGTGAAAATAGGTACTTTTTGCGTTTTAACAACATGTTAGTAACATGAGCTTTTGAGGTATCTTTTTCCATGTTTTTGAGGACGAGAAGACCGAATATGAAGTCGATTTTGACCAAAGACGCGGAAATTGAGGTTTTACCAAAGGTTCAGCTCCCAAAATTGGTTTTTTATGAATCAAAAACCTAGAAAACTGTCTGAAATCACCATCAATGTGTACAATAACATTGGAAAAAGTGTAAACAGGTGAATCAAGACCATTAAATGCCACTACCAATGATCAAAGATGATCTTAAAAAAAAAAAGAAAAAAGCGTACCTATTTCATGTTTTGGGGGCCAAAATTGGTGGAAATCATCAGAAATAGCTATTTCAATCATTCCACATGAAAGAAACAATACATTTAACAGCCAACAAAAATCTCTAGAACTCCAATAGAATAATAAACCCATGTGACAAGGACTTTGCAGCGTTTTTTATTAAGATCCAAAAACGACGCTTCTTGTGCACAAGCGCTTAGGTACGCTGGGTAAAAAGGCGTTTTTGTACGGCAGATTTGCATTCTACAGGAAATTTTACAACAGAAACTGCCACGGTTCATCATGTGACTGGTCGCCTTGGTACAATGGGAGCTTATCGAAAAAATGTTGCAAATGTTTACACAATGGTTCATTATTTTCCTGTGTAGATTGCTCAGTGTAAGACCCTGAGTCGTGGGCCGTGTTTTGCGGTGGATACCTGCCTACCCACGCACAGTTACATGAATGCATAAGCTCTCCAACACAGTTACATGAGTCACAGTTACATAAACACATAATTATACATTTTCCACCGCCCTCACCTCCTGTAAAGTACGCTATTTGATGCGACCTAAGTAGGACCCTCGACATTCACATAATGTAATTATAACTGATTATTTTCCGTAATATCGAATGAATATTCGGCTGGGGAAGGGAATGTTATTTAGATTGATGAAAAACGGCGACTCATGTATTACCTACTTAATTTTGGTTCATTATTTTCAATAATTTCAAATTATTTTCAACGTTTCATAAATATGATAATTTCATAATTTCATTATTTTCAACAATAAATTTCATTATTACCTACTTAATTTTGGTTCATTATTTTCAATAATTTCATTATTTTCAACGTTTCATATGCTTTTGTTATGTATACTCTTAATGTATAGTCACACTTAATAGTGGCAACCACAATAATGTTTCTAATGATTAAAAAAAAAAAATTCAATAATGAATCTTTGGAATCATCATCTTTGGTTTTCATCGACCATGAAAACCAAAATTTTAACCCCAAAATGTTAACCCCCTCCCCCCATTCATGGTTTAGGTTTCAAGGGACGTAGAATACGGATATCGAATAAAAAACTTTCCGTCCGTCCGCCGTCCACGGCATTTTCCTTAGTTCCATGAACCAAAATGCACGAAATTTGGTATATGGGTCCCTTTTGGGTTCTAGTTGTTCCTAGAAGCTCGGCGTTACTGTCACTCAACTCTAAAGGGTGAAAAATCGGGGTCTGATTTTTTTGGGACCATCCGGAGCATTCTACGCTGTTGCCATGAAATTAAATTTGCCTTAAAGAGAAGCCTTTATGCAGGGCGCACGTCACTTGACTATCACCCATGTGTCCATTAGCTCAGCTGGATAGGGGCAGGAGATACCACGCCGATCGCAGGTTCGAATCCCAGCCGAGAACAAGAACATGTTTTTCACTCCACATCATCAATTTACTTTCAGAACTACATCTGAATTTTGCTGATTTTGGTTTATTATTCTGTGAATAATACACCTATGTATTCGCTCAGCAAAAAATTTTTATAACACCCCCTCAAAATTTTTTCTTTTCCGTTTCAAGGTGCGTAGATTCAAAAAATGCAATGTCCGTCCGCCGTACGCCGTCCGCCGTCCGCCGTACGCCGTCCGCCGTCCGCCGTATCACGTGTACAGGCTTCATTTTTGGTCTAAAAAAATCGTTCTTTCGCACACATGCTCCATTTGGGCCCTAGTTGTGTCCCGAAACTTTTCAGCCCGATCGGAATATACCCAGGGGTGTTATGAGTTAAAATGTGTGTAAAAATAGGTACTTTTTTGCGTTTTAGCAACATGTTAGTAAAATGAGCTTTTGAGGTATCGTTTTTCATGTTTGTGGGGACAAGAAGACCGAATATGAAGTCGATTTTGACCAAAGAGTGGAAAATTGAGGTTGTACCAGATGTTCAGCTCCCAAAATTCATTTTTATAAGTCAAAAACGCTGCAAAGTCCTTGTCACATGGGTTTATTATTCTATTGGACATACCTACAGAAAGGTTGGCTGTTCATTAATTGTTTCTTTCATGCGTAATAATCGAAATAGCTACTTCTGATGGTTTCCATTAATTTTGGCCCCCAAAACACAAATTAGGTACGCTCTTTTTTTTCTTTTTTTTTAAACTATCTTTGATCATCGGTAGTGCCATTTAATCGTCCTGAACCACGTCTTGACACTTTTTCCAGTGTTATTATACAAACTGATGGTGATTTCAGACGATTTCCCAGGTTTTTCACTCATAAAAAACGCTGCAAAATCCTTGTCACATGGGTTTATTATTCTATTGGACATACCTACAGAAACGCTGGCTGTTTATTTATTGTTTCATTCATATAAAATAATTGAAATAGCTATTTCTGGTGGTTTCCACCAATTTTGGCCCCCAAAACACAAATTAGGTACGCTCCTTTACTTGTTGATACTTTTTCTAGTGTTATTCTACAAATTGATGGTGATTTCAGACGGTTTCCCAGGTTTTTGACTTATAAAATCATTGATAGTACCATTTAATCGTCTTGATCCACCTCTTGATACTTTTTCTAGTGTTATTCTACAAATTGATGGTGATTTCAGACGATTTTCCAGGTTTTTGACTTATAAAAAATCAATTTTGGGAGCTGAACATCTGGTACAACCTCAATTTTCCACACTTTGGTCAAAATCGACTTCATATTCGGTCTTCTCGTCCCCAAAGACATGAAAAACGATACCTCAAAAGCTCATGTTACTAACATGTTGCTAAAACGCAAAAAGTACCTATTTTTACACACATTTTCACTCATAACACCCCTGGGTATATTCCGATCGGGCTGAAAAGTTTCGGGACACAAATAGGGCCCAAATGGAGCATGTGTGCGAAAGAACGACTTTTTTAGACCGAAAATGAAGCCTGTACACGTGATACGGCGGACGGCGTACGGCGGACGGCGGACGGCGGACGGCGGACGGCGTACGGCGGACGGCGTACGGCGGACGGACATTGCATTTTTTGAATCTACGCACCTTGAAACGGAAAAGAAAAAAGTTTGAGGGGGTGTTATAAAAATTTTTTGCTGAGCGAATACATAGGTGTATTATTCACAGAATAATAAACCAAAATCATTTCTGGGAGCTGAACATTTGGTAGAACTCAATTTTCCACTCTTTGGTCAAAATCGACTTCATATTCGGTCTTCTCGTCCCCAAAAACATAGAAAACGATATCTCAGAAGCTCATGTTACCAATATGTTGCTAAAACGTAAAAAGTACCTATTTTACACACATTTTCACTCATAACACCCCTGGGTTTATTGCGATCGGGCTGAAAAGTTTCGGGACACAACTAGGGCCCAAATGGAGCATGTGTGCGAAAGAACGATTTTTTTAGACCGAAAATGAAGCCTGTACACGTGATACGGCGGACGGCGTACGGCGGACGGACATTGCATTTTTGGAATCTATGCACCTTGAAACGTAAAAGAAAAAAGTTTGAGAGGGTGTTATAAAAATTTTTTGCTGAGCGAATACATAGGTGTATTATTCACAGAATAATAAACCAAAACCTGGAAAATCGTCTGAAATCACCATCAATTTGTAGAATAACACTAGAAAAAGTATCAAGAGGTGGATCAAGACGATTAAATGGCACTATCAATGATCAAAGATAATTTGAAAAAAAAAAAAAAAAAAAGGAGCGTACCTGATTCGTGTTTTGGGGGCCAAATTGGTGGAAACCATCAGAAATAGCTATTTAAATTATTTTATATGAATGAAGCAATAAATGAACAGCCAGCATTTCTGTAGGTATGTCCAATAGAATAATAAACCCATGTGACAAGGACTTTGCAGCGTTTTTTTTCTTTTAACTGGGTTTTATGAAACTGAAATTCCCGTGCTCTAGTACTCCATTAAGGGCTTTCCTGGGGGGAACTCAGAAAGGGCATGATAGAGATCACCGCAGAAGGGGGATTATGCAGGTAAATAATGAACCGTTGCGTAATAATTTGCAGCGTTTTTATTCTTCACAGAACCCTGTAGGCGGCATTGGGATGAGCCGGAAGATAACATTCAAATGCCTGTCAGATAACAATATTCACGTTGTAAAAGGACACAGGAATCACAAGGGGTGGGAGCCTGGAAGGCCTCTAACCAGCAACATACGAGTTGTAAAGAGGGGAAAATCC